>RQPE01000002.1:0-1455572 GCA_008271525.1 Sarocladium brachiariae
AACCTAACCCTAACCCTAACCCTAACCCTAACCCTAACCCTAACCCTAACCCTAACCCTAACCCTAACCCTAACCCTAACCCTAACCCTAACCCTAACCCTAACCCTAACCCTCTCCCACTCCCGCCATGACTGCAATAAAACTAAAAACCGCGCGATCTTGATGATGCCTGAATATACCGGCGTGTAATTCAACGGTGACTCCTAACCGCCTTGCTCGGCGTTCTGGATGCCCATGACGGCCAAACTGCTGATGACGACGTTGGCGTACGGATCATGACCGACGGGATGATCAAACCAACTCATCAACATGCGTAAACATGACGACTCCAAATCCGTCTTGGCCTCGGTCTGGTCCCAATGGCACTCATCGTCACTTACACTGCTGGTCCCTTCCCACCCTGCACCTGCGTCGTCACGATCATTGCCATGATCATCGCCGCTGCTGCTTATGTCTGACCCGTCGCTCGATGGGCTATGAATGCGGGTAAAACTGCCACTTATCACATGCTTTCTGGTTTGCTGCCTGCTTCGGGCCTCGATGAACCGATCGATTACGTCATCCCATTCAGCCATCTGTCGCCTCTGTATTTTGGTTGCCCGCTATGGTGGTCGTTTGTCTTCCGGCCACGCCTCTGTTCGCTCCACGATGCAAATGATCTTACGGTAATGCTCCTTGTATCGTCTCCATGTATCATCCTCTATCCGGTTTGTGATCGGTCTTGGCGGCTTCCGTGCCAGATTGCTACGCTGCACTTCGAACAACACCGGCGCTCCAACCACCTTGGCGCTGGCGATGGCTCGGGCCTGATCGATCACGCGCTCCGTGATGTGCCATTTCAACAATAAACGTGGCTCGTCCTCGCTGATCGGGTCCATGGTCGCATATAACTGGCTTAGGTCCAAACCCTCTAAATGGGCCGCCCACCCGATCCAATCCAACCATTCGTTCGGCTCCTTGCGGTCGTCTGCAATCTCGATCATCTTCCTTCTCTGCTCGGCGAAATCTCGCTCGGCCTCCTCGTTCACCTCCATCAACAACCTCAATCTGGCCTGCGTATCGTCCTCGGGACTGCCTGCGCGGGCGGGCACGGGTTGGCCTCTGCCGACCTCGAACCAACGACTGCCGGCGCGCCTGGGGAAAAACCTCTGGCATTGCCTGACGACCGTCCATGGCTGCGCCTCGTGTTGGCTCCTGGGCTTTGGATGACGCCCTCGACCTCTCGGGTTGACCTAATGATGCTTCTCGCGCCAATGTGCCTTAATACCTTTGACCTTTTGCATAATATGACCATACTCGTTGCATCGCACCCCGCTAACTGGTGGTGGTATATACGGGATCGGGTCGGTCTCTGGCAGTGGCGGGTTCTATTATTATAACTCCTCCTGCGTCTGGATTAAACCCGGGATAGCTTTGATTATAGCGTGCGTCTCCTTTCTACTTTTTGGCGTTATTGACTCGCTATAGTGACTCTGCAAATGCGACTCGATCTCGGATATAATACATATAAACCGACACTGCTTATAAACCACAAATGGGTACTTTTTAATATAGATGAATGGGTCCATTACGATAATAATAATGATAAACTTCTATTTTATCTATACAATGCTACCTCTCTACCCTTTTATTCTCTCCTTTCTATCCCCCTTCTCTTTTTCTTGGGGTTAACCCATATCGCCTCAATCTCTTAACCCTGCGATTCTACTAACCCTGACCAATCAAATCTAATTGCCGCTTTGGTGCCAATTCTAAATGCTTCTTTCCCCCTGTCGCGGGAGCTTGGACCACTTGGTTGTATGGGATTCTAATTGCCGCTTAGTAGCAAGCATCCTGGCATTACTGATAGGTATTCTTCGAAATGAATAAATGGCTCTATTATAATGATGGAAAATCTACTCTACTCTATCTACAACTACGTACTCTTCCTCCTTATATGAACCCCTTTTCCTTCCCTTATTCTTCCTCTTTCTCACTTTTCATGGTGGTGGCCCTGGTCGCTTCAATCTCTAAACCCTGCGATTCTATTAACCCTGACCAATTAAATCTAATTGCCGCTTTGGTGCCAATTTTAAATGCTTCTTTCCCCCTGTCGCGGGAGCTTGGACCACCCATTTGTATGGGATTCTAATTGCCGCTTAGTAGCAAGCTTCCTGGCATTACTGATAGTAGCAAGCTTCCGGGCATGACTGATAGGCGGTTCCTGAGCCGGAAAATTGTTCGGACCATTGGTATCTTCCAGGCGCAAACTGTCCAGGTCTATTGGGTAGTCTTTGGGATCCGTAGCCGTAGCCGTAGCCGTAGCCGTAGCCAGACCTGATCCCCAACCTGGGAGGTGCTCTTGATCATTGATGTCGATGGGAGCAAAGTCAGTTGTAGTAATACGATACGGAACTTTTCTCGCAGATTGGCTGCAGCTGGTCTCATTTTTGATTTGATCTACTGCTACTGTTAGATGGATTCTATTACAGTGAAGTGGTAACTGACCATCGTTGCTTCTTCCTGCACCATCAGAATTCGTATGGTCGGTCATGTTGTGTTGTTAAGATGGAGACGATGGTTTTCTTCAGCTGGGAGCTACTCTGTGGCTTCCATCTTTCCTAGGGGCAAGTCTCCTCTCTTTATAGACGTCCGCTGTAACTCCGAAGCTTAGTATATCGCCTCAAGACATATAGCTGGCCACGTCAAACTGCAATGCATACTTTGATCAACGAAGCTATTGCACCCGTCTGTGTTGGGCTCTAGTGTGCTGTTGATCAATCCCTGGAGCTTCTACCCACATGCATCAGGCTGATTATGCGTAATGCAGCCGGCATGACCAGCTCTCTCCTTACCGAAAGCCCCATGAGCTGAGCTGAGCCACCGCTCCCGGACGCGTTAGACTCAGCGGCTGTGCATCTTCTGCGAATGATATGTCCTCGTATCCCCAAAGCAAAGTATGATCGCCAAGTATGCGGGACATGGACTAGTTGGCGCACATGGGCCAAATCATATGCATGTTGGTCGCGAATATCCGACCTGCATTGGCTCTCAGACCCTCCTCAAGTTCACGACTCACCGGCATACACCTGAGCGATTGTGAATCTGCCTTCCAATGGGTGGTGTAGGCGGGTGCGGCAACGGCCCCACGCAAGGCTAGGCCAAGCGCCTCATAGCCTGCCTCAAGCCGAGAGATGAACGGGCTAGAAATTGCATCTCTGCCCTTCACGGACATACCTCCGCCGCTTAAACATCATGAACACGTGGGTGCACACTATATCGAAGCTACGCTGTGGCACTCATGACATGGTTGACAAGCTGTGAGAAGCACACGACACGACTTACGAAAAATTGAATGGCCAAATCGCCGGTTACGTAGTCTATAGGTCCATGCTGACTTCGTCGGCGTGCTGCAGCTGGTCAAGATTGTTCAAGAGACGGATAAGGCTGGCTTTACCCCCACTCCTGGCCACGAGTTCTTCCTCCCTAATCCCTCCCTCCATTCCTTTAAACTACCCCGCAACCCTGTCTCTTCCACCCATTTCTTATCCCCACAATTTTATCCCTGTCGCTTCCCTCCAATTCATAGCACGATTTTCCAACTCCTTAGCCTGCCCTTCATTTGCTCCACCGAAAAGCCTGAATGTGTGAATGAGGGGTAACAATTTTAGCCAAGTAGCATGACCTCGCCCACGGTATATCTCGCCCATTCTCGTGTACCTCTGTCATAACCACCTTCACCGCCTTCGCAAGCTCACGCTTGAAGGCCGAACCATGCCAATGTTAGACAGCCTTCCAGGCCTCCCCGGTCTCGATGCACCTTTATCTAAGCACGATCTCAGATTTGGTACCAAACAGTATGCATCTGTGCACAGGCATTGATCTAAGAAGACCAATACTGACCTGCTGTAGGTATAACGATCTTCCCGAGGTGTCAAAACAGGCATATATCGACGAAAAGATTGAAATTTTCGACCAACTTATCCGCCTTTATGGCCTCGAGGGCCATGTGGGCATCCATCTAGCTCACTCCCATTTCCGACTTCCTGTCGATGCCGTTCTTATCGGAACCAATGTCAATGCTTCAAGTGGAACAGATATCGAAAAGTGCATCCGACGCTGGGCAAGGCCTACTCCGATAGACGAGGTGGAATGCCAAAACATTCATGGCCATATATATGTGCTTCATTCGGACGGGGGCCTCCTGCCTTATGAATTCCAGGATGGTCCTGCCCCAATTCTGACGAGCTTCAACCTCGAGGGCTTCATACGAGGATTTTGCAGAGCAGTGCAGCAGATGGGACTGCAAAACTGCATAGGACTCGAAATACTAGATTTGGGTGACATCAATCAGGAACCAACGACAGAATACATTGTTGACAACGTCAATCATATATTAGTGGACGCATCCCTAGCAAAGGGGTGGAAGGCTAGTCGGACGACCGCTTGGGCTCATGTGCGAGGAGAAGGAGGGATCTGGGAGTTCAAAGGCAACGTAGCATATGCGCCACCACCCGAAGGGAAAGGCCATGAGACGTACACTGATGGAAAAGCGGATGGAAAGCCGAAAACTTTGTCAGAAATGGCAGATGCGCTGGCTAAGTTGTGGAAATAAGCCCCTGGCTCTCTGGCTCAAATTTCACGCCCCAAGTACAGTTGCCCATCCGGTGACATGGTTATGGCTGTGCAGCCGACCTTCATAGCCGCCTGACAAGATCTGGAACAAGAAAAATCTTTACCCTGCTACTGAAGTTGAAACATGATCAACCATGATGTCTGCCAGCGAATGCGACCGTAATCGCCATGACCGAATCAGAACGGGTGATGTTGTTTTCCCTGTAACTTGCATTTGTAGAGAAGATCCCTTGGGGAAGTTTGGGCCAATGTAGAGGTGTTGGATGAAGAATAAGAAATGGCCAGGGTTGGGACATGAAGCATCTTTACTACGCGAAAGACCTATTACAACCCATCTATGGCTCGTGCTTCGAACTTTCTTGGCAACGTAATGTTTGCCGTCGGTCAACGCTGTCTTCTGCACATCCTTAATTGAAGCTTTCATGGTGCACATGAGTTGGAAGAGCCTGATCAGGACCTGGGGAAAGTGGGGAGGCGATGGGCTAGAGCAGGCAACCCTTACCCGCTATGCTTCTGTGCGCTGGAGGGAGCTGCGCCAATCGGGGAATCATCGGCGGTCAAATGGCCCACTGTCGAACACTCCAGGTAAACACGTGACTCATCCCATCAATCCTGTTTCCTTGGTCGCCTGTCGCTAATTCTCCCACCCTTGACAATATTTCTGCTCTTTCGTCGAGAGATGATGGTTCGTTGGACCAAACTCATAGGATGGCCTCACAGGCGAGCCAGAACTTCGATCCGAACAATATCATTGCTGCTGTTTCCCAGCTCGGAAGCGTCGGAAACTGTCCATTCTTAGATGGAGAATTCCACGGCGGTGAGTGTCGCGTCTTTAAACTCAGCTTCAAAGACGAGCCAAGCCTGGCCGTTCGTGTGCTGCATCCCAATGATGACCGCAGTCACGACAATACGATAGCCACCGTTCAGATTGAAGTGCGTGTTCTCGAAGAACTCGAGGCAAAAGGCTTCCCCTGGGCTCCGAGATGCCTCGGGGCTAGCCTGACTTTTGACAACCCCATCAATCACCCCTTCGTCATGTTGACTTGGGCCGAAGGAAATCCTTTGCGCTGGGACGAAAATAACCCACCATTGCCACTCCGAGATTTCTTACTTGCCCAGATAGCCTCGATACAGCTATCCTTAATACAGTGCACACTCCAAAATGGTATGCGACCCTCCTCGGGAGACGAACAACAGATCTTATTATCCATACAGGTTCTACGACTGCAATGACTTACTACGGACGACGTATTTGCAATAAGCTCAGGCGTGTCCGAGAGGGAAGCATTCCCGGACTCACCGTGAAGGACTGTATCGACCAACAAGCTCTGCTTCATCAGGTACTTGGCGCAGATCGAAACAGCACCGTCTTCGCTATGGACCATGGCGATGTGAAGCCAGGGAACATTATTGTCGACAATAACTACAACATCAAATGGTACATATGAAATGTCATTATGCATTTGTTGCGCGACTGACCCAATGCCACAGTATTATCGACTGGGGCTTTGCAGCATTGGTTCCAATCGTCAAAGCTGCTGGTCTTCCTCGCTTTCTGTGGCCCACCGATTCAGTTCGATTTGTCCCGAACCGAACGATCCTGAGAGACAGACAGGCTTACACTCGATCTCTCTCTTCCAACAATTCAACGGCGGCCTCGTTCATGCTGCATTGTCAAACTGTTGAAGATGTGGACTTTCGTACGCTCTACTTGGAGTCTGTCTCCAGCAAAGGGATGCACATTTCCATGGCGCGCATTGGTTGGAAGGTTGATTGTGTGTATCTTGGACACGACGACGTGCGACGTCTCACGGACGCTTAATATTCTTGAATCACCGTCCGTGTGCTTGTAGGACTTTGCCTGAGTCATCTCATCTTATCATTAGGCGCTTATTGTCCCTGACACCAAGAGGCGGATGCCACATGCTCATTGACGACTAGACCATCGAGACCAACAGCAGAGATTTAGTATTCAAGACTGCGGAAAGACTACCGCCGTCTGCCATTGAGGCAGAAGGAGTCATACTGAAATCGATTCTGAGCAAAAGAAAAAGCTGCACTCGACCTAATATCAGCATGGCATGTTGAATGACCAATTCCGGGCGTCTCGGGCCCAAATCACGCGGCCTGTTGAAAGACCTCGCACATCCTTCAAAGATGCTAACCACAATCTTGACCCAATGGTTATCCTGCTATACGTTTCCCATAGGTAAATGGCCGTGTTGAAATAAATTATTTATTCTGTGACGTCCTGTGCCCCATATGTTGATGGTCGTTTGAAGACTCGTTGCACTTGCAAGTGCAGCCTCGCTTCCATAGAGGCTCGGAGAAGAACCAGATGGTGGAGAAAGCTTGCAGGATAGCCGGATACTGTAAAGCGTGAGGAAACAGCTTACTTGAGATGAGGGGGTATGACTGACATCTTTAGGCTGTAGGTTGATGTTGGCCCTGCCCTGGGTGAATTCGCAGGAGCCCTCAAAATTGTCTCCAGGATAACGGGCCAAGCCGAATACATCATCCAAGCCGCGTCCTGCGAGTTCAGCCTTGAACTTGGCGATAAACTCCAGGTCTTTGTCTGTGAACTTTTCATTCTGTTTCTCGGAGTAGGAGAATTCAGTAGGCCTAAAGAACCCTTTGTCGTCAAAAGACCACATGGCTGGCTGGGGTTCCCTCATTCCAGGAAATCCGCCAGACCAAGGGGTCGAAGTACCCTTATACTCAACCAGCTTCTCATGGGATTCCAAATCGAAGTGCCGGTGGACCATGGCCAATCCGAACCTTTCTTCCATTTCCGACTCAACAAAGAAGTTCTTGAACCATTCAACATGGTCATGACCGTTGACGTCGATAAAACGTTTTTGGGCCTCCTTAATGGATGGGAGACTGTGGAAGTGATCGGGCGAGTAGGTGGCAACAGCGGCGGCCATTGTGACGGTGGGAAAAACTTGAATAAGAAATACCTGACTCTCGGAGGAGCGTTGTTCTCTTTAATACTCGCTTCATCACGGAACTTCTCAACGTGGACATGAATTTTGGTTGGGGGCTGTACGCAATCACAACCAACACCAATAAAAACAGGGTTGAAGCGCATCTGCCTGGTTGATTCATGTTGGTTTGCCGCGCGCGGTGAAAGCAGCCATGAGAAGCCTAGAGCCAACGAAAGTCATTTCTATCTTGCAGCCTTCCCTGTCGCTGCGCAGCTGTAGGTTGAGGCTGCGATGAGGTACAGCCTGGTGTGGGTCGAGCTCATACAGCGCAAGGAGTGGGTAAGTGTGGGATGTGTCACATCGTCGCCCAAGCAAGCGAGATATTACATGGGCTGTGTCCAATAGGGTTGCAATTCGTACTGCTGGATTGCATGCTGGGTTGGGGATGCCCCACGCGCTAGCCCGTGGATGACAGGGGTATTACATGCCCTCCCCTCCCTCCAAGCCACTACCTTTAAACCCGATCCTGGTCCCCTCTGTCCACGCGTGCGTGATCCTCTCTCACCAAGCCTGGTTCCCTTCTTCAACGCCTGGTTCCCTTCTTCCATTACTTAGGCCCTTTTCCAACGCCTAGTGGCCTTCTCACATTATTGTCTCAGACCCTCGAATACCCGATGGTTATGCCAAAGCTGAGAGCTGAGGCTCGAGCTGCAGCGAAGGCTGAGGCTCAGGCTAATGTGAAAGAGCGAGAGCAAGAAAGGTATCACGAACTCGTGCGCCTACAACAAAAGGATAGAATCCAAGCTCTTTTACATCGCATTGAGAAAGGCGAGAAAAGGAAAGAAACTAGCACGAAAGAACTTTACAAAGCCATATTCAGCCACCGCTTCACCCACAGAACAAGCAGCGACCTGTTTCAATTGAATGGCACCTCCCATGCATGCGTGAGTTGGCTGCATCGCTCAAAGATATCTATCCAGGCAGCTGTTCGCCTTGCCTACTCGTTGTCATTCGAGGAATTGAAGTTCCTCGAGCATGCAGCACCGGAACAGACTATTACCACTGCGGAGGTCGAGCCTAAATTAACTCCATTTTGGCTTCGCCTATGCATCACCATCTGGGGGACAGATCCGGACCTGAGCTTTCAAGTCGTCAAAGGTACATCACGCCCATTTCGTATCTCTTCGCTTTCGCTAAGAAGCTAACCAGAGGGCCTTGATTATCTGTCGAAATCTCGCGGCCACAGCACAAGCCTACGCCCAGCGACCGCTGTTGCTCAGCCGCTCGTGGACATCTTCAATGTCGAAGAACTTCCTCGCAAACGGCGATGTGTGGATCAGATGCAAGTCCCTAGCCCGCAGCCTGCCTCGGTATGGCCCCCTATACAATTGCCTCCCCTTGAGGGCACCCACCACGATGTACAGGAATGGTCGGCACATGGAACACCTCGGACTCTACCACGAATAAGCATGAGTATACATGATGAAATTTCTCAGGGTAACGACTGATCTTCTTGTGCATGTTACGTTCCAGGCTGATATTTCCCTGTCCAGGCATGACCGCAAAACCCCACCTCTCCAGAATGAGCCGTCCACTCAACCACGGATCCCTTAGCGATCAGTCCCAGGAGGGTTCCAAGGCAGAGATGCACGAACGCTCAGAGCGACCATCCCAGCCTGTCCTCTTACCCCCTGTAGATTTCTACCAGGTTGATCCCGAACTTCTGGACCGGCAGATGTTGATAAAGATTCTCCAAGGAGCATCACCTGTAAGGCTCGTAGAGCCTCTGAATCAACCTAACTTTCTGACCATTACTGTTTACATTTCCGACGAACAGCATCGTTCAATCCGACGCGAGCCATCTACGACGAAGTTGTGAGACTTCAGTGGAATGTGATATAATCTATCGACAAGGCGAATAGCAGGGCTCAGTGTATTGCTCAAAGGACAGGGAAACAGATTTCAACACGCGAGCGATCATTCAGTCGTGGAGTCGTTAGTGCCGCTGCCTTTGTCGGAAATTGACATTCTCGAAACGCCAGTGGCATTCGCTCACATTGAAGATGGCAATCTCGGATATGTTGGTGATGTGAACGGCGAAGAGGGGACCAAGCAAGTCGTCCTGAAGATGTTTGACCTGACTTGATCGGCGGGGGCGGGCCAAGGTTAACCCCGCATATCTATCCTATACTAGGAGTAAATCTGCGCTGTCTCCAACTGGCGGCGCATGGCTGGTCAGCCCGTTTAGATGAATCGAAACACGAGTTCTGAATGTGTATCCCAACGGACACATGCTGCATGAATCTTAACGTGACGACCCGCTTCATAGCCCTCCATACGCCCCGCGCCGCCAGGGGCTGTCTTTGTAGCAGAATGGGCATTCTGGTAGGTGCATCGCGTGCGTTACGGGCCCTTGCTTCACTTTGACGCCGCTTTGCTTTTAAGCTATTTATAGATGCCGATTTTGAGTCGAAGGGCGCGGAGGGCCTTGGCGTCACCGCAGATGATGCTCTGATGGTGCAGTTGCCTGTTGGCCCATCTCAGTGGCTCCGAACGCTGTCGATGTTGCTTTCAGCCACTGGCCGTTGGTGGCAGCTCTGTTGGTCGGAAATTCGTATCTTGAGCCCTTTGCATTGGTGGGCGGGCCGGATTCAGGGCCAGTCACGAACCGGTGGAGACGAAGCGGCCGCTCGTGGCGCCGGCGCTTGGATCCGTGTATCACCTTTGGCTTAGCGGTTCAGTACTTCCCACTGAACCATTGCCCATTGCCATGGCTAGCCGCGCATCACCTAACAGAGACATTCTATTGCGTTGGTCTAGGGCTGTGGTGAATGACCACATCTAAATAGCCTAGTACGCTGCATGAGAGTACAATGCACAAAATCCGGGCCTGGGACCAACACGATCATTAACATGCATGTCCTGCGCGAGAACGCTCGCCGTCCCTGCTGGGCGCTTCTTAGCAGATTCTCAATGGTCACACTTGCGCGCGGTTACTCTCAAATTTCCTCTTACGACGGCATCAAGCAAGCTAACGTGACTGTGCATGCTTCTTAGGTTCGTGAATAAATAGGAGGCAAAGATGCGCGCTGTAGTCTCTCGCCAGATCTCGAAGACACTCAAATAGTCACCTACTCAGCTTCCCGGCCGCTAGCCTTCCGCCCTTCCACTGTACGACCCCAACCCCATCTATCTCGCTCAAAATGCAAAGAACCGCATCCCGCCTCGCTATCAAGTATGTTGGAGTGGCTGTCGAAGCTCTCCCAACCGGGTACAGAACAACCGCCCAAACTGTAGAGAAATCCATGGAGATCCAAGTGAGTCTTATCTGAGCCCCCATCCAACATACCCTGATCTCATTGTTCTCTAGTACCCGAAGGCCACGTCTGCTCAAATCCAGTAAGTTCCGCGGCAGCAACAACCTCGATTAAAGCACCCAAGATCAGGGGCCCAACTAACATTGCCACGCAAGGGGCACTCGGCCTCACAAATCCTCCAAGGACCCTAACGACGAGAAGGAAGTTATCACTGTCAGCTACCATACGGAGTCTGGCACTAGAGTCGCGTCGGTCCACCTACATGACGACGACACATACAACTTGTTCCCCTCTCGCAACGCCAATAAGGGAAAATGAGCCCTCTGTGGTCGAGAAGAGGTTCATAGCAGTGTTACTGTAGCTTGCAGGGTAGTAAGAAAGTTTTCCCACGCGAAATGATCTACAAAAGGTCTGCTAGTGACTGTCCAGTCGCGATCTACTACAACTAGGTGGTCAATACTCAGTAGCTTCCACATGCGGCAGGGTCCTCAACGGTCCTACCCACCCACTCGAAAAGAGTGGGGTACACCCGCCGCCAGTACCGCAACATCAATCTTCCGCAGCCCGATGCATTACATGATTTACCAATTGGACTCTTCACTCTGCGTCCAAACCTCGATATGCACCTGACCATGAGCTACACCGCAGCCTTCTGTCGACAAGTCGTTAGCGTACAAAGCTGCGCTGTTCGTTCTCTCACTGCGATAACCCCACCCAAACTCATCTTCGCTCCCAGAATTCTTCTTCAGCGATTCGACCCGCCCGTTCACGCGCGGCCAATGTCAACCAAGCCGCAGGTATTCCCGACGGTCGGCTTCGAGACCCTCCCAACGGATAAGCCGATAGAAGAAGAGAATTTGCCTAACTACAAGGCCGAGCGCTACTACGCTGTTCATATCGGTCAAGTCTTGCAAGACAGGTATCAGATCGTCGGCAAGCTAGGCTTCGGCGGAGGATCGACTGTGTGGGCATGCCGTGATCTCAAGTACGTATGTATCAATCACGGGATCCATTTGAAGCTATTGAACTAACCCGCCGGATTCTCCAGGAAAGACACCCTATTCACAATCAAGATCTGTACCACCGGCGAACGTGGCACTAGAGACGCCCTGCAGGAGATTGCTATTTCCAATCACATCAAGTCCATCGATGCGCGGGGTCATCCTGGCAAACAGCGACTCCGCGTGGTCCTGGACAACTTCGAGATTGAGGGATTGAACGGCCACCGCCATCATTGCCTTGTATTTGCCCCGCTCGGCCAACCCTTAACTAAATTTCGAAGGGTTTTCCCTGGAAACGCGCTCGACCCCGACGGATTGCGATTTACCCTACTTTGGGTCATCACGGGTCTAGACTTCCTCCACCAAGCTGGCGTGGTTCACACTGGTAACGTTCGATCAACCCTTCTAAATACCATCATGGCTAACATCACTTAATGCAGACCTGTCTCCGAATAATATCCTTGTCAGCTTCAATCCTGGGGAGGAGTGTGTGTTTAAGCAGATCGAAGACCTCGAACTAGCAAACCCGACGCCTCGCAAAGTATTACCAGACCGCTTTATCTACCTCTCGTACGAGCTTGGCGTTACTCATGGCCCGGCAGTCATTACCGACTACGGTGCTGCGCGCCTTGGAGATCCGGTGAATGACGAGAAGCATTCAGGGGATGTTATGCCAGGCACATACCGGGCACCAGAGATCATCATGGGAGCGGACTGGGATTCTAAAATTGACATGTGGTCTCTTGGAGTCATGGTGAGTTGATCCTATGCCGCCGTCATTGGAATCACACACTCTGAGGTAAAGACAGCTAAAACTGTACCAGGTCTGGGATCTCTTTGAGGGTGGTCCACTCTTCCGCGCGGTCAGCGCTCACAATCTGGATGATGAGCTTCATCTCGCAGAGATGGTGTCGTTGTTAGGTTCGCCACCTAAGAAGTTTCTTGAGAGGCATGTAAAGTCCCGGCAGTATTGGGACTCTGAGGGTGGGTTTCACTCCGTACCAGAGAGTGTCGCCTTGAGTCGGAAGAGGTACACATGCTAATAATGGCTCCTCCCAGGAAACTGGATCGCCTCGACCCCTATTCCGGACCAGTCTCTTGAGAGCCGCGAGACGAAATTAGAGGGCGAAGAAAAGCAGCAGCTCCTGGTCTTTGTGCGAAAAGTCTTGTGCTGGCTGCCGGAAGACCGCAAGCCGGCTTACCAGCTGTATGGTGACGCATTCCTCAACGGTTACAAACGGCACGAGGGTGATGCGGCTCCGGATCAGACGTGCTAGTGGGTGGTAGTAACACGGGAGGCGGGTCGCATCACGTGTTCTACGCGCCCTTGCTTCGCCTAGAGATATGCATTTCCACACCGTTATTGCCTTGCTGAAGCCCTCTCCGAGGCCTGAGCAAGCGAAGGCAGTGCAAGCGGAGAAGTTTCTGATTGAGCCCAGTGGACTATGAGATGTGCAGGAGTAAAGCTTAGCCCAGAATTGGCCCTAAAAGATCATACTGGGGAGCTACAGGTAAGATATAAAACAGATAGACCCTATTTAGACTGAGGAGACCTCGGATATGGGCTTATCCGCTTCCGAAAAGCACCTTGGGGAGACACTAATTACATAATCAGTCAGTACGAAGATCTCGCCAAGTGTGTAGGGACTAGAGATCAGTGGCTGGCTGCTCACGGGGGCGGGGTATATCATATCGAAGTCGATATTTATCCCGCAGTCTTCTAGCTGGTATTTGTACACACACCGATGCAGCATCTCAATTGTGCCCATGCCATCCCCCTTGTCACGCCTCGACATGTGCCGCAGTGGAAGTCGAATGAGCCTTCAACAAGGCCCTGAAGGTGATACAGGAGCTGGATCGAAGGTACACACAGCGAGCGCTTGCCGGGAACTACCCTCGCGTGTCTCCTGAGCCGAACAGGTCCTCCGCAAAGTCTCTGAAGGGGTATAGCCTCTGCTGACAAACCCCCCCCCCCTAAGCCCGATGAACGAATCGAATGATGCGCCTTCAAGGTTTGTGAGAATGAGGTCTAGAATCAATGATTGGCTGAACAAAGTGTGGGCCTCCCACTGACAACAGGAGATGTAAGTGAGGCCAAACATCCAGAAGTGGCTCTAGTGCCACACCATCCTGAGGTCTTGGCGCTTGCGAGTCGAGATCTTGCAAGGGTAGCGTACGTGGTCCTTGCATAACGCTTTCAAGCGGCTGCTTGAGCTTCTGCTCCGCGTTCCTGTCGTTCTCGGCAAGGGCGCTGGGAGTTATCGATGAAGCCGAAGTTGTTGACAAGAAAAATAACGCTGGAACCCGGCGACGACGATGCTGCTGATACAGAGAAGTTCAAGTTCAGAGCCCATCTCTAAGCCTAGGAAAAGATTCTAACTTCAGCCTCTGGCTCTTTGTGGTGCATCTACAGTGCATGGCTTACTTCTAGAAATCCCTGTAACCACAAAGCTAATAGTTGGATACATATAACTACCTTTATACTTAGACACTAAGAAGAACCTCACCACCTTCACAAAAGAACCGACGCATGAAAAGCCAGCGACCCTTCAACATTCACAGGAGTGAGGCAGAAGCGCTCACCAAAAATGTTTCCCACCAAGACCCCGGTTTGATCGAGCGCCATAGACTGGATATTTGGATGGGCAGCTAGGCAGCGGAGGGTCATGCCATTTGATGGCTGTGCTGACGTATCCCGGACCACGGGCTTCCAGCAGTCCCAAGTGTAGCTGCTACTGCCATTGTGATCGTCGTTCTTGTTGCACCCCACAACAGCCCAGCCGATCAGTCCGACCATCGTCGCAAGGGCAATGCCAGCGGGACCACTACCGCCACTGCCGATAACCCCCAATCCGACGACGGCGCCTTCTCCTAATCCTAGGATAGTCGCTCCAACGCCTGTCGCTGCTGCTCCTGCTCCTCCAGCGGCGGCAGCCTCGGCGGCTACCACCGCTGGGACAAAGGCGTTAGCTGCGGCGGCACCGCCAACCGGGCCGAAGAGAGCAACGGCCGTGGGGAGAACGGCGGCAGTGCTGGCTCCGACAACGACGACCATTGTGGTGGATATAGATTAAAAGCTAACGTTTTAGCTTTAGCATGAGATGCTTTCGCCCGAAGTGGTATTCGTGCCTTGTGTGGCGATTTTGCGGGTAAGAAGAGCGTGCCAAATTGTTTGCTGCGGCAAGGATTGAAAAGCGGGGTTACGAAGCGTAAAGCAGTTTCATACCAAGCCATGCTGTAGGAGCATCACGTGAAAGCATTGTTCCAGCCTTACGGGCTACTAAAGCTCACCGAGTCACCGTCGGTCTTCCCCGCTCGAGTGGCCTTTTCTAGGCACGAGCCTCTTGTACAGTCCGACTTCACCCTTCGTTCCTACGGTACTGCGCTTCACCAATTTGCCAAACCCACTGGCTATACAACCAACAATGGCCACTTCGAGTGACAAATATGCAACGTCTGACCCAAGTTATCAGGCAATGCTTACCACAGAGCCACTCGACTTCGCAAGCATTGATAATGTTACTACCAACTCATTCAAAATCTTCGACTACATGACAAGCAGTGACACTGATACGGACAATGCTGATCTGCGAGGCGACCGCCGATGGGCTTGGTACTGTAAGGACCCGGCCTGCCCCAAATACTGGAATGCTTGGTCTTGCAAGTCGAACTTTTGGCTGCATTTGTACGAGACTGATGTACACCGAGCGGATGAGCGGACACATACACGGGCCAGGCGTCGCGAGCTGGCAAGGGATTGGAGAGTCGAGACGGACTGGCAAATGAAAGAACCGAAGCAGCCTAAGCCTGATCCGGCGCATAATGGTCCTCCATCGGACAAGGTGTAACTAGGCCGCGTGATATGGTACTATGAGAAGAGACATGCTTGAGTGTTGCTCGCAATCTATCACAGAGACGCCCATCAATATGCAGCATTCTAAATCGACGAGACCCAGTTCGTATGGTGTTTCAATATGACCGGACTCTCGAAGTGAAGTGTGGGATATGCAGGCAAGGGCGCTTGCACGTGCTCCACCAATGAAGACTTCCGTGGACAAGAAATCCTATTCAGGTCCTTGAAGACCGAATGGCGCAATTCGGATAGACCATGCCATCTTTTCGGAAGTGGTTGAAATGTTGGAACAATTACCTTAATGAGCGATGGCTTGCCTTTTGATCCTGGCCGAGAAATGGACTTTTGTATGTCTCGGCGATCTCAGGGTAGTCGGAGGTTCTTTGTCTCAGCCCGAAAGCAGATGCCGCCATGGAAATCACTGGCCTCAGCAGGGACTCTTGGTAAGTATGCCCCAGATTGGGTGGGAGGCATTCGAGGTTAGAAACGTCTGTCGACTTGCCTATGCTGTATTTGGGATGCAATCCAACTCGAAACAACATACATCCACCGCTGTGATTAACACAATGCTCGCTTGCTCGATTCTTGGCTGACACTGGCGTCAGCATGGGCTAATGAAACAGAGAGCGAGACACGAATAGATTGCAAGCCGACCCCTTTTCCTGAGGTATTTACTCACCGATGATCACGTCTGTTGCAGAGGTATATAAAAGCCCCCCCAGCTGGCCTGTACGCTGTCGGGATGGGCTGGTAGGAGAAAACCCAGCGCTTATCCAACTCTTCGCAATGACATCCTTATCAGCTACTACAACACCGGACAGTGAGCCAGGTCAGTCTGATATCACCAGCCTTCTCAGCGTGGTTCAGATAGACAACGATTCGTCTCCTGGCATTGTCTCCACCGTAGCTGGTCTATCACGCTTCCTTGATGATTTGGAGGAACTACCAATTCACCCGCCATCACTCTATATCGACCTGGAAGGAGAAAATCTGTCTCGTGAAGGGACCATCTCTATTCTTCAGTTCTATATACTGCCAAGCAAACGCACATATCTCATCGATATTTACACCCTGGGCAACGCCAGCTTTTCTACTTGTGGACAAAGTGGCCGCACTCTCCGGGATATTTTGGAATGTCCAGACATCCCTAAGGTCTTTTTCGACGTCCGCAACGACTCTGATGCACTCTACAGTCATTATAGCGTGCGCCTGGCCGGTGTACAGGACCTTCAACTCATGGAGCTTGCGACTCGAACTTTCGGGAGGAAGTGTGTCAATGGGCTGGCGCGGTGCATAGAGAAAGATGCATCATTGTCATTCCGTGAGAGTCAGCGCTGGAAGCGATGTAAGGAGGAAGGAGTGCGACTATTCGCACCAGAATGTGGGGGGAGCTATCAAGTATTCAACGACCGCCCCTTGTCTGAGGAGATTTTGAACTACTGCGCCCAAGATGTGCATTTCTTGCCGCGGCTTTGGAAGCTCTATGATAGTAAGCTGGAGCAAGTATGGCGCGCCAGAGTTAGTAAAGCTACGGTAGAAAGGGTGGTAGAGTCCCAGTCCTCCAGATATGTTGCACATGGACAACACAAGGCTCTAGCTCCAAAGGGATGGATTAGTTTGCGTTAATTATCTTTGACCTGGCAATTGAAACGGATGACATTGATACGATAGCAATACATGGTGAAGAGCAGGAGACTACAAATTGGTCAACGCTAGCATACGTCCGTGGTCAACAACAAAGACACGCCCGTCAGCATAACATGTCCATCCCCACTCAAAGATAAATTTGGAGCTGCTCTGATTACCTGAATCAACTCTTGAGTTTCGTCGAGTACCGGACTTGGATTGTACCCTCCGAACGGTGTGGAAGGGCCCGCTGGATGTCAGACCAAGACCTACCAGCTTCTCTCATCCTGCGCACAGTGTCGTCCTCTTCGGATGTCCATCTTCCGCCAGATGATCTTGCAGTTGAACCTGAATTCTTCGTTGCCTTTCTGCCCTTCTTTGATTGCGATACGAATTTGTCGCTACGGGGTCCACAGGACTCAGTGTCCCATTCAAACTGTAGTTGAAATGTGGTCTTACGGCCCTCTGTGATGCGCTTGAGGAAAACGTCTCTGAGAGGCCATTGCTCGAATTGAGCAAGAAGCACGTCGGCTTCGGAGCAACCCGGGTTTGCCTCTGATGATGGCGACCGGTGAAAATTGTATTCAGGCGTTTGAGATACGCTCGACAGCCGTGCTGCTGATCGCCTGTGGCGGGAGCGCCGAGAGCACCGCGAACTGTCCAAGGTGCTGCGGACTGCACAGGAAGGGGACTTCGACACCCTGCGGCGCTTGCGGCTTTGGTGCGCGTCGTCATCATCTGAGCTAGAATCCCCACTGACTGGCAGTGAATGAGAGATCGCTCCGTGTTGAACTTCTAGCCTGTCGAGTCTATCCTCACTACCTGAGCCCTGGGTGTCTATGTCGCTATCCCTGGACTGCGTCGTTTCATTCGTATGCTGAGAATCGCGGCAGAAGCGTCGGGTAGACGGTGACGTAGGTGGTACTTTGGTTCCGGCTCCGGAACCAGCATGTATGACCTCGGGCGTCACACGGACGGACGCGTAGGTCGCATTATCCGAACCCTCCCCTTCGTATGGTTTGGGCGAGAGCGGTGCGGGAGAAGGGGCTAGGGCTGTGGGAATAGCATTGCCGCACGACTCCCCGGCAAGGATTTCGCTTTCCTGGACTGATGCCTGGACCGCTTCGGCGGGACTGGCAGACCGCGGAAGGTGTGCGCAAGTGGAGGGGTGATCAGAAGGACTCTGAACATTGTTACTCCGATCATTGTCCAAGACAGCGTTACTCGGATGATCGATGTGTTGGCTGGCTGGCATGTCCCGGTTGTCCAACATAACTGAGTTTGGCTGACTTTCAGGGGTAGGTGCTCCCAAGTTCACACCTTGACAACCGGGTATTTCTCCGGCGACTATGCCATCCATTTCGCAAGGAGATTCCTGCCTCATAACATCAAGTTGGGATAGTTGTGCCTCATCTGGCCAAGCTAAGGTGGCTCCCGCTTGCCTCGGGGATACTGCTGACGCAGGGTCCACGCCAGCGCCAGCTTCCGTCTCCTTTGCTCTTCTGCTTGATTTGCCCGGGCGCGCCTTCGGAAGCGACGCGACTATCGAGCTAATGGATGGGAGCGTTGAGTCAGAATCTTCCCCATCGTCTTCGTCCGTATATCTTCTTTCCGCAGCAGACACCGCAGAATCAGCATCGGATAGAATCGATATTGGGTCGTCCTGCGTTTGGCCGCTCTGCGTCCACGGCTCCTGGAATTGCCCCTGAGTAGGAAGAAGCGGTAGATCCGGCGAGAGTGAGGGGTCAAGATGCCGCTGCGGACGCCGACTGGGGTCTTTTACGCCCTGAAGAGCGGGGGGAGTCCAGAAAGAAACGTTGTCAAGAGATACGGCTGTCATCTCGAAAGAGATACCGTGGATGCCTGTGGGATAAAGAATGAACGTAACTACCCCGTTGAGGAAGGGGGGAGCAGGAGACTAAATACGCAACATGCTGCACAGAGAGCTTGAGGTGCTGGCGGCCGCCACTCGCCAGTATGTCAATCTGCAACACCTGCTCCGCTGGCCCAGAGGCGCAAGGCATATTCCAAGAAGCCCAGTGCAATGCCTCATAGCACCATTCACCAACCTGCCAATCAAACATCTGCCGAAACAGCTATCACACCATAACCGTTGATGCAAAAATGTTCCAGGGGGTTGCGATTGACGCCAGCGAACAGCCCTCGGACCAATCGACAGTCCTGGTATGTGCATCTGCGTACATGCAGCCGCCGTGATGAGCCCCCGGCGACTTGGCCATCATAGGCAGCTCTCCCCGACTCCTGGCCAACTTCTCGGGCTTTCCGATAGTTCACGGACAAATGCGTCGTCGAATCAAGTTCGTGACGAAGCGGACGATCCACAGCCAGGGCGGAAATGGCTCGCTGTGCCACCTCCTTGCCTCGTGTTCTAATCCGTGGTCCGACGGATGCATGACCATCTCTCCTATGAACGATGCATGGCTGTGTACGACGATCCACATAACGGCCTTGGGACCTTCGTGCGACCGCATCCCCCGTGACGGCTAGCGGTGGTCCGCGGTCCAAAGTCCCCAACCAGTCATGAAACATGGGTCCAAAGCCTAGGGAAGTCAAGGTAAGTGGCCGCGAAGAACCCATGTATGTGTCACGAGGCACCATCGTCCAACTCGGACATGGCCGTCATGGGGTCTGCGGCATTTCCGAACCTGAGAGCGGGCTGAAGAATGCGCCCTCGGATGTTGGGATGAGTCGGCGGCCTCCAGGGGCAGCAGGAGCAACAACCTGGTGAGAGCGCTCTGTGTTGCCAGGTCAGTCCCCGAGAGGCTTTCGGTGTGGCACGAGGAAGACGTACTGCAGTGCAGGGCAGAGGCCTGAACGAAGGTTAAGGCGAAGCACCTTGGCTCATCGCAAAACGTACGAGCAGCAGCACCAGTGACTGCAAAAGCACAGGGTCCAGGGCGTGAACGGCATGAATCATGAAGACGGAGGATGCACGACAAAGCGGCAAGGTGCTGGAAGCGGCCGCGTCATACGGGGCAACAAGGGCGCAGGTTACAGCTCGGGCGCAGGGAGCATAAGACCATCGTCTGTGAGGATGCGAGCAGGATTTCAGAGGGACAGGAAGTCAAGAGTACATGCGCAAGGGAAAGGAAGACGTTGGAGTATTTATACCAAGCAGCCGTCATGTGGTCCGTGCGCGAGGCGAAGCGACACGGCGGCGAGCGCGCGTTGCCCAAACGGGGAGGGCCGCTAAACTGGAGGCGGCAGCAGCGACTTCGCGATTACCTTTTTTATAACTTTTTTTTATTTTTTTTAAATTTCTCTTATTTTTCTTTTTATTTTTTTTTACTTTTATTATCTCTCTCTTTATCTTCCTTGCCTTTAAATAACCCTAAAAGACTAAAAATATACCTAGCAAGATAGCTTAGTTAGCCTGAATAACCCGAACCATAACCCTAATCCTCATCTAAAGCAGCTCGAGATAAGACCAAGAATAGCAAATAAAACAGCAAATAAAACAGCAAATAAAACAGCAAATAGGATAGTTACTAAAACAGGAAGCGAGATTAGATATAAGATAGCTCTTGTAAGGCGAACTAGAGTCCCGACTGCACTCTGCAATTGGGCTCTCGCTGAGGCCGACTTAAGAAACCGTCACAACTGGAAAGTCAACCCTAATAATTATGCATTTTCATACTTTCTCGCAGGAAAGGCGACTTTAATCATGTCAAGCGATTTCGCGGCAATAATGACAAATGCAGACAATCCCCAGTACCGGATAAGACCGAAGAGAACAAATGATCCAGTGTCGAAACCTGCTTCAGCCTGGTCGCCAACGTGGATGAAATGAACGTCGTGCCTTGGATTGCTTTCTGGCATTGATTCATGTTCTCAACCCTGTCGCGTAGCTAGCAAAGCACCCTTCGCTAATGAGACAACCATTGTATAGAGGCTAAGAACATGTTTTAAGTTACTTAGCTCTAGTTTAAAGCAGAATTAGAAACAGATACCATTTTATTTCTTTAAATATCAGTTGCCAGCAAGCACCTTGCACCATTGAGAACATCATTCGGCCCAGCCCTAGTCAGATCCGATGCAGTTCCGTCGGTATTGATTGTAAACTTTGTAATCTCGCCGTTGTTTTGACCAGCGCCAATGATTGCCTCACCGTCATGAAAGGCGCCTCCCCATAGTCGATTTACCATATTGAAATAGATGCTACCGTTATTAAGGTAGGGAGATGACATGTCCAAGTATACGTCAGAAAGCCGAGAGCTCGTTGTGTCGTACCAGAGGCCAGTGAGCTTGGGGTTAAGTGTAGGATCCAGATTATAAGCCCAATCTGTTAACGGCCTGGCCCCCCCGATAATAGCTTCAGAATTCACTATAGTACCGTAGCATGGCAAGCTAGGGTTCAGGCAAATTTTAGCGTAGAAGTCTCCTGCTGTGGTAAGAACCCACAGGTTGCCTTCTGAATCGAAATCCCCTGCACTCCATGACCGCCCATTAAGACCAGTACCGACAGATAGAGCCTATGCACCCCATTCGAATCAATAGTAAGCACCTGGGTTTGCTGGCTAGAACTAGTAGAAAGTCCGTAGAGAAGATTATCGATAGGGTTGTACCCTATAGCAGCGATTGCAGTGTCCGACGTGTTTGTAATAGGCTGATCATTATTAAGTGTTCGAATAACTAAGCCATTGCGTAAGTTCACCTCTTGAATTTTATTCGCAGAGGTAAGAACATACCCATTTGTGTTGCAGTTAAATGACACAATGGAGGGAGTTGGTGATGCAGTGGATGTGGACATTATAGATCTGCTGGCTGTAGATGTGTCAGAAAGCAGGATTGTGCTTGTTGCAGACGCGCTGGTTAGGGAAGTATCTGGAGGAGTTGATGTATGAGCTGTAGACGTAACGGGAAGCGTAGACGTGGCCGTTATAGATGTATCAGAAAGCGTAGATGTGGCCATAGTAGATATATCAGAGATCGTAGACGTGGTCGTGGCAGATATATCAGAGATCGTAGACGTGTCGATTATAGATATATGAGTAAGTGTAGTTATGTCAGCGGTAGGCGAATCAGTCGTGGATAGCCCGGTTCTAGAGGAACCGGTCACAGATGAACCAGAGGTAGATGCACTAGTCTCAGATGAGGTCGTTATAGAGGAGCTTATAGAGGAGCCAGAGGCAGATAAGCTCGAGGTAGATAAACCAGTCTCGGATGAAGTAGTTGCAGAGAGACTAGTCGCAGAGGAGCGAAAGGCAAATGAGCTAGTATCAGATAAACCAGAGGTAGATGAAGCGGAGGTAGATGAGCCGGAGGTAGATGAGCCGGAAGTAGATGAGCCGGAGGTAGATAAGGCAGTCGTATAGAAACTAGTCGAATATAAACTTGGTATAGATGATCGAGTTGTAGATGAACTAGTTATAGAAAAACCAGCCGTATAGGAATCAGTTGTGGAAAAGCCAGTCGTAGACAATGTAGAGGCATACGGGCTAGAGGTGGATAAGCGAAAAGAGGATGAAACAGGAGTAGATGAGCGAGCCGTGCTAATTATATCGGAATAGCTAGACGTGTGCGTAGCTCTTGACAAAGAGCTTAATGGATTCATAAAGCCCGTAGTCCCAATTATCTTGCTGGTGATTCCCGTCCTTGTAGGGGCAATTGTGTCCTTGTCGGAATCTGTGCTAGAGTCAAAACCCCTGGACGACACGTAAATGGTGAGTCTGATACCACCACTAAGAGATTGACGACGGCCAAGACGCGTGAGAAGAGGCCTCCCACCGCACCTAAGATCCTTATCACCAGGGCAGCTAGCGCTACATTCGCGGAAGGAAACACGGTAAAAGGCTGATTGATGCGTTAGGTCACTGCAGTAGCAGTCATCTCTATATGCCCCAAAAAGCTTATGGTTGATGCAGATATCAGCGCATAAGTTGAGGGACATCTCGGAAGACGATTGGGTAAGAGAGAAGCCTGGGAAATCGAAATCGGAACCTCCGCAGCCGAAGAGAGTCCAGGCGCCTATGGTCGTCGGATAACCAGGTTCCTCAGTACTAGTAGGGCTAGAACCCCAAGTTGAATCCCCAGTTGAAGCGCCAGTTGAATCCCCAGTTGAGGCGCCAGTCGAGGTGCCAGTCGAGGTGACAGTCGAGGTGCCAGCATTCAGGGAGCGAGTTCCGGGAGAGCCAGCAGAACGAATGGAGGAGATGGAGGTATTTCCAGTAGGTTTAGCCGCGCCAGTCTCACTCCCAACTAATACTGAGCCTATGCCCGTTGGTGTTTGTATCACAACGGTGGTGGTCAAGGCATTGATAATTGTTGTCGTGAAGGGCTTTGTGATCGGTGTAGGGCAGGGGCCAACAACAGTTACGCAGGCAGCGCAATCGTCAGGGGAGCGACCAGTGCAAATATCGCAATGGGCCTTGCCTTTAGGCGCCGTAATGACAAATTCGATGACTTCGACCTGCTCCTGGCATATGCTCGCGTGCGTGTTTAGACCGAGCTCATTATCACAGACCGCAATTGGGAACAGGTTAAGAGCACTGGCCAAGGCGGTAGCACTATAGCCGAGGACGAGGCCTCGGATCCATATAAAACTACGCATGCTGGAGGCACCGAGAGGTGTGGAAACAGTGCAGGATGCATACGCGTCGCCTTTGTCACAAGGAAGGTAAGTGGCAAGGTTATATCGTATACAACCGCTCGCTTTTCAAGAGCCAAGGATTGTTGTCAACACAAATGTAACAAGCTATTAGTTCTTACAATGACCCAATTTTGCATACCTCAGTAAGCTCTACGATCGGATCGACGGAAGCGGTGATCATAGGAACATCTGTATCGAGGCTTGAACTTAAGTGCTCTTTAAGGACCTGAGTTTAAAGAGAACTCCAGACTTTAGACCTTGAATTAATGCTTATTTAGGAAATGTGATCTGTAAACGGACTACAAGTACGTTGTACGCGCTTACGGTAAAGCCTGTATTCCCCAACAGTAGTTTTCTAATGGAATGCAACGCTTGGTCTAGGACGGCCCTGGTCCTCTTATTTGTGTTTAAGTTCACCGTTTAAAACCTCAGATGAACTCATTCAGGGCACACTTTTGGTTAAGTGGAAAACGAGAGGGAAAAAAGAAGACAACTCTCAGCTTTACCCTGAGTATATGGGCTCTGGTCACGTATTCTTGGTCAGGAAGACTTCAGTCTAACACATGGCTACGTGTGGGTAGGAGCGACCTAGAATTTGCAATTAGATTACCATGTCACAGTATATTTTGCCAGACTAATATATGTTGCTCGTTTTATAAGACCAAGGTACTCTAATCTTGATTGCATAACCCTTGGAAGGCATTTGAATACAGGGAACTCCCAGGCACAAGATGATCACGATCTTATTGCATTATCAAGAGCATCTCTTCAACTTATCCCAAGCTAGCCCCTAAGGAAGGCTTAGAAATAGAGCCAGCATCTTGGGGAAGTTTGGGGTTCCTAGACCGGTGGTGGGATCCCCTATAATCTTAATTAGTATCGTAAACTATGAAGCGGTTGCAGTTGAAGAGAACATTCCGATGCCCATCTCGATCAATGTAAAGTTACAACAGTTGGAGTGCAGGATACTAGTCAACTTACAGCCAGGAACGGCACTGAAGCCATTTGTTCCACATCCCTTAACTGAGTTAGCTTGGAATGAAAAATTAACTCAAGGGGCTGCTTACAGGATTCTGTCCTTCCACCACGTCATTGAGTACGTAAGGATGAGCATAGAGTGTGGGGTTGATGAATCCAATAGAGCTTTTCCCTATCTTCATGCGTTCTCCGTTGATGATTGTAAGCAGCGCTGAAATTACCGGAGCTGCACAGCTAGTCCCAAAGGCTTGTGACATTTCGTCGAAAACTGCAATACTAAACCAAGCGCCGTTGGCAGCAATGTCAGGGAATCCTATTCAGCAGATAAGCATTGTGAATCGATATCATATGGAGAAACTGGAGCATACCGCGAACTTTTCCGGTGTTGTTATATTGGCCGGGGTAATTAGGTGCGTGATGCTTCATGTAGCTCTGAACAGCGTCCTTTTGGTAGGATGGAAGGGGGAAGACATTCGAAAAGCCACCGCTTGAACTGAAAATGGTCTGACCGAGGACATCGGCTCCGGGAGGGACGTCATTCCCTACGTATTCGCCGTCTACCAAGTATAATTCC
This sequence comes from Sarocladium brachiariae, assembly GCA_008271525.1. NCBI lineage: Eukaryota > Fungi > Ascomycota > Sordariomycetes > Hypocreales > Sarocladiaceae > Sarocladium > Sarocladium brachiariae. The sequence goes on from RQPE01000002.1 coordinate 25,501, forward strand.
ATTACCTCCTCAACCTGTTCTCCTCTTCTGATCGCGTCGTCTACGTCATATGTCCCGTTCTTTATCTGTGTTGCGCCCTATTAAAAGCTTCAGTAATCTTGTTTCATGCAGGTCCGGATGTAGGTCATACCGCAGACAGTATGTAAGGGCATGTCCCTGGGAATGTAGGCACGAAGCTCCCTGATTTACCGTCATTCTCCGATCCATCCGGGCTAAGGCAACCGCCTCCGTCGTACTCAACACCATAGTCGCCACTTGAGTATACGATTGTTGTTCCCATTAAACCCAGTTTAAGATACTCTTGGCATTGGCGAATCTCATATGCCGGGGTCAGTTCAAATTCAGCGCTATTATCAAGTAGTTAGCGAAATACTCGTTTATATCGTTCAAGCCATGTGGTACAGAAACGTCAAGGTCTATTAAGACTAAGGCGGCTCTTACTAGGAATAAGACGTGGAGATAACTTTGGCCGCTTCGTATGTTCCACAGTCAGCTTTGCCTTTGTAGCTGTGTGGCCCCGGGTAGGGGTCTGGGTACACCGCATCAACTGCCGGATCATCACCGCCATCATAAGTACACTGTGTGATATGGTAAGTCCCTCTATGATCCGTAAATCCGAATGTATGATATCTAAAGAAGATGGGTACTTACATAAGATGCATCGATTGCATCAAGAAAGTTATTAAAGGAAGTCGTGTTCGACTCTGCGAGATCTCCAACTTGGTACAGGGTGACATCCTATAACTGTTAGCAAGCTTCGGGATGGCTGAATAGCTCTGATATCTCGTCTGTAGATTCTAACCTGTTCATCTGCAAGGGCCATAGCATATTGTAGATCAAGGCTTGGCTCGCCCAAAAACCCAAAAGCGTTGCTCAGATTGAGTCCCGAGTCATAAAGGAAACCCCCTGGTAGATGTTAGTTGAGAAGCAGCACAATCTTTCTTCTCCTTACCATCAATGGAGTTCATAATTGGCCTCTTGCCTACCAGCTCTGGTTGGTAGGCCTTGAAGAAGAGGTCGAGGTCAGAACCAAGATAAGATTCGGGTGTGTACTCCACGATTCCCAGACTGTTTCCCTTTACTGGGATCGCGTTAGTACATGACAGCACCGATTATATATTGCCGGGGAGGAATGGGAGACTTGGAGAACCCGGCAGAAATGAATCTCTTGGCAGTTTGATGGTTCCAGGGTAATGCGAGGAGTAATTACCAGAGTCAACGTGTAGCGGTACGTCGTAAAGCAGTCTTAAGCACGCCTAACACTGTTAGAAACAAATAAAACATGGGGCATTCTGACTTACTGGCGTGACGAATGACGTATTGCAAATGTTCTGAGAGTATGGCCCCCAATGGTGAAGTTGACTATCGGGCTTTGGGATCTGGTGTTTCCGTCTCCGTCCATAGGCCACAGGATTACGACGCTCGTGTTTCTCCTCTGCGGCTGCCTGCCGTTTTCCACGCCCAAGCCCATCGACAGCAAGCAGATTGGTCGAGTCAGGACTTGTCTTCGCATCAAAGTGTACACCGGGTGATACGAAGTCAATGTGGGACGTAATGTGCAAAGGAAGAGAATATTCATCCACCGCTAGGTGAGTAATCGAAGCTGTTTTATGCTCAAAAACGTGGTACTGCGTTCGAAATAAAGACTCTGCTTCTTCGACACTCGCCTATGAGAGATGAATGTTAATTTTTCTGTTTGGGAAACAGCGGGCGGGCAACTTATGAGAGTCAACCGACTTGCCTCAAACTGAAGCCAACCGAGGCCCTCAGAAATTCGGTGCCTATCAGTATGAACTCCAGACTCATTGAGCCAGTTATGAACAGACTGGACGGTTTCGAGGCTGTCCTGGTTAGCCGTGCCATTGGAAGAAACTCAGAGACTCGTCAGCCCCGTACCTGGGCTTGAACGCTTCGATCACTTCAGCAGCAGTCCAGTGCTTTCCGAAACGCGGACTAGCGGGGTCAGATGTTTCCATGAGCCAGCGGTCGGCATGCTCGAGGTTTGATTGCTTCAACGCAATCCGAATTGGCAGTACTTGACTCCTGTCTAGTAACTCCCTCTTATGCCATCGCTGATCTGTCGCTTCATGGCGCCGCTCATGCACAACATAATTCGATGCAAGGCTACAGCCCAGTAGAGCTCCGATGGGAATCAGGATTGATGCGCGCATAGTGAGTCTCGAGTTTCAAATCAATGCGAGAGCGTACAAAATGGCACTCATCGGGTGAGTTTGTTGTAGCCCTGGGGGCTTTCACAGCTACTTATTAAATCATCCCGTCGCGCGATACATTGTCAATAATCACGGGAGACTTTGAGTGAGATGCAAAAACGCGGTTAAGTCGGCTCAAAGGATCTCAATGATACGGTACCCGGCATATCAAGCTCTCGAGGATCAACCGATCTAGGTTGATCAAGGTAGGTCAACTATTTAAGTTCTGCAAAACTTCCAATCGATGCAATAACTTTAGTCCACGGATGATAGATACCAGCGAGTGCGATTGCCGAAGGAGCCGACCAACAGGGCGGTAAGAAGGGGTAACGGACCCCGCAAAAGTCTAAATTTATCATCTGTTGAGAGAGCAGAAGTTCCACGGGGCAGAAGTTCCATGCTGCCTGGAAACCAGAATCATCTCACGATTCCGACTCCTCCGACAGGCTCATCGAGTTAGCCTGGTCACAGAAGGATGGTTTAGGACTCGTAATGCTGCTATCCAAATCATAATCATGCTCCTTGATATCCAGTCTTTAGGGTTGAATAAATTGAGAAATGTCAGGGACACAAAGTCGCGATTACGCTATTTGCTCGAATAGGCAGGTGAACCGGATGACCGGCCCCAAACTGCCATTTCAGACCCTCCCTAGTGGATCAGGGGATTCGAAAGTAACTTTGGAAACGGAAAGCGGCACGAGGGGGTAGTCAGGGGTAGTTGCTAAGGGATGTCCTATGTAGTAGTACAGTTCAAAGATCAGAAGCTTAACCGTACTTGAAGAGTATCTAGCTGTTCGTTTCGTTACATGTTACTTGCAGCTTGTAGTAAAAGGAATTTCCTTAATTTATACACACTCTAGCGTTTCTGCAATCTTTCGAAAGAGTCCACCGGCCGGAGTACAGTACACAAGCCATTCGCTGACCCGGGACAAACTCGACTCGAAGATAAGCAGCGACTGTCCTTACCTAAGAGCCCAGCCGGTGATACCGGGTACAAAGCTCCAAAGAACAATGACTGCTTGGCCCAGTCAGGAGGTAGGTAGCAAGAGGGACTACGGCACAGTCAAAGAGAAGCGGTGAAGCGAGAAAAAAACCGAGCACGGGACATTCGATCCATGAAATTCGGTGGCCTAATAGCGGGATCGTCATGCTGCAGCCCAAGATCACTCCACTTTTATAATCTGTGAGCATGCCCCTGTATCCAAGAACAGCTGGAGCGACTTGTGGGTATAGGAGTATTAGTCTTTTCGGCATTTAATCTACGCATTCGGCTACAATTCAAAAAGACCAACGTGTCATGATAATTGTCCTTGATGTAACATCCTGCTCCATAATATATCATAGCTACATGGTACCTAGGTCTTACCAACAAAGAGAGATCGACTGCTTTATGCGATAGGGAAATGAGCCATCCCTCAGTCGTGCTGATTGTTTTGCAGTGTGGATATCTTAGCTGGAAGGAATGCGGCATCTCTTGCCCTCGGGAGGCGATCTTGGACCAACTCTTTACGGGGTGCAATTGCAGCTCACTTAGTCACGTTCAAGGGTATAAGATAATTCCTGGATGAAGTGGAGCCAACATTCTTTGAGTAATCACAAAGCGTCAGCGTCATAATCTGTCCAATATCAAATGCACGAGCTCATGAGGAGGTTAAGCCAGGCATGGCCGCATGATTTTCGCACTTGCTCAGCACAGCATCAGGCGCAGCGTATGCCCACAAGGCTTCTGAAGACAAGGCTGCTTCCCATCAGAATCTTTGATCTAGACATGTATTAAGGGCAACAAGCATTTGGAAAACCCAGGCGGCTATGTAGACAGCTCGCCGAAACTGTTGACAACTACTTATTTGCTCAAGAGCTCTGATCCCCTAGCTATCTCGAATCGGTCTGCACCTAAACATTATTGGCGTTCAGGCACCTTGCGCCACCAGTCATCCCACCTGGGCCGGCGGTATTCAAAGTTGTCGCACCAGACGAATCGTATACAGAGAACCTTGCAATCTCCGAACTGTCACTACTGGCCGAAATAATATCCCTCCCATCAGTGAACATGGCTGGCCAAACTTTGCCCGTAAGTGTATAGTATGAGTGCTGGGCGTTCAGCGTAGGAGAATTCATATCGAAAAAGGCGTCGTTCATATTCCTGGTGAAGGCTATATAATATACCGCGTAGAGCCTTGGACCCAGAATGCTATCATTAGTATAAGCCCAGTCTAGGATAGGTACGGAGCGTCCGGCGAAAACTCCTGAGCTCAGGATTTGACCATAGGTGGATGAGTTAGGGTCGAGATCAACCTCTGTAAAGAAGTCATTCGCCGTCGTTAGAGTCCAAAGGTGGCCAGCAGGGTCGAAGTCTCCTGGGCCCCAAGAACGACTAAGTGCAGGCGTAGGAGGTAGCAGCTTGTGTGCGCCAGTAGAATCGATGATCATGACTTGCGCGTCCCCACTTGCTGGACTATAGATGCCATAAAGGAAGTTGTCGACAGGGTTATAACCAAGAGCTTCAATAACACCAGTGGCAGTGATAGCTTGACCATTGTTCAGTGTGCGGACAATTTGGCCGGTGGCGAGGTTGATCTCTTGGATCTTATTGTCAAGTGTAGAGATGTAGCCATTAACATTACAATCGAAGGGGATAAAGGCCGCGGGAGTCGGGGTTGGCGTTGTGGACGAGCTGCTGGACGAGCTGCTGGACGAGCTGAGCGAAGTAGAGGAACCAGAAGAAAACGATGATGAAGAAGAAGTCGAAGGATTAGATGATACAGACGTTTTGGACGCAGAGGTTGAGACGCTTGAGGTTGTAGAGAACCTGGCAGAGGTCGACGATCCCGAGGCCGCGGTGGTTGTACTGCTTATGGATGTGAAATTGGGTAGCACGTTGCCCGTCACAGTCCCTGTGCCAGAGGCCGAGGTAGAGGCTGAGGCGAGGGTAGAAGTAGAAATAAGGGGTGCACCACCAGTGCCGGTACTGGTAGGTGTTTGAATAACAACTGTTGTGATCAGGCTGTTGACGATAGTTGTTGTTATACAACTATTAATAGGTGTTGGGCAAGGGCCGACAATAGTAACGCAAGCCTTGCAATCATTAGGGTGCCTGTCAGCACAGACATCGCAATTCGACTCCTTGCCGGGGGCCGCGATAACGATTTCGATGACTTGAACTTGCTCTTTACAGAGAAGTGTATTGCCAGAAATGCTAACGAGCGTATTATCGCAAATTGGGGCAGGAAAGATAGTTGTGGCAAAGACAGCACTAGAGCCGGAGACGATGGCTCGTAGCCAGGTTGATGTATGCATGACGGACAACAGTGAACGATTCGACGAGATGTTCTTGGGAGTTAAGCCAAAGCTAGGTCTCTCATCCTTGGTCACTACAGGGGCATTTAATAGTATATGTAATAGCCCGCGATCGCGTTCTATTTTCTTTTTTTCGGGTTATTTTGACGCCCATCTCAGCGCGTCCTCATGCCATCCAACTACAACCAATAACGAGGTTAATAATGCTACCAGTGCGGTAGGTATGTTGGCTTAAACTCAGTACATAAGAGGAAACTCAAGCAGAAGGCCGAATGAAGCTATCTCCTTGACCATCGTTGGATCTGGACCAGGGCCTTCTTTCGAGGGTCACCCAGGTGAGCCTGGAATCTAGTGATATCTAGCATTCCGATGAAGTGCAGCACCTGGTCTAGTATTCAAAGAATGCGCGAAGTCTTGGTATGTGTGTGGAACTATTAAGCAGACTTGGTTTGGGGAAGAGATCGAAAACCTAAGAACAGGAGGTGGCTACCTATGCGTTGCATTCCGATGAGCCTGAAGGCACGGGACACTAATGGACTGGAGCATCAAGTCCAGAACAGGCGATGGCTAATACCTATGCGCTGCATTCCAATGAGCCCGAAGGCACGGGACACTAATGGACTGGAGCATCAAGTCCAGAACAGGCGATGGCTAATAGTTACCTATGCGCTGCATTCATGGGAGCATCAAGTCCAGAGTTAAACCAGTAGTGCAGGAAAACTCAGGTCACGCACTTCTAAATGCGTTTCCCTGTTAATTCAAACACTCACATTGTTGAAATTTTCACACAACTATACTGATTAGTGTGCTTGCAGACGCCCAACTAGGTTCGGATTTATTACACGAATCAAGGTCGAGGACTTCTTTCGAACACGTACCTCAAGTTGATGACCAACCGAGTCTGCGGATATGGTCACTAACAAAAATCGGCGGCAACGTTACGCTCGGTTCCAAAGCTTTGCACTTATTATTGAGCAAGAAAACAAAGACCTCAATTGAAAAGTAAAGGCAGCTATGCCAGCTACCATGTGCGTATGTCGTTACCCCTCCCTCAAGTGACTTCTCGCGATCTAATTGTAACCCCCCCCCCCCCTCTCTCAGGTACATTCTCAGACTACCTATCTCCTTCTCACCCTTCGAGAGGAAGGAATGGATCTACATACCCCCTTCAACCTTAGAGAGCAGAGCCTAATAGTATCATATGGCCAGCCTCGTCAAGGTTTGACGGTGCAACATCGACGGTTTCAATGGTGTCCAGTAGTGTTATTTTCATTCGATGCAACGCGGTCTTCCGGAATGGAGGCTTTTGCTCTCAACTGATCCTAGCTACTAAGTAGGAACTGCCACTTTACTCTTGCTAGGCAAGATCACTGTTGAGGTAACTGCTTGATGAGTGTGATTCTGTTGCGCTTCCCTCTCCCCCCATGGTAGCAGAAAGAGCCGGTATAGCCTTGGCAAAAGATTTGCCTCTCCAACCCGTGGGAGCCTGCCACAAACCCTCCAGCTTCCGTGTCTGCAAGCCAAGAGCCACAGGGTATGAAAATATCGTAGTCCAATGCAAGACGTTAGTTAATGAGGTGGCCCTCGGTCCCAGGCACTCTACAGAGAAGATTAGATCTGCAAGCCGTAGAATTCTCATCTTTGCTTGAGAGTATCCTAAGTAGAACATACATATAGGTAAAGAAGAGCACTACTCAGGCCATGTATCAAGGCATGTCACGCTTGTCTAGCCACATAATATCTGCCCATCACGGCCGTCCCAAGGCATTAACTCAGCCGGCCGAAAGTCGGCATGTAGCGCAAGAAGGGACAGTCCTACAGAAGGAAGCATGCCGATCTCTACAAAGCTAAAACTTGGGTTCTGTCCAAAGTCTCGCAATAGCTGGTTTTATTTGTGATTCTCCTAAAATCAGGGATGATTCGATTCATCTTTCGATCCTCGGTCTCATAGTTACCCTTTTCTATAGTATGATGGCGAAGCAGTGCTAAAGATGTGAAAGCTCCAAAATTAAAGCTGAGGCTTTATACTATTCATTATTTCTAGACACGGTACGTATAATATATGTTGAGTGAATGATGAGGGATAAAGGCTGGGCCGTTGAAACTCCAGCGTAGGCGGTAGTGTTATCAAGTGCTATTATCACGTGGTCTTTGCAACACTTCCTCTTGTTTCTTTCAATAAAGTTTGCCTGGGAAGTGTGTGTAAAGAGAAGCACTCTTCCCTTACGCTATCGCATCATCACATAGGTAGTTACTGTATTTGATGTAATGATACCGTATACCGAGGTAGAATGAGGTGATAGGAGATTGCCTATAATTCACCACAATAATCTCAGAGACTTGGGAGGTGTCAATGGATAGGTTAATAAAGGTTTGCTATCACTTTTCCCTGCGTCTATCTGCTCTTGCGTTCTCTCGCAGGAAGAGGTCGCCCTTCAAGCGTGGTTTCACCCTTTCGTCAACCCTGCCTGGCTGCGTCTAATGCCACTTTCTTTCCAGTGATATCATCAATCTCCGCGAGAACTTCCGGCGTTAACTGTTCCAGTATTCTCAAAGCACCGATGCTATTATTTACCTGCTCTGGTCGACTCGCTCCCATAATCACGCTGGTTACATTTTCATTCTTCAGACACCATGCAATCGCAAGCTGGCTTTGACTAACGCCGAGCTTGTCTGCAATAGGCTTCAGCGCTCGGACAATCCCGATTTCCTTCTGCCAATCATCTGAGCCGATCTTGCTGCGCATGAAGTCGGCAAAGCCATCTTTGCTAATGCCATAGCGTGCGTTCGGTGGCGGCTGGCCATCAATGACCTCGTTGTACTTCCCAGAGAGGATGCCAGTCTTGATGGGACTGAATGTCGTGAGACCAAGACCGATGCGGGAGTAAAGACGCTGGAATTCGCCTTCGACCTTCTGCCGTACAAGCATATTATAGTGCGGCTGTTCAACAATCGGTCCGATCATACGGAGGTCTCGAGCAATAACGACCTATGCAGCCGGGCTGCCAGTTAGCAATCATTGCCGCCAGACGAGACAACGGTCTTGGCCTGTTCAAAGGGTTTAAGACTTACTGCTTCATTGATCTCATCAGCGCTCCATTCTGAAGTACCCCAGTACATAGCCATGCCATGTTCGATGACATGGTTGAAGGCGCGCACAGTCTCTTGCATGGGGGTAAGCCTGTCGGGACGGTGCGCATAGACAATATCGACATATTTGAGGCCAAGACGGTCGAGGGAAGCTTCGAGACCTTCGATGACATGCTTGCGTGAAAGGCCATGGTTGTTAACCAGGATTTCTCCGTTGACAGCTCCCCAATTAATTTCTGTGAGGTCCTATTAGTTACTTGATATGCCAACCCGTGCCATCAATTAGTAACTAACGAACTGGTTGTAATGACGAGGTCGCTACGTTTCCAGCCGAAGTGCTTGATCGCTTTCCCCATAACAACCTCGGACTGACCAGCCGAGTAATTCTCGGCATTGTCAAAGAAGTTGACGCCCAAGTCATAGGCCGTCTTCATACATGCGAATGAATCCTCGTCATTGGTATAGCCACCGTAGGTCATCCAGCCACCAAGACCAATAGCGGAGACATGCAGACCTGAGCGGCCAAGGCGGCGGTACTACAAAATCATTAGGACAGGTTCTCCAGCGGAGGCTGGGGGATACTCACGATCATACCAGTGTTCCTGGGCTCTGGGTGCGCCATTGCTGTGTACGCGACCTTATGCCTTTGTCGAAGGAACTTAAATCGCTCAATCGGATTCTGGCTGTCAACAGTGAACAATGCAGCAAGAAGAAGACTGACGAGGAAGAAACCAATAAGAAATGCACTTATGTCCCAATGGATGATGAGCGAGTAACAATTTATTTAATCCTTCCCTTCAGGGAGCCTGCATTATTCTATACAATATGGGGCCTCAATTTACGGTGTCGTCTTACTGCCTTGGGGGGAGGGGAGGGCGGAGTGCTCGGCGTATTTCTCGGACATGCAGATCTGACTGTCGTGTCTTCATTAGGGTTAGCCAAGGACTGAGTTGGGAGAGCTCAAAGTGCCACGGCTTGCAGCCTCAACAGCAAGCCAAGTGTTATGATTCGACTGAACCCTCACCCTCAGTATCACGAGATTTTTACTTGTGAGGCATCCTCAAACAGCCATGGTCAGACCAAATACATTGATCCGATTACGACGCCTTGTGCTTGCCTGGTCTCTACCAGAGCTTTGGTAACAACGTCGTCACGGGAACCCAGACGCGGGACGTCATCATCACAAGTCATGCTCAACCACTATATCTGCATTCTCAAACAGCATTTGCATCATGGGCGATGGCGAACGCATGCGGCTCCCGAAGTCAAGGGGTAGCCATGACATCTGTGCTGTCTGGTGTGCGAATGAGTGATTATCTAGCCCGTCTGTCATCGTCGAGGCAACCTCTGGCAAAATTCCGAGACTCAAAGAACGGGTTGAGTCAGGTTCAAGCGGTTTATGCGCATTGGGGCTGCAAAGGAGGCCTGAAGTCTCTCCTAGGCTTGAGCAGGGTTGCGATAGGAGGCGAAGGTCTGGCGCTGCAGATGCGAGTCGTGTGTTTAGCATCGACAGAAGGGCCGCATTGCCACCACGGGATGATGACAGAATTCGCTGCAGGCCGCGGAGGACTTCACGAGATCGGCCGAGGTTTGTTGAGCTGTCGGCACCCCTAACGACGTCTATAACCGCAGTCGCGATCTCAAAAGTCTTGAACTCCTAACAACGAACGGTTTTAGTACTGTCCTTTGATCATGATGCTTGTAAAGAAACTTACCAGCGTTGGGCCTTGGGATTCCAGGGCTACCTTTGGCATTTGTCCGACCTGTGACAGGAACTCACTCGCCACATCAACAGGATCATCATCAGGCCCTGTCATGCCGAATCTCCGCGCTGCTCTCCAAAGAAAAGCCCTCATCCATTGCCGTGTTACGAATATATCCGCCCGCTGCACAGCATTTGCGTCTGCATCATCAAAGTCAATTGAATCTCGCAGCTTCTTCTGCAAGAGCTCAAGGCAGCCTCTAGCGAGCGATTCTATATTCGAGGTATCCGAGTCCAAGTTTCGGAGGAGCTCGAAAATGCCTGACTGGTCAAAGACCCAGAAGAGGTGGACCAGCTTGATGAACGCCGGCAAGATGTGTGTGCGGTCGTCCGTGCGACCGTACCAGGGAAACATGATGTTTGGTTTGAGAATGATTGGTAATTTATGAAGCATGGCAACTCCCCTGTAGCCGGAAATTTTAGTTGGCTTACTACACCGGAGTTCGAGAGACTCACCTTTCTGTGACAAAGAGGAGCCATAGTATCCTCCGATGGAGTTGTTGATCGGACATGTTGAGCGCTGCATATGACGATTCTCGGTCCATTCTCAGGATTTGGGCTTTGGTGATGGCCTCCCGAAGGTAAAGCAGAGACTTGTGCCCGCCCACGATCTGATTTTCGTAGTAAATATGCAGAAAGAACGAGACCCTTAGGCTGTCGATCAGTATGCCAGTCCCCTTCTGCGCATCTGCCTCGACCTCCGCCACGTCCCAGTCTGACACTGGAGGAAGCTTGAGCTGCGCGATGGTAGCTAGAGCCGCAGCCTTGGCAAGATGGTAAGCTTTCTCATCTCTTGGCTCAGTAACCAGAGAGGCGGCTAACTGCTCAGCGTCAATGATGGGCCATATAGGGTACAATCTCGTGGCAAAAACATCAAGAAGCTCGAGAAACTTCGTTTGTTCATCTTTGCGCCTTTCAACTGGGTTCTGTTGCTGTATGATCCTCTCAATAGTGCGAGGTCGGAGATTCTTAGGCCCTCGAATGGCCTGTGCCTTGGTGAAGGTGCATTTGACGCCAGCAGAGATGCACGCTTGGCATGGATGAACTTCTGAGCATTTGATCTTGCGGACTTTGCAGGGATCGCATGCTCTCTTGACGAGTTTCTGGGTGAGCGGGTGCGTGGCGGATTTAGAGGAGCCCATCACTCCGTGGGTGAGCTCAATGCGGGACAAGCAGGATATGGGAGAGCGGGTGGGTTCCGACACCCTGTAGATGCTGGATTACTGGGACGCTCCGAATAAGAATCTACAGGCGGTCTCTTCTCGATAGTTGAGATGCGAGGTGATGGTGGTTCTTGGTGTCAAGAGAACTTAGGGTTGACAAGAGAAGCCGGAAGTGACAAGTGAATGGCGAATACCTTGAGGTGCAGACTCCTGGTAGTTGAGCGGGCACCAAATGGGTATGCGGGGCACAAGCTGGAGGTCAATAAGTTATCAGGTAGATCGGGATCTTTCGTCGCAATTGTTCAGGGGTGCTGTTCATAGATGTCGTGTAAGGGTCCAAACAACTAATCTATATTTTCAATCACTGGACGAGGCATCTGTTCTTGAAGCTCCCATGTCAGATCTCAACTCGATGCGTTGAATTTTCGAACAGAGCTAGACTACCTGTACCTTGAGATGTTTACCCTATACCTAGCTCGAAGGTCTGGAGGTAGGAACGGATTTTGCGCAACGGGCACAAATAACATTGGCAGCCTAAATTAGCAAAGTTAGACTGTAGTTTAGGGTTTTGATCTTAAGAGGTTTTCACTTCTACTATCTCTCGATTGAGCTGTAAACATAGTTATGGTGTGCCCCCACGATCCTCTTCTATTGGATATAGTTGTATGAGGAGGGCAAAGATTACCCTCATAATTTGTGCATGTATGTGGCAAGAGTCCAGAGAGCGACTCGGAGGGGATCTGGTAGACCTGCTAAGGAGTGAATATATAGTTGTGCACAGTTGCCATTTTACTAGATTCGCACTCAGCATCCTACTGAGTGACCTTAATCTGCTCCCCATCTAACGCCTCACGTCTGCTCAAGCTCTTGGGATCCAGAAAAGGTGCCTCTCCGAGACTGCAAACTCGGTCGCCTGCACGGTCTGCAGCGTAGTCGTAGGTCGCACAATGCAGGGTAGACCTATTGTCCCAAATTGCGCAATCATTCTTCTTCCACTTGAACCGAACTTGTGCATCGTGATTTTGTGTGACAAGATTGAACAGGTAGGCAAGCAGTACATCGCTCTCATCCTTTGTCACACCATTGATGCGCTTTGTAAAACCTTTGTTGATGTACACAGACTTCCAGCCGGTGACTGGGTTGGTCCGGATGACAGGGTGAGTCGCCTTGAGATCTTCGCCCTGGTTCAGGGGGGAACCGCGTTGGCCCTTGCGGATAGGGTTGCCAAGGCGAGCGGCCTCGTCGTGGAAGAAATTGGCGTCATGAGTCGCTGAAAGACCCTCCAGAAATGTTCTCATGGGCTTAGATAGTCTGTCGTATAACTCATATCCTGATGCCCAGAGCTGGTTCGGAAATGTTAGTATTTAGCGTCAGGCAGTGCGGTGACGACCAAACAGAGGTGTGGTTGGACTGATGAGAACACTTACCGTATCGCCTCCGGTCGGGGGCAATGTATGAATCTTCAGCATGGCGTAGTCAGAAGGGGCTTTCTCGAATGTGCTGTTGGTCCCTGTTAGTACGATTCCATGAACATCTGCAAAGATCACTGGCGTTGACAAACATATCACTATGCCATCCCGTACTAGCGAAGCGACTCACGTCGCTCAATTGATGTGTGAGACCACCACCCTTCTTCTGCTTCGCACTGGAAATCACACTGATTTGGTCTCCCAGTTCACTCCCCTCTTCGGTCAATGGGTGGACATGCAGCTCTGAGCTCTCGGGACATCCGCTCAGCTTGGTCAGCTTGAGCATGAAGTCTTTCATCTCGACAGGGGTGACGTCTTGGTTTCGCAGGAAGACTACGCCGCGTTGTGAGATGGTCACAGCGAGATCGCGTATCATGCGATCGTCCCACTTCAACAGATCTCGGATCTGCAGACCTTCATATTCACGCCCAATCACAGGAGTCATGTCCGCCTGAGTGAAGTCATCGAGACTGCCGGTGTAAGTGATTGGCTGTACGAGCCTAGAACGGCTGTCAGGATGACCACCAATGACGCTGCTGCTAACAGGGCCACTGTCCTGGGTGAGGGCCGGCATGATTGTCCACGTTGTTGGCGTATTACTTTACTTCTTTGGATGTATAAGTTGCCGAGCCAGTGAATTGCCTCGAATAAGGGAGGAGTGTATCAAATTGCGTGATTGAAGGCAGGGAGATGTAAGAAGCAACGTCGAGACTTTCCGGCGTGGCACTTGTAGTAGTTGCCGTTTGTACGGAAGTACAGTATCTCGTCTTGCTCAGGCTTGAGTAGCAAATCGTGGCTGGGGGACTGAAGCGTGACACAACCAATCTCAACAACAGTGTTCAAATACTCTCTCGAGAAGCCGCGAATCATGAGCACCTCGGATCGCGTTATTCTGCTCCATAATGGCATTCTGACTCCCTCTCCACTTTCCCTCTGCCCCGGAGAAAATCTCGGAGACTGTTGAAAGAGGTAGGGGTGGAGATGAGGCAAAACCCCGCGATGCAAGCCGCCATGTGGCCCCGCAAGAACCGTAAAAATAACACGCACTTGTTGCTGACCGGGATGATGGCGACATTGGCGCGAAGCTTCTTCCTCGGCTCGATCGAATTCCAACTTTCGCCGTCTCTGGTTGAAGCTAGGTACGATTCACAATAGGTACATTAGGAGGTAGGTTATCACACAATGTTGCCATCTCGACGTGCCAGTTCTGTTTCGCAAAGAAGCGCAAAGAATCCCCGACGAATACTCCGTGGATTGGTGATGTGATCAGTCTGCATGAAGTATGTTTGTCCATCTCCTTTCCCCAGCCTTGGCGCCACTGGTACTTGCGCATGCAGTTAATTCGATATAAGTACTACCTAGGTAACTGATTATCACCCGCCACGGGGTTCACCACCACACTCAGCAGCCTCGAGACACTCCATTCTTCGAGCCTCGATCGCAGCATAGTCAGCCCCGACGTTCCTGCATCATACGCATTGAGAGGTTGACTTTTTCGGTTGGAAATATGAGCAAGGACAGCATCCTCCACGCGCATTCCGCCGCGGCCGACGATGCGGATGTTCCCAGCAAAGTACATATCCAGATCGGACGCGAAAACATTCACTCAACTTTGCCGCCTCATGAGTCGTACGAGGGTCGTCATCGATTTGATCCAGAACTCAAGTGGACAGCTGAGGAGGAGAGAAGGGTTGTCCGCAAAACTGATCTGAAGCTCATGACCTGGCTCTGCGTTATGGTGAGCAGCCTCAGTCCTTTTCTGTGTGTGATATATGTCTTGGAGTATTCACAATGAGAAGTTCTTCGGATTACAGGTAGACCGCGGAAACCTCAGCAACACCCTTGCGGATAACCTGCTTGATGATCTGAACCTGAACACAGATCACTACAACAATGTGAGTCGAATTGGGAATCACCACCCGACTTCAGCAGCTAATTGCCAGCCTCTAATCTAGGGAACCACGATTCAACTCTTATGCTTCCTGGCTGCCGAGTTCCCTGTCCAATTTTTGACCAAGCGATACGGTTTTAAGACGGTTCTCCCAACGGTAGGAACCCTGATCAAGCGTGCTTTTTGCCAAACGCCGCTGACTTGAGTGATACGATAGCTCATGTGTTGCTGGGGTCTGGTCTGTAAGTGAAAGACGACATCCTGAAGTTCTGTCGTCTCACTAACTTCAGGACAGCTGCCTTTCAAGCATTCATGACGAATAAGGCTGAATTCTATGCCACACGCGCTCTCATCGGTCTATTTGAGGGCGGCTTCATTCCTGGAGTGATTCTCATGGCCACCTACTTCTACACAACAAAGGAGCTCAGCATTCGTCTCGCGGGTTTTTGGTGCACCCTCAACGTCGCTCGTGAGTTTTCAAATCTCCGCCTGTTCACGCATCCATGACCACAATACTGACAGTTCTCTCCAGGGGTCATCTCCGCCCTTTTGGCCGCAGGCCTCCTCGAAATGCGTGGTGTCAATGGTCGCCCTGGCTGGTTCTGGCTCTTCCTGCTCGAGGGTATCCTTACTGTCGTTCTTGGCCTGATCTCATTTGTGTGGCTGCCGACTTCGCCTGTCGGCACCAAGACACCCCTCTGGCGCAGACCATGGTACACAGAACGTGAAGAAGCCATCATGGTCAACAGGATTCTTCGAGATGACGCAGCGAAGGGCTTGACAGCTATCAAGGAGCCCCTCACAGTACGCGACATAAAAGAGGCGTGGAGCGACCCTAGTGTCTGGGGCTTATTCTTCATCGGCCTCATCGCTTACATACCAGCCACTCCTGTTCAAGCCTACCTAACCTTGACGCTCAAACGGGTTGGCAACTTCACGACACTCCAGAGCAATCTTCTCACCGCGCCATCCGCTGCACTCCAGATCATCACCATGTTCGCGCTCGCGTACAGCTCCGAGTACTTCAATGAGAAGGCCTTCCACTGCTTCTTCGGCAACCTTTGGCAACTCCCAATGTTCATTTCTCTCCTGACCATCCCGGACGGCGGCCGTGAATGGGGCCGATTCACGCTGATCACCATGATTGCCGGCTACCCTTACTTTCATCCCATTGTCAGCTCCTGGATCTCCCAAAACTCCTTCAGTGTCAAGAAACGTGCCATCACGGCAGCGACATACAACGTAATCGTGCAAATGTAAGCCATTGCAACTGTTGACTTTTGACCATTGGTTAGGTACTGACAGGTCCCTGCAGCGGAAGTCTTATCGGGAGCCAAATCTATCGCAAATGGGACGGGCCTTACTTCAAGGTCGGAAACACCGTCTGCATCTCAATCCTTTCCCTGAGCCTCGTGACCTTCGTTGTCCAGCGGCAGTGGCTAATTCACTTGAATAAGCGCAAACAGAAGGCGTGGGATGCGATGACGGCTGAGCAGAAGGTAGCATATCAGACGGATGAGGAGGCTCGTGAGCTCGACGGTAACAATCGCCTCGACTTTCGCTTCGCCTACTGAAAGGTTTTAGTAGATGCATGGCATGAGTGATTGCGGTGTATAAGTGCGATCTCTGTTTCAACCAAAATGACCACAAAGCCCATTCGTCTAAGACGTGAGACCACCTACTGTGCACAGATGTCTCATGTCCTTGTAGGAGAGTGGCAGCAGTGTTACAATCAATCCATCTTGCCGTCGAATGATGGAGCAAATCGCACCGTCAAAAGTATTCAAAATGACTGCACCAGAATACAACAGCCGATTAATGGGTTGCAACATTTGCAGCAGTTTCGGATTCGCAGCAAGTCTTCGAAACCAGGAAGGGTAGACACCGCTATGGGGCTGGATAATACAGTCTAGGAGACTAGGTACGGCCGTAGAGCAAACGTTGTCACAGATGATCAGTATAGAAAATGTCAACGAATTATACATGTGTCTTTATGGAGTGTGATAATAGGAGCATGGGTGTCACGTGTCGACCATGTAGCGAAGCCATTCCGACTCGTTCATGTATGTCGTACGTCCCTGTCCTATTCTAAATCAATGAATTTGTCATCAACACCTTAACGTCATGTACTCAATGTTAGATCCAGCATGACTTATGAAAGCGGATGCTCATCCACACTTAGCGGAGCTTTCGGCGGGGAATCGCAACATATTATCCTCCCAGTCCATAGCGAACTAGAGCTAGTGGCGGGCATTCAACATGTTCTCTCGCTCATTTGGTGTACTTCCAAGGGAGAGAGAGAGGGGTGTCTTGTCGGACCCAGCAGCCGGAAATCATTAGTGATGGATGACTGATGTCATGGAAATACCATGTGTTTCTAGCTAATGTAGTCTTAGCTATTTAAGCTCCTCGGTCTGTGACCACGACAGTACTCTGAAGCTGCTTTCTGGGATCCCGCGATTTTCACTTGGAGGCGACACAGAAACGGACCACACAAGGAAACAGCCGACATCAGCAACCATGAGTACTGAGTACAAGTTCGAGGGCTGGATGGGCGACGACGAGCGATCGGCCGAAGGGCACATGGTGTGGCGCGAATATGAGCCCAAAGCTTGGGAAGAAACGGACATTGACATCCGCATCACTCACTGCGGCATCTGCGGCTCTGACATACACGTCTTGAGGTCTGGCTGGGTGAGTTCTGTGGCCATCTCTCTCTCTCACTGACTCGTCAAATGTGGCAGCTGGGCTGATCGATCAGGTAGCGACCAGCGCCATACCCCGTCGTGGTCGGACACGAGATCGTCGGTGTTGCCGTACGCGTCGGATCCAAGGCTGAGGGAGGCATCAAAGTTGGCGATGTGGTTGGCGTTGGTGCACAGTCCGACTCGTGCGTGAATCGAGAGGGCCTGCGACAAGGCAGCACTTGCGAGGAGTGCAGTGGCGATAAGGAGAACTACTGCTCTCGTATGACGCCAACGTATGGGTCGAAATTCCTGGCGACGGGGGAGAAGACGATGGGTGGCTACGCTCGCTACCATCGATGTCCGTCTCATTTTGTCGTCTGCATCCCAGACGGCGTGGCGCCAGAGCACGCAGCTCCTCTCTTATGTGGCGGCGTGACTGTCTACTCGCCCCTCAAGCACTTCGGAGCTGGACCTGGCAAAAGAATCGGCGTTGTCGGTGTCGGTGGGTTGGGGCACTTTGCTGTGCTGTTTGCTCGCGCACTCGGTGCCGAAGAAGTCGTCGGAATCTCCCGTCGGGAGAGTAAGAGGCAAGAAGCACTTGCTCTCGGCTGCACGGACTACATCGCCACAGATGATGATGACAATTGGCAAGAGAAGAACATGCGGCGCCTCGACCTGATCATCTCGACCGTCTCGTCCTCCAAGGTACGTGGAGTGTTGAGTTTCATGCCGCGTTTCCCCCGATCCCATCGCTGACCACCAGAAAACACAGATGCCTCTAGCTGGCTACATTGGACTTCTTCGACTCGACGGCACCTTGGTCCAGGTCGGCCTGCCCGAGGGCGAGCTGCCATTCCGGGCCGGGGCGCTTGTGGGTGGTCGTCGCAGGCTGGCTGGATCAGCCATCGGTTCACCAGCGGAGATCCGTGAGATGTTGCAGCTGGCAGCGGACCAGAAGATCAAGCCATGGGTAGAGACGCGTCCCATGTCAGAGGCAAACCAAGCCATCGTTGACGTCGAAGCGGGCAAGGCTAGGTTCCGTTATGTTCTCGTGAACTGATGCTTGGTCAGTCCTTGCAAAGTAGTAGGGACCTTGGTCGTTTGAACTAGGAATGACCCAAGGTAGGTTACCTACCTAGATACTTCATTCTCGGCTGGGCCATGGCTCCAAGGCATCTTGTGTAGATATCATGCTCCTCCTTGTATTTTCTCATCCCGGTTGCAAGGGTTAGGGCTATTCTTTTTTCTTTCCTTTTACCGAGGTGTTTTCCCTTCTGTGAGAAAGTCATGATCCTACGCGAGGTGGCTCACATAGATACCTCGGCTGCCCTGCAACCGCCATTGAATCCTCCGGTGCCATTCAAGTATTATTGCAAAAGGCCACTTTTGTCGGTATTGTAGTGTAGGACGTGGTGAAGCAAGTAGCTCGCGAGTAGGGATGATTGCTTCTTCTCCATTATCGATCGGCGTCTCCGTCTCGAAATGTCAGGTTGTATTACATGAACGGGGAGACCTTATCGTCAAAGTATGACTACCTGAAATAGATCTCCTACTTCAAGCCTGAAGCCATTGTCTACCACTGCCTTCAAGGTAGCTCAAAGTTGTCAGACTTCGCAGCCACGCTTACAACGCAGGTGCTAGGTAATTACTAAGAGATAAGGACCCCGAATTGGCGGTATTTCCACGTGTGAGTGTGAGGTGAGACTCGGCAACCAGTGAACCACTACATAAATAGTACAGTAATAATACATGTGTATGCAGGACGAGTAGTATTAGTAGCAGTACAGTAGCATCGTCTGGGTCCTCCTGTGCCGATGTAACCGGAATGTGATGGGCCTTCGATGAGCATTTGCCCAAACCAGTGCTAGAGTCGATTATTAGCTTCGGCTAATTCCGACCTTGCCATTCGACGGGCCCCCCGCGTTTCCGGCCTGCTATCTCATGTGGACGATTTTTTATGGGCTTTTCTACTATTAACATGCCATCTAGAAGGCGAGCAGCGTTCGAGAGGCGATAAGACGGGGAAGAAAGCATCCTAGTGCCGTTTCGCTCCCAGTATTGAACCCAACTACTAACTAGTTCGCTCAGGCGCTACAAAGATTCCGGCGATTGTTGAAAAGGGTGGCCGGATTGGCTATTCGTGGCTTTTTTTTCTTGGCTCTGCCGGCTTCCGTTCTTATACATGGTACAGTCAACTGGGCTCCATGAGTTATCATTCAGGGTCACGAACTGAGCCGCCACGCGTCGAGGTTAGTAAATAGTAGGAGGCCAAGATAAGGGACCAAATAAAGCTGCCTGGGCATTCTTTCTCCGCTGGATTATTATTAGAGCTTTCATAAAACTGTGCGCTTTCCTCGCGTCTAGGTATCGTGCTCCTTGTTCTCTCCCTCCCAATCGTCGCCTCGCCATCCCCCATCGCTGCTCTTGCCAGCCCTCTCTCTGTTGCATGCTCTTTGAATCGTTTCCGAACAAAGATTCAGTTCATCATGGCAGCCTACGACGACGAATTCAAGAGCAATGGCCGAGTGCGCGAGGGCACCCTGGAGTCTGGTAGCGCTGAGGAGTGCAGGACTTCTTCATCGAAATGCGAAACCGGAGTCTTAGCCGCCCTTACTCGTTTCGAGTCTCGTATGGATAGGGCTCTTGGTGTCGAATCCAATGCCATCGATCGCAAGACCGAAAAGGACAAGAGACCCGTGCCGTGGCATGAGGAGCTCAACATGGCCCTCATCTGGGCTTCTGGCACCATGGGAATCAGCTGCTTCGCCACCGGCTTTCTTGGTTGGGAGTTCGGACTGAGCTTGAAGCAGAGCCTTTGCATCTGCGTCTTCGCCTCCCTCCTGGGTGGCTCGGTCTCAGCCTACTGTGCCACGTTTGGTGCAGCAACCGGCCTTCGTCAGGTCTCGGTCTCTCGCTACAGCTTCGGATGGTATCCTAATAAACTCATCGCTTTCCTCAACGGGATTGAGCAGCTGGGTTGGGCCTCCGTTGCCACGATCAGTGGTGGATTGGCCCTCACCGCAGTCGCAGACGGCAACATTTCTCTCGTCGTCGGCGTCGTCATCATCGCCTGTGTGTCTCTCGTCATCAGTTTCTGCGGCCTCAAGTACATCCTCATCTATGAGCGCTATGCTTGGTGCATCTACTTCATCATCTTCATGATCATTTTCGGCATGGTCGGGCCGTATGCCGACAACGAGACTCCTGCCTCCAGCACCGGCCTCACCTTGTCGGGCAACCTTCTCTCCCTCATTGCCATCATCTATGGTAGCTCTGCATCGTGGGCCACCATGGCCTCTGACTATTACGCCCATTACCCTGCCGACGTCTCGCGACTCAAAGTCTGGCTCTTGACTACTTGTGGTATCGGCATTCCCACCGCCATTGGCATGACAGCTGGTGCCACCGTCGCAAGTGCTCTCAACAATGTGCAAAGTTGGCAGACCATCTACGAGGATCCTAATCAGGGTCTCGGGTTCCTCATCAGTGCCATGCTCCATCCTCGGGGCTTCGCCAAAGTACTTCTCGTGCTCCTGTCCTGCAGCGGCATCAACACCAACATCATGTCACTCTACTCCTCTGCCATCTCGTTCCAGCAGATGGCTACGCCATGCGCCAAGGTCCCTCGCTTCGTCTGGACCTTGGGGAACTTCGTGGTTGTCATTGTTCTCGCCATTGCCGGTCGCCAAAAGCTCAACGCTTATCTTCAGAATTTTTTGAGTCTGCTCGGTTACTGGTGCACCAGCTACGCCATCATCCTGCTAGAGGAGCACACCATATTCCGGAAACGCAACTTTGGCAACTATGATCTCGAGGGCTGGAATGACCGCAGGAGGCTGCCGCATGGCATTGCTGCTAGTATTGCGTTCCTTCTCGGCGTCGTGGCATGGTGCATGGGCATGGTGCAGACCTGGTTTGTAGGCCCTCTTGGCAAATTGATCGGCGACAACGGAGGCGATATTGCCAACGAGCTCACCGTTGTGGTCACTGCCATTGTTTACCCCATTGCTAGGTACTTCGAGTTGAAGTATTTCGGTAAATAGGATGCAGGGCATGTTTCCTGCCAGGACATACGCCTGTCTGGTCATACAACCTCACAGGAAATTCACGACTTGATGGATCTAAATGGCTGTGGCTCAGTAGTGAATTGAAGCTAGAGTTCCAGATTTCCTCCTACTGATCGGTTACCTCGACCGGTTCGACTTCTAGATTGTCCCATCCGTTCTTAATATTATACTCATCCTTTTCTGTAGTGCCATGTAGGACCTCGTAGCGAACCATCTCGCCGCAGCCATCCTGGCCATGTTTTTTGGAAACTGCTGCAAGACAATCGCCATGGATGAGACCAGCTAGCCGATTGCCAACATCCACGCCTTCAAGATATGCCCCTTGCATGTAGCCAAAGTATGAGGCGCTTGTATGTTCACCCGCGAACCAGAGTCGGTCAATGTTTGCTCTGAGATTCTGGTGCTGTTCGAGTGTGGTACCTGCAGGCCAGCATGAGAAAGAGCCGTACGCCCAAGGAACAGTGCCCCAACGAGGGTACTGGAACGCGACAGGTTCAGGTACGTCGACGTCAGGGAACATGCTGCGAAGCACTTTGAGAGCCTCTTGCTTCGCCTCTTCATCTTTCAAGCGCTCCACACGTTGCGACTCACGCTCGGTAACCGTGACAAAGATGGCATGCGAATCCGGGAAGAAACCCTCCTTATCGAGCGACTGCCAAATCGGATACCAGCCGCGTTGGATCGGATCAGCATACAGGAAAAACTCCTTATCCTTTGGCCACCAGGTTTCATTGAACTGGAAGAACATCTTGGTGTATGTCCCCATCAGGAAAGCATCGATTGCAACCTTCTTCCAATCAGGTAACGGGGGCTCGAAAGCAACCACATCTTGTTGCAGGACACCGAGAGAAAAGGTGACAACAGCATAATCCGCTTCGACGCAAGATCCATCCTTGTTCGTCACTGTGACACCATCTTCGGAGTATGTGATATTTTCCACCACAGTGCTAAGAAGAAGACGTGGGTCATCCTTTTGGAGAAACTCTGATGCTTCTCCTTGGATCCAAGCGTTGTGGCCGCGCTGGTCTACAACAAAGTTGTTTTCGTCGCTGAATTGCAAGAACGTGAAATTCGAGACGGCAGTATTGAAGATAAGGGATGTCTCGTCCGGAGTGTAAGCCTGTTCACCATCGTAAAGCCACCACTCCACCGCATCGGCTGCTTGCGGATAATCGCGCTGCTTTGGAATCCAACCGACATGATCGAGACCTTGTCGCAGGGTCCGATCTTGAATATTGTTTCTGAGCAGCTCGCCAGCTTCTGAGGCCATGTCATCGAGGGCGTCTGTGAACGCTCCAATTTCCGAAGTGAAGTCAACCTCGCCGGTTTCATTGTACGTTAGGATCGCATCAAAATCGGATGGGGTGTTCTTAATATTCCACTTCTTTTCCTGTTCGGTGCGTACATCCGTCAGTACCTTGTTCAACCGGCCCGAGGGAAATCATCGTTCAGTCTTACCAATGTCCAGATCGGATTTTCTGAGAAAGATTTAGCGCTTTGGGCTCTTCTCCATGCTTAATAGTCAGCCCTGACATACCTGGATTCCCTTTGCCTCCCAGACCTTGAACCCAATTGGCTCCATATTCTACCAACAAAGGTTTCCCATCCGGGCCTGAACCGAAGTTTTCATGATGGACTCTACCGCCAATTTCATCCTTGTATTCAATAATTATAAAATCGGTGACATTGGCATCGGCAAGAGTTTGCTTGTAGGCCCCAAGTTAGAGCGAGTCATCCAGGTTTGCGGAACTGGAATACATACCGCAGTGATAATGCCCGCAATTCCAGCGCCCCTGGGTCACGTTAGGTATAGGAATCTAATCGCTGGTAGGGGGTCAGGGTGCTCACAGTATCGCGACCTGGGTCTTCTTACAGGGGCCATCAACGTGTTCAGCAGATGAGGCCTTTGTTCCGGGGAGGCCGACGGCAAGGGGAGTAAGAAGTGCTACGCCGAGTGCAAGCACCAGCTTAAGCCAGCGAGTACCTTCGATTGGAGTCATGGTGATATCAAGGAGCATGATGGCTTGTATGAGGATTGATCGGGCGGCGAGTGTGATGAATAAATAGCCGCTATCACGGCCACAGCTCACTTCAGCCCAAGACCCCAACGCATTCCAATTTTCTTGATGTAGAGGCAGCGGGCCGTGCCTTAAGGATGTCTCAAGGATGACTTGAAGGGGTTTCATTCGAGGCCCGATTGGACGAAAGACATATGTCACTGTGACTAGAGATGCCGCTCTGGAACATGGCTTGGCTTGACCTAGGTTGCCAGACTGTCAAAGCCCCTTGTTAAGTTACAGCTGGAATTTGCTATGATTTGACTGTCCCAAAAACAGCCTGGGCATCGGGTGACAACTGATGAGCACACATGGACAATATACCTTTCCACAGCCAAAGACACCGTGGCATTCGGTTCGCAAGAAACATGGCTATCAGGCTATCTTGTGTGACGATCACCACGCATGGTCTCAGGACCCAGTAGAGGGCTCTGCTCCTCATCAGTCGCACAGCTGTTCACCTCCTGCTGTGGAGCTCTCTTCTGTAGGCTAATCCAGACCGCCGCTCCGATGATCAGAATACTACCGAGCATGCTGCTGAGCGTAGGCGTTGTGCCCCAAACAAGATAATCGATGATCAGGGAGAAAATGAGTTGCATGTACTACATTTGCGTCAGTGGAGGTTTGCGGCAGAGGGTCTGAGACAATTCACTATGAGGTTGGTCGCCCTACCAGCCTTTTCTCGCTGCAGCCCCTCGGTCAAAAGGATCTGCAACATGAATCCTGAGAGACCGATCAAAGCAAGCAAGAGCCTATTTGCAAGGAATGTTACGACACAGCTCTAAATCATATGCAAAACCGATGCGAACATACCATTGTACAGGACCGCGGGGAATCTCGAAATGGAGATCAGGGTGAACCATAATGATAATGAAGGAGCTCAGTGTGGCCGAAACCGCAAAGTAATTCACGCTCACAAGCGAATGAGCTCTTTTCCCGATGACGCGAATTGTTGCATAAGCTGTAGCCGCGGAAAATGCTCCCAGGATCGCGGAACCAACAGCAATGGAGCGCTCAAGAGGCGTGGCCTTTACTGGGGGGAGTATGCCACCAGTCGTGGAGACCTCAGCACCCGACGGGATATACACGGGTAGTATAGCCGTTGCGCCAACACCGTCGTGCGATGTAAGTAGAAACCCTGGACGGGCGATAAAAAGGACTCCCACCAATGCCATCATGCCAGCACATGCCTCGTGGACGGTGAAAGGTTCCTAGGTCCTTGTTTAGCGGTGCCCAACAGCAATCCCCCGAAGAGGCTGTGAGACTCTTACATCGAGAGCCACCCAACACACAAACGTCCTGATGGTTGGTATTAGGAAAGTAATGACAGTCGCATCAGATACATCCAGATAAGACAGCGAGTCTACCCAAGAATGTGTTTCAGCAAAACGAATCAGCGGTGGACAAAGAAAAGCTCACAGTACAGGCCGAACAAGCCAACAGAACCAGCCATGCCGCGAATGATCAGCAGTCGCCTGACTCCTCGTGCACCCCATGGGAAGTCTGGAACATCCTTGTACCACATCCAGCAAGTACCAATCAGTCCTGTGACCAGCATTCGCACAAAGATGATCTGCAAAGCGTGAAACTTGGTCTCGAACCCAGTCTCTAGTAGCCTTGTGGTCATCGACATCTTCGCTGGGTAGTCAGTGTCTGAGAGCAAAGAGTCATGCCTTAGTGATATTCTTACTATTGAAGCGAAGATCTGGGCGAAAAAGACGAGAACGAGGCCTAGATTCCTCTGGTAAAAGGCCCTGGCGCGTCGCCGGATCGAACCTGACTGAGGGTCTTCGTCACCATGGCTGTTGGCTGGCGGTGATGCTTCTGTTGCATTTCGCAGTGGTGGCTCTGGAGCATTCGCTGGAGAACCAGACCTGCTTGCAGTTCCGTAACCCATCGTAGCTGGCACTTGGGATGCCTCCCTTTGTAGAGAGTTGGTCGTCAATATTGAGGGTTCAGGTCCTGGGGCCACATTCGTAGCCGGGTTTTGAAATTAGACTGGTCGTTGGTGGAGTGGGGACAGACATAAAACTCCCCTGATGGATGAATTAAGTGTACTTCCAGTAAGCGGGGTGGGTAAATCCTCGTTCTTGAAATGAGAAACTCGGGCTGATTTCCTCAGTCTCAGTTTTAGATTTCTATATAATACTAGGGGAATTGTATTGCCATTGGCATCAAAACCCATGGCGGGTTGACCCTCACTTCGAAGCGTGAAGGAAACAACACAAAGAGCGAGCTGTCCAGCCGGGGGCATGCTTACACTGCCTCAGCCGCTTAGATTTACATTCACCACCCATCTTGATCAAGTCAATCCTGCCGCTAGCCTTCATGAAGGTTCGAAAATGCCAATATCCCAGTCTCGGGAGATTTATTATAGCGTCTGGTATGTCATGCCCCTTGGCACTGCTAGGACAACGTTTGTTGAGAACACGGATCTTCCAGGTAAGATCAGCCTTTCTCTCCATTTTTTGAACCCCAGGGGTTGCAGGACCTGTGCAAGATGTCACAGGGGCTCTCTGGTGCATCAAAGGCCATAATAATGGAGCTAGAAAGCCAATCCTTTGAGCGATCTTGAAGCCAGCAATCATGCTGCCAATGGTTGGGCCAGCTGCTGTACCGACAGCAATGGTGTCAAAAGAATTACGTGTCTTTGACTCTCATGTTCCAACCTGGGAGGCTCAAAGCGCAAACCCCGAGACTTAACAATTAGATGCAGCTAGATAACTTCTGCAGAATGACTTCGATCGCTGGCAGTTATACTCCGTCTCTAACGAACGCCGGATACAAGTGTGCTATGGACGGAACGATTGAACCCAGGCAAACCGTCCGACACACGCGGTTCAGCTTTTCGAGGACTTATCTGTGCAGGCGCAAAATAGGCATGTTTCAAATGAGCTCGGCTGACGCACCAACCAGGACAAAGTCACAAGTCGGGGATGAGATGCATAACTCAGATCAATATGAAAGGAAGCGACGAAGGTTCACACATCTGAAAAGGAGGTGGCAAGCTGTTACGTTAGGATAGCGATACTACCAGGAATCACCCTCAGAAAGCTGATTTCACGAAGTCGCACGAAAGCGAAATACAGGCTGAGGAAGCACAAAGCAATCGGGTATCTCGCTTCCGTGCGACTTCGTGGGAATGGTGCGCCCCCAGTAGATGACTACACCCGCGCAGCAACCATGCTCATATATATGCCCCAGAGTAGGCCGATGAAACTGAGGAAGACAATTCGCCTGTGGACAGGAATGAAGCTGAAGCTTATAATGGACGCGATCGGCCAAATTTTGTAGCCTGCAATTATAATGGGGATCGTTTCCTACCGTTCAGCGTCAGGGGGAACGTGAACTATGTGCAAAGGGAAAGGGTGTACTGACTGTTTGTATGTTGCTCATGATCTGTGAAACAGGCTGGCCCTTCATAATGCCCATGAGAATCAAAAAAGCGACCGTGTTCATAACAGCACCAGCGGTGATGCAGTCAACGAACCACTTGGTCAATGTATTGCGAAGGCTGAATTGGGGTTGCCCTGCGGGCTGTCCAGGGATGGTTGGAGGAGGAGGAGCTTCTCCTGCCTCCATTGCCTTCAATTCCGTATCTTCCTTTCCACGTTCACCCTGTATCGGCGGGTATGCTGGGAATGTCTTCTCGAGGAACTGCTGCCAGTGATAGTTTGGTGGCGCTGTCGCAAGCGTAAGGAGGATGAATCGAAGGAGTTGGGCCAGATCGAGAGAGAGAGGTCGCTTTGAATCAACTGTTAGTCAATTGACGGCAGGGACGCTTAGGATCCAAGCTATCAGAGAGATGGTATAGGTACCTACCTGATCACGGTACGCCTCAATAACTTGGGCACAAAGGTTGGAGACGGTGGACAGCACAGCTGCTTGCACCGTCGCATTCATGATAGGTGACGGCATGGCGACACAGAATTGTTGGCCAGGGCCAGCGAGATGTTACCAATGGCGGTTCAGAGTGCTTATTCACAGCTCTCAGAAACTCGAAATGTCACGAGTAACGGGTTAGAGGTGGCGCGTTCCGTTGCTGTCGAAGTTGTGTCACCTACAATGTAACATCCCTCCACGTCAGCATCACGTGGATGAAGTGGGAGCTACAATGTAATGTCAATGCCAAAAGCCAACCTGCGCGCGCGCAGGGGGTTGCACAGTGGTAAGCTGGGACAAGGATACCTAAGAGGACACCCCTTGGAACATCACGTTTTAACAACGCATTTTCTTTCCTAATTTCTTCATATAAAGTTCTTTAATGTTCTATTTTAAATACTTTATTATATAATAGTTAGATTTGATCGTTATGATATATATTTCTAGACTTGCTTAAGCGGTCTTAAATACATTAATATAGTAGGTAGTGGTAGCTTGTTTCAGCGAGGGGAAGGTATTACACGCTACGGAGGAAAGGGACTATCTGAATAGGTACCTACCTAGGTACCTTAGCGACGTGATCCAGCATCTTGCGAATCAATCCAGTGTAAATTGGGAAGGGATTTAATTGCGAGGCTGAATGGTATTTACACGTTTATATTAAAAGACGAAAGGGATTATTGTAAGACTTACAGATCAGAGATTATAAGATCCTACGAATACACTATCTAGGACCTTCTTTGCTCACTATAAGGTTCTCAAGACCGACTCATTGGTTTATTGATGCTTCCAGTGTTAACCCAGGATAGTTGCTTGACTAGACTAGCGATCGGATGTGTCTAGGCTCATCAGCAACCAGCATACCCTGCTGCTACCTTTGTCCCAGGATCTCGTCCCTCACCACTAGCATACCCTACTGCCAGTGCTGCCTTCATCCCAGGATTTCGTCCCTCACCACTAGCATACCCTACTGCCAATACTGCCTTCGTCCCAGGATTTCATCCCTCACCCCAGTTTCCCATCGGAAAACTCGATCTTCTTCCAAACGATCCAGTGCCGCGACCACCCATGCTTGACAGTTCCAGGTTTGGCTCTGGTTGTCAACCGGTGTAGAGTTGATTGCATTAATAACGTAGTCGTGGTATTCCGTCGCGATGGTCCCAACTTTGATAGATGCCTCATGCCTGGTAGATCGCTGGGGACGCTTGCCATAGATCGGCTCTTCAACGTAGTAGCCAACGCCATATTTCTCGTCGGCTACTTGAAGTATAACATGGCCTTCACTTGGGTCCTGCAGATAGATGGCCCAGTGATTGGGGTCTCGGCGATCAGAAGTTGCGTAAATCGAAATGTACACTGTAGTAGGCATCTTGGAGGAGTGTTTG
The DNA here is from genome assembly GCA_008271525.1 of Sarocladium brachiariae. Classification (NCBI taxonomy): domain Eukaryota; kingdom Fungi; phylum Ascomycota; class Sordariomycetes; order Hypocreales; family Sarocladiaceae; genus Sarocladium; species Sarocladium brachiariae. Next base: position 54,461 of record RQPE01000002.1, read on the forward strand.
CTAGGCGATGTGCTGATAAACGAGGCCAGGAAAAGCGCCAGGAAGGTAATAATGATGCTATAACAGTAGAGGCAAGTTGATTGATGACTGGAGGGAATTCAGAACTCTCAAAGCCCAACGATGATAGCTAAGTAGCATTTTATGTAGTCATCTCTCTCGCTTTCTTCTTCTGAATCTATATTTACATGGAACCCTAGTGGTTGAAATGTCGGCTGGCAATGGAAGTGCCTTGTTTTGAACAATCGTAATCTTCAAAAATGATTGGCTTTGGGTTGCTGTAAAATGAGATGACCAAAAAAGTGATATACGCGGGCGGTTAGAATTATGCCGTGAGAGGCCGCATAAAAGGCCAGGCCGCTGAACAGGCCGCAGCACTAGTTTTACATCATGTGATAGGCCAGGCAGAATAAATACCTACAAGCCAGTGGCCAACACTCCCCACTCCGTCTCCTTCATCAACTACGTATCTACCAACGCAACCAACAACTCTAAGCGCTGACAAGTCTTGACCAGAGAAGAGGGAAAGCCGCTGAGAGACGATACTGGCATTACAATGGGCGATGCCGCTGCACGGAGCGCTCAGGGTACTCCCTCGGATGAGAGCAGCATACTTGCAGGTCGAAGCGCCGCGAATACCATTCTAGCGAAGGGTATTACCTCTAGAGTCAATGCTGACCCTTGGATCGATTTATCACAGTTTCTCCAACAGCAGGCAACATTGTACCCACAACTCTGCAAAGCCCTTTCCCAACGGAGGGGTAGCGACTCCTCCAGCGACACGAACCCGCAGACGCAGGGTTTGGTCTCAGCCACCGAGGCATCACCGTTCCTGGTCACCAACGACTTTCACATCCTCTGTCTCCTTGACGTGAGCATCACTGCTCTCGCAGGCGCACGGCAAACGTCCGGGGAACCCGAAAGCGCATACCTCACCGCCTTAGCGTCTGGTTTAAATCAAGCAATCAATCAGAGCCAAACGCTATGGCGCTTACATGACACAGCTGTGTTGCAGATCAGCCCATCACAAGTCGTCAAAATAAGCCCATGCCTGGACCATGATAGTATTACCAATCTACACTTTATTAGAGAGCATGTACAAGAGGTCCCAACCCCATCATGTCTTGGTGCCTTGCAATGCGGGCCACGGACATACGCATTCATGACTCGAGCAGAGGGCGAAACTCTCGAGACAGTCTGGCCGCGCTTGCTCGCTTCGCATAAAACGTCCATTCAGCAGCAACTCAACACGATTTTTCGGCAACTTCGCCGAAAAGATCGTGGCCTTGATCAGCACAGGCCTTCTCTGCAGCGTATAGGCAGTTTTGTATCAGGGAGGTGCAAAGACATACGCCGGGACATAAGGGAAGCAGACATGCCAATTCAAAAGGAAGCACAATTCAATGATTTCCTTTGCCGCAAAGCTCGGAGGACTCAGACGCCATGGATGAAGATGGTGCGTTCCTTTATGAGTGATGACCACGAGCTAGTTATGACCCACGGGGACTTGCATCCGAGAAACATCATGGTCCAGTGGGATTCGCACACGGAGGGCATGCTTGACAGCGAAACGCACATTCGCGTAACTTCACTAATCGATTGGGAACTTGCCGGATGGTACCCAGCGTATTGGGAGTTTGTGAGAGCGTTAGCTACAGTGCCGCCACGCGGTCCTGTAGCGGACTGGTGCGACTATTTGCCGACTGAAGCAATTGGCAGCTGGCCAAAGGAGTTTGCGATGGATCTTCTAATAAGTCGATGTCTCGGGTAAAGAGGTATGCTTAGCTATTCCACTTAGCTGGGCACGTTATCATTAAAAAAATTACGATTCAAGCAAAAGTCTTAATAGTAGTCCAATAGTAGTCTAAATGATGAAACTTATTATGACCTTCATCATTATTAAAGTCTGGTCCCTACTGCATTCGGACCATTATTTATCCGTGCATAGAGTGACAAGTAATTTCTCCTCTAACTGTGACCCTTTGTGTTTAGTCCTTCTAACATCCTCTACTAAACGACAAAACACCAATATGGTTAACACGCTTCCTACAGCCTTTGGGCATATCCATGTGCTCGAACCATCACAGGCGCATACTCATACCGCTATCCTGCTCCATGGACGTGGTAGTACTGGCGAAGAGTTTGCTGAAGAGCTCGCTGAGACGTTAACGAGCAGCAGCAAAACTATCATGCAGGCTCTGCCTAGCTGGAGATGGGTATTTCCAAGCGCCCGCGAGCTATGGAACCCAATTTTTGAAGAAAACATTACAGCATGGTTCGAGGCATACTCATTAACAGATGTCACGGCAAGGCAAGACCTACAAAAGGACGGGATCTGTGACTCAGTGAAGCACCTTGAAGAAATTTGGGAGGTCGAAGTTGAGCGGTTAGGTGGCCTTGCGTCAAAAGTCGTTCTGGGCGGGATTAGCCAAGGAGGTGCAATCGGGATATGGACCATGTTATGCATCAAAAATAAACGGCCGACGTTACATCCAGCAGCTTTTATAGGGGCTAGCACCTGGCTTCCCTTCGCCGCTGACATTGAACACGCTTTGAATGGAGATAACGTGGATTCGGAGAACAGGATGGGCATTGACTTTGTAAGGTCTATGATCGGCTGGCCCGCTAAACCTCAACCACCAATGCCTGTATTTCTTGGCCATGGCACAGACGATGCTTATGTGGATGTGGAGCTAGGACGTCAAGCGAAAAATGTTCTCTCTAGAGTTGGGTGGACGGTGAATTGGAATGAGTACTCAGGCGCAGATCAGGAGGGTCACTGGTTAAAAGGACCGGAGGAGATCGATGACATCGTCTGCTTTCTCCGAAATATAGTGGAGCGACCGTGAATCAAGGCCGGCGTATTCTCACTTATTGTACTTTCCTTTGAGTAAAGCGCTTTAGCTACTACCCACCTGCTAATGAAGCCTTACTAGTGATCAGGCTACGCTCTATTACCTCTGAACGTGGAGGATAGAAATACAGCGTTATTCCATCTTGGCTAGTGTCCTTACTATCTATACCCTAAAGCCACGGGAAGCCTGCGACTCCTTGCCCTTGAGTCCAAGAACATCTATAAAACTATCTCTAAAACTATTTCTTAAATCTGTTTTATTTTTAAAGTGCTTAGTTTAATGCAAGCATTCCCTTTACAGTGTTGCAGGCGCTGCAGTAGGCTGGGTGTGTATCGTTGTTTAGACCTTCCTCAATACAAGGTATGCGCCTTTTATAAAGACAGATTGATTCACGGTAGGCATCTTGTTGCCATTGAACCATAGGAATATGTCAAATAGTGAACTTATCATGAATCGTGTCTTCTATCTGATGTGTCATCCTGATGGATCAAAGGCAAGGAAGTACCAACCTGCCCGATGCCAAAGTCCAGCACAATGACGCAGATATCGGCCAAGGTGCCCTAGCTTAGGTGTAGTGCAGTGCAATAACAATGATGTGCCAAGAAGAGCCTTGACGGAAATAGCAATCGTCTTTGAATAAGAGTCCGCTTTCACTCGGTGGACTTCTTTATATGCGGGAAGCTAAGCCAGACACCTGTGATAACCACAACCAGTGCTAGGATAATGGGCTGCAGCACAGCTACGCCTCGATGGGTTGCAATGGCACCGATGGCAAAGGGGAACACGGTCCCTCCAGTGCCTCCGATAGCCATGGCGAACCCAATGGCACTCACGTGGATCCTCTTGGGGAGCAACTTCGCCGTGACCATCACGGCGCCGGGGAATAGAGGACCAAGGAAGAAGCCGAGAAAGGAGACTGCGACAGCAGAGACCACAAACTTGGGCACCAGCCAGAAAAGGAGTTCCAGGCCTATGCAGATCCCGAGGTAGATGGTGATGCAAAGTCTTTCACCGTACTTTTCTGTGACGAAACCGAGAGTTGCTCTGCCGAGAGCCATGCCCGCCCAAAACCCGGACCCTGAAGCGCCGGACGCGAATTTAGAGGCTTTGCGCACGCGGAGCATAAACGTGACAACCCAGCCGCCGAGACCGACTGCGCGCGAATGTCAGCTAATCTGCCGGATCGTGTGCAGAGGTCACGACTTACCCTCCACGCCCATGTAGGCGAAGAAGAAGAGCGCGCACAGCCATGTGACCTTGTTCTTCAGCGCCTCCCTGGTCCCAGCACCCTTTGATTCAGTGTCGTCCTGGTGCTGGGCGTTATACACCTCGCCCGTCTTGCGCCAGAAGAAGGCAGAGAGCCCAACGAGTTCCAACACCGACATGGCGATCTGTCAAGAATTAGCTTTTGGGAGACCAAACCTGGGCCAAAATTGCATCATCATCATCATCGTACCATAATGTAATAATAAGTGTACCAAGGCAGCTGTGCTGAAACTACCATGGACGTCGCAATGAGAGGCGCGAAAAGGGCGCCCAGTGAGTAGCTGGAGTGCATGAAACCCTGAACCGTGTTGGCCTTGTCCATCACGCCGACCCAGGCGCAGAAACACGCGTCGGTAAGGCCGTTGCCAAAGCCGCTGACGATGTTGAAGACGACGAGCACTGGCCATGGAGGATGCAAAGCCAGAGCCACAAACGTGATGATGTGACATATGGGCGCCATGACAGCCACGCCCCGCTGTCCAAACCTGACATGAATCCTGGCATTGGTAAAGGCGGCAATTGAGTAACCGACAAAAGGTGTGAGGAAGATCAGTGACACGATGGTGTAAGAGAGATCGTAATACACTTCAAGCTGCACTCGGTGTCAGCAACCACAAATGAAAAACATATCAAGGACAGTGACAACTTCGGGGATGACCGTACGTATGGAATCAGCGCCTGTGGCAACGAAAGTCAGCGAAATTCAACGATCAGTAGAGGAGTGTAGGGGCTCATGGAGGGTTCATACACCGATAGCAGCGTCGTTCATGCCCGCGATGATGAACGACAGGAAAGCAAAGCCAAGACGACCGACATTTCCCCTCGGCCTGTTCCATCGCTCGACCTCGCCTTGGGCGTATGGCGGAGGCGTATCCTCAGGCGATTGTGCTTGGCCCTCAACAACGGCGCCGTCTGGGCTCCCTGTTTTGGTGTCTACGTGGTGCAGTTCAATCGATGTCTGGGCCTCGACGCCCGTTATTGTTGCCGTTTGTGACATGATCAGAGCCTCGCACGATGCTGGTCGGGGGTTGGAGACGACCAGCTTCTCCACGAAATGGGCAGCCGGTGCGGCGTGGTTTTATAGGTTAGTATGTGAATGCAAGATGGTTGACCAAACTGACTTGATAATCACCGACGTGTGGCGAGGTTCCATGCTACCACCCCCACCACACCTTAAATTATCTGCTACTAGTATATGTGCGAGATTCCCCGCAGCCCAGTGGAAAGCCGGTCCGAGATGGATGGTCCATGAAGGGCGCTTTTAAGTGGATATTGGAGATTGGGAACATTCGTCCCAGGGCAGGGAGAAATCCTCGGCTATATTCTGATTGAAGACGCAAGTCTCGGTTCTATGAGTACAACTACTAAGCGAACTATGCACGTGAATCCTGCTAAAGCGCAACAGCAACGGGCAGTGTCCCTCTAGCTTTGTCTTCGCCGTACAAGATGTTCGATGCGGCTGCAAACGCCTCATACGTCGGCTCGTAGGTCGTCAGGTACGTGGACACCTGTGGCGTGTCCAGGAAGTCGTACGGGTTGCAGGTGGCGATCACCGCGATCTTTGCAGAACCCAGGCGTTTGACGACCTCCAAGGCCAGCTCATGTTGATACGGCGATTCTTTAGCATTCCGTGTTGCAATTATCACCACTTCAGCCTCTTCCAGATCGTGCCATTCAACTTCGTTGAGACTAGCGCTGGAGAAGCGAATGCTCTTCACATCGGGGCTGTACTTCCGGATCGCGTCAACAAAGGTGCTTGCCGTCCATGGCACTCGTGTTGGCTGGATTACAGCACCGCTGTCAACGGCACCACCCACTGGAACATTGGGCCCAGGAGAGAGAAAGACCGTTTTGGCCGCCTGAGGAAGTGGCAGCTGACCAGACACGTCGCGCACCACGGTCACAGAGTCCGCGTACAGACGATCAGCCAGCCTCTTTGAGTCGCGGTTGAGATCTTCTAGCTCCTGAGGCTCTCTTTGCCGCAAGGCGTCATCCCAGTTGGTGAAATTGGCCTTCAGGGAAGCCAAGCGTTGAAGAGATGCATCGATACGATCCGAGGATAGCTCGCCGGATGCCACAGCTTCGCAGACGCGATCGATGGCACCTGTCTGCACACCAAACGTATGGCAGATCATCACATTGTCCACTCCAGCTTGGAAAGCCATGACTGCGCCTCTCTCTGTGCCGTGTGTAGCACGAATACCATCCATCTCCAAGCAGTCGGTCATAATGACACCTGTGAATCCCAAGTCCTGACGGAGAATTTTAATGGCCTCCGGAGATAAGGTTGCCGGGACGTCTGAGCCTGTTAAGCGTGGCAGAGAAATATGGGCTGTCATGACCATCTCGATGCCGTGGCCAATGGCCTCACGAAAAGGCACGAGTTCAACCGCATCTAAGGCTGAGCGGTCCTTATCAATCACAGGCAAGCCGTAGTGAGAGTCTACCGCGGTATCTCCGTGACCGGGAAAATGCTTGATACAGGGGACCACAGATGCCGCTCGTAGACCGTTCGCAGCCGCATTAATGTGCTTCGCAACAGTGAGTGGTTCATCAGCCGGACTACGGGTCCCTATGACTGGATTTAAGGGCTCCGAGTTGACATCTGCCACTGGAGCATAGTTCATATTGATGCCGAAATGTCGCAGTAGATCGCCAGTTGCTTTACATACATCGTAGGCTGCATCCACCGAACCCGTGGCTCCGATGGCCATGGGTCCGGGGAGTTGAGATGCGATGGGTGGCGAGAGTCGCGTTACGAGGCCATTTTCTTGGTCGATGCCGATGAACAAAGGCTCCTGATGCCCAGCATCTTTTGCAACCTGCTGCAGATCTCGACATAGGTCTCGCAGCTGCTGTGCGTCACTCACGTTGCGCTTGAACAGAACGATCGCTCCGACTCCATAGTCTCGAATTAATGAGGTAATGTTGGCATCCACTTTGGTGCTGTGGAAGCCAACAGCAAACAGCTGCGCAAGTGTCAGTCGTGATATTGAGGCAGCGAACCAGTCTCGTACCTGTCCAATTCTCCGGCGCTCCTCTGTAGTCGGCATTTCATCTACTTCGCCAGTGCAGACAACTGTTCATTTTGCCATGGGCGCTTTGGACTGACGGCGTTTTATGTGAATCAGCCAGAGCCTCTCAACAGTCAGGCAACTTGCGTGCGGGGGTACGTGGGGTCCTGAATGTAGAGGATGGGGGTCAGATTGTCATATCTCATGTACCAGGGTCCTGTAGTACGACACTATGTAACGTTTCCCTATACTAAGTGAGTACGTGAAGAACTGTCCAGCATGGATGTCAAAAGAGAACTTGATTGTAAAGTGAAGAAGTAACCCTACGTGAATGGGTTCGGCAGTAGGATTTTGAGCGAGTGGTGCTCTGCCTCGAAGCTCAGACACCGAATGACCATGACTCTAACACGACATGGAGGTTACGGATCGGCTGGATGGACTTCCGCCAAAGAAGGCGGCGGGAATTCTTGATAAGGTCTAAAGTACTTTTCAAAGGAGTTTCTTGCGGATAGTCAGTCCCAGTGAGCGGCACGAACATTGCAGCCCTCAATTGTTATCTAGGATCGGAAACACGGGTGACTGATCCTGAAGCAAAGTCTCACCGGCTTTTTCCTTGCCATGAGGTCGGACGATGCTCTCGATCGTGTCTGGCTGAGAAACCTCCTGTGTTGTTTGTCACCTCCGTGCCAGCGTACGGCGAAATGCGTGTATGGGAGACGCGACGCCAACTCGTACCATCAGGAAAACACGTGTCGTGCTTACTGTCGACCTGGCAAAGAGCCAGCAAGTTTGTCTCAGACTCATCTGAAGGACCGACATACCGTATAGATCGATGCTGCTGCAGTCCGAGATTTGTTGTTAGGAGTGAAGGCGTCTGCAAAGTGTCTTCGGTGAGCGCTTCAGCATGACGGAAAAAGCGCGACTGGGCCGTCGCTGCAGGAGTCGCGTGGTACGCGCTTCACGAAAGCTAGGGTATTGCTAGCATCTGAGCAAGGAAGCCCTCCTCGTCCTGGACGGGTTTTTGAGACCTGATCGCTTGACAGCTGGTTCATCAAATGCACACTGCACCGAGACAGCTTCACATAGCTGGCAAGCTAGGTGTCTGGCTCTAACCACGCACCGGCATTTTCGCTTTCGGCATGCATCGCACGGACGAGCATGTGCGTCTACTGCTGAGATCTACCTCGGAGAATCGTGGTAACTGGTGGCACTGGCTCCTCGCTAAGAATCGACATGTTGGACCACTGGCACCTGGCACCTGCGAGGAGTGGGCATCCACCTAACTGCAGCTTCCCCGCACCGCCCTCTCCGCCTTGCACCCCTCCATCTCCCTTCATCACAGGCTGCTAGTGCATAGATAAACTCTTTGACTCAATGCTAATGTTTGTTTGCCGCAGTTCTCGATCGCACCTCTTCACACCCATGATCACCAATGCGTAAGACCCTGGTACTGAAGTGAATCGTTGTCAACAGGCCCGGGGGCACTAACTTGCCGCTTCAAGACGAGAAAGAGATCAGCTCCAAGGACTCAGCCAGGCTTCTGGTAGTGACCTTGAGAACGGCTGTAGGCGGATCGGGTCTTCTAATTGTTTCGGAGTTAGATATACCGAAGCAGCCTCCGAGCTCGGTCGACATTTTCACTTAAGAAGGCGTGGTCACTTCGAAAGATCATCCTGCCAGCCCAAAACATTGATTTAAGATACTTGTGCTCTGATCCGCACTCTTCATCACGCCCAGTACGGTCCATACCAGCCCAGTCTACACACGATGCCTACCCACGCCTTTGGCATTGCTTCGGCAGATGTCCACAAGCAGATCAAGGCACTCATTCATGAGCTCGTCAGCATTGAGGACAAGACGGGGGAGTTCCTCTACACTCTGGACGATGGGACGAAGATTGACACCAAGAGCTGGAACGGCTGGGACTGGACTCACGGCATTGGACTGTATGGGATCTGGAAGTACTACGAGATGACCGCCGACGAGGAGTGCCTGAAGATCATCGAAGACTGGTTCGCCGGTCGATTCAAGGAGGGACACAAGGGCAAGAACATCAACACTGTGGCCGTCTTCTTGACCCTCGCTTACGTCTACGAGAAGACTCGCAACCCAACATACCTGCCATGGCTTGACGCCTGGGCTGAATGGGCGTACCACGATCTGCCACGGACCAAATTTGGTGGCATGGAACACATCACGTATATTTCTCGCAACGAAGGCGAGCTCTGGGACGATACCTTGATGATGACTGTGCTACCACTGGCCAAGATAGGACTTCTTCTTGACCGACCGCACTACGTTGCCGAAGCCAAGAAACAATTTCTCCTCCACATCCAGTACTTGTGGGACTCGCAGACTGGTCTCTTCTTTCATGGCTGGACCTTCAAGGAGGGTGGCCACAACTTTGCCAGGGCGCGATGGGCGCGTGGCAACGCCTGGGTGACGATTGTGATCCCTGAGTTCATCGAGCTGCTGGACCTCGACAAGGAGGATCCTCTCCGGTACCACCTGCTCAACACCTTGGTCGCCCAATGCGACGCGCTGGTGCCTCTTCAAGAACCAAGTGGCCTCTGGAGGACATTACTAGACATACCCGAGTCGGAAGGCTCGTATGTGGAGTCGAGCGCAACCGCGGGCTTTGCGTATGGAATGCTGAAGGCGGAGCGCAAGAAGTATATCGGACATGAGTTCCAGCAGGTTGCAATCAAGGCCATCAAGGGCGTGATTGACAACATCAGTCCCGAGGGCGAACTGTTGAACACGTCTTTCGGCACCGCTATGGGTCTCGATCTGCAGCATTACAAGGATATCCCGAGGACAAGTATGCCATACGGGCAAGCCATGGCGATGATGGCATTAGTGGAGCTTTTGCGTGTTTACTACTGAGTCAGAGGGGTGCACCAGAGGGTTGTCAATGACAAAGAAAACGAATAACGATTGGACACATTCAAGTTTCCTGTGGGAGAATAAATCATGCCCAGAGATCATTTTAGAAGCCCTCAAAGCAAACTGGATATGTATGTAACCTTAGGTAGGCAGCAGATTTGTAATGTCAGTGATGTAAGAAGCCTGAGTCTCGGCAAGGCCACCACCAACGGGCTTGGCGGCGATCTCCGGGATCCCTTGGCGCATCCTACTATGAGCTGGGAGTACATGAATTGACGAGCATGCAGGGAACGAAAGATCTGTAACGATAGTCAGACGCACATATTCACACATCTAAAATGCGATTTATTTCATATACTGCAGTTCACATACTGTCATTGCGCAACATTATGTAGATCGGCAGGTTCCTGTCTACATGTGATTAAATCGGGGTTAATAGACGCTGGAGGCTAGAATTGCACCCACTAAAAGGACGGCAGCACGTGCTGAACCAACCATGACGTCGTCCATGACGAGAGAGCTTAATTGTCTCTCAACTGACAACCAACCCACTTGCTCGATCACAGTCGAAAACTGCATCGCCAGGATTACCACCAGCCTTGCCTTGCACCCTTCAAGCTTCCATCAATCTGTCCAATCGAAGTCTGCCAAACATGTTCTGTCCGTGAAACCACTCCCGCTCAAGCTCCGACCCCAGTTGAGCATCGCAGGCGTCCGAACCTTGCGTCAGCCCCCTCCCCAGCCAACCTAAACCTTTCGAGTCTCCCGAACCACTTCGCCGTCGACAATGAGCAAACGTCCGACTCTCCAGGGCGCCGGTGCCTCGCGCGTCAGGGGCATGGGGGTATCCAGAACGAGATCTGCAAACTCGTTCCACGCGGGAGCCCCGATTCCTACCCTTGCCTCCATGCGTCGCCAGTCGAGTTACCGATACCAGACCTTCCCGACCGCTCCCCCTAAGACGCCTCTCGAGCACCCGCAGGTTTCAGATGCCAGCGATACTTCTTCTTCGGATGGCGGAGATGAGGCGACGCCCTTGCCGGTGCGCCAGCTGTTGCTGCTGGCCTTCCTGTCTCTTGCTGAACAGACGGCGCTGAATTCCATCTCGCCATACCTTCCGGAGATGGTCGAAGCAATGCCCGGTGTTCCAGACGGCGAGACTGGGCTGTATGTCGGACTGCTCGCGAGTGCTTTTGCCTTGGCCCAGCTTTCCACAAACTTCCTCTGGGGCTACGCGTCTGATGTCGTGGGTCGCAAGCCGGTGCTGGTCCTAGGCACGTTCTCCCTCATGTGTTGTTTTAGCGTCTTCGGTCTATGCAAGGAGTACTGGCAGGTAGTTATTGTGCATGTTGCCATGGGCCTGCTGAACGGAAACGCCGCATGTGTTCCAACAGTCCTCGGTGAGGTTACGGATCGGTCCAATCAAAGCCGAGCCTTTACGTATCTCCCCATCATATACTCTCTTGGCAGCATCACCGGCCCAGCGCTTGGAGGTGTTTTGGTTGGTCGAATGGGTGGCGAATATCCATACCTCGGGCCCAACATTTTCAGTGCGGCCTTCCTTGCGGTAGCTGTATTGGTCGTGGCCGTATGGTTTGAGGAGACCTTGGAGGATCCCGACCCTGGTCATTGGACGCCAGCTTGGATCGAGCGCCTGATGGCCCGTGCTCCCTGGGCATCTAAGCTGGACTCAGCGTCTGACTCTCGCCGTGAGAGATGGAGCAGCCGATGGCCTCGGGGTTCGTCAAGCAATCAGGCGCTGCTGACGTCGAACTCATCCACTCCTGACCAAAGTGACAATGAGGATGATGGCAACGTCGAGGCAGAAGAGTCCGGGTCAAAGTCCCAGAGCCCAAATGAAACGCCCTGGAGGGAGCTGCTCAATCGAACCACTATGATTCTATTAGCCACGTACCTCGTCTTCCAATTGAGCAACATCAGTTACAACAGCTTATATCCAATTTTTGCGGCAACTTCACCTCCTACTGGCCGAGGACTGAACCCGAGCAAGATTGGTCTCAGCCTGAGCCTTGCTGGCGTGGCGACCATCATATTCCAGGCGTTCCTATATCAGCGCCTCAAAGCTCAACTTGGCAATCTGGGCACCTACCGCTTGTCTCTATTGGGCTTTGCCATCAGCATGGGCTTTATGCCCTGGGTCGGCTACACAGATGATCCGCCATTATTTGGTATCGGATCCGGCCGCCTCTGGCTCTACATCGAGCTAGGGCTCATCCTCATCATCAAGAACATTTGTGCCGTGAGCGGTTTATCAAGTGTGATGCTATTGGTGGGTCATTGAAACTCCTGCGGTGTGATATTTAAGCTAACCCCCAAGAAAGATCACCAATTCTGCACCCTCATCGGCCAACCTAGGCACACTGAATGGGGTGGCGCAGACGCTCTCTGCCCTGGGCCGTAGTTTCGGTCCATTCGCCTCTGGAGGCCTATTCACCCTCTCCGTCAACATTAGACCGAAGGGCGAGGCATTGGCCTGGTGTGTCTTTGGAGGTTTGGCACTTTTCGGATGGATTGGTTCAATGTTTGTTCGCCGTGATGGTTTGGAAAGTGACGACTGGGATGGAGATAGCGACAGCGATGGTATCGAGGAGCCTGCAGCTGTATAGATAACTGAGTATGATATTGTTCTGCATTAAACCCCGCTAAACTCTTGTTTGAGAGAACTGGCGTTTAGGCTAATGATGCCTTGAAGTGTGGTCTCTGGGTTTTCTAAAGGTATGGCATATACGCTGAATACTCTTATATACGGGATGATGAATAGATGAGGTTTCCGTTTATTCTGATGTCCTGCATCCCAGGCTCCGTAGTCGTCATCTCGACGGCGTTACCTGCTTTGTCTTCGCGGTCAAACACAAAGAGGTCTCGCAATCCTGCTATACATCCATTACCTAGTCTATTCAATGCCAGGTAGTTGCAAATGTCCCATGCCCCAAAATGATCTCAATAGTCGCCGTCCACTCATACTGCTTGTCGAATTCAGTACTACTACTTAGTACTAGGTAGGTAAGTCAAGGTCCCCGGGCCCTTTCGTCCCCCGTATTAGCATTAGGGAGTAAGCGGGACTCACCCCACGTTTGGCATATCGGAATGAGGAGGCGGGGGCGGCTGGTGGAATAACTAAAGAACAGCCAAATCGGGTTCGGGTCGGAACTCTTCTCGACTTCGCTGGCCAATTTTGACTAACATGTTACAACTGGTTCGCTTGAGCGAGCCTTCGTTCGGGTCCAACCATCCTTCTTGTCTTCTCCACAGCAAGGAAAGCCTAGTGAGGTGTGGACAAGTCAAGCTACCAACCAAGCCTAGAGATCATGTGGTTGAACGACTCGGTAAGAGGAGGGAGATTGTAGTTAGACTCCTTTAAACGCTGCAACGTGATATTTGTGATGACCTCCATAACATCTGCCTGCTTGACCTTCAGATGTGGCAATTTAAGTGCTGATCCATCTTTCATTGCTCCCCTCCATTTACATGAGATGAACACTTCACCAACATCACACCATTGAACAGTGCACATCTTTGACTATCACTATGGGTTCAGAAACAAAGTACGATGTCGGCGTCGCCGTCATTGGTGGAGGGCCGGCCGGCATGGCCATAGCTCTCGCCTGTATCAAAGCCGGGATCAACGTCAAGGTCTTCGAGCGGTACCCGTATGCCAGACCAGCAGGCAATATTCTGAACCTCTGGCCTCCGGCTGTCCACGCCCTTCAGTGCATGGGCGTGGATACCAAGGGCCTCGGGGCTTCCATTTTCTCTACATTTCGAAACCCCAAGGGCCACATCCGTGCGACGATGCGGCTTCCTGAAGATGTTGTGGAGAAATATGATGGCGGGTTCCTTGGTCTTCTGCGGCCCGACCTATACAAGAGAATGCTGGAAGCTATCCCGGATGGGATCATGGAGTTCAACCAAGTTGTCCAATCATTCGAAGACATGGGCGACAGCGTTCGTATGACTCTCGGAAATGGGAACATCATCAAAGCAGCCGTTGTGATCGGCGCAGATGGCATCGACTCCTCGGTTCGCACCCACCTTTGGGGCCAGAGTCCAAGACGCAACCACGACTTGCATGTTCTTGGCGGCTTCACTTTCGACATTCCAGAAGGGGTGGCCCCTGGAGAGTGCGTCCTTACCCACGACTCCAAGGTTCAGGGAACATTCTGTCCCCTGTTGAGCCACGGCCGCCAAGGGCTTCAGTGGTGGTTCGTCGAGACTTGGCCTGATGGTAAGCCGATGGAGGAGAGCGTGAAAGACCGTGCTCAGATGCTGTCAAGGCGGTTCTCCGGCCCTCTCAGCGAATTGGTGCGCAGCACTCGCGCAGAGGACGTAGTATCGTGGCCAATCCGCGATAAAGTGCCGTTGAAGAAGTGGTCCAAGGGCAGAATCAGCCTAGCTGGCGATGCAGCTCACGCCACTTCGCCCTACGCAGCCTACGGTGCGGGCATGTCCATTTCCGACGGCTACTTCATCGCACAGAGCCTTTTCAACGTTGATCTCGCGGACACGGATGCGGTCATCGCGGCCCTGGAGCGGTATGAAGGATGCCAGAGGGAACACACGACGGAGATGGTGCAGGCGGCGCATTTCATCGGCAGGTTGTTCCACCATGTTCCTTGGCCCCTGAACTATATCCGCGACATCATCCTCGACTGGACCCCGATGCTGCAGCGGCAAGTTGGTGACAAGAACCCGAGCGAGATAACTGGACAACTACGCGTGATGGGCAGCGATATCACAAAGCCTTGACTTTGACCATGTAGCTATAGTGTATCTTCGGCAGATAAAGACGTGAATAGCAGTGATTTGATGACATGTTCGAGACTGTTGACGACAAAATATGTTTTCACGATTTCTTCGCCTTTCGTAGACTACTCGTGCTGAGACTGTCGGGACTTGGGTAAGGGTGGTAGTCCCTCGATGGCGTGTATAGTGTCTGGCCCTGTTCATTGGAACATTCGTAGAATGGGTACAGCGCGCCAACGTGGAAGATCAGGACATGAGCAAGCAACTACGAAGATTCCGGGTACAGGTCACACGTAGTACATAGGGTATAATATGCAGATGTGATTTCGTTTATTAACGCACCAAGAAGACAAGACGGACAATCTCCGCCATGCAAGAATAACCCCTAAGATACAGCATAGCGATACGCATCACACGTACCTGGATCTACTAAATACGACGAAGGAACATAGGTACGCCCATAAAGTAGTAGCAACAAACCCCAGTCACAGTGAAAATGGTGGATAGCATCATGAGGCCTCCCGTGACAATGCCCTGTTCGAAAAAGCCGATATCAGGGCGAGCATTGGCTCTTTTGAATGGGGTCAGGTTCGATGCCATCCTGCATAATGGTTCAAGCAGCGCCGGCTGGTGTAGGTTCAATGCCGTATCAATCGCTTTGTAATCCTTCGGAGGATTCACGAATTGCGCCTTTGCGACGGAGAAGAGAAGTTGGTCGTAGGGCTTCAAAGGGTTCGCGTAGGCGTTCGGTGATTGTGGTGCCATTGGGTGGACTATGTATGGTTGTCAGCACTGGAAATCTTCCGAACAGCTAAGCAGACCCACGACTCACATAATAGCTCCGCAGGAAGATGATTCACTACGCTGACGGGAGTGTTGATGAACTGGCAGATGTATTTCGCAGCGGCTAGCGGCGCGAATACGTAGGCGCATCCTAATCTTCCGTTCCTGTGAATCCAACACGTCAGTTCGGCGGCCTTATGAGGTCTTGGAACGCTCAACTGAGTGGGAAGCTTTGTCTTCGAAAAGGCTTACCTGTTCGCAAGGTCGATAGCCGCGTCCATGCTCCTAACGGCATGGACGATCAGGAGTGGTTCCTTGATTTTCTCACCAGACAGCATAGAGCTTCTAGAACAAGGCACGTGTTAGCACACGCATTGGAGTACGTCTGTGTCTCTCTTTTTCCTGAACATCTCACCTTTCTTCGACATCGATAATAGTACCCGTAGCATTTGATGACACAATGCCGGCATGTCGATCCTGTGCTATTCTGTCATGAAGTTGGCGACCGGTTGAAGAGCGCCCGCTCTTCCCGTCTCGTCCCTCTCGCGGTGCCATTCGGATGACTTCCTCGACCAGTGCTGCGAGAAACTTCTTCTTGACCCATTCATTGACAAGAACGATGTCCGGAGCATATGGTGAGTGGCCGCCCAGGGCGAATCGAGCCTTTGCCAACTCTCGCGCAGCTAGTTTCAGATCCGCATCGCGTTCAACAATGGCTATCGTACGGGTTGTTGGATCAGACACGACATGTGTAGTCAAAGGGTCCCTCTCAGAGCCGTTCTGGAAAACATGGATATGGCGACATCCGATCGCATCGTCTGCCACTTGGTCCCTCGTCGCGAGAAAGATGTCGCTATCCAGGGCATTGCTAATCAGACTCAAGGTCAATGTCGGAGTCTCCCGCATGTCTTGTTCAATCTAATATGTAATTTCCATCAGTCAGCTCTAGTCAACCCTTGTCACAGTCGTCATTAGTAGTACTTTGATGAGGAGTATGACCTACCTTGACGATTATGCAGTTGCCTGCTGCAAGAGCTGGGACCAATGCCGAGAGAAGACTGAAGAGGTAGGCGTGTCGAGAAGGTTCGATCACTACAATACCAACAGGTTCCCTGCCATCTGGAGCATCTAGGCCGTTTGCGACTCGGTATTCGGCTTTCAAACTAGCCTCGTGGTCCAAGGCTTCGTAGGCATCTTTTACAAGCTCCAGAGCCAGCGCATACTCCGCGATGACCTCCACTTCAGAGTATCCCATGTCTTTCAGCATGGCTGCTTGGATTTCTGCCCTCTTCTGAACAAGCTTCTCATGTAGCTTTTGTAGTTGCGCCTTTCGAAAGATCGGGTTCAGCAGCCTGCCGTCCGCTGCTGCAGACCTCAAAGCACTCATCGAAGCTGCCATGATAGTAGATATTTTCCAAACCTTTGGGTATTTTCGAGTGCCGGTTTGTTAGGAGACGAAGCTCAAAAGGAAGAGTCTTGGGATGCAGGCCGGGATAGGAATAGGAGTATCCGGAGACCTTGGTGCCAACAAGTAGGAGTAGATTTGAGAAGCAGAGAGCCAGGACTGTCTACATGGCAAGGTGGGAACAATGAGCTTTCTACGAACACGTGAAGTGAAACATCAAACTTTCCCATGATCTCACATTACCCCGTTGCACTCCTCCAAGTGGCCGCGTATCACAGCGAGCCGAACCGCCGACGCTGGTCCCGGTCCCCCACCTCCCGAGGTAGCCCATCCCCAGGTTCTCCAAACCTCCCACATTCCCGAGAGAGGGATCGTCAGGCCCTCGAGGACGTGCGCCAAGGGATACGGGATCAAGTTGGTCTCAGAGTAACTTTTCCATACTCCGCCTTTGGTAAGATTTGCAAGAACACTCCCCTCCTCTCGCTATCTGGCATAGTAAACCCGGAGGGCTACCAGAGACAAGCGCGCATTGAAAGGTACCCAGTCGTCTCATACTCCTAGACATTGGGATTTCTCTCAATCAGCATCCTTCTTTTGTCCTTCTCAACTCACGATAGCCATTCAATCATGTCGAGCACCACCTCCACAATCACCCAAACCCAAGTGCCGCCAGCAGCTTTGCGGACGGTTCTACAAGACTATAGACTGCATCACTCGGAAGCTTCGGGCGATGCAGCCAAAGCAGAGTCATCTAGAACATCAACAACCACGACAGCTGCCACGCAACCGGCAGCCTTTGATGTTCCTTATCGAAGAGTGCCTCCATACCGGCCGACCAACCGTGGGCGAGACCAGGCCGAAACATCAGTCTACTTGAACGGGGCCGAGAGAATGTTTGTCACGACCATGTTCACAGGTCTCTTCGTGAACGCGGTAAGTCAACTCTCTTCCTTCTCGAAGTCATCAGTTTGGCTCGCACATCCTGTCAAGTTCGTTTAAGCATAGTAACTGACACGCAATGTTGTGGGAGCTCCAGACAGTAGCGAAGGCGTGGCACAGCACGTTCGGGAAGTTGAATGACAACATTTTTCGCTACTCAGTAGGAGGCGAGAGATAGGAAATGTAGAACAGGACAGACAGACCTTTTTTTTTTTTTGGACACTGAATTTGAACCCATGCGACCGGTATTTTTGCTGCCTCTGTTTCACTTTTGTCAAATATGACGCAGGTCAGTGTGTCCGTGATTGCTCACTTGCGTTCAAATGCTTCTTATGAGGCTACGCAGAGCGATGCATTTGTAAGTCAGATTCCATTTGGCGAGGGTTCTTTGCTGTAGGTAGAGTTGACTACCGTATTGACTGGCTATCTACTCTGAAGCCTTCACATTCTTCATGCCCCCGTAGTCTTCTTTGACCTCTTCACCGGCCACCTTGAACGACTCAACTGGCTGCAGAATGTACAGCATGCGCGCCCATTCCGTTTTGCTCGTGTTCCTCCACGCATGCATCGTGGCTCTTTGGATGCAGACATCTCCACGCTTCATGGCGCGTGTCTCACCGGAATCCAGAACAAGCTCGATCTCTCCCTCGAGAAGCACGCCATAGTCAAGGCTGACCGTACGGTGCATGGGTGAGATGGAGTCTGGGGCAACGTCCACGTAGCGAAGGACAGTGCCGTTGGAAACCGTGATGCCAGGTGGTTGGTTGAGGTAGTGTTTGTAGACTTGTAGGTCTGCGCCGTCGGCAAGTTTGGTGGGAAAGCCCTCAGTAACGTAGGCTTGTGCGAAGAAGACGTCTCCTGCACCGAGGTCATAATACGGTGCCGCAGAAGTCAGCTCTGGTTCTATGATTGCTTTCCCTTCATCATTGTGTGTGGTGATCAGCCGCTGTGGGTGACTCAGTTTGCCGTTGAGTGCCATTTCCGTGTAAACGTGCTGGTCGTTTAAGCTGCTGTTGTCTCTAAGCAAGTACTAATGCCTCGTCGTGAAAAACTTCGCTTTCTGAGCTTGCAAGGATAATAACATCACATCACCTTCTAAGCCAGCATGCAGAGCCCCGGAGACTTAAAGAGATGGATCCTTGCTGCCCAACTGTCTCGGAGTCTCGGACACTCATTGCTGGGGAGGAGTCCTTTGGTCGTCCACCCCTCCAAACCGGGATGTGGAGGTGGACAAGTAACGATGTGAGACGAACGGCAAAAACCCCGAGCCAGATACCGTAAAAGAGCATGACTCGAGTAGAGTTGGGGCGTTCTTCACATAGGCAGAGTTCATGATTTCGGACATCGCAGAGCATAAGGCGAACCTCATCTTTTCCCGGTCTATCAATTAACAACCAGCAATCTCAATGTCAGACCCTTCGTCTCACCATTTCTCTGACCGAAATGTGCCATTCGGCATAGCATCATCAGCAGCTCATAAGCAACCACAAGCGGTCACGCGCCTGGCAGATAGGGTCATATTCCTCAGCGACTGCCAGGCTGCAGGGCTGTTTGATGCGATTCCTGATCTGCCAAATGATGTGTTTTCGCACGCGACGCTGAACTCGTTCGCAGCCCTAGGAAGTTCTGTCCGTCGTCAAGTGCGAAGTATACTTCAAGTTATCTTCCAAGAAAGCCAAGGCAGTCTGGAGACATCAAAGCTCCCAGCCGGAAGCTATGAGTCTGTGGATCAAGTGATTATGCATATGCCCTTCTTGGTGTGCGACTTTGTTGGTGAGTGCACTTGTTTGCTTTCTGCCAAAGTCGTGACGAAGCTTCTCCCTCTTACACAACATTAGATTTCTCATGTTCGCTGAATCATGTGAAGAACGCTGGCCGAATCATCATCAACGATGAGCGACCGCCTCCAGCATTCTTCAACTTGCCCATAGGCTACCAAGGTCGAGCCAGCTCTATCGTTGTTTCAGGCACGGACATTGAACGACCTGCTGGGCAGTATCGCGACCGAACGGCAAAGACAACACCAGATGGAGGTCATCCTATCATATATGGGCCATCCGCAGCTTGCGACTATGAGATGGAATTTGCAGCAATCATTGGCACCCCATTGCCGATGAATTCGCGTATCAATGCAACCGGAGTAGACGACCACATTTTTGGCTTTGTATTATTGAATGACTGGAGTGGTGAGTGCAGTCAATATGTACCCTTGCTCACTATGACACCAATTGATTCACGGTTCTGACTCATATTACGTTTTCAGCTCGCGACATTCAAGGCTTCGAAATGATGCCATTGGGTCCTCTGAACGGAAAGAATTTCGGCACAACAATTTCACCGTGGGTTGTAACACCTGAAGCTTTGGAACCCTTCAAGACTTCGGGTCAACAGTCGACTCTGAGCCTTCCGCAGTATCTACGGGACCCTCAGAGCGTGACCTACGATATCAAGATGCAAGTGGAGATTTCTGCTGGGGAGCAAAAGATTGTTTCTGGCCGCTCGCGTCTTCAAGACCTGTACTGGTCGGTACGACAGATGATTGCCCATGTTGCCAGTGCTGGAAGTGCATTACGAACCGGAGACATCATGGCCACTGGCACCGTGACAAGCCCGGGAGACGGTGGCATGGGTTGCCTTCTCGAAGTGACTGAAGGAGGAAAGCATCCTCTGAAGCTCCCGGACGGCAGCGAAAGGCGCTTCCTTGAAGACAATGATGTTGTTCGAATCACGGCAGTGGCCGGCACTGAGCAGTCTGGTGTGGGATTCGGAGAATGTCTTGGCAAGCTCGTACCGCACCGCTCCCGCTCCCAAGTGTGAATTACGATAGACACGTGTAATTGAAGAGATGTGCCAAAAAGCCATGAGTCAAATGTCGTTGTGATTCTGTTTCTTCTAGCCAATGATAGAACGCTCGTATCCAGTCCAAAAGACAGCCCCTATCCTCAAGCTCCTTGGTAAAGGTGGGCGGGAACCTCGAGCTTGGGGTGAGCTCATTTCCTAACTGAGCAATAAACCAATCTTGGCTTAGAGGCTTACGAACTACAAGCATCAATGTGACCCCATTTTCCATCTCGCGAGTCGGCTTTCGGGTCATGTGGAGGCGGGGTGCAGATGCAGGCGAGCTCCCTCCCGGTTCATACTTCTTCATAGACCCATTTCGTGCGGTCAGGACTTAAGCTGGGAAACTGTACGCAAGTCTCTACAAGTCAAATCCAGTGCGACGACCTGATCCTCGCATTTCCCAGGACTTTCCGAGTGAAGAAACACGTCTCCTGGATTTCCATCGAAATACCACACCAGGGCCAAAATGCCGAACCAAACGCAAGAACTGCACACTGTCGACGAGAAGACGTTCCCTTACATCTTTGAGCAGAATGCAACTGTGCAGATCCGAAATGGAGGTGGTCTAGTGCGCTGTAACATCTATCGCCCGAAGACGGCAAATCCAAGTCCTGTGCTGGTGACCTACGGTCCTTATGGAAAGGACTTACACTATGAAGCGTAAGTGTGGAAGCCTAGGTTCTATGTTCTCGTCTATGAGATTCTAGGGGCATAATGAAGAAAACGAATTCGAACGTGGCTAATCACTTCGCCTTTCCCGTAATCCAGGTTTACACCAAAGTACGCGGTAGTCAACCCGGCGCATAAGTCCGCCCATTCCGCTTGGGAAACACCCGACCCTGGGTTCTGGACCAGCAAGGGATATGCTGTAGTGCGCGCCGATGAACGAGGTCTAGGGCAGTCTCCAGGTTTGCTCGATACTATGTCTCGGGGAACAAGCGATGCCTTCTTTGATGTGATTGAGTGGGCAGCCGAACAGCCTTGGTCTTCAGGAAAAGTCGGCTTGCTAGGCATCAGCTACTACGCCGGAAGTCAATGGCGGGTCGCCGCAAGGAAACCCAAAGGACTCTGTGCTATCATCCCCTGGGAAGGTATGTCGGACTACTACCGCGACCGTTGTCGCCATGGCGGCATTCTGTCCAACAACTTCATTCGTTTCTGGTGGAACAGACAGGTCATCACCAATCAATACGGCAGACCTGGTCGCGAGGCATCCAATTGGGGCCCTGACACCTTGGAAGGCGACTTGCCTGAGGAGGAACTCAGGGCGAATCGTCATGATCAAACAGTGGACAACCAGGCACATCGGTACCGTGACGAGCCATACTATGCCTCGAGGGAGTATGACATGGGAGACATCGAGGTGCCACTTCTCTCGGTCGGTAACTGGGGTGGTATTCTGCTTCATCTGAGGGGCAACATCGAGGGCTACACCCACGCCAGTTCCAAGTTCAAGTACCTGCGCATGATTACCGGTAGACACGATCTACCGTTCTACTACGACGAAGAGGTCGAGGTCCAGCTCAGCTTCCTCGACGCCTTCCTGAAGGGCGAGGACAGGGTCGGTTGGTCGCAGCCTGGCAAGGTGCCTCCCGTCAGCCTGGTGCTGCGTAAGGGCAATGTGGGATTCGACAACGCAAAGATGGAAGCAACCTACGAGAGACGAGAGGAGATGGAGTGGCCAATCGCACGGACCAAGTACACCAAGCTGTTCATGAACTCCAACAACATGTCCCTGAGCTCGAACCAGCTTGTTGAGGCTCAGGACCTGAAGCGAAAGCTGAGCTACAGAGCCCTGGGGACCATGGAGAAACCCGAGCTCCTACAGTTCACCACCCCTCCGTTCGAAGAAGAGACTGAAATTACGGGCCACCTGGTCGCCCACTTGAACGTGTCCGTAACCGCAGACCCAGGAGACATAACCCCATCTGACTTGGACCTCTTTGCCACGCTGAGATATCTTGGACCAGATGGAAAGGAAGTCTTCTATACAGGCACCGCAGGAGACCCTGTTCCCCTGACCAAGGGCTGGCTTCGCGTGTCCATGCGCAAGGTCAACACCGAACACCACAAGCACCGACCCTGGTTTCCTCACCGTGACTACACCAGCAAAGACGTGCTTCCCGTGATTCCCGGTGAGATCTATCCTGTGGACATTGAGATCTGGCCGACCAACGTAGTCGCTGAAAAGGGAGGAAGACTCGTCTTTGAGGTTTCCTCAGGTGACACTCAGGGGTCTGGGATCTTTTTGCACAATGATGAAAAAGACAGGTGAGTCGTTCCGCTTTGACAAAACGGGGAGAGATTGTGCTGACTGCGTCTTTGTCTGTCTAGGTCCCCGCAAGTCTTCAGTGGAGTGAACAATATTCACTTTGGGCCAAAGTTTGAGAATTACCTGACTATTCCGGTTATCCCACAAAAGGGTGATCAATGAGGGTTAAATGAGGATCGAATAGAGACTATGAAGGAAAGTCTTAATTGCCAGGTACGGCGGGTGTGCTATAACCATAGAATGTTGATAGATAGGGTCAACTCAATGCCAATTCCCTACCTACGTGGCAATTCGAAAGTAGATGAGGCCTCTCCATTTAAAGAAACACAACTAAATGTCGCGGGCATCAGTCACACGTAGGGCTTCGTATACTTGGGTAGATTTCTCTTCAAGCCACGATCAGGCCTATGCTACACAATATCGAGCGTTTCATGATGATAAAGAAATCAAGGACCACTAGAGGAGCTATTAAAAGCCAGAACTAGATACAAGACCAGAACATCACGCTGCGATGGCTCGTGTCGTGGGCCAAGACCCAAAGACACACTGACTATTGCACATGTTGGTCAACTCCCAATCCTCCGTTACCAAATCCCCATTTGTTCCCTCATCTTCCTCGTCGCCGACGGCACCAGCGACGAACATGGCCGCCATGAAGTGGTCGTCGGTGGCGTGCGCATCGCGATAGGCCGGATGCTTCATCAGGCGCGTCATGGCACGTCGCAGCGCTGGGCCCGAGTTGTTCCTGATGACATCCTCAAAGGCCTGACGGAACTCCAGCGCCCAGGCCTCGGGAGGCGTTTCTAGAGCGAAGTTGTCGGAGAACCGGATCATGGGCAGCCAGTAGTTTCGGTAGAGGTTATGAACGGCACCACCGGACCCGATGATCAGATAGTTCTCCTTGCGCAGGGGACGCAGGGCGCTGCCGACCTTGACATGGAAATGCGGATCGTAACGACCATTCATGGAGATCAGAGTTGTCGGAGGGCATCCGCCAGGGAACATGCGGATCAGGATCAAGTAGGTATCATGGATCCAGTCGAAAGTGGGATGGCCAGAGGCATTGATGCCGGCGCCTCTCAGCATGGATATGCACTTCTCTGCCGTCTCGAGATCCGGGTTGAGTTTATAGTCGACGTATTTGCTGGGATGGACGAAGGCGACGGGCGACTTTTCCGGCTTCGGGTTGGTAGCGACGTGGATTTCATCACCAGAGGCATCCCAGTGAGCGCCCTGTTCAGATGATGGCGTGTTAACATTTTGAACGTCAGAGCATTACTTCCACTGATCTCGGTACAGACTGACCATCATGATGACGCCTTTGATGTTGTTCGCTAACGCCTCGTCACCGGCCTTTTTCCAATATGTGGCTGAGCTGGACTCCTCGCCCAACATCATGGTAGATCCATGGGAAAAGAAGTAGACAGGGGTGACGCTTGAACTCATCGTCATCGGTTTCTATATATGCTCCTGCACCATGTCAGACTGAGTATCCCAACCTGAGCTGCTCAGGGTTCGAGCGAAATGAATCGTGCGATAAGATGAGATGATGCTGTTGAACAAATCATACGGTGCCATCACTTACACAGTAGACAGAATGTTGAGGATATGCTGCTGCTCAGCAAATCTCTGGTTGGTTGGTAGAAAGTGGCTGCTTTTCTCAATACTGGCAACGATGCATGGAATTGAATACGATACGTCTTTCTTCACACATCAGGGTCAAGAAAAGGTCAACCATTTGCCAGAGTAAGTAATCGTACCATGGCCTCGCCAGTCGGCTTCTGGTAGACCAAAGTCTGGTAGTAGCTTAGTAGGGAGGGGAAAGGGGGTGTGGCCCTCTCGGGATGTGGGGGATTCCGACGATGCCGACCTGGAGTTTCGCATCCGCATCATCCATCCATCCTCCTTTCAGTGTTCACCATCAACCTCCACATCAACAACCTTTTATCCGTACCCCACACGATTACCCCAGATTCATCATTCAAGTCTCATTTCTCACGTGGATCCCGATACAAATCACCTATCTACCTGCTAGGACTCAGGAAGATCGGCCTCCTCCACCTCCTCCCTCCTCTTTCCGCTTGGCTTGGTACCGTACGTTGCGGTGCCGTGTCGTGTCGTGTCCTTGCGAGAGCTTCCCTCTCTTTCGACCTGTTGTGATGGCCAATCCAGCCCACAGAGCCGGTGTCGAGGAAAAGTCTGGCCTACCAATCTTTCAGTGCGGCATCTGCCAGCAACGCTACCGGCGGGCTGACCATCTTGCTAGACACGCCAGAACCCGTAAGAATCAGCTCCTTGTCTTGCTTCGTTCACCTGCACGCACTAGCTTTTCTCTGTACGAACTGCTGGCCGGTATAGCCTCCGCTGCAAGTGTACCGTCGCTCGCTCTTCGAGTCGCATCGTAGATGCCACAAACTTACCGTACTTGCGTCAAAGAGACAATGTCACTAATCCATCATCTATTACCGAGCAGACTCTCACCACAAACCTTACCAATGTCATATATGTGGCAAGTCCTTCTCACGATCGTAAGCCTCCACACAGCCTCCAATCTTCTAGTGACTTATCATGGGTACATGAAGTTGTTCTTCCTCGCACTCCTTTCACTCCCCAGTCACGAATGACATCTTTCGGTGCCTAACATTAGTTCTAGAGACCTACTCAAACGACACATCCCGAGTCACACCGGTCCGGATGGGAAGCTCAAGGGTCTACCCCGGAACGGCGCCCAAGCCACGAGCCGCGTCGGTCAAGCCTGTCGTGCTTGCGCATCGAACCATCTTAGATGCACCGACTCAAAGCCATGCAAGCGCTGCTGCGACAAGGGCCTTGACTGTGTCTGGGACAGTCAGCAAGGTCGACGATCCTCATCGACGACGGATGGTGATT
The DNA here is from genome assembly GCA_008271525.1 of Sarocladium brachiariae. Lineage (NCBI taxonomy): Eukaryota > Fungi > Ascomycota > Sordariomycetes > Hypocreales > Sarocladiaceae > Sarocladium > Sarocladium brachiariae. Next base: position 80,372 of record RQPE01000002.1, read on the forward strand.
TGGACATGCGAGATTGTTCCAAGCTGAACTCAGCACATGGTCAGCAGCCTGCGACAACTCTGCTACGTGATGACCAACCCATGGCCCCAATGTCTCCGGATTCTGGGCACCAAATTCATGACAACGCACCAGTCTCCGATGGGCTTCTCGCAACTGAGTCCTATCTTGGAACCGCTTTGCCCCAGACAGCGAATGCTCAAGGAGACGCCATGACCTCTTCCTTGACCCAAGGACTGGAATATTACGGCGGATTACCTCCACCAGAAGACGGGACTCGCTTCCTGGACTGGAATTTTCTTCCAGGATCTTGGCACTTACCAGAGGCAGAGACAGGTGACTCAGCCTTTGACCCGTTCTTCCCAATCATGGGTCTCGATGACAGAGACATCCGGTTTTTGGATGTGTATAACCAGTCCATCCCCTTTGAACTGCGAATGGGAACCCGAGCCAAGCCCACCGGAGCCTCTGAGAGTGTTCCCGAAGAGACATCCCCACGACATCTTGCAGCGTCTGGCTCGGAGGCCTTCCGCCACCATCATTGGCGCTTTCGACCCGACGCGTCCAGAGATCACGCGGGTGCCGACGAGCACAACCTGTCTCTTCCACAGGTCGAAAACGATGGTTCATCTCCAGAGTCACGTTTGTCCATCGACGCTCGAATCACGGCTGCGCCACTAGGTGTGCATATTCGCGATGCCATCGTGGTGCTCGTTGCGAAGCATTGTCGCGCAGAGAATCTACCACGCATATTCGCCTCGTTCCCAAACTCGGAGCTCCTTGACAAGCTCTGCCAGTACTACCTGACATCCCCCGTTGCCCGGGCCGACACGTTCCTTCATGTGTCGTCTTTCGACCCTAACAAGAAACGGCCAGAACTCTTGCTTGCCATAGTATCAGCTGGGGCAATCTTGACCTCTGACCCAACATTGACGAAATTCGGGTACGCCATGCACGAGATCATCCGACATGCCGTCGGTGAAGGGTGGGAGAGCAACAACGCTCTGACCAGGAATCTTGAGCTGCTGCAGTGCTTCTTGATCTATCTCGAGGTTGGTCTATGGAGCGGCCACAGCAGGAAGATTGAGATCACAGAAAGCTTCCTTCAGGTGCTTCTGACTATTCTTCGGAGGGCGGGCAAGTTCAAAAAGAATGATTATCGCACGCCGCCTCTCCGTGACGGCAACATCGACAACGAAAATCTTCACAGCGCCTGGCAGATGTGGCTTCTTCAGGAGTCATGGAAGCGCCTTGCATATCGCGCGATCAGGCATGACACGAATTCGTCTACCTGCTTGATGGTGAGCCCTCACGTCTCGTATGCGGAAATAACGCTTCCGTTGCCTTGTCCGAAAGCTCTTTGGTCAGCCTCAAGTGCTGAGGCTTGGATCCAAGCACGCTTGAAAGTTCAATGGGAATGCTCAGGCGATTCTCGTCCGCAGAACATCATGGAATTCATCGACAACCCGGGCCTGTTCGGCTGTCTTGGCACGCAAAAGTCTCCTGTCGACCTTATACAAGCAGGTTATGCTCTTCTTTCGTGCGCATGGGGCTTGTCGTGGGAGTGCATACAGATTCGATCCTTTACTAGGAGCAAGCCTCGAAGATTGAGCTCACTCATCCTTTCCTCACGCCAGGATGAGATCGTCAAGCTTTTGCAGAACTTTCGCGTCACCTTGGAAGGTCAAGGAACTGATTCGAACGACATAAACCTCAGGCTGGAACACCTGCTGCTTCACCTGCATGCCCCTTTGGAGGAGATACAGGTGTTTGCAGGTATGGAGGGCCCAGAGCAAGCCGAGGCTGTACAACCAATCATACGAGACTGGGTTGAGAGTGAACCAGCGCGCAAGGCAATCTGCCATGCCGGTTGCATAGTCAGGCGTATTCAAAACATGCCGAAAGGATTCATTCAGGGGCCGCTCGCATTCATCATGTTCCATGCGACCATGGTTCTTTGGACGGTGTCTTTGGTGCAGTCTGAAACCAAGTCAGCTTCTGGGACACCACGCAGTCAGTCGACGAATATTGTTTGGATCGACGACGACGTTGAGACCATTGCATTGCAGAGGTTCGTGCAACTGGGTGCTGGAAAGCCTTGTCTGAAAGGCCCGGTTGGCGTTTCCCAGGAGGATGCCAATTCCATCTCACTCGACGAGCCGCAAAAGCTGTTGGGCTCTCTGATTGACATTCTCTCTCGTTCTCACCAAGGCATCCCCCTGTCATTCTTAGTCGAGAAAATGCTGTCCCTTCTCAATGCCCTTCAGGCCTCATGAGCCACAGGGCGTGCCTGTATACCAGCTAGCTTCCCCACAAGAAAGTTTTCATGAGCGCTGCAAAGGCGAGCATAGATGAACCCACTTCTACAAGGTGCTAATATAAATCGAAAGGGTCATCAACGTTACGAATAAAAAGGCTAGCCACAAGATCTAAGTGTCTTTTACTTTCACATACACGCAGTCTTGCCAATAACGCCGGAATCCAATACCATGAATCAATCCCCCATAGGCCATCCACATTCACAGAGCCCCTCAGACCTTAGCAGGGAACTTCTCCCGAATCCTCTTTCCGAAGAACTTGAAAGCGACCGGCACAGGGACCATGGCGAGCGAGACGAACGCCAGCGTACTGTTCCCCCATCCAAGTCCAAGATTGTTGTACATAGTCAACCCAGCCAACGGCAACAGAGCTCCCACTATAGAACGAAGCACGGTAATGGCAGCAATCACTGATGCGGCGTACTTGATGTACGAGTCGACCAGATAGACTTGAACACACATCTAACACCGTAGTCAGCACAATCCCACCAACCAAGGTGAGCGACGGGATGCAAGACTAACCATAACGCCAATCAATCCAAAGGCAAAGACGCCAGTGGCAACCATCGGGATCGCCCAGTGGGCATTCTTCTCCACGGTCCATCCATACCAAAACAGGCTGGCGGGGAGAAGCAAACCCGGCCAAAGTGTGAGCCAGACGGGGATCCTGTCTTCCGGCACGGGGCCGCCGCTCTTCTTCTGGCGGTTGGCCACCAATTTATCTGTGATGGCTCCAAAGGTCATCACGCCGAAGAACATTCCAATGCTGGTCGGTAGATAACTCAGGCCAATGACGCCCTGCGAGAAGCCGTAGTGTTTCTCATACACGAACGTGAAGGTGCTGAATAGCAGGTAGAGCACGCCGTACACGACGGACATGTAGAGAGAGAAGATGAAGATCGGAGGCGCAGTGAAGAGGAGGGTCAGAGGCCTCACAATGGCGAGCTTGAAGTTCTCTTTCCGAGTCAACGTCCTGTCATCCAGGACGCTGTACAAATGCTGGTTGCCCGTCTCCTTGCGCAAACGGCGCACCTTGGCCTTGAGCAGAATCGGCGGATACGTCTCCTTAACCATGAAGAAGCCGGCTGTACTGATCACAGCTCCCTTGAATTCAAAAGGCATCAGCACACTAATTTCACGTTTTCAAGACGCCCTGAGAGAACGGGAGACAAAAACATACAACAATAGCAATGACCCAAAACACCCAACGCCAGTTCGATGCTTGGACGAGGAATCCTCCAGCCACGGGTCCCAACGCAGGTCCCAACAACGGACCCAGTGCCCAGATAGCCATGGCCTTGCCCCTTTGCTCGACGGGGAACATGTCGGAAATCGTGCCGCTTCCGTTGGTGATTGGAGTTGAACCGGCGAATCCCATGAGGAACCTTAACACGATGAGCATGGCCATGTTCTTGCTGAGCGCCGCCGCAACAGTGAAGACGACGAAGAAGAAGTTGGCGACGTTGTAGCAGATGGCGCGTCCGTAAAGCTCGCTCATGGGGGCGGCGAGGAGGGGACCGAAGGCAAATCCTGCGATGTAGACGCTCAGAATGAAGGTCGCGAGGTTCACGTTTGTTGAGCCGAACTCGCGCATGATATCGGGCACGCCAGGGGCGAACATGGACGAACCCTGTTGATGGGCAAAGTCAGGATTCAGTGATAACAAACAAACCTGACAAGGACTATTTGATTTGAGAAACGTACCAAAGGTCTAGCCACAGTCAGTCAGTTAATCGGTCGTGCACCAATCAAGAAGATAAGCAAACTGTTGAATATTCAGAAACTCACGTCAAGAGGGTCATGATGGAAATGACTCCGATGTTGAGCCACTTCTTCTTGGCGGACCAATTCATCGGATTCTCAGGATCCTCCTCCCCATTCCACCGCACCGCGTTGGGGTCGTTGGTCCGAACGCTCGCAAGCTGAGCCAAGCTCAACGGTGCTCCCTTTTCCTGGAACTCATCGTCTCCCACCCTCGAGCCACCGCGCGCTGAACTTCCATCGGCCTCGACGTCGAAATCTCCATTGCGACGGGCCGGGTCAATCTCTGGCGAACAACTGTTCCCTGGGTCGGGACTGGTGGGTTGCTTGTCCTCAGCCATGATCCTCTTGGAACTTGGGGGAGGCTCGTTGTGAAAGACCAATCGACACAAGACAAGAAAAAAAAAAGATGTTATCAAATCAAACGACACCGAGGTGAAAAGAAACAAAGAGATCAGATGAGAGAAAGACAGAAAGAAAGAAAGCAAAATAGAAACAACAACCCGAAGCCAAGGCCCCAGGAGGGAGTCCAGGACAACTTTACATCCTTGCCCTTCTCGGTTAAGAGCGCGCCAATGGCTTTCGCTCAAAGTCTGTAGGCTCACTATTGTTGACTCTGTGACCCTCCTCGGATCATTACTCCCGGGCAACGGGTAGATCTCCCTTCTTACTACTCCGTACTCGTGCTACGAGATGCCAAAGAAGCTTTCACAAGACTTCTCAAGCGTCCAACCCCGGGCACGGGACACCCACTCAACGCCGAGAAGAGGGGCGCGCCGTTCTTTCGGCAGATCCACCACCCGGTAGGACTTGTGCAGGGTTATGCACATCTGCCAGGACTTGTGCAGGGTTATGCACCTCTACCAGTCCGTGGAGCATGGTCCGGCTCACCCAGCATCCAGCACTAGAGCTAGCTGCGGACAACAGCTTGTGGTGCATAACTCGTGCATAAGTCATCTTCTCAAAAAGTCACCCCTCGATTGAAGGATCCTGCTGGTCGCACCACAACTGCTCAGCAAGGCGACAGCTCTTCTGTACAAGTCCAAGAATATAATACGTATAAATCGTTGACGCTGTGGGAACAGCGAGGAAGAATCTCCGTCATCATAAGATTACGTGCCGCTTGAGGCATGCCTTGCAGTTGCAGAGGCTATCTAGACTACCACTCAACTTTCAGCTTCAAGTCCCTTGAACTCTCCCCCACGGAAAAGGTGTATCTCCCATCCATGACCATCTCCCAATTCTGTTTTTCGACGTTCCAGTAGCTCAAGTCGCGTCTCTTAAGATCCAAAACGACCTCCTTCGACTCGCCCTTCTCCAACCGAACCTTGTCGAATCCTCGCAGCACTCTGACCGGGAAGTCGACTTTGCCAGAGTCAGGGTAGGACATGTACAGCTGAGGTACGGCCTGACCATATCTGTCGCCCGTGTTCTTCACTTCGAAGGACACCCTCACGTACGTCTCCCACAGGTCAGGGTTGCCTCCTTCATCACCACCAGCTTCAGAAGGTGGTTGTGTCTCATTGTATCCATGGGGGTAGGGGTAGTCGCCAGCTGTGATCTCGTCCTGTGGTCGCAGGTAGGGGTAGATGTACATATCGAGAGGTCTAATGTTAGATGGGAACAAGGCCTCCTTTCTATCCGGCAGGACTTTCGCGAACTCCGGGGGCTGTGAGCTGGCCTCGGGTCGCTTAGCCGGCCAGGGTGACTTGGGCTTCACCTCCTCCAACTTGATGTTAGTGAGGTCAAATGTTGTGTAGGACAGCCCGTATCCAAATTCAAAGCGCGGCTCGATCTCATGCTTGTCGAAGTACCTGTAGTCCACGTACAGACCTTCCTTGAAGTCCTGCTGAGGTACAAGGCCATTGGGCATGTACATGACCTTGGCGTCTGGCCCGTAATCATCAATTGCTTTCCCTATAGTGTAGGGGAGTTTGCCACTGGGGTTGACGTCGCCAAAGAGGATGTCGACAAGAGCGTTGCCGCTTTCTTGGCCTGGAAGATTGGCCATGACTACGGCCCCGATGCCGGGATGATCAATCCATCTCTCCACAACGACAGGGCCGACAGCATGGAGAACAACAATCGTTCGTCCTTTGCCCCCGCCGCAACGTTCCGCAACATCTAGGATAAGCTCATCTCCTCCTTTCTGCAGGAACAGATCATTCCTGTCGCCTTTCACGTCTTTCCAGGCCAGAAAGCCCTCTCCTCCATCAGAGTTGGCGAAGACAAGGCACAAATCGTTCGCCTCGAGCTTGTCGGCCTTCCTCAGCTTGTTGTCGAGGTTCTCCGAGATGGCAACGCTTTCCGCGCTGAATGCCTTTTTCAGAGCATCGATTGGTGGGATCAGATATGGAAAGTCGACTGCGCCACTGCCCCAGCCAGATCCCAGGGTACCTTGATTGCAACCGCGATCTGGACATTTGTTTGGCCCTTTCCCGGGTCCGGCATCCTCGCCATACACTCCAATGCGCATCTTTCCGGTGCCCTGCCTGGTTTGATCACCCGCTGCGCTCCCATCGCGCTGGAGGGGCAAGATGCCATTATTCTTGAGCAAAACCGTGCCTTCGACGGCGATTTCACGTGCGAGGTCGGAGTGGTTACCCTGGGCGTCAATAAACTGGTTCACCACTACTTTCTGCTGAGAAGAGCCGCTTGCTGGTGCGGTGACACCCAGCTTGTCACTGGTCCAGGACGAGAAGTTGGGACCCTTCCTATCGAACAGGTGCTCATCATCTTGGCCGAGTTGGTACCAGGCGGCGACGATACGAACCACCATGTCATTCAGACGATCGATCGGCATGGAGCCGTTCAGGACGGCTTTGGTGAGCTGCGGGCCCCATAATGACTCCCCGTCCATCCACATGAGTCCATCGCCAGGCATCGTCATGTCAAGCCCAGCAAGAGCACTCGCGATGCCCGATCGCTGAGCAAGCCAGTCGGACATGACAAACCCCTGGAAGCCGAACTCGTCCTTCAAGATTCCGTTGAGAAGTTTTGAGTTCCCGCAGGCGTACGAGGAGTTGACCATGTTGTACGAGCACATGACGCTCGCCACACCAGCCTTGACGGCATCTGCAAAGGGCCAGGCATAGAGCTCGTGCATGGTTCGATCGTCAATATTGCTGGAGATGGCCTGAGGCAAACCCCATTCCCACGCTTGGCGGAAATGCTCCTGCTCATTACCCACAAAGTGTTTGACTGTCGCCATCACGCCTTGATCCTGGATGCCCTTGATGGTCTCGAAGCCACCCACGCCTTGTAGGTATGGATCAGGCCCGAAGCCCTCCCAATTGCGCCCGCCAGCAGGCAGCCTTCCGAGAGGGCCCACGCAGGGCGCCAGGAGGACATTGATGCCCTTCAGTCTTGCCTCAAGCCCGTGCGCCTTGCCTCGCTCGTACATGAGGCGCCTGTTCCACGTCGCACCGACAGTGATGCCGGCAGGAAATGCAGTGGCGCGGTCGGCGAACCGAATTCCCAGTGGCCCATCTTGCAAGGCTAGCCCTGGGAAGCCTACATGGGTGGCAGGGCCTGTGTTCCCGACGGCCAAACCCATGCTCCAGCCAGTGCCCGTCGTCACGTTGACCTTCTCGGGCAGTGTCATTTGCGCCACCATACGGGCTGCCTTCTTGTAGCTGTCCGCCCATTGCCTAACGCTGCCACCCTTGGGGCTCGGGTACCATGGAGGCGACAGCCCATCTGGCGGTGCTGCCTTGAGCTTCTGCCAACCGAACCCACCACCAGCTGCGACGAGCAGTATTAGGGAGCCGACGAGAATGGAGATCCAGAAGCAACGATGCCGCCGCGGTCTGGAGGCAGCCCATTGTTTAGATGCGTCGATGCCATTCTCGTCCTCATCGAAGCTCCGTGATGATGCGCGGAGCTGGTCATTCGGATCACTGCCGTAATCAACGGCATCGATGCCTGATGCAGAACACGAGTCAAGTGAAGAGCGACCGTTTTTCAGCAATCCCTCGCTGCTCCTCGGGTCCATCATCTAATTGAGTCCAATAACTAAAATGACACGCTTGCTAGGATGATGCAGAAAGGTCTGAGATGGGTTATATTGCAACGACAGGTAAGTACACATGCCGGTCGTCATCTCGTGGAGTTTGTTGAAAGGGGAGCCTTAGGTGAACTCCCGGGGCGGGGCAGCCTTGATCCGAGCAGCATGTCGCGAATCCGCGTTGTGGTGAGAAAAGACTCCTGAGGTGGTCTACCGTCTACCACGAAACGCAGGAGGCCAGCAGCATATCCCGGTCAGTCAATATGGCGACTTTGCTTTTCTCAAAGTAAACCTGAGCCCACCGTGCATCACAGGGATCATCCTCAATTTTTCTCGTGACGACTGACGTCACCTATAACTGTGCAGGGTAGCGCTTTCTACCTGCTTAAACCAAAATTTGTCAACCTCGAGTATCCGTAGACGCAAACGAACGGGACGCGAATGGGAGAAAAACAAGGTGAACTAGCAGAATAATACCTCACGAACACCGTCCAGAATCCCTTCTCACGTGCGTACGACCTCATCGTAGCCGCCGAGAACGAGACTTTTGCGTTTCTTTTAGACGCCACAACAGATCCGAGATCGGGAATCGAATCTCAATTACCGCAAGTAGCTTGAATTTTAACAAAAACAATGGAGAGATCTTAGATGGCGCCCAATTAAGTGGGCTCCTATGGCTTGTTGCAAATTTGTGTGCGTCTCTTAGAGTAAAACGCGACATACTACCTTAGTTAAGAGCGGGCTGCGAGTGAGCCTCGGCACAAAAGCACAAAGAGTCTATTAACAAAAGTTTTTAAACAAAGCCTATGAGGTTAAATTTAGTAGAGATCATAGTGCTAAAGCTTTATACGACCTCGAATCGCGAATAGTCTCAATTTGAATACCTTAGATACGTATGGTGAAAAGAGCAGGTAGGAAATTCCATATCTTAAAGAGGTTAGGCTAGACTGGATGGTACTTTGATGTGTATGTATGATTCTATGTGACTTAATGTACCTTAGCTGTCCAGGCAGCAAAGCCCACTTTATTAGGTGCCATCAGAAACAAGACTTGGGGGTTACGTTGCAGGTATCGAAACTCAAAAAGTCCCGAACTATAATTTCGCTCCCCCCGAAATCAATACGTTAACGTGCTAGTGCTACTATTTCAGTACCACCACTCTTCGAAAACAGAGAGAGACAGAGAGAGAGGTTATTGATCCGGCCCTATTCGGTTATAAGAAAGCCTTCATCTCTGGAATGTCTGTTCTGTTGCTCAAAACAGGAAATCTTTTAATGTACAACTATATATATGTACTGTATGTTGACCTACCAAGTTCATTTAACACCTTGGGTAAATTATAATCGCCGGTGTGTATCCGCTTCTTGACTGATCGAGTTCCCTAACTATCGATCTATTGTTCACAAGAAACAAGAAATCCTCTTCTCTTTGTTCACTCTACGGCGAAAAGAGATGCGGCCTACGGCTTGGCTGGCTCTAGCCAGCTCCAGTATCTCTCTCGTTCTTGCCCAGCCAGACGTCTGCGGTAATGAGTATGGCGTCTTTCGTCGAGCCGCTAATGATCTGAGCGTCTGTTACGAGAAAATCTCGGAAATCACTATCCTCATCGGAAAAGAGGCGAAAAGCCATTGTCAAGCCTGCGCTGGTCGTTTGCCTAATGAGTGCGATCACTGCGTTACTGTTGTTGGTCCTTGTGAAACTCAGGCACCAGGAACAACAACAGTGATAGAGAGCGGGATAACAACAGTTTTCATCCTCACAACTTCCACCAGTGCTGCCACAGCTACGGACAACAACTCTGGTGTTGCTTCGGTCACAATATCCTCCGTTTCGGCTTCTTCCACTAGTTCTGCCACAGCTACGGACAACAACTCTGGCGTTGGTTCGGTCACAATATCCTCCGTGTCGGCCTCTTCCACCGTCCCGAGCGTTCCTACTATGATCAGCCCCTTCGTTCTTTGGGGATGTGCTGGTTCTACCAGTGACTTTCCAGGCTTCGATCTCCACGAGACCTCTTCCTCTATGACTCTTAATCTTTGCGCCAGCTCATGCTCCGCGCATTTACTCTTCGGCGTGAACGGCCAGAACTGCTACTGTGGCAAAAGTCTTGCTTCTACTACCGACGTCTCTTTAAGCTGGTGCAACCATCCGTGTCCGGGCAATAACAGGCAATCCTGTGGTGGCAATGACTCTCTTCAGCGCCGTCAGAGCAATGATAATGGTGTCCTACTCATCGTCTACGAGAGACCTATCGTCAGCACCACTACATCGGACTCCAGCTCCAGCTCCACGTCTATGCTCAACTCCGCCATATCCAGCACCATAAGCACATCCGCTTCGATAAGCACCGGAAGTGTGTTCTCGCAATCTGGTACTTCAACTGGGAGCGAGATATCGACGGTCACCAGTGCTAGGATTTCGAGCTCTGTGCCACCATCGCCCACCACTAGCCTCACAAGGGGTACAAATAGTACATCATCTGCTCCGGTGTCATCAGACTCTGCTACCGCATCATCGACCTCGGCATCTGGGGAATCCACCTGGATAACGAGAACCACATCAATCCCACAATCAACCTGGATAACAAGAACCACATCAATACCATCCCCGACGCCCGAAACGACAATGCCAACTTCGATTTCAACATCTATTTCAGCATCTATTTTGACAGCAAATTCCACTGCTATATCAGCCTCAACGTCAATTTCAACTTCGGTGTCAACTTCGACGTCAACTTCGATGTCAACTTCAGCGTCAACTTCAGCGTCAACTTCGATATCTAACTCCACCTCAACTGCAACTTCCACTGTAACTCCAGCATCAATCTCAACCTCAACTTCGATGTCAACTTCAGCGTCAACTTCAGCGTCAACTTCGATATCTAACTCCACCTCAACTGCAACTTCCACTGTAACTCCAGCATCAATCTCAACCTCAACTTCGATGTCAACTTCAGCGTCAACTTCAGCGTCAACTTCGATATCTAACTCCACCTCAATAGCAACTTCCACTGTAACTCCAGCATCAATCTCAACCTCAACTTCGATGTCAACTTCACTTTCAAATTCAGCATCAACTTCGATATCTGACCCAACCTCAATAGCAACTTCCACTGCTATGTCAGCCTCAACGTCAATGTCAACTTCGACGTCAATTTCACCTTCAACTTCCCCTTCAACTTCGATATCTAACTCAACCTCAATAGCAACTTCCACTGCTATGTCAGCCTCAACGTCAGTGTTAACTTCGGCGTCAATTCCACCTTCAACCTCACCTTCAACTGTGACGTCAACTTCTATGACAGCCTCAACGTCAACGCCAGCTTCGACGTCAACTTCACCTTCAACTTCACCTTCAACTTCAACGTCAACTTCTATATCAGCGTCAGCGTCAATATTAACTTCCACAGCAAATTCAACATCCACCTCGACGTCAACGTCAACGTCAACAGCAGCTTCCACTGCAACTCCAGCATCAATCTCAACCTTAACATCAGCCTCAACGTCAACATCAGCTTCGACGTCAACTTCACCTTCAACTTCAACCTCAACCTCAACAGCAACTTCTACTTCAACTCCAGCATCAATCTCAACTTCAACTCCAGCATTAATCTCAACCTCAACGTCAGCCTCAACGTCAACAGCAACTTCAACTTCAACCTCAGCATCAATCTTAACCTCAACGTCAGCCTCAACGTCAACTTCGACGTCAACTTCGACGTCAACTTCAACATCAATAGCATCTTCAACGGCAAGCCCTACTCCTCTACCTTACGGCGCGCCGTTTGGCTACAACATGCTAGAAAATGGCGATCTGGTCGAAGTCAACCTAAACAACAACACCATCAATCGTCAAATGGGCCAGGTGAAACCTGGGGGAAAGGTTGTAACCGGCCTTGGCTATGACCCGAATTACGGTCGACTCTACGGGTTTCTTCCTGACACCAGCGGCGCAGGAGTACAAGTAATCAAACTCTTTGGAGATGGTTCTTATTACGACTATCCGCCTTCAGGGCAGACATTGAATGGTTCTGCTGCTGATATCGACTATTCGTCGGGCCATATGTGGGCAATCTCATCCGATTTGACTAAATGGCTCCAGCTGGACATCTACGATGGCTCCGTGATTGCTTCGGGCACTTTCCCGTCATCTGTTGGCACGCTCAATGACTGGGCATTCCTCTATGGAACCAATAAGATGTGGGGAGTCGGACTCGACAACCAACAAAACACTGTTCTTTTCACGTTCGACCTCACCACCCATCAAATAGCGGTCGCCTTGACCGTGGGCCAGGTTTCGCCGGCGAATTGGGTTGCTGCGTATTCGAACGGGAATAGCATTCTTATGTTGGAAAAGACCAGTGGGGTATTATACAAGGTCGACTCAGCGTCCATGAGCCAATTCGGACCGGGCATGGCAAATGTTTTCGCGGGGACAAGAAGTCCAGCTGCAGCGCAGATCTGAGAGGGAAGCGCAATTCCCAAAGGCATACCTTTCTGTTTAGTGGGGGCTCTTCGAAAACCTGAGGGGCCTGTGTTAGTTATATGTAAGGTTTATTATTACTGTAGGTAGCTTGGAGTCATTCCGAGTTAAATATTCATGGATATATCCTCTAAAACGAAGGGAGTGGTACTGAACTCGCCCGTCTGCAGTAGCCAGCAGACCGTCTTGAAGCCGGTATTTGTATAGAATAGGTAAAGTTTACACTGCATACTTGTCCAGTATGTGCGATAGACAAGGAGTAAGTCGCTCGTCTCTAGTACCCGACCGTAGTGTTGATGCGTAGGTATCCTGAGCGAGCTTCTAAATTGCATGTTCCAGTGGTGGTGAGTCGTCGCCGGGGCCGATAGTCCGCGCATTAGACAAGGTAAGGGAGGTCATCAAGACGGCAAGCCAGTGTTTAGGCTGGGCCGTGACTTAGGAAGGATCGTGCAACAACGGATGGACTCCTGTCTATCGGGCCTCCCTTCAACATTCCACCGTTCCTCTTCAAGCGCAACAGCCAGAGCACCGAGACGTTTGTGAGGTCTCAGCGTTAACATACGTCTCGGTACTTCTGAAAGACGACGGCCATGGCTACTGCTGAATACCTAGTCACTGTCGTCTTGTGTGTATCCATGTTGTCAGATTGGTCGCAGTAAGGATCTCCAGCATCGCAAAACGAGCGCACTACTCCATTATACATTTGCTGTATCGTGGAGTCTGTAGATGCAGTTCGAGGATACAGCTGAGCGCGAGGAAACGATCAGTTCATTGCCCTCTACCTTGGACGCCTCAAATATGAGACGCCGGAATGGAAGGGCATGGCTACTCACCCCGTCACGAGTTCCGCTGCCCAAGTTGTAGGCTTGGCCACCTTGATGAGTCGGGTCACCAAAGACTGCCACTGCTGCGACTATAATGGACATATTCATCAGCACCGGGATTGGTAATAAGGAAGGGAACGTAGACGGAAAAGGAAGCCTTACCGCTCTGCAGAAGGTTTGCCATGTCTGAAGTGAAGGTTTCCGATATGACATGCGCACCACTACCTGAACCCAGCAGGATGATCTTCTTCTTGCCACTTCGACCTCCTAGGCATCTATCACGGTAACCTGAGATCATCATCGCAAGTCTACTTCTTCCTGCTTGTAACGACGCAGCATACGCGCCCTGCACAGCACCGGCGTTGTTCGTGGAGTCGCCGTCTTTGGGATCGGAGGGGGTATACGGATTCTCGGCAACATAAGAGTCAGGGATGGCCCTGGAAATCTTGGCGGCGACATCATAAAGCTGGCTTTTCCCGGGGTCTTCATAGAAGTCGCGCGATAGAATGATGTAAGCGCCCTTGACACATTGGTCCGGCAGAAGGGGGCCACCTAGGACCGAGGTGGTAAAGAGTGAAAGAATAGGCAGAAGGTATTGAAGCGTTAGGGGCACCATGGTTGCCTGCGGAGCGATTTGAGAAGCGTCCCTGAAAGTAAATCCGTTCCAACTCACTAATAGGGAAGCCTACGCAGTTATAATATGAGTATTCCTTGGGAGAAGCAAGCTTATACGATCGCGGCATCACGCTAACGGAGGCTGGCCATGTAGATTCCACATCCGGACAAGTTTCCGTGGGCACAGTAGACTGGCTGACTAGCCTTAGCCTTAGCATAACAAAGACTCCCCGGATTCAGAGGCACGAGCCATGGCTTTCTTTGGATCTTTGAAACGTATTCTTACGACATTGGAAAGGCTACAGAATGAAAGAGCAGGTTCTTTCTCCTTTCTTACGTCTAGAGGAACTAGGTTCCCTTGGCCGTCCAGGATATACCGCCTCTACGGTATAACTTTCACTTGAACATTGTGCGAGTACAGTACCACATGATTGGTAAAGTAGAGACTCCTAGGTACTAGGTATGTAAGACTTTAGTACAGGGTTGCCCTGAGCAGCGGCGTACGGAGTACACGAGGTACAGTAAGGCGGCGCCGCCGCTTGCTGTACCGCTCTGCAAGGCACGAGACCCACGAGACCCGAACTATCAGATCTTCATTCCAGTCGAGCAACACTTTATCGCAGAACCATGCTTGGGCCGAAATAAGTTTTGAAGATTGCTGGACGGAAACAACCTAGAACAACCAAGTGACGGATTCGGCGTAGAATCCTGTGGCCCTGCCTGTTTCTGCCTGCAATTGAAGGGTTTTTCCCATGTTTCTTGGTGAATTAGCCAAAGTATACATCTGCTCATTGCTGCTCAATGCGGACCATCACTTCTCCATTGACTGAAGGCTTAATTACCAGGATCTAGAACTGCAAGGTCTATGCTGCAAGAGTTAGAAGATACCATAGGCTAGTCACACTATGCGTGCACGTACTACAAGTATATGAGAGTCTCCTCCTCGCGCCTGAACGCACGACCACCGGGGAGCACTGTATCTTGCTGCCAGTTGTGCTTCTTGCTTATCCGCACCGCGATCATGGTACGAATTAACTCCCAGGGCCTGCTCGGTGTCCTCTCTCTCATTAATCTCACTGTTTTGGCTGCTCCGGTGCCAGGCTCCGATCCATGTACATGCTACAATGGAGTGTACATGATCATTGCCCGCGGCACCACCGAGGATCCCGGGGAGGGCGACCTGGCTCAGGTTGCTGACCTGATTGCTGAAGCCATTCCCAACTCTGGCAGATTTGCAGTCCCCTACCCGGCCACCTTTATTGCACCAAATTACGCAACTTCTGAGCAAATTGGGATTATGCTTGCCGAAGGAGAGATAAAGCGATACTATAGGCAGTGTCTCGTATCGTCCGCCAAGCCGAAGATCGTGCTACTAGGATACAGTCAAGGAGGGCATATCATGACAGACATCCTACAGAGCGGTGATTCACCTCTCGAACGGGGCAGTGAGTTCTTCTACCTGCAACCTCCTCATCCCCCCTCAATCTTGGATGCTTGTTGTTCATAATTTATTCCTTTGACTTTTGTCAACCATACAACGGCTACAATGCCTACCTAGGAGACAAACTCTACGTATCGCAACTAACGGATTAAATGGCAGTCTTGGCTACGGTTGTGTTCGGAGACCCCACGCACAATGCGCACGACCCTTGGAACGCTGGGTCCTCAACCAAGGACGGGGTGAGATGCTGCCCCGTGTACCTATGAAGTGCATGAGTACGGTTCGCTGACGTTGATGGTGCAGATGCTCTCGAGAGGTTGGGGTAGACGCATACCCAAGGAGTACGGCGATGTTTTGCGGTCCTTCTGTGACTCGGGCGATCCGGTATGTGACTTGGGCGGAGATAAGGAAGTGCACACACAGGCTGTTATTAAGAACAAGAAAGAGGCGGCCGCCTTTGTCGTGGACAGGTATAAGAAGGTCTTTGAAACCAAGTAAAGTAAATAGCATTTCTGCTCTTAGATTTGGAGCAGGCAATTCATAGACGCTCAGGATGGCTGATCTTCCATACATTGGCAGAAAATGGGCTTCGTCAAGATACCTTCATCAGCACCTATTTCATTCATTTGTCCTACATTTACCAGTTGAGGTGCCTTGCTAGATGGATGGGCCAAGTTGACGAGTACGTCAGAGATATTGATCCCCCGTAGGAGGCAGCATCGATCTACAGAGCCAGCTAGGCTCGCTTCCGCGGGTAATTTTTGCAATGTATCCTTTGAAAGCCTCTCTGTGCGTTATGGGTAAAAAGTTCATGAACCTTTGCCGCATAACGCGCGACATGACTTCGAGGCTGCGCCATCAATCGATTGTATTTGTGTTTTGATAGTATATAATTTTGTTATCATCCCTTTTCCACCGTATTTCTTGACTTGTAACGTTATAGAAACTGACACAGCGCCTTATTCAATAGTATCGCCCACCCTCAGCTATCGGCGCCGGCTCGTTGGAGTCCTTTCACTGGTCATCCTTGTCGGACCTGGCCCATGAACACCACCAGGATCGCCATATATCTATTTCCTTTCCGTCAGCAAGGACACATCCTTCGGTTCTCGCAAGGTACCTACGCCACGGAGGCTGTGAAAATTTCATGCCGCTTTGCAGTGGTACACAAGTGCAAGACCACGCCAAAGACGGCTGTGCACCCCGTCTGAAGGCCCATGATCATGGCCATGTGTTTTCCGTCCACATTTTCTCCTTGGGTCCAGGAGAATAAGGGATACAATGGCGCGCTGAGCAGAGTTCCGACAAGTGTTATGAGGATTGCCTTGGTCAGCATATTGATCCGATGCTGGCTAAGCTGCGACTCTCCTGTGGTCACGTTCTTCTGTAGCACAGCAGTGAGTTCAAGAACAAGGCATGTGTGAGCATTTTGTTTTTGGGCATACATCTGCTCCCATAAGCCTCTAAATTCAGCTGTTAGTCTTGGAAGTTTGATCGCAACCGGGGTTTGGGGGGCGGCAGCCCTCTCACCTTGATGATAGGGAATGGGCAGCGATGGGCCAGCTCCTCGAGAACTCCATCCATCCATGTGTACTCTCGAATGCCACCTAGGATCGCCAAATCATCTTCGTCATGGCAGAGCTTCGTGTTGTATTCCACAGGGTTGTAAACCGCCAGGAAATCCAACATATTCTGGACATGCTTTCGTGCTGGGGTCGGCATATTGTCCGCTGTGTTCTTGAGGCTCAAGAGCTCCACTGAGGATTCATGAGTCGACGAACTACCTCGATGGGTAGATCGATTCTAGATCATAGATTGTTGCAGAGAGAAACTCACCGTATGATTTATACGTGTCTTGCATCTTTCCCAGGAGGTGTCGCCGGCTTTCCAGGTATTTGGGTCCAGATCTCATGAGGTCCGGATTGTTTCTTTCGTCGTCCGCATCTCGTTGGTATAGCTCAACCTCCAATTCCTGAAGCTCCAGCGCTTTGTGGAGCAAGCATCGGATTCCGACGTATTCGAAACGTCGAAGCAAAGTATTGTTCGTGCCCAAGTACATCCATCGACCTACTTTATGGATGCCTGCAGAAAGGGGAGTCCCTAGTCGACCACTGTCAGCTTCCAACCCCCAGATTATCACTGCTCAAACTCACAATCGTAGTAAATTGCTTTCTCCACGTCGAAATCCCTATCCAATGTGAGTGGCTTCTGGTCTGTAGTCCGTGATAGGCGGTAGCATTACCCATTGCTGCTCCGCGACGGTTCACTCAAGTTTGGATCGGAAGGGCTCTGGACACAGTAAGCGTGAGTCTCGGTCGTCTGAGGACCGCATCCCTACCGCGAGCATATTCTCGAGTCTTTTATCCATGGTTCCTGATGCCGAAAACCTTCCAGTTGTAAAGACAGCGGAACTGAGCGGTTAATGGTATATATACGCATGTGTGTAAGGCAACCGCTGCTAAGTCAGGGATGGACCTTGCCACACCTCAGCCAGGCTTCTCGCATATGTTGTGTTCCCCGGCCAGCACGTTTCGGGGCCTCCAGCCTGAACGAGTTCCAATCAAATGAGGAAGACATGGATGGAGGCCACGCAACTGCGTAATGGTAGCCAACACCGCAGGCGCCCCCTGTTGTGACCCGAAAGGACCAGTAAATTCTTCAAAGGAGCCTTAATCCAACGGGGCTGTCGTCGAGTTCAGGCCGCCTCTGGGACACGCTCTTCTCTCTTCCGCATGAGTTGGGTCGTACTGGGCCAGCGGAATTGGGATTGGGATGATCCAGGGCGGTAGCCTCGCTTATATTTACGGACCACTCAGAACATTCTCATGGAGAAGCTCTTGTTTCTCTCTCTTTTCATCATAAACATGCTGTCCGCTCACCATTGGGTTTGAATCTTGGGAACAAGGACTCGTAGTGCGGGAGTTCTTCCGCAAACTCGGCTTCATCTTGCGCATGATGTTCTTGTCAGGAATCATTTTGGAACTACGCTTCGAACGGCCGTCTGTCATGACTCCAGTCGATCGAAGTTCGAACGGTTTGCACTCAAAATCGAAATAAATGGCGAATCCTATCATGTCGCGGGCTTGGGCAGAATGGGGGATCGGCGTTTACCTTCCTATGACCTTTCTCCTGCGCTCAGCAGTGAATGCAATCCGAGTCAATGTGAAGGACAACAGATCTCAACGGCGTTCGAATATGGTAGGAAGCACTCCAGCGACAAAGCGAACTTGTTTTTCTCATGGAATCGAGACTGATCAACTACATACATGATCCCTAGGCAATAAAGGACCATAGCGCTCTTATAGGAAGACATGATCGGGGGGCATCATACGAAAGGAGGCATCCAAGGCTCTGCTGCATCCTGTTCAGTGGTGAATCAGATCGGTAGGTTCGACAGCAATCTGCGGGCTAACTCTACACGTACTGATTCACCACCGCAACGTGCCAAGTCATTGATTCATGGCAATCAGTTGCAGGGCGATGAGTAGGCGGAGCGGTTTGCTGACCCAGAACAGATGAAATAATTGATTCGAACACCAGAACCCACGTCCTCGTTGGATTAGCGGTCCCTGAAGGTCCCAAGTTCGATAGAGCCGAAGCCTTTCAATTTCTGCAAGAGTTCCTGAGCGGAAACCTTGGGATATCGATGCTGTACCTCTCAATGTAAAACGTTAAAAACATGTAAAATGGTAAAATGGCCCTGCGAGGATTCACAGTACCGTCATTACAAGGTCTCAGGAGCCAGCAGTTCACAACACAGTGTATGGGTAGGAAATGATTCGTCATCCAATACCTTGATCATTATTTCGTGTATCTATTGTAATCCTTTCGCATTCCTTTTCCTTATCGCAAAATGCTGGTAAAGAACAACCCAGCCTCTGTTGGCTTCACATCTAGCACATGTCTCAAGGCACGTTTTAAAGAACCACTGCAGATATTCTCCGCTGTAGGCAGTACACCTTGCGCACCTGATATTTCTCTTAGCTGGTTTTGCAGTTCAGGAAGCGAATCATAATTGAATACCCTTCCGTCCGGGTAACGACGAAGTGTTTTCGCAAGGAATCGTTGCAGGAGGACCGCAATATTACCATGGGCGAGCGTGAGGTCGTCCTTGATGCTAGAGAAGTCTGTGCTAGAGAACCCGGCAAATTACAGAGGGATACCCAGAGGCAAAGTGAGAAACGAAAGCCATGGCGTTTATTGACCCTGGTAAGTAAGGTAACCTTGCCTTGCCTTGTGTAGCAAACTGCATAACAGAAGTGCCATAAGGTTAGTAGGTACCCAAGTATGACGCGGCTGGCGGAAATGGCTGCACAAATTTAACATCGTTAGGGGATTGCGAAGGGAAGCACCAAGTACTACTACTGGCACAAAGGGCTGCCTGGAGAGGTCAGGAAGGGTCACCATCTTTTCCTCCAAACACCGTCAATACCATCAACATACCTTAAGTAATGGCACATCACCCGCATTTGCTCGGCTCGCACAAGCTCTCTCTCCCATCTATAGGTAAGTTTCTGGGGTACCTGACCCAGCTTGATCTCTTGCCCTACTTTCTATGACCTTGTCCCTTCACATTCCCATCTTGCACTCATAGGGACGACCTCGGACTTGACCATCCTCGGGGTGGGCCATTGCCTGCAGTCGCCACGGTTATTCGAGATGTTACCAGATCCCACGTAGACCAACATGTTCTTGAGAGAAAAGTCTGGTCATCTATCTTCCAGGGGAAGGTTTCTCAAGCCAAATCTGTGTTCCACGGATGATTAGATAGGTAGGTAAGTAGGTATGGAGGTATGTGCCCTGCATAGCACTCCTCGACTTCAAAAGGACCTTCTTTGGTGCAGTGACAGACAACAGGCAATACCGACTAGGTACTGAGGAACTTCTCAAGCTCAGAGCTTGCTTCATCAGATCTCACAGCATCGAATAAGGTAGGTACATGCATGAGAGATGCATGATTCAAACACCCAACAACGATCCCTTCATCGCTAGAATCTTTGTGCCACGTTGTAATATCTTACCGACCTTCTTTGTTGCCTTTACCGCATGTCAAGTGAGCAGTTAGTTTAATCTTTAATTCAATTGTCTCCCGTCGAGTTTGGCTCGTGCGAACTTTGACCTTGAGGTTGGTAAGCCTTTTAGCAACGCTCTTTGACCGCAGACTCAACGGCAGTCTGGCATTGTTGCCTGTGCTGAGTGTATCTGTCTATGGAGAAAGAGGGAGAACTTGGTATCCTTTCGCATGACGAATGCGTTCATTATTCTCTACAACGATACAGGCTTCTAGTCCAAAGTGAACAACTAGAGATGTCAATGGCACAAACCCACTTCTTCACGTTCACTCAATCAACGACAAAGTCCTGAATAGCTTCACAAAGACCGCCAGCACCAACGCAGAACTCGATTCGCAACGTAAATAGCACCTGAAATTCCGGCATCCAGATCGAATTTTTCTTCCTCTCCAACCCTCAACTCTCAACTCACTCACTCAAGCACAGAAAAACTTCCCCCTGGACACGAACACTCATCGGAGTCTCTTCTTCAAGATGGCTTCCTCCTCCTGGTACCAACCCGAAGAGAAGATCGTCGATATCGGCGGTAGCAAGCTCGCTCTGTCTCTTGACGAGCAACTCGCATTGGCCTTTCGTACCAAGGGATACCTTCCCAAGGAGCTAGCCTACTCCGACGATGGCATGAACAAATGGATCTCCATCGCCGCAACATCTTATCAGACCACTGATGAGATGGCTATCATCGAGAAAACCGCCAATCTGGTCGTTTCCACCCTGCCTTCCGGCACTGCCATTATCGACGCTGGCTGTGGCGACTCTCGAAAGTTCGAGCCCTACGTTCGGGCTTTTGTCGCTCAGGGTAAGTTCTGCACATACGTACCTCTGGATCTGAACAAGGACTCTCTGATTGCTCAAGTTGAGCGTGCCAAGGCAACCTTTCCTTCCATCAACGTCATTGGCCTCTGGGGGGACTTTGACGATGGCGATAAATTCTACAGCAAGATCACTACCCCAGCCCGTCTTTTCCTATCTCTCGGTAGTATTTTTTTCAATGCCCCCGAGTCTATGTGCGACTCTCATTGCAAGGCTTTCAAATCTCACCTTTCCCCGGCTGA
Source organism: Sarocladium brachiariae (assembly GCA_008271525.1). Taxonomy (NCBI): domain Eukaryota; kingdom Fungi; phylum Ascomycota; class Sordariomycetes; order Hypocreales; family Sarocladiaceae; genus Sarocladium; species Sarocladium brachiariae. The sequence continues at coordinate 101,943 of RQPE01000002.1, forward strand.
TCGCCTCATTGTTGGTCAAGATGGCCCAACGGACGCAGCCAAGTCTCAGGCACATGCTTCCTATGGCACACTTGAGTACAATGCCTTCATGAAACAATACCTCCACACCGTTCATACCCGAGCCGGGATCCGCGAGATTCCCCTGTCCGCTGACCCAATGGAGGCCTGGTCGGTGACCAGCAAGTCGGAGGATTCCAAACACTTCTTCGAGCTCACTGCGAAGATTGACATGTATGCCACCAAGTTTGGCAATTTCTCTATCCCTGCTGGGACTACATACGAAATGTTCCCGAGCTGGAAGCGCTCTGAATCTAACTGTCTCTATCTGGGGATGAAGAACCAATTGGCCATCGAGACGATTGGCAAGTCTCCTACCTCTGGCATGCGTCAGTTCATGTTGAAGAACTACTAGACAGATTTCTTTTCCCTGCTCTCTTGGGCACTCAAGTATCATCTTCCTCTTTGAGGACTTTCTTTTGTCACACAATCACCTAGTTGGGTCTCACTAGACACAGACATGTATCAGCCCATGTCACAGCAAGGCAATGCCCGGATCTCTTGGCAAGATCTCGCAGCTAATCAGCACTAAACGCGACACAGGCATGCATCAGCAAATGAAAACCCATCCTTCACAAACTAAATATGCCCTTCTCAATCAGTGAAATGTGTGAGTGCCTGACTTTGTAAACATCGAACTGCGTGGTTCGAGAGATTACAAATTCGTGAAATCCCGAATCAACCCCTTAAGCGGAAGTCGGTTCTGGAGATGCCGTATATGTGCAGCACGGTAAGGGTCCCTATCCACCGTCGATTGCCAAAACATGTCTATGTAATCTAAAATCGACAACGGCAGTTGTATAGTAGTACCCTTTCACACGCAGTGTTGTTGACGATCTTGGGAAATTGCCACACTTCTTTCAGCTCTGTTGCGAAAGAGCATCATGGCCAGGTTGCAGACTGCTCGTTGACTACAGTGTCCTTTTGGCGCGGAGTGAATCACTTACACCAATTGCTAGTTCAGCGAGTGAGCTTTTTACAACTTTCACTAACTGACACCCCATACAAAGCTGAACAAGCGCAAAAGCTGTCTTTCAGACGCCGTTTTTTCTTTCTTTCTTTCTTTCCTTCTTTCTTTCTTTTTTTTCTTCACAATCCCATCCTTCAGCCTCTCCTTGACCACATTTGCTGGATTTTAAGTCTGGCTGCCGCCTTTTTCACCAACGCAGCGCTACGCCCTTGGTCGAGTGCGAACCCTCCAAGATGAGCAGTTGTAATACTTGCTTCACAAACTGCCTCAACAAACGCCATAAATTGCTTGGATGCTCTGTACGCGCCTTAACACGCGAGAATCCCTGATGCTTCCCAAAAACTTGCTACAGGATTCGCCTTCCCCATGCCCGTGTAATATACAGGTACATATGTAGGTATCGAATAACTTGGAGCTACAGGGTAGCCACAGCCTCGGCAAAACTTCGGCACCGACCTTTGCTAATGGTTCTTCTTTCGTAGTCGCGGCTGTCAGAGAATCGTATCCCAAGCGACGGCAAACCGAGGTCGATAACCTTCTACGCAAAAATGTCGATGTTCAGAGCGAAGAAGCTCGACCTGGGCTGCTTCGTCAAGGCACGAACTATTCGTGATCATACTAAGCGCAAGGTCTTCGAGGAGCACGAGGTCGAACGGTACGCAAATCGATACTTCAGCCCAAATACCCCCAACAGGCCTGATGCGACGACGGCTACTGTCGCCCAGAGCATGGTGGACGATTTGCGATGGACATTCACTGACTCTTTCAACACAGCCAAGCTTTGCGCTACATCATCCGCAATACTACCCTCCCACCGAGAGTGCGAGCTGAAGCCCAACTCCAGTTGACGAAAATGCACTGCTACACGCGACCAACTCAAATCCGCAACCGATGTATAATGGGAGGTCAAGGAAGAGGTGTGCTTAGCGATTTTAAGATGACACGGGTAAGTGAATGGATGTTGAACCTGGTGCCTCGAGGCTAGAACTAACGCTGTTGTTGCAGTTCCAATTCAGAATGCAGGCACTGGCGGGCAATCTTCCGGGAGTGAGCCGAGCAAGTTGGTAGGGGGCGCGGTGGATCAAATTATCATCAAGATCTTCAGCGTTGGTCCTTTGTTGGACGATGTACAACACATAAATGCAGCTATGGTATGCTCGACTCGCTAGCTGGGCATCATGTATAATCAATCAATCACGAGCATTCGGTCCGTCACAAGGTTGTCTCCTCTATTGTCTTGCATTCGAATCCAAATTTGCCGAAGACATGAAGAATATGATATAGTGAAGTTGATTCAAATTTGTTGGCTTGAATCTTGCTAGCTAAGGTCTTGGGCCTGGCATGGCCCGTGTATAGAGTGAATGTCCAATTGCAGAACAGAAAGAACGTGCTTACTCATAGCAGAAACTCGGGAAAGAGACTTGAGATTTTGAACAAAAGTCATTAATTGACCTCAAAGCTCTATCCAGCTGCTATGGAATATGATACCAGCGGCTCCCTGGGTGAGGTGCTTGCAACCTGGACTATCGGCGCAGTCTCGTCTCCGTGTCTACAGCATGCAGTATCAATATGCCTGCATACTAAGAATTTGCAGAACACATGAACAAGGACAAAATTTCTTCATATCGCCCAGCGGATATTGAAGAGAATGAACATTCAAATCTAGCACTATCCTAAATTTTATGTATGGAGAGTGGTGGTTGTTTGCGCCCAAGCCCAACTTGGCGCTAGACTACCTTGCTTCGGTGGCTGCCTTGGCTTGGGCCTTGGGGGCGGGACTTGAAACTTTCTGGAGCAAACAACGAAAGGTGTACCCGCGACGTCACGCATTTTCTCCCTCCCACCACACCTACCTACTTCATCAGCACCACAGACAAGCAACAAGATGGGCGGTGGCGATCTCAACCTTAAGAAATCCTGGGATCCCAGACTTCGGCGAAATCAGGCCAAGATCTGGGAACAGGAGCAGAATGCCCTCGCCGAGCGCAAGCGCACGCAACAGCGCATCAATGAGATCAAGGAGGAGCGGGCCAAGGAAGAGCTGCAACAACAGCTCGAGGCTGCAGGCGGAAAGAAACGTATTGACCGAGTCGACTGGATGTACCAAGGTCCGACAGATGGTGCTGTCGGCACCTCTGAAGAGACGGAGGCCTACCTCCTGGGCAAGCGTCGCATCGACAACCTGATCAAGGGCACTGAGCACAAAAAGCTGGAGAAGGGGGCTGGAGAGGAGAGTTTCATGGCACTGCAGAACGCCAATACAGCACGCGATATGGCCGCTAAGATTCGCGATGACCCCCTGCTGGCGATCAAAAGACAGGAGCAGGCTACATATGAAGCGATGATGAACGATCCCATCAGACGGCGGCAGCTCATGGCCAAGATGGGTGTCGATGAGGACAGTGAGAGGCGTAAGGAAAAAGAGAAGAGACGTGAGGAGCGCAAACGACGGAAGCACCGACATCACGACGAGCGCGACGACACAGACCGTCACCATCGAAGAAGGCGATCTTACTCCCGATCGCGCAGTCCCAGACGCCGCCATCACGACGACTCAGAGGACGAATATCGCAAGAGATCAAGACGCAGAGAGCATTCATCCGAGCGAAGACACAAAGACAGGAGAAACGAATCCGCAGACCGCAGTCGGGAAAGTCACAGGCACAGAGACAGCCGAGGTCACGAGGATGAGAAGGATGGGCGCAACAGCGGTCATAGGAGAAGAAGCTACAGGTCAGAATCAGAAGAGGACGAAAGGGGATTCAGACGGCCACGTTCACACTCTCCTGGTCAACCTCGCCGCCGCGACTCTATAGATGATCGCAGGCAAGATGACCGTAGGCGGGATAGCAGACCATACGACCGACGAGGGCCCAGACAACGCCCATCGGGTCCCCCATCTGGTCCAAAGCCTGACGACGGGGAATCCAAGGAAGCAGAACGTGCCCGAAAACTTGCTGCCATGCAGTCCGCCGCTTCGGAGTTAGACGAGGATCGCTCCAAACGGCTGGCAGCCTTGGAGGAGCGCGAAAAGGCAGCACGCGAAGCAGATGAGAAAGGCAGGCAGCGCGGTGGCGATAGAGGCTTTGTCAACGGGCTGCATCGCCAAGCAGGCAAGCTTGACCTCGCAGAGAGAATGGGCAGGGGACGGCAAGGTTTTGTACGTGACGACGGTGAATAAGGTATCCGGATATGTCTTCATACAAGTAACTGCATCAGCGTTAGAAGTAAGGAGGGAGCCCAAGTCGACTTGGTGCTTGTGGTTGGAGGAGTGCTTCAGCAGAACGTGAACGCCAGTTTAGCTGATCAGAAACAAAAAACCCCTCATTACCATATTCAGACCAACAGTTGCAATACCGTGACAACTTCTCAATGTGTCCACCCATCTAGAAGCAGCTTGTCGTGTCTGATTTCGGCGGTGGCTACCAGTAGCTGACCAGACGCCCCTAAAATAATCCATGCTGTCCATCATGCTATTAACGTAGAAGACTGTAAATAGCACTGCTCGATTAAAGGTCCTACTACGGAGTACTCCGAACTACTAAGGACTTAGTATACGTAGTAGCACGGTAAGCAGTGGTGGTAGTAGTGGCAGGTCTAGGCCAGCTCAGTGGGCCATCCGTCGGCAGCAGCCAGTAGCCAGGCTCTAACAGCCTTCGCTAGGCAACGCCATGTGCTCTATCCTCCAATCACCGCGCGAGGCCGCCCTCTGTTGGTGTTAATCGATCGCTGGAGTCGTTGCAGTCGGCCCCGTTCCTCATTTCCTGGGCCCCGACTTTACCATTCCCTACCTCGCTCGCTCTGGGCTGGGGCTGGTGCTGGTGCTGGTTGTCCTCCTGTTCATTTGCGCCTCTTGGCCGTTCTCATCTGCTCGTCCTGTCTCCGTTGCGGAATTTCCATTGTTTCTCTCCATCATCGATATATCCAGCGCCCTCCCTGTGCCAATTCCGAAACCATCAGCGCACGATCTCAGCCTGTCCGCGACTCCTCCTCTCCACCGGCATTTGTGCTTTTGAACTACCGCAACCGTCGCCGCTTTGGGACGCCCCTCGATCCGATTCTCCACGACCACCCCCGAGCCCATCTCTTGTCTTCGCTGCGCTACTGTAGCAGGCGTTGCAACTCGATCTTACACTGAAACTTCTTCCCCTGCTTTGTAGACGCGCAGTTCATCGGTCGAACCGCCCAGTATGCCCGCTCTCTGTGGAGGTAACAAGACGGTCAATCGCAAGCTGGTGCTGCTGTAAGAATGACGTTGCTGCGCTTCGCAGGTAGCTGGGTCTGACTGACTTGTCTTTGCGCAGTGGTGATGGTGCTAGTGGAAAAACTTCACTGCTCAATGTCTTCACCCGAGGGTACGTGACTGGCCAAGAAGCTCATGGGTGACGGCCTCTGTTGACAGACTATACAGTTACTTCCCCACCGTTTACGAGCCTACTGTTTTCGAAAACTACGTCCATGGTACGATGCCCTTCTCGAGACATTGCGCATGCTGCTTACGCTGACCATCAATGCAGACATCTTCGTCGACAATGTCCACATCGAACTCTCGCTATGGGATACCGCAGGCCAGGAAGAGTTCGACAGGTTACGATCTCTCTCTTATGGTTAGACATATGCCGTATGGCGCATCCTCCCTAGATCGTCGCTCACCACTTGCTATAGATGATACCGACCTCATCATGCTCTGCTATTCCGTAGATAGCAAAGACTCCCTCGAGAACGTCGAATCGAAATGGGTTGGCGAGATCGCCGACAACTGCCCAGGCGTGAAGCTCGTCCTCGTCGCCCTCAAGTGCGACCTCCGCGAGCAGGAGAACGAAGAAGAAGGCGCCGAGGGCGAAAGTCAACTCCAAAGCGCAGGCGACCGAGGCCGAGAAAAGCCACCGGCCATCAACTACGACCAGGGCCTGGAGGTTGCCCGCAGGATAAATGCGGCACGCTACCTCGAATGCTCGGCTATGAGGAATCGCGGTGTCAACGAGGCCTTTACGGAGGCTGCCCGTGTTGCGCTGAGCGTCAAGAAGGACAGCGAGGAGAGCAAGTGCACCGTTATGTGAACTGCCGAAGCCCTGCAGCTCTGACGCATGCACTGCTCCGCAGACTCGTTCTCCTTGACCTGTACGATACCTCGTCGTGCATGGGAAGAACTAGTACATGACAACCCAGGCAACCAGATCGCCTTCTGTCCCTTTCTTTTATTGGATGGGTAGGCGTCAACCTAAGCCGGCGATGATGAGATACGAACTCCTTCGACTCTACTGTATTCCTCTCTGGTGGGCAAACCCTTGGTCTGTTCTTCGATCCAGATTCCGGCCATGAGAGGTCCCTCTGACTTAATGGCGTATCTGGTGGGCTCTGTTTGGCCCTCAGTTGTCCTTTTCTGTCAACTTCTTCTGATACCGCAACTTAAACTGATTCCCTTTTTGTACCATACACTTTTAGTTAGAAAAGCGACGTTACAGAGCCGTTCTGTCTTCATTTTATAATACAACACACTTCCGTTTCTAGTGCTGTCCAAATGGCCAACAACAGAATTGGTCTTAAGAAACACCTGCTTTGTCATAGGGGTGACTGGGAATACGCGCCCAGCTGCATATACTTCTGGAGCAGGTGGGCATATTGTATGACGAAATCATTACGGGTGCGCCGTCAGCCTGAGCTGCATCACATCAGTGGCGAGGACATCCTATCTCATTATGAGCCAGTACAGAGAGGGGCCGTGCTGATCCGTCGCCGAAGAGTCCACGGTACCCAAGCAGCTTCAGCAGTGATGCCATTGCACATCAGAATCAAGCAAAGCCACCCGATCCTATCATTTCTCACCTGCTCTATGCAGGGCCTTTTTCTAGAACCTCGATCTTAGGCCTTCATTGGCTGCAAGGGATGAAGCCCATCGCAGGCGGTTGGCTGAACGAGCCCCACCGAAGATCGCGTCCAGTTTGACGTCACATCTACTACAACAACCAATATCACAAAACCGGTTTGCTAAACAACACTCGAGACGCGACATGCCACCTGCATCAATGACGGACAATTACTGTGCAGCAAAGAGTGAACGGGGGGGTTCGTGAAACGTGATTTTCGGAGCCGATAAACGAATGACGATGACGATGACGATGTGGTCCCCAACCCCAGGGTCCAAGGGTCCAGCGCTTGTCATGTTTCTTGGCTTCATAAGGACTGCAATACCCCGTCTTCTTCAGGGACTTAGCATATCGAAACCCCAAGGTCCTGCTATAGCTTAGCCCATCAATACCCACCACAGGACGAAACCAAGACCTCTTCCTCGCGTATTGTCTTTTCTATCATCACAATGGGTCTCTTCAGTTCTCACCGAGAGCCCTCACCCGAGCCGATGCCTCATCATGAGGCACCTCGCAAGAAGGGCCTTTTCTCGCGCCATGGCCCTGACTCAACCTACTCTCAAGCTCCTCCTCCACCAGCTAAGAAGGGTCTCTTCGGATCATCATCTCGCCAACATGAACCAGTCCCTGTCCAAGCCGAGCCCAAGAAGCGTGCCTTCTTTAATGGTCCTCGTCGGGATAATTCTCCGACCGGCTACTCCTCCTCATCCCGTTCATCCATGAGTTCTAGCGATCATGTCCATCGTGATCGCCGGAGTACCTCAGTCGGCCGTCATGGGAGACATCACGGTGGAGGCGGCCTTCTTAGCCGTCGAGGCAGGGATGAGGACATGGACCCCAGCATTGTTCATGCACGCGAACGTGTGATGAACGCAGAGGCAGCTGAAATGGAAGCAGACAGGGCGCTGGAAGAGGCTAGGATAAGAGTACAAGAGGCGAGGCACGATGTGAAGGCTCTGGAGGCAGAAGCAAAGGAAGATGCCCGGAGAGCCAAGATGAAGCAGCAACAGTACAAGGAAATCAGCAAGCGCGGTAAGGGTCTCGGACGTAAGTATTGATCGACCTGGAAGACTCGTAAAGACATTGAAAGTTGACATTTAATTAGGTCATGGCTTGTAGGCGACCAAGGCGAAAGACGTCAGCTGTTGCCGCAAGGACGCGATTATTATTGGCTTGGATGTCGTCGTGCCACATAAACTTAACAAAACGTAACGAAATGGATATGACATGCGTTTTGAAGTGGTTGGAGAACTTTTGGCAGCATTGCAGTTGCGTATTAATGCTAGCGATGAATTACACTCTCTTTTTGTTTTGCAAACACCTACCAGTATACATAAACCTATGCCTTCACACGTGTGGATAATAACACTGAATAATGTATACTGCGGCGCTATCTTCTTAAACTGTCGCGATACTCCGAAAGTCATCCTTAGCTCCCACGGTACTAAGCACGCGTCAATGAGGGACAGGTGGTTAAGAAACGATGAACAACACACGTCAACAGTCGATTGCGTCAACCACAGATGACGGAATGTGTCTCGAATTAGCCAGATGGAGCTCGTTCCACGAGTAAATTCTTATATGCCAAGCGAGATCATTCCAGTTTTGATGGTGCAGCAATAATACGGCTCAACTGGCATGGCTTCAACTACGACGGCCCAACCTTAAGTGCAGGCACGACACCTGCACGCTATCCGCTTGCTTGGCTCTTTACTTTAGGTTCGTCGAATCGTGTGCAGGAGTGGGGAGAGAGCCCTTCAAAGTTCAATGCTCTTGCCCCGGCTAGCTGGCCAGGGGAACAAGCCAATCATACGACGGAGCATATATCTGCAGTGGAGAACCTTGAGCAGAAAGTGGAGCTCTGATGAAGTTTCAGACGCCTGCTTGGCAGGGAGGCCCCTGAAGAGATATGGAGCTGCTTTTCCTGCCTCACCCTGACCAGCCACGAGATTGCGGTGGGACATTCCGGTCCGTGGATCGAGCGAGGCGATTGATGCCATGGTTGAACAGTACTGGCAGTAGTATGAGTGCAGCACATCATGTTAGTTTCTCGGCGCCTTCAGGGGCACGCTGGTCATGTCCAACCGCTGTCTGTCCCCTCGTAGCGCCTTGACTATTACAAGTACTTAATATGTAGATACCGGAGTACATATCTACTTGACTCGTCGCGTGCTGTTTCGACGGCTGGTCTTCGCCCCCTCATCCGATCTGCCCTCGTCCTTTGCTCCTCTTTTACCTCACCACCCTCGTTTCGCCCGCGATACCCTCAGCCACCTATGTTTTCTTAGCAGGTTTCTTTCTGACCTTTGCCAGAGGTCATCGCCGTCTTGCCCCTGCAGTCCACTCCTTCCAGCTTCCTGAACCTACCACTGTCACTCATTGACTATATCTATCTATCAACCTGAATACAGACCTTCTGCGTCGGCGACGACTTCAGTTGAACTCGCCTTGCTACGATTTGCGGACCCGAATCGAACCCTCCCTATATCGCCGTCACTCGTCCGTCGCGTCGTCCGTTCCTTGAATCCCCGATCGCTCATTTCACACAATCCCTATATATAGCCAGCTGTCACAGCCACAGGCGGCCTCGCTCGGCATCTGGGAACCGCTGGCTCGGTTCTCTTCCCAAAGGTCTCTCTTGACCATTTTATCTCGACAGGCTCGACGCGCCAGATCCTGCAGCCCATGGCTAAGATGTTGGGGGCACGCACATTACTTCCGGCCCTGGCCGCTTTGCTCAGTCTTGCCTCTGCGCAGGTCACAACCAAATGCAACCCAATGGAACGCGATGATTGCCCAGCAGATCCGGCTTTCGGCACATCGAAGAACTTCGTCATGAATCAGACACAGAACGGTGCCCTGTGGGAGACCGTTGTTCGAGGCGTTACGTACGACGCCCAGGATGGCGCTGCTTTCACCATCTCCAAACAGGGAGACTCACCCACCCTTCGCACCAACTTCTACTTCTTTGGTGGACGTACCGATGTCATCATGAAGGCCGCTACGGGCAAGGGTATTGTCAGTTCTATGATGTGGCTGAGCGACGACCTTGACGAAGTCGATTGGGAGTTCATTGGTGTCAACGAGACTCACGCTTCCACGAACTGGTTTGGAAAGGGCGTCGAGGATTTCCATCATGCCGGCTGGCACGCTATGTCACCTCCTCAGCAAGATTTCCACAACTACAGCACCGTGTGGACGAAGGACAGACTTGACTGGTACATTGATAGCAAGTTGGTCCGCACCCTTTTGCCCAAAGATGCAAATGACACGAAGGCGTATCCACAGACTCCTATGCGCTTGAGCATCGGTATTTGGGCCGGCGGTGATCCCTCCTTACCAGAGGGTACCCGTGCTTGGGCAGGTGGCGATACTGATTACGCCAATGGCCCTTACACCATGCATGTCAAGGAAGTCTACGTCGAGGACTTCTCCACAGGCAGCAAGGAGTATGTCTTTGGTGACCGATCTGGCTCGTGGGACAGCATACAAGTGGTGAAGTAGGTTGAACCCTCCATCTCATCGTGTGAGAAATGTTACTAATCGATCCTAGGGGAAATTCCACTGCGTATGAGGCCATGAATGTTCAGCCAGAGAAGACCATCGGCGAGAAGTGGGCCCAAGACGTCCCACAAACAGCCAAAGTAGCAGTCTATGCTGGCGGATCCGCTGTCGGGGCGCTTCTGCTCGGCGGCCTTGTATTCTACTGCATTCGCCAGCGTCGCCGTGGTGCCGCAGAGGCCCAGGCTGCTGAAGCCCGGGCTCAGGCTGACGCCGCTGAGGAAGCTCGCCTCAAGAGGGAAGGCATCGACCCTGACGGATTCAGGGAACAAGGCCACGAATACAACTCTTATGAGCTACGAAATGGAGCTAATGCCACCGTTGATTCATACAGCGCGCCCCCCAACGAGAAGAACTGGCCGGTCGCTGGCATCGGCGCAGGAGCCGCGGCAGCATCTGGCGGCATGCGCTCGCCCGTACCTCTCCTTCGTGACGGGACTCAGAGTCCCCGTGTCGGAAGTCCTGGGCCGATGAGTCCGTATCACGATGGCCCTCGCAGCCCCAGCTCACCCGGTCCCGGCATGATGGGTGGACCATATCGTACGCAGAGTCCCGGGATGCCCCATCCGCAGTCTCCTTACGCGAGGTCGCAAAGCCCGGCTATGCCACCCCAAGGTGCCCTGCCCCCGATTCCTCTCCAGTCTCGCGCATCACCGGGTCCTCAAAGAATGCACAGCCCTGCTCCGATGAGCCCGGTCAGAAGCTTCAGCGACAATCAAGCCGCCTACGGATCCAACCGCATGCAGACTGCAAGTCCGATGTCCCCGAACCGAACTTTCAGCCAAGGCCAACCTCCCTACCGTGGTGGGCCGCCGCCGCAGAACCGTGACTATTGGAACAACGGCGGCGGACAATATTGAAGCGACTATTGAAGCAGTTGTACGACTTGCTGTTGGCACAGACTGATTGGCGGGCTTCTTGTACCATGATAAGGGCTGTTTGGCTACCTTTGTCTCCTACCTGGGGGCATTAGATTCAGCTTATGAGCATGTTTCTGTTGTACGGACCGAGCGTGTTTTTTCTTAGCTTGCTATGTTTTGGTTTCTTTTGACAAGAAGCAGAGGCTTCGCATATTCGTCTGTTGGCCATGTTTCGATCTTCTCTTCGTTGCTTTCATGCGTACTGTTTTGCATCAATGATGGTTGGATACCTTATTGATGAAGAGGCATGGGTATGCAGTATCTTCTCTCTAGCTTTGAAAACAGTATATCTACGAGTTCATATTATGAGCAACCAGCCGATGCCTCGTAGCTGGGTTCACCCTTTTCTCATTCAGTGAATCATGTGAGGGTGCCGATTGGTTCGAGATCCTGCGATTCCTCCTAGATTATCGAGGCCACCAACTACCGTTACACTGTCACCATGAGGAGGAAGCCGCGGCAAGGGGGAATAGTTCTCGATATCTATGACAAAATTGAAAAGGAAAGGCAGTTGTATATACAGATTTCTAGACCCGACACAGTCCCGCTAATTTTTGATGACTTGCGCCATCATCCTGGGCATGTCCCCGCCTCTCTCTCTCTCCCTGTTGCATCGCGGCAAATTATTTGCCCTCAACCTGCTTCAGGATACCCTCAAGGTTGATGCTCTTGGGCCTCTCGATGGGGAGTCCCAGAGCCCTGTCCCAGATAAGCTGAGCGAGGGGACCAAGGCCGCGGGAGACACCGAACGTGGCGGTGTAGTAGAGAGTCTCCTTGAAGCCGTAGTGGTGGAACAGGACACCGGAGGAGCTGTCGACGTTGGGGTAGGGGTTCTTGGTCTTGCCGTGCTTCTTGAGGACCTCCGGGGCGATCTCGGAGTTCAGCTTGACGAGCTGGAAGACGGGGTCCTGGGCGATCTCGGGGCGGGCGGAGGCGTAGTCCATGAGGGCCTCGAAACGGGGGTCGGGCTTGCGGAGAACGGCGTGACCGTAGCCGGGAACGACACGACCGGAGTTGAGGGTAGACCAGAGGTAGTCGTGGACATCCTGGGAAGTGTAAGAAGAGGGAATGGCCTCCTTCATCTGGATGATCCAACGGAGGACCTCCTGGGCGGCAAGACTACAAGGTGTACATGATTAGCATTGTTTTCCACAGGGCGCTTCCAGGGGTTCTGAGAAGATGGCGTCTGGGAAGGGCTTACCCGTGAAGAGGACCAGCGAGGCCCTGGAGACCAGCAGAGTAGGAAAGGAAGGGGTCGCTCAGAGCGCTGCCGACAAGGTGGGTAGCGTGGGCAGAGACGTTGCCACCCTCGTGGTCACCGTGCAGAGCGAGGTACAGACGGAGCAGGTCCTGGAAGTTTTCGTTCTCCTTGCCGCCCTTGCCGAGCATGGCAGCGAAGTTGTAACTCCAGTCCTGGTTGAGGTCGACCTCAGCAGGGAGAGCACCGCCACCCTTGTAGGCGTTGTGGTAGATCTTGGCGGCGATGGTGGGCAGCTTGGCGAGGAGGGAGATGCAGTCGTCAAAGGTGGGCTCCCAGTAGTCGGCCTTGTTCATGCCCTGCTCGTAGGCCTTTGCGAACTTGGACTCGTAGTTGAGGGCAGAGACGGCCATGGCGAACTGGGTCATGGGGTGAAGATCGGTCGGGAAGTCGTCGAGCATCTTCTCGACGAACTTGGGGATGCTGGCCTGCTCGGCAAGCTGCCTGGAGAACTGCCGGACCTGGTTGGTGCTGGGGACCTGGCCGGTGAGGAGCAGCCAGAACATAGCCTCGGGAAGCATCTCGGTGCCAGAGGTACCCTTGGGAAGCTCCTTTTGGCAGTCCTTGATGGTGCGGCCGTGGAAGCGGATGCCCTCGTTGGCGTCGAGGACGGAACCCTCCCAGACCATGGCCTTGAGGCCACGCATGCCACCGAGGGTGTTCTCGACCTTGACCTCACCGAGGGACTTGTCGGCGTGAGCCTTGACCTTCTTGAGGAGCTCGCGCTTGGCAGGGATGACACCCTTGAGGGTGGTCTTGAGATCTGGCTCGGAAGTGGCATAGCCGCGAGCGCCGAGGACACGGGCAACGGGCTGTATGTTTTTGGTGAAAAGTGTCAGTCATATCACGGAGCCGTTCCCAAGAGTTTGAGTGCCCAAGAAGGGAGAGAGATGCACGAACCTTGACAGAGCCAAAGGCCCGAGAGGTGTGGCGTAGACTCATAGCCATTGTGACGAAGCTATGTGTGTGAATGAAGCTTCAACAATTGAAGAATCGCGAGAGACACAGATCGAACGGAGGTTGAGCTAGAAGAGTAGACAGGAGCCGGTCAGCATGTGAAAGGGAGGGGCTCGTGAAGCAAGACGAATTGAAGCCACTGAAGTTACAGGGGAAGCGAGCACTAGATCCTGAGTCCAGCAGATGATGGAGACAGGCTACTCACGAGAAGAGGACAAGCCAATTGACCTGCAAGATTGTATGGGAAGTGGGAAGATTACAGGATGAAGGAGAAGCGGAAGAAAAAGAAGAGGGAGACTCGGGTCAAGGAGAAGTTTATTTTTGTTCTGTCTCGGCATGAGTTTGCAGGGGCCTAGCACTCGCTCACCACCATCTACTAGTATGTGCGAGTCTGACAGCGTCGCGAAATGTACCCACCATTGGCCGTGTCCGGATCGGTAGCTTTTTTCCCTTTTACCCTTGCCCAAGGCAGATGAAGCCAGCAGGTCTTTTTGGTGCAGTGCCAGTGCCAGTGTCAATGCCAGTGTCAATGCCAGTACATTCAAGTTGCTGTGCCAGCCACTACTACATGTACTTTTACCGATGGCAGCTCGGCTCAATGGATGGAGACACCAGCAGCAAAAAACGGCGGGCAGACGAACAGCGCACCGCAATTGTCCAAGGTCAATGGCGGGGGTGGAGCCCCGGCAAGCAGAGTCTACGAGGGCAAACATGAGGGGAAAAGAGGCACAAGGCAGTAACCCTGAGCCGAGTGGCCGTGGGGAAGCCGAGGAAAGCCGCGCCTTTGCCTGTGACGCCATAGCCTGGGATCCTGGGTTGGTAGTAACACTCAGTGGATTCAGGCAGCGTTTCTAGGGAACTCTAGTGCACCAGACACCAAGTCGACAGTGGGCTGACTAACCCACGCCAACGGTTTGATCCAATTCGGTAATGCTTTGCCGGCTAACCAAGGTCCAACAATCTCTCCATACTACACACGAACACACATTCACACATACCGTACCTGTGGGCATTCTTCAGTTAGAAGTAGGTGCACCTCCAGGTATCACTGGTCTGCATTTTGCTAAAAGAAGAAAGAAAATAAGGGGGCCAAAGTCACCAAACTATCTGCCCTGCCTACGGACTACACAAAAGCTACATTCGTAACTCAACCATCCGCCGATTCCTCCGAGTCGTCTGCCACTTGAGCCTTCTCGGTCTCCGACATCGCCAGCTTCAACTTTTCTTTTCCTGACAAAGCATCTTTTTTCTATATTGTCCACCTCACTCCATCTCTTTGTCACTTCCGCCTGCCTCTTCTTCTCTTTTGTTTGTATTCCATACCGTGAATCTCAAAAAGCACCGCCTGTCCCTGGATCAAATCTGGTTGCCGCACCAGAGACATGACCATCTCAACCACCCTCACCATGCGCCGCTTAGCATCGAGAGCTGCCTCGGCTTCACCAATCAGCACCACCGTTCGTCGATCAGCACCGCGGTTCATCGCCAGGACCCTGACCACCACCTCACGCGCCATGTCCGCCAACACCTCCTCCCGCAGCGGTTCAACCTCCTTCGCAACAGGCTTCATCGCTCCCGCCGACTCCTTCCAGCTGCTGGCAGAGTCGCAGAAGGCCGGGCAGGCTGAGGATGCCCTCTACGACGCTCAGATCAAGGAGGTCGAGGCCTGGTGGGCCTCGCCTCGCTTCGCCGGCATCAAGAGACCTTACAGCGCTGCTGATGTCGTCTCCAAGCGCGGGAGCCAGACCACCCAGTACCCTAGCTCCGTCATGGCCACTAAGCTCTTCAACCTCATCCGTGAGCGCGAGTCCAAGGGCGAGCCTGTCCACACCAGTACGCCCCTATCCTCCTATCCGAGCCTCCTTCTCACCTCCTTTGTCTCGATGAACTTGATGCCTAACAACAACGTCCCCTAGTGGGTGCCATTGACCCCGTCCAAATGACCCAGCAGGCTCCCAACCAAGAAGTCCTCTACATCTCCGGATGGGCTTGCTCCTCCCTCCTCACCACGACCAACGAAGTGTCTCCCGACTTTGGCGATTACCCCTACAACACCGTCCCCAACCAGGTCCAACGTCTGTCCAAGGCGCAATCGATGCATGACCGGAAGCAGTGGGACACTCGTCGCAAGCTGACCCCCGAGCAGCGTGCCAAAACCCCCTACGTCGACTACCTCCGACCCATCATCGCCGACGGTGACACCGGTCACGGCGGTCTGTCTGCCGTCCTGAAGCTCGCCAAGCTCTTCGCAGAGAACGGTGCCGCCGCAGTCCACTTCGAGGATCAGCTCCACGGCGGCAAGAAATGCGGCCATCTCGCAGGCAAGGTCCTCGTCCCCACGGGCGAACACATCAACCGTCTGAACGCGGCTCGCTTCCAGTGGGACGTCATGGGCTGCGAGAACCTCGTCATTGCCCGTACAGACTCTGAGTCGGGGAAGCTCCTCTCCTCCGCCATCGACGTTCGCGACCACGAGTTCATCCTCGGTGTGTCCGACCCATCGATCGAACCACTCGCCGAGACCATCCAAGCCATGGAAGCGCAGGGTGCCTCCGGCCCCGAAATTGATGCTTTCGAGGCTAAATGGGTCAAGTCCACCCAGCTTGTCACCTTTGACGAGGCGGCTGTCGCACACATGAAGTCCGAAGGCGTGTCTCAGACCAACATCGACGCCTACCTCAAGGCCACCTCCGAAGACCGTGATATGGGCATCTCTCGCCGCCGCCACCTCGCCTCCCAATACACCAAGACCCCCGTCTACTTCAACTGGGATGTGCCCCGTACACGCGAAGGCTTCTACCACTTCCGAGCCGGCATGCCTGCCGCCACCAAGCGCGCCCTCGCGTTTGCTCCTTACGCTGACCTCCTGTGGGTCGAAACCGGCGACCCGAACGTCTCCGTTGCCGCCGAGCTCGGCCGCACCGTCCGCTCCGTCAACCCGGGCAAAGCTCTCGTGTACAACCTCTCTCCCTCATTCAACTGGATGGCCCACGGCTTCACCGACGAGACCCTCAAGTCCTTCATATGGGACATCGCTAAGGAGGGCTTCATCCTGCAGCTCATCTCCCTCGCCGGTCTGCACTCCAACGCTACCATCACGACCGAGCTGTCCCGCGCCTTCAAGACCGACGGCATGAAGGCCTACGTCGACCTCGTCCAGAGGAGAGAGAAGGACATCGGCTGCGACGTCCTGACGCACCAGAAGTGGAGCGGCGCCAGCTACATTGATGGAATCCTTGGTGCCATCCAGAGCGGAAGCTCCAGCAGCAAGTCCATGGGTGAGGGCAACACGGAGGGTCAATTCCACTAGGGATCGAGTAAAAAGGAAAAAGGAAAATAAGAAGATATTCCATGTGCTAAACGAGGGGAGGGGGCGAGGATGTGGCGAGGAGAGAATTTTGTGAACTTTTCAAGTCGTCGAAGAAACCAAAGTGATGTAAAAATGACATGTGTGCCGTGTGCGCTAGCATGCATTGGATGGAGTTTTGGATATATATACCTAGATATTCTCTTTTTCTAAAAACGATTTTCTCATTTCTTCACACTTGATGCTCTGTCGCGTGGCTTGGATTGATTGTAATCATGTGTCTGAAACATTCTTCAAAGAAAAAAGTCATCTATCTGTGCAAGTCATCATCATGCTCCATTCCTATAAAACCTGTGTTCCAACTTGCCAAAATGCCGACGAGTAACGCCAAAAGCACAAACAAGAGCCCTTCAAAATAGGGTATTTATCGGGCCATTTCATTTCTTCCTGTCTCACGCCATCTGGGGGCTTTCCTTGGCCCATCACAACGAGCTTCATAGAGAATCCTTGAGGGCGTTGTTCATGGGTGCGGGAGCAGCAGGACCCTCCGGAGTGACATAGGCCTTGGTCATGCCACCGTCAACGGTCATGTCGTGGCCGTTGACGAAGCTAGCCTCATCACTGGCGAGGAACAGGACAGCCTGCGCTTGCTCAATGGCCTCACCAAAGCGTCCAGTGGGGAAGTGGACCTCGCGGCGCTGCCTCTTCTCCTTGTCGTCACCCAGCCAATCCTGGAGCAAAGGGGTGTTGAGGGGAGCGGGGCACAAGCTGTTGAAGCGGTAGCCATCGCGGGCGTGGACCATGGCGAGCTCACGGGTCATGGCCAGAACGGCACCCTTGGAGGCGGTGTAGGCGAGCTGGGGAGTAGCAGCGCCGACAAGGGCCACCACGGAGGCAGTGTTGATAATGGAGCCTTTGGTCTTCTTGTTGCGGCGAAGGGAAAGGACGGCGTGCTTGCAGCCGAACCAAACACCCTTGACGTTGATGTTATGGGTCAGGTCCCAGATGTCCTCCGGGGTGTTGACAGCATCGTCATCTTTGGCATGCATGATACCAGCGTTGTTGAACATGACGTCTAGGCCACCCCAAGAATCGAGCTCGTCGACAAGAGCCTTGACGTCTGCTTCCTTGGATACATCGGCTTTCTATAGCTTCAGAGTCAGCAACCTACTAATAGCACAGAAGCTGGCCTGGCATGCTTACCTTGATCTCGACGCGGGCACCTGGGACGAGCTGTTTGACTTTGGCGAGGGCCTTCTCGAGGGCAGGCTCGGAGATGTCGGACATGAGGACATTGGCGCCCTCCTTCGCGAAGAGAATGGACGTCTCAAGACCAATGCCGCTGTTGTTGCTAGGTCAGCTACTTGTCGCGAGAAATGCAGCTCCAAGGCTCCAATCTGGGGCCGAGTTGAACTCACCCAGCAGCACCGGTGATGACGGCGTTCTTGCCAGCCAGGCGGCCAGAGTTGGAGGAGACGGAGGCCATGTTATGTTGTGTTGTGAAGATGCTGTGGGTTTGTCGTGGTCGAAGGAGCTGGAGTTTCTCTTCTTATCAGTGCGGATTTGCGAGCTGTCTGGATGAGCGAGGTTTTGTTCGGAGAAGCGAGGAACAGAAGACGAGCCGGTCAATTAGAGGTCTTATTAATGAAACAATCTGCTGCTGCCGAGCTTCTGGCCGATTCTATTTAGTAGCTAGGGGAAAAAAGGCGGAGAAGCAACGAGCCATGAGTCAAGGAAATGGCATGTGGACAGGAGGAGGTGGGCGGCTCTTGACTTGGTGTCGGACAGGCATTCCGACAACGGCATGTATCACCCCGCTGCAGTGAGCACGCGGCGACGAAGTAGCCCCGCCATCCATCTTCAATTCCTAGGACATCATGGTACTGTTTGGGTCGGGGTTGATAAGCGCGGCTGCTATCAAAGGCTCCGATGCTAGATCAGCGGGTATATACTACGGTGAGGAGTCTACCAAACCCAGAGGTTTATTGCTTGTCTAGTGATTGGTGGCATTGAGTTGGTATCCCGTGGCCCAGAAACACTTATCGTAATGCTCTCGTTGGTCCAAGGCTCGACCGCGGCTATTGGTGAAGGTGTATCGTTTCGAAGTTGGTCTAGTTCCTGGACCCCAACTTGGCTAGGGTCATTCGCAAGATGGACGGGCTTTTTGGATGAAGAGTACAAGTTCCTTGAAACCATGGCAATGAAGTAAAACAACCCCAGACGCCCAAGAGACTGGTGAATCCGGGGTTTGGGATCAGTTCATCAGAGGCGGCTAGCGTGCGATAGTCGGCGGCTGCACTTGTGAACTACGGCGCCCACTTAGAAGCAAGTTCAGGGTCTAGAACTGGCGGGAGCGAGGAGACTCATGGCGGCTGTACGTTTGTGTATGAAAGGGATGGCATGCGACGTATCGATGGTAAATATCACATCATGGCTTCAAGTTGGTGCGCCAAGTTTGCTTATAGCGATTCACTACTGTCACCTCAGAGGCTTCTTTGTAGTATACGTGAAAAGAAAACAGACAAGGAAAAGAAGGAGGAGGGTGCAGATTCCACGGGAGAGAAACGAAGCGAAAGGAAAGCAACAGCTCTCCAAACCCCCCTGCTCGATCCCTTTGGCGCATTGAGGCAGCAGAAGCAGGCAGTCAGTCGCAGCATCTTCGAGGAGGGAGAGATAGGCCAGATAGATGGCAAATCTGTCAGAGGTAGTTCAGCGTCAATCACCAAAACTAGCTTTTCACCATTCTTTCATTCTCCAGAGCTTTCAAGCTACGGATGCGGATTTAACGGACTTCTCGCGACTTCAAACGACTTGCCTTGTTTTCCCTGAGTCTCTGCTCCAGGAGCGTCACGAGTATATCCATGTGAGCTTGATACCCAAGCCCCTCCCTCTGCGCCTATCCGATTTCACCACACTAGCACGCACCGCGGCTACAGCTCTCATGGAACCACCGCCAAAGCTTCAAGAGTACATGCACTTCAACGCCCACCCTCTGATACGGGAGAACTCCCATGCCGTCGCTTACGGTAGAGGTGGTTTTAGATTCCCACGTTATACTTCAAGCACGGATTCTGGGGTTCAAATGTCATCCTGTGGCCCTCGAAAGGCATCTCACAGCCGCGTCCCCCAAGGTAGCCGCGCGATGAAAAAGTAGCCGCGCCGTTTCTGGAGATTCTGGGCCTTTAGTCCCCGCCTTCTCCAACTTTCGTCCCTCAGCTTAAGATCGATCCCCACGCGAGCTTCAAGCTTCTGGGTTACTTGTAGTAGTACTGTTTGTAGGGAGCCAGCCACCTCCAGTGAGTGACCTCCTCCAGGGAACCCGAACTGCGGCTTATCGCTGCTCCACACTCCAGTCAGCCATACCGTCACCGATGCGCCCGTAACACATATCGTCATCCTCGCCCTCGCTCAGGTGTCGGTCCTGGATCTCATCCTGCTTCACGTCCTGGTAAAATCCCACCTTCCCCAGAAAACACCAAGAGAACCCCCCCGTTGACAGGCTGGCACGTGCACAACCTTCCCCCTCCCTCTCCTTCATATTCCTCATCTTATTCTCTAACTTCATCCTTTTCTATTTGCCATCTTCTCGCAGACGCATCTGCCTTGTTGAGAATCCTGGAAGCCTTCACCTGTCTTGTCACTGCCCCGCGCTGCGCAGCCCTTCTTCACCATGGCGCCATCAAAAGCCTCCGAAAGTCCTATTACCGTCAAGGACCTGCCGGCTCTGCTAGAGTCCGACAACAAGGTCAAGCTGGCCGGCCTTGATGTCGATGGCATCCTGCGCGGCAAGCTTGTTTCCAAGAAGAAATTCCTCTCCATCGCCGAAGCTGGTTTTGGTTTCTGCTCCGTCATCTTTGGATGGGACATGCATGATCAAACCTACCTGCAGGAGCTGAAGATTTCCAACGCTGAGAACGGGTACCATGACCTGCTTGCCATTCCGGATCTTTCTTCCTACCGTCGCATTCCATGGGAGAACAACACACCTTTCTTCCTGGTTACTTTCCATGACCCCGACACCAATAAGCCTATCAGCCCATGCCCGCGTGGCATGCTGCAGGCGCAATTGTCCAAGCTCCGTGAACGTGGCTACGGCGCAATGGCCGGAGGTGAGCTCTATGCCCGTACTGCTACGCATGCGACAGAGTGCTAATAATGTTCACCAGCCGAGTACGAGTTCTACACTTTCCGCAACCCTGACGGCACCCAATCTTCCCCAGCTTCATTCCTCCAGTCGAATCCTGCCCATCAGCTTCCCTCCTTGACAGAAGGCATGTTCGGCTACTCCATTACCCGGCCCGTGCACAACCAAGACTTCTTCTACGACGTCTATGACACATGTACCAATTTCAAGTGCGACATCGAGGGCTGGCACACAGAGTCCGGCCCCGGTGTTTTCGAGGCTGCTCTTGAATTCGGCGAAATTGCGCAGATGGCTGACCGCGCCAGCATGTTCAAGTATGTTGTCAAGAGCGTTGGTGTCAAATACGGCATCACGCCTTGCTTCATGGCCAAACCTAAATCCGGGCTCCCCGGAAACAGTGGCCACATGCACGTCTCACTGGTTGATAAGGATGGCAAGAACCTGCTTGCAAGGGATACTCCAGACCCCAACGCAGAGTGGAAGGACATCGAGTACCTCTCCGACATTGGCCGCCACTTCCTCGCTGGCCTCCTGGAGGGCATCCCAGATATCATGCCCATTCTCGCCCCTAACATCAACTCCTACAAGCGCCTGGTCGAGAACTTCTGGGCCCCCGTTACTGTGTCATGGGGATACGAGCATCGCGCAGCCTCTATTCGTCTGATCGGACCTCCCACCGCAAAGGCCGGCGCGACTCGCTTCGAAGTCAGAGTTCCTGGCGCCGACACCAACCCTCACTACGTCATGGCGGCTATCCTTGGATGTGGCTGGCGCGGTGTTGAGAAGAAGCTCAAGATTCCTTGCCGTCCCCTGGCCGCGGGGCAAGATGTTGGTGGCGACGCCGACAAGGGAGAGCGCCTGGCGAAGAGTTTGAAGGAAGCTGTTGCCAAGTTCAGAGCCAAAGACAGCATTGCAAGGGAAGTCTTTGGTGACGAGTTTGTCGACCACTTTGCCGGTACCAGGGATAACGAAGTGCGGTTGTTCGACGAGGTTGTCACTGATTGGTAGGTCGCGCCTTTCCAAGCACAGTCGCTGAAGGGGATTGTCTTGCAATATGACTCGTGGCTAATAAATTGCAGGGAAATGCAGCGTTACATCGAAACGGTATAGGTTTATGAAATTCACGGTATTCTTGGCAACAGCACTGACTTACAAGGGTGTTGAGGATGGGAGTTGAGGTCTCATGCACTACAAAGGATGTAGAATCTCGCAGGGCTCTGAGCAATCGAATACGATACCCAGTCCATATTCATGATGTCTTCCCTTACCACCTATGATCTTATGCGCCATTGGTCTTAGCCACTTCCCCGTTTCCGTGGCTGTCAGGACATCGTCTCCTGTTTCCATCTACTCAAAACTATCTAACATGGCGGAGCAGTGAAGGGCATGCCGCCCTATTGCAACGCCGTCTGGATGTTGAGATAAGTCAGTCGCTCATGCTGGCAACGTGCACTGATATCCCATGTTGAGCCTGCCTGTCTATACACCCTGATCCTTCCACTTCCGATGCCCAGATGGCCCCAGGCTCATGGTTTTGTCAACCCATTACTTGGACATATATGCGAGTTATCTTTCTTTCGGACTTCCAATGCCAACAACAGCTGTTTGATCTCACACCGTAGAAAGAGTTCAAACAGATTCCCCATATTCCGAGGCTCCCTTCCCTCCCGACCAGTGAATGTCAGGATAATGGGATCCGTGGTTTCATTCATGCACATTTGACGAAGCGTGCGTCCTGCTGTAAACATTAAACTTGCCAGTACAGCAGCCAATATCATACGTACCTCAGAAGTCTCATATTTCTCTTGAGCATTCTCAATCCGATCGACGGCCTCGACACCGTACACAAAGTGTTTTACGTTGGCGAAATGACGTCCCGCCAATTACAGGGTAGGTAACTCAGCCTGCGCTCTTAGCCCCACAGTAGCTTCCCCTCCATACGACCGCCTATCAGTCAACGCCTTTTCGTTATCATACCCATTATCACGTCGATACCCTTCCTCGCAGGCGGCAAACATCAAATTCTGCATCTTTCAAGAGAGAAGGATTGCTAGAGAAGACTACACGAGTTGGCAACGGGGAGAGAAACCCGCATACCATGTCGGACGATGATGACTTCATGCAGGAGTCGGATGAGGAGCAGTATGGCTTCACCTTTCCTAACCCCACAACCAACAAACCCTCCGAGCTTCGCTAACCTAGGCTGCCCTGAAGGTACGACTTCGAGTACGAGGAAGACGATGACGATGACGCGGGCGATGTCGACATAGAGAACAAATACTACAATGCGAAGCAGATGAAAGCCAGCGATCCAGAGGATGCGATCACCGAGTTTCTCAGCATTCCAGAGCTCGAGTCGGAGAAAGGAGAATGGGGCTTCAAGGGTTTGAAGCAGGCTATCAAGCTGGAGTACAAACTCAAGAAATTTGACCAGGTCAGTCTTGTGGTTCCCCCCGCAGCTTCATGCAGAAAATGCAACAAACCTGCTGATGGTTTCGTACAGGCGGCTGCGCACTACGCCGAGCTCCTGACCTATGTCAAAACAGCTGTCACACGCAACTACTCCGAAAAGTCCATCAACAACATGCTCGACCACATCGAAAAGGGTGCAGATGGACCTGAAGCTATCTCATGCATGGAGAAATTCTACTCCCTGACCCTGCAGAGCTTCCAGAGCACGAACAACGAGCGGCTGTGGCTCAAGACGAACCTTAAGCTCGCGAAGTTGCTGTTCGACCGGAAGGACTACCTGACTATGAAGAAGAAGGTCCAAGAACTTCATGCGGCATGCCAACTGGAGGACGGATCCGACGACCCGAGCAAGGGCACCTACGCTTTAGAAATCTATGCCCTGGAGATCCAAATGCTCGCAGAGACCAAGAACAACAAACTCTTGAAGGCGCTCTACCAGCGTGCCCTCAAGGTGAAGTCTGCGGTCCCTCATCCGCGGATCATGGGCATCATCCGTGAGTGCGGCGGGAAGATGCACATGAGTGAAGAAAATTGGAAGGAGGCACAAGGCGACTTTTTCGAGTCCTTCAGGAACTACGATGAAGCTGGGTCCTTGCAAAGGATTCAGGTACTCAAGTATCTTCTCCTCACCACCATGCTCATGAAATCCGACATCAACCCTTTCGACTCCCAAGAAACGAAACCATACAAGAACGACTCACGGATATCAGCCATGACGGAACTCGTCGACGCTTACCAGCGTGACGACGTTCATGGCTACGAGAAGGTCCTCCAGCAGAACCAGGACATCCTTGCGGACCCTTTCATCGCCGAGAACATCGATGAAGTGACCCGGAATATGCGTACAAAGGGCGTCATTAAGCTTATCGCCCCATACACACGCATGAACCTCTCGTGGATCGCCCGGCAGCTCAAGATCTCTGAGCCCGAAGTTCAAGACATCCTTGGATTCCTCATCGTCGACAGGAAAATCAACGGGAAGATCAACCAACAAGAGGGAACGCTAGAGATGACATCCACAGCTGACGCAGAACGTATCGCCGCCCTGCAGAGCCTCACCACGTCTATCTCCGACTTGTTCACCGCAGTTTTCAATGACGGAGAGGGATATCGAAGTATGGACCAGTCAGCAGTGGACGACCAAGGAGTTGATATCTCGGGGCTGTCCCGAACTATCGGTTTGGCGGGCCGGGGCGCGAATCGTCGGCGAATGAGGACTGCTGCTAGCGACATGGTCCTCCAAGCTTGAGTGAGAAAAATGTAGGAGGATGAAAGACAAGATTGCAACGGATTACGCCTTGCTCTTGCAACCATTTTGGCCTTATCCAGCTTACATATCCTGGTCCCATGTGGTGCCACCTGTGCAGATTGGGAGTCCCCCCGGCTTAACCTTATGAGGGGGGCCAACTTTATGGATCGGTGGGGCAGTTCCGATATCATGATTGCATTCGGTAATCAGTCGCTGACAAGGATTATCATGCACAAGGTTCTTGGAGAGAATGCGCATGAAGAGTAAGCAGAGAAGTGTCGGCATTAAGAGGACTGTGAAGGGTATCCAGACACCGATCTCGATCCTGTTCCACGCGCCCGGGATAGGCCATTCTCCTCTGGGCCATGTTCTGCTGTCCTCTTCGGATGTCACATACGGCATACCACGGCGTTGAACCAACGTTGAATCAATGAACTTCATACACGTGTTGCTGACTGAGTCATTAATCTTCCCCGCGGATTGTGTTTCTTTGTGCGATGGATAGATCAGCTTACTCTGATACGCACGGCCGACGGCAGTGCATGAAAAGCGCCGTGCTAGCTCGATCGACGGCCGTTCTGAAGTCCTCAGCTGCCTATCGTTCGTTGGTGTTGCATGAACCACAGATAAGTGGCCCCATGAGATGCAGTTCTCGCGCGCCTCCATAATGACTATGCTGTTCTCCCTCTGCTTTGCTTTCCTTTCTTTTCGTTGCACGACAGGATCCTGAGGCTTGATTAGCCGTTCGTGTCAAAAGGCGAACCTCCGAATTGGGGGATGAGGGGAGAAGGGACGTGTAAGAAGAAAGGGGGCGAGAAGGGGGGATACGGGGGGGGAGGGGAGAATTCCGCTATTCCCGAAATTTCCAAGCTGACAAGGCCACCCCTTTCTGGTATTTATTGACGTGCAGGTGGTGGCTTTTGCAGATCTATCGCGACGAGGGTTCGTAGCGCTACGAATGTCAAGTCAGCCGAGGCGACCAAGGGGTGGTGGACGAAGAGGAGGTATGGTTGCTGCTGTTCTTCCCAGTGTTGACTTGTGGACCAAGGACGAGGAGCAACGACTAGACGGTTCGGCGACCAGTACCCTTCAGACGAGCCACCAGATCAGGACACAAGGAAGTGAGTTAAAACGAAAGCAGTCCGAATAGTGTGTCCCCAAGACGTCGATGGTAAGCCACTCGGCTGGAATACTGTGATCGTTTGCCCCACTCGCCTGACTGGAAATATGCCTATGCCTTTCCCATGAGGTCGATAGACACGGTTCCCCTTGATCAAGCTGGGTCGAAATTGCTGAAATTGGCCTTGTTTGTTGCCTTTTGCAATGCGCAAAGAGTGGCCAGACGACTACCTAAAAAGTCGATTCCATTTCAGTAGAAAAGCTCCTTCGATGCCCTCGTTCAAATGCAGCCGCCCCTAGTGTCATTTGGGACAGGACATCGTTCACCGCGGGTAGACATAGCTTCGAAATGGCCG
This sequence comes from Sarocladium brachiariae, assembly GCA_008271525.1. Classification (NCBI taxonomy): domain Eukaryota; kingdom Fungi; phylum Ascomycota; class Sordariomycetes; order Hypocreales; family Sarocladiaceae; genus Sarocladium; species Sarocladium brachiariae. Next base: position 128,180 of record RQPE01000002.1, read on the forward strand.
CCTGCTAACTTTAATGAGAACCTGGGACTTGCCAATTCTCTTTGGCAGTTCGGGGTTGGCTAGAGAGGTGAAGCTCCTCTTTCATTTCAGGGGAGCACCCCAAATACATTGCAAAATGTGATTGGATGCTATGGGTAAGCGTGCCAGCCTCCCACATTGACTCCCGAGCCGCGAGCACGTGGATGTGGCGAAAGCACCCAACCCCGGATTTTAGGACTGTCTGCACTTCTGTGTATACTAGATTCCATTCTATACTTCGAATGATGGAAAGCTTAGATGCTTGGGCTTGACCCGAGGCGCTAGAAGCATCGCTGCAGGTATGAGATCTGGCATCTGTAGTCGGCTTGAATGCGGCGCTCACCTGGGTCCTCCGGGTTTGGCAGGGGGTTGAACTGATGCAATGGCTCGCCAGACTATAATGACAATGACCTGTGAACTGGCGGACGACCTCATCAGAGAAACTCTGCTACAGATAAAGATATATAGCCAGGCTAAGCCAATGTACGAATAGTGACCTAAGTGTAAGAAAACCTCGTTGTCGAGCAAGCGTAGAAAAAAGCAATCAACACGGTGGAGTCCTTGCTCAGCGTGCCTAGGCTCACTAGACTTTTGTTGGTCGCCAAGTGACTAACTTCAATGGATGATAATCACGGAGATCTCAGGCCACTTCTCGGTCCCTCATCTTCGTCACTGAGGCCGGCGAGCACATGGAGACCTGTGACCGATCAGCGTTTTCTTCCATTGAGTAATATTTGCTTCATCGCTGCACAGCTGGACACTTTTTTTGGAATTGGAACGGCTCCTCGGAGCAAACGCTTAGGGGCCGCTTCCTAATTTGCAAGGCACCAAGTGTACGCCTTGAGACTTGACTGATGCACCAAAAACCCCGATGATCCTTCACTCGATATGAGTGAGTAAATCCTATCCAATTGTTATGCTGCCTGTTTCTCTCCACCAAGCAAGAAGCCTACGTTCGATCGACCGACCCAGGTCAGTCGCTAGATCGACCCAAGCCCCACAAATCCCGGCGCTTCGAGAAGCTCAGGAACATGCGAGGTTAGATCCTCTCTCTCAGATCTGAAGTCACATGAAATCCTGCCTAGATGTTAATATGGTATGAATTGTATCATGGAAGGGCCAGACTCACCGCAGCCTGTTTGAAAGATGCTCGCTAGAATCTCATGGACCCGAGGCTACATGGAAGTGGATTCCCCACCTAAAGAGATGTTGTTGCCCACTGACGACCTGTCACAAACGCTAGAGAACACTATCTTGACAAGCGAATCTGACATTGGAAGGGGGCGCGCATCGGGCAACGAGTCCGCTTTAATACTTCGGCTTGCTTTGATAGTCCTTTGGCCTAGTACATCGCCTATCGCTGGATCTTCCCCTGATCTTCGCTGGAGATGTCTCCGAGTACTGGCTGAAGATTCATTGGACGAAATCCTGCGTCCGTTTGGAATTTGACCCGTAAGTGGCAAATCCTGTACTTGAGCTTGTACTCACAGTAAACTTAAGTCTTCAGGCCCGGCTCTAGCGTTTTGGTCAACACCAGAAATGTGATGAAAATGTGATTGAACAGTCCAATGCCGAGACGTCTTGAACGGTCTGGTTCAGGAGTCAAGAAGGGGCCAGAGCTCTGGTAGCTTAGGGCGGCCATCAAGCTCCAAGTCCTGGTTGTTGAGTTGCATGGCGCGTTGCAGGTTATTGTTCAGCCTTGGAAGCTAAGTGCATGCTCTTAACCACTCTAGGCCAAATATGGCTGCTCCTGAGCGTGACAGCGAGCTTTTGGAAGCATTCAGGTGATATTGACAAGGAGAAGAATAGGGTGACTTCGTCAGAGCACTCCTACTTAATTCGCAGGGTTTCTTGATGGCGACTTGGCGAATTTCAACAAAAGCGCACCTGCGATGCTATAGCCACCGGGGGCGGCTGGAGAGAGCAAACAAGTGTAGAAGTCATCTTGCATCGTGTCATGCCTTCCTGCTTCCCAGATCAGGGTCCTTTGGTGGCTGTGTTGACCCTGAACTTCAGCAAGAAAGCCCCAGTGGGTATAACCATATTTGGGAAAGGTGAGGTCGCTGACAGAATTACGAGAACGTGGTAACGGGGCGCCAAATCAGGACTCATCGCAGTTATCACTTTGGGAGCTGTAGTACTGTACTCCGTATAGGCTTCAGGATAGTATGAAAGGCTCGTGAAGAAATACGGAAACATGCTTCGCGACTAGCAGGGTGTGGCTGGATGCAAATCATTGAACGCCCCAGCACGGTTTGTGAGTGATGCCAGACGGGACAATGTTAGGAGCAGTCAGTCCATGTGGTGTGAGCTACTAAGTTCGTATGTACCTGACCTTACGTACGCTCCTTCGCTAAGGTTTATTGCACTTTACTCTTGTTGGCGATCACTCCGACCAAATTCCAGCAGCTGACAGGTGGACTATTGGCTGGTGGCAGTTGGTTGTTGGTTGTTGCCAGTGGTTGTTGGTTGTTTGGCAGGAGCCACGGGGCGGTTCGACTGACTGCGCTTGCGGGTGGGCAGGTACTCGGCATGCGCAACGAACGCATTTCGCCAAACACCAACCAGGATCTGAACAGTTGGGAAATCTATATGGCAATTCAACGCAACGCAAGGTAACCTCAGGTACGTCTATCTATTATGGCTTGTAAGCCGGTCCCTGGGCCGGGTGCCTCTCCTTGTCAAACTCTGAGCGAGCGAGCGACAAGTCCACATTTCAGGCGCCACCAGATTTGGTGTAGGTGAATGACAGTCAGACTTAGCTTGGAGGCGGAGGCGGATGTGGAGGCGCCGCCATGGACAATAAAGAATGCCCTGGTCCAAGAGCATTGGCTCTTCTTCGGATCCAGCAAGAGAACTAAATTATATGGTACTAGCGATCACCTTAGGTGTGATCCGAGGTGTGTGAGCGCTACAGCGCTAGACTAATACTTTGATCTCCTTTTGTCTGGCCTGACCCTACAAGCTCCATGAACAGAGAGCCATGTACTGAGGCAGATGGGCAACTGGTCTCATTTAGACCCAGGTCTCCTCCGCCTCTTGGAGCGTCGATTCTCGTCTTGTTTCCTCCTTCTTCGATTCTGATATGATCCCACCTGTTACCTGGACTTATTTGCCTTCCTTCTCCATCCCTTGCGGTTCATTTGCGTTGCTATTCAAAAACTCCATGGATATGGCCTCTTCCGTTCTGTCGCCAGAGACGCGGAAGCCGTGTTCCAGCACCGATCCGAAATTTGAACAACCGATACATCATTGTGCTGTCTCAATGGGTCGAACTCTAGGCTCGCCGTCGTCACCATCGTGGACAGAATCCGGTTCTCTGCCTGGATACTTGCTATCTGTTCCTGTTCCTCACCACCCTGCTTCACCAATCATACCCTTGTCAAGTCAGTGCCCAATCGATGCCACCACAGCCGCCACTGCATTCAAACGCAATGCGGACACCGATTCCGAGACCACCCATTTCGCCGGTTCTTGTCAGGCTCAGGCTCCGCCGACTGCGCCTACCTATACCGTCGCTGCTGGAACCACCGCGATTGGAGCTGCGTTGTCAACGAAAGATCGACATGTAGCTTGCCAAGCTTCGGCCCCATCGACTTTCTTATTAGGCGAACCTCCAAGCGACCTCAGCTTCAATCAACACCACTTCACTCCCAGTCCGCCGCAATCCTTGTCGAACAACTCTGATCCCCCTGCAGCTCCGTATTCAAATTCTTGCTCTTTGACATCAATAAATTCCAGTTTTCGGGTTCTCCAGTCCCCACGCTGTCAGTCTGGCCTAGAACCCGATCTTCACCGAATCTGCAACCCCCGCTACTGCTGTCTCCACCACCCGCCGTCGTCCAGATTCCTCCATTTCCATCCCCTACCCGACCTCGCCAGTGCTTTCACACCTGGTACACGAGAAGGTGTACCACTCGCAGCCATGGATGGCGAGGACCCCCATGACATTGCAGCACAACAAGCTGCTGCCAAGGACTATCAGCCAGCCCATGAAGTATGTTGTTTGCTTTTGTTCGGCCTGCTGCGCAAACGACAGGCCATTGAGTCGCCGTTGTGTGGTGACGACTTTTGGTCTCACATACGGATGACTTTCATGTCCACGCCCCTCTCCGAAAAACTCACCATGCGATGCAAGCTTACTAACCCTTGATCCTTTGCCTCAGTCTCCTCTTGTCGGCGGCAAGCTGCCATGCGAGAACATCACCAACGAGTACGCCAAGGCTGACCCAATCTATGTCGAGAAGACTCTGGTTAGTTCAGAAGTTCTTGTTTGGTAATATGGCTTCTCGCTAACGATTGCGGTCGGAATCTAGGCCCTTCCACAAACGTACTCGGAATATCGACCTGTGCGTGGCGATGGCAATTGTGGATGGCGAGGTAAGCTATGTGAATTCCCAAATGACCAGGCGTGCAGCAAGCAGGCTGGAGCAAGAATCCGCTGTCTCACCCGAGCGCTATCTAAGCTACCCCTTCCTCTGCATTTCTCGTGCGTCTCTAAGTGGTGTCGCGCCTTAACTGTGGTGATGTGAAGCTACTAGCCTTGAGCAGTATTGGTGCTAACGTCGTCTTCCCAGCCATCGGATACTCATACTTTGAAAAGCTGGCCGAGTATGGCAATAAAGCCAGGCTAGAAAGCGAGTACACCAGGCTCACGAAATATAATGAACTATTAGGCTCTGTGGGCGACTACAACTATTGGGAAGACTTTGCCGAACCGGCCCTGGAGCTCCTCACAGACCTCGTCTCAACATCTGACGACATACAAGCTTCGCTCTCACTGGTTATTGAGCGATGGAACGACGAAAACATAACCAATGCCATAATTTACTACCTCCGGCTCCTTGCTGCTACTTATTTGAAGGAACACGCTGCAGAGTACGACCCTTTCGTGCCCACCGGGAATGGGGTACAGGGGCACTGTGAGGCCGTGATCCAGCCTGTCAACCGCGAGATTGAGCATCTCGGTATAGCTGCTCTCAGCAATCTCCTCTTGAAACCAATTGGCGTCATCCTGGAGATTGCCTACCTCGATCGAAGTGAAGGCTCGACTGTGAACCAATATCGGTTTCCCGAGGACGCCAATGAGCAAGACGACACAGCCTTGGGCCCCGTTGTCTATCTCCTTTATCGGCCAGATCACTACGACATCCTTTATCGTGCTCAGAGTAACACGTCTTTGGAAGACACCGGCCAGGAAATTGTGTACCAAGTTAATAGAGCCGAGGTACTTCCTGTTAATGTCGGTGTAGACCACACGCCTGCCATGGGTGGCATGCCTGGCATGTCGGAACTGGATTTCGGGCTTTTGAACAGCATTATACCCAGCTATTTCGAGGTGAGCCCTGGGGATCCGATTGGCTCACCAAATGCGGCGGCTTCTCAACCCGATGGCTTTCCCCAACGGCAGAGTCCCTGGGGCCCGCCGTACGATGAGGGGCTGACAGCCACTTCATCTTCATCGATGGCGCCGCCCAGTGCGGCAGAGGTCTCGACGAACCCATCCACGCCTATGACTGGTGGCTCGTCAGGTGCAGCACCAAGTGTAGGACCTGCTTCCGGCCCATCCCAGTCAGGGGCGTCGACTGACTGTCAGATCCGATTCAGCAATGCCCAGTACGACTACGACGAGATTTCCGACCAATTCCAGGTCCAGACAAGCACATTCAAGAACAGCGTGTACAACACAGCACACTTTAGGAACCCGAACTTCCAGCCGGAAGAATGCCACCCAGATGGAGATCCTTCAGAGGGGCGGATATCAGTAAAGAAAAAGAAGCGTCAAGATTCGTGAAGGAAACGCAAGGCGAAGGAATTGGATCGTCGAGGCATGAGAGCCACTTCTGCGGCTACCGGACTGTAGTGGAAATGGCACTCGGAAGGCCCTTGACACGAAAAGACGACTAGGAATGCCACGTACCGATCTCAAGATCGACCGCAAGGACAGGGGGGGGAGTGATCGGACAACACCGGGTCAAAAGTCAAAGGAAAACGGTGACAAGCTGGGGGGTTGCAGTCATTAACATCATCAAAGCCTATGGGAGGTTGGGGTGTCTTTCTCTGCTCACAATCGTGTGGCGTACGCTTTTTTTATGACTATTAGTTATGCTTTCGGATGTGTGTCCAGGGAGGCTTTTTGTTTAAAGACAAGAAGAATCAGCTGGAAAGCATGGGAAAACCGTGACCTATCCAGGGCTGTATTCTGTAAGACATGCGTGAGCTATGATTGGGTAGTGGTCCCATCTGCATACAATGTAAGCATGCAAGATGGATCTGAAGTGCAGCGACGACCTGCCTAATGCAAGGGGTGGAGGGGAGTTCAGAGCCGAACCAAGCGAGAGACAAGTGAGAGGTCACACCAGTCAGCGAGCGGCAGGCAAAGAGGAGAGGAGCTCAAGAATGGAACCTCATGACAGCTAACACGAAGAGGGCTGGACACAGTTCCACTGCGCAAAATGTGACAGGCGGATGAGGCGTCGGTCTCCATACCCCATGCATGCAATTAGTGTTTCTCCCAGAGCCCACGCAGGAGAGGAGGAAAGGCAGTGCAACGGGGTCGTGTGTCCAAAGTGAGGCAGGGCGGCGCGTGCTTGGCGAGGATCTGCATGGCATGACATGTCATTTTCGTGTCATACAATTGAAACTTTCAGGTGGTGGTGACTCAGGTACCTTGACTGGGCAAAAACAGACACGGGTATCTCGTGCCGAAGCAGATAAATGAACTGTGTCTAGTGCAAGGAAACCAAATCGTTGGATTTGATCTCGTAGGTACCAGTACTGGGGAGGGAACTATCGTCATCATCATGATCGTCAAGGGAGGCAGCGGTTGAGGCTGGAGGAACAAAGTAAGATACCGAGGCAGAGGTGGAAGCTAGGAATTGAATCATTGGCTACAGAGAGCTCCGTCAAGGAAAAAGCCTTTTTTACTGTCTTACCTGTTGTTGCCTACCTCGTGTTGCTATGGGAGCTGGTCGGACGGGCGGCGGAAGATGAGTCCGCGGTTGAGCTATAGAAACTTTAAAAAAGGATGACAGGTGTGGATATATACATATGTATATATGTACAAGTACGCAGATGCGGTGCAGATCCAACTGATACAGGGCTAAAGGTTGAAGGAGGAGGGGTTTGGTGTGGTGCAGGGGTACGTACCTGTAGTCAAGTGAGGATAGGAGATGATACTGTACCGCATGTGGGGAGTGCAATTGGTTCTTGAGCGGGATCGCATTGCATTGAGATAGGAAAACATGATGTGGTGTGTGGTAGTGTGACTGTGTGAGCATGTATTGGTTTAGGATGAGTCGATCGCTTCACGGATAGGCGGAGGCGGAGGGTTTGCTGTTGTTGTTTGCCGATCGGCAAAAGCTGAGCTTCGGCAAGCTAAAGGTAAAAGAAAGTAGAAAGGTACCTTGGCCATGGTTGGTTGGTCGCATTGAAAGGGGGCTAGGCGGGCTGAGAGCATCAGTTTGGCTCGCTTAGGAGACGAGACGAGACGAGACGAGAGCAAAAGCGTATCCGCATTTGTGGACAAAGGACATCCTCACGTCGGATCTGTACGCTTCATAGGGAAGGATGGCAAAATGAAAGACGGGAGTGTCGAACGAAGAGGGTAGCGTCTATGCGACAAGCTTCAGCGAGGTTCTATTGAGAGTATTACCGTGGTCACCGATACGCTCCAACTGTAGAGCATGTATGTGCCTTAATCTATGGGCCTCGCATGTCAGCTGCAGCCCTTGATGCGACAGCGCACGAATTCTCTGCAGTTGGGATGGTGGTGGTAGTGGAGGAGGTGAGAGATCGTACGATGGCGTAGCAATGCGTGTGTGGAAGTGCATGATCTCCATTCGCAGGGCTTGGTGCAGGGGGAAAGTACATGCAGATGCAGAATGTCGATCATGCCTGATGGCGAAGATGCAGAAACAAAAACCGTATCTCTCACGGTGGTAGTTCATCGGCCTGGTTCAGCTAAAAGGGAGGGCGAGATCTAGAGTACCTGGTGGGTGTGTACCTTGCCTGCCAAGACCCTAGATGCAAGATCAGCCTGGTAGGGATGTGAGGCATGGCGATTGCGAGACGTGCCGAGGGTCGCATGCGCGGCGTTGATTCGAAGAAACCAAGCAACCTTGTAAGGAGACGGTACCAACCTTCCTCCCCAAGGTGGACTGAGCTGAGGAAGCGCACAAATGGAGAGCGTTGTTGATTCGATGCCCTGTGGTGCGTGCGTGCGTGCGTGCGTGCGTGCGTGTGTGCATGTCTGCATGTATGATTCGAGTTGCGACGAATCTGCCTCGATGTGTTGATACGAGGATCATGATGGAACCGTGGTGTGTCCAAGGATACATCGTTTCGGGCCTCACTCCTTCCTCAGTGATTGCCGCAGCCGGTCACTGCTACGGCCTGACTTCGGTATGGTTGTTTGGCTGTCGTGTTGGACAAGAGAACTGACGCTATTGGTCTTGTTCGCTGCGTCCATCTTGTCTGATGTCTTCTTCGATTTCCTGATGGTGCCTAGCAAGTAATTGTTTCTGTCACCATGGTCGCGTCTCGTGGGCACATCATCTGCCATCGACGTGGACAGTCTGGTTCGACACTGTAGATTGCAACATTTGCTCTCCCTATGATGATGATGATGATGATGAAAATGACTCTCCCTCTCGAGCGTATCTCGCGATCGATACCGCCAACCCACACCTATAACCACATGTGCCAAGTTTCCTATAGTCCCTTCTCCTCCCCAACGGCGCTTCTGATACCTGCCGAGAAGCTGTCCAACGCCCTCTATACAAGCTTCTGCCCCGTTGGCGAACTTACGGGGGCGCTCGCCTACCCAATAATATCTTACCCCGATCAATCTTTCTTCGTCACCTCGACGTCACCTCTGGCAGCGGCCTTTAGACCATAGGAATGGCATCGAACTATCTGAAACTAGGATTGTACGAGTGCTCTGCTATCTAGTGCTGTTTGCCGCGAACCTGCCACTCGAGGTTACAGAGAGGAAAGTCTCTCCTATAAAAAAGCCCTTGGGATTCTAAAGATCCAGATGAATAGACAAATCCCTAACGCGAATAACGTCGAAGCAACGTACGGAAGTCCCAGCCAAACACCTCCAAGTTCCATTCCCTTCGCCATCAGCCATCCAAAGGCGGGAGCCCCGATCGAGCCCATGCCTGCCTCCATGCTCGATATGATGGTGTTCAGAGTAGCCACCGTATGGGGTTCCACGACGCCCGAAGCAAGGGCCCTCATCTGAGGCAGCAGACCGACGCCGAGGCCGTAGGTTACGAGCGCAGCGACAAGGACAGGAGGGGCGTAAGCGACACACGCGAAAAAGCCACTCAGCATGATGAAGATAACAGAGCCTCGGGCCATGTAAAGGTCTCTCTTGAGAGGATTGGCACCGATGCGCCTGACAATCAGCTTGGAGAGTACAGGGAGGATCAACAGAAGCATCACAAGGCTTGTGACCTTGGTGATTGTGAAGAAGTAAGTTGCCTGTACACACACGCAGTCAGCATATACCACTCGGGAGGTTTCTTCGATGAAAGAAGGGGGAGCATTACCGTAGACCAACTCCAATTGAATCGTTTGGTCGCATACTGCAGGAGGAGAGACTCGAATGCAATCTTGATGGGGAAGAAGAACCCGATTCCCGCAACCAACAGCATGACGCTCTTCGATGCTAAAACGAAGCGCCAAATGTGCTCCGTATTCTGCTTCGCCCCCAGAAGCAGCTGATGTACATAGGCCTTGGGTGGTACAGAGCGTGCCTCGGGTTCCGAATCTTCATTTGGTATCAGGGCTTCGCGTTCACTGCCTACTGAACCGCGACGGTGACGCGCAGCATCCGCTTGTTTCCGGAGGCTCAGCGTCTCTGGCACCAACAGAGCCGCGAACGTCCCCAGAGCCATGAACGTGATGCCTATCCACATGGGTAGCCACGGGTTCATGCTCATGAGCCAAGCGGCGATGGGATTGAGCACGGCGCTGAGAACAATGCCCAAGGCTGTGATGCGGTAGAAGACCGAAGCACGCTCCACCGCTGGGATGGTATCGCAGAGGATAGTCCACAGCATAGCCAGGGCCATGGGAGGACCGCCTCCTATCAGGTATGCCACTGCTGTGGGAACGATCAACCAGACTGAAAAGACCTGAGGATGAAGCACTAGGAAAAGAGAATTAGCCCATCGTATTTTCTGTGCGCAAGAAAGAAAGAAAAAGTCAAGACTCGGAGTGAACCTACAGATTACAATGCTCAGGATCCCTTCGATCAAGATCCCGAGGAAGGACAGGAATAAGACAGGACGACGACCGTACTTGTCGGCAATGATGCCAAAGGGGATTTGCACAAGCAACGCTGCCCGCATGATTGTCAGATCAGAACCAACCTTCAAATCCAGCATGGGATAAAAGAGAGAGAGAGAGAGAGAGAGAGAGAGAGAGAGAGAGAGAGAGAGAGAGGGAAGACTCACGGACCCAGCTCTCGCACGAAGCCCACCAGCTGCTAACCATGGCCAACGTCTTCTGTACCTCCGGCTCCTTGCACCGCTGGTCCTGGATCGTCGGTTCGTTCATATAGTGATCCGGGAAGGCATTGTGGCAGATGAAATCTTCTATGATCTCCTGCAGAGGTGCGGTCGTCAGGAAGGCATACACTTCCACCAGACCCATGAAGACAAAGGATAGGAGAATGACCGTCTGCCGGAACCGTTTATCGGGGACAACCTCTGGTGGCAAGTCTGTGGCTAGTAGCGGCGTCTCAACGTCTTCGAAGGGCGCTGTCGTCTCCATGGCCCCAATGTTGTCGTCGCAGTTCGCACCATCCAGGATCGCATCCCTGCGAACATGCCCTGCCGCGTTCATGTTTTCGAAAGACGCTGTCGCAAGAGACGGACCGGACCTACTCAGGCAGTCGAAACCAGCGACTCGCCCTCGCAGGTTTTATGTGTATGGATCTGGAGCAGCGACTGCGCTGCCGACAAGAAATAGAAAAGTTGCAACCGTGAGGTCAGGTACATCTTCATTAGAGAAAAAGCAGGAGAGAGCACACACGCGTCAGTCTTGACGCATCCTGATGCATTGCGCAATTTCAATACCGTGGCGTAAGCAAGGATTTCAAAGGTGACAGAAGTGTCTGGGCGAGGAACTTTGGAATAGCGGCCAAAAATCTCCTGGATTGGGGGTACAGTAACCGAAATCAACCGAGAATCTGTACGCTAGACGGTGTCTCAACCTCAAAAGTGACTGCCCAGTTTCTCCCAGCTGTGGAATTCAATTCGACTCTGGAACATGATGTCCTTTTCACAATATTTATCATCTGCCGTTGTGGTTGATCTCTTCTACGAAGCCAACCAAGGACGCTGGCGCGTATCAAGGACAGTGAAACGCGTCAGCCCTGCACCGCGTCAGCACGCTCTGGATCTGGCCACTTGTCGGAGTCGACTTCCGATAGCAGCCAGAGCTGAGATGTGAAAAGAATGCCTTTATTTCCTGCCATATACAAGGTAGCCTTTGGACTCATCCTTGGGTACTTAGCCCATGATCCTGTCATGAGGAGCTGATGGCCAGCCTTGGTTTATGAACCAGCACGAGCAAATCGCCCAGCCTCCAGCCCATTGACTACAGAATATATCTAAAGCCCATCGCTCTCAATTCAGGGTCAGTATCTCCCGAGGAAACCTCATCAACAGGCCGGATTTCCCTCTCAGCCATCTCCAATTTCCTATTCTCCCGAATATGGATCAAACGAAGAGCAAAGGCCAGCCCAGCCACGACCAAGCAGATGACAGCATTGGCACTACCGCCCGGAATGAATTGCGGCTCGTCCTTGCTCGGATACATGTACGAGCCGTAGATGGAAGCGGTGTTGCCGATCATGTTGCAGATGGCGATGGCCGAGGAGCGCTTCACCAGTGGACGCGGGAAAGAATTCGTCACCCATGAGACGAGGATCTGATCTGCTCCGAGCATTTTGTCAATATTGTCAACAACAATATAGGAAGCATGGTACATCACATCTCCCACTTACAAGCACTGACCGCACCCATTGGCATGAGAAACATGGCAAAGAACCGCGGGCCCGTCTTGGTAGTTCCCGTGGCGACTGCGTTCCCGACAGCGGACAGACACATCAGGCAAATGATGTGGATTGAACGATCATTCGTCTTCGCCGACGTCCACGTCACGCAGACAGACACGAGGAAGGTTGCAAACTGGTACGCGAGTGTCAATGTTTTGACTCCCCACGCAGCTGGAGACCCAGAATGAAGAACTGTAACAGACTACAAAAAAGGCACTTACCCATACGGGAGCTGTGAGCCACAAGATCTCGATTCTTGTAAGTCCCAGAGGCTTGCCCAGAGTGTTGACTATCGTAGGGAAGAAGTATTGAAACGTCTGGCTGAGGAGACTGGCGTGCTGGAATAGAATGAAGACATACAGCCGATAGTCTTTGAGGGCGAGCTTCAATCCTGTCCACACGGACGCGCCATGTTGCTGATCAGCTTCGCTGATGTCTTCGAGCAGACGCCAGGCCGCGAAGGTACGCTCTTCCTCGGTGAGCCAACGGGTGGTGTGAGGATAGTCAGGAAGCACGAAGCCAGCAACGATGGCCACGCCGATAGTGATGACACCTTCCTGTGAACCTCTGTCAGACTCGCCAAAGTTTCCAAGTAGACCACAGCTTTCAAGGATTCATGAGGGACCCCCAAACTCACGATGATGAAGAGCCACCTCCACCCTGCCAAGCCAAGGTTGCCGTCGAGGTTTCCCAGGATGGCAGCTCCAAGCAGACCTCCAAACATATTCGCCAGCGCATTCCCAGAGTAGAACCAACTGATGCGCCTCGTCATCTCGGCTCTCGTGTAGTGCGAGCTCATCAAGAAGACGGCGCCTGGGAAGAAGGGCGCCTCGACGAAACCCAGAAAGAACCTCACCACCACCAGATCCGTAAACTTCCTCGTCGCCGCATTGCAGGCGGAGACAGCTCCCCAGAGGACCATGGCGCTGGACAAGTAGATGGAGGGTCTGACCCTTGTGATGAGCAGATTCGAGGGCAGTTGCATCAGGAGGTAGCCCACGAAGAAGATGGAGGTGGCGAGGTTGAAGTCTGAACCTGTCATGCCCAGATCTTCCTCGAGGCTGCCGAGCCGCGCCTGAGCGAGGTTGGAACGGTCGAGGAAGTTGAGCAGATACATGACGATGAGGAACGGGAGCAGGCGAGAGTCGACCTTTCGGAGGAGTGCTTTGCGCTTCTGCGCGCGCCATTCTGGGGATTGCTGCTCGAAATGGGTGATCAGGGCGCGGCTGGCTTCATCTTGGAGCGCCTCGGACGATTTTACACCTGTTGCAGAACGGTCTTCCGCCGTAGTCACGTCCGGCTTCTCTGACATTGTAAAATGATGTAAGTCGTGAGAAACGTGAGATAATCTTCTCTCTGGTAAAGCCAACTAGACTTCCAGACCAGGCCAGGATGCGGACTTTGGAGGATCGATCAAGATCAACCTGAAAGCGGCTCTCTGTAGCGATGAGTGAGTACATGCTAGAACTATCATCATGTGCAGCAGCGCGATCTATTTATTTATCCAAGACATGATCTACTGCGTCACATCGCTCGCTCCCTTTATCAACCATCCCCTCATGTGTCGGCATGCTTGCCCCCTCGCCACCGATCCTCGGCCATGTATGATCCATTGCATGACAGCATGCACCGTCTCCGAACTAGGTAGCAATTCAACAAAGCGTGTGCAGGAGGATCGATAAATTGACAATTACACCGGAGTAGGTGGAGCGTGGGGGAAAGCTGGAGTTGGGGGTAGTAGTCAGTCTGGAACTGTATTGCCTACCTTATTTCCTTCAACCCCAGACTTGACTTGTCCACTGTCAAGGGTTTTGAGTCATGACATGAACAGTGAGTAAGAATAGCTCAAGTGATTTGACAAAGATGGGCACCAACCTTTGCTTGGGCACACGCGTGTGTCTGATATCTTCTGAACGCCGCCACTGCTACGCTTTGCAGAGCACGAATACTAGATGAACCAGCATGAGTTGGAGAGGCCAGACTCTCCTCAAGAAGCCGTGGAGAGAGGCAGAGGGAGAGACTGAGTTGAGCTTGTCGACTAAGATCCTGTGCGTCGGTGGCTGCAACCATGACACACCACAACCCCCAACACTTGCATGCTACAAGGCTCCATTCTCATGCGTCGGTCGGAGATCTTTCGGTGGTCAAATGAGTGAACCGATGCTAACTTGATTCATCTATTGGCTTGACACAAGGGACATGCTGTAGACGCAAGGACAGCCTCCGGCACCTTAACTCCGTTTAACCGGGCCAAAGGGTGGCATCCGAGTACATTCCATCTCTTCATCTTGTAAAGCCACAGCATTCTGGCGACACACCATTTGCCAGGTACTGAAAGACTTTGTAGAGTCAAGCTTAGCCATGGGCAGTTCCCGACTTGGTGCTGCAGCTTGGAACTACCGGAGAATTTCTTTCTCTCTTTATCAACGGAAATAACATCAAGATGCCATACAGCAGAAAATGCCAGGATCAGAACCATCTCACGCAACTCCCCTTCCCCGCGTGGGCGCCCTCCGTATCCACTGCATATGTTGTATGTTTCTCCACAGGACGCATTTCTACCGTGCACGTAGGATCATCATCAGTCCGAGTTCGCTACTATATTGCACCGAAACCGAAGACTCTCGGCCACGCGTTGTGGATGTCACACGAATCATGGGGTCATTACATGAGCAAGAGGCTTTTCTGTGCTAGCTACATGTATATAGAAGTGGTTGAAAAGGGTTGGTCCTGTGCACGCAAGCTGCCTGGCCAGTGCATACGCGGTATCAGTCATTTCGGTGGTGCTTGGATCAGGCGCGCTCAGCGGGAATAGTTTGGTAACCAACCGAAATAAGCGGCAAAGAGTACCGGAGCAACACTGATGGACATGTGCCTTATGTTCTGTAATTCCAAGATCAGTGTACGTATATGTAGGGAGTCCCACGTCAATTACGTGAGCATCCAGGCAACTTAGTGTTTTGAATGGCGATACGCCAGTCCGATGGAGCGTTCATCGGGCGGGCCCTGCGCCGTAATATGCTCGAAGATCTACTCTCACGCATCAGAAGCACCCATCCGCCATCGCGACTTTACCCTGACCAACAGCATCCTCTGGGTTTTCAAGATGGTACGACGGTGTAGCTATCATCGTCTGAGGGCGGACAAGCTGGTATCCCTAACTACGCCGCCTCATGAGATGTTGAAATGTTGTTGGTGACTGCTTATTATCATCATAGACCTCGAGCCGGGGCCCTGGTCCGAAACACTTACACGGCCATTTCGAGGACGCATCCACGACTATCTCGAGATAATTACACTCATAAAATTGAATACAAGATGACTGATATAGAGACATCCGCGCTCGTCGAAGCAAAGATGAAAAAAGTAAGACAAATTCAACACTGTTGAGAACTAGGTATCTCCTCAACCGCACTTCACGGGAGTAAGCTCAGTGATAAATGATGAGCAGTCCTGCGCATCCCACATAGTCTGAGCAAAAGTCATTCTTATTCAGAACCTTCACAACTTTGGACCTTCATGAACTGCAAAAATGAATATCAATCTACAAAATTATCCATGGAAAAGAACATCTGCCAGACTGCCAGGAAATTACCCGAAGTGGCGACTTACACGACAGAGACTCTGGGGGCACGACCCGCTACCGCAGCCACGGGGCGCCGCCACCAAAAAAAAGGTGTTTGCGTCATCCACAGCCCAATCAAGGGTCCCGCGCCAACCTTCATCGTCACTCACTCACCACTTTGACGCTTCCATCATCACCTTTTCTCTTTCAATAATAATTCTTATTTGTCCTTACACGTACCACTACTTTCATCTCCCCGTCAGCAACACCTCCACGTTGAAATACAGTCTCTTGAGAGCTCTCTCCTCCTCGATGCCACGAGCCCCCGACGTGGTCGAGCTCACTTCCGTATCATCCGAAGACGGGGCTGGCCGGCTATCATTCGACTCATTCCATGACAACGATAACGAGAACGACGACATCACCATGCGCGCCCAGCCAGACGCTCCTCTGGTCTTCCCAACAACCTCAACCCAGCCTCCCTTCTGGCTTACTCACCGCACACGTCGCATTCCAGGCTGGCTCACTGGCCTCGTTGCGACGCTCAGAGTCCAACTACCGATCCTGCTCCGTCCACGCCTCACATGGCGCTACGTTCTCCTCTCCACCATCTTCCTCTACTCGTCATACTGCCTCGTCACAGGTTCGCATCTCTTCGCCTCCAAACTTCCAGACTACAAGGGTCCTCACCGCGTTGGTGCCGTGGACCTCGAGGTACCTCTCGCGAAACCATTTCTCGTGAGCAACGCCACGCTCAAGGGCACCGACTCACTGCCAGCTTTCGAGCTCGAGACGGTTCTCTTCACTCTCTACTATCCGATCGACAAGGACACTCGTTCCTCTAAAGCAAGGCATCTATGGTTCCCACGTCCAATCTCCCTCACTGCCGAGGGGTACGCCACCCTCGCTCACGCGAACAACTTCATCGTTCGTCCCATCTTCACCTTCTTTCTCTGGCTTGTAGGCGGCAGCATCACGATCCCTGCCGCCGTTGACGTTCCACTCCTCTCCTCATGCCACGAGGCTTCCGACAACAGGCCTCTCCCGGTCATGGTCTTCTCCCACGGCATGGCCTCTTCTCGCACAGACTACACCCACTACCTTGGCGAGCTCTCGTCTCGAGGCCATGTTGTCGCCGCCATCGAGCACCGCGACGGCAGCTGTCCCGGTAGCATAGTACATGCCCCGTCGAAGCCTCCGCGTCGAGTTCTTCCCCTCCGCGAGAAAGACCTGGCTTCAGAGCCTCCCATGGACGAACCTCGTCTGAAACGCGACCAACTCGCCTTTCGCACTGCCGAGATCATGGAAACCATCAGAGCCCTGCAAACACTCCACTCCGGCTCACCGCTGATCAGCACACGCTCCGAAGGCGCACACCTCTCCTCCTTCGCCAGCCGGCTCGACTTCTCTCAGCTGACCATCGGTGGCCACTCGTACGGAGCAACCGGAGCCCTGCAAGCCCTCAGGACCGCGAACTCATCTTCGAACCCAGCCGTTGGCGGTATTGCCCTCGACCCTGGCAAGTCCAGCGGTCCGCTCAACGCCGACATCAACGTGCCCTTGCTAGTTGTGCACTCCAATTCATGGTCGCGGGCTCACAGCATCTTCTACGGCCGCCCTCACTTCGACACGGTCCGCGACCTTGTCAGCGAAGTCCTCAACCGAACCGGCGCTGCGTGGTTCCTCACGAGCAAGGGCACATCCCACCCGAGCGTGACGGACGCGCCCTTGCTTCAGCCTCTGCTGCTAAGTTGGACGACGGGAGCCACCGTCGATGTGCGGGAAGGGTTGCAGGAGTACGTTCGTGTTTCCAAGGATTTCTTCAACCATCTCCAGGGGAAGCAGAAGCAGACAGGTTTGCTGAGCGAGAAGACGACCCACGATGAATATGACCACTGGGTGAGCCAGGAGAGGAAGGAAGAATTCTCCGAGACGATGGCCAAATACTGGCAGATCCACGTCAGTCCGGCCGATGATTCTTGATATGAGCACACGTAGACATAATGAAAACATCCTAATCTTCCCGGTTTGTAGAACCCCTGTAGGGGCTGAAGGGGACATGGAAGTGTCGCTGTCCTGACATTGTTTGATTCCACCCTTCCTCATACCCACCAGGTTTACTTCGCACCGTATTGGAGCAGGTTCACAAAGTTTACTACTTACTACTCAGGCGCGGTCGGTGCGCCAAGCCCATGCTGGACAAGATTCGAAAGGCTTAGAGTTCTGGAAACATCTAGTTTCTGTGGCGAAGACATGGCACGTGTGTGTATGAAAGTCCAATATAGCGCGCCTTTTAGCCTTCCGTAAGGTTAATGTCAGACCTTTCTTTCTATCTTCCGCGGATCCTCGGCGCAGGAGATATGCTGTGCATAGCGAACAAATCATAGTCGTTCAATCTTATACCCGGATGGTCTGATGCAAGTTACAGTCATCAGTTACAGCATCATAATTCATCCAAGGAACCGCAGGACTCCCTTGCAATTCGCCCCCATCATGACTACAATGACCTGTTGTTCTTTGGACTCCTCCAAGGAAACCCAAGGTAAATAGTCTGAACAAAAGAAGGGACGTCAACTTCGGGACTAGATTCCGACTGCACGACGAAACCCATCATCGCCTGCTACTGTATGTTCTCCCTGGTCTGCCTCAACTTTGTACATGTGAGGCCTCCCCCCTCCACACCGTGGCTTTGCCTGGGCTTGCTGTGCCTTGCATAGAAGCCCGGCATCGACGGGAGCGAGAAGCGAGAACCACATACTTGTACATTTTCACGTTGGCGCGTGGGGAACTTCGCCTAAAATTGACGTACACGGTATAGGCGCCTCCTCCAAGAATGGATAAGATCGCGTTTGAATCATGAAGAAGCCAAACTGCCCCCCCTGAGACGTAGCGTTTGTTGCGTTCAAATCAGCCTAGTCTAACTGTCTAACCTCAGCCGCATCCGCTTTCAACCAACCTGTGGAGCACGTTTTATGTACTTCGGTTGCAGTCGTAGTAGTAGCAGCAGTAGTAGTAGTATTAACGATGGTCTTGTCTGAGGTCCGTCCGCTTCACGAGAGTGTGTCGCCAAGCGCTCGCTTGGGTTGAAATTAGACACAAGGCTTCCCTCTTGTTGAAACGTAGATTTATTTAAGCCGCGGGATTTGTTCGCTTGGTCTTCCTCATGTTTAGTGATTTTTCACTTTAAGAAGCTGCACGCCAAAGTCCTCTCGTTCTGAAGTCTCTCTCCTCGACAGACCTAGCTATCAGAAACGTCCTCTCAACTTCAAACCTTTTCAACCACTCCAATTGTCTTTTAAAAAAAGATCAAGAAGAAAGAAGAAAAGAAGAAAGAAAAGAATAACCATGTTGCTTCCCGTCTTCCTCAGCCTGGCTTCTCTCGCCCTGGCCGACAACCGCGTGTTCGCCTCTCGCGGCTCCGAGGCATGCAAGTCCTGCCTGGGTGAAGTCGAGGCCGCATGCAAGGGTCCCATCACCAGTGACCAGTTCAACGACTGCTTCTGCTCCGTGGGCGACGAGGGTCTCGCGTGGCCAAAACTTGCCGATTGCGTCGCCGGCAGCAACGCGCCCTGCTCCCAGGACATTCAGTACGATATACTCGGCGACTGGGGGGCGCACTGCTTCGCCTACAAGAAGGACGAGGAGGAGGAGGTCTGCGTCGACAGCACCCAGAACAATGCGCTCCTCATGTCCGTTGCCGACGTGTTCTGCACCGAGTTCTTGACGTGAGTCCTGTTCCTTCTGCGATTCAACTTCCTTAGGATACACATACTGACGACAACTCGCTGGCTACTACAGTTTGACAAGCCAGACTCAGTCTTCCACTCCTACCGCCGTACAGACTCCTGGGGCTACCACAACAACAACAAGCGCAGGAGTTAAGGAGACTACAGTATCCGGCACATCGACCGGGGCGGAGGAGTCGACTGCCATCACAACATCAGCACCATCGACCACGACCAGCGCTGCCTCGAATCCTGCTTCCAGCACAGGAGCCGGCGCGGCCACGACCACATCCGCTCAGAATAACGGTGGTGTGTCTTCAGTCTCGGCTGTTGGGATCGCTCCAGTTGCTCTTCTTGCCCTCGCCATCTCCGGTCTCTTGATGTAAGTGGTTTGAGAACCATATTATACAACACCATCGTAAACCTATAGCGAGTATCTTCACCCAGGCAACTCTTTTCCACAAAATCAAAAAGGATCGTCGTCGAATCAATATACACTACCTATTTATCAGAGCAATACCAGACCATAATACTATACCTTGCAAAAGCTTTTTCTGCTTCTTCTTTCTTTAGTCTTTTGAACTTGAAATGCCATAAGGCGTCGCGAATCTTTCACCTGCTCCTCTTGAAGACTTGGGCTATGTGTGAGCAAAGGTCCTCTTATAGTAAGCCTTTCAGCCTTGTGTGGTCCTCACTCAGCAGTCCTGAATCTTTCCGTCAAAGCTGCACATAAGAACGCTGCCGACTTGGCACATCGGTCAGCTACTTTGCGTCTCATGTCAGCCTTAGAGAGGACTCATTGAGAAGCTGAACAACGCGGGAGCGCACCATATGAAGCCTACCACTCCTGGCTATCCGGGGGGCCCAAATCATCTCCGGGCTCAGGAGGGCGGTGGAAACCTCCCCGAATACTATATTCAATTTATCTGGTGCCTATTGTGTTCTAACCCTCGCAGGGAGAAGGATACTACACTCGAACCCAGGAGCTAGTGATGGGCACGGCACAAAGTGACTAGAGATGCTTGTATCATATGTTTATGGAAATCCACGCACGCACTCTTGCGGCTATCCTTGTATCCCTAGCTGCAATCTTTACTCATTGACCAATCCTCAAGGCATCACTGTCCCATGAATGTTTGCAGAGGTCATCATCATACAAAGGCGGCGGGAGAGCCGTCGCTTGTGCTTCGAGATCGTGTACCAGGCTCTTTCCTTAGGCGGCTGCTTAGGAAGATATCTAGCATCCCCTTGCTTCCTGGCATATGGCCCTCGCCATACGTACCCGTCAATGCATGACTTCCCGATTGCAGTCCAGCCGTGCTGTCCCTCAAGTGAAGTCGATGAAGGGTTCGGTTGAGGGTCCAGGCGGATCGGTGCTCGGGAGACACAGTTTTGGGCCTCTTTTGTTCCCGTTGGGCCAGGCTTGATTGCATACGATTCGCCGCTTTGGAGCTTTGATTACATGGCCCTGCACTTTTGACTGACATGGCTATCGTCCACCGGTCTGGCGAGTCTTGTTCATATGCATGGCCATTTAGCCCTGAATCTCCTGACCTGCATGCTGATGGAACATTGTGCAACGCACTTCTCGCTGGGAACGAGCATATCTTGGGTGTGGACCCACGCTTCAATGCGTGAGGGGTTGGTCTTTCGTTCTCGGTCCTCTGGGCCCCTTGTTCATATGGACTCTGCGGGAACCTTGCCACGGAACTCGACCGTGAGTTGGGCGGAATCGGTCGCAACGGGGTTCCGGGCGCCCTGTGTTCCGATCTCGAATGCTGCCTCTTCAAACGATCCTCGGGTGGCTCGATTTCTGCTTGTTCTCTCACATGACCCAAGCCGCTGGATATGCGAGGTGGCACCTCGTGCCTTGCGACTTCGCTACTGAGCCATTGTTTCCACCCAATGGAGCTCACTACTGAAGTGCTCCTCACCGTTGGGTTCTGTGGGGAGTCCTTGACTGTTGGTGGCTTCGGAAATTGGTCAAAGAGTGGATAATGCGTATTCCATGGATTATTCATCTGACTTTCATCTCTGGTAGAGTAGGCACTGCCCTCGGAGGCCGTTGTGCGCCACTTGTCCGAACCAGCTGTGCTCGGACATCGAGGAGGCAGCAAGATGGGTGACAACATGTTGAGGTTGTAACCGCTGGGTGTCCCAGCAGTATCTGTTGGTATGTGGCTCTGCGTCTCTTGTTGTAGTGCGCGACGGTAAGGACTTGTCGTCCTGAATATTTGAGTAGTTGGGCTTCCAAAAAATGCTGAGCTTCTGTGGGAGACAGTCTTGCTCTTGACATTACGAGGACAACTTTGGCTGCCGCTTCGAGGGGAAAGATGAGTCCCTTGTGCTTCAGCTGTATCGTGACGTTGTCTAGATTCTTTGGACGGACTCTGTCCCTCCAGTTGGTCATTCCTGGGCAGTTTCGGATCCGAGAACACATCGTCGTCAGAGCTGACGCAGCGAATTGTAGGGACATCGATAGCGTCAGATGAGCTTGTCCGCGAAGGTGTAGTGCCTTGAAGTCTTGTCTCGGCCGGCTTCCAATAATGCTGTTGGCTTTCAGGAGCTGTGGAGCACTCGATCCGTTTCATCAGGGCAGCGTAGACGCGGTCGCTGTTTACTGTCACCCCTGGAGATAACCCTTGTGGTGATCGAACGAGTGAGGATGATGAGATATGAGCGCCATTCTCCCTGATAATAGACAATCGCTGGCGCTCCCACTCTCCAGCACTCTGACTGGTCACAGTATTCGTCACGGAATTGGTCCAACTCGTGACTCGCGATTTGTCGTCAGTAGAGTCTCCAACGCAGTCGAGACTTTCTACACTCCCTTTACGTGAGTGCATTTGCTGGGAGGACGGGACCGCATGAAGGGAGGGAATATGTGAGGCAACATAGCTTATCGACGCTTCGCCTACGGGCGTCATGTCATCATCAAAGCCACTTTCGGTGCCTCGCTCGTGACTACCGATGGTCTCTCCATCGTGAAGGCTGGGGAAGCCGTCGCTCAACTTGGATCTATTGAAAAGACCTTTGAATCTGTTGCGTAATGACTGCGATGCTTTCCTCGCTCTGTTTCGCAACCCAGATTGCTTCGAACAAGCAGTAGATTGTCCCGAAAATGCCGTGGAGAGACCAGCGCTGGTATTGCTGCTGGTACGGAGAGACTTACGCAGGGCCATGGAGCTCTCGCTCCGCTGGTTCCGGGATCGGAAGAGTGTAGAGGACTTGACTTGCAAAAATGGGTGATCATGAGGTTGCCTATGCCCGACCTCGTCATGAAACCTCTTGCGGGCAATTTCCACGGTGATGTCCCTTTCGGCCTGACCCACTGGAGTGAACTCATGATCAAGCGGTGTTTGTGACGAAGGATCAGATACCCTGGCAGCGGTTGGCCTTCCTGTAGGGAGATCAACGGTGGCATAGTGAGACTGGCTACGGCGTATCTGACCCGGTTGAGGTGTTGAATCGCTACTGAAAGTATACCCGTTGTCGTCCATTTCTAAAGATGTGAACATTGACCTAGACTTGCGCAACCCATGCCCCCCGAGCCGTGAAGGTGTTTTAATCTGTGGCTCAATATCATCGGCCTCAGCATGTTTTAGAGATCTCAAGTAGTTGCGAGTAAGCGAATGAAATCCGAATGCCTTCCCATGCGCCTGGGCAATGCTACTTAGCGTTTGCCCATGATTGCTCGTTTGACTGTCAGGCTCATGGCCGCTAGACGACGTTCGCCCCTTGCGTGCACGCGGAGCCAAGTTCCGTTTGAATCGGGCTTTGGGCCCTGTGAATCGAACGCTCTGGTTTCGTTGTAGGTCTGGTGCCAGGGCTGACATGCTCGCTCCATGACAGAGAGCCTCCGTGTCCTGTGGCCCTGAACCCTCCCGTAAGCCTCTTTTGAGCCCAGGCCCTAGACCGTCGTTTTCTGCTGAAATCCCATTCGCAGATGCCATAGGAACAAGAAGGCCGTGAGCACGCCGAAATGACAATGTCGCAGCAACGTGAGCGTCCCTTCGAGCAGTAATGGGATCAATCGACTCGAGTTTCCCCACAGGATCGCGAATGATGGAATAAGCGGATTTGCTTCTGCTCAGTGGACGACGATACCTGTGCTTGGAATTCCACTGGAGCATGACCAGATAGTTGGACTTGGCTGACGTCGGGTTACTGAAGAGGGTATGTTGGCGGTTGTGAAGTCGATATCTGGGCTAGAGAGAGTAAAATGTTCCAAGAACCTCAGCTCGTTTCAAGAAAAGCGAAAATTGAATCGTGAACAACGCCAAAGTCTAAAACAGCAAGACCTTGATGATATGAACGTGGTGGACTTCCCAGCAGAGAAGGGGGGACGCCTCCAGGGAAACATGATTTCACTTGAGAGCTTCGAGAGCACAACCTGAGAAGGGGCGATCGTTAGTCTGATTGCTGCTTCTGAGGGCGCAGGCACTGCTCCTGCTCCTGCTTGCTGCCCATTCAACCACGCTGGCGAGATCGGGCTTTGAAGTGAGAAGCTCATTAAGGCGCAGGAAAGAGAGGTATCGGCTTAAAGGCACAGAAGGAGTCTTACTAAGTTCAAGGAAATATATTGTCATGTGGATGAAGCCCAAGATATGCAACCTCGCGATGGTGCGAGGTAGAGATAAAATCCAGTACGCAGCAATGTCAGAACAACTAATAACCCAAAGCATCCCACCTCTACACGGTCCATGTCCATTCAGAGTGTAAAACTCAAATCCCTCGCATCAACCCTTGCAATAGTCTGAAATCGTATACGAGGTTAAGCCTGAACCTCCTTGAGGAATTGCTCGATCTCCTCCTCGACAAGGTCGTGGATCTTGTTGGCAAGCTTCCCGGCCTTGCCAGAGAAGGCCTTGATGTCCTCGACCTTCTCCTCAACCGCGTTCTCGATCTTCTTGAATGTAGAAGAAGAGCCAGCACGGTCAACCTTGTAGCCACCAGCGGCAACAATCTTGGAGTAGTTGTTGCAGCCACCGCCATTCCAGGCGAGGAGGTTGGGAGTATCAGCATCAGGAAGACCAGTGAGAGTTCCCTCAGTGGAGACAGCAATCAGGTTCTCCTTCAGCTTCTTGGGGGTGATGGGAGCGAGAGAGTACTCAGAATCCTCGGCCGGCTGGAGGGAAAGGTAGTAGGCAAGGAGACCGCAGATGTGGGGGGAAGCCATCGAGGTGCCAGAGATGGTGTTGACGGCATACTTGGAGCCAATCCAGGTTGACTGGATGCTCAGGCCGGGAGCGAAGATGTCAGTGCACTTGCCGAAGTTGGAGAAGTAGGCGCGGCTGTCATCAAGGGCGGAAGCACCGACGGTGACAGGCTCAGAAGCGGCAGCAGGTGAGTACTTGCAAGCATCCGCGTTATCGTTGCCAGCAGCGACGGCGAAGTGGACACCAGAACGGACAGCAGCGTTGACTGCGGCATCAAGAGCCTGGGTCTTGCCACCACCCAGAGACATGTTGGCGACAGAGCCCTTGAAGCCCTTGCGCTTGCCAGCCTTGGCAGCCTTGACATTGTCAAGGTGGCTGGTTGCTGCGTACTCGACGCCTTTGACGACATCAGACATACTTCCGGAGCCGTTGGAGCGGAGAACCTTGACAGCGTAGACGTGCGCCTTCTTAGCGACACCGTACTTCTTGCCGGCGACAGTTCCAGAGCAGTGAGTGCCGTGGCCGTTGCCATCCTCATCAGCATCGCCAGCAGGGATGGTCTTGCCCCACTTGGCACGGCCCTCGAAATCAACGTGGTCAATGTTGGTACCAGTATCAATCACGTAGGCATCAACACCCTCGCCGCCCTCAGCAGTGTAAAGGTACTTGTTGAAGGTACCAAAGGTGAGGGTATCGCGGTGAGAGATACGAGCGAGACCCCACGGAGCCTGCTTCTCGGTCTCGCCATCGCACTTGTCCTCAGTGATTTTGCTCTCCCCCTCGATGGGAAGCATTGTGTGAACGACAGTGTCGCGCTCGATGTACTCAACCTGAAGAAACGCATGTCAGCAGCTTGAATAAGACAAGCCTGTCTAAATGTGGTGGGGCGAGGATAGCGGGCGCATAAGTCAGTGTTAACTCACATCAGGGTGGTTGCGGAGCTGCTCAATGACAGACTCGTGGAAGTGACCAGCGTAACCCTTGAAGGCATCACCGATGCTGAAGGTGTGCTTCATGCCAGAGAAGAGCTCAGCGGCATCGGAAAGCTCGCCGCGCTTGCGGAGCTCGAGGCGTTGCTGCTCGCCCTCGCTGTGGATGTTCTGAATCCAACTGTGGTGGGTGGTGACAGCAGCATCATCAACATGGTCCTTGAATTTGATGATGTAGGAGTCAGGAATGGCATCCGCCTCGATGGAAGAGAGAAGAGGAGCCGCCTTATGATGGACAGTCTCGATGCCAAAGGAGGCCGCCTGGGCAACCGCTACAGCGGAGAGAGCAAGGGTGCCGCGCATGATGGGCAAAGAAGAATCTCGAGAGGTCTACCTGCGACACAAACGAAACAAAAAAGGACACGACCGTCGTTGGGAGCCCTTTAACACTGATGAGAAGGGCGGATGAGATGATGAAGAAAGGCTGGAGTTGATGAAGGAGGATGGAAGAGGAAGGCGGAGGATGAGGATGAGGAGAGGAGAGAAGAGGGCAGGTGATGACGGAGCAGTGACCACGGCCAGATAAGGCAGGCATGGGGGGACGCTAGGCAGAGGTGGATCCCAGTCTCGATGTGATGCTAGACACAATGGATGCGCACGCCCGTCTGCGGCAGCCTCAGCTCCAGTTACAGTAAGTCTACGTACCTCCAGTGGGCCGAGCCCTGAAGAGTCACTGCAGGGTCCTCGCCAGTGGCGGATGGGAGCTTGATTCAGGCGGAGGGAGAGAGCTTTCCCCACACTCTATGAGCACGCATTCGCCCCACTAAAGTTCGTCGATGCTGTGAGATAGGTACTGAGTGGCTGTGGCCAAGAGGGGATGGTGACTTGGGGCCATCGTGAGCACATGATAACCCGCCCCGAAGCGGCTTAGAGTGACGGTGTTCAGTCACAGCAACCCCCCAGTCCGTCCCAGGACGAGACATGACGCACCACTTTAGAAAGGCCCTTGATGGTCTCCAGGGCGATGCGATAACGGACAGCAACAGGCCGCGTACCTGTTCACGCCTGCTGCCTTGGTCACTCCAGGCATGTTGGCGCTCTGGCCAGGGTACCCATCGGTTCTTGGTCACGAGGTAACTTACGGACCATCTTAACCGTAGCCTCTGGCAAGGGCATGATACTTTGATGGCTTGTAGATAGCATTCGCCCTTGCTTGAGCATGAGAGTCCACCGTCCAGACTAAGGTTGCTTTGAGCTAAGTTAAACCCGCCTTTGTTTGTTGTTGATATCCGTGCCTGTCCGTGTTCATCCCTATCCCAGGCGGTGTTTCGTTGGGGTACTGATTGATCGTGGCTAGTGCGTACAGTGGCTTAGCCTGGGTGCGTTAGCCCGTTCCTATGTGGCTGTGGCTACTAGATCACGATTCTATGTACGGAGTAGAGCTTAAGGTACTATAGTACCTAAGGTACCTTACCTTGCCTTGGTGCTATCGCCGGAAACAGCTGAAAACAAAGGGGAGCTAGACAGGGTTGCGGTTTACTCAGATCCTGTTTTCTGGTCACAATATCGATCATTTGTATCATCCGTATTCTCTAAGCCTTGTCCAGTATATTCTGAAGCATACACCTGTCTCTGATCCAGCAAAACCTGGCAGTGATTGGCAAACCGCGAGTCCACCTGATGATGACTTGGGTGGTCATTTGGTTGCTACACGTGCTGTTCCCGACATTTCATGTCTCAGCTGTGGCCCTTTCCCAGCCCAAGTATTCAGAGGCATGTTGTAATAGATATTTGATCGGACTTCTTAGAATTTCGTCCAAATCGTCATGAGGTGTTGAGATCTTTGAACAGATCAATCCAGCGCATGATTGAATCTCCCATTACCTACCTAGGTGCCTAGGCACCTATGTGTTTCCCAAAGGTGCTTGAGGAGCTACCTACCTACTAGGTAGGTACCTACCCTATGTCAGATTGAGCGGAGCCCACGATGGTCGTCAATGAGTTGAACTGGTTTCGTCACGATTCGAGGCTGCCGAAGTGGCAATACGGCTTCTCAAAACTGTTGTTCCTGCCATGTCTACTTGATTTTGCCTTGACCATGGTAAGGGAGCTTGGGCTGTCTGATCCATCCTCTGCACCAGGACGACGTCTTCTCATCTTGTAGCGGAGAGCTTGGTGGGGCAAGCTTGATCCGTGGTCAGCTTGGCGGCCTTGCACCTAAGAATAGAGCTTCCACCACAGCTGAATCCAAAGTGAGGAATACAATATCACAGCCCACGACGACAGCCTGCAATCTGCGTGTTCGACCGCGAAATATAGGCCCCCTGCGTGAACACAAAAACGTCTGCATCAAGTGAATCCTTCCTCCCATCATCACCAATCGAGCCCACGAAAACGCCCCTTCAAACGGCCGCTTTCGATGCTTCAGTCTATACGCGTCGGCCTGAGCCGCTGAGCTGGCTCTGGGATAACAAGATTGGTGATGTAACCGACGCCGATCAAAACCATGTCCTCAGCCTCTCGACGACACCGGTCGTCGACCACGGCATCGACGCCTCCTACCTTCGAATCTCTTCAGAACATCAATGCCCTCCTGGATACTCTCTCTACCGCGGCCGTGCCGAACGATACGACGGGTTACCCCGATGTGTATGCTGTGATCAAGAGTTTGCGAGGGATTGCACAACAGGTCTCTTCAGGACAGGAACCTTCAAAACAGGATGATTTCAGGCACGCTGGCGGCTTCGAGCGTGTGCTCGACATGTTACGCGCCTTCTCTGGCTTTTACAATCCGTTGAAACGAAACGAGACCGAGATGGTGGCTCTTTTCCGTTTGCTGGAGGCGTTTTTGGCAGTTCTTTCCGCTGCGATGAGGAACCATGCAGGGAACCGACGCTTCTTTCGATATCGCGTCGCTGGTGGCGGCTGGGACGCCTTAGAACAGACCATCGCCAGCATTGGCCTAGGAGGCACGGAACCGGACCCGTGGGTCAGCTGCCAGGTATTCGGAAAATTACTGGCCTTTGCACTGGATGATGACGCCCTTGATATGCTTTGCCAAAGTATCGCGAAGACGCTTAGACCCGGTGTCACCACGAAGCCAGAGAATGAAGATGACATGGTGGAAGATGAATGGGATCTCGTTCTTGCACGTTCAATCGGGAATATAGCCCCGAGTGTTCGTGAGATTGTCAACACGAAGACTGTCATCAGGCATCCCGAGATCCTGAGGATCCTTATTCGGTTTTGGACAGCTATACCTCGACAGGCTGATGGACCAGCGAACCCGGCTTCCTCTATCGTGCTCGAGACCATCGCATCAGCGGCAGTGGTATCTATTTACAACCGGGCAGCCATCCACTCTACTGGCGCCCTTTCCCAGTTTCTGCGCGTTGCATTCGCCCCGGATGCGTCCATCAGTTCTCAGGAGCGTGAGCAACTCCTAAACATCTGCAAAATGCTTATGTTCCTTGGCGTGAATGAACCTGCGGATACCCAATTCTTGCTTTCCACATCAGATTCAGCAGCATCCGACTTTGCCTTAGACATGACTTCTCGTTTCACTGGACCACCATTCTTTCAGTTTGATCTTTCACTACATGGCCACTCTTCCCTAGAGCTTCCAACACTAGGTCGGCCATTCCCACCCCAATCGTCTGGCGGGTACACCTTTATGGCGTGGGTACGTATCGATAGCTTTGACCCCAAATCACACACAACTCTGTTCGGCGTTTTCGACGTGTCGCAGACTTGCTTCCTTCTCATGTATTTGGAAAAGGACACGCAAAACTTCATTCTCCAAACCTCAGTCTTCTCCAATAAACCAAGTGTGCGTTTTAAGAACATTGCGTTCCGCGAGAAACGGTGGTACCACATTGCTATCGTTCATCGACGACCTCGGACCATGGTAGCCAGCAAAGCTTCGCTGTATGTCGACGGAGGGTTCGTTGAACAGATTCGCTGTAACTATCCGAGCGCCCCGCCTCTTGCAACAGGCGGCCAAGAAAGCTTTGTATCCTTCAATTCGAATCAAAACAAGACGAATCCAGTACAGGCATTCCTAGGCACACCCCGGGATCTTTCCACGCATGTTGGCCCCGCGATGGTCTTCTCCAGGTGGTCCTTGGCATCAGCTCATCTTTTCGAAGATATCTTGAGCGATGATCTACTTGCTGTATATCATGGCCTTGGTCCAAGATACCAAGGCAACTTCCAAGATAGTCTTGGAGGCTTCCAGACGTATGATGCCTCGGCTGCACTCGGACTGCGGAACGAGCTTGTTCATTCTGGCAAGGATGAGACGTCGGACATACTCAGAGCGGTGAGGGAAAAAGCAGGGAATCTGATGCCCGAGTCGAAGATCCTTCTCAGCATTCTACCTACGGCAACGTTCCCAGAGAACGTCCAGCATCTTGACACAGGCCTCCTCAGGGCGCTTCCTCGAGCTCCAGCCCGAAATCTCTTCAAGGCGTCTAGCCAAGAAGGAGGCAACATGGCTATGAACTGCGCGGTGTCCTCACTGCCCGAGGCGCTGTTCCGTGCCCAGGGACTGGCCTCCTTCAGGGGAAACCCTATCGTTGCTAACCCCTCTTATCTAGACGAGAATCTTTGGCGGCTTGCTGGCTTCACGCCGCTTGCCCTCAAATTACTCGAAAGAGCGACTGCAGTTGAAGATACTGTTCGTGCCACCGAAATCATGTTCCACTGCATCAAAAACAGCTGGCGGAATAGTGAAGCCATGGAGCGTGAAAATGGCTACGGTATTCTCGGAATGATGCTGAGATTCAAGCTTGGTTACGGTGGGAGCCCATCGGGTGAGGTACCTGTGTCGAAATTGGCCATCTCCCCAGATGAACGAGATAGTCTGGCCTTTCGTATCCTCAGCCTGGTCCTGGGCTTTGTGGGGTACAAGCATGCAGAGCCTGCCTCGTCGTTCATTATCAATCCCTTGGCTTATAGGATTCTGCTCATCGACCTGGATATCTGGCGCAAGAGTGCTCCTCGTGTTCAGGAATTATACTATAAACAGTTCATCATATTTGCCGAGAAAAGCAAATTCAGAGCGTTCAACAGCAGGAGGCTGATCCGCATGCGTAAGTCTGCTTGACTACTGGCCTCAGGAAGCCCACTGATCTTGCGTAGGCATTGTGAAGAGGATGCTTGATGCCATGAAAGGGGAGATCGTCTCAGAAGAGGTCCTGCCACATCTCATGGGGGCTCTCGAAGTCCTCGTAACGGCAAACTTCAGTCAAGAAGTGATGAAGTTCCTATCCTTGTTCCTGACATTTGCTTTTCACCTGCCTACCGCAGCAACTTCTCGCACACCTAAGCCGGCCTCGAACACGTCTCGCTCAAGCACGCCTGGACCCATTCGATGCCCTACTCTTGATCCAAGTCGGCCAGAGAGTCCTAGCCCTCTTGTGAGGTGCCTTACCAAGAAGCAGCTAGGCATTCGAGTCCTGACCATGTACTCAAACTTGCTGTGCGCGAAGAACAACGTGGACATTATCAAGAAGTTTGCACGAACAGTTACTAACAAGGTGATGTGGACCGCCTTATTGCGACCCGATTCTTGACTAACATCAATAGTGGCTGCTCTACCTGCTCGCCGAAGCTGACCCTGAGATAGTTATACATGGGACCAAGATACTGGCTCGACTGCTCGTAGCCCACGGCGCTGCTTACACTACAAAATTCGCCACTAAGTCTGGCGGGTTCGTCATCATGGCTAACAGGCTGAAGAAGTTCTGGGATATGCCGACGATGTGGCCACTGTGCTTCAGCATCCTTTTCGGATACGATGTAGCAGAAATCGACTTTGAACAGGATTTTGAACTTTCCAGCCTCATAGGGATATTCGGTCAGAGAAAAGTCATCTATCCGGAGTCCTTGCAGATAGTCACATCCATACTTCAACACGGTCTCAAGGATGTTTTACATCATCAGGTTGACCCGGAATCGCCATCACCTCACAAAGAAGGAGCTCCTGGTGGGCTCAAGCCCACCAGCCCTACAGATGGACGTCCGCGGGCCCGATCCATGGACTTGGGTGAAGCCATTAAGACGCGGTGTGAGTAAAAGATCACACATGTTTTGGACCTCTGACGGCTAATGTATCGCAGTATCCTTTTCCAAAGACAGCGAAAGAGTAAGAAGCCACACTTATGTCCTTCAAACCGCCATTCAGTTTCTGTCGGACCTTCACAAGCGATCTGTCGATTTTCGCAACTTTGCAGTTTCGTCAGACTGGATACGACTCCTTCTGGCGGTCATATATCCTGTCGTGGTCGGTAGTGATGCTGTGAGCGCCGATATCGAACTTAACGCGCGGGACTCGAGTCTCAATTTCTCCGGCACTGACGTGATCATTCGTCCCATGGCCGGTGGCTGCGGGCCCTCACCAATTGTACGGACAAGTACCTTGGATCTATCTGCATCTCCTCCACAGTCAACGCCTCCACGGGGATCTCAGCTCCGTCGAGCGTCCTCATTTGTCTTGTTGACGACACAGAAGTCTCCCCAGGGCCCGAGCTCAGCAAGGCTCATGCAGACCTTCTCTCCTACCAAAGCCTCGCCACAGGTTCAACCAAGCAATGCTATTCTCGATGGCCTTATGGAACTCATAATAGATGTGCTCATGGACCAGGTCATGACGCGGAAGGATTTTAATGGATTCGGCTTGTTCTCCAAAGTGCCTCCAGGGTTTCAAGAGCACCAAGCGTTCTTGGAATCTTACATTCTCAAAACCATTGTTGCCAAAGTAACTAACCACATTCAGACTTCCGGCAAGGCTTGGTGTGAGACACGGATTCTGACAAATTTGTCCCGACTATGCCTGCATCTGTCCGAGGCCATATTTGAAGGGTGGTTCCTCAATGGCGCAGAGGTCATGATCGACTTCTGCGGAACCCTTCTTGAGCTGCTCAACCGACCCGACATTGCCTCTCTAAAGAATGTTCGCCTCTGTCACCAATCAGTAGCTTTGATTAGGTCATGTTTGCTGCGAGTAATTCTGCTGAAGCTTTCCGACCTCGACCATACCGACGCAAGTCTAGCGGAATCGAAGATCTTCATGGATAAGATGGGCTATTGGCAAATGTCGATTTTGGGATGCTTCAACTCTGATGATGATTACATGAAGCTGTTTTGGTACCAGCTCTACACAAAGTTGACAAGTGAGCACAAGGTTGTTCGAGAGTCTGCGGCGAACTTCATGCGAATCATCCTTGTCCAGAAGCCCGAAGAAGCTGCTGCATTAATTCGGTCCTGCGTGAGCTCGGACCAGCGAGACCAGCGATGGCTGGTGCGGGACTTTGAGAGGCTTACCGAAGTGGATGATGAAACCTTTATTGCGTGGGTAGATGAACATCGCCCATCTCTTGACACCCTTTTTTTCGGCACCATGGCCAGGGTTTGGGAAGACTTTGTTGCAATGGAGAACCAGCGGGCAGCAGAGACCGCGCGCGTACGGTTAGCTCGCCGCCGAGACAAGCTGAAAGCATGGCATGCTGATACCATCAATAATGAGAGGATACTCCGAAACCATGAAATGGGGAATACCGCGTGGATGAAGAGTATCTACAACTCGGAGTTCATCAAGCACCAACGACTCCTACAGGACCAGCAAGATGACTTGGCTTTCCTTGGCCCAGCATACCGAAAGATGGAGCGAGACCTGAGGCGTCCAGGAGCCGTGTTCAGTGATGGTGCGCCGACAAAATGGAAACTTGATCGAACAGAAGGCCGGAATCGGATGCGTTTGAGATTACTGCCGGATTACTCTACAAACCAAGATAGGCTGCAGCCCAAGTTGAAGAAGCAGGAAAGGGCACCTTTGAAGCTGAACACAAGCAAACAGTCCTCTTCGGGTGTAGTGACTTCTGCAGCCAATTCTAGTCCGATCTCTGGGCTCAACAATGGCACTGGTGCACCTCAAGGACTTGAGCCACGCAATGCAGGGTCAGCACACAGTGACGGCCTTTCGGCGGAAGAAGAATTTGAGCTTGTAGAAGATCCAAATGATCCTGCAGACGGCGAGGACAGTTTCGAGGACAAAAACCGTAAGGTCATGCGCCGCCTCGAGCAAGGCGACGAGGTCCAAGCAGCGTACAACATCTCCCGCATCACGGGTCTCGAAGCTTGTGAGGGCATACTCATCATTGGAAAAGGCAGTCTCTATATTATGGATAACGTCTTCCAATGTGCCAGCGGCGATATTGTCAATGTCTGGCAAGCACCTCCAGACGAGAGAGACCCTTTCACGCAGGTTGTAACTGGTGCAAAGACCTTGGAACGTCGCCAACATAGTGGAGGCCGAGACCAGGACTCCAGAAGCTGGAAGTGGCAGGATGTGATCACACTATCTAAGCGTCGATTCTTGTTCCGAGACGTCGCCATCGAGGTGTTTTTCACCGATGGACGAAGTTACCTGCTGACTACGATGAATACAATCTTGCGCGACGAACTTTTTGGCAAGATGCTCAACAAGGCGTCACACATCAATGCGCCAAATATGCTTCCTAATCCAGAGGATGCATGGCGTCTTGAGGTTCTGAGGGTTGCTGATGATTCTCAAATCGGCCTAGGATCACGTCTTGGCACGTTCTTTAACTCATCCCCTTGGAATCCGACGTTGAAGCGGTGGCAGAAAGGAGAGGTTTCGAACTTCCACTACCTGATGATGGTCAATAATATGGCAGGCCGGACTTTCAATGATTTGACGCAGTATCCTGTTTTCCCATGGGTGCTGGCGGACTACACCAGCGAGGACCTGGACCTGGAAGACCCCGCGACCTTCCGAGATCTCTCGAAGCCGATGGGGGCTCAGACGCCGGACAGGGTTTCTGGTTTCGTGGAGACATACAACGCTCTGAAAGAGATTGAACAGACCCCATTCCACTACGGTACTCACTACTCGTCGGCCATGATCGTGTCCTCTTACCTCATCCGACTGCCTCCTTTTGTGCAAAGTTATCTGATGGTGCAGGGAGACAGCTTCGACCACGCTGATCGCCTCTTTCACTCTATTCCGGATGCATGGATCTCCGCGTCACAAAGGAACAAGACTGATGTCCGAGAGCTCATCCCTGAATTTTTCTGCGTCCCCGAATTTCTTACCAATATCAACGGCTACGATTTCGGCAAACGTCAGAGCACTGGTATGAAGGTAGACGATGTGAAACTGCCGCCATGGGCCAAAGGCGACCCCAGGATCTTCATTGCCAAGCATCGGGAAGCCCTCGAAAGCCCTTATGTCAGCGAGAATTTGCATCGTTGGATCGACCTCATCTTCGGTTGTAAGCAGAGAGGTGAGGCAGCTGTTGAGAACCTAAACGTCTTCCACCACCTCTCGTATGCAGGCGCCAGCGACTTGGATAGAATCACGGATGCGAACGAGCGAGCCATCACAGCGGGTGTTATTCATAACTTCGGCCAGACACCACATCAGGTGTTTCATAAACCTCATCCAGCGCGCGAAAATGTCAAGTTTCCTCAGCGAAGACTGGACACGGCGATCTTCTCACTTACCTGCCTCCCCAACCCTTTGCTAGGTTCGATTTTCCGTCCGTATCTATCTCAGAGAACTGAAAATAACTGACCAGAAACAGAGAGTCATGAGCGGGTGTCGTCGCTGATTTATGCTCCGAAGCTTGATCGTCTGCTTTGCGCGTCTGCGCTCCGCCTTAACTTCGCGCCGTACGACAAATTCATGGAATGGGGTTACGCAGATAACAGCATTCGTTTCTACTTCACTGACAATCGCAAGGTAAGCAGTCGAAATCTTTCTTCACAGAAGCCAGGCTCTGACAATTTTAGCCTGCTGGTCTGTTTGAGAACCTTCATATAGGGCAGCTCTCGTCCACGATCTTCGCCGACTCGAAGACATTGATCACCAGTGGTGAGGATTGCGTGGTATCTGTCTACACTGTGCACACAACACCAGGGAAAGCAGTTGAGTTGATGCCTCGAACAAGTCTCTTTGGGCACAAAACACCAGTCACAACGATGGCCGTGAGCAAGGCTTTCAGCACTCTGCTTACCGTTTCGTCAGACGGGCAAGCTCTTTTGTGGGACCTCAATCAACTGGCTTTCATTAGGAAGTTATCCCTTGTGAGAGCTGCCGAGTGCGCCTGGTTCAATGACGTGACAGGCGAAATCCTCATAGGCTCAGGGCCGAATATTCTGCTGTACACTCTCAATGGCAGCCTGGTCCTGGACACTAAAGTTTGCGCGGAGCAAGATGATTACGTTCACTCCTGCGCATTCTACGAAGGCTCCAGGAACGAATGGCTGGAGAATCACATCATCTTTACGGGCCATACAAAGGGACGTGTCAATATTTGGCGGACGAGCCTCAAGAACGGCAAGTGGACGCTTGAACACATGCGCCGCTTGGACCACATCGACTATAAAAGCGATACTGGAAGAAACACAGAGGCTGGAATAAGTTGCATCACTCCAATGCCGAATTGCTTGTACACTGGAGATGATACTGGGCGAGTGGTGAGTACTCAATTAAGGTTAGAGCGATGATGAATGACGGCAAGCTAACCATGTGAAGTACGAGTGGAATTTCATGGGCAGAGACAGGTAGAGTCTGTTGCTCCCTTCAAGGACCTCGGTCGAAGAAGGTCGTCGAGGTTCAGCGTAAGCGCTCATCTGTAGAAATGGGGAGGCGCAGGATTGAAGTGTTTTCTACGTTTGTGCTCGGTTGTCCTCCAGCATTGATGCGCATTTCGTGCGTTGGCGCAGCTTTGATTCGGTTATAGCAAAAGGCATGGTGGTGATAGAGCGTCTGATTATCGTATATACTCGATTTGAGAAAACAAGTGTGACAAGATTGTTTCGGATTGTTCTAACAGTTGCTCCATATCGGCGGTCTCCATGCGCTTGGCGTCCGCCAGGTATTCATAGATTGTACATTTCCTTGATGGCCACCCTTTTGTGACATTTTCACCATCTCGCTTTAGTCGTCGTAGCCGGTGAGCTGTTTCCGCGGGCCGTTGGGAACTGTTTAGTCAGTTAGCATTTCCATCCATCCTGCTTGCTGGCACAAACGCTCGCTTCTGGCTGTTTGGACATACCGGGATAGGTGACAGGAATGGGTGCCGGATCAACATCGCCAAAGTATCTTCTGATCGGAGGGATGGTAGGGAGCATGGCCGGACCAGCTGCGCCGATCATAACGGACCAGAAGAGGGCGGGACGCTCGCGGGAAGCCCAGCGGCAGTACTTGAGGGGCGTGGCCCAGAAGTGTGGTGCAGCGGACATTGTGCAGGAACTACAAGGGAAGAGTTAGCCAGCGCATTCAGTAGCCCGTCGAATCTTGGGAGTGGCAGTTGCATACTCAATTGATGGTTCCAATTATGGCCGTTGGAAGGTTAGTTGCGACGTCCCCAGCTCACGACGGGCAGTCGGCTTGAAGTTGAACCTCAAATTCGGAATAACACATCTTCCGACGTAGCTGGAAGTGCGGCGGTGCCTAGACCTAGACTATGAAGTGTGGCGTTCAGGGAACATTGGGTGGTTGTTTAGCCCCACAGCAGCTCAGCGAAGGCTACGTATCCCTAAGCCTGGGAGGTGGGAGACAGAGAGAGCTTCCCTTGCGTGCGAGACGAACGACAACTTCCAACCCTTTTCTCTTCACCCAATTCCTTTTCACCCGCCACATCTTTCTTCGACCGCTAGACGACGACGAAAAGATGCAGTGGCTCGTCAGCTTTTTCGTGCTGCTTTTCGCAGCGTGCGCAGCAGCACGCAGCGCACTTGGAAATAAGCTGTTGGTGGTACTTGATGATGTGGCAGAGAGGGCGGCGTACACCACGTTCCTGGATGACTTGAAATGTAAGTTTTGCCTTCTAAGAGAAACGCACAGATATGCCGAGGCTTAGGTATGAGGGTCCATTGACTGATTATGCCGCAGCCAGGGGGATGGATATCACATATGAGACACCCAAGAGCGAGGGCTTGAAGCTCTTTAACTTGGGCGAGAGGAAATTCGACCACGTCCTTTTCCTGCCGATCAAGGTGAAGGGTGAGTATTCAATGGCAGTGCGGTGATACATGTCAGCTGACAATGCGAAGGCCTCGGTCCTAACCTAACACCAAATATTCTGCTTGATTTTGTCAAGGCCAATGGCAATATCATGGTTGCCCTGTCCTCCACCGTCGCAACCCCTACCTCACTCGTCGCTCTCCTCTCCGAACTCGACATCCAACTCCCGGCTGAGCGAACCGGCACCGTTGTCGATCACTTCAACTACGACACCCTTTCCGCGGGCGAGAAGCACGATGTTCTTGTACTCGAATCGCAGAAGAACGTCCGTCCCGGGATGAAGGACTATTTCGAGATGCCTGGCAAGGTTCTTGCTGTTCCTCATGCCGTTGGCCACATCCTTGGCTCAGGGCCCCTTCTGACGCCGCTTCTGCGCGCACCTGCAACGGCCTACAGCTACGACCCGAAGGAGCAGGGTGAGACCATCGACCCCGAGGAGCTCTTCGCTGCCGGTCAGCAGCTGGCTCTCGTTTCCGTTATGCAGGCTCGCAACTCTGCCCGCGTCACCGTCGTTGGATCTGCCAGTATGCTGCAGAACCAGTGGTTTGACGGGAAGGTTGCCAAGGTTGGCGACAAGAAAGTTCAGCCTGACAACAGGGAGTACGCGAAGAGGCTGTCTGGTTGGGCATTCCAGGAGATTGGAGTCCTACGGGTCAACAGCATCGAGCACCGCCTTCAGGGCTCCAACGAGACCAACCCTGGCCTGTACAGGATCAAGAACGATGTTGTGAGTACTATGAATTGAGTTGGATTAGCTTTGACACACATAGACGCTGACCTGTGGCAGGACTACTCCATTTCTGTGTCTGAGTACACCTGGGACAAGTGGGTTCCATTCACACTCCCTGCTGGCGATGCCTTGCAGCTCGAATTTTCCATGCTTTCGCCTTTCCACCGCCTGAACCTCCTCCCGCTTTCCACGACGGAAGATGCTGCTGCTTATGGCACATCGTTCACGCTGCCCGACCAACACGGCATCTTTAACTTCAAGGTCAACTACAAGCGGCCTTTTACAACGTATCTCGAAGAAAAGAACACTGTCAGTGTGCGCCACATGGCTCACGATGAGTGGCCACGCAGCTTCGTCATCTCTGGCGCTTGGCCTTGGCTTTCTGGCATCGCAGTGACGGCAACAGGCTTCGTCGCTTTCTGCGCAGTGTGGATGTACAGCGCACCAACGGACAAGGCAGCAGGGAAGAAGGCGGCGAGGTAGATGCAAGAGTAAAAGTGGACTAGGCTGGGCAGGCAAGGTGTGAGTCGTTGCTCTGTCCCGGTCAGAGAAGAATGATGTTAAGCGATTTGACAACCAGGAAATCGATGATGAGCTCTGTAAAGTAGAACAAACAAATAAAAGGGACTTTTTCTCTGATTTCGCGTACGTGGAGTCTTGTTCTCCCGAGGTCAGATGTAGTGAAGCAGAAACGCAATGAACAAAAAATTGGATGAAAGGAAATGATGATGCCCTCAGATTAGCTCTCTTGTGTTCTCACTGACAACGCGCGGCAAGCCACTCCCTTGCAGGAGATGGCCTTACGACAAGAAAGATCTTGTCTACAGCTGCTGCCTGCAACTTTGGCTTTTTGGACCTTGATCATCACCGGGCTTTATGAGTTCGTGTCGTGTTGACTACACTTCAAAAGAGCAAGCCTCTCAACTGCCTTCCCTTCATGCTCTCCTCAAAACACACAGACTGGCGTCGAGATCAGCCTGCTCCGATTGAAAACTATGTTGTTTTTCTTGTTCATAAGCAAAGCCCTTTTTCTTTCTTTTCTGTTTGTGCATCTCTCTTGAGGAAGAGAAAGACAAAAAGGAAGAGAGAGAGAGAAAGGCAAGATGAGTGCTTCGAGAAGATGGTTGTTGTCGGTCATTGCGGCTACTGTGATCTCTGGACTGCTTCGCGAGAAGACAGGCCATGTGTTTGAGATTCCAGAAAGGAAAGAACAAAAGAGAGGAGGTAAATGAGAGTCTTGTTTTCGAGGCAGATCAACTGTTGCTCAGATTTCCGTTCTTTAAGAAAAAGTGGCCATGAACGCAATCACTCCCCCCGATTCTCCCGCAGGGACAAATGGGTTCCGCCCAGAGGGCGGACAGAGAGAGCTTACGTGTACCGAAGCTTTCTGTGAGCGTTATCATCACCGCAGAGGAACGAACAATTGACTGATGGAGCGTTGTTGAGGTGGACGGAAAAGAATCACTTGATTCCGGGACTTGGCGGAAGAGACTGCTGGTTGAAGGAGGCGCGAGAGGGCGCGCATTGTGCTGGATTAAGCACTGGCCAAAGAGGCTGCACAGCTTTGAACAACCTGTCGTGATGTTGATCATCGAGGACTTCCATGGCCTTGCAGACATCGTCGCCGCGTGCGCAAGTGTGGTGATTGATTAGAGGTGAAGAAGTTAATGCATGAGACGCGTGAGACGGGATCCGCTGCCAGGAGCGGTGGCTTCGGCCAGTTAGTGCCAGTGCCTGAGGTTGCTGGAGTTGGTGCGTGTAGAATACAAATGAGCCACTTAAGGCGGGACTAGAAGCAGGAAAATTAAAACAAAAACAAAAGTAAACATGTCGTCTCTGGGATCTAATGATATCCAGACCAAATTTAAAATGCGCCTCGTGTACGGAACCCTTTTATGGTGGTGAGGTTGCTGCAAGATGAAGAGACAACTACTAGTGCCCCGAGAAGAGAGGCGACTTGCTTGTCGGATTATGCTAGCGAATGTACATTTCATTACCAAGGAAAGAAAAGAAACCATAAGATGAGATAGGTGGCATATCATTGAACACCTTTGTCACGCTACATCCCGGAATAACCAAGGAGACGAGGAACCGAAGAGCGAGTTTCAGCACACGCCTAAGGCGAGGCACGGTTAAGCCGCGAAAGCATGCTTCGAGACCAAAAGCTAGCGATAAGAACTTCTCGACGTAAAGGCTACTGTGTGAAGACCGGTGCTTGAGTGCAGAGTATTAGAGAAGCCTTACTTGCGCGACTAACTCGACAAGAGAATCTGCTTCTTGACCAGGTAGCGGGCGAACATACGATTAGAAATCTCAGAGGCATTCAATAGAATAACTTTCACGGCTGGAGAGGCATCTTTACAGATAGCAGCCACGTAGGGAGGCTGGGTTTAAAAGTTCGAATGGAATTAATTTGTTCGAAGTCTACGCATTCCAAGCGTTCATCCAAAGGATCGACACTTCAGTCCCAGTCGGCATTGCAGCAGGTGGCTTCGCCAAAATGCCCCCCAGCCTGCTCGATCCGCTTACCGAGCCCGCGACTTTTCTCCATTGACTAACTCGACGTGAGTTGATACCATGGATTGTATAGTGTCGTCGCCTTTCGCATGATTCTCGATGTTCCAGAATCGCGCTAGATGTGCCTTCGCTTCGTTTGGATCCCACTCCCTGAGCTTACGCTCTCTTGACTCGTTCATCTTGACCGCGACCAAGTCTTCCATGGCCTCCCTCTGCTTCTGGGTGAGAAGACCTAGCCTCGCACGGTGGTCAGCAGCCTCATTGGGTCCAAAGTACTTCGGATCTAAGTATCTCCAGAAAATCAGGTCAAGGGCCCAGCTGTTTCTAGCTGCGAAACCGATCATCCAGGTCTTGTCCTCCCAGCTCTTTCGCATCCTTTCGGAGAGGCACATTTCAGTCGATGCGTTCCCGTTAAGCTGAGTCCCGTTGCTGTCATAATTGGCCCCAAGCTTTCTTTCCTCGTCTTCGAGAATACGTAAGAAAGTCCGGAGACGTGCTTCATACGCTTGCATCCATGGTTCATAAGCCCCGGGCCATTCGTCGGGCTTCATTAAGAGGAGCCACCAGGGAGGATCCGCGGAGAATTGCGCGGGCGCAGCATAGGCGTACTCCCAATCTATTACACCGGTTATACGTAGATCCCGGTCAACAAGGATGTTTGATGGGCGGAGGTCTTCGGAAAACAGACGGATGTCTGGCTGGCCAAGGCTCTGGCCGTCTGCTTTCGAGGTGAGACGATCCTCGGCCACAAGTTGCCGGAACAGGAGGCGCGCAACGAACTTATCCCTTGCATCGTCCTCGTCCAAAATAGCATCGTTGTGCTGAAAGGTGAACTGTGCGATGTGCATATCCGCAAGGGCAGTATACCAACTTTTTACATCAGAGTACGGTGAAGAGGGCAGCATTGTATCCGGCATTCCAGTAAATTGCATTAGATGGCTCATGTTCTGAATAATTGGCCTTCCAGAGGCCGAGATATGGCCCGTTTCGTCCTGAAGAAGAGAACCTATGTTGTTGAACTGCAGCCTCGACAACTGGAGGAGGATGTTGGCTAGCTGCCTATAGAAAAACTCGAGCTTTTCCTCTGGAATATTGGGATCAAGTACATGGTCTTCCCCGGGTGCTAGACTCGGGTCCGCCATGGCCTCAGACATGGTCGATTGGTGTTCGACATAGTCCATGGTGATGAACGGCCCAATCCCAAGCGGGTTGTCCGCGGCGGCTCCGTAGTGGTAGATCTTTGGTACCGGGATGGTCGTCTGCTCTGCCACAAGTCGCATCGTCGCCACCTCAATCACAACCTTCTCATCCGCAAACTTGATGCCAGCTTTGAAGGATTAATACTGACTGGAATTGACAAAGATCAGGGAGAACTTACGACGATCGATCGGGATTCGTAACGCCACCGACGACCCGTCATCGTACTCAAGGCGGTAACAGACGTTATAACCCCCTCGAATAGGCTTGTGCAGCTCGACGGCTTTCCCAGGCTTATGTTGAAGAATGAACTTGCCCACGGCGCGGAAACTGTCTGCGTTAAGCTGTGCGCTCTCCCAAGCGTCTGCTCGGGAGTCACTTTGCTCCCAAGCAAGGTCATCCCAGGGCATTAAAACATGTCTTGGCTTCTTTGTCATAGTGAGGATCGTCGCAGGGATACCGATACCTTAAGAACTGATTGCTTTCTCGCTGCTCCGCCGTCCATTGACTGGAGAGAAAGAGAGCCTTCTACGATGTGATGCATTCATGCCTGAGGCATAAGCTCGGGACTAATAGCTTGGACCCTTGGGACCGTGATACAAAGTATACTTAATTCCTTATTGTTTATATCGTCTTCTGGTTTACTTTGATTCCTAGGTATGATTCTGGGAGGACATTTGTTCTTTTGATCTCGATGGGGCAGAGTGTACACATTTATTCATGGATATGAAGCACAAGGTCATGACGCAGGTTTGGGCTTCTTGTGAAGGTGGCAAGAATGAACTCCTATATATCCATCACATCACAACACGCTTCGGATAATCAGTCATTCCCCTATTTACCGCAAAGTGTGGTGTCAAAGACGGATACGTCACTGGAAGTACAAAGCCCCTGGGGAGAATATTTCATGAAATGAGTTCTTATTCGGTCTTACTCTTACTGGAAGGGGAAACCCGACCAGAGTTCACGTTCCCTAGTGCGAACAGGCAGACATAGGGGTAGATCATAGCTTACATCGTAATAGACCACGGAAAATCGGGACCGTTATCTAGTGATCTTCGGCTGAAACTTATAGTCCTCACTTCGCAGGGCTGATTCACCTGGGATCGTCTTTGCTAGTGGTAAAATCGGCGCCTCTCCACGAGTGATGTAGCGTAGCAGCAATCTATAACGAGGGGGGGGCCTATCTTGAGCTGATTATCGTACAACATACTGCGTAGTATCTTCCAGGTCATGTCGTATCAAGGACTCATTACATCCATGTCGTTCTGCGTGCAAGACCCTATCCCAAACCAGCATCTCTCTCACCTCGTCTTTCACCTCCAAGTGTTTCTCAGATGCTCTCCGGAGGTCACTAAGCCCACTTCTTCCAGTCCTTACACCAGGCGCGCTTTGTAGAGTTAGACCTTGAGTTTGAGTAGTTTCTCCGCGTTCTTGTAAGCAATACCATCCAATACCTCGTCAGTCACCATCCCCTCCTTTCTTAGGTTCTCGAGAAATGCCTTCCCCAGTTCGTTTCTTCCAAATGGATAGTCAACGCTGAACATGATTCGATCATGGGCACATTGCCGTAACACTGTTGCCATTGGTGCAAGCGAGAACATGCCACTCGTGGTGATCCACACGTTCTCATCCCATACCTGTCTCAGCCCTCTCTGAAGCTGGTCGCCAACTGCGGCGAACATCCGATCACTGATGCTCTGGATCCTGTCAAGCTGGAAAGGCAGCATCTCACCCATGTGCCCGAGCACGATCTTCAGTGTTGGAAAGGCGTCGAAGAGGCCCGCTGCGAAGAGGCGCAGGAAATGTACAGCGGTCTCACTGTGCCAGCCCCAAACAAACTGGCTCAGAGCAGCTGCTACGGGCTCTGGGTAGTTTCCGTCGTAGAGAAGTGGTTTAGTATCCTCATTTGGCGAAGGGTGGATGTAGATGGGAACGTCGAGCTCTACCGCAGTTCGAAAAACGGGCCAGAAGAACTTGTCGTCATAAAAGCGGCCCTCGACTGTATTGTCTATCAAGGCACCTGGGAAACTCAGTTCCCGGACGCATCGACGAAGCTCAATGGCGGCGGCCTCGGGCTCGGCCATTGGCAAAGTGGCGAAGCCCGCGAATCTGCCCTGGGGTTGACAGCGTATCAGTTCGGCCAACTCATCATTGACTTTCACGCAGGTAGCGGAATCGATGGAAATGGTGTTGGCAACATGGCTGATCACTTGCAGCGATACACCGTAGTCATCCATGGCCTGTAAGCGACGTGGGCCAAGCTCCAT
This sequence comes from Sarocladium brachiariae, assembly GCA_008271525.1. NCBI lineage: Eukaryota > Fungi > Ascomycota > Sordariomycetes > Hypocreales > Sarocladiaceae > Sarocladium > Sarocladium brachiariae. The sequence goes on from RQPE01000002.1 coordinate 172,418, forward strand.
CAGAGTCTCGGTCATGAAACCGACCAATCCAGCTTCATCATTGGGATCCTCCTTGCCTCTGGCCTTATAAAGGTTTCGGACGTGCTGAGAACACCAATGTTCCTCGAGGGTGATTGTTGGTGGGAGCGCCATTTTCATGACGCTGTATGAAGACCGAAACCAGTTGTCTTCTTCCCGCTGCTCCAGGTTCTTTGTTGTGATGAGGGTTATATACTACATGATGTGGGCCTAGAAGTGTGAACACCTCAATACCATTCAACGCATCAAAAAGGATATATACCTGCCGGAGAACCATATTCGTAAATACGAAGTTTGAATGGCAATATATTTCATATCATGCGAAGGATTGCCGTCTGTTCCGGTAGCGCCGCATGATGGTTAGTGCTGATGTCATCTCAGCCAGCATTTGAAGGCATTACAAGCACAAAAGGATTAGAAGCGGTCTTAGTAGGAATTAGGCACGTTAGAACCGTGCATTGGTTGTATAGCCTTACGGGAACGCGCGTATAAGAACAGTAAAAGCTTGGGCAATGCGCAACGACAGCCGACCGAGATGATAGCAGATGGTAGCCATTCATAGGGTGTTTGACACCTCATGCTTGTCCAGGATGTTTTGTAGCGTCTTGACCTAGCATAAAAGGGAGAATGCAGGATGACACAAATCAGCGCAAGCTAATCTAATATTCAGCTTAAGCTCATAGAAGGGTCAAATATGTTCAACTTATATTCAACATCTGCAATGAAAGCGCATGTGGCCATGCCCAGGCAAGGTTGTTGACCTCATAAAAGAGGCAGCGAAATCAAGGGCCATTGCAGGGATTCAGCGTAGTGACTGTTATGGCAGAACAAGACTTCGATGAATGTATCTTCAGCACTCAGGATGGTAAAATTAGAGTTAGCGATACTTGCCAAAACAGATGTAAGAAGGGGAAATAGAGGGTTCAGTAGATCAAGATTTCAAAAGGCTTGTTACTCTATATATGAGATGCTTACCCAAGTGACCTATGGCATTTTGGACGCCAGGCGACTCATTTCGAACAGCCAGTAACCTCCACCAACAACCAAGCGTCAATACTGCCTAACATTGTCCGATGTAGAGCTAGGTAGGTACGCACTTAATCTCTCACAACCTTGAGCCATGTTTTGAGTCAGGCACTGCCTCTTGTTGCTGCTAGAGAGTAGGCACAGTTCCTCTGTCTGGGTATCGTTGGGTGTGTATATGGAGACCTGAGCCATCACTTGGTATCAACGAACTAAATAAGTGTCTTAAATGGATGTTCATACATAAATAACAAAGTGCTTTCAAAGTGCAACACAGGGGCTCTGCATTTCACGTTTAACATCGATGTCGTCCAAACAGTTATTGTGTACTAGGAAAACCTCGTTAGGTGGCTGCATTATCAGATAAAGATATATTGGCGCAATCGTATCAAGAAAACTCGCGCATTAGCATCCTAACATATCTGTTCCTCCCTGTTTCCTTTACAGGTACGGTCAGGTACCTTATCTTCGTTCGTCACAAGATGGGAGTTTGTAACAGAGGTGAGAACAATTGCTCTAGGGTAGTTACCAGTGCTGGGCACTAGCCCCTCATTTTCCAGTATCACGGCATGTCCTCAAGGTAGCCTGGAGAACTTCCCGATTTTCGGTCCTCTTGTCAACATTGCATGCAATCTCCAACCTTTCTGTGATCGCATTCAATCGCAATCAGCCCCGCTGCTGTCCCCGCTCTGCTAGTTGTCAATACGATCCCAAAGAGTCTTGTGTCATACTGTGGTTGAGAACCTTTAAAATCTTTGTTCAGCCGCGGCTTGCGCGCTCGTTGTCACAATGGTATGTCTCTATCCCTTCAATGGGATCTTTTCGCCCACGATTCCCAGCTGACCCCCCCTCTCCGCAGGCGCGTAACTCCGAGAAAGCCCAGTCCATGCTCTTTCGCTTCCGTGAAGCGCAAGCAGCTGACTTGGGAATCATCGACGCCGGCCGCACTCGCCGACCCCGCGTGATCACCGAAGTCGACTCTATCCCGGTATGCGAAAAGTGGCGAGGCCAAGTCCTCAAGGAGATCTCGCGGAAGGTTTCGCGTATACATGAGCCTGCCCTCAGCGACTACCAAATTCGCGACCTCAACGATGAGATCAATAAGCTTATGCGAGAGAAGCACATGTGGGAGGTGCAGATTCGAAATCTGGGCGGACCGAACTATATGCGTGGAGGAGGCAAAGTCTACGATGAGCAGGGCAGAGAAATACCAGGTGGAGGAAAGGGATACAAGTATTTTGGCCGTGCAAAGGAGCTGCCCGGGGTCAAGGAGCTGTTCGAAGCTGCGAAAGCGAGCAAAGAGGACAAGGAACCCGAGGAGAAGCGCGACTTGCGGCGCAAGGTTGATGCTGCCTACTACGGCTATGCTCCTGACGAGGAGAGTGACTCATTGTTGAAATTTGAGGCCGAGAGGGAGAGGCAGGCAGTGGAGGCAATGCTGCAGAAAGGGCCGCAGCAATTACCAGATGGATGGGAACCACTGCCTGGAGATGTAGGCGACGGAAAGGTCTGGGAGCTGCCGACGCTGGAGGAGGTGCAGGAAGAGCTTATCGACCGTAGGAGGCGGAAGCTGCTGGACCAGCTGTGAAAGGATGAGCGTCAGAGAGGAGGTAAAAGGAAGCACATCGACGAAGTGCACTTTGGACAACGACCCTGCAACATTCATTGATGGTGGCCTCTCCAGCAGTGTTCTCGTTGCTCCTGCGCTCCGACAGCGCTTTTCGGAACTGGACCACCGTTGGCTTCGATTGGCTCACATTGGGAGAGCGCATCCTCTTTCTGTTTCCTTTTGGGAGTGTCCAGATGATCTACAAGAATTATGGAGAGTACGATCAGTCGAAAGCACCATAACGCAGATGGCGAACACGAGCTAGCTCCCCAGACGAGCCCTGGACCCCTGGGAACAGGACACGGATCAGCAGCAGCCCGATGGCATCGAGAAATCCAAAGCAAGAAATCCCAAAGCAAGGGAACTCTGGCTGACTGCCTAAGGAACCCCATGCTGCTCAGCCCTCATACACTATCGTGATCTATGTCATCTGAGCATTCGACGGCTATGGAAGAATCGGCTCCATGTAGCAGCCAAGATTTACGATTTAATTGAACAAACAATCATGACCATCAAAAGTCCCGCGACCGCTGACGCTTCTCGAACATATTCGCCTTCACCAAGTACCTAACCCTGTGAGGATCATTGTCTGTTCTAAGGACCTGGACAGGGCTATCGTGACAATAGCGCATACTACCTCGCTGGCGTAGACCTAGCAATCATTAGACTGGGCGTCTAGCCCCGCCATGAGGTCAGGAAAATGAAGCTAAAGCAAAGACAAGGATGTCACTGTACGCTTGATGTTCAACGGCGATGCATCTACTTGTTTGTAGGGCTGTCTGTCAATTCTTTTGCCGGCTTCTGATGTGACAGTTCATGTAAGGGGGTGAGCATACCCTTTTGACAAGTTCGAGACATCACCGCACAACTTTACACGACGCGAAAGGGCTATAACGGGACAATTACGAAATGGGTTACATTTTCACCTATACTCCAAACAACCAGAGGCTCATTAACCACCTGGGCGCCGTGCCAAATTAATATTAGACAGACCACACGTTGGCCTGAAGTGGTTGCGCACCCCTGTCCATACGCCGTGCAAATGTGACCCTGGACAAAAGCCCCAGTGCTGTCGATGATACATACCCCTGAGTCCGACACACTAAAACCAGTTCATCTCCTCCTTTAGGACATTACTGCAAGGTACCCGTCCATTCTGTCGTGCTGTTGGTGGAGTGATGCGATGCCCCCCATGTGTCCCGAATTAACTGCCAGTCCCCTGAAAGAGGAGGTGTATGGAGAGAGAGAGAAGACAATTCGGGACTGGGAGATGATCAGGCTAAGCATTCGACGAGGGTTTCAATTCTACCTTTCCCCTTCGTTGGTAGAACCGTGCTCAAACATCCCCCTCCCCCGACTTGGGCAGAGCGTTTCTCACTATCTCCTTCATGCCCTCCAGCATATACTCAGTCGTCGACGAGTCCCCTCTTTCTGCTTGCCATTCGACCTGTCTTTTCAGTTCCAGCACTCCGACGGAACTTCTGCGAACTCCCTCTTACTTCTGACGCGAAACAATAGCATCGAATGAGGTCCCCTTGTGATCAACCAGTCCGTTCCATTGGCTGAACCCTGAAAGCCGTTCTGCGAACTAGCCTGCACATACCCGAACACGTTGCACGACAGCCGCGCTTCTGTATTAGTCTCTGTTGTGTGGTTTACTTCTTTCGGATACCCTTTTCGGTCAGAATCGATTGTTCCACAGCAAGTGTCGACAGTATTATCATTTCTACGACCCAAGGACAAATACATGGGCCTCGCGTGAGGAGGAACTTGGTAGTGTGACTGCTCACAGCAAGCGACAGCAGTTAACCAATATCCTCAAACATTCTTAGCCAAAGCTGGTCGGAGCCCTCGAATCGCGTTGAATATCGATCTCTCCTGAGCATAGAATCCGTTTCTATCACACATTCAAGAGCCCATCATGGTGTCTTTCTTCGGCATCAAGCTGGGCAGCGACAGGAAGAGGGAAAAAGCTCAGTATGTCCTCACACCTGCCAAGCTGTACGGCTCTCACATCACTGACACTTTGTGTAGGAATAAGCAGCAGAATACCAAGTCCTCGCAGCCGAAGAAGGGTTCCAGCAATGAGAAGACTACCATCCGTGAGAGCCAATACTTTGGGAATAACTTCTCACGACCAAAAGCCTCGCCACGACCAGGCACCTCCTACTCAACCCGACGCACAACTCTCTTTCACCAGCCTTTCACATTTCCGCCTGCCAGTGCGTCTATGGTTGACCTGGCACCACCTAGACGACGACCAAGCGTGGGTAGCTTACGACAGTCGAACGCCGACACTGATCCCAAAACCTGGCGAAATGGAGACTCGTCAGCGTCACCTTCAGTGCTGTCGGCACCAACGCTCCGACCTGGTATCGCCGACAGACCTCTGAGCTCGAGGAAGAGCACTTGGATCAACCCACTAGATGTACACTATGCTCGAAACCCTCCGCCATCGAGAGAACCTGATACACCGCCCACGAATAGCGGATCAGCCACGATGAGCCCTTTCAGTGACTTTGAGTTCGGTCTGGGTCCCAAGAACAAACCTCACAACAAGCGTGAGCTATCGCAAACTGAAGGATATCCGTCTCCGCCGGCCTCGATCAACAGCGTCGACCCCTTAGCATCAGCTCCAATCACTCTCGACAACCGCCCTCCGAGCAGCCGTCGCAACGCGCCTCCAAGCGGACTTCGGCGAATCAATACCCTCGAAGCAGACGAAGGGCCGCCTACTCCCGAAAGGACAGTGTCCCAAACCAGCGAGGACCACGCGCCGACAGGTGACAACGCCAAAGCCGTTGTGCACAATGTCAAAGCGAAGCGGGAAACCCTCGCCTTCCACCAACCTCGTCAGCCCAGCATGATGATGGATTTGGACGGCATGCAAGAGAAGCGGTGGGAGCGAGACGCAAACGACGAGACGAATCGATCTCCACCGGTCGAGGGGTTCGAGGGCAACTTCGCAGCCTTTGACTTTGGCGAGACAGTCCGCCGCGCCAGTGTCGGTGTAGACCTGGGACTCGATGATAAGCGAAGCACCGTCCATACGATGCGCACCACCAGCAACTTCTCTGGACATCCTAGCCTTGATACTATGGGCAGCGCTCTTGCGGCCCAGTGGCCAAGTCCACCCACAGATGCCAGCGAGACTGCAACAACCGGAGTCTTCCGTGACCGGGCCCTCAGTGACGCCCGATCGCTCGCCTCTCTGAAGCGCGAGGAACCCCTCCCCGTTCCGGCCCCAGCTGCCACAACCAACCTCGACAGTCCCGTCATTCCGCCAGATCACTTTCGCACCCGGGATCTCATCCCACCAAGACCACACACCTCAGCCGGTCCTCGCTTGTCAACTGGCCCGCCACCAGCTGCAGCCGGAGCCCACCGAGGAGGCTTGAACGGGCTTGACCCTCCTCCGCGAGGCTTCCTCAGCCGTCCTCGTGTAGGCTCCTCCTCGGGACCAAGCACTCGTGCGCCGCCGAAGCCGCTCCAGCTCAGGCCCCTGGCCGACCGTTCAGATGCATCTCTGCGGGACAGCCCCTGTTTGCCTCCCGCCGACGAGGGAAGCAATTCGCGTTCTGAAGGCGAGACCAGGAAACAGCCCTCGCCATCACCTTATGGTCCAACCCTCGAGAGCGAAGGCAACTACATGCGCAGCGAAGGCTCAGCCCGGCGGCCCCCAGACGTTCCTCGTAGTCCGTTTGTTCTCACAACCCCCATGGAAGGAGACTTCCCCATCACAAAGGGCCTGCCTCGCGGTCGTCAACCAACATTTCCCTCCGAACCAACTCCCACAAGCGAAGACACCACTGCGCCATCTCCTCTCCACGACACGACCACTGCCCTCGGCCTCCCGAGCTGGATCGATCGCGCCAACGCCCGCCAGTCAGCCATGCCAGCTCCGCTTTCTCCCCTGCGCGGCACCCAGACCGTCGCCCTCTCATCACCAACATCATCATCATCGCCTCATCGGCCCCTGCGCTCCGACGAGTTCAACTTCCCCGCCACGCCGACCTCTGCCTCCGGCGCACCCCGTCTGCCCAGTCCTACGTTCTACTCCCTCGAGAAGAGCATTTCCGGTTCGAGCGAGAACATGGCCCGGACGTTTGCGGATTTCGCCTTCGATTCGAAGCCGCTCATCTCGCCGGTCCTCGGGGACTTTGGTGTTGGAGCCGGAGAAGGAGGCACGACGAGCCCGAGGAGAGTCGAGGCGCGAACGGCTCCTCCAAGGCCGAGTCCTGTGACTTTGCCACCGTCCTCCCGAGAGGGTGGGAGGAAGAACCCTGCGAGTCCGCCGGCGGAGTTCACCACGACATTCATTTGATCCGAGATAGTATGAGAGCTATGGTTCGAGAGAGAGCCGTCCTGACGATTTTCCTTTTTTCTTTTTTCGTCTCTTGTATATACAACAACCCTGGGATATAAGGATGGCCTTGATATCGTGATATTGGTGGGCTTCAAGGGTGGACTCATTTCTTGCAGGCAAGCGTCATTTTCATTGGCTTCATCAAACACGCGTATATAATCGTCTCTTCTATTTTCGCCAGAAGCTTGATCTCCTTTGATGATCCCAATAACAACCCAATAACGCCAGGCTAGCCTAATGCATATATATGTAGATGGACATGTTCCCATTCATTCCACTTTTCTGCGACTCTCTGATCACCCCAGGAAAGTCTTGAGGTTTCCTCCAATATGCTTCAGATCCAGCAAGAAAGTATCATGACCAAAGAGACTCATCTCCTCGCTCAGCTCCATGTGCATGACATTTCTGTTGCCACCGAGCCTCAACGCCTCTGCGACCTCGTACTGCTGCCAGGCAGGGAACAGGATATCGCTCGCGACGCCCATGACAAGCGTCGGGGTATCCCTGAGCGGGGCAAGACCGTGAATGAGATCCTCTGGCGGACGGCTCGAGCCGGGGAAGACGGGGATTTGCTCAGCGGACAAGTCGGACTTGGAATCCGGCTGCTCTTCGTAGGGTCTGGAGGGCAGGGTCAGACTGCAGTGAGGATCACTGTTGGGCGGGACGATACCGGAGGCGAGTTGACGAGCTCGTTCGGTGCGACGTTGAGAGGCAGCGAGCTGGTTCTCGTGGCCCAGGTCGAAGAGATCCATCGCCTTGCTTACGTACAGGAGGCTGTTGGCATCGTAAGTGAGGCAAGCCTTCTCACCAGCATGGTCGAGGTACGTCTCGATGAGGAAGTCTGGGCAGAGGGCCGGGGGTTTACTGGGATCGGCCCTTCTCCTGCCGAAGCGCTGTTCCCACTCCGGTCCGGAGCGGTAGGTGACGGTCGCGATCTCGCGGGCAAGTTTCATGCCAGCGTGGGGAGGGACCTTGCCGTAGTAGAAGCCGCGGTTCCAGTTGGGATCCATCATGAGGACCTGACGCTGGGTGTGGCGCATAGCGATGCTGTAAGGGTGACTCCTGGCGCAGCCGCTGATGGACACGATTCGCCCGACACGTTCTGGGAAGAGGATCCCTGCGGCCAGAGACTGCATGCCTCCCATGCTGGACCCGACGCTGGCGTAGAGCTTCTTCACGTCCATGCTGTCGAGGAGACGGAACTGAGCGCGCACCATGTCGTTGATGGTGAGGATCGGGAAGTGTGTTGCGTAGCGCTCGCCGTTGCCCGGGTCGATGCTGCTGGGACCTGTCGAGCCGTAGCATCCACCGATGACATTCGTGCAAATAACGTGGTACTTGTTCGTATCGAGAGGTGCGCCGGGGCCGATGAACTTCTCCCACCACCCCGGCTTGGGGTTCGCCTCGGTCGAATGGGCGTGCGACGAAGCAGAGAGACCGGTGTGCAGGAGGACAACGTTGGACTTGTCCGCGTTCATCTCCCCCCAAGTCTCGTAGGCGACGTCGAACTCCGGCAGCGTGCCACCCCAGTCCAGAAGCAATTCCTCTTCGCAGTGGTACAGCTCCGTCGCTCCAGACGTGTACGAAGGTTCAGGCCCGCTGGAGTCGTTGGACGCCTGGAGGGTGGCTGATCTGCTGTCCATGGCGTCAAGGCAGGGGAATGCCATGGCTGGGTTGGATGCGACGCCCGAGCGACGAGTCGGCGCGTTGTGAAGCTTTCTCCTGGGAACATGTTGCTGACTTTGACATCGACTGCCAACGGCGATCTTCGGCGGCAAGCTTCGAGAGGTTGCCGAGGTCAACGTCGACGGTCTCGAGGAGAGGCGACGAGCCGCCGCAGCGAAGAGCTGCCGTTGACTTTGCATGGCGGGTAAGGGTTAGGGTGGCAGCCAAGTAACCAACCTTATATAAGCCAAGTTTTTTCTGCAGTGCTGTTCGACTCGGCTTTGTGTTGACTGCCAGCCACCAGAAATGATTAAAACGAGCCAGAAAGGCGAAGTTCTTTAATATGGCGTTGACGACGAGATCTACAGTGTCATTTTCTCTGCAGATGAAATTCGCTGCTTTGTAATTCAGAGTTAGCAAGCCGAAGTCGCCAATGCGAAGCTTGCAGCGGCTTTCGGAGATGACGCGATTTCACGTGGGCGGCTGATGGAAGCCGTACAGTGGCTCTGCACCTAGAAGTTTAGAAACACAGTGGTTCCACAGTGAGCAGCTTAGTTTAGTACTACTCGTGCCACGGCCCCACCTAATTCGGGTTCGTTGGGCACTCACCTCCTTAGGAGGTGCCCGACAGGAAATTAGCTATAACAGTAAATTAGCCGTAAAATAATTTCTATAATAATTATAATTTTTAATAAAATAAACTCTATAATATCTTTAAAATATAAAAAAAAAAAAAAATAATAATTAATATAATAATTATTAATCCTAGATTATTTTTTAATATTTATAAAGTTTTATAATATTTTATATAATATATTTTAATATTAATATTAATAAATATTAAAAAGATATTAAATTATAATAAATAAATTACTTTTTCAATTTTAAAAAAGGCTATTTATATTATATTAATTAATTTAATTAAATTAATTTATAATATTATTTAAAGTTTATTATTAATGTTTAAATATAATTTTAATAACTTAGGTTATAGTTTATATAATATTAATAAATAAGGTTTTATAATAATCTATATAAATCACTTTAATAATTAATATTTAATAAGTTACTTACTTTCTTATATATTATAAATATTTAAATTATAAAGAAAAATAATAAATATAAATTATTAAAATATAAAGAATTTAAAAGTTATATTAAATTAATATAAATCTTTATATAAGGTATTAAAAAATAAAGATATTAATTTAAGTAATATTTAGAATATAATCAGATTAGCTTTTAAATTAATATTATAAATAATTTAATAATTATTATTATAAAGCGAAAAAGAAGTTATTATTATAACATTAAAGAATAAAGAGTTTTATATATTTATTAAAGCTATCTTAATTATTACTTAAGCCATTCTAGCCTTTTTAATTCTTATTATAGCTTAATATAATATATAATAATATATTAATATAATAAACCTATAATTAAATATATAAATTATAATTATAAATTTAAATTATTTAAATAATTAAATATATTATAATTAAATTAGTTATTTTAATAAGTTCTTATAATTATCTTAAGTTAAATTATAATAACTTCTTATACTTAATAATTATAAATTAATTATATAAGAGAATTTATTTAATTTATAATAATAACTTAATTATATTATTTAATATATTATTAAACTTCATATATTTATTATAGCCTTTAAATATATATATATTTTAATTATATAAGTATTATTATAATTAAGAGCTTAAGAAATTTATATAAGATAAGATTATAAATATTATAAAGCTTAAATTTCTTAATATTATTAAGAAGATTTATAATAATATATTTAAATTTATTATAATTATCTTTATATTTAAGAAAATAAATATTTAATTATTTAATTTAATTATTATTCTTTAATAAGTTTAAAAGTATAATATTTTAAGAATATTATTATTATTTACTTAATTATAATCTTCTTTACTTATTAAATTACTTATAACTTATAAATATTTTCAAAAGTTAGCTAATAAGATTAATAATTTAATTAAGGATTTAATTAGCTCTTTAGGAATTACTCTTAAAAAGGTATAGCTTATAAATGGGTTTATTAAAGGTTTACTTATAATTATTATTAAGCTTATTTAAATAAAGCGAGATTTAAGTTATATAAAAGCTATAAAATAAGCTAAAGCTATTAAAAAAGTAAGAAAGAATTATAAGTTATAAATTAAAGGTATTTTAAAAATATTTAAAGCTTATTTTATAATTACTTATAAGGAGGTAAATAATTTAAAATAAATAAAAAGGATTTTAATATAAGAGAAAAAGTAAGAATATAATACTTTTATAAAATAATATAATAAATAATAAAAGAAGGGTAATATTAAATTAAGTTTAAGTATTTAAGAGGTTATTTTATTTATAAGAATAATTATATAATAAGGCTATTATAGCGTTTTTAATTTATTACTTATAAAGCTATTTATAAGTGGCTAAAGTGGTGTTATAGCTAATTAGCTGTCGGGCACCTCCTAAGGAGGTGAGTGCCCAACGAACCCGAATTAGGTGGGGCCGTGGCACGAGTAGTGCAGGGGCTCACGGCATAAGAGCTGGGGGTGGGGAATTGTGGCGGCTCGGCACCAAGCCCCTATCGATAAGGTAAGCTGATGCCTCAGACCCTTAGAAACAATGAGTTGTAGTGTCGAGGCCGAATAGCCATGCCTGAATGAGCTTCTTGTCAGGCAAGATAAATGGCACGGCTCTTTCATCACCTAGAGCTATCATGTAGTTCTGTTCAGCGATGGCTTTCCCTTCGAAAATCGGTACACTTCGCGTTGCCAAAATCCGTGCCTCGACTTTTCTCTCGATCTTCCAGCTCCGTCGTGCCTCGTTCCACGGTCTATGAGATCGAAACTCCAATCGATGAGGAGCTGATTGCGGGAGACCGCCTGAAGTACTTCCATCCAACAAAGCCGGGCGACATTCTCGATGGGAGGTTTAAGATAATTGCCAAACTCGGGTTCGGCAGCGGATCTACCGTGTGGCTGGCAGAGAACCTTAAGGCGTGAGCCCCCTTCCACTCCCTTTCCCGTTCATGTCTTTTCATCTGATAACATAATGCAGGAGAAGGTGGATCGGTTCATCTGGCTTGCGCTATGTCAGCATCAAGATTCCAGCCCTGGACACTGACGCACAGGGAGAGATCGCCAGGCTCAAGCTCATTGCAGACGCGGATCCATCACACGAAGGGCGCTCCTACATTCGCCTGCTTGCAGATCAATTTGATCTACGCGGTCCGGAAGGGACTCATCGCTGTCTAGTTGTCGAGCCTATGAGAGAGACCATGGCTCATTATCAATTCAAGATGCCATCCGAGAGGCTGATTCTTCCCATACTCAAGCTGCACGTCTACGTCCTTCTGCAGGCGCTGGACTACCTGCACACTCGGTGTCATTTGATTCATACGGGTAAATCCTATCCATCTCCGATTCTGTTCTTCTTTCTCACTGTCGAGACCCAGATATCAAAGACGAGAATATCATGATGACCATTGAGAGTGATAAGGTCCTTCATCGATTTGTCAAGGACCAGGAGCGTCAACCTCAGCCTAGGCATGTCCGCAGTCATGACGGCCGCGAAATATACCTCTCACATATCGACCTCGGTCCAATCCTAGACTCCATGACTGTCCCGAGATTATCCGATTTTAATATAGCCTACCCAGGCTCCGAGAAGGATGGCCCTCGTGTCTGGCCGATCCAGTCTCACCGTTATCGTGCGCCGGAGGTAATCTTAGGCTGCCCCTGGTCCTACAGCGTCGATATTTGGAATTTGGGTCTCCTGGTATGTCACTTCTTTTCATCTAAACCCCTTTCTTTTTAAGTAGCCCTTTCGAATACGGGGGAACTGATTCGCTCTTCAGATGTGGGACATGTTGGAGAATACTAGTCTTTTTGGACGACCTGCCGGTGATAACGGCGAGTATGATGCGCATGTGCACCTTGCTCAGATGGTTTCCCTTCTTGGGCCTCCACCCCCGAAGCTTATCATGAGAGAGCGGGTCTTCCGCCGAGCTGAAGTTGATAGAGAAGTATACAACCTTAAAGGACAAGGCTTCAGGAATATGAACAAGTTTTGGGGTGGCCCTTTCTTTGATGAGAACGGTAGGCAGTCCACAGGGCATGTTCCTCTGAGAAAGAACGCTAACGCTATACACGGCAGATCAGATATATCGAACGGATCTTGTTAAAGAAGGGTACGGACTGCGCGAAACCATAACAGAGATAAGCGGTGACGAAAAGGAACTCTTTCTCGACTTTGCTCAGGATATGCTGCAGTGGCTGCCGGAGGACAGGAAGACTGCGCGGGAGCTCCTGAGCCATCCGTTCTTCGACTCGGTTTACAAAGACCGCGATCGGATTCTCGCAGAAGATGCATAGTGATGACCGACATGCAAAGATGACCGACATGTACATGCAAGATACTCAACTAGACTTGAGACACCGTACGATACCGCACGCAGTATATACAGTAGCTACTAATAACTTCATACCAGGACCCTGAAGATCTGCGAAGCGATCCCCTTGAACCTCAGAAATGATGTAGCTGTTTTACAAGATAGATGTGTTTTACTATATTTGTACTTATAAATCAGCTGAATGTCGAGTCTCGGTTTTTCTTTGTCCTTGATTCTTCTCACTTCCACTGTTTATTCTATAGAGCTGTGCATCTGAACCCTACGCTTCTGGCTGGAGTTGTAGGTAATTTGACGTTCTTGCTGCTCCTGATTAGGATCGTGTCGTCCATAACGTCTTCCATAACCTGTTCTATAGATCCGGAGTAAAGAAAAGAAGCATCAGCAGTATCCAGGATTCCAGAATGATGTGATGGACGACATGGTCCACCAGGTACAGGCTTAGTGGTACCATCCGCTGTTGGCCACCTTACTACCTCATGTATACCCCGCCCCCACTCTGATGGACCGTAGACTACAGTGATGAGCCACTGATTCCCAGCATGCACTGCTGGTATGCACCTCAGCGATAAGAGCGATAAGCTCTTTCTGGGGACGCCTCATGGGCTGACGTCAATCAACATCGTTGACTAACATCGTGATCGACGCAGAAAGCTGGTAGTACGCCGATTCCTGATTTCTTTAACACACCAGACCAGGTTACATATCCACATCACTTATTCACCAGGAACAAGCACATCATGCTTGTCTTCCTCCACCCGGATTCTCTATAGGCTTCACATCTACTTTCGACTACAAATCCAGCCCAGCACTTCACCATGTTGCCGTTCATCCTCGGCGCCATTGGAGTTGCGATTTTAGCAGCCCCAGTAGGGTCTTTGATCAACCGTGTTCGAGGTGTTCAGCCTCCAAGCTCAAACAGTGACCTGCAGGCACGGTCATTTGACACTGCGAACGGGGCACTGAAAGAACGGGATAGTTCCCGCAAGCCGACGCCCGCCGACATAACCCTACTGCGAACCCTACTTGCGCGAAAACTCAAGCTCCCCGTCGACATTGTCGATGTGATCTTCGACTTTGCCGAGTACTGGGCGCACTCCAGCAGGGAGGTCGACTTTCTGGCGGAGTCCGGGTCCCCGTTTCGGATCGTGGGACGGTTCGGGAAGGAGGATTGCCTTCTACTGCGTTCGTTTCCCATCGGATTCACAAGCTTCGATCTAGAGGAGGACCAAATAGACGTTTCCAAGTATAACAGCGAAGAGGCTGAACCCCGGCCATTGGTTCGAGAGCACCTACCTTCGTTCTTCTCGCGCCTTGTCAACTACCCGACACCGAGACTCACTCACCCAGCCCGGAAGATTGTCTTCACTTTGAGGAGTCGAGATCAGGGCGGCCACAGAAGAGAAACGTACGACGAGAGCTGGACGTGGTTCGAAGCAGGACTGGAGCGATTCGACGCCGATCAGGCTTGTGAGTCCCTTGCTCGCACTTGTCCCTGTATGCCGGTGACTAACAAGATTCTCAGGCGATGCCAGTTGTGCGCGTGATGCACTACACCCTTCACCAGAATCACCTTTCTCAAAGTTACCAATATGCTCCCTTCGACCGATTTACCCCACTCTCTCCGAAAAGCCATCGCTTGACGTGTCGTCTGGTGAATCCAACGATGCCGTCCCAAGCCCGTCACAGAAGGAGTATGCATACGACCATGGCTTCATGCCCGTGGAGGACCGAGTGATTCAGCGCAACCGAGGAAGAAATCGAGAAGTGAAGACCCACGTTGTGGAGTGGTCATGGACCGACGATATAAACCCGGATTCTGATCAAGGACTGGAGCTTAGAGAGAAGGGACGAGGGCGGGCATCGGGCGACGGACGGTTCGTCAGAGACTTGAAGCTAGGCGATGTGGTCACGATCTGGGGCAAGGCCAAGTTCCCGGCATGGGTCAATCATGTCGAGATGGTGAAGGTCGACATCTACTGGGCCGTCTGAGGGCATCGCAGGGGGGTTGTAGGCTGAACTTGCACGCCTTGGTCTGGCCAGAGTACACACACAGCTCTTGAGTTTTGCTCAGCTCCACTTGTACAACCATGCGTTTGCTTCTGCTACCAACATGACTATCCCGTGAATAATCAATCAATAAGGGGTGTATGTCTAAGTCAAGGTGCGATAGTTTCCCCTGCAGCGAAATGCCCGCTTCCGCTCAACGGGCGGTCGCCTGTGTATATCTTCATGATCGTCGTTGGCAGCCCAGCAGTGGTGTCCGCCTGGTGGCAGGTGCAGCCCGGAGAGTCGCGCTTACCCCGTTGGAGTGTCGTACACGGTGCACGGTGCACGGTATAAACTGCGTGAAATTGAAACGAAACGGGACCTCCTTGAGTTCAATGCTCTTTATCACTTTGAAACGAATCAACAACAGGCTCACACGGGCTGGACATCGCTGAGGAGAAAATTCATGTTCCGCCCCGTGCATTGGCTCACCTTCCATCAATCTGAGCAGTGCTGCCAGGTGGCCAGGAGACACTCTTCAAGCCTCCAACGATGGCTTCGTTTTCAGATCTCCCTCCTGAACTAATCTTGTACATGTGGCACCATCTCGATTTCGCCGACGTCAAGAGCCTTAGCAGTCTCAACTCCCGGTTCCAATCGATCCTTGCGCCACGCATTTTCCGAACTCTTCGCTTTACGAATCTTGAGGAAGATGAGCAGATATTATCGAGTGCCATCTCGAGGCACGAATCTTGCATCAAAAGTCTGCACTTCGAGTTCTGGTTTCTAGGGGACACGCAGAAACTTTTCGCTGAGCTATGGCGATCTGATGGCGACTCCCACCGTCCAGACGACATTTCTGGGAACGAGAATCCTGGCCGCACCAAGCTCTCAGATTTGGCCCTGCAGATCCTGAGTGGCCAGGTTCTGTCTCACGTGAACCGTTTAACTATCACCTTTAGCCAAGAGGATATAGGATTCTGCGCCATAGGGTGGGATTGTACTTTTCGTATGGGGCGGTCTATGCGCATGTATGCGAAATCTGGTATAGCACGCATGTGGACAGTGCTCTGCTGTAACCAGAAGATCATCTCCCTCGAGCTTGGCCATCTCCCCGCTCTGCCCATGTCTTCATGGCGGAAGCCTGAATGGCCTGCCTTCCTCAGCCAACTCAAAGCCCTCACGCTTAGGTTGGAGGGAGGCTATCATGCAATTAGGTCGAATGAGAAAGTGATCAACTTTCTCACGAAGATGGACTCGCATTTCTTCGAGCACACCAAATCACTGCGCAAGCTGCATCTCAAAGCATCCCCCCCATCCTATATCTGGGATTCTGACCTCTGTGCCAGTCCAATCGCCCTGCGACCAGGACAGGTGCCAGAGCTGGAGGAGCTGCAGGTGGAGAACTATTTCATCGACGAGAACTTCTGTACTTTTATCGAGGACGCAACATCTCGACTGCCATCTTCACACTTGAGAAAGCTCGAGCTCCTCGAATGCAGGGTCATCGGTAATACAACGTCCTGGGCCAAGCTCTTTGCCTGTCTTTCCACTACGGCAGATGGAAGGGAGCCCTCGCTAGAAGAACTCGTCGTGGCGAACGAGTTTGTCGCGTTCAGAGCAGACTATGCCTCAAGAGTGCCTCATCTGCCAGTGACTTTTCGGCATATTGGCACGCGGGTTTGCGTTCGTAGCTCCCCGGAGCAAGATGTACATGGGATCAGGCCGTTTGCGTACGGCCGAGTGTGGGATGGGTCTGGGATACTCGTCGCGGATAAGCGGCGGAATGCCGAGGAGTTTGAGAGCGGCGCTGATATGAAGAGCTATCGGGAGCTTATGAGGCTTGTTGCCAGGAACGCGGAGCGGGCTGCCGATTGTCGATCCGAGGCGCAGTGAGGTAGAAGACGGGTGACAGAGACTTGGATAGCTACTAGTAGTTTCACTTAGTGAGAATATTCAATGTACGAGTGAGTAATTCTGCGCATCACATGTTTCTGAAATACACAACGCATATAGTACGCCTACAATCCCCCATAGTCCATTCATCCGGCTCTTCCAGACATCCCTGTGTGGCAGAGCCGAAATGTGGATCTGCGGCATCAACTAGAGCGTTGAGGCGAACCTACACAACCTCGACCTTACATTCATTCCTGGAGAAACCAGTACCAGCTGCCCACAACAAGCACAAATGCTCTGTCGGCGGAATTTCCGGACCCTAGGTACACTAGCAAGACCTTCGTCAGCTTCTGGCCTTCCTCAGACCACACTGTTGTGTCCCACTCATCGGCCCGTCCGCTTCTCGACGTCGATGTTCAAGATGAGCGCCAGCACCGACATGGCTTACAAGGGCATCACGGTCCACCGTCCCTCCGACCTGACTGAATCCCAAATCACGTCTTTCAAACCCTTCACAGTACGTTCACTGCATGACTTTCCCGCCAATGCGCTTTGGAATCCTTACTCACAGATCTCACTCACTCAGACCTGGGTCACGAATCTGACCAACTCCTTATCCTTACAATCATCCCCCTCCCATCCGTTCCACAGTGCTCCGTACAGCTTGGAATCGATCACTATTCAATCATATGACCTCTTCAGCGGCTCCCGTCTTGGCTTCCTAAAACTCACTGCCTCCGTTCGCAACTCAGCTCATGAGTCTCTACCGGCTGCCGCGCTCCTTCGAGGACCAAGTGTGGCTATGCTTGTGATTCTGATACCCGACGACGTGCCTCAAGGTTCAGACGAGCGGTACGTGATCTTGACAGTGCAACCCCGCGTGCCAGCAGGGAGTCTGGCGTTCGTAGAGCTGCCCGCCGGAATGGTGGACGATGAGGGGAATTTCAAAGGTGTGGCGGCAAAAGAGATTGAAGAGGAGCTCGGCATGACCATCACAGAGGATCAGCTCACGTGCTTGAGCGAGCTTGCCATCTCGCCTTCACAAACGGGCGGTGAAGGCGGCGAAGAGAACCTCCCGGCGGCCATGTTTCCCAGTGCAGGCGGTTGTGACGAGCATGTCACTATCTACAGCCATGAAAGGCGTATTCCTCGGAGTCAACTAAAGGAGTGGACGGGTAAGCTGACGGGCCTGAGAGATCATGGCGAGAAGATCACTTTGAAGCTTGTGCCCATGCAAGATCTCTGGAAGGAGGGCGCAAGGGATGCGAAGGCGTTGGCCGCGGTGGCTCTATGGGAGGGAGCACGAAGAGAGAAGAAACTCTGAAACCCCATGCGTGCGCTTCTAAGCGTTGATGTAAACATATGCTATACAAAATCCCGTCTCTCAAAGCTTCATCTTCTGAGCAACCATGATCCCTTCCGCGAGGTTCCCAACCCTCGCATCAATAGCATAACCCTCAGCCTCCAATCTGCGGCACTCCTCCCACAGCTTTCCAACGGGAACCGTGAAGACCTCGATGAACTCATTCTCCTCCAGTTTGGGCACAGGGTTCTGATTCTCCTCCAGGTCCATATCGATCTCCACGTGGACCATCCTCAGATTCGTGGTACAGAACCCGGGATCGTTGAACATGACCATGCTCGTCTCGCTCGGCACGCCCACGTAGCCCGTCTCCTCGCGGAGCTCGCGCACGGCGGCTTCCTCGGGGGTTTCGCCGGCATCGACGAGACCGGCGGGAATCTCGATGCAAATCTTGTCGAGCGGCGGGCGGTACTGCTTTTGAAGGATGATCTCGGGTCCGCCAGGTTTGCGCAGCAGGGCGAGGATGCCAACCCCGTCGATATCACTGCCCTGAGGCCGGGTGGGCCGCTCGGCGTGTTCCCAGGTGCGAGTCACACCATTGGGATCTCGGTAGGTAGTTCTGGAGAAAGGTGAGCAAAGTGAGTTGACGCGGTGAAGAGGCGGGGATGTAAAGTGTATGCGATAAGTGGGATGGCGTACTTGATGAGCCTCGTCCAACGGGCTTCCTCAGCGGACTGACAGGGGAGATTAGAGACTGGCGCTGTACTGTACGGTAAGAGCTTGATATACATACCAATGGTCCTGTTGATACAAGCTTTGAGCCTTCGGCTGACATGATGTCGTGATTAGTGAAGGAACGAGGGTAGTGTTTGAGAATCGGGGCTGCAAGTTCAAGGGCGACTGAGTTGAAGCTGAGTGACAATCCAGTTGCGACACCAAGGTGCTGAGGTGGAGGCGCCAACCCTAACCTGAATGGCTTGATGTAGAACTGCGAGTCTTGGGTTGCGTTTGCGTTCACCGACATTTCCCAGGGTTTACAAAAGAAAAGAGAAGGTCGCTTAGGTTTCAAGTGTACCGGGTCGATTCCACGGCTGCGGATAGATGTCTTCGTTTTCGGACACTTGTTATTGATGCCCTTTGTAGAACCCAACCAACCCAACAACCCAAAGAGGCCTCCTTTATGGCCCAAAACGCCCAACCGCAATACATTCTTCCATGTGAGGATGGCTCTCCCCTATAACCTCCTTCTTCGGTTCCATCTTAATTTACTGTACAAGAGAATTCGAAAACACGTTTTCCTTGCCCTCATATCCATCGACCACTTCCCCAGTCTCGATCCGCCAAAAGACGTACATCTCCTGCGACTTCACGAAATGTGCCGACAACAGACAAGAACAATATGCTGCTGGAACTGCCTCATCCAACTCCACGAAGAGATCGACATGGCGCACTGCAAGAGATCGCAGAGCCGGTGGAGGATCTGCAAGGGGCTCGAGACTCTGCCACCTAAGAAGACATACGCAAAGGAGTACTGCGATCCTTGCGCGCGAGGCAATGTGCCGCCCAAGAATTTAACGGAATGCCTGGAGTGGGAGAGGACGAGGTTGTGGCCCGGTCATTAGAACCGTGGCACGAGGTGAGCTCTGGCCGTTCATGAGAAGTCAGGGTACGTACAGAATGCAGGCTGGGAGCCATGAGCTGATATGAGCAAGAGCAGCCTGGTGCCCAAAGGGTTTTTGATCTTTACGGGAATTTGCAAAGGTCAGCAAGAAAAGCATCATCAGTCATCTTCGGAATAGGGAGAAAGGAAGAAATTGTTAAGATATTTGGAGTTCGTAAAACCGACTGCGGTGTATTGCCAGTTTGAAAGTATGAATGGTTGACAGGTGTACTGTATCGCAAATGAGGCCAGTTTCCCAGGTTTCGTGACAGAATTCGTCCTAATATGACGTGAAGTGTGATGGGAGCCTTCAACACCGTCCAGCGTGGAGCAAGTGTGCAAAGGGAGTGAGAAGCTGCCGAGGCTGAGAACCAGCTGGCCTCTGTTGCTTCATTGTTCTTGTGAAGTTGAAGAAACAAAGTTTTGGCTTACTCTAGCATTGGCCATTTCTATCAGCGTGACTTGCAGAGGGAGAGACCTATCCTTCACCATGTTTCCAAATAATCGGGCAATAGGCCAGCATATCTTTTCGAAGTTGTGAGATTCCTAAGAGGAAACCCAAGGCGTTTTCAAAAAAGAACAGTAGGAAAGAAAAAGGCGAAACAAGGATACTAATACAAGATAAATGAGCAAAATAGAAGGGCTACATCAGTGAAGATAATTAGCACAGATAGTAGTGGACTCGAAATTACTTGACCAGATAATCCTGGCCTGCAGTCGACGGGCAGCTACCTGTTACAGTACCTATCTTACACTATTGCATCTCTCTCACGCAGTCTAACTTGTACTACCTTTACCTGATCTCGGATGCAGAAGGCCATTGATGTTGCCGTTATTGTAGAGCGTCGTCTATGTCGTCCAAAGCGAGGCTTTCTGTTGACGTGCTGCCGACAACAAAAAGAGTCAAGCCTGTGCTATTGGGCGAGATCTGTCCCAGTTTACAAAAGTCCTTAAACTCTGCTTCCTCTTCGCCATTTGCTGGTTCTTCTTATTGTGGATATTCCTGGGTCTCAGCCAGAGCAGTGTGGCCACGCAAGATTAAGTCTTGGGCATGGCTTATGTATCAGAGACGAGACATATGTCGATTTACCTCACAAAAGTCCTACGTAGTGTTTGAAATGACGAGATCTGCACATATCAGACAGACCATGTGCGATGCTATCGTTGTGAATACCCCCCAGTCTTCAGCCTCGATCCGGACCGCGCCATAATACCTCCCGTCCCCAAACAGTCTACGTAGATATGTAATGTAGCCCAGGATACGTAGTCATATTGATGGTTGCCTGCCAAAGTCACCATGCGATTCGATAGCTGAGACTACTACCACTGCGGCGAAAAGCAAAGAAAGGTGCCCCCCTGTTTGTGGTTCACGTACCCGGGGGACCTGACTCTTCAGTTGCATGGTGCGAAGCCAATGATGTTGTGCTGGTTGCCAATCCAACCCTGCAGATCCCCCACCGTCGTCACTCAAACGCGAGACAAAAGGTCCCCCCAACAATTGCCAGCCACGTTATCGTCGTCGGGCTCATCTTGTTCTCAATCATTCAATCTCACACTCAAACTCTCTCTCACACCGGCTCGAACGATTTAGACCATCGAGAAAAAGCCATGGCGCCCTCATCGACAGCGCTTATCGCAACCCTAGCAGCAGCCCTCGCCCGTGGCGCAGTGGCACATCCAGAGGTGGCTGACTTCAACTGGTCCGCTCTCGTGCCCTCAACCTCATTAAACTACACAAATTGCTACGACGATTTCAAATGCGCCCGCCTACTCCTGCCTCTCGATTACCTGAACACCTCGAACCCATCCCAGGTGACTCTGGCAATCATCGCCCTGCCCGCCACAGTTCCTGAATCTGACCCGTCCTTCGGCGGCACCATCTTCACCAACCCTGGCGGCCCGAGTGGCTCTGGCATAGGCTTCCTTCTCAACAACGGCCATGGCCTCCGGGAGATGGCCAGCAGTGACGAGAGGAAGTTTGAGTTTCTATCGTTCGATCCCAGGGGCGTAGGCGAGACATTGCCGAGGGCTGACTGTTGGGAGGATGAGCTCGCACGGCACATCTTCAACACCGAGGAGATCGCCATGGGGTCGCCCGACGACAGCGTGCACATTATCGGGCGTAATTTTGCAAGGTCCAATGGCTTTGGTGAGTTGTGCGAGCGCACTGGAGGTGGAGGTGACGATGACATCCGGAACTTCATCACCACCAGTAGCGTGGCACGCGATATGGTCGAGATTGTCGACAAGATTGCTGAGTTGAGAAACCCACCGAAGAAGGCCGGGACAGGAAACGGCGAATCTCAGCTGGAACTGCGATCCAAGAAGGATCTACCGCGTCTTAACTACATTGGCTTCTCCTACGGTACCGTCTTGGGCAACTATTTCGCCTCCATGTTTCCGGGCCGTGTTGGCCACGTCGCACTGGAAGCAGTCGTAGACGTCCATGACTACCACAATGGCGTGAGCACCATGTTCCTCCTTTTTTTCAGAAGCTCCCTACATATCACAAGACACCTGTGAACTGACCGACTTTTTCAGACTTGGGCGCGCAACCTCCAAGACATGCCACACACCTACGAACACTTCTGGGAGACCTGCTTCGCCGCCGGTTCCAAATGTGCTCTCTACAAACACTCAGACTCCAGCCCAAAGGAAATCAGCGCCAGATTCGATGCCTGGATCGCCGAGCTGGATGCCTCGCCCGCAACCTACGTCACCTCAACCGGTATCCGCCCCATCACACCTTACAACGTCGCTCTCGCCATGTTCTCTCCCATGTACTCCCCTATGAAGAAGTTTCCCAGCGCTGCTGAGATGATTGCGGAAGCCATGACGGGAAATTACACGGGCATCTACTCAGCGCTCCCCTTTGTCGGCTTCTCGGATGGATGTCCCCTCAAGATCCCCACCGCCTACACCTGGGACCGCGACGCTATGGCAGCTATTGCCTGCGGCGATGCCGAGTCCCAGAATGGCCTCACGATTTCCGACTTCCAGGAATACATAGCCGAATTGAAGAGCCAGGATCCCGTCATCGGAGCCTACTGGTCACGGATCCGCGAGTCGTGCAAAGGATGGCGCTACCGCCCTAAATACTCCTTCTCCGGGCCCTGGACAACTCCTGAACACGACCCTAGCGGTGCACCCGATAAGCCCCTGGCGCCTATCCTGTTCGTGTCCAGTAAATATGATCCCGTGACGCCCTTGAGGAACGCGCGCGAGATGGCGAAATATCACGCGGGCTCTGGCATCGTGATCCAGGACAACGTTGGGCACGGCTCATTGGGCACGCCTGGAAAATGTCGTGATGACGCACTCAAGAGGTTCTTCGCCAAGGGAGAAGTACCGGATGGAGAGCTGCACTGCAAGGCTGATTGCAAGCCGTTCCAAGATTGCGGTGCCGGTGCGCTCTCCATTGACAACGTCGATAGGGATCAGGCTCGCCGGCGATCACCTTTGGAGATAGTGTGGTGACATGGAATTTGACAGGATTGTTCACTAGTATCACGACACATGCTCAGTGAAAGACTGAAATGTATTATTTTGAAGTAGAAAGAAAGGTCAAGGTGATACGGTCGCTGAAGTATTCACCGGGGTATCAATGCATGGTTGTTATTTTGGGTAGTGGATAGGCTTTTGAGAAGCTATTCGAAGGCTACGACGTAGAGGCTGCGCAAACTGCTGCACCTTTTGCCGGCCCTTTCTTAATCGTTGGCTCTCGCGGGTGCTCTTGGGCATGGCTGGTTGGGCTATTACCGCTGCCGCTTTTCTTTCCCGCGTTATTCTTGGTATCCGGCCCCCTGGAGAAGAAGCAGGCGTCTCTCGATTTGGAGGAGCCTGGTAAGTCACATTTATGTGATTAACTCACTTCCGCCTTGTAACAGTCTCTTCTGCAGGCACCTCTTCATGCTTCCTCTTACATGGCCTTTGGTCATTCCCCTGAGCTTGATCCATATGGTCCTGGAATGGATAAAGTGATATGGCTGCTGTGCTTAACGGGATCGGCTGTAGCAGCAGACCAGTTGAGAGACGAACATGATGATAAGTTGATTCATGCAACCTATGCGTGGCCGGTATCAGGCTGTCGGGATGATATATAACTGGGTTTTCTGACGGAGCATAGCCACACGTAAAGGCAGCATCCAAATCATCGTTGGCCCGGGTCCAGATAAGTTGGGCCGGGCTGGTAGGCGGTGTTTGTGGTGCTGAGGGAGGCAACTGGTGGCTCACTTGCTCTGGGGATGGAGTCCATTTTCACATAGCCTGGTCTCTAGGAAGTAGCAGATCAAATAGCTTCTCATCATAGCGACCATAAGGATACAAGCGATCCCAGATGGTCTGAAATTGCTCTTGAAGGGTCCGGATCTGTGATTTCCAGTAGTCGTCGTCGCGCGGCAACCGCTTGCGGTCCTTGTGCGCAACCTGGAAGGGATTCAGAGGGTAGAGTTCACTATCGTGTCGGACAGCTTCGCCATTGGCACCGAGAGTCTTTAGATTTATTAACAGTCCAGCGACCCTGGTCGCATAGCGTCTAAGGCCCTCTGTGGTGTCGATGATGTCCTCGGTGCAGTGGGTAGGAGTCTCTATGAACGAGTGGGTAAAGACAGTAGATGATCCAGATTCTTCCCAGATCGACATGACTGTTGCGTGGTATGAGATTTGATGCTATTAAGCCCAGCTGAAGGCCTCGAGGCAATCAATATAATGGATGATTAGATGGACAAAGTCTGGGGCAATCCACATCATGTGACCCAAGCGCGGACTTGACGCCTGACTTGACGCGGCACATTGCCTGCGCCCCCCATCTCTGCAGGGCTTTGCAGACTATAAAGTTTATCGGATCAACTTACGTATCCGTTCACTTAATCAGTGTGTATATAAAGTGATGATCTGTGCAAACACAAGAGGGTAAGAAGTAGAGTGGTGCCTGTCAGGTAAGATATAGTGATATCTGTACTGAGCTAGCCTTGTTGTCGCGGGCAGGTAAGCGCTGGTAAACGAATACTTTATGACGAAATAGGAAGAGAAGCTATAGAGTCGTATCCCTTACTCTGATACTCTTAGCTAGACTTTGGGTCATACTACTCTTCTCCCCTCTCTTACACCGCGCTTCCCCTTCTAGGACCGGAAGCCTAGTCTAATCTCAAGTCCAGACTACATGTGTAAGACAAGTTGAAGCTTCAAGTCTCGCTAAGCCAAGACATTTTCTGATGTCTTTTATAGGCCCGCACATCGCCTTGGATAAGGCGGGAAAGGGTAAACGGCCTATGGGCTGCCCACGGCTTTGGGTAATGAGCTTTTAAAAAAGCAGCCCGGTCTAAGAACTTGGGGTACATTTCGACGATTTTCCGCGAATAATGCAGCTCCATTGGGCCCTGTGCAGCTGTACCTGTCAGCCCTAGTGAACCAAGTGCGCCCGTATCCCTGATACGTAACAGGGATATATACCTAGAGCGCCATGACGATGATGTAGCCAATTTGCTGACAGCTGATTCGTGAAAGCTTATTATTTGGTTTATACATATGGACGCGGCTGGATGAACCTGCCAACCAGCCTCTTGCATACACGACTACTTCACCGCACTTTTTCATGTCATTTGCTCGCTCGCTTTCCAAACCTTCAACGTACAACTCAGTCTTCAGGGTACCCTTAGCACGTCACAGAGGTAAAAAGAAACAATGGCAATCTTTGATAGTCTAGGCGGCTATATTCCTGTGGTCATCCCGAGTCTCATCGCCGTCGCATCCTTCTTAGCGTGGAAACTCACGATGCACGATCCCCGCGAGCCTCCTCTCGCACCCTCTTCAATCCCGGTAATCGGACACATCGTTGGCCTCAGCCGCGAAACCTTCAACTACTATGTCAATCTTAGGTAATCCCGAACTTATACCACAGTGCTCATATGCTCCTTTGTGCGAAGCTGCTTGCCCCCCTCTAACATTTCCAATCAGCAAGAAGATTTCCTCTCCGATCTTCACGGTCAATCTGCCGGGGCAGAAAATGTACATCATCACCTCCGCAGATCTCATCCTGAAGGTCCAAAAGCAGCACCAAAAAATTGCCTTCCCGCCTGTGGCCGCGGCATTTGGATCCCGCACTGCTGGGAGCAGTCAGAGGTCCACCAAGATCATCGAGCAGGACGACTATCATCTTCTGCATCGTTCCAATGAAATCCTTGTAGAAGCGCTGAAGCCCGGGGAGAATCTTGATAGCATGAACCGGGTCATGCTCGGGGAGATCAGCCTGTCGATTGAGAAGCTTCAGCCGGCGAAAGGCGAGACAGTTACGATCAAGTTCAACCAGTGGCTGAGGGCGACGCTTACAAGGGCGACCACGCGATCCGTCTATGGGCCCAAGAATCCCTATGAGAGAGAGGAAGTTGTCGAGGGTTTTTGGTAAGACACATCCCCAGTGGACAGAAAAGAAGAAAAGAAGCAAAACGAGAAGAGCATTGCTAAGAGGGAAGCCGCGTAATCAAGGGACTTTGAAAGCGGTTTGGTTGCGCTAGCTATTGGCATCCTCCCATCCATTGTAGCGAAGAAGGCCATACGTGGTCGGGATAGAGTGACGGCTGCCATACACAACTACTACAACGACGGTGGTCTCGAATCGGCATCTGATCTGCCTCGAGGTCGATTCCATATCGCCCGAGAGCGCCATATTACCATCCCTGATATCGCAAAGTTCGAGACCGGCATTGCCCTCGCCATCCTTCTCAACACCGGTCCCGCTACCTTCTGGACAGTTCTGATGGCCTATCTGACTCCCGGTCTGAGGGACGACCTTCGTGCAGAGATTGATGCTTGCATGGAGACGACTGTCAACGACGGCGTCACCACAAAGTCTCTGGATATCCTCAGCCTCAAAGAGAGTTGCCCACTGCTCGTCTCCACTTATCAGGAAGTTCTTCGCTATTTTCATGTCGGCACTCTTGTTCGCCTGGTAACCGAAGACCCCTACCTCGACCAATATCTCCTGAAAAGGGGGGCAATGGTCCACATGCCTTCCCGTGCGATCCATCACGACCCGAAGGTCTACGGCCCGACCGCCACCTCCTTCGCGCCCCGGCGCTTTCTCCCCTCCGAGAAGAAGAATCGGCCCAAAGATTACTTCTTCCGTGCTTTTGGTGGCGGCAAGAGTCTCTGTCCCGGAAGGCACTTCGCCACGAACGAGATCCTTGCTACAGCGGCCGTGTTCATCGCGAGGTTCGACATGGAGCCGGCGAGTGGGAAGTGGGAGATGCCCACAGGATGGAACTCAGGCTCTGCTGGGCAGATAATGGAGCCGGATCATGATATAGAGGTGATCCTGAGGACTAGGCCGGGCTTCGAAGACGTGAAGTGGGATTTGAGGCTGAAGACGAGTGACAAGATCGTTGCTATCGTCAGCGAAGACCTCAACGATGAGTGACGTGGATCTGCCGCTTCACTGCATCATCGAACGTCGTTGAGGACATCGTTGACAGCAGTGAACAAGAGCTCCTACTTTCCCCTCGCGATAATGACAGATGACTCACCAAGACCTTTGGCTTTATCAAAGCACAACCAGCCTTATAACATTGATTTTCAACCCCCTGGCCGGACAACCCGTCTTTCTCCAATTGCTTGGTAATATGTCTAGAACTCTATACGATCCTTTGAATCAACCAAGGAAACGTCCGACCCGTGTTACTGGCAAAATGACAGTGACCAAGCAAAAGCAAACAAATCACGGCTTCGGCTGCAAGGAACAGGTGACGTACAAATGCCATAGGGTCTCATGCGATGCGCGGGTTCTTGTCAAAGGAACCTTCTGCGCAAACTGTCGCACGTTCTATGGGGTAAGCTGATTGCGGTCATATCAGGGGTGCCAACGAGTTATTAGACAGGTCAAGTCCAATGTCCTGATCCGTAGATCTTGAGAGATTCACAATTTATCTAATTTCTTCCTCAAAATTCGTGGATTCCTGTGTTCTTTGTAGTGGCATGGCCTCTTATTCAGTATCCTGTGTAAGCTATGAGCGTAAAGGCCTCGTAGAGGCTAGGAAAGGATTCACAGTGCTGATACGTCGTTAAGACATGTCTTCTAATCAAAGGCCCTTGCTGGTGATGATATGAGTGTTCATGAATCTCAAGCACTCAAGATCTGATCGCCAAACCACATGGTCCAAACAAGTAATACATTTCATTGGGGATTGCATCACCATCGAATAGGACGCTCGACCCAGTTCCTCAATCACGCTTCATGCCGTCACAGTTAACGCAGAGAAGGTGACGTGCATCAAGGATAATAATGCCCACTGATCAAGGACTTTGAGGCCAGCTGTGACAGAATCAAGCCGGCTTTAGCAACCTTGTTTCGGTCTGTGTCACGAATGGTGAATCAGCCGCACGCAAGAGGGCAATGCATAAAAGCAAGTCCACACCGCAACAGATCCAACTGGAAACTTGGAGCTACTTCAGATACAAGCTTCCTCTTTTCTCTCTTGTCTTCTAGGGGAAAAAATAAAAAAGCCCACCCTAATACCTTTCGAAATTTGTCCGCTCTCACTCACAGTACACATCACTCACGCCAAACATGTCTGCGTTCACTGACCCCTCTCGCTTTTCACATCCTCCTGTCGACACCGCAGATGAAGACCTTGGCGATATGCGTTCAGACTGCCGAGGGCAGCTTGGTTCCGAAACTAAATGTGACGCGCCTGTGTACTATCGCTGCATCAACTGGAAGGACAACTGCCAGAACTGGGCTACGGCCAAAAACTCCCTCTGTGACGTCTGCAAGGCGAAGTCAAGGGGACGGTCTGAGCGTCACGTCCCCCTTTGTGGTGAGGAGTTCTAGCCTTCCAAGGCTGTTCGACTTGTAGGGTTCAGGCTCACGATGATGATGACTGAGAGGAGGTGGTGTCACTGTCGTCCGGCCAGCGGCTTGGTCATCGGCCTTCGTCTTGACCGCAGAGGTTCAACCTCAACTGTCGCACTTTCTGAATCTTTGTTCAATCAATTGAAACAGCACTCAGGTTCGTCGTGTCACCTCAACCGATCTGCTCGCCCAGTGACTGGTAGCACAAGAATGTCCCTTGGAAAGTAAGCGGTCAGCAAATATCGGTGCCTCACACACTTTGCCCGATAACTCTACGAATGCTTCACCAACCTTGGACGCTCATAAATACAGTCATGTCTTCCAAGGTTCTTCTTCCCCTTGGCTACCTCTCTTCTCTACGTCAGGAATCCGTCGCACATATCTCCAAAATCCAGTCGACGACAACACTCAACCGTGCAGCCAGAGCTATTGCAAACGTTTGCTAACTTACAAAGCTCTTGTTCCCCGGACACCGCAGCCATGGGTAAAGTGCCCCCAAAACCTACAACCTATCCCTGTATTTACGCCAAAGACGGCTGTAAAGACCGCAATCTCAAACGCGATGTCAAGTGCGTCCGCTGTGCCGCCCGCGATGAGGCAAGGGAGAATCGCACCAAGTACAAACACTGGGAGAGCAAGTAGAGCCATCACTTGAACCCTGCCAAATGTGCAAGCCACTTTCTGGTGTTGTGTATGCCCTATCTTTAGTAGTGGCACTCTGGCATCCTCCTTCAATGGGGTAATAGATGTCTTAGGGTGATGGCAGGGAATCCGTATTGCCACTGAGAACCAGCAGCATAGGAATAGCATCAATTCAGGCACGGTCGTGTAAGAGCTTTCCATTTCTTCCTCTTTTGCCCGCTGTTTGATATTGAGTTTCATTCAAGTTTACTCTGCTCGTTGCTTCCTTTCCCAATTTTGCCTGTATATTCATCACAGATGAACCAGTCTCTATGAGCCCAGTTGCCTATGGAAGGGTGCCGAGTCATTCCTATTAAGAAAATATCGACTGCAACTCTTTAGGGCTTCTAGAGAAAAAAGAACGTTAGAGGCGACTTTAAAGAGTGGCAGAGCTCCCTGGGTAGGAACCTATGCAAAGGATGAGTGAAGGGGGGAGGGGAAAACATTGCAGGGTAGGCAAGATATAAATTAGCTTCGATGGATTCAAAGACGGTGGCCATACTTAACAATATGTGCTCAAAAAAGATCATCGGAAATGCGGGGGAACAGCTGTGATGTCACATGTATACTATGCTGAGAGTTCGAGACATTGGTGTGAGGCTGCATGATAGGAGCCGGAGTCGGGGTTGATGGGTGCGGGTAATGTCACGCCAGGCATTAAGCCAGGAATAGTTCAGCAACGAGGTGAGAGCCTGACGGTCGGATGGAAGAGGCGATTGGGCAGTGCTGACATACACAAACAAATTCAGATGCCGATGTTGCCCGACCTGGATGCGGCACGAGGAACGGGCCGATGAAGAGTGTGCCAACTAACCAACCCATGGCGACAAAGACCTTGGAAAGGAGCCTGGAGGATTGTGCACAAGATTCCAGCAACTGATCAGGTTGAAGCCAATATTGATTGCTCCGCGGTAACCTCATATCAGGGGAATTGACACGCAGGAACACAGCAATATCGCTGCGATGCATGCGATGTTGCTCATGCGGTAATATTGCGACGCAGGCACGCTCGAGTCGGACCTAGAGCTGCATCCTCAAAATGTGATGGGCTTGCAGGCCGAAAAGGTTCACAGCTGCATAAGCCCACCCGCTCCAACAATCAGGTGTGCTCCGCGAGGTGATGAAATCCAGTATGAACCAACCTTGTGGCTAATAGGAATAGTTGCGAGCAATCGGCATGACCAAGCGAAGGGGAATTTACGACTTGTAACATGATCAGGACACTGGCTGATTGGTGCCTCGGTCGTCGTCTTAGACGAAGTTCTGAACTGGTTTCTGGCCCTTTAGGCGGCGACAGACCTATGCTGCAATCAATCTGCAAGACGGTGCATGGCGACAAAGTGCGTGAACTATACGGAGCAGTGGACCACAGCAAGCGGGGAGAAGCGTCTGGTGGGTTGTACTACTACTGCTGGGTCGAGCGCGACAGGACCGTGGGGGTCTGACCGGAGGTGGAGGTGAAAAGCATTGTCGACGTAGAGCCACGTGTACTACTGGTCTTGGGGACAAGAGATGCTGGCAGACAGTCAGTTAGATACATGTACCAGTTTTGGGCCGGCACGTTGATGACGATGAGGGCCGCCTCATCCGTGTATGGGGACACGAAAACTGTGACGAGTGATTCAATCACCGAATACTGGTGTGCTGGGCCGGGGGATTTGCGGTTGAGCAATGTTCTATTGTGTGGACAGTAGGAGTAGAAAGAGGACCATTGGTTAGCTTAGAGCCCCACAGAACGGACTTGGCGAGGATAGGAGATGACGATGGTGTCTGGCACACGGGTCAGTGGCTATTTGGACGAGGTGTGGTGATGACAGCAAATTAAGGTCCAGGTTGGGACAAATTAGGGCGGAGGTGATGTGGATGAGCGTGGAGATGCGAGATTGGGGACAGTCTTGGCTGTGGCAGCTGAGAGATTGTTTTCTGCAGGCGGGTTCGTGTATCCGTACGTTCATTGAATGGTGAAGCGAAAAGACAAGATCATGGCGGAAACTGACTAAGCACATCCAATACAGCCTGTGATAATAATGACAATACTTGGATCACAAAATATCTAGCAGTCCGCAGGTAACAAGAGGAATGTCGCCAAGAAGAAGCAGAGGAGAGCGTCTATGGAAGGCTAGAGAAAGGCCTTGAATTGTGAAGTAATTGCTTGATGAAGTAACAGGGAAGGTACTAAAGTCAGACCTGGGGAGCTTGCCTGCCACATGAACATGCCAGCGACACCAGACAACGATCAGCGCGGTCATCGGCGTCGCTCGGCGAGAGCAATTGCCGTGGATAGCCAGTAGGAACCACGAGGCGGAAAGCTTGCCCCACCGGCCCGTCGGTCGTCTGGAAGGAAAGGGCACAGTGGATGCTACCAACTGGTGGTGGTGCCAGGT
This sequence comes from Sarocladium brachiariae, assembly GCA_008271525.1. Classification (NCBI taxonomy): domain Eukaryota; kingdom Fungi; phylum Ascomycota; class Sordariomycetes; order Hypocreales; family Sarocladiaceae; genus Sarocladium; species Sarocladium brachiariae. The sequence goes on from RQPE01000002.1 coordinate 204,289, forward strand.
GTCTGCAAGTCTTGGGTAACTATCTAGTTCATGAGTGCTGTTGGCAGGTGCAGGGAGAGTGTAGGGCAAGGTGCGAGGTCGGTCATGTGTCTGCAACGACACGCACTCCGTGATGATGCCTGAATCAGAGAGACACACACGCAAAAACATATGTGAGGTCTGCCTAAAAGGAGGATCAAATTCTGAAGCAAAGGGCACTGTCGAATGATTCGCTCATCCACTCGCAGACCCGTGTTCTCCACGATTCAGTGCCACTCCGGACAAGCTTCTTTGACAGACTGTAGTCAGTACAGTACATACCTGTGGAGGCCCGTTAGCCGTTGTATCTGCCTCCTTGCCCTTTGCCCTGTCGTTTCCGAGGTCCGGCCCGTTTCTTCATCAGCACTGACGGACCCACTACCTCCTTCACTTCCACCACTGGAGGCACATTCTCAGGCCACCTTCCGTCGCCTACCGCGTCTCCGGTGCTAGCACTGGCCACTTCAACTTACTGCCAGTGTCTTACTGTTGGACCGGGCTTCATCTGCAACCCGGCAGAAAGCCACATCCATCGATCACTGGAAACACTCTTCCATCCCCCTGAAATCGGAGGTGCGTCAGCGTCTTTTCTGTGTGTCACAGCCACTGACGAACGAACTCACCTCACCAAGGCAGGGGGGCCACACCCAACAATCTCGCCCGGTGCCTGTTACCGTTGTCTCTTGTGCGAGCGGCGTCTGTCTGCCTGTGCCTGTGCCTGTGCCTGTACTCCGTCCGGGTGTTTCTGCCTTTCAAGCGTCGCACACCGTTGCTTGTTCGTCGTTCGTCGGGTTCCATCCCATCATCCACTGTTGCCCACCTCATCTCATCGCCGCAATTTCACTCGTCCTCCTCTTTTCCTCTCGTCTGCCTCCCCTATTACCCATTTGTCCCCTACTTCTGCTTCTGGATCTAGATCTGGATCACGCATCATCCAGACTTGTTTTCCTGTCTCCTTCACCCTGCCTTTGCACCACGACGCTTGTTCGAGACATTATCCTCCTTTCTTAGGTCCGATTGTGCTTTGCTCTGCGCCGCCCACCTTTGCGTGGATTAACCTAACCGCCCCCCCAAATTGAAATCGCGACAACTTTTTCCGCGACAACCCACCAACAAATCCTCTGCGCGCGCAGAACCAGCTGACCACTTCGCACTTGTCATTTTGTTTGCGCGTTGGTGGTCGTCACTGTGAGTTGTTTGTAGCCATGCGTTTTATTCGTCTCGCCAAGGTCTTCAGTCCACCATGGTCAAGAGACGTCTTGTTCCCATCGGCCCCCCTTTCACCAATTTGGCCCAACTACCGGCTCGACATCAGAGCGTAATGCCGAATCTGCGCCATAGTCGATTTCACTGCCTCATATTTCAAGCTCGAGATGTTTATTGAACCCTTGCTGACATCCGTCGAAACAGTCCAGGTCCCTCGGTGCGATCTCCTCCAGCGACCCCTATCTATCGTACCAAAAAAAAATCGTCGCGATCATGTCATACTACGACAACAACCCTCAATGGTCCGGACAGCCCCAGAATAACTGGGAACACCAGGGCACTACAACTCCTGTTCGCGCCGGTTCGTCTTCTACCTCTCTGCCAAAAGATCAAAAGATACGCGACGGGTGGACTGATGCCAAAGTAGGAGCCAACGGACCTCAGCCCCAGGATGAATATGCCTTCTCCTACCAGTTCGATGGTACGTCTCTTGCATTAACACGCCAGAATCCGCTAGCGATCGGGAATCCCATTATGCGCTGGTACTTCACCTACTCCCGCAAGAACTGACCCGGAAACACAGAGGTTGACCGTGCTTATGAGAATTTGCAAAAGTCGGGCAAAGGCTATGGCATGGGTGGTGGTCGTCGAAAGTTCTCTCCCATGCACGGACCCGGTTCAGCTCGTCGCACACCGGACTTTGGTAAGTTTTGTGGCATCATTTCGTTGCGTTAACACTGCTGACGGACACCTTGTTGGTTAGAAGGCGGCCGCATGCCTCAGGGACCAGGTCCCCGATCCCACTCGATGAATAGTTTCGACGAGGCCCGTGGCCCTCAGGGAGCGAACTTGCACAACTTCTATGCCTCGCAGCGTCACCAGCCCTCGCGTGGCTCTAACGAGGCGGAGCAGGTCATGCAGGCGAAGAGAAGGATGGCAGCTCAGAGAGAGCGTGAGCTGCGCAATTTGCACACGGAGCAGCAATATCAACGAAGTAGGCCACCCTCAGCTGTATAGCACCTCCATGCCGAGACGCAGGAACACAAGAAATAAAGATACAAACGAGGCTCGAGGCGCGGTCAGGGAAGCCGTTGCCAGGATACCCCATCTGCAAGAAAAACATTGCAGCGCCTCGACTCCTTTGCCATTTTCCCATTTTCTCGCGTTCGCTTTCACATGGTTCATATCATCATTTCGTGGACCTGACTGTGGCTAACGCTCCTTTCTACGTAGATGTTATGACCGATATCTCTGGCGCTAATGCCACGGTCCCTCCCGCTGGCGGCAGCACCGTTGGCAACAAGCACATGTCCGAGGAGGAAACGCGTGAGCTCATTGCACGTCAGCGTAGCGCTCTGTACGGGGAAGGCCCTTTTGCCGATCAGGGAGGTTACGTAGATGAGAACGGCAGCGTCCGTCCTGGCGCTCCGGGCCCCAGCGGTCCTCCCAGTCTCCGTGGTCACTCCCCCATGACCTTTGATGGTATTGCTCGCGCACCAACCAGCGCAGATGTGGGCACCCCAGGCTCTGCCACAGACCCAACGGTGCTCCCGAAGGATCCAAGCCCTCGCCCTGCCAGCACTACCAGTCCTCAGGCGGCACCTCCTTCTAACAAGGTATTTGACAATGCTGTTGGGCCTCAGAGCCGTACCAACACCTCGAGCCCAACAGGTGGCTCGCCACCTCGCGATCTCGCTCCGGGTTCCAAGCCAGGGCAGACCACTGCCACCGTTGCTCCCATTGGCACCCGCCCATCAGGTCCTCCCACCGGAAACTCTGCCACCAAGCGCTCTACCACTCCTGGCTCTACAAGCGGCGGTTGGGGCCGCGGCAACGGCGTCTGGGGTCAGCCTTCAGGCCTTGGCACCCAAGCCAGCGTCTGGGGCTAGGACACTCACGGCTTGCCCTGCACAATGAATGCTTCTTGAGCGTGGAGGGCACCTTGTCGGCAACCGGCAAAGGAGGTCCGGCTCACCTCGAGCTCCTACTATTCTCTTTTGATGTTTTCCACGGTTGCTTTCTACTGGTTGTTCGAGCCACACGCGGATGCTGTCTATGCTCAGATGCATGTCCTTGCGGGATCTGGAGGTTGGGCATTGAGGGAGTTTTCATTTCGAGATGACTGTCTACGTCGGCATTTGACTGGCGTTTCAGCTTTTGTCATACCCAGGCGTATACATGCAAGGGGAATTCGGTTGGTTGCATTGCACTTTGATTGTGGAGCAAGTCCACTGTTTGGTATTGAAGATTTGAGACATGATGGTTCGTCTTTTGGGGATGATACCATGTTGGGAGTACACGGAACGGCTGTCAGGGCATCATGGTACGATCATTGTTGGAGTTCTCTATGCTTCTGGGCATATGGGCATGGTGAACATTTGTGTTGGCGATGGTTTTCCAGGCGCAACGCTCAGGCCTGGCGTATGGAGGCATACGTTTGATTGTATTTGGTGGATTGTTCGCTTCCAAGAAAACTTCCCCGGACGGGAGACTGAAGATCACAAGAGGGTTGCAGCTTCCCTTTGCACCAGGGTCTGGGTTTGCTCTTCACACGGAACAGGTCGGGTGTGTTGAGCCGGCGTATTTCTTCACTTACGGCAGGACGAATCCCGGTCAGAATGGGAAAAACACGGTGTTTTCATCTTCGGTCATGCAGATTCCCCATTTCTTCACTCCTATCCCTTTATTCTCTGTTTTTAGCCCACGGAAGATGGCGTTTTTCTTTTCGCCGGGGCTGGTTGGTAATCACTGGAGTTTGTGCTTCTCCTCAAGACAAAACGAAAACATATCAGGGCGGCCGGGATCTTTCTAGGTGTTTGCTGTTATTATATTCTCTGTTTCTCTTTTTCTTTGGAACTCAGTATGAGAGCAATAATGAACAAATTGGTGTATTTATTCAGCACGACTATCCCCATCCTTCACACAAGGTCAGGGGATGCCAAGGTATCCAAGTATTAGGACAGCCTTCGAAATGTTTTGCTTATTCCCCCCTGTCTTTCTAAGGCTTCTAAGGGGATTGGCCCACCTCTCCTTGCCTGGATAAGCTAATGAGTTAGTTTCAGCCGTACTACGGCGTATTCAAGGCGAGCTCTTCCTACAAAAGCAATCTTGTTTGTGCTGCCAACTGGTGGTGCTTCCTCGGTGACTCTGTCGACTCACTTCATCTCAGTCCGCAGCCGCCTCAAACCTCACGGCAACTTGTCACTCGTTCCACCACAGCCACAAGAAAAAAGACTATCACATTTCATTGCATCGAAGCCGAGGACGAAGACAACTCATAAGAAGTACTACCATTTTTCATTCCTCGACCGCCACCATGTTCTCGAAAGACATGTCCCCCCTCACTCTCCTCCTTCTCACCTCTTCCGCCCTGGCGAGAACGGACCTCAAAGGCTGCACATCCTTCACCACCATGGTCACCTTCCGCCCTGAACCTGGATATGGAAACACCTACGCCAGCGTGATCTGGTACGTTCCGGACACTCTCGAGATTTGCCAGTTCGTGGACTGCGGCGGTGGCAGAGCGCCCCCCAAGAGCGTTCCTGGATGCCCGTTGTACGAGGGGCCGGAGACGGTCACGGCCGAGTTCCTGACCGCGGATCCCATGAAGCCGACGCTGGCGATGACAAGCGAGGAGGTCAAGGAGACGGGCAGCACCGAGATCAGTGAGGGTGAGTCGGTGATCACTACTAGCTTGGTTGCAATGCCGACGACCATACCGGTGGAGGACGAGGCCTCCGAAACTATGGAAGCCTCTTCTTCCCCTTCTTCCGAGACGGAGGCGCAGGAGAAGGAGACAGCCACTGGCCAGGGCAGTGATGCTGAAAGTTCCTCCTCTACGAGTGGCACCGCAACTGGCCAGACAACCGCCACAGGTGCCAACAACCCCAGTGAGACTGGCGCTGCAGCTGGCGTGGCCGCGAATGTGTTTGCTGGTGCTGCGGTCGCTCCGTTTGCTCTTCTGTGAGAGGCGTAGCCATTGCCGTTTGGAAGATGACAGACAAATGGCACCTCGGAGCCTTTCTCAAGGTTTCAAATACCATGTAAAAGCCATATCATGTCAAGGTCACAAACAACAACGTATTTTAACACTCAGTATGAATCTCTCAAAGCTTGTGATTGTATTTGTTGGCTGTGTATTGTGCCGTTCATGAGGTTAAGCCTGGGACGTTGCCCTGACTCTTCTTTTTATTCTGCCATTGTTCGTGATTATTTTCATATCCGCAGTGAAACACTAAAAGAAAAAGGACTAAAATTGGTTTGGACCTTGGACCGGTCGTTCCCATGTTCATCATGCCACAGTCTGGTCAGAGACGGCGACAACCTCGATCAACCCCTCCCTTCCGGCCAGGGACTCCTTGATGTTCTCGCTGTACGCTTCGACGGGGTTGCCCTGCACCGTGTAGCCCGTGTCACTGCTGTCGACGTAGGCATCCAGTCCCTCGCCGTTTCTGGCGAACCCCTTGACGACCTCCTTGTGCTTCCTCAGAGCCTCCAGCATCTCGTCGTGACCCACGTCGTTCAGGAACACGCACTCTCCCATGGGAGATACAGGCACGGCAGCACGGAGCTTGCCGTCGCGCGTCTTGAGGATGGCTGCGGTCGCACGCTCGAGGAGCGGGCCGTCGAACTGCGGGTGGTCCATGGAGAGACCGGCGCGTGAGAAGAGGTTGAGAAGACGGTGATGGTCGGCGGAACTGAGCAGCCCGCGTGAATGGGAGAGGGTCGCGGAGAAGGCCATGTCTATGGAGATGGCGTGACCGTGACGGAGAGGAGTCTCGGGGACGAGCTCGTGGAGGGGAGACCAGCTATTAGTAGTTCAGAAGTTAGCACGAAGCCGGAGGGAAGTTCAGGGATGTCAAATTGCTACTCACGTGTGTCCATAGGCAATGACACGGTCCAGCATGATCTCGTGCAAGTTGGGAGTCTCCAGCTTCAGCATCTCGTAGATGCCCGCTCTGCAGATCTCGTCTGCGGCCGCGCGGACCTCGTCGTCGGTGCCCTGCTTCCTCCCAAAGGCGGTGCCGATCAGCTGCTCGCAGTACTTGTCCAGCAGGTCAAAGGTGCCCTTGTGGGCGCACGAGGAGATCTTGATCAGCTCGGCGAACCCGTTCCTGACCTGGGCGACGGGCAGGGTGCGCAGGAACGTGAAGTCGAGGAACGTGCGCGACGGCGCGTGGTAGGCGCCCAGGCGGTTCTTGTAGTTGCCGTAGTTGACGGCGACCTTGATGGAGACGGAGGCGTCGATGAGGCCGATCACTGTGGTAGGAATGCGGATGTAGTTGGTGTTGCGGCGGTAGGCGGCGCAAGCGAAGCTAGAGAGATGGGCCAAGGGGTGTAAGTCGATTGGCTGGTGGGTGGATGAAGCTATCGTGGGGGGGAAAAAGGGACCGAAAAGGGTTGACAAGGAATACTTACCCAGCAACATCTGTCACCAGACCACCGCCAACAACGAGCACGGGCTCTTTTCGGTAGATGCCAAAATCGGTCATGGAGTCGACGATGCCGAGAAGCGTGTCCATGCTCTTGGCCTTCTCACCGATCATGGTCTTGTGGATCTTCAGATCGATCTTGTAGTGATCGAAATACCCCTGCAGCTGGTGACCGTACATGTTGAAGATGTTGAGGTCCATGACGGCAAGGCACCTCTGCCAGCGGGTGTAGCAGGCGGCCAGCTGCGGATTGGCCGTGTCAAACACGCCGTCGAGGAACTCGAAGTCATACTCGATCTTCTCGTATCCGCAGACAGAGAAACCCTGCGTGGTGGGCTCGACGGTGGCTTTCATGTCAGACATGGTGGGCAATGGGCGAATTGAGGAGGGAAGATAGAGGAAGAGGGTAGGGAAGGGGATAGTTCTGGGGTGGTAGTTGAAGAATTGTCTTTGCGGCTCAAAAGAAGCAGAGCAGAAGGGAGGGAAGAAAGTCGAGAACGAAGACGAGGGAGTCAGTGGAGAGCGGGAGACTTTGGGCAGTGTGAGTGTGAAGAAGAGGTGGTGTGAAGAGGTCAGGCTATCAAGGAGTATCGGATAGATCGAGGGTTCCCTGGACTTATAATAGGCGTTCCGGGAAGTGCCAGGAGGCTGTCAGAAGCTCCTCGATTAGTATTCCCAACGTGGGATGCAACATAGCACGTTTGCATACAATCCTGGAAGTACCGGCGAGCTACATCTCAGCGACCGTTTGAAAGACTGTCTCCCCAAGTATCCTACTCCCAGCCACCGTCCCCAAGGCAGCACACGCCGGTTCAGGATTGATCCCCGAATGGCATCGTCAAGGCTTTCACCGCTAGTTCCCTTCTCAATAGTCTCAATGGTCATGGATTTCCTGTTTCAAGCAAGATCTGATGATCGGAATGGATGGATGATTCGTGTAAACATGCAGCTTTCTGGAGAGTATACAGAAAAAAGAAAAGAGAGAAGAGAAAACAAAGAAGTCCCATCTACCTGGGTGCTGGTGCGCCTCCAGTATGATCCATCCGGTATCTGGGTACGACCAAGTGCGCGAGCTACTTTTACCCCTCAATCACCTTTTGCAGAAAAGTCATGATGCCGTGATTTCTATACTTGCGTGTACAGACCAGCATCAGAAAGTAACATGCGATTCTGAATGGTCCATGGTGTCGCTGATGTTACTCGATGTAGATGCTGAGGGTTGTCACTTTGCATTAAACTTCCATGCTGGTGCTGGTGCATATGCAGACCCCGTACGACTTTCTTTATTTTTGAAAAGGGTCAACGGGTCATGCAGTATGGAAACACGAGGTTGGCAGTAGTGTACAAACGAAAGGCCCATGGGATACCAATCGATGATCCCTCGTGGTGGGAGGAGGTCCTGGATTCACATCTGAACAGCAAGACACGCGATACAGACCGTGAAGATGAGACTTTGGGATAAAGATGATGGAGATCGACCAGCCGCCCCACGGTCTGGATCTAGCTGAGCAAGGCTGCTGCCATGGGCCTGAGGATCCTCTATTCTCCTTGTCGTTGTAAGTACATTGTAGCGGAGATGGAGGAAAGCTTCCCGCTTGTCCCTGCAAGCCGTCCACACGGCCCGGAGCTATGTCCGGCACCTGGCGTGGGGGACCCTTGATCACTTGCTAGAGATCGAAGATGCAGATCTTACACTAATCGTAGCTCAGAAAGAAAACAACGATGAGGGGGCGGGCTGAGAGTTTATTGGATGATCTGGTATTTGTCGGAACTTTGTTTTTCGAGGGCCACTTGTTGGTACGAAAACGAAGCTGGTACGATTCTACATACACATCCGTAGAACGAAGGAAAGCTCGATAAATGTGCGCGTCATCTATGCGGCTGGATGGAGCTCGGGTTGATGCGATTCGATGGCTGGAACGCGGCTGAGACAGCTGGAAAGGAAAGCCCGCATTCGGCAGCCAGGATATGGGAATTGCATGTTTCCCATGTAATTGTGATATCGGAGAGGGGTAAACCTCAGGTGTCAGGTATCTTCCGCTTGGCGTGGAACAAGATGATGAGTTGATCAAAGGTGCCTGGCATGTGAAGACTAGCCGTTGATGCCCCGGCCACCCCCTTTGCAATCCCGTGTCTCTCCATGCCATTTCCTTGAGAAGAGCCACTGTGCCTTGTCTTCCGTGAACTCGAGCGGGATAGACCAAAAAGGAGAAGAAAGTCGGTCACCAAAATTAGAAAAGAAAAAGAAGAACTGAAAAAAAAAGGAATAAAATCCCGAGATGCCTTCATTTGATGAAAACAAGGCGTATGCAGCGCAAGGAGAAGACACATTCTTCGATGATGGGCGTGAGATCGAGTTGCTTCACTTCGTCTACTCGCGGCCGGACCTTGAAGAACTACGAGGCGATCCACGCAAGGTGCTCGCGGCCATTGACGAGTATGGAAGAACGAGGAGGTATCTCATGAATGTTGGAGAGGACAAGGGGAAGATCATCACCGACTTGATTGCGCAGACGAAACCCAATGTCATGGTCAGTTTCTTCCCAGTTTCCCTCTCGCATACCCCCCTTTCTTTTCCCCCTGATATCCATGACATTGGACGATATCAAGCACAAGCAGGGACTGACTATGGAATGAACAAACAAAGGTGGAATTGGGTGGCTACATCGGCTACTCTTGCATCCTCTTTGGCGCAGCGCTACGCTCGTCAGGAGGTCAGCGGTACTTCTCCCTCGAGCGCAACCCCGAGTTCGCCGCCGTGATCGCCTCCCTCGTCGACCTCGCTGGTCTGCGCGACACCGTGCAGGTCGTCGTCGGCAGCAGCGCCGCCTCTCTACCCCGTCTGCACGCGGCGGGACAGCTCTCGAGGATCGATCTCCTGTTCCTGGACCACTACAAGCCCGCTTACCTGCCGGACCTGAAGCTCTGCGAGGAGCTGGGCCTCGTTGACGAGGGCACGGTGCTGGCGGCTGACAACGTGATCAAGCCGGGGAACCCACCGTATCTGCGCTATGTGAGGAGCACGGTGGCTGAGAAGGTCAAAGTATTTGAAGAAGAGGAGTTAGCAGGAGACGAGAATGGCAGCGCTGTTGGGACGGAGTCGTTTGGGGACAGGACGGCGAAACAGTACGAGTCGAGGGAGGGTGCTGAGCATCTGGACAAGACGATTCGAGGGGTGCCGGGGTTGGTGTACGAGAGCCAGCTGGCTGAGAGTTTTGAGCCAACCGGTGAGCCTGTGAGTATTGGAGAGAGTTGCTGGTTTCAAAGGGTTGGGTTGAAGAAAAGCTGACATTGGTTATGTATAGGATGGTGTTGAGATCACCAAGTGTGTTGGACGGCGATGAGATGTCAAGGGAGGGTTTGGAGAAGATGGCAATGGTAACAAGAGTAAATTATGAGGACATAAGATCAATTCGGCTTGCGGAATACATACTACATGATGTGGGAAAGTCAGCTCTCACTTAGATATGCCTGTGCTGATCCATCTTTTGTCCACTTTGTCTTTATCACGCACGCATCTTATCTGAGTCGACTTTTCCGCAGCAGCGAAGCGGTCATTCTGAGCACAAACTATTCGCGCCTGACACAGTATGATAAGAGTGAACAGCAGATCCCACGGCGAGGGAATTTTATCGCCAATTGATACGTTGTTGTCCACGGTGTCCATTTTCTTAGCGCAGCCACGAATCGAAGCCGATGATGAATGACGTCGTCCACTCCAAGCATCTCATCATCGCAAAAGATTCCAAAAAGTTCACCGTCTTTTTCTTCACCACGACGTGTATTGAAGAGTCCAACCAACCACTCAGCACCGCGATCCCTCAAGTGAGGACACCTGAGCACACCCCCGACTTCTTTGAAGCTGTTAGACACAATGGCGAATCTTCCAGCACCCGTCGCTCATTTCCTGAAGAATGTCGCCCTTCTCGTCATCAGCCTGCTGCTGCTCCCTCTGGATACGGCCATTTTCCTCGGCCTTGATGTTTACAATCGTGTCAAAACTCGCTTATATGGGAACAAGGCTCTTTTCAGAGACTTGCCCGCTGAGGAGCGCAAGACCATCCTCATCACCGGCGTCAACATGACCAAGGGTATCGCCCTGGCTCGTCTCTTCCACCGTGCTGGTCACAAGGTGATCGGCGCCGATACCAGCTCTTTCGCTCCCGGTCGACATTCACGCGCTCTGTCGAAATTCCACGTCCTTCCTTGCTCAGATCACTCAGCCACGTCGGAGGATCCTTACATCGACAAGCTCGTTTCCATCGTGCGAGATGAAGAAGTCGATCTGTGGGTATCAGCCTCCGACGTCAACGGTGCCACGGCCGACGCTCTGGCCAAAGAGATTATCGAGAAACAAACCGACGCGAAAGCCGTGCAGTTCGCAACCGAAGCCATCAACATCCTCCACGACAAGGCTCTGTTCATGCAGCATACCAAGAAAATGGGCCTCACCGTCCCGGACACGGAGATTGTGCGAGACCGCGAAAGCATCTTCGGATTCCTGCTCTGGCGAGGAGGCCTGGAGCTCAAACCCGGCGGCACGCAATACCTTGTGAAGCCGATTGGCGTCGACGATCTTGGCCGAAACGACATGCCCCTGCTTCCTCTTGCGACTGAGAGCGACACTCTTCAGCGAATCGATGCCATGCCGTTTCCCGACTCAGATAAGCCAGGGTACATCATCCAGCAGTTCATCTCCGGGACAGAGTACTGCACCCACGCGCTGATCGTAAGAGGCGAGGTTAGGAGCTTCGTCGCTTGTCCTTCGTCGGATATGTTGATGCATTACACAGCGCTGCCAGCCACCACGGCGCTGTACAGGGCCATGCTGGAGTTCACCGAGAAGCAAGCTGCGTTTTTCGGCAAGTCTCTGACGGGGCACATGAGTTTTGACTTTTTGGTCAAGCCCTCGTCTCGTTCGTCAAACGACACGCCACCAGAGGCCGGGGAGGAGCTTGAAGCAGCGGCTCCGACACTCTATCCCATCGAATGCAACCCTCGAGTTCACACGGCGATTGTCCTCCTCAAAGACACCCTTGGCACGGTCGATGCCTACCTTTCGGTACTATCTCCTCAGAGGACTCACGGTAGGCGTCTGCCGAGCATCAAGTTCATCCCCGCCAATCCGCAACAGTATTACTGGATTGGACATGACCTCATCACCCTCGTTCTCTACAACCTCTACCTCACCGTGGTCGTCGGCACCATGTCACCGAGCCAGTACCGCGATTCTTTGAGGCTGTTCGCTCATCACCTGGTCCATTGGCGAGACGGCATGTTCGAGATGTGGGATCCTTGGCCGTGCTGGTGGCTGTATCATGTTTACTGGCCGTTGCAGTTCGCCGGGTATCTGATCAGAGGGAGGTGGCACAAGATCAACGTCAGCACGGGCAAGGCTTTCAAGGCTGCTTGAGTCGATTCGAATACTAGCTTGTCATGGCGTAATTCCCGATCAAGAACATATAGAGCAATGCAGTTGGGATAGAGCATCAGAACATGACTGAATAGAAAGCAAAGTAAACCGACAACGCTACACAGAACCAAACATAACGGACCCAACCACAAGCACATCAGTTCAGTTACATCGTCACATCATCAAGAGTTTTGCTCCCTCCTCCAGATCCATCACATCGTCCGCCTTCAAAGCCTTGCCACCCCAAATCACCGTCCCCCTGCCGTCGACCGCAAAGCTGCCCGCTTCCTGCCACTTGTTCCCCAGCGTGGTATTCACAGCATCGTCATCGTTGTCGTCGTCATAACTCTGCTCCACGGGATTCCTGATCCCCAGCCCAGTCCCCTGTCTCGAGCTCATACCCCCTGCTGCTGCTGCTGCTCCTCTTCTCTCGCCCTTCGAAATGGCCCCGGCAACCTTGTCGCCCAACCAGCCCTTTTCTTTCCAGCCCTGTATCTGCGTAGCCGGATTGAGAACGTACCAGGCGTTGGCCACACCGAGGCCCCATTTCGCGTAGAGTGCGCGGTCCTCGTCGATGACGATCCGCACGTTCCACGCGCCACCGAGGAGATCGATCCATTTCCTGGTGGCCTGGTCAGAAGAGTGCGAGACGGCGATGCAGTCGAGTGCGCCGTTGTACTTGTTGCACAGAGATCGAAGATTGAGGAACGTCTTCTGAGCAACTATATTACACAGACCCTTAGCAAGCTTTAATTCTCAGACCGAACAAAGTTGTAATACTCACAAGCACACCCAACACACCTCAGAAACACAACCAACGTCCTGCGTCCTCGTCTGAAGACCAGCCTACCTTCCACATCCCTCGGCGCCTCATCACCGATCCTCGGCACCTTCGCAATGTCCACGGGCGGCGGCGGTGGTGACAGCCAAGGATGAACCGTCAACGGCAGGCTCTTGAGGGACATCCATGAGGTCCAGACGCTGCTCTCCTCGTCGTCGTCATGATGCCGTGTCGCGTCACCTGGTCGTCGCTCCTTGCGAAGCTTGTTGGGCTCGCGATCAGGATCGGAGTAGAAGCCAGAGAAGTTGAGCGGATCCTTGGGGAGACCAAGTTTTTTGAGGGCGATCTTTGTGCCGATGCTGCCTAGCATTTTGCCCGTCTTGTGTTTGTCCTGTCTGTATACCTGGATGTGTATGGCGTATGGTTTTGTTCGAAGAAAGAATGTTTGTCGCGCTCACATGTGCATCTCCATGCACCACCCCTTGATCCCAAGCTGCAGCTGAGAGGAGGTCTCTTCCTTTGTGTCAGAGTCGCGTCGTTGAATCGTCGTCACACGCTCTCTCTCCACGTACGCAAACTCGCGCTCCCCAAATTCTATGCCCTTGGGAACAAGACGTTGACAGAGACAAGAAAGGGCCTTGCTTGATTGATCCTTTCCCCCTTCTCTCAACCCGTTCGTCTCATGCGCGCCGTGGGGTTGTTTCACGCGCTCAGGCCACCCCCCCTGCCCTGGTCATCTACGTGCCTTAAGATCCATGTAAGCCGTCTTGGCCCAATTCCAGACTTTCTGAGACCAATGGACGAAACATGCCGGGGGGTTCGACTCGCATTAGCGCGGCCCCCCCCCCCGTGCATTGGATCGGGATCTCGTCAACGAGGATGAAATCTCAATCTCAACCCAGCGTCGAATACCTTTTTGCGCAGTCAGTAGATCGACTAGACCGTGACAATGACGTCGACAAGAATTCGGTATTGACCAAGGGCCATTTGGCAGTGGAAAGGTAAAGTGCCGCTAGTAGGAGCTCACTACACAGGCAGTTGTGCAGTCTGTCAATGCAAGGACATACACAGCAACAGAGGCTACGAAGATCAGCTTTCTTAAAGAGATGAATTGCAGCTCCTCAGCATCCTCCTCCTGCGCTCCCTACTCTGCTTGGTACATATATACAACTAGAGGTTGACCTGTCCAGCCTATTCGCTTCGAACCATCCCAGCTGCTTAGTAGGACCCAAACCTGGGACGCCCTATGCGTTGTGCTAGTACTGAACTCAATATTGAAACAATTCAAGTGGTGTACTTGGCGGCCACAATGTTCGCCTGGACTTGGTTCTCAATGGAGTCAGAAGGGTAGCCGTACGTCATGACGCCTTCGTAAAACGTCCCCTGGGCGCCGTGACTGTTGTCGCCTCCAATGCCCAGGATGATGGCACCCTCCTTCTTCATAGGATTGTATCCATTAGCCGGCCGCTGTCCACTGTAGAAGGTCTGGAGCGACCCGGAGGCTGCGTTGCCGCCACGCAGAGCCCAGAGGTTAGATGTGCCCTTGAGCACGGCGGTAACGAAGCGGTGGGACACGGTCTGATCAGCTGCGTTGTTCTTGGGGTTGTAGCCGGAGAACAGGCCGTTCTCCAGGTCGGCCATGATCCAGGGTCCACTGCCCGAGCCCGTGCCCCAGGCATTGCAGTTGCCGAAGTAGATGGCCTCCATGTGTCCATTGCCGGTATCCTTGCTGCTCTTCTCGGCATTGCCGTAGTCGAAGCAGCACCCGCCGTTGTAGTGCGTGCCGTCGAGGACGGCGTAGAGCCCTTCAGGCTGGTCACCGACGGCGGTGCCCTGAGCGTTGTTGTTGCGGTACCCTGTGCCGGGCGCAACGAAGACTCCGTACGCCTTCTTCCCGTTCAGGTGAACCGGTGCGGCCGTGGCGCTGGCGAGGTTATCATAGCCACCCGAGGCGGGACCTGCGAAGCCGCCGGGAGGTGCCTGCGTGAGATGATTCCCTTTGCCAGACTGGTCGTAGATGATGGTGATAACGCAGCTGCTGCTCCCGCAGAAACTATCCTGGGCCGCGGCATTGGCAACGCCACCGGCCGAGACTGGGTTGATGTTGGACGTGGCACCATCGCTACGCCTGACTTGATAGAGAGCGCCGTTGTACGCATTGTAAAGCGCACGTGTCGTGCTGTGGGCTGC
This sequence comes from Sarocladium brachiariae, assembly GCA_008271525.1. NCBI lineage: Eukaryota > Fungi > Ascomycota > Sordariomycetes > Hypocreales > Sarocladiaceae > Sarocladium > Sarocladium brachiariae. The sequence continues at coordinate 219,329 of RQPE01000002.1, forward strand.
CACGCACGGTGTGCCACCGGAAGCATAGATGTCGCAGGGTCCAGCAAATGCTGTTGCGCAGAATGCAACAAGGAGAGCAAAGTTGAGCTTGTTAGGGGCAGCCATGGTTTTGACTCAATCTTCTCCGGTCAAGGGAAGGGATCAGAAAGTGTGTGCTGGTAGGATTGAGTCAGAGTGAGAGGGTAAAATTCAATACACTGTTTCTCTTTCAAGATAATATGTTTTTCCCCTTTGTTTGGTTTGCGTCTGATGAGCACAGCATATCAAAATCACCCTTCTTTATATATAAGTCTTCGAAGACACCGTCAGTAGTACAAACTCCAAGATATCATTCATATTGGCTCGGCTATGAATTTCTTTCCATCAACGGACAGTACACATCCGTGAACTTCTTAGGGATATTAGGGATACGAATGCTTTCGTTGAACTACGGTTTGTCGGCATCATGCGTCTGGGCATTTCGCATCAGAATGTCTCGTGATAGCTCGCATCCCTGATCCCTCTTCACAGAGCATATATAGGGCCGGCAATCTGTGCCGAGCGATCGACCATAGTCACCATACTAAGGAGTTGCCCCGCAAAGGAGGACCTTGTGTTGTTGGCGCGTTTAAAAGAAAAGGCGGCCATGCAACATGATCCTACCCCCTCCCCCTTCTGAAACTTACTGGTGATATTCTCCTCCAATCATGTTATGAAAGAAACAGGCAGAATCCGGGGTAAATGTCTGTAGGTTTGCCATCTAAAGCTATCTTCGAGTCTGGGCCGTTTGAAAATAGGATTTGTCGAGGGGAAGAGGAAGACAAGGCGGGATGCTGTCTACCAAATGCTTGGCAAGAATGTCGAAGGTCTACTAGGCAAGGTAGCAGACACGTAGGTATTCAATGCTGAGCTCCATGATTCGCTCCTTTGATGGACTGACTCCTCGAGATGCCGGCTGGTGAAGTGTCCGGAACCTTTCGTGAACAAGTCGCCATTGCCGTCAGCATTGGTCTTTCAAACCCCATACTTTGAGTTCAATTGCTCCTGTCTGGAACCCTCAATGTGTGCGAACCTAGTGCTTCAATTGACTGCCTATCGAATCTTACTAACATCAAGGTCGTCCAAGCTGCTCAAGATCCGACGACAAACAGCAAGTGATGAAGCGACTACAGCTTCAACTATTCTTCACTCCTGTGATCTCCACTATTGAACCACTCGCTTCTCTTCCATCTCGACCCGTGTTAAAACATCCATCCTTACCTGGACAAGCCCGAAACATCCAAGTGAGTCACGTGCATGTCCGGCCCTCCACCGCCCTCCATGCCAGCCATCATGCCCATCATCGCACTCCCACTCTGTCCTCCCGGTCCCGTGCCTACAACCTGCTCGGTGAACATCCTTAGCTGCATCGGCATCATGGAGTCACCGTAGTGGTCAATTATGTCCTGTTTACCCGCCTCGCAATCCACTCTGGCCCATATATCCCGGCCAGCGAAAGACATGCACTCTTCTTTCTTCTCAGATGACCACCATGGCGGTAGCAGACCCTGCCGAGCCGCCGCCTGGTCCAAGAACCGATCAAAGCCTGTAGCCAGATCAGGCAGACCCATGGTTCCACCGAACCTCATGTCGTCATCCACACGTAGACGGTACGCATCAACGAGAAGAGTAAAGACGTCCTTCTCGGGGCGATCATGCATCCAGGTCTGGCGGCAAGGCGACTGAATGGCTTCGTCATGGGTAGCTGCAGGCCCTTGGGCGGTGAGGCGCCGCTCGCAACTGAAGATGATGAACCAGCCGTCGCTGAGGGGCCGGAATCTTTGTCGTTGTCGCCGGCCTGCTTGCTGCAGATTTTCTTGTGCTTCTTCCAATCGGACTTTTGGCAGTCTTTGGAGCAGTACCGTGTGGTCTGGCATTTGGCGCAGCGCTTGAGGCTGACCTGCGGTTCGGTCTTGGTGCACGTTGCGCAGGCTGCCATTGTGATGAGCAAAAGTGGACGGGGCTTCTTCAATCTTGATTCAAGGTATGATGGTTTTGACGAGATATCACTGAGTATTGTGACTCTGGCTTTTCAATGTGAGAGCATTGAGGAGCTTCAAAGATGGAGGTTGGGGCAAGCCTCAGGCAGCCCAGGTAGAGGGACCCCTCATTCACGTACGATAGGAAGAAACCCTAATACACCGCTTGAGTGACCGAGAAAGTCCTCAAGGCAGCGAGACCCCGATAAGTCACACGATAGCACAGTTACCTACTAAGCTACACAGTCTGTGGCACACGATCAGATTTACTTCTCGCGGCCTGTCTCTTCGTCAGAGCCAGAAGTCATCAAGTGTGAGAAAACACTTGATATGTGTCTGAATTTACTTAGTATTTCAAGACGTCCTTTAAATCTGACTAAAAATGCGTGAACTTGCCCGCCTATTCTTCCCTTCCCTGAATCTTCATCCGGTTAACATACCTGACAAGCATCACCACACTGCCGCCTGTAGCAGGACCGACACCAACACCATTCCTTCACCTCACTGCAGTGATTCGGTTGCTAGATTATTAGCACTCGATTCCGTCCCCTGCAACCAATGTTCTCTCGCTGCGTGCTGTTGTAAGGAAAGAAGGTCCCACGGGATAAGCATAGGGAAGCATTTCATCCATGTTCACCGGATAGAAGATAGGATCGGCATCGTACGGCGCTGCCTCAGACCAGTCTATGTTTTCGAGCCAGTCGATATCGCCTCCAAAGCAACTCATATCCGTGTTGACGATGGCCGGCGCATTATTCAGGGGGGTGAGGACGCCGCCATAGCTGTCGTAATTGGTATCGTCAAATTCTATGCTGTGATAGTCCATCGCATAGCTGCTATTGCCACTCTCATCAGTCTGCAGCCCATACATGCATGCAAAGTGGCCGCCACAGCATGTGGGTTGACTGGAGCTGCTGCTGTCGCTTCTGCACCGGAGACCGCTCCCCGAGCCACAACTATGTCCTCGAACGGATCGTCTGCCTGGCTGGATGTTGTACCTTGCCCTGAAGCGAGCCAATCACCCCTGGCTCCAGATTGGACATGGCATGCTTGAGTAACATGGCATTTGGTGCCATAGCTCGGTGGCTTTGTCACGCAAGGTGCCTCCAGACACAGCACTGCCTTCATGGGCCTCATGTTCACGCACCCATTTATGTAGTTCGTCTTCCAAACTCTCCCATTTTGCGCGGCGTTCTCGTTTTCGACCGTCGTGAGTCTTGCTGTTGTTTGTGTGACTTTTGTTATCCCCGTTGCCGCCTGTGCCGCTCTCATGAGGACCATTATGCTCATCGAGGGAGGCATACTTTGGACCCAGGATGTCGCTCACAGTGCTAGAGCTGAGGTGGTAGCCGTATGTCTCCATCCACCAGATGGATGCATCTGCATGCGTCTTCTCGGTATGGGATGACGACGACGAAGACAAACCCGAACCACCCATGTCTTGAGTGCATGGACTGTGCGCTGGTCCATCCAAGAACCACGCACGCAACGCCTTCCGCTGGGCATTGCTGATGGATCGTCTGCGCTGCACTCTACTCTTTGGATCCATTGGCCAATGCGATCGGCAGCTTTGCGATACGCGAGTGCCTTATGATGGTCTGAAATCAAAATTCAAAGAACTCGATCAATGACAGCGTCGGAGCCGAGATGCATTTCGTGCCTTGACTTTTATTTATGGGCTGATGCAATAGGGGAATATCTGTGGAGAAGATATGGCTTATGCTCAATTCGTCTAAACGTTTTCCTCTTCATGCATGATGCTATCAAAGGCGCATTCCAACATGCGAAGATGTGATGTTGGTCCAAGGTGTACAAAACCCCATGGGTATGCGCCCGTGGGCTGCCTATGGGCTTATGAATTGGTCTTCGGGTTGTAGCCCACGGAGATACACTGCTAACGGGCTGGGCATATGGGCTATATACGGGCTATACCTAGAACAAACGGGCTATATTTAATCTTGATAACCATTAGTACTTTTATTAATAGGTTTTTCAGGTTTAATCAAGTATAGCCCGTTAGCAAGCTCATGGAGGGTCGGGTTTTTCCGACCTTAGTTTGGCTCTAGACATCGTCGTCGTTCGTTGGTCCTCCGCATTTGAGCTGACAGGCGGCTGCTGATATGTAAGTAAATGAGGCGTGATTTGCCTTTCCGCCCGCTTGCAGACTTATCCGAATTCAGTTGAAAACTACCAGCATCACAAGGGGTCTAGACCTTTGGGACATGCCAATCACCACATTCATTGTGAAAGCCAAGTGCTTTGGGCACCATGGATGGTCTCTACTCTCTCTACCTTCTTGACCTGGACGCCATATGCAGAGCCGCCTACACCACCACCATCATCCGTCTTGGAAACACTAACCATCTCCCCGTGCTCCCGAAGGAACTCGAGCGCATAGGATTCAGATGCTTCAAAAAATACAGGCATGTCTTCCTGTAGAACAATCTCCTGCAGCACCCGTTTTTTTTTATGTAGATTGTATCCTGCCTAGAGGTCCTTTTCGACCATGCGTATGCCCGTGTGGTCAAGGATCTGTCTCTTAAATTGGGGGATCTCTTCGTCTGGCACAAGGTTACCTGTCTGCGCATCTACCCATCCACGGTAGTGCTTGTACAATTAAAACAGCATCACACTTCATACCACAGATAAAACTGACCTTCCATCCTATTCCCCCGTCTTCTTGCCCGCGTCTTCCGCATCACCAGTAGACACACCCAGCAACACGCCCCCAATACGAATACCGAAACCGTTGGCATGCGGCGGCAGGGAGAGCCCCAGCAAAGAATTCTCGCCGAGTTTGATGCCATACCCGCGACGAGTACTTTGGGCTTGGGTCTGGGTCTGCTGATCCGCCTCATCGCCTGCCTGTGCCTGTGCTGCCTCGAGCTGGCTGATGGTAGCGGAAGGGTCCTTGTCGCCGAAGGAGGGCAGCACCTTCAACCCGCGCGGCGCAAAGAATGAGCGATTCCATCTTGAGATGCACTTGATTACTTCCTGGCGATCTTGTGCCTCCACGTCCTTGTCCATGACCGTGCTCATCTGCTTGTCGGGCTTCTGCGTCGCAGCCGCATCCAACTGCGTCAGGAAAGTGTCCCAGTCGTCGTGATCAACATCCCGACTGAGCCAAATCATCTCCGGCTGGGGAAAGTGACGAGCTGCGCCTCGAGTCTCTCCTCCGAGTCCTAGCGGCATATGATACGTTGAGATCGTGCCGTTGGTCGCGAGGTTGGCCGGTGGCGGACGCGTGTTAGCGTATGCCAAAGCAGGATCGTCCTTATCATGGACAGGCGACTGATCTTTGGCCCAGGCGGTCATCTTTTTTCTAAGAGGCTCAAGTAAGTTGCTCTGTTTCTTCGCTTGTTAAGATGTCTCTCGAGTAGACGGATTGTTTGATGTTAGTCGTGGTGTAGGGAGCCCGTATTATAGCTTGAGTTCACGCCTTCTCTTTGCGAACAAATCAAGATGTCAAGAAAAAAAGTCGGGAAAAAAAGAGAATAGACATCAAGGTCACACCCTCAGATACGCGACTCGTTCTCAATGCTGGAATCGAATAGACTAGTTGCTGGAGAGAGGGTTTGGATGGTAGGCTCATCCATCCGTTATAACGAGTTCCCATGGCGCACCTCGATTCGGTTGGGTCGATCATGGAGAGGAGGGGCGTGTGCTCTGCGAGGGCCCTTTGTCGCGCGCCATCCTGTGGCGTGTCACATATCCTGCGCCCGTTTTATGCGTACGCATGTGAATAAGTCCTGTTGTTCAGCTGGATTCTTGTCCTATAGGGGGGGGGGGGGGGGGGGGGAAGGACTCGGCCGAGACCTGCGCACACGTAGGCTGTTTCGCCATGCACACACGTGGATTGCTCAGTGAAGCAAATGAGCCTATATAGCGCTTCTGTCGCAACTCTATTTAGTTTGTGCACACACTTTCACTCTTTCGAAATGCTCTCGGGCGACTGCTTTTTGAGACAACGTGGAGAAATCGAGTGAAAGAGAAGTACAGTCACTTGGAACTCAGTCTGACAGAGGTATGCCTGACACCCGTTGAACCACCTGTGATCCAGTGTGCGCGATCTTGGAGCACTTTATTTCGATTGTCTGCTTCCAATCACGCGCCATTTGCTCCCTTCTATTTACCCCAGCCGACATTGCCTTCTTCTTCTCCATCCGTCCGCCTTCCGTAAGCCTCATACAGCGACTTGAATGCTGATGGCCATGCAAGGAGTTGGTTAGGTGCATCCATCTCTACGAGCCGGCCTTGATCAATCACCATGACCAAGTCGAAGTCCAGGATAGTCTCCAGGCGGTGAGCGACCGCAATAACGGTAGCATCCTTGAATACAGTCCTAATGAGTCTCTGGACGATTTTGTCAGTCTCGATGTCGACACTGCCATGATCTTACTGTTAGCAGAGCGACTTTCAAAACTGGAGAGGATAGATGTGCGAGGGCAATAGAGTGAACGAACTTGCTCGTAGCCTCGTCCATGACGATTATCTTGCTCCGGCGTAACATAGATCTTGCGAGGCAAAACAACTGCTTCTGGCCGTGAGACAAAAAGTCTTGGGTCATCTGTGCGTCAAGGCCGCCCTTGGATTCAATCACGTTCATGATTTGAGTCTGCTGCAGCACTTCCGTAATCCTCTCATCTGACGACATGCCAAGAGTATCGCAACTCTCTCTGACGGTGGCATTCCAGACGAACCCGTCCTGTGGCATGGCGTTGAGTCTTTCTCGAATAGTCTCGCGGGGGATTTTGGAAATATCCGCATCATCTACAGTGATGCGACCCTCCTCCAGCTCAAGCATCCGGAAGAGCGTGAGAAGTATGCTGCTCTTGCCACTGCCACTGCGACCACAAATGCCGACCTTTTGGCCGGGTTTGATAGAGAAGGATATATCGTTGAGAGAGCGAGGACTGTCGAGTCTAATTTCGGCGGGGAAATGTTTGGTCAGCTGGTTCCATGGGAGACTTTGAAGAAGTGAGGAGTGATGCCATCTTGGGGAAACACTTACTTATACGATGCTGAGATGCCCTCGAAAGAAATAGCCCCTCTCTCGGGCCAGTTATCTCGAGGTGAGCACGACTCAGCGGCGAGATGTTCTGAGGGCGTGTTTTCTTCAAAAAGCTTCACCCTAGCCACTGCGCCAATCGATGTCTCTAATAGAGTCCACACATTTACGGCAGCCTTCATCGTACCGCTTAGGGACATGATGTTGAACAACGCCACTCCTGTAAACCCGGCGCTTGTTCTTAAGGCCTCGCCTCGTGTACCGACCGCCACTCCAGTAACAACAACAGCCAGTGCCGCCGCAATGAGATCCAGAACAAGGCTCAGCCATCGTTGTATGCTGTAGAGGAGATAGAAAGGCTTCTGTGACCTATCCAGCCGTTTATCACTTAGGTCGATGAGATGACTTTGCCATGAAAAGGCCCGGATTGTAGCGAGCCCTCCTAGGGTCTCGAGAAATTGGGAGTATAATGGAGTCTTGGCCTCGAGATCCAGCAATCGCAGTTGGCGAGATGTGCGCAGGTAATACTTCTGTGTGGCATAGAGTGCTCCAAACAGAAACGGAAATGTTAGAGCGAGCCAGTAAGATGCGGGCAGAATCATAATAGCTTGTGCAACAACAACGAAAACGTTTGATGCCACGTTCAAGAACGCAATAGGAAGCTCCGCATCAATCAACTGGATATCCTGGCTGAACCTGTTGATGATGGCGCCAGTATCAGTAGATCCGAAGAATGATAGAGGTGCATTCATGACAGTCGTTAGCAGTGAAGAATGGAGCCTCTTTCCTGAAGTTACAACCATTACCATCAGTAAGTGTCTAGGAAGATTAAGAAACATGTTAGTTAAGCTGTATATCACGGCGTAAAAGAAAGAAAATGAGATCACGAAGCGAATGTGGACAGGGGTATTGAACGTACCGTCCAGCCAGGCCGAGAGCGGATAGTCCTACGGACTGAAATACGGCATAAACGCCCAAGTATTTGCCATCGTCGCTCCCTGGGTGTCTGACATTAGAGTCTCCCCACCATTTCAGCCAGATCTCTGAAAGGGACAGTGTTCGTCAGTTAATGGTCGGGGTGACCTATATGCACGCTATGCTACATAATCAACCCTTGAACATACCGGGGAATTTGAGCATCACCACCCAAACTAAAAGTAGGGAGAAGAAGAATGCCGTATTAAAAAGACCAATAGTCTTGTAGTAATACTTGTATACCGAGCGATCACCAAGTCTGCGGGTAGTATCATCGACAGTGTTTGAAACCCCAGAAACTGTAGATCCAGCGAGCGGTTTCACCTCTGCAGCATCGATGCTGGGATCGAGAACAGATGGAGTTCCTTCGCCAATAGCGAAGCGCGACAAGTAGCCGTCTTTCTCGTACAGACTTTCGAAGGTGCCCTGGGCAACGATGGAGCCCTGTTCGTCGAGGGCGATGACCTTGTCTGCAAATGGAAGAAAGTGCACTGTTCGGCACAATGTGAGCCAAGTTGGGGTACAAAGGACCTGTACTGCAGCATAAGTTGTAACCTACCTGCGTGTGTTGCCAGGATAACAGTAGTGCGTTGTGACCTGAGAAGACCATTACCGCCGAAGACAGCATCGAACACATGCTTCTGAGTCTCCGTATCGAGGCCACTGAAGACGTCGTCAAATATGGCAATAGAGCGCTTAGAGTATACAGCACGGGCAATAGCCTAGAAAGATAAGGTGAATTAGTGCTGGTCTCGTGTAGAACATGCCGCCAAGTGTTCGACTGAACGTACCACTCTCTGCTTTTGGCCTCCACTGAGGGTTATTCCATTGCTGCCGATCATAGTTTGATCGCCCCTTGGAAGTTGAGCAATATCAACATCTAAAGCGCAAGCCTTAACAACAGTAGCATACCACCATGCATCGGAATCCGAAAAGCCAGTTATGTTGGCTTGCAAGGTATCGTTTGTCAACCATGGTGTTTGAGCGCAGAATGAAGTATCCCTAGATAGCAGCGCGACCCGACCCTCTGACAAAGGAGTCTCTCCGAGAATAGCCTTGAGTAGGGTTGATTTGCCACAGCCCACTTTGCCAATTATCATTGTCAAGGTGGTTGCCCCAAGGGTTAGATTGACGTCTCTAAGCACAGGGTCACCATCCTGGTTCCAGCCGAAGGTGCCATTCAGCACTTCAATGGCAACAGAGCGTTCTTCGACTGTTTCCTCGGATTGTCCATCCTTCCCAAGTGCCCCTGAAGTCAGGTGTGTACCCAAAGACTCAGGCAAGGTGCTTCCCAGAACGTCAGGCTGACAGAAATCTCTCATCTCAGCTCGCGGTTGTGTTATTAGAAACTTTTGGATGCGACCAACGCAGGCAACGGCGGCCAGTAATTCTGGTAGGGCATGGAATAATTGTGTGAGGGGATCTGTGATCAGGGAAAGTAGAGCCAAGGACGTGAAGATACGCGTCGAGTCCAATACAATGTTATGGCGTGAGGCGAATACCGTATAAGCTCCGAACAAAATAAGGGGACTAAAGGAACTGGGGATATATGCTGTTGCGGGAAGTTGTTAGCTTCTATAGACCAAAGCATAATAGGCTCCCGAAAGAGGATCAGAGTGCAAGTCTCTAGCAGAAAAGCCAGCTTACAAATTAAAACGACCCAGATGAGCATGAGTCGGTATCGACCTGCTGAAGCAATCTCAGAAAGTCTGAGAGTGGTGACGGTGGCACTCATCTTTCGAGACAGCCCAGACAGTTTGACGGCCTTGATTGCTCCGAGCATCGAGGACGTTGCCCCTAGAAGAGAAAAGGAAGAGCGATGTTAGTAATTGTGGGTTTAACATACTTTGATGTCTTCACTCCCAACTCCGGGGTTGAAACTCGAGGGAGGGCATCACATACCGACTCTTTTCTCAACTGCCTTCATCCATCCAGCTTGCCTTGCTCCGGCTTGTCCACCGATAGCCCCGACTGCAACACCGCAGGCTGTGATGCGGCTGTGTCAGTATTATCCACACAAAAGTGCCAACAGGCCCATATTCATTGCCTCGGAGTTGTCTCACCGATAAACATGAGGAGAGGAACGATGAAGATAAAGTTCACTACTCTGAAGAGGAGGAACAGGGCAATAGCGATCTGCAGGAATGTGGCCCACACCTCATGCAGAAGTGCGAACCCTTGGACAGCCCGTTGGACATCTGTGCTCATGAGTGTTACCGCCGCAGCATCATCAAGACCGATAATACTCAACTCAGTTGTTCGCCTGTATGTGATAGCAACCAGCGATCCTCGCACCATGGTCACAAACCGATAAACAGATTGCTGTGCCCAGGCAGTAGAGACCTGCATGTGCTTGCGCGTCAGCATATGCAGTGCGGCCATGGCTAGGTTGATGGCGACGAACCGCAATACCGATATAGACGAGTGCATAGGCCCCAACAAGCCCGTACCCAACGTTCTTTTGGCGCTGTGTGCCATCATCAGGCTGACTCAAATAATCCAGGAAGGTGTTCATCATGAGAGGCTGAACAAGAGTCAGGGCTAGCAGACAGAGCCGGGGAAAGACCGGAGCAAGTAGTGGCCATCGTAGGGATGAGAATAGGCTGATTAGAAGTGCGTTCGGCCCTTCTTGTGGTGCTTTGAGGGGAGTAAACGGACGTCAGTTATTTTGTCTTCCGATGAGCCTCTGAAGTTGCTTGGACAGCGGAAATATATAAATTAGGGTATGGGGGGCTATGAAAACAGACGACGAAGTGGAGGACGTATTCTGTGTTAACATACCAGTGTTCCATTGAGACACGGAAGATTTCGAGAGATGATCGGACCGCAGTCTGTAGTCGATCATATGTAGGTCCTCGACTGTTAAAACTCGAGAAAATCCGGCCAAGAGGGTATCATTTAACCACCAAAAGGTGGTGCGGCTGAGCACTCCAGCTGAGGCCTCAGGGGCACATTTGTCGTGTTCTTGATCGGCTACGTACTTGGCCTTGTTGCGCTCTTCGAGCATGAGGATAATGGTCTTGAGGCCTACAGAGATGGAAAAGGTCACCTTCAGGCCCAAGTCGCCATCAGTCATCCAAAGAGTTCTAGTGCGAACTACATCGAAGAGGATCGATAAGATGAGATAGGAACTGAGCAAGAAGGACGGTCTAGGCGAGGCTAGATGCTCATAGTAGGATAGCGCGACAAAAATGAAAGAGTCGGCGACACAGAGGGCCGCGGCTGCGATAGATGTTTTTGTTCTGTCCGTCGATTGGCTCACCCATAACGGAAGCACGGCGATCTGGATGGCGATCAAGCCTACAATGGCTACCTACCAATTCGAGACACATGGTGAGCCAAAGATGTCAATGTCTGCAGCATGGCCCATTTGAGTTGGAAGATAATGAGCCGTTCTGATGAACGTACCAACTTGGATATTTGGAGAGCATCCTTGCCACGGATCAAGCGTCTCTTCGATTGAAGAGAAATAAGCCGAGCTGGCCCCAAAAGCAGAAGCAATACCGAAGGCAAGATGGAGAGAATGCTGTCTTCAAATACAAGAGTGAAGTCAAATGCTCGCACACACTCGCTCACAGCCGGCCCAAATGAATTATCACCAGTTGTCGGGCAATCAGAGGAGTTAAATGCACCAGCCATAATGATTTCGTCGTGAGACGTGGCCGCGCCACGGCCGTTTTTGAAGTGTTGCGCTTCGTCCTAGACCAGGACGGACAGTTGAAAATCAAATCTCTACCTGGAGTATAGTCAAGCAAGAGAAATTACGAAATATGGGAAACGGGCGATTTAAACGACGAAGGACTCGTAGAGGAGAGAAAGGCGAGGATCATTATGATGAAGAAGCAGTGCAGGAAGCGAGAGTTATTGATCTCGGGTTGACGGCACATCGGCATGTTGGTTGTTTTGAGACCATCAAGTAAGTTTGGCGAACATCAAGTCTGACCAACCACACATTGTTGCAGCCACTAGAACAGAGATGCCATGCACACTCCTCAATGTGCATTCCGTTATATGCGAACGCTCACAGCTGTGGCGTGGGAGTATCAGGACCTTTTGTCTGGCCCCGCCAGCAATCTCACCCTGATGTTCAGGGTCCAATCGGTATCGGGTGTGGGTGGAAATCCACTTGTGCTCTGGAAGGTGATCAGAGAATCTGCGCTGAGTCTGTCAAGGCGGAGCACGAGTAACTCATACCATGGCGGCTAATCCTGGCAAAAGAAGCTGGATTCTGATGTGGCTGGCTTGTGGACGGCCAACGGATGAGGCTGTTGGTAGCTATGGGGGGGGGACAAGATGAGGATGGCACGAGATGTGCGCAACGCTTGGTTCTGGGTTAGGGTTAAATTCCAAGCACAGGTAGGTACTCTACGCCTCCAACACAAGGCCAACGACGAAAGGTCGAGATCAGCGAAACTGAGCATTATCTGATGAGCGACGGTAGCCCCAGTGACCTTGAAGAGCAATTTTCTATGACGCCCCCATCTCATATGATGCCTAGGTTCTGGCCTGTTTCAAGCCATATACCCCAGACAGCTTCGGCTGAGAAGAGGGTGCGCCTTTCAGACATCAAGAGCGGTCATCGTTCGGGCGAAGACGTCAGCGATCTTGAGATGGTTCAAAAATGCTCACCCATGCACAATTATGCTAAATAGTATTCGGCTCGCCCAAATCCACGATCATGCCTACAAGCTATAGTATACATTTGGCAAGTTTCTATTCTTTACTCACGCGAACTGCTCATACTTCTCAGTAAGGCACAAGACACCCTGTCCCTAACGTGTGAATGGACTGCTTGAGTCGACTTGACTTTCTATTTGATTAAAAGATATTAACACATGCCTATAAACGAAGGAAATAATTACGAGCAGGAGCTAATAAGTCTTCGGATAATAATCGTTTAGTGTGGCGAATGTTCAAAACAAGGGCATATGTTATTAACGTCCTATATGTAGGCATCAGAGATAGGAAGTTGTTCTACACGTTTTGATCAACGGCCACTGCTTCAATGCATTTGACGCTGCTATAAGAAGACTGGGAAATATCTCGCTCTTCGACTTCATAGTTCAGTAACCACATATGCTGAAGTATGTAAGTAATATTAAGTTATCGCGTGTAAGCCGAGCCTAGCAGGGTCATCCCTTGCAGCCTTGCCAACTAGCTCTTCTAATTCCCTTGGCTACTTATGTAGATCACCTGCTTACTATGGTTCGGAACCGCCGTCTCGGAGCTCCGCGGCCGCGGACGCATGGACCGAATCTCGTTAATCGCGGCTTGGTCTCATATTACGGCATCAAGGTTCTTCTACAGATCATCTTGTGTTGAAGCCAAGCCTGTGAGATCATCCAATGCAATACAAAACCCTGGAGCCGCGTAATGCAGTAGGGGATGGAGGAGATCAAAACGACTCCATGGCTACGCATTGCCAATGCATGGTCTTCTCCGTGGACATTCCATCAGATCCGTTCGAGCTCGAACGAACAGGGTACATTTCCATCGCTCTTGGACCTGGCGCAACTGGTGCAACTCTCTATAAGTACAATTCATGTCCTCGAGGGAAGGTCACTATTAAGATGCACTATTCCTTGAGCTCTTCTCGTCGTTTTCCCGAACTCATTACTTTGCCTTCGAAACCATGATCTTGAACACCACACATGTGGCGACGGCTCTAGCCGCCAGCTCTCTTGTTAGTGCATCCGCGACGCCAGAATATGACTATGTCATCGTGGGATCAGGACCTGGTGGCGGCTCTCTAGCGTATGACTGTCCTACTACATTCTTCCCATTCAGGTAGCTGACAAGTGAGGATAGCGCAAATCTAGCAACAAGCGGCTACTCAGTCTTTTTGATTGAGGCCGGAGGTGATGAGGTCAACAGCGTTCTTCAATCTCTTCCTTTGAGGTACAGCATCGCCAACGTATCGTGATGTCACCAGTAATAACCAAACAATGACAGGTCTGCCGCCGCAGCCGAGTCTGCAGGTCATGGCTGGCAATTCTTCGTCCAACATTACGCGAACGAAACTCAAGCGCGACGCGATCCCAAATACACCTACATCCAGCCAGACGGATCCTATTATGTCGGCCTTGACCCACCGGAGGATGCAGTGCCGTAAGCCTTGTCCATTCCCTTCATCATGAGTGTTGGGCCGTTGTCATGGTTCTGACGTGAGATCATGATATAGGGCCGGGTTGTATTACCCAAGAGGCGCAACCCTTGGTGGAAGTGCCCAAGTCAACGCTATGAACTTCATCTGGGCTCCAGACAACGAATGGGACTACATTGCTGAAATCACCGGAGACAAGACTTGGGGTCACGAATATATGCGCCAGCATTTGATGGCTCTCGAAAACGCCACATATGTACCGATCGGGACACCGGGGCATGGTTTTGATGGATTCCTTGAGGTACAGTCAATTCAGATCTATGTCAATCCTGTCACAAGGATGCTCCTGACCCTGACCGTTGACAGGCAAGCCAATTGAACGCAGCTCCAGGTCTGCAATCTCCCAACCTGGCGCACTTTGTCGAAGAGATGTTCCGTATAGCCGAGGGCATCGAGGTCGAGAATATCGAGGAAATGGCCGAGTTACTGCATCGTGATATTAACGGAGTTGAGAGAAACCGTTGGAATGGCCCTGCGTCTCTTTTCACCACCCCTGTGGCAATATCGCCTACTACCGAGTCGAGGAGCGGTATTGGCGCTCATCTGAACGAGATCGTTGCTGCAGGCTATCCACTAACAATCAGCTTACACTCGCTTGCGACAAAGGTTCTTCTTGACAACAGTGGTCGAGGAAAGAAACCTCGCGCCACTGGGGTCGAGTATATGGTTGGCGAGGGCTTGTATTCAGCTGACAAACGATACGACCCTTCACAAACGGGGGGGATCCGATCCGTGAGGGCAAAGAAGGAAGTTATTGTGTCAGGAGGTGCATTCAATACGCCTCAGATACTTAAACTAAGCGGTATTGGCCCACGAAAAGAGCTTGAAGCGCTCGAGATTCCCGTTGTCGTGGATCTGCCAGCCGTTGTAAGTGATATCACTCCTCTCCAATGACTTTTCGACGAGTACTTTTAACAAGAGTTATTCCACCAGGGACAAAACTTGATGGATAATTACGAGGCGCCTCTTCAAATCAGAGCCACAGAGCCATGGATTCTGCCCAACCCAAACTCATGCACAGGAACTTTTGATGACAACGACCCCTGCTTCGTGGAGTGGCGAGACGCCGCGACTGGTCCCTACGCCATCACCCAGAGCTCAGCCGGTTACGGTGGAGCGCTACGTTCCAGTCAGAGCTGGGATGAAGACTGCGATATCTTGATCCTGAGCCGCCCGGGAATCGGAGGCGGCCCGGCAGGTTTCTTCCCGGGCTACTCCAACTCAAGTTCTATCCCCAACGAATGGATGCACGCTCTTGTGAAGATGCAGACGAGCAACACAGCTGGTACAGTTTTGTTGAAATCCAAAGATCCTCGTGAAGCACCCAGCATCAACTTCAATTATTTCGCAGAATCTGGCAAGAGAGATCTGGATGCTCTTGAAGAATCTCTGGAGACTGTGCTTAGTGCTTTTGACGCAGTTGGTATCCCCTATGAAGTTCTTTACAACGACAGAGAGAACCTGCGACAGGGCATTCTAGACACCGCCTTCAGTCATCATGCCTCATCGACTTGCCGCATGGGTCCTGTAAATGACAAGTCTTCATGTGTCGACTCACGCTTCCGCGTGCAGGGTGTGGATAGGCTGCGAGTTGTGGATGCGTCGGTGTTTCCGCGTAGTCCTGGAGCAATGCCGAATGGACCGACGTATACCATCTCCCAAAAGGCTTACAAGGTCATTATGGAGGACAATAAGACGGAGCCTTGAAACGGTCGGTGCGTTGCGTGCCTCTTGTAACGCCAGGCATTGAGAGTGAAAGTCAGTGATTAAAGGGAGTAGTCATTGTCATGAGAGAGAGAATGATTAGATGGATAATGACCTTTATATCTCGAAGTCAGTTGCCATCATGAGGATGTGAGATACTGACGGCACAAGAGAAGATGTTCAAAACGCTTGCTGATCCTCGAAGGCTTGTACCATACGGTCATCGTTGTAGAATGTCGCCAAGACATGCCACAGATACAAAACCCCGTCAAATGAATATCAGTATCGGATTTGGCCGCTGCAAAATTACTTCATTGCTTTTTGATTAGCTCATATTCTTATATGTCTAATCCCGTCGTCTGTGCGATCTCTATTGCTCCTCGAGAACCACGCTGTTTCGTGGGACTAACGAAGGAGGTAAGGCGAACATGGATAGCTATCCCAGGCCATCGATGAGATTCGCGGAGGCAATTCTCGTCTCCTCTCAAGGCGTATAGATCATCGGAACTGAGCCATCTTTGGTCGTGATTTTGCCTTCCCTCACCCTTTTGTTGTGGATGACATAAAAGGTTCGCTGCGCTATGGCGGCGGTCATACCAATACTAACCATGATTATCATGGTTCGCAGACCGTTCTGGTAACTGTGTGGGCTTTGATCAACATTCAAAGAATCCTCTGAGCCTGCTTCCATGTGGCAAGACTTACAAGGGACCATCCCCGGGACGAAAGTATTGTGTCCCAACCATCAATCCGCTGATAGCTGACATTACCCACATCCTATTTTTCATCAGCATCAGTCAATGGAAGAGATATTAGATCTGCTTACGCGATAGCGATACTTCTCTCGCCTGCTTCTCGGCAATTCAGCTGGAGCCATGTGTTGTGCGCAGGATGATAGCCGACAGCGAGCGAGTTCACAGCAGTCCAAAGTCCCCATTGCGACCACTTCCCAACAAAGGGATGCACTTGGCGCGCGACAATGAGCGCGATCAGGTACATTGCATGAGACAGTATGACAGCCGCTCCGCGTTGATTCGTCTTGTCACTGAGGGTAGCGATGAGGAAGATGACGACCAGAGCGAGCGCGCCACCCACCGCCGCAAGCGCATTTGCAGTGAGGCGATCGAATCCGAGAGCCCTGTTTGCTGTTTGAGCTTCGCCCCATGTTTTGGGCAGTGTTCGATTCCACTTACATGATGATAGATGGCGTGTAAGTGGTCAAAGGGGACCACGTCGAGAATACAGCAAAGGTGGCCACGTAATGGCCCCATCTCCGGTAATGGCAAATCGTCCGCCAAACAAGCCGAAGGTCAATCGACACACCATGGGCACCTGGTGCTTTTCCATCATCGTCCTTCTCGAGCCTGCTCTTCAATGCTTCCTGTTCTTGAGGGGAGAAGCGAACAACACCAGGTCCACACAGCGGCTTGGGTGTATCTGGACTTCCAGGGAGGAAGAAGAAGATAAGGATGGATACAGCGATTGATATAACACCCTCGACTAGCTTCGGTCAGTATAGTATCAACAAAGAAGAATAGTCAAGGGTAGAAGATCACACAGGGCGTGGCCAACAGAGACCTAACCTACCCAGAAAAAGCCATTGCCAGCCCTTCAATCCTCTCGAACCGCCGAGCCTCAAGATCCCCGAGGCCAGCAATGGACTGATCGCATTGCCTCCAAACATGCCAAAGAAAAGGCACGCGACTCTCCTAGCCAGCTCCCCTTTGACATACCACGTTGAGAGTGTAAACACCGCCCCGGGGGTGTATCCGGCCTCTGCCAAGCCCAAGACCAGTCTCGAGATCAGGAAGCCCGTGCGGTCCTTCAGAAAGACCTGCATAGTTGCAACAAGCCCGAAGACCAGTACTTGAGATGACATCCATTTCCGAGGCCCAACCTACAACGGTCTTCATGTCAGTACTGGAGCTTAAACAGAGGAAGGGGGGGGGAGGGGAGTTGTAGAAGCATTTGCACCTTTTGCAACACCATATTACAGGGGATTTCCATTATGACCGTGCCCAAGAACAGCAGTTGGTTGCCCAAATTGACGGTATCCTGCGAAATACCAATGTCACCTGCGAACCCATCTGTAAGCGCGCTGGCCAGGTTCATCCGATCAATCTGTAAGACCAAGAAGCCCAGCAGTAGAAGAGGCAAAACCGAAGCATCGACTCTGTTATCACATTGTCAACTTCAACTTCCTTCGAGTTCGATCCTGCGAACGTGGTGTGATCACCTACTTTCTTCGGGCTTTTGCTTCCAATGCCGAGTCCCAGGTAGGTTCAATGTCGGACGAAGCCGAGCTATCGCCATGATCTGACGACCTGATCTCGACATTGCTCTTGTCTGGTCCCTTGTCCTCGTCGATTCGTGAGGATGCCGGAGGAGGAGGGGTCTCGATTACTTGCCCCGCCATGATCGTCCAGCGGTAGTTAGTCAGGAACGGTAGCCTAAATCAGGTCAAGCGACTTTCAGATCACGTCAAATCAACGGCTCATGGTGTCATTCACAGATAGACAAAGTCGCAATCACCTCAGACCCCAAAAGTCATGAAAGTGATCCGAAGGCATTTTCACTCCTTCTTTGTGGGGAAATCTGTGGCCATGCCACGCTGCCATTTGCCCTGCAACCCTGATGGACATACGATGCTTGCTATCTGATTGCGTGCTCCTCATTTCTTGTCTAGTCTCCACATGAAAGGTCCTCGAAATCGCTACGGCATTCGGCGCGAGCTGAACGCGCCATGAGGGGACAATCGATATACAGTCTCCGATTTTCTTTTTAAGTAGATTCCACGTGTTAGTCCATCGTAACGTGAAGGTTGGCAAGACCATGTAGAAGGGTGGTAATACAGATCTCCTCGGGTCGTATCCTTCCGCTTGGCCGATATCTCATCCTCTCCACAACGTCGCATTGCATCCAGATTTCGTCTTCTTTCATCCGCAATCGCTTCGTAAAGTATCGTATCATTTTGACGGCGATCTTTAGCTACGCATCGTTGCCCAATCTTCACAATGGGCCTCTCCCCTGTCAAACGAGTAGCCGTCATTGGTGCTGGACCGGCAGGGGCGATTGCGGTTGATGCTTTGGCGCAGGAGCAGAGCTTCGATCTCATCCGTGTTTTCGAGCGTCGCGAAGGACCAGGCGGTTGCTGGTAAGTTTCATGGCCACCTTTTTTCCCGGCTTCATTTCCGCAGCCATACTTACAGAACCTCAGGATCGGTGACACTAGACCAAACCCCACGGTTACGAATCTTGACGGTTTGGCAAAGCGAACTGCGGATCCTGCAGTTACCATCCCCTCCCAGCTTCCCGCCTCAACAGCAAAAGTCACTCAGCCGCGTTTCACAGAATCATCGATCTACCCATACTTGGAAACAAATGTAGTCGATTTATCGATGCAATTTTCCGAGGAGCCCATTCCAGCTGAACCCTCACAACTCTCAATTGGACTATATGGAGAGCAAACCCCATTCCGTCCGTGGCAAGTCATGAAGCGCTACGTGACCGATCTGTTCGAGCGCAGAGGGTACTCAGATCTCGTGCAATACAACACAAGCGTCGAGCTCGTCGAAAAGGTCGGTCAAGAGTGGAAGGTTGTACTAAGGAAGGAGGGCGATCAAAGTGATTACTGGTGGGCGGAGTGGTTCGATGCTGTTATCGTCGCCAATGGCCATTTTAGTGTACCGTATATCCCAGCTATCGATGGACTTGAGGCATTCGAAAAGAGTCGCCCTGGAAGTGTTCTTCACAGCAAGGACTTCCGGGGCCGTGACCTCTTTAGGGACAAGGTAAGTGCACCAGGCCTTGCCTGGCACATGATGAATGCACTCTAACCGCCTTGACAGCGTGTTGTGGTCGTCGGTGCATCAGTTTCAGCGGCAGATATTGCGTTTGATCTAACGAGAACCGCGAAATCCCCCGTCAGCGCCGTCATCCTAGGCCATACAGCCAACAGCTACTTCGGCGACGTAGCTTTCCACCACCCCAAGATTGCCAGACGCCCATCAATTTCCAAGGTCGTCGGACGTACAGTGCACTTCATAGACAGCACCTTTATAGAAGATGTCGACCACATCATCTTTGGCACCGGCTACAGCTGGTCCGTGCCCTTCTTGCCCAGCGTTCCTGTACGTAACAACCGAATCCCAGGTCTCTACCAGCATATTATTTGGCGAGAAGACCCTACACTTCTCTTCATCGGTGCCGTCGGCGCCGGTCTTACCTTCAGTGTATTCGAGTGGCAGGCTGTCTACGCAGCTCGCTTGCTTGCGGGGAGAGGGACGCTTCCAACAGTGCAAGAGATGAAGAAGTGGGAGGAAGATCGGATCGCGACCAAGGGCGATGGACCGAAGTTCTCGCTCATATTCCCAGACTTTGAAGACTACTTCGAGACTCTTAGACGGTTTTCTGGCGAGCCGACGGATGGCAAGGGAAGACGACTGCCAAAGTTCCAGAAGGTGTGGTTTGACGCGTTCATGCATGGCCATGAAATGAGAAAGGATATGTGGAAACGACTGATAGAGCAGGCGAAACCGTCAGAGCAGGCGAAGAGGGAGCAAGAGTCTGCGCCCGAGTTGGCAAGGTTATGAACTTAAACAGAACAAATTATGAACGTGATGACGATGTTGGTATACTTCTGTTGGCCGGCTGTTCGCGATTTTGCGGACGAAAGAGTCTCCTCATTGAGCGTCCACAATCCAACATGTAATAGTTGGTTGAGGAGCTATGAGCACCTAGCAGAGAAAGATCGCCATACCTGGGGTACCACTGTGCAGCAGCATGTTGTTTCGGCTATAATTCCACGGCTCAAATCAGCGAGAAGAGTGTCTGAGCATAAAGACGGGTCCCACAGACAATGTGAGAGAGACCAGCGTTAGCTACCCCTTTCCCCTACAGCGACTGTAGGGGGACTCTGAACAATTTGAGCATAAGAAGTTCTCTGTAACAAAAGACTCTTTCACCATAATGATAAATGAAATCCTTGCCCTTGAAGAATGAGTGGACCGGGAAAATGGCTGCGTTTCTTGAAAGCATCAAGCTCTAGGGTGTGCGATGTCGCCTCATAACATGCCTGTAACCCCGATTAGGATTAATGCAGCTGACATAATCCATTCTTCATAATAAGGTAGCGAGTGGGTCGGTCCTTAACCTCAAATCCCAAAACTTCGAGGTCACTCTCGTCACCAGCATCACGAGCTCACTCTTCTGTCGCAGCCCCTTCCGACAACGACCTATAAAACGCCTTTCTCCCTATTAAACTCATTCGTCAGACTAGTCAGAATGTTCGGAGGATGTAAGCTGAACCCTTTAGCTCGACCTGCGACCGCATCGCGCGATCAGAAAGCAAACTCCTCTCGTCGCAATCTCAAGAACCATCCGGCTAACCACTAGCAATCCCGCACAGTCGCCCCCCCTCAGCAATCTGAGGCCGAGATTCGTGCCATGGAGGCAGAGGCCACTTTCACCGTCCAGCAAGTTGCCGCCGCCGCCGTCATGCTCTACCTCTGTACGCTATGCTTTCCCTCTGCTTCCCCTGTTTCTTCAATGCCGCCCATGCCTCGAGATTTTCTAACTTTGGAAACAAATTGCAGCTCCTTTCGCTATCGACATGGTTAGCAAGATCTTCTAATCTCCTCCTCCTGAACGAACTCAAACAACACAAGACGAAACCGGAAGCGGAATGTATAATCACTCGGGCTTTGAGAAGAGGACTCTGCCTTGTACGATATGAATGGTTGCGGGTTTTGTCTACAGAAATAGACGTGATATCATAAGTTTTCTATCAATCAATGAAGCAAGGTGGTCGAACCAAAACATATGCATTCTCTTGTCCAGACCACCAAGCGCATCAGATGGGTAAACCGTACATTTGTGACATCTTTAACCAAACGCCATCCAATCAGGAGAGCCCTCACCGGTGTTTTGGTTCTCCTGCAAACACCATGCCGATTAATGGCCTCCTACAGCGATATGCTCCCCCATGGAACCATCCGCTGATTCGAAGGGTTCATAATTTGATCCCCGCTACCTCACCTGCCTCTGCTGTGACTGATCCGGTTCTTCTCCCAGCTCTCGTACTCCTCTGCTAGCAGCTCCATCTCCTTCTTGAGGTGCTGGATCTGCTTTTCATAATCCTCGAGAACCTGATTCAAAATTAGTAACCACCAATGACAATTTATGCATACAAGTCCTGTTTGGAGAAAACTTACTCTCTTCGCCTTGAGCTCGGTCTCCTCGTCCAATCCTCCAGTCTCTCCACCAGATGGTTTATCCATCTCTCGGTTCAACTGATCGGCGTAACCCCTTAATACGATCAACTTGCTCCAAAGCTCTTCCTCCCTCGCCCCCACAGCAGGATCCTGCACCTCCCTCTCCAGAGTCTGCAGCCTCGCACTCAAATCATCTTCATCTCCGCTGAGCGCATATCCTCTATTTCTTAGAACCTGCACCTTTGCAGCCAGCGCCAGACTCCTTTCTCCGATTGTCGTCTGCCGCCTCCTCGCGGCCAGAGCGCGCACTTCAGTCTCGAGCTCGTGACGCTGATAGATTGCATCGAGGCTGCTGTTGACCTGGTGCAGCCGGACGTTGAAGTCGGTAATGGCTCTTTTCTGAGTCTTCAGACGATCAGCAACGCCTTGATATCCGGAGCATAGAACGGGCATAAAGCCAGGTGCAGGCTTATTCTGCAGAGCCTCTTCCCATTCGCGCGGGTCTTCGTATGGCTGGGGTTTGTAGAATGGTATGTGTGATTCGTCAACCTTGTTATAGAAGTAGTGTTTGAATACGCAGTTTGGGTTGGAAGGGTCCCATTTCTCGGTCACAAGCTTCATTTGTTCGAGTATTGGTTTTTGGTCTGTTGTTCTGGTCAGCTTTTCGCGCGTATCCTGTTCCCCCAGCACAACATACGAGGTGTTTCTTTGCCAGGTTGCCAGAGGGAGCTTGACAACTGAGCTTGAGACTGTGACAGGGCTGGCATCTGTTGCTGCTGTTGCTGTTGCTGCTGAGTCTGCTGGTTCTGCTGGTTCTGCTGGTTCTGCTGTTGTGATGCACCAAACATCGATGCACCAAAGGTAGTATTTTGCTGAGCGTTGACCGTCGACTGGCCAAAGAGGCCTCCTTGCGGTTGCTGCTGCTGGGTAGTCGACTGACCCAGGCCGCCGAAAGGCTTCGCCTGACCGAAGAGTGACATTCTGAGTGTTGTTGAGTAGGTCGTTTGGTGGCAGAGAGGAAACAAGCCTTGGTGATCAAAGCCGGTGGACAGGATCGGCGCGCCGCGCGTGTTTGCCGAGCGCGCGATAGACAGTAGGGGTAAATCCTGACTTATCGCATAAGCTTCAGTAGCAAGGCCTGAAGTTGCACAAAACTTAATGAACGCCGAGGATTTTGTTATGGCGGAATACACAGCGATGTGTTATTCCTCGCGAAAGGGTAGCTCGTCAGAGGCAGCTCTGGCGCAAAACAAAGCACTGGCAAGATTGGCACCGTCAGGTTCAAGCTTCAGCGCTCTCAGGGATACCCAACCCACCTTAACGCCCCTACAAGCAGCAACCAAGGACCAGAGCCAGCCTCGCCCCACCACTGGCCAATCACAATTCTTCAATTCTGACCTCACCTCCAATTCCCGAATCGCTTCGTCTTCGGCCTACCTCTCTTTCCACGTCCTCCATCTTCAACGCTCACACGATCCGTCGCCGGCGAGATAGACCCTGCCATATACGACTCGACGATGTCTACCCGAAGGCCCCAGTACGTCTTGTCCAGCAATTGATGGCTATAAGCACGCGCTGCTGCGTTGCCATGCGACCGAAGCGAATCAACGCTTATGGACTGACGAATGTGACTCGATATCTAGGTTCGACCAGGAACGGCTCATCGACCTGACGCCGCTTCCTGACAGTGTCCCTGCCGTCAAGGAGATAGGAGCTAGCTCTGCGCCCCTGCTTTCTGCCTCTTTCTTCATCGGCGCTCGCTGCCGCGACTACAACGATGACTATATGCAATGCAAAACCGAGAAGCCCGGCCATGGCGAGGTCGAGTGCATGAAAGAAGGACGGAGGGTCACTCGCTGCGCAACTTCGGTGTACGTTACTACATAGCAGGGTCTAAGGCTACATAGGCAGCTATCACCCTGCGCTTGGATAGCGATCTCGAAACGTAGAGCTAACTATTGATCAACAGTCTCAAGGACATCAACACCCACTGTCTCGCTGAGTTCCGCAAGCACTGGGAATGCCTTGATGACCGGAATCATCAGCTCTGGCAGTGCCGCCCCGCTGAGTGGAAGCTCAACGAGTGTGTCTACAGCAAGATTGTACGAACTTTGACCATTCCCCAAGCTCACAGGATATGGAGAGATTGCGAAAGCTAACCTCATCACACACATAGGGACTCCAGAAGAAGATACCCGACCAGCCTACCAACGTCACTCCCGTCGAGCTCCGACCGAAGCAAATCTTTGCTGATGTCCGCATCGGACCTGGCGACGGCAAGCCTTTCATCGCTGGCAAGACCGAGGCGAAGCAATAGATTACCCGATATACACAAATCAAGAATTGTGTACTTCAAAGATATGGAAAGATGAAACGGGGATAGGGGGGTCAGAAAGGGAGGGGGATATGGCGAGAAACGCCAACGTGTACATTCTTGCTCCAATGGCTTTTGCAATGACAAGACTAGATTGTCAACCTATGCTGTGTTGCACCTCTACATGCCGTACTGCTTCGTTGCCCTGCTGAACACATTGACAGCCCCGCGTTCTAGGTTACGCAACATGCGCCGAGAGCGCTTACTCGGGGATGAATCAAACCGCGAACCTGCCTCCGGCACGACATCGTTGCCGTTCTCACGTACCCCATCTCGAGCCGGCTACCAGAAAGCACCCTTTCACCGAGTACATGCGCTGTTGTTGGCCATGGAATGGAGATAGCAAATGGCACCAGCTAGATACGAGTCGATTTGTCTTTCTCCTTCCACCGCTTGGGCACTGCAGGTTTGCCAAGCCATGTATTCATCTACAGCTGAGGTTGCATTCGGGATGAGCACCACATCACCCGGTGTCGTCCGAGAATGTCTCTTCGTAAGGTAAACAAGAAACGGGATTGCTCCGATGTACATACCCGCTGTTGTAGTCGGGCTACGTCCGGGGGAGGTTTGTGATGGGTACCTCTTGTTTCTTGCCCGCAAGTAGTACCAAATGAAAGGCAAGAATCATCGTGTCTCTGGAAGCAAGACCTAGTTCTTCATCTGTATCGACTGCTCGACGTGTTTGATCTTCAAGAAGCAACTTGGCAGGATACTGCACGAGCCACTTGGAATGGGGAATACAGAGCCATGCCTCCTTCTTCTCTGAGAAGCCGAGAGGAACATCAACGACCGATTCACTGGTGCAAAAATCGAAAGGTTTCGGTATCTTCCATCTCCTTGCGCTACCTTGTCAAACTGACACCTTAAGGTATCTCTGCCTGTGGTGAAACCATGTCTCAATGCCCATGGGGAAGTCCGGTTGCGCATCACGTGTATGCGATTGTGCCGACATGTGCTGTGTCGCTCTCCTCCAAAGTTCAGCCCAAGTTTGAGGTTGATTCACTTTCCTCCCCGAGAGACTCTACTGGTGTATTGCAATGTGTAGTGCTCCGATCAAACGGTCCAATCATATAACTTTCGGTGGAAGATTGACCATCGTAGTGGTACAAGCAGGCCCCCCTTCTTCTCCGAGACCCGATGAGATATTGCAAGAGGTACCGGAAGGATGGACAGGCTTACACCAGGGCTGAATCATACCAAATTTATGATCAGCCGGTTTCGAATAGTCTCAGATTTCTCGCCCTTCTTTTAACGATCACGCAGTGATCAACAGGACGTTCGATCGTAGTACGAAATCACAACTCGCGAAGGTCACGAGGAGGGCAAAAGGAACCACAGGAAAATCGGATATACTTTTCCAAAGATGCTGCAAGAGTAACGATGAATGCCCTGTTTCACAAACGCAGTACTTTTCTGATATTCGTTCTGGCTTGTCTTCCGGAAGTTCCCTAATGTATGGGCGTTCACAGATGGTTGATCCGCAGACGCCACAGGTCTCTACGAGCAAGTTTGATGTGCCAGATCTGCAGCTACCCGTAGATGAGGGGATAGTCCAGCTAGGTGGCTGACTGCCCGGGTCACCGATGGCTCTGTGCAAGTCCACGCGAGCCCATCGATAAAGTGGCCGTGATGGTTGCGAGCACACACGTTAATGTTACCCGAGTGGCGTTTCCGTAAGTCGCCCACGGATAGATTGGCTCAACGCATTGCTGCCCAGATGCCCCGGCTGACCGGTGTTCGAGCATCGCATGCTCCTACATAGTCCATACGCCGTTCTCATGGACATAGAGACATTGGACCTGTCGTACAAATCCCCGAGCCCATCCCCTGGAACATTTTGCAACGGGGCCGCGTACATGCGGCCTCACAAAAGGTTCCATTTCTCTGGACCCGTGACGGAAATCATGTTTATTGGAGTTGCGTTGATCACTGTGATGCCTCAGTTCTAAACTTTGTTGAATCCATGTCAGCGAAAATGACCGGAAGACAAGAGGACCTGAGTAAATATCCTTCACCCATGACTATGTTTCAGTTTCTGATGCATGAAAGATGACAGTCAAGAAGATGAGATGAATCGCTGCCCGTGGAGAACCGAGTCTGTTTTTCAGTTAACATGGAAATTGCTGCCCCTTGCAAATTAGATGTGACTACAGTGTAAAGACTTGTAGTTCTGTTTGAGGAGGTAAATAGCCTCCGCGGGGCTGGAATTCCCGTGAAACGACGGTGCATCTGGGGATAATTTTGAGCAGAAACATATACAATATTAGAGGTATTATCAAAATGTGAACCAGCATGATCCTTCTCTTAGAAGATTGACATGTTCTTCTTTCATGCAAATGCCCTCCACTCTAAACTGCCGAGCCAAAACAGACCTTGTGCATCGGCACTACTCTCTAAAGTGGAAGGAGCATCGTTGGATTGTCAGATCGGAGCGGGTGCAGTTAGATGGACGTATCTATCAGCCGGTACATACGGATATGTATGTGCGTGTTTTTCTACAATGTATTCCTTGGTCGGGCGCGGGAGCGAGCGTTTCACTCGGATGGATCGTGGAGTTGAGATGGAGAAGGGAAAACAGGAAACCTCAACACGGTGTGGGTATAGGCATGGGGCCGCCTTGAGCAGGCCAATGTAACGAAAATGAGTCGTTGGGCATGCTTCCGAGTCCCGACCACCCACCCATCCAGACGAAAGGTCGGTAGTTAAGTAGAGATGAAGGACGCAGCAGGGAGGGATCAGAATGGGAGCACGGTGAGGGAGGCTTGCAGCTGGAGCTGCGCTAGTGGTGCTGCAGTGCTGATCAGTGATCTCCTTGGCACCCAACTTTTGTCGACTAAGGACACTTTTAACAGCTCTAGGGACATAGTAAGTACCTAGCAGTACTAATGTATTTGTAAGTACGCTATGGCAGTTAGATGGATGGCGTTCAGGTAGGCTTCCCAGTTGATAGACAGACGGCCTAGTCTATGCAAAGTCGTGATGAGCTGTAGTGGGAGCATGCCGATGTAGCCGTAAGTCCAGGCTTTTAAATTGCGGACAGTGATATTAAACACAAGGGACAGTAAAAAATAACATGGAACCCGAGCCAGGATATCTACATGAGGAGAAGAAAATAGGGGAGGATGGTTCAATCACAGGGAATGGCACGAGTAGGTGAGTACGAGTAGGTGAGTGAGGGCTCACTGGTTCGGTCATGGCAGGTTGAGTGGTGTCCCATCTGTGAGTCGTTCGTAAGTGTGTTTCGTGATAGGATCGAGCCCCATTTGCTTACGGCAGCAGAGCAGGGGCAGCAGAAGAAGAAATGGGATGATGGACAAGGACGTGTTACAGACCAAACGCCACGTATCGGGACAGCCAGGGCATGTCGAGAAGCAATCTTCTAGGTGGAAGCGCATAATGTACGGAACAAACGCCAAAGCAGGCAAGAGTTCAAAAGTCTTTAAGGCTTATTATACGTTGTGTATGCTCGTTGTTGATGTCGCAAGTGCACCCCAGATTCGACGAAGAATGAGGAGGCTATAGCACTAAAGCAAAAGGCTTGAACTCTCGTGATTTCCAGCAGCTTGGCAAGGAAGAGCCACATCCAGAGCTTGGCTGCATACGATGGAACGTTATTGGCATGATTCGCGTGTGATTGCCAGCCAGGATGTGACTGATCTAGAACGCAAGCCGAGGGGAGGGGTTCTCAGCAAAGAAACTTCTTCAGAAGAGTATTTTCTCCCATTACTTTTTGTCCACGACGCAATGGTGTCTGGAAAAAAAAGCCCATGCTGAGAACATACAATCATGACAGAGGGATGAAGCGCGTGGACGCACAACAATATTGGCTTTAATGAGGGCGGTTGTTTCAGGGAGTCAAGTGGACCCGCTTTTGATTCCCCTGTGGCGCCTCGATGAGATGCACCCCCGGAACTTGTTCTTGGTGGCTCCACTGACTAAAGGTAGGTTAAGTAAGGAAAAGAAACTTGGGGGCAGAATGAAGCGCTGCTAGGCAGGTCGAATACCGAGGTGGATCACTAAGATCGGCTTGTTATTATGGGTTTCCTCCCAGGATCGTGGCAAGGAATTCTGAGATTGCAGGAAGGCTGGGGGAAAACGTCGAAAAGCATAATTAATTAAGAGGAAACAGAAACGTAAGGTAAAAGCCGAGGCTGCAATGAGGAGGTACGATATTATACCATCAACATCTGGGAGGTTTGTTATGGTCCCAGGCCCGTTTCAATGCAGCTCCCTGCGAGCCAGTGCTGCCTCTGACGGCCTCTTGCTTGGCCACTGTGTTTTGTCTCACCGTGGACTTGGCAGGAAGCCCCATTCGTACCTAAGGTACATATGTAGCATGTGGCAAGAACTTACCTGGCTGAGTGAGAAGCCACGCATGCGACAAGTGGAAGTGATAATGCCATCGCGACTTCGAATTCCAATGCTCGCTCGATTAACTAACACTATGGTGTGCGCGTGCTCGCATCTCCAGATAGCTTAATTACCCCATGTTCACATTAGCCACATCCCCACGTCATCAGGTCTATACGGCATATCAACGCCAAACCCGATATCTCAGCAGCCACTTACATCCTCTGAACCGTCCTTCAGGACACAGTTCATCTCATCGTCAATAAGAAATGCTGCTGCACATAAATCCTACTCGTCCTGTAGATACTAGTAGTAATTCGACAAGCCCTCCGACGTAGGTGGCACGCCCAACTGTCGCTGGGAGGGTGGCCCGCTTTCCCAGTTGCACCTACTAGTGCTGCAACACGCCGTTACAGCGAGAGCGAGGGGTTGTTGTCGTACCTTGCGTTAGCGCCAGGGGTGAGCCACATTTTAGGTTGGTTGGTTCCAGATGGGATGGGATCGCCTAAGCCTTGCAGGGGAGGGGAGACTTGAGTTCTATTGATGGCCTGGGGAACACGAATCGGATGGGGCAATCACATTGAAAGTGATGGTCCTCCAGTTGCTACTCTGCCTGTCAGCATCGTCACCAGCTGTTTTTACCACCTGGCGGTCCGATATTTGCAGCTGTGTTTAGAGTAAAGACAAAACATCACGGCAAAGCGTGTCGGGCACTCGTGACAGGGAAGAAAGAAAGAGAGCACTTGAGCCTACGATTGCACATCATCCAAACAATGTTCACATACATCTAAGTAGTAGCTGCCGCACTGACGCTCACCTAATGGACAAGCCATGTGTAATGCAACTAGCTAACACCTCGCCTCGGCTCAACAGCAGAACACCCATGCCCATCATCGCAAAGCCAAGTCTCTCTGGCTCTTCCAAGTTCACCACTGGCAGTAATCTCCTGTCCGGGATCTAGGCTTCGAATACTGGGTTCGATACTTCGCGGGCCTTCTCCTCTGCCCCAAACAACCGCATTTCAGCGCACGCTCCTCTCTGTTACAGTCGCTGGGCGTCGTCGTCCATTGCTGTCAATCTCGTCTAGCACTAGAGCCACCCCTTGCAATCTCCCTTCTCGGTCTCTCCCATTCGTTCATCAGCGTCCTGGCTCACGCCCCCCTGCTCTGAGCAGCGCCCCCCGGCTGTCCATCTGACCCCTGTGACCCTCTCAACTCCCTCTCATTCTCACGTTCACACACACCCGGCCGATCTGAGAGGCCATCTCCTTCTTAACCCTCCGCCTTGCCCTTCTTCTCACCTCCCTTCTCCTCCTCTTCTTGAGAGACACGCTGCACCGCGCAACGCAAAAGCTGTGTCCCCATTCCGCTCCTTTGAACCCGTGTTCGTTTATCGACACATTCCACTCATTTAAGCCATTTCTCGTTTCACTCCATCGACCACCTTTGTCCGACACTGCGTCCTTTTGAAAAGCCGCCCAAGTCCACCCACCCTTTCAATCTACTACGGTCCATCCCTCGATCTAGGATTGAGCTTCATCTACCTCGACGGCTGCTTCAACTTCGATTCCGTGTCGCTCCTTCGTCCTCTCACGACCAACCTTACAGTCCTTGACGGATCTTTCCAACCATCAACATCAGTAACAGCAGCGCTGTCTCGGCAGGTCCCAAAATCCCAACTCGCCATATCGAACAACATACCCAAGCTCAAATCTCGTTCCTCGAGGTTCTCAACCGAAGATCTATAGGTACGTATTTGATGCCGATCCTGAAGTATCCGCCCGTTGTTGCAGTGCAGTCCTTCCTACCGTTGGGATGGGCCAACCTTCCTTGCTTCTACACGCCTTTGCACCCCAATTGTTTCCATTCAAGGACAAAGAGCCATGTCTCAGACCGTCTGCATCGATGCAGAGCCCCGTTTCATTGTCTCGAGGCTATTGACTCCTCCGGTCTTGAGGTTAAGGGGCTGGAATGCGGGTGTTTCTTTGGGCATTCCTGGCCAATCCTTCATTTCACTTAAACGCAACCACAGCCCCCAGGTCCTCAATGAACAGAACCAACTTCGCTTCCACCTTCGTTTTCCTAACATCACTTCGTCATTCGTTGAATCACATTCACTACCTCGGCTGCGCCGAACCCATTTCTTGCCGGGCAAGCAGGCAGAACTAAACATTACACCACAGAGTTAGCTAACTCATTCTCATACAGACTGTCTCTAACGCATCTATCAGCTCTTCTTGATACACCAAACCAAACATCGCAACGATGAAGTCTTCCATCTTCCTTGTCGCTACTAGCGCCATGCTGGCTATGGCCGGCCCAGTTGACCTGCGCAAGCGCGCTATGCACACTGAGTGGGAGATTGAGGTTGTCACCGTTACCGTTACTGCCGGAAGCGTTCCCAGTGGTGCCGTGTTCCTCGAGAACGTGGCTCCTCCACCTAAGCCCCGGCCACAGCCTCAGCCCAAGCCCAGCGCAAACCCTGAGCCGGCTCCTGCTCCTCAGCCCGCGCCAGAGCCAGCACCGCAACCTGAACCTGAGCCGGAGCCAGTGGTTCAAGCGCCCCCGCCTCAGCAGAAGCAGCCTGCGCCTGTAACCCAGCCTGATCCTGAACCAGAGGTTCAGCAGCCTGAGGTTCAGCAGCCCGAGGTCGAACAGCCCAGTACTGGCAGTGATCAAGTCGATGTCGGCGGTGATTACAAGTCTACCTGCTTGAAGCACCACAACCTCCACCGCATGAATCACTCCGCCCCAGCTCTCGAGTGGGATGACCAGCTTGCCACCTGGGCCAATCAGCTTGCTGAGACCTGCGTCTTCCAGCATGACACGTAAGAATTGACAACTGAATCCGCTACAACACAGATACTAATGGAAGGCAGATCTATGGGCACAATGGGACAAAATCTGGCTTCGTGGGGCTCTACTAGCGATATTGACGATGCGGCTTTGAAGTCTGCCGCCGGTGCTATTACCAACCAGTGGTACAACGGAGAGATGCAGAGCTTCAATGGTGCCTACGGCATGGCCAACCCACCTTCCAACCTCCCCCTTGGCGCCTTTGGTCACTTCACTCAGGTTGTCTGGAAGGATACACAAAAGGTTGGCTGCGCTACCGTCAAGTGCGCCGCTGGCACCGTCCTCGGCATGCAATCTTGGTACACTGTCTGCAACTACAGCCCCCCTGGTATGTACTGCTTATTCTGAGTAGAGGGCAATGTAACTAACCCATGAATACGCAGGCAACTTTGGCGGAAGGTATGGTACTAACGTGCTGAAGCCGCTGGGCCAGGCAACGGTCACTGTCTAAGTGGCCTCGTACATGGCTGGCCGGCGTCACGCCTCGTTCACACAAACTTTGGGCAACGATGGGGTACGGAGGCGCATTTCGAGCCAGCCTGCCAATTGGGCGTGGATATGGAAACTATACCAAAATGTCTCTTCACTTCTATCTTGTACGTTATGAGCAGAACCGTACTTAAGGATCTTCCGACTTTTTTTTTACTAAGACTCGGGATGGATATTCTCAGGGCTGGCTTGCCAACCTTTGATGTTCTAACTCGGTCGTTTTTCTCGCACACTTGCACTGTTGTGGCAAAAGTTCTACTTCTCTACGGACCGACGAGACTCGAGTCCTTTTTGCTTCTACTGTCGCTTGGCAGGTCTCGGCGTGTATCCACAGCTCCCTCACTCGCTTTGTTCCTCGAGGCTGGTTGTGTCTACTCCACCGGCTTGGAGTTAGCAGGCAACGGCACTGGGAGACGGGTGAATGGGCAGATGCAGTGGTGCAAGGGTCGAGACTGAATATGGACTCAGATTTTTGCCGCATGTGGTTTCCATCGTAGCTAGGAGGTCACGGAATGAATGAATGTCTTTGCCTATGAAATGCTGCGTCAATGGTGTGAAGAAGGGTGAGTGAAAGGCAATGCCGTTAACATGAATCACATTGTTTTGTAGGTGATCTAGTGCCAATAGCGCAAGATGATGCCCTTTCGCAAGGTCTTGGCGCATTTGCTCCCTTGATTCTATTGATTCCGAGTGGGCCGCGAAAGCGAACATGAAATGCGCGAATGTACATAGAAGGTAGTGACCATTTGGCACAGAGGGCTCTGAGAGAACCAGGTACAGAGACCGACTGACATTTGTCTCATTCCGCCAAAGGTAAAGTCAAGGCTAGACGAGGGAATCGCATGCCAAAGGGCTGGAAGAGATTCGAGGTCGCTGCCCTTTTTTTCCAACTGGTGCAGGTGGGAACGGTCTGCTGCATGCAAGCCTCAACTTCGGCCATAGGCATGACCCTTCCCCCATGCCGTTGGACTATTCTAGTGCCTAAAATCGAGGCATAGGGAAAGGCCGAATTCATGCGAGAGAGAAGGTGAGTGATTCACGCATCGCGGCCGGATTTCCCAGGCTCGGCCCACACCTCGCATGGGCAGCCAGCTGGTGGTGCCTTATCGTAGCCAGCGGGGTGGAGGATCGCAACGGGAGTTTTATGTATAAATAAGCCTGATGTCATACCTATCCAAAGGCATAGTCTTAGATGGCGCACCAAATCGGTTCATCAAGGTTGGCATCAATTCTATCAAGGTTGAGAGATTCGGTACGTGCGGCACACACCTCGAATGGATGAGCCCCATCTGCCATGGGCATCAGGACCTCTTCTTGCTTTCGCGCTCAACCTTGTCGGTCATATCAGAGCGAAAGAGCCCGAATGGCGCGAAAGCTAAAGGTTGACTCGACGAAAGGCATACCTGTCTACGTGACGTACTCTAACTACGTACTCCGTAGGACTTGGTACCTTGCTGGTATCCCCGTTTGCCTCCCCTCTAATTAATTCGCTGACTGATCACCCATTTTTTGGGTCCTCGAGGGGTTTATGCACGATCTCATGTTGGATCATGTCGGCCCCGCGTTTATCTTCGGGACCGAAACGCGCGCGTTAGAGATAGGTGGACGCTCGTGTTTGAGGACCCTGCCGCGCGGCTGTCAGATAAAAAAAAAGTCTCGTTCTTCTTATCTTGGGGACAGACAAGGATGGCTTATGTGGCAGAACTGACGTTGAATAGATTCATTTCGGGGATGGGGTCAGCATACAAGTCAGCTTGTACTGCCCGCTTTGAAGTGTGTCGGTCCGTACCTGGTATGCGATGCGATGCGATGCGATGCGATGCGATGCGATGCGATGCGATGCGAGGGGAGGGGAGCGTGGATGGAGGAGCACAGAATGAAAGGTACAAGTACTAAGCCTTTTTGTATTGCCACTTACGCTGGTTGATGAGTGAGATACGACATGCCATGTACGGTGTGGCGTCCTTTTCTGCCATGAAGCCATCTGTGACTCTTCGCCTACTACCTGTACATCCCGCTACTAATAATATGCAGAGTTCGGGTTCTTGACAAGGTAGTCACAAAGTATAAATACATCCTGGGCAGCCGCTCTCTTTTCCGTCTGGTATCGTCTCGTGCATCGCCTTGTTTCTAATTACAAACCTTCATCGTTTGTATACACACTTACACCCACATACACACCCGTCAATCACCACCAGGTGTGACCTCCTCTTCTCCCAACATGGCAACCATGAAGGCAGCCCAAGTCACCGACTGGTCTCAGCCTCCCAAGCTCTCCAACGTTCCCAGAATCCCCGCGCCAACCGACGATTCCGCCGTCACTCTCAAGGTCCTCGCCACGGCGATCCATCAAGTCGTCCGCTCCCGCGCTTCCGGCCAACACTACACCTCCGGACCTCTTCCCCACATCCCCGGTGTGGACGGCACAGGTATAGACCCTACCAACTCCAAAGTCTACTACTTCTCCGTCCTCGGTGGTGGCGGATCGCCCTCCAAGGGCACCTTCTCCGAGGAAGTCGTCGTGGCGAGACGTGCCCTTGCGGAAGTACCCGAGGACGTCGATCCAGTCCTCGCTGCTGCGTTGGTGAACCCCGTGATGAGCAGCTGGATGGCTTTGAAGTATCGTGTCGAACTCAAGGAAGGTTGGAGTTGCCTGATTATAGGTGCGACGAGCGCTAGTGGCAGAATCGCCGTCAAAGTCGCCAGGCAGCTCGGTGCGGTCAAGGTCTTTGGCGCCGCGAGGAGAGAGAGTGAACTGAAGGACATGGAGCTGGATGGATATGCCGTCTTGAACAGTGAGGATCCTTTCGCCACGGACTTCTCTGCCGTGTCCGAAGCTACGGTCCTGCTGGACTACCTCTGGGGTCCCTGGCCTTCGGCGTATCTCACAAACACTGCCAAGGCCGGCGTCAAGACTCCTCTGCAGATTGTGAGCATCGGTGCTATGGCTGGAGAGCAGACTCCACTGCCTTCGGCTGCGCTGAGGAGCAGGGATGTGACGGTGAGAGGTGCCGGACCGGGAGCCTGGAGTCCGGCTGCGATGGCGAAGGAAGCTCCTGGTATGTTGGCTGTGTTGAAGGGTATGAAGGACGATGGCAAGATCGTCAAGAGAATGAAGCTGGAAGAGGTGGAGGAAGCATGGAAGGTTAAGGGCTCCAGGGTTGTGCTTGTGAACGATCAATGAGAGAGATTCGGTATTAAGGTAGCAGCAGCAGGAATGACCAGAGATGATGCAAAGTTCGATAGACCTAGTCCTCCGGATACAGTGCACAAAGGAACATTAGATTCACCATCGTTTTATGATTCAAACATCGCCTAACACAGGTGGCTTTATCTATCTCCATCATGGCATGAGCCCCTTCGAGACCTTGGTCACTGTGCACCGACCCCAGTCTGGCCACCAGTTCAACAACACCCCGAAACCAATTTTCTCTTCTCCCATGGGCGGGACCTCCTTCTTTCAGTCTCAGTGCCCACCTAGTTGTTCCAAAAGTCCAGCCTGAGTCCCAGGACCCGAGTTGGACTTCTCCTACGTTCGTGGCGACGCTCTAGCAATGCCAATGTCTCGGAGACCACGGTGGCAGCCTGGTCGTCCAAGTAAGGATCGAAGTCGTCTTCAAGACCAATTCGCCAGCCAGTCTTGAGTTGCCCAGACTCATCACGGGCACTGATAGTATCAGGGAAGTAGAATCTGCCTACTGAGTGCGGACCTGGATCGTCTCCCTCTTGTACAGTCCAGCTACCCACAGGTATGTCTTCAAGTTCGCACGCCCGATATAGAGCATCGCACTCCCTATACCAATGCAATAGGCAGGGATCGCTAAATTCAACTGCATCAGAGTCGATATTCTTCTGGATGAAGAATCTCATCATCTGCAGAAACTTCAGGTGCTCGTCTACGTCCACATCGCCCCTCAGGCGCCCGTACTGACTCGGTGATGAGAGGCGCTCAATCTCAGCAAGATGGGGCTCTAGGGCTTTTTCAGCTGCGAGGATAAGGAGAAACATGATCGCCAGGTTTGGGAATACCTCTGCCACATCAAGAAGCCTACAATCCCTGATTGTCGGGCGGTAGTAGTCGATCGTTGGCTTATGCTCCCAACATTGGCCTAGTTCTTCTAAAAGAGCCTGTAAGCGAGGACTCCGCGGCTCCATTTGCAACAGAACCTGAACTAAAGCCCTAGCTGCTTCGAACCCCACTGGTTCTTGTTTCGCAGTGGCAGCCGTGTATTGTATCCTGGCAGAAGAAGCATATTGCGCGGCAGGTAGGAACCTGGGCCGGTATTTGTTGACATACGGCGCGAGTCCGATAGCTTGGCGATTTTGACGTGCCTTCCGAACGAATTCTAGTTGAGTTTCACGAATCATTCTTGGACACGTGGTCTCCAGGAGCACCTCAATGACGCCATGTTGTATAGTTCTGAGGCTCAGAGGATGCAATTCGTTCTCGACTGATATATCTTCGGGGGCAAAGTCGGAGCAGTAGGGAAGGACGGTAATCTGTTCCACGAGCTTGTGCAGAAATTCTGTTTGATCCCTGCCATACGTTTGAGCCATTTCGGCGTGATGCAGCATTTGTCTCGCGGCATATAGAACCAGAGGGAAGCGACCTTCTGCGGTCCAACCCATTCTTCTGAACTCCTTCTCAAGACGGCCGTAAGAGCCGTTGTTCATCACTTGAATGAGCTGCAACTGTCGTGATCTGAGCTCCGTGAAGCAGCAGTCCCTTAGCAGCTCGTGACCGTAGGCTTCAAAGTCTTGTCGGTCTTGATTGCCGAATAGGCTTTTGAACCCATCTTCTTTAAACATGAAATCTCGTATGGACTCATGGATGAGCTGCACCCGCCGACTCACATGAGACGGCGCACTGTTCTTCTTTACAGGCTCAAAGAAGGTGTCAACCTTCAAGAGCCCTCTCGAGACGCTGATAATATACCGGCTCATGTCGTTCGGATGAAGAGACTGGTATTCCTCGGCAATTTCGTCAATGTCCCGTCCCAAGCCTGACTGGACTCCCCACCAAAGCTGTTGAAGAGATGTTTCTTCCAGTTCAAAGAGTTTCCACCGGAAGCACGCCAATAAGGCCTCACGGCAATCAGAGTATCTGTCCAGCGTACTTTTAAAGAGTGAGTGTAAGCCTGCGGGTATCTCTTCGAGACTTTCTTGCAATTTGTTGAGATTGCCATCGTCGTACTCCTGGTTCAGCCTGTCCACGACCAGGATCACCCACATGAAGATCCCCCCTGCCTTCAGGAGCACCTGTTTCCGGACTTCAACGGCTCTCGCACTATTTCCGATATATAGACAGTCTCGTATGTATTTGGCGATGTCGAGACTGTGCTCTTGTTGCTGACTCATGTTCAGGAAGAGAGCCTCTGAGAAAGTAATGTTCGGATACGGACGACTTGCAAAACAGACCCGAACTTGGGCTGGACGATCCGAGTTCCACGCCTCACTGACCAAGTCACGAAATACCCATAGCATCTTTCGAGCTTCCTGAGTTGAACATTCATCTAAAGCATCGACGAAGAAGATGATTGGCCGACTGTTGAACGCTTTCACAGCTCGCTTCAGTAATCTTTCCAGTTCCGCAACAGGCCAGGATTCTGTCCCGCACGAACTCCGACAAGATGGATCTAATTCTTGTCTCGTATCTTCTGGAAGTTCTTTGAGCAAGCCTACAAGCAGAGTTCGGTACATCCCCTCTGCGGATCTCTCCAACGCGACACCACGGGCATTGAAGAAATGGGTGAGGATCAGAGCATTGCGGGGTTTCTTAACGTTCTCGACGAGAAACTTCATGATAGTCGACTTGCCAGCTCCCGCGTCCCCTTTGATCCAAAAGATCCCATGATGTCGCTGAGCCAGAGGAGATGCTGACCAGGCCAGGTACTGCGAGGTTTTGAGAACCCAGTCACACGTCTGTTTGTGTGCATCAGCGACGCTGCGCTCGCGTAAGTTCATTTCCAGGAACCCAAAAGCATCGGAGAGCCTTGTAGAATCTGGTGAGCGTTGTGAATAATCTAGGCGATTTGTCCCAGTCAGCTCCTCAGATGTATTGTGTTGCGACACGGTCGACGGCTTTCGGGACAAGGGCCCTCCCTTCCTACCAACTCACTGTTGAAGTTCACATCCCTCACGTTGATAGAAGCATTCCCACAGGCCAAAAGGCCGTTCTCAACGGCGAGGGCATCTTTCCCGCGCCTCCGGTTACCCTCATGATCCATTGCGAAAGACGCGAGGAGGTGCAGATGGGAGGCTAAAACACTGGCAGCCTAAGTTGTAGAAGATGGATATGCGAAGCGTTATGGAGAGCACCGGTCAGGTCGAGGCGACAAGACTGCCTTCGTCAATTACATGCATGTATGTTCCCGATTTACTTCATCCGTGAGGAGGCTGTCCTGCGTAGTAACTGGATACAAAAAGGAACTTGCTGGTCTGAAGTTCTCTTGCGTTTGGATATGCATGTCTTCAGCCCCAGGCCAGGTGGTGAGGGGGCCAGCCTCAGGCAAGCCACCCATCCATCCATCTTTGCTTTTGCACCAATCATTGGTGCTCAGGGATCCTTGGGGCTCCTCTTTTTGACGTGCAGACGAGACTGGTTTACCTTGCTCCTTCGACTTGCGACAGAACACGGCATATAAAACCACTGAACTTTGAAAGGCCCAGACATCAATCACGTGTACTGACAACATGAGAGGCGTAGCAGCAAGACTCCTGGTACCCATCGACGGCCAGTTATTTGGTCTTCTTGACGTGAAATGAAACCTCACCGTCTTCGCTTTCGTACAGGTAACGTATCATAGAGACAGCCCATCATTCAGAGCCGAAGGAACCCATTCTCTTCGATGTCGTGTATAGGGTACCCACCTTGCCTACTAGAAGCCCCGGAAAGGGTCCCAACGACTGGAATGCCTCAGGGGTTAGCTGCCGCGCGAAGTTTAGGCATGACAGCCCACTAGACACCAACCTGGAAACGCTCCAAGCGGTGATCAAAGCCAGGTATCGGTGATGGCCGATGAGTGGAGATGATCAGGACAAGGCAATGGGGGAGCTGCCCTACAGGTCCGGCAACCAGGGACGCCACAATCCAGTGAGCCTGCAGCCTGGAGTGCCTAAGAAAAGTGTGTTGGCACACGTGCAACTCCGGGGACTGCGATACTCCCCGCAAAAGGTCGATTAAAGTCCTGTATCAGTCAGCAGGTCAAGGCAATTCACCTCTTTCGGCACTTTAGTAGCTAAGCTTCAAGTCGCTAGTACCTTGGCATGGAAAACCTCAGGCTAGGTAGCCTACAGAGAGTAAATATTAAGTTAGTAGACCATAGGAAGCCTTATTTTGCTTCCACTTAAGTTCAAAGTTGCTAGCCTCGCATTACCGCACATAGCCGGTTGCGCCCCTCAGGCACTTAGTACATATACAAATACCTAGGTAGGTACAGTAGGCACCGTAGATGGGCCAATGCCAAATCGTCGCATTCACTTACCCAGATCGCATTTCTTCCCTTCTCCAACCCTCTGCTTTCCTCTCGTGTGCCTGCCTTTTATCCATCTGGCGAGACTCCTCCATCTCCAATCGCCTCTCGCTTGCGTCGCAGTCGTCGCAGTCGTCCTGCCGATTTCGACTTCATCATCGGTGTCGCCTTTGCATTCCACACCCCAAAGGCAAGCTAACCTAGCAACCACGGTTACATTGAACGACACGTGCACACCCGTCAACGCGCTCCATCGACCACGACGATCTCAGCCCAGTCTCAGACATTGATCCAGACGTAGCCTTCTAGGCTTTTCCAAAGCCTTATCGGTGTTCTGCACTCTGTTCCGAGTCTGGATTCCGGCCGAGTCGTTCTGCATTTTGTATCGACACAGCCTCGTGCCGTCGTTGACGCAGCACGAGGACAGGCAGGCACCAGCACAGCGCATTTCCCAGGCTTCCCGACGCTGTTGCGCGCATCATCCCTTCCCTCGTGGAAGATCATGCCGCTGCTTCCTGGCCGAGCTGTTGCATATGCTGCGACGACTCCCGGTGCCCCTGTGATCCTTCGCTGGACTTCTTGACCGCGCCCAGGGCTCGACAAGGGTTGCTTCACCCAGACCCGTACGATACTGCCCTTCAACGGCATCCTATTTCCGATTCTACAACAGTTATCTCCACGTCCATGATGAAGTCGGGTCGGACGCACAGTGACAGCGCCTCGTCGGCAGCGTCACCACCCCCAAAGCTATGGCGCTTCCCTTCACGCTTGAAGGGCAGAAGGAAACATACCGGCAAGGGTGACATGGCACAGTCTCCTGGATATGACAATGATGTACCAGACTCCCCTCTAGCTCCCCAGACCTCTAACCCTACCTCGCTCCTAACCGACACCAACGAGAGCAATTACCGCCAACTCATCTCCTTGATACAGAAGATGCGCTCCGCTCCCTCTGGGGTCAACCAAGTCGATGCTGCCCACAAGGAGTTTTTCAGAATCAAGGAACAAGCTTTCGATTTATGCTACGCCATTAGCCAGGAGGAGCTCCGGCCCGTTCGGCATACTCCGAAATCCTTCGGCCCCGATGCGCATCCTCGCCGTGATTCATCGACCGAGTTGCCACGCAGCCCGCTGACTACGTACGACCAGCGAAGCTCATTCAGCGGGAGGAGCCTTTCGGAGGTGGTAACCAATAATACTGGCGCACGCAGTGCCGTGACTGGAGACGCGTGGCTCCTGGCAATCCGCGATTGGAAGAACTGCATAGAGACCTTGGCGGATACTTTCAAGACCAGCCTGGCGGAAACATACAAGAGTTACGAGCGTGATGCTACCCCAGAGATGGTGGATAATCTTTTCAACAACAAAAGATTCAGAAAAGAGGCCGTGCACCGGATGCGCAACGCCAGCGTGACTCGTGTTCTGTCGGCCGACCCTCAATTTGTCAGTGCTGCTAACTCCCACCCCCCAAGTCTTCTACTGACAAAGCCCACTAGTTCCCGCGGTACGAGATTCGGTTTCGAAATTATGAGAAGGTCAAGGAAGATCTCAGGGAGGCACGGAATCTTGTGCAAGCCGCCGAATCCGGCATTGCGCCGGACAGGCTGATTGAGGAATACCCAGTTGCGCCGAAAGGAGACACTATACTTGAGTTCGCCAACTTGACTCCTGATGCATCAGGGGATGAGCCGGTGCTCCGCTTCCGAGTCTCCTCTCACAGGCTTGCCGACACATCACCACTCTTTGCTCGGATGTTTTCTGGCCATCACGCCAGCCTCTTCACCCATGACGATGAAGATATAACGAACCTTCTTCCGCCGCCCCCCGCGAAGTATATGTGCCGGGATGGCTTTGAGGCGCGGCTCTATCGAATGCCACAGTACGAGCTGAATTGGCATCAGTCTCTGGAGATCCTCTTGCATGCGGCCCACCTGCACGGTGAGAATGTGCCGAAAGAAGTCACTTTTGAGCAATTCGTGGCTATCGCGGAGTGCTCCTTGAGATACAAGAGCACTTCACCGCTCGAACAGGTTGTGGGGCAGAGCTGGCTCCCGCACTGGATGCACAATGGCGCTGATGACATGCCAGACGGTCTTCTCGTCATCAGCTACGCATTTGGTTCCCGCCAGCTTTTCACAAGGATGTCCAAGAGTGCGGTGCTCAATCTTGTTGACGAAAAGGACCTCATGAGCAAACCATGGCCCAAGCGCATTCGAGACAAGATATGGGCAGTGCGGTGTGCCAAAGTTGACCAAGTGTATGCCTGCTGCACAGGTACCATCCAGGAATACATCAAGGCGCCGTCACCAGACGCCCAAAATGACAGCCCCGAGCCTTTGCCGCCATCTGAGCAGCGGAACAACTGGTTCTCTCTCTATAATAACGCCAGTCA
This sequence comes from Sarocladium brachiariae, assembly GCA_008271525.1. NCBI lineage: Eukaryota > Fungi > Ascomycota > Sordariomycetes > Hypocreales > Sarocladiaceae > Sarocladium > Sarocladium brachiariae. Next base: position 261,320 of record RQPE01000002.1, read on the forward strand.
GCCGCCAACGGCCCTAACCACGACAACACGGTGTCCAAAAGGCAGTCATTGGTGTGATGCGTCCAACCTGGGTTGGATGATGCTGGTATTTAACGAGATGGGCATGCTGCCGCACATACTCAACTCGAATCTCACATCCCACCTACCAGAAGCCCAACGACCATCACGGAGCTTGGCCCAGATATTTGCTGCACTGCGAAGGATGCCAAACCCAACCGCACCCATTCATCGCGGTGGTGTTTGCGATCCTTGCCCGGCCCTGCGGTCCGCTCTCAACGATATCTTCAACAGTGTTTCCGGCCTGACTCTCCACGATGTCAGCGGCAAGAGCCACGGCTGGGCATTATCGAAACACCAAGAGAGAGACCCACAGACGCACCACATGACAGGCCTTCTGCGCATGGCGGTTAAGGATCCAAACCACAGCGTCGCAACAGAGTTCCCAGAGACCATCCGGCTGAAGATATTGAGCCTCATAGAAAGTCTGGATGATTTGCATTCTGCCGCCATGACGAATTGGGCATACTATGAGACTTACAAAACGCATGAGTTGTGGTTGATGCGGAACATCCTCCGGAAAACAGGCACCTCACATCGACTGCTCCCGTTCGGCAACCACAACGCTGAAGAAAAGGTCCTCAAAGCACAGGCAGACCTCATCAAATCTCCCGAAGGTCGACTGGGCGCAGACGCCGTGACACTTGGAGGTAGTGACGACGATGAGGAATATGATTCGGAGTATGATGATGATGCCAGCGTTGACGAAACACCTGCGCCATCCATCCGAGGCAGAAGGTGGCGGAGCGCCTCAACAACATTTGGTGTCGACACGGAAGTCCCCCCGAACGGCTGGCTTCCTGAGTACCCACATCAGCGCCTTGAGCATACGCCCAATGACACGATCTCGTCGCCCACTACTCCTAGGGGGCGATCTCCTGCCCCGGCGAACCTGACTCGCCCATCAATGCCACAGACGGATGATACTAGTACGAAGGCAGATGAGGAGTTTCCAATGACAAGGGAAGAAGCGGAGGCAATCCTCTGGCCCAAGCTCGTAATAGAGGAAACGCAGATCGCTCCGAAGACGGCGCTCTCAGGCGTTGAAGGACTACGAGAGAAGTTTCTGGTGGGGGATCCTTTCTTCACAGAAGGCCATGAGGACAAAACTCTGCTTCTGAATGGAGAGAAAGGGTTGAAGGCCGAGCGTGATCGACGTCTCGGCGGCATGATCAAGAAGAATGCCGGGGCTGTGTTGCCTGGTAGCGAGGCTCTCAACCCATCATGAGCAGGCGAAGAGGCTCGACAGTTATGCTGCACTCGCGCCTACGATCCACTAATTCCGACGCCCTATCGACACGGGGTGTAAATTACTATGCTTATACCTACTACATGGTGTATAGGTGGCCTTTGGGCAAAGCAAATCCGCATATGCATGTATTCGGCGCGACGGCCGAGACTAAGTTATCTTTGGGAGTAGAGGGGCATGCGGAGTTGATGATTTGGAAATACTTTTGATACTGGATGACGGACAAAATCAGCGGATACCCTGTGTTGTTGCTTTTCTTATCTGCTATTCGAGTTGTTGAATGAAATGACTACTCTTGACGATCTAATCCCATGAGCCCTTTGGAGCACTGTCACTCTGGCAGTCATGTTCTACCGTTCACAAGGTCTCAATGCGGCCACGTAGGAACCTTTCTTGTCGAGATCCCGAAGCTGTGGGCAGAATCACCAGGGGCGTGCCATAGAGGGAGGGCATCGGAAACTAAACTATGTGCAGTGGGTGAAGCAAGGGCTGCCCATCACTCGTGAAAACTAAGAGGAATTTCGGCCACCTCCCCCTTGTGTGTACGAGTAACTACATTTCTGTCACTCAGATTAGCAAAGCAGGCGGTGGCGGTGGCCGTCGGATGGTCCCCGGTGTTTATATCCCCTGTCGCTTTGCATTCGTACCTAAAAGTAGCTAGACTTGGCGTGCAGAGCCCGTGAAGTCGGGTCTGAATGTGTCTGTGCCGCAAAGGATGCATCCGTGCGTGCGTGCATCAAGACGGGGGGAGAATGAGGGCACATGAGAACGGAAACCTTCCGAGAGTTCCCAAAGGACGTATCCTTCGAGGCTAGGGACATTTCTTATTGATTTCTGGGCTGGCTAACAGGGTCATTCGGCTGCCTTTTCTTGAAATCAAATAAATAAATAACAATCTTATTAGTGAAATGAATCGACGGCGAGGGATCTGGCAAAGCCCTGACTATTCGACCGGTCCAAGGTCTACGATGCATGAGAACTGGCAGACGGAAAAGGAAGAAACAAGCCTCTTAGAATGCAGACAAGGGCTTGTCTCAAGCAGAACCCAACAGACAAACCTCTCGACCATGTTGACAAGCTTGATCACTGATAGCTCACTCTTCTTCGGGTGCCTTCTTTATTCTTCTCCCCTCCCGTTTTTTTCTTTGACGAAATGATTCCCTTAGCTGCTTTACCCCCGTTCATCGATGAGAAAGAAGAATAGGGCCAGAAGATGTCGTCTGACATAGTCTGCCAACATGAGACAGCAAACGCACAGACGCCTACAAGAGGAGCTTTCTCATGCAAGACGAGAAACCCGCATTAGCAGTGGATGGATAGCTCAGATTATGGACCCTCGATAGCTCCCCAGGTACAGTACAGTTCTTCCGAGGAAAAATGGAGGGGACTCTGTCAGCGGGACGGTTGCCAGGTTCTCGGGGGTCGAAGATCTGTTGCGATGTCAAAGTGACCGAGGCAACAATTAGCCTGTGACCACAGCTGGTGAGCTGGTGACGCGAAGCCAGGATCTATTCCATCAGCAATTAAGCCCACTCATTATGAATCATAAGGCACAAGGCAAAGAGGAACCACTTTACGGAGTACGGATAGCTGAGATGGGAAACGCAGCCCGGCCTTCTTTACCCACGCGCATCGGAGAGATCGGTGAGCTGCAAAGTCCGATGATCCATCTTTCGAGGAATCCTTTCTCCGGTCCTAGCTAATCCAGGGAATCCCTGCCAACGCAAGCTTTGGGCATGATGCCTGTAGCCTTGTGTGAGATCAATGTCCAATCCAAAGGATTCACCAACCTAGTCTATCCACTTCCCCAAAAAGGTCGCCGGTCTTGTCCTGGTGCATGCCCGTCGGCATGGACAGGCCGAGTCTCCATTATGAAGGGAGGTAGGCTAAATTAAGCTGACAGCTGTTGAAATGAAATCCTTCCTTCACAGTACAGGGCGTCAACAAGTACAACAACGAACTAACGTTATTAACCCCTCCCCTTGGACTAGGGAAATAGGGCCAGGGTTCCTATTACCGGGGCGTCATGCAGTTGGCAACAGGCTTCAACTATGCTACTTCTGTAACTCTTCCACCCACACAGTCGATCCAATGGGATTTCCGCCGAGAAGGTGAACAGGACTAGATGGAGGAGAGGCTAGTAGTAAGACCCAAGAAACGAAAGAACCCTGTTTCCTTCTCCCCTGCTGCCACCTGGCACGCATAGGTGGGCTTCTCTAATCCCTTGGCTTCTACTACAAGTAGCTGTCGCGCCACCGTTCGTCGTCCCCTTCCCGTGGTGTTCTCGGCATGGAACGCCGATGGAGAGCAAGCAGGCAACAGCAATACGCCCTCAAAAGGACATACGATGCCCCACCTTGTTGATTCATCATCAGCGGGAGCCTTTCACTCAGTCGAATACTACTAACATAAACATCATCGTGCTGTGTGGATGTTGCCTACCGATCGCACGGCCCCCTTCCTCCCCCTTGACCTGGGTTGTTCAGCTTCTTCGGTAATCAGTACTCGGTTCGCTTCTACTCTTGATCGAGCATCAAAGTACTATAAACGTTGCATCGCACGTTGGCAGCTGTGGTGCACACAAGGAAGAAAGACAAGTTACATGTACAATACCTTTGGCCCTTGCAGTGTCGCATTCCTTGTCTACTTGCAGCTTGCATATAATCAGATACCTTGCAGACCTAGATATCAACGAGGTAAGGTTACATACATGCACACCACCCGATCCGATGCCTGGTCTACCGTCTGTCAGACTAGCTTCTTACTGTCTTCAGCTTTCGTTTTCCCCCCACAATCTACGGAGTATCTCAGCAACCGTATTCTTACCTACTTATCATCATTCTCGATCTCCGGGTAGTCTTCTTCTCACTCACGCGACTTTATGACTTGTGCATGCTCGGGATTCGGGCGGGCGATCTAGAACCTACACACAGCCACACACGGCCTTGGGCTTTCTCGTCACAAGGCTTGCCTCAGGGAAAGAAGGGTTCACTGTGAGGAGAAAAGAACCTTATAAAGGGCAAATCAGGTTCCCTTTCATTACACTTCTTCGAGACGGCGATGAGTTCTGGATCAAGGGAACAAAGTACGTCCATTTCCACCTGAGCCGTACTTCTACTCACTTCAGCCTGGTCCCTTTCTATCAAATCTGGCTATCCCTTCGCTTTCCAAGTCACCCCTCATGCCACGATGCCCCCTCCGTGCTCTCTCAAAGTAGCATTATGGCTCTGGTTCACATTATAGCCACATCTCGAGCTGTCCAAGGCCACCGTCTGACCCCTGCTCCTCAAACAGTAATTCCACAAGCACCACTGTCTTCCACGACCACGAACAACAGCAGCCTCCCGAACCAAGAGTCTGCACAACGCTGCATGGCGATGCTGTCCCAGGAGCTCGCGGCAATCCCGGATCGTGAAATCCCATCACACGCCGAAGCTGGCGCGGCCACTACGCCAGGGAGCGTTCCATGTAAGTATCGTAAGCCCTAGGACTGTCCGGTCCCTCCCTGCGCGTTGCTACCAAGCCCCTCACTCTTTTCCCTTGTTAGCAATTTCCTTACGGAGGAGACCCTTTCGATGCTAATCATTGGCTAGATGCCACACCTTCACAGAGCGCGCATGTCAATGTCATGGTCGCAAGGGCGATCCGAAGCGCCCTCGCAGAGATGAAGGCCAACAACAACGGCCCTACCGACAAAACATGAGTATCGCCAACAACAACAAGGTTTCTGTAATGAGCGTCTATATGAGAATGGGCCTCATCATCGGCTATTGCCCTCTCCAATTATGAGGTGTATTCCATGTGAGCACATACAAACAAGCAGCCAGCTATGGCTGCAAGTATGGGACAAGTCTTTCCAAAACACAAGTCCGATTCTTAGGCACCCTCGGTTGAGACATATTACTAGACGTCTTCAACCCAGGTTGTGATTTGGGATCCTGAGAACAATACAACCTTGGACCGTTCCCAGACCAGAAGCAATGTATCATACGACTTCTTGACTTGACCAGCAATGAACAACAAGAAGATGAAGAGTATCCCGAGACAAAAAGTCACATGAAGCCTCCTCACTTGCCATTTCCATTGGAATGGGGTCACTCCCTGTGTTACAGAGAAGCGGAAAGGATCCATCCTGTGCTGTTGGTTTCGGTCCATCTTCTGATGCTGAACATTCCGCGGCTGCCAAGCACTTGAGGACCTCAAGGAATGGCAGAGGAAGGCAAGCATATTAGAACCGTGGCCTGGGCGAGAATGCTGAATAACAGCTCAAGGCCAGCGAGAATTGCAGCATCTAAGTGAACACAAGCAAGGACGGATGCCAGTTGAGGTGACGGTCCCTTCGTGCGGAATCTACCCCTCGGCGACATAAAAAGGAGCCGCAGGCTACGGCGTGTCTCGGAACAAATGCCTCACTGGTTTCACTTTCAGATGGCTCACAGAAGTTCAAGGGAGCCGCGAATTTACGCGTGCTGTGGCGAGGCTGTAGGAGCCGTGTCCCGGGCTTTTCTTCTTCCTTTTTCTTTTTGCTTCCGTCTCCAGGATGATGTGCTCTCATGTAGTTGGATTTACAGTGTGTTCCTCTGCACTAGGCTCTGTGATCTGCCAAATAGAGAGTCTGTGCTTAGATCCCTTTACTGCTTGGGCCAAGGTGTATGGTTGAACCCTCGTCATTCTAACATGGCCACAATATCGTCCTGCAGCTGTATCAACAAATCCGCCTTTAGAAAAAAAGACACAGGCGCAGTGTCCTGAATTCAGCAAGCGAAACAACCAAGCGTAGAGCGACTTGTCAATACTTAGTATTTGTGCAGAGGGAGTAAGGCTGGGTGGCTGGCTCCAAGTAGACTCAACCTGCCCGTGCCGTTCTTCGCTCGTCAAGCCACCTCCACGTGGGATGACCACGCTATGACCTACTGTTTCTTCGACCAAGTACAAGGACACTACAATTTCCTTGGCGCGACGAACTCAGTCACCATGACTGACCAATATCACTCGAGAGCAAGAATACCGCATCAAGGCAAGCCAGACTAGCTTGAGCTCCTATGTCAATCTGACTCTGCGTCTGCATAAGCGTGTTCAAAGATATGTGAACGCCAGATTGTAGGAGGTCGCTCGCTGGTGACTACTTTAGGTTGCTTGGCTTCATATCTGCAGGGCTTGAAGGTGATACTTACTTCCATTGGGACCCCCACGTGGATGAGGCGTGTGCGCGAATGCCGCCGAATGGTGAATGGTGCATGATTGATGGTGGATGGTGGATGCATGGTGGTGGATGGTGGATGGCGGGACCCTCGCAGGCTTGGGTCTAGAGCATTGGCATCAGAAGTCACTCTTCCATGCAATTACAGTGGTGCAGGTACTTGATGGCTTGCCCCTCCCGCCGCCACCATCTTGCAGATTCTATATCTCCATCTCGTCTCCATCGATACTGGCATCCACCCAAATTTTCAGCTGCTTTTTCTGTCTTTTCTCCCCTCCATCTTCTTCATCCATATCCCCTCTCTACAATATCATACCTCATCATCCTCTCGTCAAGCAAGAAGACAAGTTTATTGACTATCTTCTTTCTGCCAACTTGACTGCGCTCTGTTGCGCAAGACAAAAAAGGGTCACTTACTACTTGCGAAGAAAACACATGCAGCCTACCAACTCCAGACGCGACATCCCAACAACCAGCTTCACACCGGCACTGCGAGATCGCATGTGCCGTTGTGCCAGATAATTCCATCAGCAGGCGACTTCCAAGTCTTTGCGCTTGCTGCAAAATAAAGGGGGAGGAAAGAAAGACTTAATTCAATTTACTCTTTTGCGACAGAACTTTGGCTGGTTTTGTTCGTCGATATCGCTACGATTTATCGTTCAAAGATTCTATCGCGATCAAGAAAGGACGTTCCAGTTCGGTTGAGAGAACCGTGTCTACTCGCAAGTGGAACATTCCGTTTCTATCGTCTGGAAAAGGGCCTGTTACAATCCCAAGGTTTGGCTTATCGTCGTCTTGAAGCCTGGAATCCAAGAGACCTGACAAATCACACACAGCATATGCCCTCGATCGCATCCCCGACGAACCGAACACCGCTCCTCGAACGATATTCGGTAACCATGGCTGCCTCTCCAGTTGAAGACACCAAGGGCGGCACCGGGTCCCCGACCATGGCGCCCGTCTCATCGACCTCGCGCCAGCCTAGCGAATCCGACAATGACGCTGTCGGCCAGGGTCTCCGCATCCTCGAGGCTCGTTCCGTCCACTGGTGGGATTATCTCGCCACCAAGGACTTCTGGTTCGTCGCCGCTCTGGGCCAGGTGCTGGCTCTGTGCATCACCGCGACCAACACCTTCACTTCGCTGCTCAGCCGCGAGGGTACGAACATCCCTGCCTTCCAGACCATGTTCAACTACATCGCGCTGCTGGTTGTGTACAACTCCGTCTTCCTCTTCAAGGAGGGACCGCGTGGCTGGTGGAGCACTGTCAAGGTGCACGGCTGGAAGTACATCATCATGGCTTTCCTGGATGTCCTCGGCAACTACTTCACTGTCCTTGCCTACGGCTACACCAACATCCTGTCCGCCCAGCTCATCAACTTCTGGGCTATTGCCGTCGTCGTCATCATGTCCTTCCTGTTCCTCAAGGTCCGCTACAAGATCCCCCAGATCATCGGCATTGTTGTCGCCATTGGCGGTATGGGCATGCTCATCGCTTCTGACCACATCACCGGCTCCAACGGGGGCAACGACTCGGTCAAAGGTGACATGTTCGCTCTCGCCGGCGCCACCTGCTACGGTCTAAGCAACACTTTTGAGGAGTGGCTCGTCTCCAAGGCGCCCATGTACCATGTCCTGTCCTTCATTGGCCTGTTCGGTCTGATCATCAACGGTGTCGTCGCTGCAATCTTCGATCGCAACTCCTTCGACGGCGCGACTTGGAACGGTGACGTCGCCGGCTACCTCGTCGGTTACACCGTCTTCCTGTTCATGTTCTACACCTTGATTCCCCTGATGTTGCGCATGGGCAGCGCGTCCTTTATGAACATCTCCCTCCTCACCGGTAACTTCTGGGGTGTCATCATCGGCATCAAGGTATTTGGATACCCCGTTCACTTCTTGTACCCCATTGCCTTTGTCTGCATCATGATCGGCCTCGTGTGCTACTTCCTGAGCGGCAGCATGTTGGGTGACTCCAAGAAGCCATGGCTGGGCGACAACCAGGAGGAGGGCGTTGACGGCATTGGAACAGCAAAGCGCAGGGCAATCAACGTCGCTCGCAGGGCTCAGTCTGAGCCAGAGCACGGGGCCGTCTCTCACGAGAACTGAGCATCCTCGGGTACTCCGGCACAGGATTGGTCAGAGTTATGTTCCAGATAGCATCCGTAGAACCACGCCAATCAAGTTCTTTGACCTTTCCGCCCATTAATGCCCACCCTGCCGGTAGTCACATAACACAATCTTCTGTGACCTCTCCTTGTGGCGGTACCTTCAATTAGCACTCTGATGTGATTTGATTCCGATCTACAGATAGTCGAGTGACATAAATGTCAAACCCTCTTTTGTAAATGCGCTCCACCGATTTCAATATATGGTGTCCAGGGAATAGAAATCTAGTGTCACGGAGTCACGACGCCGATCGTGCGACCTTGCGTCCATAGATCACATGGCACCTCCGTCCCCTCCGTTCCCGATCCGGAGGATCCACTCCGGTCCGTCCTTTAAGTTTGTTCGACGAGGCGCACTCCGAGGGATCAATCTCAGTCTATCACGTTGTTATCGCACGTTCCAATCATCTAATTTTTTTCCCTTGGCTTCGTCTAAAGCGAAACAAAAAGTCCCATCTAGACGGTTACCTTTCTGTACACCTCAGACTACGCGAACATCGGGCTTCCCATGTGTGTGGCTCTCGTCCCTCTCCGTTTTACCAATAGTTGCCCTCGACATTCATTGCCCACACTCGGCAGATATTCTGTAGTTGAGGAATACATCTACACGACGTCCCTCTTTCGATGGACAGCCCTAAGCCACATATTTATTTACACCACCAATACCTCAATATTCTCACCCTCCCAGGTTCCTCTTCTTCCCACCGCTGGTTGGAACACAGTTATGGGGACGGTCTCCCTCGTTTGGCGTAAACAGAACCTCCGATCATCCATCTATTTCTCGATCCCTGGGAGCAGCAGGGCTCATGCAGGTGAGCGGGCACTTGAGAGGAACTGGGCCGGAGGCGAGCAGCTCCGACAGGATCAAGAGGATGTGTTTCGCCTAGGCTCGCATCACCGACCACCTTGCTCACACGAGGCAAAGTTTCGGTCCCAGAAACACACACTAGGTGTCGATATAATAGCCACGAAATCTTCACTCGTGCTGGTCCTGAAAGCCCGGCAGTGCTGTCACTATGAGTATGGATGCTTGTGGCAGGACTTCGTATGCTCCTTCTGACTCCATCACTGGGAGTTTCTTGTGCCTACTCTAGACGAATGGCCAAGACCGGAGCGAAACATCATTAGAACGAAGTTGCCTCTAGTACTCATGACTTGTTATAATACTACTTCAAGGCTCGAATTCACAACTTCTTGTCCTCCACGGCCATCTGCAGACTTGACTCGGCTCAGGGGCTTGTTCGGTTGACGGGCATTCAGTTCAGAGCAAGCCTCTCTGACTCCTAAGTCTTCCGCCCTGTCTTTCTCAACCCCGTTGGGCTATAAAATTACTTCCATGAAGTCAAGGTGAAGGGAGCAATATGCTTGATATGGAACGGCCTTTTCCCTGACTTTTCCAATACTTGCTAAGCTCTCGTTGGTGGCCGAGCTGGGACAAGGATTGGGTGTGAGTAAGCGCCCCTCAACCCGCAATAAAGTGTCCCCCATGCGAGGAGCACGCGGATCCGACCAAGCCACTCATTAGAGGTGAATGTTCACTGGCATCTTAAACAGTCAGAGCTGACGATTCTGATTCCCGTCGGAGACTGGGTGGCCCCTTAGTGATGGATATGATAGTCTAAAGGCTCTTGTGTTATCCGAAATGCTGACAGCACCCACGATGCCTAGTCTTCACGAAGCTGTTGTTCTCAGCCCGTAGGCCAATCCTGGCGACCTATTTAGTTACGTTTATAATAGAATTTATATTACCTAGATCTTATTTTAAGATTATTAAATAATATAAGGCTACTCTTAAAGAGCTAACTCCTAAGTACATTAATATAAGGAAGTTCAACTTCTTTAATATACTTCTTTAATATAGAAACTAATCCTAATACTATATTATTATTATTAAGATATCTAAGAGATTCTAGAGCTTACCTAGCTTTATATAATAATTATATATATATCCTATTTAGTCTTTATTAGTCCGAACTATGCTATGCAGATATAGTATTACTAGTCTTCGAATAGCATCAGGAAGAGGAGCGATATAAGCCTTAAAAACGATTGCTTATAGATGTATATCTTCTTATTTAGCTTATTTCTATTGAAGATAAAGACCAAAACTCAACGCTTCGCTTCCAGCGACAAGTAGATTCAATAATCATTCATCCCTTCGTTACTTGCAAATCTCCCCAGAATCCATTAACTCGCTGTCTCGTCTTCGCGATATTATCGCTGCCCGCATCCCGCGCCGCAAAATACGCTCGTCGATAGACACCAATATTCTGATGGAAAAGTGGCCGCCTGTCCCTCCACCCGGTGACTGAACGGATCTTGTCGCTTCCCACCCACTGACTATATCCAAAGACGAGGCCCAAGTTCTGGTCCCGCACAGCAGCCGGCAGTTCGGAGACAGGGACATCGAACTCGACACCCTCTAGAGCATACTCGGCAGCAAGTCCTGCGGCCACTTGAGCCAGGGTCTCATAAGAGCGACTGGAGATATTGAAAGCTTGATTCGCGATTAGTGAGCGTGATGGTGAGGCTACGCCGCCTAATGTCTCGAGTTCATTTGCTGATGGAGCATGTTTGCCGAAAATTGCCGTCTTGGCCAGGCTGACGTATGCATCACCGCAGTCATCGATGTGAAGCCCGTGGAGAATAGTGCCAGCCGCACAGGGCAGCTTTAGCTTCCTTTCAGGTGATGACAATGCGCCAATACTGTTAGTGTAAGTATCCATGTAATCGAACATGGCGCCGTAGTAGCTACTGCTGTATCCATATACGGGTGTTGGTCGGATAATAGCGACATCAAAGTCCGCCTCCTGGCCTTGGTGGCCTTGACGGTGTGCTGCAGCAACCGCAGCCAGGGCACCGTTCATCCTGCCGCGCACTAGTGGATGCGGCACCAGGTCAGATTGCTCCGTATGTGGCTGTAAATCGACGTCGCCATGTCTCAGGGTTGTTCCATAATCCTTACAACCAGAAGACCAGAGAACAATAGGCCGTTTGGATGGCTGAGCTGACACGGATGATCGTGCCAGTGCCTGCACCAGCGCGAGAATGCCCCGCCAGTGAGCCTCCTCAGCGACTGGGTCTAGTTTTGAAGGTTCTGTACAAACGATGATGGTATCCCATGTAGGGCTTTGTCGTAAGATTGATCGAGTCAAATTGTCTGTCTGGGAGAGGTCACCCACGATGGGGATGATCTCTTCAGCTGCGAGAGCATTGGCTGTGCTTTCTCGTCGGACGAGACCGTACACGCGGAAGAAGTAAGGATCTGGACCAGGATTTCGGTTAAAGGCACGACAAACAGACGAACCCAGGTATCCATTGGCACCGATAACAAGGACAGAGAGCGCATGATCACGATCCTTAGCCGCCGAAGGAGATGGCATGACTGCCGCACCTGGCTCCCTGGGCCGGTTCGATGAATTGGAAGTCACGGTGATCGTTCTTGCAAGCTGCTTTCTTCGCAGCTTCGTTCAAGAGATTGAACGAGGGATCGACACTTGAGGTATGCTGAGGCCTGTGAGATGTGTGTGTGTGTGTGTGTGTGCGGACGAGGAGTTGCAATCCGCAGTAGAAACCTAGTAACACCCACAGCCTTAGCGGCATCACTAACTGCCCAACCGATTGAACAACCATCTAGAAATGCCAACTTCTCAAGATCGACAGCTCCTCACAGGCAGGACAATAGTCTGATCGGGTTCGGGCCAGCTCAAACGGGCTCCGGACCGGTGCCAAAACGGGAAAGTCAGTGGTGGGTCAGTGCCGTTAGACGGAACGCCATTTCGGCAGATCGGCGCCGTGTCGTACGCGTTGTAATATGGCCAATCTTCTAGGTTCCTCATAGTATTCGACTTGATTAATTATAAGGCGCGTGGTGGGGTGATGGCAGATGGCTAGCTAATTGCAGTCTCTGCCGCCTGCTGAGACCGTGGGTGAACCCTGCACAGAACGGTACCATTCATACGGTAGTCATGGCTTCGACTTTGATCACACAGTCTGAGCTTGCACAGCACAATACCCCCCAAGACAACTGGATCGCTGTACATGGGAATGGTGAGCTTTATGGCAGCTGCAACACAATAGCCTGCATGTTATTGTATCTGACAAGCTTGAGAGTAGTATACCAATTGACGGCCTTCGCGAATGACCACCCAGGGGGCGTTGACGTCTTGCTGGAGAACGCTGGTGCAGATGGCACCGACGCGTACGAGTATGCAGGCCACAGTGAGAACGCAAAGGTGGCCCTGCGGAAGTACCTCGTCGGTAGACTCGAGGGATACGTCGACCCAGCCCAGGAAGAGTCTCACCTGTTGCCAACGAAATCCAAAAAAGTCTTTTCTGAATTGTATACTTCCGCGCCAACAAGCTTTAGTTGGCTCAAAAGCAAGTCTCTGGTATCTAAGAGCCTGGTAAGGGTGGTGTCCATCGGCACGCCGGTGGTTGTCTTGGGCTACTTTGGGCGCGTGATCCTTCGGCAATTGGTACACCATTTGAGCTTTTCGCAGGTGTTTGACGTCGGCGAATTAGCTCGCGCATTCTGGATGGCCATTATACTTTCATCATGTATTATTGGGGTTGTGTTTGTTTACCTGTACCATCAGCTGAGCTTGACCTTGGTACACACCAAAGAACCCTTTGCGTACCCGGCTACCATTCCACGGAGGAAGCTACACACAGCAGACCAGATATCATAAAGACCTGCACGGAACCGAAAATATGGTCTCCTATAGAGAAAGGTTATTAAATAAGAAACTTCACAGAGTTCATCTACAAAAGCTTCCCTGGCCACCTCAGTGAAGGTAATTTGGGCTGACTGGCTCGCACGGCGCGAGTTTTGCACACTCTGCGATTCTTCGTTGAATGTACCATGATTAAATATTACCGGTAAGGCTTCTGAAATATTTTTACTTTCTTCCTGCGACTACAAGATCGAGACGTTACTTGACCCTCTATGCTTTCCTTGATGGTCTCGTCTTAAAAAGACGGGATATGGAGACGAACAGCTTCAAAGCTGACTTAAAATTGACGTATACAAAGGAATCCGGCTCTAAATACATGTAATTTGTACTCTTCTGGCGAATCAATTCCATGATGGAGCTCCCCATCAATTCTCCCCATCGCCCTCAACGCGAACATGTTTGCTTCTTGCTGCAATTTTCACCGCTAAGCTAGCCATAGATGTGTTGCTAAGCAGCTCAAACACCGATACCTCACTCAGCATTTCTTTGAGTACCCTATTACGGATCTCCACGGCATTGAGCGAGTCCACTGAAGACGCGAGATTAGCTGGTCGTCCAAACTAGGAGGTTCAAGATCAGAGAGGCGAGGCAGGGCAGCTTACCACCAAACTCGGGCAGTGGCTTTTGCGCATCCACTTCTTCAATGTCTATACCGCTGGATAGAGATATCTGCTTCTTGAGCACCATCTCCACAGCTTCGGCCGCTTCGGCTTGAGACTTTGCTTCTTGAAGGCGTTTGCCAATGTTGGCCACCTTTGCTGCGGCTGAAGACTTTTCTCCGCTCGCGGCTAGGACCCGACGGTCGAACTTGCGGTCTCGCTGAAAGCCAGTGCTATCATCAGTTCGCTGAAGATTATTTCCCAAGCCCAGTACGAACTGAGCTGGAATGGCTCCACCGTCTACGGTTGATCCCCGCAAGATGGCCTTCAGGGCCACCTGAAGCTCGTCTAGACTGGTCTGCAGGCCGTTCCAGCCGTGCTGGTATTTGTGCAGGTAGTTGTCCAAGTCCCCAAACTCGCCAGCCGAGGTGAAGTGAGACGCGTCTGACACCAGTCCCACGTCGATACTTGTGGCCCTGATGCCTAGATGCGTCCTCGCATGGTGTGCCAGGGCGTCCTCAAATGTGTTTCCTGACGCATAGTTAGACTGCGCCGTGTTTCCGATCACACCAGTGATGGATGACAAGAGGATGAAGAAGGGATCATCTCCCGGCCACAGGTTAGCTAGCAGGTTACGAGATCCCCTTGTCTTGGGGAGAAATGCTCTCTGCCACTTGGCATGGGTCATGTTCTCGAAAATGGTATCCTTGAAACTGTGTTAGATCCCGAGAGCCTTGAACGCAAGTACAAGGGTGAATAGTTGATCAAGGACATACCTCTAGTACCATGGCACACTGCACCACACCCTTGATCACCCTTCCTCGACTCTTAAGCTGCTGAAAGACTGTTGCGACACCATGTGCGTCCGTCACATCACATTTAAACGCCTCAGCAGATGCACCTCGAGCTCGCAAGGCGTTGAGGTCGTCCGTGCTTTTGCTTCCGCCAGACCGAGATATGAAGACAAGGTCCCGAGCGCCATGATCGACCATCATGTGGGCGATCTTTAAGCCTAGAGCTCCAAGCCCTCCTGCAAGAACGTACGTCTCATCTGAGGGTAGTACAAGCTCCGGTGGCGGCGGTGGGACTGTGAACACCGTTGCATTCTCGTTAACAGAAAGGCATATCGTCCCATGGGGGCGAGGGCTGTCTGAGAGAGACTTCAGAACTTGGGGTAAGTCTTCGATAGAGTTTATAAGAGTAGGCTGGATGGGCTGAATCACTCGTCGGCGTGCAAGGTCACGGAATGTTCGTTGGTGTAGTGCTTGTACCGTTTCCTCCTTGCTGTTTAGTAACTTGCTCATATTGATCCGCATCAAGCTAGAATTTGGCGGCAGAACCGTATGAGAGATTTGCGAGGCCGTAGTCGACGAAGAAGGAACACTGAGATCGAGAAAGTATGAGTCCTCGCCTAGAACAGTGGTCAAAGCTAGAGTTGCCTCATTGTCCTCAATGCTCAAGACAACGTGCACACCCTGGGATCTGAGCACATGATTGATCGCTGGAGCAAAGCTGTTGCGGGTGCAATCGAAGATATGATCAGAACTGATTAGGTAACGACTCATGAGTAAGTCCTTTTCTTCTCGCGATCTGACCAGTGCAAAGACACTTGCACCAGCCATCTGGGCAATCTGAACAGCAGCCTGACCAACATCAGTCGCGGCCGAGTTGATCAAGACAGTTTGACCGCTGCTCAGACACGCCAGGTCAAGCAAGGCACGCTGCGCCGTCACAAAGGCTAAAGACATGCCCGCCGCGTCTTGAGGTGCGATGAAAGATGGTACTGGGGCAACCCAAGACTCATGCGTCCGAAGTTGCGTGTATATTCCAGAGATGTATTGTGCCTGGAGAACGGAAACGGACTGACCGATGGATACGGACTTGACATTAACACCGCAGCGCGTTACGGTGCCGACTGCCTCCTTTGCCCGACATATGCTGGATGGTTCCTGGCTGGCATCCGAGCCGAAAGTAGGGCAAAGTGCAACGTATGCCACTTGAACTTCAACATCATGTGGGCCAATGGGATCATCAGAAGCGTAGTCAGCCGCCATCGCCATTGTATAAGCCATCTCCTTGGCAAGGACCAGCTTCTGCGGCTCATCAATGCTACCAAGTCTGGTTGGCACTGGTGGACGATGGCCACTGGCGGCCTGCAGCTCTGCGTCAAAGCCTGGCTCGTTATCCACGCGCGGGACATGAATTATGCCACCAGCCTCGGCATACTCCTGCTCTCCGTTGAACTGCAGTGAGTCGACCCACACATCGAAAACCAGCTGTGCGTTACTCTCCAGGGCCAAGTCAAACACAGATGACAAGTCAAGATGAGGCAGGGAGCTAGATGTGTACTCATTACGAAGGACGCGAAGCAGCCCTTGAGCAGGGGCAAACTCAGCTCCACTGCTCCATGCTTTCAAGAGACCACCACGAGAAATCCAGAACAAGTGAGCCACAGAGGACACGATGTTCTTGAACGCGTCAAAGTCCTGTTCTGTCCAAGAGTAGATGAATGGCTCCTCTGTCTCTAGGAGTGAGATGACGTGCTTGTTCAACAGATCTTCTCCTGCAGCGGCGCTCAGAGCACAGCGGCGGACAACAACATTGAGCTTCATGAGAAGGCTCTCGAGCGCGGCGGCAAGACGGCCAGTGGCTTCGACGGTAACACTCTCTTCTGGCGGGAGTATGAGGTAAATCACTCCTGGAAGCTTCACTCCGTCAGGTGTAGTTTCTTCGGCCAATACAGGACCTTTTCGCAGCCGGGCATGCTCCACCCAGTCAATATGCGCGCATTTCTTCATTGCGCTGTCTTCTGGCGTGTTTCCAGTGGCCGAGTTCGAGGCCGCGGTGACTTGTCTCAGGGCGAAGTCCTTCACGACCAACTTGGGTCCAGTCCAATCGGCATCCGCGACAATCAAGCTACCAACAATTTCGTGCCCGTCGTGGCTCTTCGAAGTCAGCTGGCCGTAGCCAAGGAACTCGCTTCCAGCGCCGTGAGGCTGGTTGGCCGACACGAACATGTGACCAATGCTGTAAGGCACAGCTGCCTCATGAACTACCTTTCCTTCGTTCAGGGAGGCGAGAACAATATGGAAGATAGCATCCATAGTGGCTGGGTGGATAAAGTGCGGCATCTCGTAGTTCTCTGGCATGGAAGACTCTGTGTCGGGGATCATGATCGTACCATAGGATGACTTTTGCGCTGGTACGGCATAGAGAGACGTAACATTTCGGAACAGCGGTCCGTAATTCATCCCAATCACGTCGAGATCATCGTAGAAGTCGTCTGTGTTTACCTCTTCTGTCGCGGACTCCTGTTGCTTGAGGTGGTGGAAGAACCGGGTTTGCTGTACCCACTCCAAATCCTCTTCATTGCTGTCCTCTACTGAACTGGGACCAACAGGTTCGTACTTGAGCGTGATGGTGCCATGGCAGTGCTTTGTCCAGGCAGAGGCAGTCTGAGTGGAGAAGATAGTGAAACGGTACCGGCCTGGGTGGTGCGCATCAGGGAGTAAACTGAGCTGCGTCTCGACTACGCGGTCATCGTCATCTTCCTCTGCGGAAACGACCAGGCCTCGCTCAAAAGCCACATCTGTAAAGTCGAATCCAAGGAGTGGTGACTGGCTCACGTCCGCTAGCCGGGCGGCGCCTTCGAGGGCCATGACCAACATCCCAGCGGCTGGATAAAGGGTGACGCCGGTAATTCGATGGTCCTCGATCCATGGATTCTCCGAAATGCGCAGGTAATTCCTCCAACGTGGCTCGAAACTGTTTTGCTGATCAACTGGGACACCCAAGAGGTCCGTCCTTTTGTGCGGTGGCAATCTGTTGGCTTCAGTCGAGTACGCCTCATGCCAAAAGCGACGGGTGTGGCTCCATGGGTAGGATGGCAGGTTGGCAAGTGCCCGCAGTTGATGTTGATGCCTGTGCTGCAACGATGCAGATGATGATGACAGCTGCTCAGACTGAAACCCGTTGACAGCTGTCAAGTCGATTGGGTGACCGACGGCCCAAAGCTTGCCCGCCACATTCATGCTGGTCTGAACAGCATCTTCACCGCGCATAACCATGGCAGCATAAGGCGCCTCCTTGGCTGACTTGTTGTTGACTGCGGCGATAATCTGCTGAACGGGCCCCTTGAGGGCTGCATGAGGACCGAGCTCAACGATTCCGTCCCATTGAACTGACGAAGTCGTTGCGGTGTGACTGTCGTCATCCAAAACCCGTACGCGGTGAGCGAGTAAGCCCGTCACGGCGTCACAAAACTCGACTGGCGCACACATGTTGGAGACCCAATACTCGGCGTTGAGCTGTGAGGGTTCTACAGCTTTGCCGGTAAGCGACGAATACATGAAAGTTTGTCGGCGGCGTTGGCTCCCAGCACCAGCATCAGCATCAGCATCAGCATCAGCATCAGCATCAGGAGAGCATACAGCTATATGGCCCATCTGTTCCAGGTAACCATCTGCAACGGCTTTCATATGAGAAGAGTGGTAGGCTGTCGTAACCTTCAGTTTGCGTGCAAACTTTCCGTCGCCGCTGATTAGACGTTCGAGTACGGTAATAGCTTCTGTGTCTCCGGACAAGGTAACACTAGATGGACTGTTTACACAGGCCACACAAACTGAACCCAAGGACGATACCTTAACCAGATAGGCCTCAGCCTCTACTCGAGATAGGCCTGCCGCTAGCATGCTCCCCGGGGTGGTCACGGCGGCTGAGCTCAGGCCACGAATATACGCAATCTTGACAGCATCCGCTTGTGTCAGGTAGCCCGCTGCGTATGCGGCGCCTGCAGAAGAACAACAGGGTCTTGTCAGTACAGATGGTCGAGAAAAGAAGCAGGAGTTAGGCACAAAGAATGAGAAACCACTTACCAATCTCGCCACTCGAGTGACCAACAGTTGCAGTCGGTACAACATCCCAGGAACGAAGCAAGTCCACCAAGGCGACCTGAAGGACTGTACAGAGCGTCTGACTATACTCGGGTTGGGCTATACGAGAACCCTCAATGTTGGTCAACTCATCCACAACTTCCCACGAGCAGCCCAAATCATGGAGATATTGCTGTGATTGCAGCACGCTCTGCTTGAACACGTGATTATTGAATAATTGAGCGCCCATTGCTGGCCACTGAGCGCCTTGTCCGGTGAACACAAAGAGGAGGTTGGCTTGCGAAAGGCCTCGAGCAGATCGCTTGTAGCGGGCAATGCCTTGGTCCAGTTCGGACGAAAGCTGGGATAATGAGGATGCAACAACAAAGCCTCGGTAATCAAAATGTGTGCGCCGCTGAGCCAGCGTATAAGCGAGGTTATCCAGCTCAACCTCGCTCAAACTGCGGACTTGATCTTCCCCCTTGGAGCCGGAGTTGCTGAGAGCCGTTGTGTAGGATTTGGTTAATCGCTGCAGCCCACTCTGGTCCTTGGAACTAAAGATGAAGAGTCTTCTTCTCGCCTGGGCCTCACTCTCACTCCTGCTGGTTGAAGGCGTCCCTGAGCCGGATCCCCCGAACCCGGATTCGGATTCATCATCGTCCAATGTCGTATTGTGGTTGCCGATGAGACCCCTGTCAAAGAGGTAATGGTACGCATCATCGAGGACGGCATGCGCATTTGCACCCCCAAAGCCAAAGGAATTCACGCTGATGCGGCGCTGACCACGCGTGGGCCATTTCAGTGTACCCTCAGGAAGAGCGAGATTCCATTCAGCAAGCTTGAGCTTGGGATTCACCACTTCCACTCCATGTGTGGGCACAAGCATGCCCTTTTCAAGGCAAGCCACTGCTTTCAGGATCCCTGCCAATCCTGAGCAGCCTTCGGTGTGACCAACGTTGGGCTTCACGCTTCCGATGTAAAGGGGAGGCATCTCTAGTTCTCGCCGGCGGGCACCGAGCGTCGCAGCCAAGGCTGTCAATTCGATGGGGTCCTGCAAGAGGAGTTAGCTGGTTGAAGTGCAAAGAGCTCAACATATCTGATAGATCTATCTGATAGATCGTCTCTTTTTTTTTTCTTTCTTTCTTGCGACTGCACTTACGCCGACTGGTGTTCCGGTCCCGTGACACTCAAAGTACGCGGTATCTTTCATGTCAAGACCAGCCGCTTTGTATGTGCTGCGAATCAATTCGATTTGGGCGTCGCTGCTAGGCTGGGTAATGCTCGGCGTCTTGCCGTCAGCGTTGATCCCGGTTGCTCGAACCACTGCTCGGATGGTATCTCCGTCTCGTAAAGCATCAGAAAGACGCTTGACGACGATGCAAGCGATACCTTCGCCTCGACCATAGCCGTTAGCACGACTGTCAAAGGTGTGAGAAATACCCTCTGGACTCAGCATGTGCATTGCGGACAGCTGATGCATGGTGTTGGGATTGAGCATTAAGTTGACGCCCGCGACAAGGCTCTGTCGGAGTTTCACTCTAGTCAGCAGTCGGCCACCCCCAGAGTGTTTCAGACAAAGCAGACAAAGCAGATGCGATGAAGGAATCTATTACTCACCATATCAGTCTCGCGGAGTCGAAGCGACTGACAGGCCAAATGTAGTGTGTACAGGCTGGAAGAACAAGCTGTGTCCAGGGTCAGACTGGGTCCTCGTAGGCCAAAGAACCAAGACACGCGATTCGCCGTCATGGCTTCGCTGGTGGCTGATGCGGCATTGTGGCCAATGTCGTAGATGTCTCTTAAAGACAGCATTTCGTAGTCATTTGTCATACACCCAACGTAGCAGCCGGTGCGGCTATTCATCAGCTTCTCGAGAGGAATGCCAGCTGCATCAGACGAGGACATGATGTCAGCACGAGATTCTGCGGTGAGGAAGCATAGCGGGGATTGGAAATACCATTCTCAATGCTCTCATAGCTGACTTCAAGAAGCAGGCGCTTCATGGGGTCCATGGCAGCTGCTTCTTTGGCCGTGGTAGAGAAGAAAGGGGCATCAAAGTGTCCAACATCTTGCTTGAGGAAGTATCCATGATTGACACTGATCTATAACGGAGCGTGCCAGAGCGTCAGAATATAGAGAAGAGTGAGCAAGGGTGTCCCTTCACTTACACCACCTTTACGGTCAGGATCTGGATGATGCCAGGCGTCAGCGTCCCAACGATCCTTGGGGACTCGACCATGACCCGTCTTCGCCCGACTGATCATATCCCATAGGTCATCTAAGCTGGACACATCGCCTGGTAACCGACAGGCGGTGCCGATAATGGCGATGGGCTCTTCCTCTTCTTCGCGTAGCTGAGTCATTGTTACAGCCCACTGGACTTTGTTTGTTGCGAATGAATAGAGAAGGAAGACCTCTGAGTAGAGAATGTCCCTCGTTGCTAAATTACACATCCTTATATTGATAAAGGCCTTTGGATACACGTACTCTTTCTTTCATGATGGACCTATCTATGCAAGTTGTAGACTGCCGTTTGCGAGACCTATCCTGACCTAGTGTGCAACGGATGCTCAACTCAATCTGGTAATCTCGTCTAAGTCAAAGCTCTAACTAGTTTACTATCCTGTTTAGCCCATTCAGCTAGACCCACGAGGCCTTTGTCATCTTCTGCCTGCCCTTTGGGGTATTGAATTGGCTCCGGCCTCAAGCGCATTGGTTCCCCATTGGGTAGATCCGGTCGAACCGCCGGTTGCTTAGCTCTCGCCGGTCATAGGAGTAGATACAAACGCTGCTTGCCAAAGACAGTTTTAGACATCGCCGTGAAATTAGTACTCTTTTGGCCGTTACAATATGGCTTCGGCAGTTGGTTTAGTAAGACACCAGGCAGGGGAACCAGCATCGGACGGTCAGGTTGGTCGCCGACCATGAGCGACTTGCTAGTAGGTGATGGAGGCTCACAGCAATTTCTAAGAGACGTGAAAGTTGCGTAGTTCTAGTGTGGCTCTAACTCTGTTTTCCCAGTTTTGTGCAGCTGATATCGACATATCATCATGCCCTCCCTCCTGAAGGCTTAAACTGTACCATTTAGAACATACTCCCCCAACTTGACTGGCACCTATACACCATGAGAATTCTCTGCCTTCACGGCGTTGGCAGCAATGCTCAGATTCTGGAGAATCAGCTTCGTGGCTTTCTCGCAGCAGCAGACCCAAGCTATGAGTTCATCTTCGTTGATGGACCGTATCCTTGCGAAAGAGGTCCAGGTATGCAACCCGTGCTTGCATGTCGCACAGAGATGCAAAGCAATAATTTCTAACACAACAGATAAGGCTTGGGGGACCTCCTGGACGGACCATTCTTCTCTCACACGAAAGGATACGAGCCAGGCAATATGAGAAAGGCCTTGGAGCACCTTGAGCAGGTGTTGAAGAAGTTGGGGCCTTTCGATGGCATCCTGGGTTTCAGCCAAGGAGCCGCAGTCACAATATCGTACCTGCACCATTGCCAGAGCATCGGAAGATTTCCAGCCATCAATTTCGCGCTCTGTTTCTCGTCGGTTCTGCCCTGCTCATCGGATGTCGATATGGCAGATGGCTTGATTCAACGATTGTGTCCCATAGGTCAAGGCAGCACCAACTCGATCTCTCGCGAGGAGGAATTATTCGTCGATCTTCTGCAAAAGACTATTGTTCCCGCCCTGGAGAACAACTGCATGCTGCCCAGGTATGATGTGGGCGTCTATTACGAGGGAACCACAGGAAGGGAAGAAGACGATGCTGCTACAGCGAGAGCACCGCGCCTCTTACATCCAGATCTGGTCGGTTCACCAATACGTATCCCGACCGTGCATATAAGCGGAAAGCGAGACGCGCCGTTCATGAGAAACATGTCGCGCGCAGCACAGGGATTGTGCGAAAGAAAGAGGATCAAAATTTTGGAGCACGGCGATGGACATGTACCACCGCAGAAGCCCGTAGATGTGAAGGCGGCTGTGCGCGCTATGGAGTGGGCTATTCGTATGGCTCAGCGCGTGGCTCAGTTGTAGATGATGGAAGGGAGACCAAGATCAGACAGAGCGACGAGTAGACAAATTGTCAAAACACAGGGAAATGGATCTATTCGTGCCCATCGTAATGTATATATAGATACACATATGTGTGTGTAGTTTCGCTGTATATCCCTAGTTTGAAGCCTAATCTTAATGTGTCTCCTTTGTCGCCACAGCTTGGTCAATGCTGCTCCGAAGTGTTCGCCTCGCCAAATTCGTCACCTTCTCTGCTTCAAGCAGGATAGTCAGTTTGTTGGTTCGTCCCGCTGACCGGCCCTTCAGACTAGCTAACAGCTGGGTGAACTCCGTAATTTGCACGGTTACCAGAGTGGTAAGTACGTGCATCCGCTCACAACTGCTTTCGATGCGGTAGGTCGAGAACCACATGTCGTCCGTTGAAGAAGACCCGTTTCCGCTGTTCGAGTGGGACATGGACATGTCTGATCGACTGTTTTCCAGGGAACCCCCCGGCCACCCAGGGAGA
Organism: Sarocladium brachiariae; assembly: GCA_008271525.1. Taxonomy (NCBI): domain Eukaryota; kingdom Fungi; phylum Ascomycota; class Sordariomycetes; order Hypocreales; family Sarocladiaceae; genus Sarocladium; species Sarocladium brachiariae. The sequence goes on from RQPE01000002.1 coordinate 284,731, forward strand.
TCCGAAGATGGGCTCATGCTGGGAGGACGGCAAGGACCAGGTGAAGGCTGGCGATCCCGGATCGCCGCTTTCAGCATGAGGACGCAGCCCCGCACAACTTGCTCGTACAGACCACTGAGATACTTGAAGATGATGACCAGAAGAATACTTGTCTCGCCTTGGCCGTGGCAGCAGCGACAAGCGAGGATCTCCTTGCATTGGGCGAGCGAACTCCTGAGAAGGCCCAAGAGAATGTCCATGGAGGCTGGACTTGGAGAGACGCTCTTGGCACCGAGATCCTCTAATATGTATGCCGCACATGTGAGACACTTGCAGATCTCATCAGGCATGGTCATGGATGAGCCAAGTCCGGCTGATGTGGATGGCTCCCCGGCCTGGGAGACACGGCGGAAAGGAGGCCTCGTGGTTCGGCTGGTGTTGGCCGGTTTCCTCTTATCTTCCAACGCGGCTGCTGTTGTTCTGCGACCTCGGTTGTAATTGTAGTTGGCCTGCGATGAGGGAAAAGCCCAGTGGTTGCTCCCCGCCGCATCAGAAGTAGAAGTTGAGGCTGAGGATGCAGCAGCATTAAGAGAGCCTAGGTGGTCGCCAGCGCCAGCATCACTGCTGCGGCAGCTTGATCGCTCAGATGCAGAACCTGCTGGTCTTGGCGATGCTAGAGCCGCGCTGAGGGAAGCCATGACAGACTCCATGGCGATCGGTTGGCTCCTCAGCATGTTGCTTAGGCTGCGTGAGGAAGAAGACAGAGCAGCGTCTCCATCTTCAGTTTCGTTATTGTCTAAGAGTTTTGATTGGTCATATTAGCCAATGCGTCTATGAGAAAAGGTTGAACTTCCTAGAGAATGGGAAACGTACTGCGCAGATCCATTGCCTCTTCTAGTGGTGCTCCGGACGAGTCTTGGTTCTGGCTGTGGTGTAGAACACCGTCGTCGTCAAAAGATCCTGCTGCAGTACCAGCGTCAAACAGATCGTTCACGCAATCCGGCCATAGCAATGGCTGCTGTCGTTGACTGTCGCCACTGCTGCTGGGGCCGCCGTGCTGGTGCCTGCTCGAGCTCGGGCCGCCATGTTGCATCCATGAGTCCAGCGACTCGGCTCCAGCTCCGTCCAGATCCAGATCCAGATTCGGGTCGAGAGCGAACAGATCCATGTCAAGGGAGCTGTTAGTTGTACGAGAAGCCTGATGTTGGTCAGATAGCGGCCGTCCTTGCCCGCGCTGCTCATGCCCATGTCCCTGTCCATGCTCATGACTGTGCCAAAACCGATCCAGCGACCGGTCCATGGGGCTATTACGACTGTGGGATGCCTGACTAGAGGCAGAAGCGGAAGTAGAGCTTTGCGCATGGTGATTACTGTTGTTACTGCTGCTATCAGGTCGATCTGTGTTGACGCTCGGTACGCTCATAATTGACGACGAATGTGCTCGCCTCTTCCGGCGCGACTGTCGGGGTGGATAGATGCACTCAGCGTTGAGGGCCAAACACTTGTCGCAACCAGATGGTTCTCCACTGCATTTTGTCTAAATTTGTAAATACATAACAAACCATCAGCATTGTTCTGCAAGCAAGCAGGATGAGAAGGATGCATTGAATCTCTCCAGTCTGCAGTGTATGAGGCTCAGGTCACATCGGGTCGGCCCAGATGTAGAAGAAAGGCTAGCTTACCTTTCTTGATCGGCACAGTTCGCATGAAACATGGGGTTTCTGCTGACGATTGCGACTCAAGACGGAAGCAAGATCTGAGTTCTCCATGAAGGTGACTGGCTCTTTAGACTGGATGCTGAGTGTGCCGAACATTGTCAGGTCGCCTCCACTTGAGAGCCGTCTCTCCGTTACCAGCTTGGAGGAGGAATGTCCATTCAATCGTTCTTCCAGAGTCGAGCCAAGTCGATGATGGGGAGTTGAGCTACTGTTGCTGGAATGGGCTTATACAATAGCAAAAGACAACGTTCTTTTATCCTGCTTGATTGAAAGAACAGGAATGACGCCATTTTAGTCCCTACGAGAAGAATGCAATCTTATAGCTCGTGTCCCCTGAATGAACACACTTCCTTACATCAACGCACAGAGAATATAGATAGGGGAGAAAGGGTGGAAGGGGGTGGGGGTGCTAATCGTGAGGAGGAGATAGATGCAGGGGGGTAACGCACGAGACAGGAGGAGATAGACGGGCATGTGGGAGGCGTGCATTGCACTTGGAAGCTCCAATCAAGTAGGGCAGTAGGCCAAGTTTCCAAAATCTACAGCATGCATGCACAGGCTAAGGCAGGGCTTGGCGTGCCAAAGCTTTTGAACACTCAAACGATGTTCCGTGGGATGATGTAAGCCGACCTGACTGGTGCAGTGAAAGTCAAGTGTTGGAATGCGAACTTGTGACTCGTGCTTAATACAGGACCAGTTCCTAGCACTGGTTCGTCCTCACTATCACCCGTTTGGACCTTCATCTACTGCTGTGCGCTGAAGTTTGAAGAGGGTTGTCACATTAGCCGCAACTCTAACTACGGGTACTGTTAACGTTGAGACTTGGCCACCTCGGCTCCCGTATTGTAAAGGCATGCATCCCATGGAATGATAATCAAGAAATGGGAATGACAGAGCGATTGAGCTAGTTCCCTGCCACCAGCCCTCTCCTTGGTCGGTATGTGCGTGGACCAACAGCACTTCTGGATAGGATCAGCCGCCCAGAAGGCAAGGTATCAGAGATATGCGAATGATTGGACGGAAACTACTCCTTCTCACAATTACAACTCTGCTTCCCTAGCGCGCATACACGCCTACTATCCGCCGCGAAAATAATATGGGGGAGCTGAAAGGAAAGAGGGTGGTTACAGTAGTATTCACGGTGGAGAGGAAACGCCACGTTGCCACATGGGGAAGCTGGAGAGTGACTGAGTGAAAGTTGAGTTTTATGCTTAATAGGTGTTCCACAACTCGCTCAACAAATATCCGATATGAAGTGACTGAGGAACGGTGTATCCGTAATGGCTGGCAACTTCATCTGCCGATCATATTGTGCACTAATAATCCCAGGGACGATCATGCCTAGCGCACGCCATGTTTGTTCCAATTGCGTCTAGTTTAAACCTACGGTATTATTGTAGCCACCGCCAGACGGGAGGAACCTGTAAGCCATAAGCCACTTCCGTAGCTATCCATCGTTTATCAACGTAACCTAGCTCTGAGGCTCGGCTTTCCCATCATCATAGGCAGAGACCTCGATTTCCACACGCATCCCGTCAATAGCAAGTTCAGCCACGCCCACACACGTCAGGATGGGCTTGTGGTCTGGCATCCATTTGTCCAAGTTCTTCACAAAGTGCATCAGAACCTCATGACTCATGTCCGTGTGATACGAATTGACCCTGAAAACTTGCGACCAGCCTTTGCCGCCGGCATCCTTGAGTGCCAAGTCCACGTTCTCGAACGCCTGGTCGATTTCTTCGTAGATGTCCTTCTTCATCTCTCCACTTGATGGGTCCCAGCCTCCTGTAGTGGCCAAGGCACACACTTCAGTTAGCGCGAGTCTTGTCACGAAAAATGAATAATGGGGGGTTTCGTTCTGAGGTTGAGTTGTTGGCTGTACGTACCTTGGCCTGAGCATTCGATGCGATTGTCCACCTTGACAGCTTGATGGTAACGGTGCTTTTCCAGCAACACCTTGCCCATGTCCTTGTAAGCAAAGTACTGTAGTCGGGCCATAGTTTCTTTCTTTTCGAATTTCTTCTTTTCCTTTCACACTCTTCTTTTAATTGCTGGGATAGAATAATGTGGAGTTGAGGATGGTAAGCAGTGCAGCGGAAGATGGGACTAGGACACGATTAAAATGCAATGCAGTGCAATGCACTTATGTGGACGATGACGACGGCGACGAGTCGAAGTGAGAAGGAGGAAGGAGAATGAAGAAAACAGAAAAGAGTAATTCGTCTAATCCAAGGACTTTGGTCACCGCAATCTTAAATACCTATTCTCAGATCTCGCCTCGTTCCTATCGGAGGCACGCGTTGATAGAAGCCAACGGGTAAATGCTGGACAATGTTACCTGTAACTTCTTGCTCGTCTTCACTGCCAACAAGCGGCATATTCTCTAGGGTCAACTGTATTTCCATCCCGGTTCGTCCAATCTAATACAAAAGAGGGCCAGCCAAGCGGCAACTATTCCTGGAAGAGCCCGGCCCGTTCCCATCTCGGCGACCAAGCTTGCGTGTACGATGATGTGACGTCTCGGCATCTTAGTTGAAACCAGGACCAAATGAGGATCTGGGCACCTTGCGACCGAGAGTTGAGCTGAACAAGCAATGAACATTGAACTTTTCGCTCTGTCTACCAACTTACCTACCTGATTCGGCATCTTCATCGGGCCAGATGCATCCAGCTCAAGGCGCAGTGAGCTAGGTAGGCAATGGAGCAGCACCCATTGACGGTTATGGCAGTTCCATGACGGCACTTTGTCAATGATTGGGGAGACGGATGAGATCTAGTGTGGCCTCATTGACATGGCGACCAAATAGAGAAGCGGCCACGAGAGCGACCACGAGACCAGGGAAGCGAGAGTCGGGTCTCATCTCATATGCGTCGATTGATGCTCTCTCATTGTAGGGCGGCTTCTCAGGCCATCTCTCACTACATTGCAACCCTGGAAATCAAGGGCACTTCTTCTTCTTGTCTATTCTTGACTTACAACTGAAACATTTCCAACATGTCGCAAGACTTTGTTCACGGTCTTGGCGGCAATCAGGCCCGTTACGAGCAAGTAGATGTCTCCAGGTTCCAGACACTCCAGCAACTCAAGAGCAGCGTGGGACGTCTCTTCTCCTGGCTGGAACCACAAGGTAAAACCTCCATTCTCTTGCTGGGAGAAATTGTAAGCTGAGCTGTGGTTCTTGAAGAAATATGCTTCTACAGCGTCAGTGACGGCAACATCTTAGCCTCATTTCACCATGTCCAAACCGCCAAAGGTCCCATCGAGCTGCGCACCTCCAAGGCAGAGCCTGTTCGTCCTCCACCTGGGCCACGCACATTGCCCATCATCGGCAATCATTATGACATATATCCTGATCCTCTGGGGAACTACGACAGACTGTTCGCGCGTCTAGGCCCCGTCATCAAGACGGAGAACATGGGCACAACAACATATATCACAAATGACCCAGCCATCTCCCTGCATGTACTCCGCGAAGGTGACTTCTTCACAAAGACCACCTCCGATCCTTCGCATCCTCTGCACTACATGAACGAGCAGACTGCCCTCTTCACGTGCGACAGTAGCTCTCCCGCCTTTTCTCAAGCACACAGATTTGTTCCCCCAGCACTATCTCCGCGTGCGGTAGCTCATTATACACCCCTCGTACAGGATGCTACGAGACCCATCTTCAAAGTCCTGGACGAAATGTCCGACCGTGGCCTGGCCTGCAACATCTACCAGTACACATTCAAGCTTGCAGGTCAACTCGTGTTTCGCGTCATGGTCGGTCAGAATTTGCAGCATTTTGAAGCTCTTAACACGCCACCAGCACTTGCTATACGTCTTTTCGGGGAATACCTGAAGTTGATGAAGAAGACTTCTTTGAGGCCCAAGTGGCAGGCTAGTTTGCCGTTTGGTGAGCCTGCCCGTTTGCGCGTTGTTCGTCGGCAGTTGTTCGATACGATTGAGGAGGTCATGGACGCGGCTGTGACGGAGGATGGCGCACCATTGTCGCTGAAAGATTCTGAGGCACCACTGCGGGCGGCTTGTGTTGCTGATTTCCTGGCAAGAGCTCGTGATGGCCAGGGTGAGGGCCTCTCACGTGAGATATTGCTGGGGAATGTGGTTGTACTTCTTGGTGCAGGCTTCACAACCACTTCATCCCTCCTCGCATGGGCACTATATGCACTGGTCAAGTATGAGGGCAACCAGGACCGCTTACTGCAAGAGCTGATCGACCACGGGGCCGACGGGCAGCGTACTTGGAGTCACGATGACCTTCATCAGCTAAAGTTCCTCGACTGCTTTGTCAAAGAGACCCTACGATTACACAGCCCAAGTTTCCAAACTGGTCGAAACGCCAAGACAGACGTCGTTCTCCCCGGTGGCTACCTAATACCCAAAGGATCCATTATCATCCCATGTTTCCCAACGATTCACAAGAATCCAGCCCACTGGGATAATCCAGCCAGGTTCGATCCAGATAGATGGATGGATCCTGGTCTTGCGGCTAAGGCGAAACGCAGCGGCATTTACTCGCCTTTCGCAGCTGGTGGACGAGGCTGTGTTGGATTCAATCTGGCATTGATGCAAGTCAAGATGGTCCTGGTGGAATTGGTGTACCGATATATGTTTGAGGATGCTTCGACGGAGCCGGTCATCTACGATCCCGAGTTCTTGGTTGTGCGTCCGCTGAACTTCTATGCTAGCCCTGTTAAGCGGACGAGTTGGCCTGAAAGTTCTACACCTGCTGCTGAGGGTGTGAGTTGAAAGTACGCCTATGTGCTCCAGGTCTGCAGATTAAAGTGTCAATTGAGCTAAATAGCCTTCGTAACGACTTTATGGTAGTCATGATGGTGTTCTCGCCACAGAGCATAGCCAAGTGATCCAGCCTGTTAGCACGATACACCAGTCCAACATCAATGTTGTCTCTTAAGGTTCATGTCAAAATGCTTCAATATCATCCAGCAATCGATCAAAGTACCTGATTCAGAAACTCAGATGCACTCAAGTGGGCTAAACATAAAGCTCAGCATGTCCTCGTCAAGCATTCAAGGGGGCAAGCATAGGTCTACAGTACTGCTCCAAGTTGTTCGCCGATCAGCTAATGTTTCTAGAATCTTTACTGTCTTATTGCATAATGCCGGCCCTTAATCCCATGCATTGCATAGAACTATGTCTAGACAGTAACCTAACATGGTCCGGGCCGACAGATCCTAAGGTCATCATTCGCCCCAACCTTAACCACCGAGCTCCGTTCGTGGACTGCACCATCCTGGCTGGAGATATTCGGAACGGAGCGGCAGATGTAACTAGGGGATTCAGTGAGTAAGTGCAATATGCTGAAATTATTCATACTTAGACAGATATTATGAGAATGAGAGTAATCCTGGATGTTGGTAGATGATGGTTTCCTCGTGGTGAAACACGTGCAAGCAGCCTCACAACAAAAGACTGGTAAAAGGTCAGAGATTATTCTCTTCTATCCTCTTCTTTCCTCGCCGAATGACCTTCTATTATTTCCTCCAGACTCATTACAATTATGTGCGGCATCTCGGCCTGCATAGTCACCTCGCCCTCGTTGGCAAACGGATACAACGCCGGCGGGTTTCGCCATGAAGCGACGAGGGTGGATAGCGCAGACTCGGCAGGCATTGACCATATCTCAAATCGAATGCAACAATCCATCAACATGCTGAACCACCGCGGCCCAGACGAAAACGGCGTGTGGGTTAGCGATGATGCCCGTGTAGCCTTAGGACACTGTCGTCTATCCATAAACGATCTCTCTCCTCGAGGCGCGCAACCCCTGACCAGCGCAGAAGGCAATATCCGCGCAGTGGTCAACGGCGAAATCTACGACTTTGACCGGCTGCGCAAAGCCTGTATCAAAGAACATGGCTACGTATTCTCCAGCGAGAGTGATAGTGAACTCGTCGTGGCGCTCTACGCGATCCATGGTGTTCCGGGCCTATTCGAGCATCTACGGGGTGAATTTGCATTCGTCCTGTATGATGGGCGGCCGGATAAGCAGCGCGTGCTTGCAGTTCGGGACCGCTTTGGGATTAAGCCGTTGGTTTGGACGCGGAAAGGGAACGAGCTGCTCATCGCGTCGGAGGCAAAGGCATTCTTGGCGTTGGGATGGGAGCCACAATGGGATGTGAAAGCCATTGTTACATCAGGATGGCAATTCGATGACCGCACGTTGTTCAAAGATGTCAAGAAGATTCCCCCCGGCCATTGGATGGATATTACCGACGAAGGGGTCGATATCCACCAGTATTGGGATTCCGATTACGAGGACAAGGTAAGCACTTCCCTTTCCAGATGCCCAAGCACATCCTCGAGACTGCTCATATCAACGTCTACGTTCACATTCTAACCTTGAACATAGCGCAAGGTCGAGACGCGCAGCACCGAGGAGATGGTAGCAGGTGTTCGCGAGAAATTAGTGGAAGCAGTTGAGCTGCGCCTGCGGGCCGACGTTCCTGTAGGCATTTATCTCTCTGGTGGAATCGACTCATCAGCACTGGCCGGCATCGTGACAAAGCTGGCACGAGAGAGAAATGTCAAAATCGGCAGCACATCGACCACGCAGGTGGCATGTTTCAGCGTCGAGTTCCCCAGCAGCTCCGGCTTCGACGAGTCGAGTATCGCGGAGAGAACGGCCAAGTTTCTTGGTGTCGACCTGATCAAGCGGCAAGTTAACGAGGAGACGCTGGCGCGAGACTTTTCCGAGGCTGTGTATCACTGCGAGCATCACCACTTCGATCTCAACTTCGTGGCCAAGTATACTCTATCATCCCTACCACAGGAGCGCGGCTTCAAGGTCGTCTTGACAGGAGAGGGTGCGGATGAGCACTTTGCCGGGTATCCGTACTTCCCTGTGGAGTTCTTGCGTGAACCAGATAGAGCCCAACCGGAGTCACCTTTGGCAAGACAGCCAGGGACACGCTCTGACCTCTTCCGGCATGTCGAGGTGGACATGAAGCGCATATGGGAGTCGCTCGGCGCCACCGCGGAGGAGCCCAGCACCAAAGGCTCCAAGGTGGCTCTGGGCCCTGAGGTGAAGAACACCACCATGCCGCGGACCTTGCTTGTATGGCACGCCAGCCGGCAGCTGTTCACGTCCTGGGTGCAGCAGCAGACCATGGAGCTAGATTTCCGCAACACGCTTCTAGAGGCATACAGCCCTAGCGCTCGGGCCAAGATGGCTTCGCGATGGCATCCCCTGCACTCGGCCCTGTACATGTGGAACAAGACGACCCTCGCCAACGTTCTCCTCTCGTGCCTGGGCGACCGAACCGAAATGGCGCACAGCATCGAGGCGCGAACACCGTTCCTAGACCATCATCTAGCCGAGTACGTCAATCGACTGCCACCGAGCGTCAAGGTTGGTTACGTGAACCGGAGCGGTGACAGCGAGAGCCATAGCGACCAAGGACCGTTGTGGAAGAAAGCGACACCAGGGCTGTCGTCTTTCACCGAGAAGTGGATTCTGCGGGAAGCAGTGCGGCCATTCATCACGGATGAGCTCTACGAACGAAAGAAGCACCCCTTCCTAGCGCCGATGAAGTGGCCAGAAAACGGTCCACTACACAACCTGTTGGCAGCGCTCCTGACAAGGGAGGCTGTGGAAGAGCTGGGCTTCGTGGACTATAAACCTGTGGAGGCGTCGCTGGGGAGAGCGTTTGGGGAGGAGGCGGACGCGACGGCGTTCCGAAATCTTCTGTATGTGGCTGGATGGGTGACGCTGGGGCAGCGGTTTAAGGTCAAACGGGCTGAGATGTCGGATTGGGCAGATTGAGCAGATTCTTCGACCTGGATTGTGATGTGACTGATTGTATGGTGTGAAGGAGGAGGAGGTGGAGGTGGAGAGGTTCATTTGTTCTAGTGGGTGTGGTCGCTGTCGGAGCGAAGGAGAGTGCTACTACACACAGCGGCTACTAGTAATCGGTTTAGCAGACAGGTTACTGGTAACTTTTTCATTATTCTTCTACACTATATGCTGTATACTCCATCATAGATTCCGTTATGTTTTCTGCCTAGCAGCTCCCTCTCCTCCTCTATTGCCAGGAAAAAAAGCAAGATGCACTGCGAAAATGGCTGCTCCGAAGCGGCGGTTCCATTTGGAGAAGCTGTCCGTCTCCGCTAACCTGCTGCATCCACTAAACCAACTGGACTCTAGGTGCTTCTCATCCCGAGTAACCCCTGAAAGACCCTCTGAAGCCATTTCCAGCCTCCGCTATGACTATTGCAGTAAGGTAGTACATACAGCATCAGACTTAAGTTGAGCAGTTGCTGCCAAATGCTACAGGCCAGCTGCACAGAACAGCGCATTTATTAGCATTTGATCCCGTATCAGAAGTTGCCCTTTCTCCCAAGTTCATCGAACCCTCAGTCATCATGAAGATTAATTCGTATTTGGCATGTCTGGCTCCGTCGTTGGCCATATGGCGGTTGGTCGTCGCTGCACCACCGCCGCCACATACATCTACAGTGGAACCACTGCGTGTAAACCTCACGACCCACGTGGGTCGCATGATGAACCTCATCACTGACACCATCCTGCCTAATGACCCTATTTACCCTGGACTTGGGTCGTCAATGGGAATTGATCTGGATGTCCTTCACGCCCTCAGGACGGAATGGCTGGAGGACTTTGACTGGGAGAAGGAACAGGAAGATATGAACGAGTCAGTATCCTACCCTTACAACACGTAACCTACCTACAGAACTAAAGGGTTAACAGGTAGTACTAACCTACCTATCTACAACTAGGTTGTCGCATTTCACGACTGAGATTGAAGGCCTCACCATCCATTTTATCCACCATCGCTCCAAGGACCCTCATGCTATCCCACTGCTCATCAACCATGGCTGGCCTGGCTCTTCCTTTCTCGAATTCGAGCCGGTAATCAAACAGCTCACCAAAAAGGTGAAACTGCCACCTCTGCCTGGCCGTCCACAGCCGCCACGGCATGTCTCATTCGACGTCATCGTCCCTTCACTACCTGGTTTCGCCTTCTCATCACCTGCGCCGGCCAATTGGACCTTGCAAGATACCGCTCGCGTCTTCAATACTCTAATGACCGATGTCTTGAGGTATCCGACCTATGCCGTGCACGGAACTGCCCACGGCGCTGCTATTGCCTATACTCTGTATGAGAATTACAATGTGACAACTAGGGCCGCGCATTTTAGCTTTCTCCCTTTCTTCCCATTGAGCGCACAAGACGTTGCGTCGCAGGACATCACCCTGACGCCACTGGAGACGTTCATGCTTGAGCGATCGGACGAATGGAGTGCGACTGGAAATGCCTACTACCTGCTACAGTTGACTACGGTAATATCTTGCCCGCTCTCTTTTCTCTACAGTACGACGGGTCATCTACTTGTTCTACGGTGACTAACATGAGCTGCCAGCCGAATACAATTGGTCTTGCACTACAGGACAACCCTGTTGGCCAATTGGCATGGATCGGAGAGAAGTACATTGATTGTAAGCATTCTTTCCCGCATCGAGAAAGTAGTGTTCAGCCGTTGATATGATGATGCCGCGTAGGGTCGGATCCATTATCTGGCTCGCCTCCTTCTCTTCTCACTCACAACGAGATCTTGCGCTGCGTGTCACTCTACTTTTTAAGTGGCACGTTTCTATCATCCATCTTCACCTATGCTCAGAATCCCATGGCGTTTCGACATTCCTATACCGAGGCCCCAACAACAGCACCCCTGTTGCTGAGCCAGTTCAAGTACAACGTTGGTTTCTGGCCGCGGGAAGTCGCCGAGACGGTGGGCAATTTGGTTGAGTTTCAGAGTAAGGCCTCGAACAGGACTCCCTTTTCTTTCTTGACAATATGTATTTCTGATACGAATGCAGCTAATCTGATCATCGTATTCACAGCTCACGATTTTGGTGGCAATTTCCCTGGCCTTGATAACCCTGAAGCGCTACTCGCTGACCTCAGGAACATCGCGAAGTACTGGGACTATGGCTCAAGTGCAACAAGGCCCAAGCCGATGCATTCTTGAAAGACATAAGGGGGGCACGAAGCCCTTGGCAAAAGAAAGGTGTGAAACGGGTTGCATGGCCTGCCCTTAACTGTTGAGTATAACAACAGGTGCCCAATTTTCACGTCTTCACACAAAGTTAGCGAGTCTTTATTCATTTATTCACGTATCTGAATGATCCTCCCCAAGTTTCATCTTAGACCTCTTAATAATTTGTTCCTTGACTCTTTCTTGGCATAGGATGGGACCCGCCGTGGATGTCCTGTATCGAGACGTGATGTTCGGCTGAGGCCAAGGCGAGCCCCAGCTTTCTCCTTGCTCTTCCGGGCTAATGCTCTGGCAGGCAGCAAACCGTGGCCTACAGTTCGCGTAATAACCACAGTTATGACGAGTGCTACCGAAAAGGCATGGCGTTCACCGGGTCAACTCCAAGCTACTACGACAATTATGCATTGCTATCACGGAGAGACGTATCCGCGAGGCGTATAAGCCCTTCAATCGATTCCACCGCAACGTTGTGTTAGCGTGGCAGAGTGGCCATCGTCCGCTACAGCGTGGAACGATATACGGATTAGACGAAGCGTTTTCCACAAAGTTACAACATCAGCTTCCGCAGCTAAGCGGGCGACCCCCCGGGGGCACGAGTTCCTTCACCTGCCTAGCAAGCTGGAGCCTAGGCCACCATATTCCACGTCGGCAAGATCTTGTACCGGGCTGCACCATGCGGTGAGCTCGGGCCGTGATTCTTAACAACCATATCGGCCTTGCTACCTACACATGCCACAACCGCCTACTGCGTGGAGGTTGGTAGTGGCCAGAACCCCCTTAAGAGGCCCGCCGACACAGAGGCGACTCCAGCACCAGGGAAGAAATCCCGTGATAGAGCACTGCGACAGTCGCAAGACGGTACGGATAAGGCATCATCTATATAGCCAGTGGACTCTCCCCATTACTCGATCTCAGCCACCCTCATGCCCAAAGTTGTTTCGTCGTCGACAATAACCCAAAAGGTGAGGCATCATAGGTTCGCCCCTCCCAAGTTCGACTATGCAGCTCTGTCTGGGTATACATGTTCGACGATCTGTTCAAAAGGATGTCTTCGACCCAGCCGCGGAGGTCCCTGGACCAAGTGGCGCTTCAGAAGGGCAAGGAAAGCAGCCTGAGTTAAGATCTGAAAACTTCTGATCAACCAAGAGGGCTCGCTCTAGCCAGACACGAGCGTTGGGGAACTTCTGTCTATATGCGTTCAAGACGAAGAGCAGTACGAACCCAACTTTTACGACCACAGGAGGTTTGCTTGGTCGGATGGACACTTGGGCCGTGTAAGTGCTTGTAACGAGCCAGCCAAGAGTTGTAATTGGTCTTGAGGATTATACAATACAGGGTTTGGTTAATGAATCTTTGAGAGAGACAGAAAAATAAAGGAAAAGCAAAGAAGAAGAAAGCGCATTCATACATACAACCACAGGAGCAGTAGCAGCTTGCAGGCCACTGGCAAGGCGAGTGCCAATGCAGATATTACCCACCCAGTATCATTACACCATATGCGTATGGCAAGATCTCCGAAGAAATGGGATCCAGAGCATCATCATCATCATCATCACCCTCGCGTGCCCACAGCAAAAGACACCATACGATGCGATGCATGCTTTATCGGCAATTGCGCGCGCAGACATGGACCAATGGCGCCTGGTCTGATAACCCTTGCCGCGGACCAGGCACCTGGTGTTTCTCAGTGCTCGTGGACTTGGACAGAGTAGGAGTGCTTGTGCCGATCTATGCAAATAAATGTGTGGGCCAGTGTCATAAGGTACACCGCGCGCGCATGCACAAACACAGGCACACCGTACTCGTCGTAGCTGCCAAGCTCAACTTTTAATAAGAAAGGTTAGAAACAACGCGGTAAAGGTAGCGGATCTCGCGAGGGTACACACACGCCCCTTGCATCATCGCGATAGGAATAAAAACGGGGACAGCGGAGCCGCATATCCTGTACCACGAGATTCAGCCCGATTTCCGACGTTCCCTGATTACACCAAGGTCCTACCAGATGAGCGTTGAATGCCCAAGGTTTCATAGCAAAGTAAAGACACATTTGTGCATAGTAGCCGCCCCTGGCTGTTTATCCTTGAGAGTAGACTCAACAGTAGCCGAGATTGTTTCCCGCCGCTCGGATCAATCTCAGCGATCGGGCTGTACACTGTCAGATCTGTCGTGCTGGTCCATTTCCGCTGGGCAGGGATTGTTGGCGAAACCCACATACCTAGCCGTTGAATGTCGTGCGGTTCAGGAAATGGACTGAGATGAGGTGGTGCGAAGTGAGGCCACGGGAGATAGTGATGCAGCAAGCTGTTCTCTCTCTGTGTTTTGACTTTCTAGCATACAAACAAGGGCACATACAATACAGTCAGTCAGTCATTCATTCTTTTCCAGCAAGAAAAACACGAGCAAGCGTAGCCTCCTCAACTGTGTGCCATAACAAGCAAGCAATGAATCCCTACCCATTGGATTCAAGTGCTCCTACCAACATACAGTCGTGTCACCTGACGATACTATACTGGCTCGCTGTGTCTGTATGTGTATGTGCGTCTTGCAAAATCCGCCGCCGCTCCGACCCGACGAGGGGGTGTGGCTTGGATCCGGGGCTTCTTACAGGCCAGCCTCATGATCCCTCATCCAGCAAAAAGCAAAAGCGCATCGGAGTTTGGGTTACTTCACACGCCCACTTCCCGAAAAGTCCACGCCCCCCTCCCTCCCCTTTTTTCCTGTCGGAGTCTTTTGTCTCTCTGTAGGTTCGGTGTCTTATACAACTATGTCCGTCTCTTCTATCGAGGCAAAGCCAGTCGACAGCATCAATCTTTTGAATAAAGAAGAAAAAGTACGAAAAAAGAAGAAGAAGAAGAAGAAAAGAAACAGGGTTCCCTCTCTGTCACCCGTTCAACTCCAGAGTCGCGGCACAACCCGTCTGTCGAAATAGAGGAAATGGACACACCCACCGCGCATCGCCGGGCCCCATGTCATTAACATGGCAGCATGGCATGGCATGATCGTATGGTGGGTGGTACCATGATTTGTCTGCCGCTGTCTCTCTCTCTCTCTCTCTCGGTTGAATTCCCCGGTTTGCCTCTTTTTTGGCCTGTTCTCCTTGCTCTGGTCTCCAATGTTTCTCTCCAAGCAGACTGATCGCTCACTTGAACATGAACAGAATAGGTAGGCTGTGGATGAGGATATGCTCATCTCCATGACGGAGTGAAGCACACGATACAGAAACACCTCACAATCGCCACCCTCTGCCTCTGTCTCTCACTCTCTCTCTTCCTTGTCCGTCTCCATTCGATCTCGAGGCTCCGCTGTTTGTCGCATGTTGTTGTTCTTCCATTTGCATGCTGGACATGGCGTGCCCTCAGATAGCCAGTTACTCACATACCATCCATCCATCCATCCATGCATCACGCATACAGACAGACAGACAGACAGACAATACATGCATCGTCCGTCGTGACGCTGGTTGCTTACATGGGGGCCAAGGACAGACAGACCCAACACACGCTGCCGTGATATTTTATGCAGATATTATTTCTTACTCAACTCCCCATCCAAAAGCCCAGCCTGTCGCCGTCCATCTTGATCACTCTTCTTCCTCCTCCTTTCCAGACTTGTCCATCCTTGCATGGGACTTAAGATACTTTGTTTAGTTCCCAAACACAACGAGAGAGCTTGTCTCGCGCTTCACATTGCCCGCCAACCCCGAGCCCCATCCATTATCACCAACCAACCACTCACTCTCCTCTTTGGCCCCCTCTTCCTCCTCCTCCTCCCTCCTTGGCTCTCGCCTCCCAAAGTCCCCGAGAGTCCGACAAGCCGCGTTTACTTGTGCAAACAATCCAATCCAGTCCAGCACCAACCAACACCACCGACGGGACGCCTTGGCTTGTGTTTCTCTGTTGTCTTTCTGTGTCTGTGCCTCCTCCGCAACTACGTCTCTCGTCCGTCCGCCTAGACACACACCCCCCTTTCTATTCGCCATCTCCTCCAGCGCAACCTGCAGAAACGCCCTCTTCGTCGCTGATTTTCTGTTCCTCATTGTCCGCAATTCCTCTCTTCCCTTTGGATCTCATCACCCATCTGGAATTTCCTCTTCTTTTTTTTTTTTTTAACTCCGACGATCGCGCCCTACCGTATTGTATGTATGTACCCCCAATCCACTTCTCTTCTCTCCCCGTACCTACGACACATTCGGCCCCCTGTACTTCGTACGTTACTGATCAATCCCATCAGTCGTCATTCCCTTGATCCACCTAGTTTGGTTCGGCGTTTTCTGTGTCGTCGGTCGCATACCGCAACGCAGCTCTCTTTATTGCCCATCTCATCGTTTCCCCATCTTGGCTCGGCGACAGACAAGCATTGGATTTCTATCCTCCTTCTTGTCCTCATCCGGCTGGCTTTTTCCGTTCGCGCCTCGCCTCGCCTCGCCTTGCCTGTTTATCCCTCCGCATCCGCCGAAGCAAGCAAGATTCCACATCCCATCCCATCCCATCCCATCAACCCCCCGTGACGGCCGGCTTACCAATTACAAATAACATTATCGCCCGCCGGCACCGCATCAGCAGCAAGACACCTTGAACACCCAGAGACACCACCTCACATCGCCGACGGTCTCATTCTCGGCCCTCGCCAACTCTAGACTCTTGGTTGTTTCTTTTCACCCCCGGGACCCCCGATGAGTAAAAGCAACTCGGACCGAGGAAAAGCAGCAACAGCAATTCATTGATCGCATGACAAACCAACACGAGTAGAGTCTTGCTGCGACTTTTTTCTTCTAAGAAAATCAGCCACAACTATTGTTCAAGTCTGGTCTTCACACGCGCGCACATCGCAGATCCAGTAATCCGATCGGTCATCATCCTCTTTCTTCACCATTCGTCAGCGCCACTGTGTCTCGCTCGATCTCTGCGCTGCGCTTACAGCTTAGCTTAGCTTACACGGCATCGGTCCGTCGTCACTAAACTAAACCCCGACTCCGCCGTCTTTGCCGCTCTTATCTCCCGATCGATCCCTAAGGTACTTTTATCTTTTACCCTTGCCTTACCTTAGGTACTCATTCTCACGCAATCACCTTCTTCCACCTTAAAGAGAGATACAGACAGAGACAGAGAGACAGAGAGCTTAGCTTGTACCTCTCTGCCCATGGCCCCCCTGTCTCTTCTTGTCCTCAGCCCTACCGAACAACCCAAACGTGTACAAGACAATATACCTCTCCAGCACCAGCATCAACACCAACAGTCTTCTTATCATCACCATCCTCGCCCAGATTCCACAACCATGAACGACTCCGACACAACGCTCTCCATCCCCACCACCACCGCCGCGACCGACTACACCGGCACCGACCCGACATGCCCCATTCGCGATCTGCTCGCCTCGCCTCGCCACGACCACGCACTCCCAGAGGCTCTTCCCTGGGAGCAATCGTCGTTCGCCGACTCGCACCACGACGACGGCAAGCATCGTCAACAGAAAGCCGAGGCGCAAGAACAACCACCGAGGGGAACAAAGAGGCTCTGCACAGGTCTCTTCAAGAGCTTCAGAGCATGCAAACGCGGTGGTGACGATGCCAGCAGTGCGAGCAGCACCGGGAGCGTCGCCTCCGATATAAGCCGGTAGGACGCCTTCATTTTTCTTTCCTTTTTCTTCTTAACCGTTCTCCCTATTCTCCTGGTACCCTCCATGTGTCCCAACTCGATCTTCTCATCCTTAAGGACCCCCCTCCAGCATGTCTCTTCTATTCTGGCAAACAAGACTGACGCTGTTTCTCTAACCAGCCCAAGCCGTTCCGTTGAAGAATTCCACCAACGCGCCCTTCCGCATTTCCCTGCCTCCAGCCTCTTGTTCCCTCAGCCGTCCCTCGAATTCGACTTCCGCATCGCCGTCAAGCTCCGCCCTGAACCATCACGGATCGATCCTCGTCCGACCCTGTTATCATCAGCAACCACCACCTCCCCCTCCGGCAACCCACCACCGCAGCAGCAGCAGCAAAGGGAAATCACGGCCGTCTCATCAGGAACCTGGTCCGGCTCCTTCGGACACGGCAAAGTCCTCGCAGGTGGCTACGACCTCGGCCAAGCCCGGGGCTTCAGACCGATCAGGATCGTGGAGGGCGTCTTCGTGATGCAGACCACCGACGACACTCCAGCGATGTAAGGGCAGCCTTCTGTCTCCTCTTCTCCCATCTTCTCTTTTTCTTTTCTTGGTTCTTTTGGCAAATTGAAAGCTGACATGCTCCCCCGCTGAATCCACCAGCCTCGAGATGCGCACCCGCGGCTCCCTCTCCGGGCCCTGCGATGTCCTCGACGCCCTCCTCTCGCCCGTACACACCCCCAAGACGATCGACCCGCGCCGCTACGGGTTCCGCATGTTTTCCACCATCAAGACCACGGACAAGCGGTATGCCGAGATTGTGAACTGCGGCCTGTGGGTTGCAGGAGGCGTCTGGCGAGGTGACGAGTTGATCATCGAGTGAGTGGGAACTACTTTTTTTTTACCCCTACCAAGCCCTCCTTGAACTTTGCCACCTTGGTTGGCATCGTCATAATATCTTTATTTGTGCCCATTTCCCACAATTCTACCCTCGCGCCCATACTGGCTGGCTATGATGTTTCCGGCCCATATAGATCTAGTTGGATGCTTCAAGATATGCCGGGCGGGACTATACCCACGCCATTACTTTAAGGACGAAGCTTTTTACTAACAACACGATTGTTTCCATCAATAGTGCATATCGCGTCACATAGATGTTTTTCGCTTCTTCTTCCTCCAAACCAACCGCATCTCACCATCGATCAGTCCTCTCGGCAACCATCCTACCCTGAGGATTTCTTCTCTTCCCACAACATGTGTTTGTGAACCTCACATTTTACTGACCGTGTATCCACACCTATCCACCGCTCCATCTCAGTCATCCCTCCGAGCGTCCCGAGACACACGGCGGACACGTCCTCAACAACCATGCAGGCAAACAGGGGCAAAGGAGAATGGAGGGGTGGCATCCGTCCCATTCATTACCTGGGAATCGGGATTCCCGATTTCTCATTTCCCCCCGATGGATTTCGGCAAGCGTCCTCTCAACCGCGAAGCTAAAAGATACTGGGTTCGAAAAGGGCTGCAGCAGCTGCCTGCCTGTCCATGTCAACTCATCTCATTCAGCGCGCATGCCCTGCACCTTCGAGAGTCTTCACAACCTGCTCCACGACACTCACACAAAAACGAGAGTCTGGAATCAGAACCGTTTGCTTTCTGGTTCCCTCAATACATCATGACACAACATGCGCGCCATTAAAAAGAAGCATGAATCCCGCCTTATCAACCATCTCATCCCATCTCATCTCATCTCAACCCATTTTATTCATGAATCACTGCATACAAGCCACGGCGTTGTCTTTTTTTTCCTGTTTTTTTTTCTCCAATGAATTGTCACAGGGTCATGTGTGTGACATTTGAATGTTCTTTCACTCAAAAATTTGCTCTAAAATTTCTTTGGCCCTGTTTTCTCATAGCGAAACCAAGATCATAGCAGCGACATGACACCAAGCCTAGGGGGGAGGGGGACACCGAAAAGAGAGAGAGGAGAAACAAGCCAACAGAGCGAGGACCATCCAAGCCTGTGAAATCCCCCTCTCGTCTTCCACTCTCACCTTGATCCTTTCTTATTCTTATTCTTCTTCTCCTTCTTAGCATAGCACAAGCGCGTCTTCCATCTTTTCACTTTCTACTTCACCGCCTCAAGCGAATCAAATTCAAAACATCCTGGCTTCATCACAGTCCCACACGCTCCCTCTCGTGACAAGAGCCCTTTGCAATACGTGGTTGGTCCTGAGTCATTGCAGAGACCGGCTTGGCTATCTCTTATGTGTGCTGTGCATCCACGACGGATCCCATCTCCGTGCCACAGAGGGAGAGCCATTCTACGTGAAAATCACGGGGCATACAAGATCAACGGACTCGGAGCTTGCAGGGACGTAATCGGCAAAGGATCAGTGCCTCCATTCCCCATCTGCAGAAGCTGTACATGAGTATCAATCGGCCCAAAGTCATTCATGGTTGAATAAATCTTGTGTATTTCATCAACTCCCCCGGTGTGTAAAAAGGTATACTAAAAGCTAGTACTCATTCTTCCTAGCATTATAGCTGGCTTCGCTTTTGTACAGAACCATCAAAACCCTTTGTAACTGTTCTGTCCATGATGACCCTCGATAATTCGTAAACGCCTGTTTTCACATGTTCCTCCTCTCCGCACCTCCTCACCCGATCTTCTTCCATCTGACGGACCGATCTTCTGTGATCATAACCCGCGCTTTGCCATGCTGAAAATGATAATGAAGCCCCTTCCCTCGTACAAATTATGAACCCCTACCTTTCCTCAATGTTGACGCTTCTAGGGTCTTTCAGCCAGCTGCAGATTGTCCAAGTGGATGTCGGTATATCAATCCCCAGCGTCTCTCGTACGTCCGACAACGGCTTGTCGACATCGAAGTAACACCAGATTCGAATGAAGCAGAAAAGTCTATCCAGAGAGAACAGCACAAGACGGGAGCCGGGGCCTAAGGCAAGGACATTCAGTCTGATCTCCGCCCTACGTCTGCCGAATCATGCACAGCTGGCGCGGGGGCTCAGCCACCCTTCCGCTCGGCAGTGTTCTTCGGAGGCAGCTCTGCATGGTTTGTTTGATTCAAGCCCGGGTTCGGCTTTTTGCGTCCCTTTCCAGCCTTTTGCCACCCTCCGTCCGTTTCGCTCTTCGCTGCCCGAACGTGGCCATTCTCTCTTGGCGCCAAAGTCTGCTGAGCCGCAGTTGCCTGCTGAGCCAGAGGTGATGGCTTGTGGTTGGCCGAATCATGCTTCTGCCTCTCCTCCATCTTGATGGGTTCGAGCGGGGCCCTGGTGGTCTCCCCTTCTGCGCGGCGAGTCTCTACCTTGCCGAGAATCTCCCCATTACGAACCACCGTGGGGGAGGGCGTCCGGTTCTCGTACACAGGGGAAAGAGCAGCATCGCCCGAGAAAGCTAGATCGAGCGGCGCTATTGCAACGCTCTGCGGCTGCCTTGAGATAAGCCGCAACCGGGTCGAGGGAGACAATCGGCCAGAAGACGGCATGTTAGCGACGTCTGGGGAGACGAGCGTGTTATTGCCAGATTGCAAATTCATCATGGCGATCCGCTCACGGAATGACGTATCATCCGCCACCTGCCCCTGAGCGGCATACGGCAGGGTCAATCCTAAGCCAGCAGCTGAGCCCTTGCCTTCCAGTGTCGATGTATCGTCTTTTCCAGCTGTGGCATGAGCCGCAGGGTGAGCGAGAGAGAGCGCAGCCATGGGCTGCCCCAAATTCAACTGCAAAGGGTTGTCGTAAGGGACGGGCACCGCCCCGTTGACATGATTAGCATCATGTCCCATGTTATGGCCCAAAGTATGATGCAGGACGCCTTTGCCTCCCATGCTCCCATTGACTACAAGGGGACCACCATGGTGGGGTACCTGTCCAGCAGAAAGCGGCTCAGCCGCCAGCGGCGTTGGCCCAGCCCCGACCGAAATGGCACGGGTGTGGCCGAGAGGAGATGGAGAACGGGATGTCCTTCTCATTCGGCGATCAAGAATTGTTTGTGGCAGCTGGTCTGTTGACAACCTCCTGCGACGACTGCTAGAAGATTGAGATGCCATGTCGCCAAAGGCAATACTGCCATTCACTATTGTCTGCGTGTTTGGCGGCGTCTTCGTAGCCACAGCTGCCCTGGAAGGGCTCAGCTCCTCGCGTCCGACAGCTTGCTGAACCGCATTTGGTTGAGGCGAGGTGCTCTTTCCTTTCGGTGTATCATCTAAATCGGATTCGTCAGGGATGAAGCTCGGAATGGGAAGGCCATTGGCATTACGTGGCATCTGCCCGTTCGACGTTGTAGATGTTGGGTTCAGCGAGTACGGTGCAACGTAGGAAGTGTTCTGAGGCCTCGATGCAGGTTGAGACTGTGACCTCATGGCGCTACTCGAGGCCGAACCACCAGATTCTGTGGCCACGGTTGCACGCTGAAGCGTCCTGCGGAAGTCCTGGGCGTTGCCGGACGACATGATCGGCGAAGCCACGTAGGTTCCATAACCGGCGGCACCCTGGGGGATGAAAGACTGGGCCAGGGGCACACTAGTATACAGAGCTGTGTATTGATCACTCCTTGGCGGTGCACTCATCGGTGCGTTGTCGAACGAATTAGTTCTGGATCTATCATTGGGCTGCTGCCCAGACGTCGCGGTCGTGGACACACGGGGTTGCTGGCCCCCGGTCTGTTGCTGGGACATGGCAGCCGCTTGTTGTTGCTGGCCATACAACTGTTGCCATTGCCTGAAACTCTCCTGCTGCTGAGGGTACATATGCGTCATCAAATCTTGCTGAACGTAAGGAAATGCAAAAGGAACATTGTAATACCACGACATGTCCGGCTGCATGGGAATTTGCGGCACCATAAAGCTGTTGGGGTCGTAGGTCGGGATGTTCGTTGAAGCACGTCGACTTGAATTGTTACCGCGATAGTTATTGCTGTTGCGGCTTCCACGGTGATTCCCACGGCCGCCCCGACCGGAGTGCGTTTGTGACGCGCTTCGTAAAAGAACCGGACGGGGTTGAGGCGCGGGGCGGGACCAAACCTTTTCCTCTTCCTTAGGGAAAACGTAGGTCTCGCAGGCTTCCTCGAACTTGCCAGCTGCTAAGAGATCGAAGGCGCGTCTGAGCTCCAGGTGCAGACCACGGAACGAGTACTCATCAGCCGTATTTCCGAGATTTCTGGATGTGTTGAATGGCTCCTCAACACAGAGCTGGTTGTTCATAACATAGGTCCATTTCTTATCCGCCTTTGTGATGAGCTTTCCCATCCGAACTGACACCACATGCTTATCATAGTCGAACTCGTGAGCATAGAACCGGAAGAACTGGAAGAGCAGCTCGGCCTCTGACGATTTGTTCTTAGTACCAAACCCCTTCAGTTTCTTCAGATTATCGGCGAATTCGCTCTGTTTACCCTCGGGCCGGGGCATCTTGTAGGGCATCTGATGCAACGCAGGCAGAACAGGGGGGTTCCTCAGCTGCAGAAACGCAATGATCAAGCAAATCCATGTGTATGAGCTCAGGGTGCCGCCGAACGCTGATGGAAGGTTAGACTAGTACTCAATCATGCCATCCCATGGAGTAGACTCACCAGCATCGTTGATCTTTCTTTGGCGGGTCCAGTACTTGACGAGCATAGCAAGTTGCCGGACCCTAGGGTCGATCTCAACATAGGTTCGGATCATACGAGTGTTCTCCAGCGCGAGCGTGTTGTTGACATTCATGTCACATGCAAGTTTTAACTTTGGATCCCAAACCTTAACAATAGGCACCTTGGCTGCCGATATACAAACAACGTTTTCGAAGCCCTCTGAATAATGGTTAGATGACCTTCTTGAAATCCAGAGCTTGTCAACTTACTTCGGGCAAGGAGGGCAGCAATCATGCAAACGTCCTCCAGTTGCCGCCAGGAAGTGGTTATGCAGATATCAACTTCATCAGAGTCAGCTTGGAGAAGCAGAGCGTGTACATATGGAAGCAGATAACGTACCATCAGAATCATCCGAACACAGATAATTCCCTGACGAGCCGAAAAGGTTGACATGGATATCATGATCAGGCCATTCATCATTCAGGATTTTCTCCAGCTTTTGCACCAGCTTTTTCCTCCGTTCTTCCACGGCCTCTGTCGGCAGTAACCTATCATACACCTCACGCATATCGGTAGCCAGTTGGCGCTCCTCATCCTCTGATAACTTGCTCTTGAGTGTCGTGAGATCTACTGACTCCAGCCGCTCATTGCCCACGGAGTATGGGATTCGCCGTCTTGAATTCATTTGAGCAGTCTCGAACTTGCAGCGTCCTATTCTTGGTGGAAGGGACTTGAGTGTTGTAGGCACCGTGCCATTGGTTTCAGAGTAGGCTGACCGGGGGGAATGGTTATTGGCTGCCGTGGGTGATGGTTCACGAGACTCGAAAGAGAACTTGCGAGCGTGTTGATGAGGAGTGGACGGTACGGATGCTGAGGTAGCTGGCGCAGAGCGGCTCGTGGGCCCTTTTAAGGATTCATTATTGTGGTGATGTCGATTAGGCATCTTGGGCGGGACTTCTTTCGATGCTATAACCGAGCGGTTCTTGTCTGAGCTGGCATGTGTACGGGCCCCATGTCCTCCAGCAGCTAAACCTTTCCCAGATGCGTTTTCCTTCAAAGACACCTTGCTCGAGGACCGCGATCGCGTGCCAGCTTGAGCGGTGGACGATGACACGACCGGTGGGAGTGGTGGCGTCTGCAAGCCGCCGCCTCTTGATGGGGAGATTAGGCGATTGTATTGAAGCAGCTGGTTATGATAGTTATTCGAGGCCTGCGGAAGGTAAAGTGGAAGAAACTCGGCGTAGGGATAAGGAGCGATGGTTGATGAACCAGGCGGAAGAATTGGAGCGTGTGAGGTGGCGGCGGCGGCGGCGTCCAGCGAGCCGTCCGTCGCCTGAGTCGAGGCGGGGCTTGAGGTGTGGGCAGTCGCGAAGTAATTTGACTTGTCCCAAGGCTGGCCGTTGGGAGTATAAGGCTGCTGCTGAGACTCGGTCGCCGAACTGGAGTGGTCCATGAAGGGGTAGGGAAACCAGCCCCGTATGGAGAAAGACCAGCGAGAGGAGGAAAGGGTATCCCGATGAGAAGGTCGAAGGGTCTGCGAAGGTGTGTAGGAACAAAGACTGAACAGAATCCGATCCCGATCTGTAATGACCGGCCGACTTAACAGGTGCTGTTAGTTTCGCACCTGGCAAGGCTGTCGTCCGAAAGTCGTAGCACTGAGTGTCAATACGGATGACGCAAATATCCTGGTCTGGTCTTGGGGAGATGATCACGAGGACGCCTGGCGCAGGTAGGCGAGGCAGCAAATACAACGCTCAGACAGTACAATAAGGGTATGATTATGCTGCAAGACACCAGTATTGGGGAAAGCGACGAAGACTCGGTGAGAAACGATCGTGATCGGTGGTTGGGTTCGGGCTCGCCTCCCCTATTGCTGCAACAGGACTGCGTTCGACCGAAAGAGCATGGGCTGTCGGTGAGGCCAGCAAAAGCCGAGAAAGAAGATGCGAATGGGCGAAGTATGGGCCAGCGATTTGACAAAACAACCCAAGGGTAACGATGGGCACAACGGCAGCGTGAAAAGGAGGCGGCAAACGGTGGTGGTGGTGGTAGCAGCGGTGGTGATGATCGGCAGATGGAGATGGAGATGGGACGGAAGGACGGACTTGAAGAACGCGGTCTTGAAACGGGAATGGCAACAATAATCGGCCAGGAGCAAGTGCAGATTCAAGGCAGGAAGGATCGAGGATTCGAATGCCCAGTCGATCGAGTTTGGTAGTCAGACTCGCAACGCCCGTGACTAGGAGGTGGGTTGGAATGGAGTAGGGTCGTGGAAATGAGCAAATGCTGATTGAAAGAAAGCAGATGAGGATAGGATGGGGGTTTGGATTGGACTGGGTCGATGTGCCCTCAGCCAGCACAGCGTGCGTTCAGTGGCGGAATACAGGCAGACAGGCCAGTGTAGTGGTGCCAATTGTACAAGTATGTACGTGTGGTCGCGCGCGTGCGTGAGGCAAGGTGAGGTACCGTTGTGGAGATGGTGGCGCTCGTGTTGTAGGCTGATGGAGAATCTGCTTCTGTCAGGGCATTTCCAGCTAGTTACGGTTGGCAACGGATGAACAGTGGCCTCGCCCGTAGTATTGTAGGAACAGTACTACTCAGATGTGCAGTGAGCAGGATAGAGGCACAGGTACATTAATGAGGTCAGACACTCACTCAATCTCTGCCCCAAGTTCACTCTTCCTATTTTCGAATGATGTAGCGTAGGCGATGAGGAGCCTGGCAGATTGAAAGGGTGGGCGTTCATCTCACCTGAACCTCTGATCAAAAGTGTTCCTGGGGGTCACCCTACCCGCGCTACAGCGGTCGTTGCGGCGATCTCCCAGCGACTGTTAGACAGCACACTGTGCGTCAGACGGTGGGGGCTCAGGACATTCTACTTAGGGAAACAGGGCTCCACAGTGGCAGAAGTACCTCCTGGGGTCTCATGCGTCAAGTCCATACATGAGAAAGGAGGTGCTCCGTATACTAGTTCCAGGGATGTGCCGCTCCACATCATTTTAGACGTGCAGGGCTGCTCTCCTACGATATAGCAGGACTACTAAAGCACGAGTAGCTGTCTTCCTGGGCATCGATACAGTGCGTGTACTTATGTCTCTAACGGTGTAGGCCCAGCCTCGCCGCTAATGCACAGTATGAGGAGCCCTCACGAACTGAAGAGCAAGGCTCTCTGCAGCTTTGACTGATTGATGAAACTACAGAATGGCATGACAACCTCGCAGAATGACGGTTGGCACTCGACAACCTTATTCTCCCACAAAGGAAAGCAATCAGATGAGAGAGGCACGGGCCTGCCTTTGCCAGCGCCCAAAGACTAGGCCGACCTCTAACCTCTACAAATCTGAGTGTGGGATGCCCATCCATCCCGATACTTTTCCCGCAGTCCTTCGCAAGCAGCATTGGCAGCTAGTTCCTTCGTCTCAGCAATGCAAGGCACACCGACATACTGCGTCACACAGCCGCTCGTTGCTTCTCTCCAAGGGATACCTATCATGGCGTGTCAGTTCTGTGATCCGTCTCGCACCAAACTGCCTGGCGTGCGGCAGTCATTGCTTCATGGCCATCAGCTCGGCTTTCAGAGCCAAAGAGCAAGCCATGGCGCCGTAGCCCGAGCAAGCTGAAGGTCTGTGTCCTGTTACGAGCTTTGGCCACAGGGCTGTTGGCCTCAAAGTCAAAGTCGACTGCAGGGGGAGGAGCAGCCATACTTGTGTGACCTTGCTCCGACATGAGATGCGAGTTAGGCTCACACGGTAAGCATCTCAGTCAGCTTTCGGTTTCTGAAAAGTTCCAAGGTTTCCTCTTTACTAATACCTACGTAGTCTTGTTCAGTGCAGTGGTTGACCTCTCCTTTGTTCAGGGTAAGGTTCCAGTCCGGCGCGTGCTAAAGTGGTCGCGCCGAGCCGACAACGCGAACACACAAATTGGGACTGGCGTACCCTTTATGGCGTAAGAGGACATCGTACTCAAGTGAAAGGCCATGGAACCTGAAGCTCGTACAGTAATTGCGAAGACGAGAACGAAACAGATCTGACTGTCCATTACTAGCCATGCTGCGGCATCACGCCTCTGGAAGAGAACATGCACTTTATGGCACTGTCGGCCAGAATCATAACCCAAAACCGTACCTCGCGACCTGATGTCAGAAGATAACCAAGTCTTTACATATCGCCATGCATCGACGATCAGCCCAACCGTAGCTGATCATCACCATTTGAAACTTCCGTCTTGGGATTTCTTAGGATCGAATTTCCCCGCATAAGCAAGGTCAATATCTCCAGGACTCCGTTGCCTCAATGGAGAGATTAATCCCGATGCGAAAACCGTCACCAAGCTTTCCTTTCTGCATTAGAGGCTAATGATTAAATCCTGCGCTGTGCGTTACATACAATTCTGAAATGCTGCATACAGACTGTGGGGTAAAGCAGGAACATCGTGTGCTCCGTATCCATACATACAGAGTCAGAGCATACTAATTACTATTGACTGGCCCGAGCGTGATCATAGGGGTCTCCTCGTTTGTTCCACCTCCGGGTGCTGCTGGTCCGCGCAGCAGAACAGCACTATGTTGCAAGGGCAATCAAACACGGACCCGCTCTGTGCCAATCTGCCCGAAACTTCCCAGCGCGCAATTAATACTCGCAACAGGGCCTGTGGACGAAACGGCGTGGTATTTTGCCACGGTGGTTTGGGGGTCTGTTCCCCATCGGCAATGATAGCAATAGAATGTGAAAAGCACATGCGTGAAACATGACGGTTTCGCTGGGCATGCCTGCATGCATGTAGCTACAAGTTGCTAGCCACCAACTTGCCCGCCAGTCCGAGACGAAGTGATGAAGTCTGTGGTTGGGGGGCAGAAGCTTAGAGTTGGCTGTTGAGGTTGGTCCAACAACCTGTATGGATGGCAATAAAGCAACATTGATCCAGATTGCATTCTGGTGTGCACGGCGATCAATGTCACCTTAACGCGATTCATCCAGGTCGTAGGTGCTGACCTGAGTAAGCCCTCGTCTCATGCACTGTTCTGAAAGCTACTACTATGAGATCTGGGGTTGTGTACAAGGAGGCAGTACTCTCGCTTGAAGAACCGGATAAGTGAATGATTGAAAAATGGTAAGTTTCTGTTAGTTGATGATGTTGAGTTGTTGTCCATATCTCGACAGAACCCCCTCTACATACCTACCTAGTGGATGTTCCCTCAGTTTACCTTGTTGGCCTCCGTTTGTCCCGAATGTAACGGACTCATGTCTCAGAGCACAGCCTTAGGTACAGTAAGGTTAGTCAAATTTCATTTCCTCCTCTTCCTGCTCCTCCGTACTTGAGCGGCTATGTTGCTTCTCACAGTGTGGGAGGGAGGATCCTAGCATGCATTCGCCAAAGTGTGCTGCCAAGCTGCGCCCTTTTAGCAGTGACAAGACTACATACGGTTATATTAGTAGGAAATCGTTAAACACGGTCGTCCATTTGACTGCTGTAACCAACTTTGTTCCTGGATGACAAACTTCAATGCGCCCTGAAAAGGCAATTTACTGAATGGGAGGCTAAATGTACATTGCACTCTGACACAACTGAACACAAGTCATCAACTCCTCGGAATCACATTGCTCAATGTATCAATGACCTTCTCCATCTCACCCCAGTCTCATCTGTTCCTGCTGAAAACCAAGACAGGACAAGACTGGCCTCACTCAAGGTGCTTGGTAATAGGCCGTGACAATCAATAGGCCCCCCCCCGCGGCGCGCAGCCTCCATTCCGCCACTGCCCCGCGATTGTATCAACTTTTTTTTTCTTCCGACTTCGACAACGTTTGCCCCGCCACCGAGCTATGCTTATCAAGCACTGCACTTTCACTTCCAATTTACAGCACGCGATTCGAAGGACCCTGTTTCCGACTTCCTAAGTCCTTTTCACGGACCAACTGACAAGGGAAAAAAGGGAAGAAGTTTTCTTAATCCTCTTTGCGCAGCGAAAGGCTCGAGGGAAAGGTGTTCAACCTCTGTTCTCTTTCTCGCTCGCTCGAAACTACTACACCCTGCTTTGCTCGCAAAATCTGCCCACCATGTCCTCCTCTAACGATCCTCACAACGACCAAGACCCGACGGAAGACGACGACGCCATCCTCGCTGCCGATGAGATCGCCGAAGAAATCCAAGATGACGCCGACGCCGACGTCCCTATGGACTCCGACGACGAAGAGGATCAGGAACTTGTCCTTCACAATGACTCCATCGCCTACTTTGACCAACCCCAAGACTCCCTCTTCACGATAGCCCAACACCCTGTCCACCCCAGTCTCATCGCCGTTGGTGGCTCAGCAGGAACGGAAGACGAGGCTCCCGGCGCTGGCTGGTTGTTCGACACCTCGGCGGCACAGTCGCGGCCTGTTTTACCCGCCAGCTTCGCCAGTGACCCTGCCGCGCAGGCAGACTCCCAGAAGAGCACCCAGCTCAACAGCATCTTCGACATTGATGGCCACACCGACTCTGTTAATGCTCTCACATGGACTCTTCCTCGTGGCGAGGTCCTCGTTTCCGCTGGTCTCGATGGCCGGATACGCGCCTGGAAAACAGATGTTAAGCCTGGTCAGGGCATCAACATGACCTTCCTTGGTGAAGCTCAAGAAGTTCCCGAAGTGAACTGGCTTTCGCCATGCCCGTCACCGTCGAACCCCAACACCGTTGCACTCGGCGCCTCCGATGGCTCCATCTGGGTTTACACAATCGACCCCTCCGACTCCTCCAACCCCCTCCAGATCGTCCAGTCCTTCTTCCTCCATACTGGTCCCAGCACCGCCGGCGCCTGGACACCCGACGGGCAGCTCCTGGCTACCGTCTCTGAGGACAGTAGCCTCTACGTCTGGGACGTCTGGGGCACTGCCGTTGCATCTGGCGTTGGTAGCGACAACGGTCAGTCCGTCGTTGCTCTCACAGCCGATGACCAACGTTTCGAGGTTGAGGGTGGTCTCTACTCCATCGCTATCGACCCCAAGGGTGGTTGGGTGGCTGTCGGAGGAGCCAGCGGCGCCATCAAGGTCGTTTCCCTCCCCCGTCTCTCTTCTACCACACAGTCCAAGTCTCAAGCCCGTGGCAAGGCCTCAGCCGACCCAACCTCGGGCGGCGTCATCCTCGCGTCTCTCCAAACCCAGTCCGACAGCGTCGAATCCCTCGCCGTCGCCTCGACACCCAATACTCCACCTACCACCCTCCTTGCCGCCGGCTCCGTGGATGGCTCTATTGTCGTCTATGATGCGACCCGTCGTTTCGCCGTCCGCAGAAACATGCAAGGTGCGCACGAGGATCACTCTGTGGTGAAGCTCGAATTCGTCAAGAATTCGTGGCTGCTGACCAGCTGCGGCATGGATGGTGTTGTCAGGAGGTGGGATCTTAGGGGTGGTGGTGTCACTGGAAACAACCAGGCTGGCCCTGCGGATGCTGGGTTAACGAAGGAGTGGAGGGGCCATAGGGGCGATGGGGAGGGCGGCGGTGTTCTTGGTTTCGTTCAGGGTGAGACCGGTGAGAGGGTTGTTACAGCTGGTGATGACGGCGTTGCGCTCGTCTTCGAGGCGTAGGATTCTATGACAACTCAAAGCTCCGCGGAACAGAAAAGAATACCATTATAGAAAGTTCATGAATCAAATTACTTCTTCGCCGCTAAGTCATAAGTCTTTCCCTGCACTTTCCACGGTGTTAAGTGAGCTTCCTCCAGTGGTAATGTTGAAATTCATATTTTGGTGTCAATGTCATTATGATGCAGGGGCATCAATGGCTTTCCACCCCATACCAACGTTTAAAGAAAAAGCCCAGAGCAAATTTCTGAAGCTCTCACAAGCTTTGTCTACTTGGCCTTGCCATACCTATGCGTGTTGCAAAAACAGTGTTGCGCCGTTTGAGCAGTTGAATGCGCTCACAACTCCCATTTCGGCTTTTCTTCTTTCCCGTTTAGTAAATAAGAGCAATAAAATGACAACGTTAAATGATCCAGCAAGTCTAGACGAAGGTTTGAAACAATAAAATGATGTCCCTCGGTAAGAGTGATCGCCGCAGTTAAATGCAGGGTTGCCCATGCCTTCACCTCTTCTATATGTGACTCTTCATCTGTTTCGAAAGAAGATAAGTCACATTATACAAAGACCGGGGCCTCGTGCCCCAAGGCTGGCATGTGGTATCGTTGAAGATTGACCAGAGCGAGGTCAGTTTCCTTGGTCAAACGTACTTTACTGCTCATTAACGTAATCCTCAATGGGAGGGCAAGTACAGTACAGATTAGTGTCACCGTATGCTAAGCCAAGCACGTCAGTAATCTGTCGAAGGCATGCGGATCAGGGATAGAACCTACTGTCATCAATACGGGCCACCGACGGCCAGAACTTCCTCTCCTTCAGGCCTGGGACGGGGTACGCGGCCTTGGAGCGACTGTAAGGTCTGTTCCAGGCACCATCGCCGTCACCCTCAATCAGATCGATCTGTGGGTGAGGAGCCATCTTGAGAACGTTGCCCTCACGAGGCTGGCGGCCCTCCTCGATCTCACGAATCTCTGCACGAATGCTGATCAGCGCATCCGCCAGGCGGTCGAGCTCCTCTTTGCTCTCGCTCTCAGTCGGCTCAATCATAAGAGTGTTGGCGATAGGGAAGCTCAGGGTAGGAGGGTGGAAGCCGTAATCCTGAAGGCGCTTCGCAACATCAGCAGCTTCAATGCCCGCAGTAGCCTTGAAGGGACGGGTATCGAGAATAAACTCATGAGCGCAGCGACCGTTGGCATTGGTATACACGATAGGATAGTGAGGCTTCAGGCGGGCCAACAGGTAATTGGCATTGAGGAGAGCCATGGCAGTGGCCTTGCGGAGTCCTTGCTGACCTGGAAAACGAAGTCAGCGCTTTACTGTGTAACTATGAGCATTTCTAGTCAAGACTTACCCATGGTAGAGATGTATGCCCAGCTGATGGGGAGAATGCTAGCACTACCATTGGCAGCTGAAGCGATAGGAACCTGTCCAGGAGCCTCTGGGAGGAAGGGTTCAAGATGGGACTTGACGCAAATGGGACCGACACCTGGACCGCCGCCTCCGTGTGGGATACAGAAGGTCTTGTGAAGGTTAAGATGGCAGACATCAGCCCCCAATGCGCCAGGTGAAGTCAGGCCAATTTGAGCATTCATGTTGGCACCATCCATGTACACCTGTCCGCCGAAATCATGGATAGTTTTGCAGATCTCAACGATATCTGGCTCGAACACACCGAACGTGCTTGGGTACGTGATCATAATGGCGGCCAGCTCGTCCTTGTGCTTCTCGCACTTGGCACGCAGATCAGCCATGTCCAGGTTACCGGTCTCAGGGTCGCATTTGACAATGGCGACACGCATGCCAGCCATCGCTGCAGAGGCCGGGTTGGTACCGTGTGCCGAGGAGGGAATCAGGCAGATATCTCGCTTGGCGCCCGAAGTGGAATCGTGGTACTGGCGGATGGCGCGCAGGCCCGCGAACTCTCCCTGAGCACCTGAATTGGGCTGCAAAGTAGCACCGTCCATTCCAGTAATCTTGCAAAGTTGGTTCTTGAGGTCAGCCATCATGATTTTGTAGCTGGGAATCTGCTCTTTGGCTGCGTAGGGGTGAACGTTGGCATGATTTGAGTTGCCGATGAGCTCCATCTGAGAAGTGGCGTTCAGTTTCATGGTGCAAGATCCGAGAGGGATCATGGCATGAGTAAGGGACAGATCCTTGGACTGCAGATGATGGATGTAGCGGAGCATCTCCGTCTCGCTGTGGTAAGAGTTGAAGACCGGGTGGGTGAGGTAAGATGACGTGCGACGAACAGCCTCTGGGATGGAGTCCAGGAGGGCCTCAGCCGAAGTGCTCATCACCTCATCCCAGATCCGTTGGGTTGGAGAGGCGAGGAGAGCTTCCCTGATCTTTTCAACGCGTTCCTTGCTGGCGAGTCCCTCAGTTGCGGGATTCAATGCGAAGTCATGAAGGACGATGGCTTTGGTCATGTTCCAGAAGACTGAGGGACCGAACTCGGCCAAGAAGGCAATTGTGAAGTCGCGCTCGCCAATCCTCCGCGGGTTCAGACGCACTTGACGGCAGAATTTAATGAAGGATTCGCTAGAGTTCTTGCCTTCACGTAGACGGACGGTGATCGTGTCAGATAGGATCTGTGAGCCCTCCTTGACGCTGATCACCTCGTGTCCATAGTGACGGAAAACCTGAGCCATAGCGCGGGCATAAAGAACGTTCTTAATGGCCATGTTGCGAAGCTGGGTTGGGCCATGCCACACGGCGTACATGGATGCCATGTTGGCGAGCAGGGCCTGAGCAGTGCAGACATTGCTGGTTGCCTTCTCTCGTCGAATATGCTGTTCACGGGTCTGAAGAGCAAGTCGAAGACCGGGGCGTCCAAGCCTGTCCTTGGAGACACCAACAAGGCGGCCGGGAATTCGGCGTTTGCTGCTCTCCTTGACAGCCATGAAGGCGGCATGAGGACCTCCGTAGCCAAGAGGAACACCAAAGCGCTGGGAGTTTCCAACGGCGATATCAGCACCCCACTCTCCGGGGGGAGTGAGCACGGTAAGCGCAGAAAGGTCGGTGGCGGCAGTCAACAGAGCGCCATGCTCATGAACCTTATCTGCGAGAGCCTTATGATCCTGAACACCGCCATGCGTATCAGGGTACTGCACCAGCGCACCAACAAGCTTTGTGCCAAGCTGGTCGATCTCAGCGAGCGCATCAGCGGA
This sequence comes from Sarocladium brachiariae, assembly GCA_008271525.1. NCBI lineage: Eukaryota > Fungi > Ascomycota > Sordariomycetes > Hypocreales > Sarocladiaceae > Sarocladium > Sarocladium brachiariae. The sequence continues at coordinate 318,378 of RQPE01000002.1, forward strand.
AGATAGGTCCATGACTTTGATTTCAATGCCGAACCCCTCAGCGCGGCCCCTCATGACCTCCACAGTGCTGCGGTGAGCCAAGTGAGATACCACGTAGGTCTTTCCATCGAGCTTGGCCCTGGACGCTGGGAGGGTGTTGAGAGACAAAGTCATGGCCTCGGCGGCGGCGGTCCCCTCGTCGAGAAGACTTGCGTTGGCGATAGGAAGGCCAGTAAGATCAGCCACCATGGTCTGGAAGTTCAGAAGCGATTCAAGACGACCCTGGCTGATCTCAGCCTGGTAGGGGGTGTAGCTGGTATACCAAGCCGGGCTCTCAAGAATGTTACGACGAATGACTGGAGGAGTCTCGGTCGGGTAGTAGCCTCCGCCCTGCAACCAGACCTGGTCCTTTGCGTTCATGTCGGCCAACTCGTTGAAGATCTTGGTCAGGCGTGCCTCAGACAGCGCGCTAGGGAAGCCCGTGGCTTCCCATGGAGGGAGTCTGACAGATTCGGGGACAACCTGGTTAAGAAAATCATCCATAGTCTCGGCACCCTCTCCAAGCTCCTTGAGCATCTTTGGCACATCGTCATCGCGGGGACCGATGTGACGGACGGTGAAATCCTCCCAGGTTGCAGGAATGCCTCCGGGCGCATTGTTCAACTGTTGGATCCAACGAGAAGTTCTGATCTTGTTGGAGAGCGGGTTCACCAGCTTGTTGTCATTGTCGCGAGGTTGGGCCGTGGAACTGTGACGGCCAAGAAGCGCATGGCGCATGGACGGCAGATACGATGTCCGAGAGACAGATGCAACACAGCGGCTTCCAAGGGGAGATCCCCGCGAGAGAAGCGACCTCGTCGCCATCGTGATTCGTGGTGTGAGACAAGTCGAAAAAGTAAGCTTTATTAGGTGTGAAAATATTCGTTCGGAGGGTTCGCCGGTCGGACGGAGTTTGAAGAGGCACGGATCTCAGGACACAGTGAAGTCGACGAGGCAATCAAAACATGTTAAACGAGAAAAGCGTCAGAGATTGTTCTCCGATTCGTCCTCTTCTAGTCACTTCGCACAGGTCAGCTGCGTATAGAGAGAGACGCGGATAAGGAAGGGCGAAAACCAACCGCAAGGAGATACGGGTAGCACAGGCCCAGGGGGAAAACCTCAGGAACAGCGCAGCAAGCCAATGAGTTTCAGGACCAATACTGATACTTGAATAAGAATCCCGTCTTCAGCTTCTGCGAGCGAATGGGGAGGAAAATCAGAAGCGCTGTCTCTCTGTATTGGAGAAGGGAGGCAGTGGTAGGTAGAGGTGGTAGAGGTGGTATCTGGAGAAAAGCTACGGAGGCACCACTGGGGAAAAACCAGAAACCTTGCCTACGAACACCAACCACAATAGGCACAGACGATGGTGGGGATGCAGGGTCCCAAGAAGCCCTCCAACGCCTCCGTACTAGCAATGAAAGCGTTCCATCATAGAGTGGGCAAAGTCAAGCCTCCAGTACTTTTTTGGCTTCCAATCCGATGTCCACCCTTCCACGCTATTACCCTATCGCTACGTACGGGATGGATGCAATTGGCTGTCTCGGCAATCAAAGGCACTTCTGGCCTTCTAGAGATTTACTCTATTGCTGGAGAAGTAAGGTCCACACGGCTCCGTCCTCCGTGAATCAATAGTGACACTCCTTCTACGGACGCGACAGAAAGCACTGATAAGAGGAGGTCGATGCAACTGCTACCCGGGCGAAGACGGTTTTGGGTGGCGCGACGATATCGGAGGGCTTGGCTCGGGCCGAAGGAGGCCGATGGTACCAGCTTCGCGCATAGAATTTAGTGGCAGCCTCAGGTACCGCGGATTTCTATTGCAACGTGTCTGACGCGTTGAGCCTCCGTTCCCCGTCGGCCAAGTCATGCCATTTACAACTAAGACAAAGTAGAAATCACATGTAGCCTGATATGCTGGAGATAATGGGCTGTTCATGGGGACGCAATGTGCCATGCAGATTTTCCTGTAGCACGTGTTTCCAACCTCAACCACCTGCGACGCCCTAATCATCTCAATTCTCCTGCCCTTCTCAGTATCCAATAACGCCAGTGATCTTAACCTTGTCGTAACGTATGCTAAATATATGATCTTAGTGGTACCATCGCGGTCAGCCACTGGGTATAGGTGGTGTCCAACCGTGTTCAATATCTCAGGAGGAGAGCCGTGCCGTGTCGGGCAACTTCAGAGCACTTCAACCCAATTCTTCTCCGCCTTCTTCCTCATCCACCGCTCTTCCGCTGCATCCCTCACGATCCTCTCCCGTCCCCCCACCTCCTCCATTTCTTCCTGCATTTCCCGGATCTGATGTCTAAGACCCATAACGAGCATCTTCCCCCACCCAGCGTGAGCTTTACATCGCTTACGCTCGCACATGCCTCGGGTAAGCTCATCTTCCTCGCCTAACGGATCTCCCAGCTTCGATGTTGCGAAAATAGTCTCGCCTTCGGGGGATTTCGCAAAAGCTGCGAATGCGTCGCGGGATGAAATTGTGTCCAGTCGTTGGTCGTAGCCACAGATATCTTCGGTGAACCGACCGGCTGCGATGGCAGTTCGACGTCGGTCTTGGGCGAGATCAATAAGCGTGAGCATCTTGCGACACAACGCTGATTCTTCTTCGAGCGACGCGCGGTCCTTTTCTGCGCGTTTGATAAGAGACTTCTCTTCTTCGCTCAGGACATCGTCGAGTGCTTCTGTATTTTGAAATCGGGATCAGTCAGTCTTGGACATTGAATAGGATTGTTCGGGTACCGTTCCACATACTACTGTCGCTATTCTCAAGTTTATGAGACGTCTTCGAGAATGGGTCTTGAGTCAACCTCCACATGCCGTCCTGGTCAAGCCCTGTCAAGTCGCTCTGTAATAGCGCCATGAACTCGTCCTGTGACATAGAATCATCCAAACCAGAAGAGCCTTTTGCTTTTGGTAGCCTTGCAAGCATTCTCTCCCACCAGATCTGGGCGTGCTCATCAGAACAGAAGACACTGTCTATGCCCTTACTCAGACGTGCCGCTTTCCGGCATGATCCCAAACTGCAGGTCTTCTTGTATATCGTGACAAGGTTGCCCTTTGTGCACAGTGGGCAGATGAACTTCTCGATCAGGGCTTCTCCGGTACCCTTGTCCATATTGATGCATTCTCCATGGAACCAGTCCTCGCAATTTTCACAGCAAATCATCCACCGATGGTCGTCAGGGCCACGACATAGGCAGTATGGTCCGTTGTCAGATTCATCATCGGCTCCCATATCGTCCCCGGATAAGTCGGTAGGGGTAGTCATCGATTTTGGCTTCTTGGTCTTTTTGCTCTCTCCATCAGAATTTGGCCGCTTGGGCTTTTTGATGACCGTAGCCGTCCCTTTCTTCTTACGAGCTATCCCCATGGCATCAGATGTCTCCGTGGACGGCAGGGGCTGTGAAGATGACGTCGCTGGCTCGGAAGCGCGAGGATGCGGTGAGTCAGAGGCACGTTCATGTTTGACAGGGTTGTCAAGGAGTCCAAAATGCGGCTCAGCACTTGACCGTGATGTGTCGTCCATTGTGAATGAGATCCCCGATGAGCTGATGGTGACCCTTCGTCACCACCACTTGGCCGCCGGGCTGATAGTAGGGACTATCAATACGTCCTGGCCATGTCTCTTGAAGTCAAATTTTCCAAAACAAGGACTTGAGAACGAGGCGGACTGTTTGATATTTGTAGAGTTGCAATTCTAACTCACAGCGCGTGTAGCGTGTCAAGACGCGCCAGACTTAGGTAAGCACTTTATGACCCCAAAAGTGTGTCGGTCGATGTTCGGCTTATCCAATCAACTACCAATGCAGTATCAACTTTTATAGGTTGAACCACGCCATCACATCAACGTCACCGACAAGCTTGCGTCGCGACATAAAATATGGCGAACGCACTACAGCCCGCAAAGGCAGCTCTCAATAGCTTTATTGGCCGAAGCTCAGCTCAGTCTGGCCAACGATGCTTCTCCAGCAGGGTCTTCCAGCCCAAGCAGCTCCGTCCAACCGTTCCGCGCGCCGTCGAAAATCGACAGCCCATCGTTCAGAAGCGAACGAAATACAAGACAGTTGAGCAGGCCAAAAGTCGATACAGCTTAGGGGTGAGTGGTACAACTTGGAGATATTCGATCAACCTGGTTGACAATCAATGGTAGCCGTTCTCCTGGAAGGCTGGTCTGCTGTTCGTCCTTACAGCTGGCGGACTAGTGTGGTATTTCGAGAATGAAAAGGAGCGCATGAGGCGGAAACGGATAGCAGAGGCGACTAAGGGTGTTGGCAGACCCAAAGTTGGCGGTCCCTTCGAGCTGACTGACCACAACGGAAAGACCTTCACTAGTGAGATGATGAAGGGCAGGTATTCTCTGGTAAGTCATAGGCCATTGCTCGTTGAGCTTATCAGCGACTAAAAAAAAGTAACAGGTCTATTTTGGCTTCACGCGCTGCCCCGATATCTGTCCCGAAGAGCTCGATAAGATGGCTCGTATGCTCGACATCGTTTACGAGAAAGACCCCGCCTCCGTTATTCCTCTCTTCATCACTTGCGATCCCGCGCGCGATACTCCCGAAGCCCTCAAGGATTACCTCGCAGAATTCCATCCTGCGCTGCTGGGTCTGACAGGTACCTACGAGCAGATCAAGGATATGTGCAAGAAGTATCGCGTCTACTTCAGCACTCCGGAGCATGTCAAACCTGGACAAGACTACCTTGTGGATCACAGCATCTACTTTTACTTGATGGACCCTGAGGGAGACTTTGTTGAGGCATTGGGAAGGCAGCACTCGCCTGAGGAGGGAGCCAAGCTTATCCTGGATCACATGAAGGACTGGAAGTCCTCGAGATCTTAAGCGAATTGCCAATTCAGTCATCTCTGAAGTACTAGATGTATAACTTATGTATCACTACTGGCTTGCATTGTTGTAGAAATTGTATACCGCTCACTTACTTCGACATGAATGTCGACACGAACAAATAGAGAGATGATTGCCTGCTCATGATCTTTGATCAAGAAAAGTGGAGCCCCGCCTCCCGTTATGACTACCACGACATCTACGAAAGTGCAACACTAAATAGAGCTCTGGATCTTACCATCGTCACGCGTTGCACATTCGAAGACATCAGTAAAGCCTCCAGTATTCACATAGACCCAGGCGCCTGTGGTGAGGATAATTCCCTCCCTGGAAAGATGCGGACTCAGCGCGCTTTAGGACGGTTGTCACTCGCATCACGGCTTGCGGCCCCTTCGAGTCCATTCAGTTACTGGTGCTGTCACTCCCAGCAGGCGCTTACCGCCGTTACGTATTCCAGCTTCAGGCGGTTTAGCAGCTCTCCAGTGTCTCATCTAAAGGATGAGCAGGGTAATCTGCCTTTCGAACCAAGCCTCAGCACAGTCAGAAATGAGAATGCCGGCAAGGAAGGTGATGTTGGATTTGCATTTGAGTACGTCGAGGCAGCATTACCCTTTCCATTTCATTAGCTCACAGAAACGCAGCATCGACGGTGTGTTGTATCGGGGCGGTGACCCTATCTCGGGTGCTACCGAAGCCTTACGTGCTCTTCAGCGTCAGAAATTTCGTTACATGTTTCTTACCAACGGTGGCGGCGTGCGTGAGGCAGAGAAGGCGGAGTCGCTTCACAAGAAGCTCAAGTTTCAGGAAGGCGAGGCTGTCATTGGAGACAGAGTCATCCAGTCGCACACGCCGAAACAGGGATGGCCAGCACATATCAAGGAGAATGATACAGTCCTAGTCACCGGCCAGAAGCCACACCGGGCTCGGCAGATTGCAAAAGCGTATGGATTGACTCCTATCCTGCCTACACAGGGCGTTTGACCGAACATTGGAACATCGACCGCCGCTGACCTTTCTACAGCTACGGCTTCAAGAACGTCCTTACTCCCGCTGATATTGAACGTGCATGTCCAGAAATATATCCATTCATGTCTTTCCGGCACTGTGGGCACATTGAGGGAAATTGGAATCGCACTAAGCAGCTTCCTCGAGGAAAACGCGTCTTTACGCCACAGGACCCCTACTCAACGGACATTCCCGAGGATGCACTCAAAATTGATCATGTTTTCGTCTGGAATGACCCACGAGATTGGTCTTTGGACATTCAACTGATCACTGATGTCCTCATGTCACATAAGGGCTACGTGGGAACATATTCGAGTAAGAACGGAGACAGGAGCCTCCCAAACAACGGCTGGCAACAGGACGACCAGCCTTGCCTTTGGATCTCAAATCTGGATCTCCACTGGAAGACACAATACCCGATCAACCGCTTCGGAACAGGAGCGTTCGTGGAGGCGATCAAGGGTGTCTGGCGCGCGGCGACGGATGGAGTAGAACTGCAGTATAACGCCCTTGGAAAGCCACTACAGGTGACATATGAGTACGCCCACGACAGGTTGCTGAGAATGAGACCATCCGGCGAACCAAATACTCTACCAGCATCGCTCAGGAGGGTTTACATGATCGGCGATAACCCTGAAAGCGATATTTCCGGGGCGAATGGGTTCAATCCCGATGATGGGACAGAGTGGAAGTCGATTTTGGTGAGGACAGGTGTATGGCACCCTACAGCTATGGAGCCGGAGCCCAGGCACAAGCCAGACGCGATCGTGTATGATGTGGTCGACGCGATCGTATGGGCTTTAAACAACGAGGGCATCGAGATGACCAGGGAGAAGCTACTGGAGGTTGGTGCAGCTAAGTCTGAGGAGCCAAAATTGGAGGAGGTAACGATGCCAATGGCTCCGGTGGGTAGGATCGTAGTGTAAACGTATAATCTTTGGCCCTCAGGCCCGCGAAATGTTGACATTTGCCTACTCACATGGCAAAAATGTAAAGACATGTCAGAGATCATATTTTCGTGTTGAAAGCAGGAGGCGTGAATGGCAGACGCAAAGCGGTATGAGCGTTGTGTCAAGTCAAACATGCAGCCACGTGCCTGAGAGATTATGCCATCCGTCTTCCAAACACGACCGAGAGCAAAGATCGATATCAGATATTGGCAAGACAAGCAACAACCGTAAGCAGCGAGCCGAACTGAGACCTACAAGTAGTTATTCGATACACGATATGCAGTGAAGTACAACTACGATGAGAATCGCTGGTCTGACGATTAGCACATCGCAGCTGTCGCATGCCAAGACAAGACTAGGCCGGGAAGATCAACCGAAACAGACCAAATGCGGTGGGTTTTGCATTGCAGCATGTGGAGGAGCTCCCACCGAAAATACGAAAAGGTGCACGTGTTGCGGACCTTACGTCATCGTACCCCTACCCTAAACAAAAGTTGGCCCAATGTGTTGAAATGGCATGTTAGGGAATACAGATGGAAAGCAATCAGATTACCTACGGGATACAAGAAAGTTCAAGTAGTCAAAGAGGAATTAGACAAAGAGTCAATCGTTATCAGCGTTGAATTGGAGAACAACATTTGGACGGTAGGTTGTTATCTGCCACAACCGCTGCTCAGTATCGTCTAGTGTGCGCTACTCCCCGCCCTTATGACAGGGGATTCTCGCACACAATGGGCAAGCCCATTTCTTCAATCACTCGATTTCCTGAACCCACACCGTCATTCTCTTGTATCACTGGGCTTTCTTCTGCGCCGTTGCAGCTCTGAAGTATTGAGCGACGTGTCTCATCATCTTGACCAAGGTGTTATTCTTGACATTCAACCAGTTGTCCGCTTCAGTGCCTGCTCTTCACCATTTCGTTCTATTTGGAGGGGCATGTGACCGCCCAACCTCAGCCCACGCATCTCCTAATATTGCCTCTCAACTCGACGCTTGCGCCGCACAATTCCCCTCACTTGGAAAACGCAGTGATCTTCTCTTGAACGTGGAAATCTACTTTGAGTGGTGGTATCAATTACGGAAAGGTGTACATTATGTCTGCACCACCGACCAGCTTGAGCGCTGATGCTGTGCCCTTGAGGTCAGCTCTCAAGAGTGAAGAGGACAACGACAAGACTCCCCCTGCCAGTGGCTCCCTGAAGGGTGAGTTCCACCAAGATTGATGCTCAGCGTTTGAATATCTCCTCTGCAAATATCCTCCAAGCCCAAAAGAACAGCAAATTCGTTCAAAGACGCAGCCTGTGATCGACTGTCACGTGCCACCCATGATCACTTCATTCCCAGTGTCTCGCTTGCACCAGTATCCCCTGTTTGAGCGACTGTCGGTGCAACTTGGCCAAGGCTAACGTCCAGCAGCCGTTCAAATCGCCGACCCTCCACACGAATCTGCACCCGACCAAGATACTCAACTACGCCAATTCACCGCAGGTCTCGGACAACGCCGCTTAAGCGGAAAGTACCCATCTTCTTCGCGCTCCTCCATCACCGACGGATCACCGTCCCTACGACCCCAGGATGACGGCTCATCTCATAGCTCTCACCACCATCGCTTCCGCCATGGGCAGTACTACAGCGAGAAACTGCTGGCTCAAGTTAGCGACTGGCTGAATCACGAGAAAGAGAAAGCCGCTGCTGCTAGAAGCAAGAGAAAACACCATCGACGCAAGTCGAAGTCGCCACCGTCCGGTACTTCAGAGAGACCAGAGGATCTTGTAACCAAGACCAGCAGATCTGATTCTATCGATTCACAGTCTAGCGAGATCTCGTTCGATCGCCTCCAGCGCATCCTCGAAGAGTCAATGGCCTCCATGGGCCTCAAAGACGTTCCCCATTATCCTTCAAAGTTCGGTCGCTCGAAACATAAGAAGAGTATTTCTAGGGGAAGCCTTCACAGGGCTGCATCTTCAGATACCGACTATATTGATGGAGATGTCATTGTGCCGAGTTGCGATTCTTGGCTTGATAACTCGAAGACGCTGAGCTACACTGGTGGGGGTGTCTCCACTGACGACCTGACCGGGAACTCGGTGAGAGAGGAGCGAGACCGTGAAGCATGGCTCACGTTCAAGAACGAGATAATTCGCGCTGCACACACTCTGAGGCTCAAAGGGTGGCGGAAGGTACCCCTCGATGCCGGCGACAGTGTGGACGTCGAAAGACTTAGTGGTGCCCTGACAAATGCCGTCTACGTTGTTACACCTCCTCGGGATCTGCCCGAGACGGACGCCAAAGTCAAACCAAAGAAAATCCTTCTTCGGATATATGGACCCCAAGTTGAGCATCTCATTGATCGAGACAATGAGCTACGTGTCCTCCAACGTTTGGCACGCAAGAAGATCGGCCCTCGTCTTCTTGGAACTTTCCGGAACGGACGGTTTGAGCAGTACTTCAATGCAATTACTCTTGCAGCGCCTGATCTGAGAGAGCCAGAGACCTCTCGGCAGATTGCTAAGCGCATGCGAGAGCTGCATGATGGCGTTGAGCTTCTCTATTCAGAGAGAGAAGCCGGCCCTTCAGTTTGGAGGAACTGGGATCAATGGTTCGACAATGTCGAGAGGATTACGACGTTTCTGGACAAGCAGCTTGATGCGAACACCAACACTATTCGAAGAAGCTCCGTGGTTCATGCTTGGAAGGCAAACGGCTATGTTTGTGGTGTGCCATGGGCACAGTTTAAAGACATGGTCATCAAGTATCGCAAATTTGTCAATTCTTTCTATCGCAACCAGAAAGACATCAACAGCAGGCTTATGTTTGCTCACAACGATGTAATTCTCTGTCCCATGACCCTCCACCCTTCAATTGGCTAACACATTTCACAGACTCAGTACGGCAATATCTTGCGCCTTCGCCCAGATGACGAGAAGTCACCTCTTCTTCAACCCGCAAACAAACATAAACAGTTGATTGTGATTGACTTCGAGTATGCCGGTGCCAACCTTCCCGGTCATGAATTCGCCAACCACTTCACTGAATGGACCTACAATTACCATGATCAGACTCGCCCATGGGCCTGCAACGCTGAACGATACCCGAGCCCCGATCAGCAACGCCGTTTCCTGAAGGCCTATGTCGAACATCGTCCCCGACTGGCACGTGCCGGATCGACACCTCAAATGGCACCTGCGGACAGCAGCCAGACCAATAGCGGTCAAACGACCCCCAGTCTGGTACCTACTGCTTCTTCCAGCAGCATTGTCGACTTCATGCTCGATGCCCGTGTCCCAGCCGGCGAATACACTGCAGCTGAGAGAGCGCGAGAGGAAGCACGAGACAGACAAGTCCGTGAGCTAATGGAGGAGACGAAGCTTTGGCGTGCTGCCAACAGTGCTCAGTGGGTTGCATGGGGCATCGTTCAAGCCAAGGTTCCTGGCCTTGCGGCTGCGGAAGAAAGCGGAGCGAGCCATGAGGCCGAAGAGGACATAGAGGCTGATGAGTTTGACTACCTCAGCTACGCTCAGGACAGGGCTATGTTCTTCTGGGGAGACTGCGTGAGGCTGGGCCTGGTCAAGATGGAGGAGCTTCCTGAAACCCTGAAGGCTAACATAAAGATTGTTGAGCACTGAGTGAATCGTGATTGGGATAGCGACGTGATTTCTCTAGCTCTCCTTGAATTGAACCAGCATAAATGTCTTAGTATTGTCGTAAAACTGAAAAAAGAATGCATCCCCGCCTAGATTCTGTGTCATAGATTCATATGCTTTCTAGCCGTCCGTATGTGTGTTTCGCAGGCTGTTTCATGCATCCAGCTTTAAGCGGTCGAGCATATCGTCAATCTTACCCAGCAAGATCTGATAGTTCAGAGCATCAGACTCAAACTCGTCCTCGGCCTTTTCTCCATCCAAGGTCACCACCATACCCTGGATATCTTCTCCTTTGGCTTCATCGTTCACCGCATCTCTAGGCTGCAGCACTTCCTGGTCCTTCTCTGCCGCGGCGGTCGCCGCATCCGCCAAAGCCGCAGCCGCCTCCGCATTGAATTCACCCTCCTCATCCATCATATCTTCCAGTCCAGCATCCTCAAAACGCAAACGGAACCGTTCAGAAAGGTAGTATCGAATGTCATCGAGTAGTTCGATCGTGTCGGTTTCCTGACGCTCGGTGAGGCGCTCGGCACTTTCTTTTATGAGATCTTGGAACTCAGGCTCGTCAATGTAGTCTTCAAGACGGTAGGCGAGATAGCGTGCAGCGAATTCTTCCAATCGCTGGACGCGGAGGTCCCAGGCCGCATGGATCACATCGTAGATGTTGATAGGCTCGATTTCAGCCTCTTCATTCGAAGGGGTAGCCAAGCTGTTCCTGGGGTTTCCAGTGTTGTGGGTGCGGTCGATGAGCACATTGGAGGTGCCGCTGCCGAGGGTGCTGATGGCCTGGGCAGCCTTGCTCTTGAGGGTGTCGAGGAAGAGCATATCGGCAGCATACAGTAAGTCGAGAGCGTGCTCCAGGGGACACGCGACAGACTCAGTGTAGAGGAAGCTGAGGATGAGCTCGAGCACAGGCGGTGAGCAGTCGACAGTTATGATCCGGAGGTTTGGCTCGTGCTGAGCTTCAACAAAGTCGCCCGAGAACATGCGATCGAAGTATTCACTTCGAATAAGCATGGCCTTATGAACAGGGTATAGGACTGCCTTGCGGGTTTTCGCTGGTGAAGCTGGTGTCGTTACGGCTGCAGGGCCTATTGGGATCGCCGAGCCATTGGAGGTGTCTTCCTTCAGCTCGCTCTCATTTCTCGACTCTTCATCGTCTATCGGTTCGTCAGCCCGCAGGAGGACATCTGCGAAAATCGAGTTGTCATGCTTCCATTTTACATCGCCCACACGATCGACATCTACCACCATCTTGTGCTTCAGGATTCTGTCCCTGAAGAACCCTTCCACCTGCTTCAAAGCCCGCGCGACCTCATCCTGGTACCGTTGTCGCGCGAGCCTCCTATCGCCACCCGCCATGATCGCCTCCCATACGTGTACGACTTCCAAGTCTCTGCTGAGCTTGTCTAGTCCCTTGGCAACTTCTTCCTCAGAAACGCGACTCCCCTGGGGTACGAGATCTTTGGGTACGTCACCAAGGTAGAGGTACCGTAGGATGATCTGGAACGCTTCTACGGGAACAGCGGATGAGAGTTTCCAGACGATGGTTTCAGGCTGTGCCTCGAGCTTCTTCCGGAAATAAGGAGTTCTTGACGAGAGAAGAAATTTGTGCAAGGCGAAGGTACGGTCTCCAGCATGAAGGGTAATGTCGGCTGTGGCTGGCTGAGACCGGTTGAGCAAGGTTGAGATATGAGAGGACCAGTAGACGTATGGATCAGAACTTTTTGAGAAATCGTACTGTAGAAGAAGGTTTCGTATCCTGTCGTTGAGCGCGTTGTAAATGCATCGTTCACCCTGGAACGTGTTCCTTTCCGCCAAAGCGCCTTCAGTGTATTAGTATGAATGAGCTCGCCTTAGGACACAGGTAGTCAAGAGGTATGTACTACTTACCGGACTCTAACAATAGTTGCACAAGTTCATAGTGGCCGCACAGACTCGCCTGACTTGTAAGTATTACCTTCTATTTCACCGCTCCCCAATAATGAACCGGCACAGGAGCCTTTCCCTCACTTACAATGATGAGTGGCGTATAGTCAAATTTGTCCTTGCCGTTAATGTTCACTCCCGCACTGATGAGTTCTTGACATTTTCTCAAATCTCCGTGCCGGCAAGCAACAAGAAAATCGTTAAACTCAGCACTTGTATCTAGAGGGTTCTCGTCTCTCAGAATGCCGCTCTTGATCATGAGGTTTTCCTGAGCGAGAGCGCCCTCCAGCTCAAACTTCTTTAGAACCATGATGCGCGCGAATGCCGGGCAAAGAAACACCAATAACCACAAACAAACGTCTCTTTATGTCAACGGTATGCTCCGGCTCACACAGAACCGGACCCTGGTGAAGGATAACTCAAAAGACGGAAATGTCATGTGAGAGTGAACTGGCAAAGAACCGGAAGGACTGAGGTTTGTCATCCGACCAATGATGTTGGACCCACCAATCGCTTGTGGTTCCCATCATCATCACTGGCCACAGGCTCACCACGAACTGCGCCACAAGAGGATGCTTGACGCGACGTCACTGTGGCGCTTTCTTATCGATTACCCCCCAACGGGAGCGGCCACTGTAGCGTCGTTTGGCGTTGCCATGGCAATGCCCCACTTTGTTTACTTTCAACGTCCTGTACCTACTACGTCCCGCCACGAGCGGCTCGTTGCCAGTAAATGCTCTCTACTGACCAGGGTCCATTGTCTTGCACTGACCTTGTCTGTCGACTTATTTTGACAACCGAGTTTGGGCGGCGGGTCAACGACACACCAACCTCAGTTATATGTTTCCCCCCAGTTCTGTCCTTTTGGTAACTTAGCACCTTTCCTTTCAACTCTGACAACGACACGGGGCCAAACGCGACAACCTCGTCGTACCCATCATATACTAACCCAGCAGCAGAAGACTCGACAAAACTGCGATTTCTTAGTTGACGGTTGTTTTCGGCTTTCGATCCTTCGCCCTTTCTCTTCTGTCCCTGTTGTCTCGTTATTTTCATGAGCTTGCGCATGGGTTGATCATCTGCATCTGCATCACTTCCTGAAGAGACCTCAAGATGTCGTCGTCGGAAGACAAGTATGACACATTGGAGAAAATTGGTTTGAACCCTATCATCCCCCGGCAGAGCTTCTCCTGGGAAACGCGCGCTGTACTAACGACCGTTCGCTCTAATTCTAGGCCATGGCTCTTTTGGCGTCATCCGTAAGGTTCGCCGGAAGGCCGACGGCTTCATCATGTGCCGCAAAGAAATTTCTTACCTGCGCATGTCCCAAAAAGAACGCGAACAACTGCATGCCGAATTCCAGATCCTTTCAACACTTCGGCATCCCAATATCGTCGCTTATTATCACCGGGAACACCTCAAGATCTCACAAGATCTCCATCTTTACATGGAGTACTGTGGCAATGGTGATCTTGGAAGGGTGATCAAGGATCTTGCGCTCAAAGGTCAACGTGCACAAGAAAGTTTTGTATGGAGCATTTTCAGTCAGCTGGTTCTGGCTCTGTTTCGGTGTCACTATGGCGTCGATCCTCCGGAGGTTGGGAGTAATGTTCTTGGATTGACCCAGGGCACAGTTGCTGGGGCGCCCAAGATGCCGGCTGGGACCATGACGATCTTGCACCGCGACCTCAAGCCAGAGAATGGTAGGATGCCGGATCAAGCCGTGGTTGAAGAGTTAAGGCTAACTTTGACTTTTCTTTTTCAGTTTTTCTCGGTGAGGACAACTCTGTCAAACTCGGGGACTTTGGGCTCTCTAAAATGATCAAGTCCCACGATTTCGCATCAACTTACGTTGGAACCCCGTTCTATATGTCGCCAGAGATCTGCGCCGCCGAGAAATACACACTCAAGTCCGACATCTGGTCGCTCGGCTGTATCATCTACGAGCTCTGTGCTCGCGAGCCACCATTCAATGCGAAGACGCATTACCAACTCGTTCAGAAGATCAAGGAGGGCAAGGTTGCACCGCTGCCTGATGTATATTCGCCTGAGTTGAATCAGGTGATCAAGGACTGCCTTAAGGTCAACCCTGACCGTCGACCCGACACAATTCAGCTTTTGAACCTGCCTGTTGTCAGGCTAATGCGCAAGGAAAAGGAAGTTGTTGATCTCAACAAGTCGATTCGATCCCGAGAAGAGGCACTGCGCAAGAAGGAGAAGGAGCTTAGCGAGGCACTGGCGAACGTCAACCGCGAGAGGGAGGCCATGCGCCATGAGGTCGATTCCCAGCTTCGCCGCGAATGGGAAGTCAAGGCCAGGCTCGAGATAGACCGACTGACAAACGTGGAGATTGAGCACCTGCAGAAGAGGTTCGAAGAAGAGGTGCAAGCTCGCGTACAGGCCGAGCTGCAGAAGAAGACAGTTAGCTTCAAGATTGAAGAAGAACGATCGTCGACACCGCAAGAGGATTTCTCCTCGTCCTCCAAATCTGACTATCCACACTCCTCGATTGGAACCACCAGCGGCGATGAGTTCCCATCAACGACAGACATCACTGAGTACTCAACACTCGACAGCCCTGATACATCCCGAGAGTTGAAGAAGCCGAACACCAGGACGCCGTTTGGCCGCGCCCAGACGATGTATGTTGGCCATGCTGGCACTCCAATGGATATCGAAATGATGTCTCCCAGCCCAGCCGCAATCGCCTCGCTGTCACTCTCACCTCGTCGCGGAGGCGCTACCAAGGTGCCTTCTGCTAACACCGGTAATATCTTTGCGGCAGCGAATGCCAGGGGCGCAGATGACCGTTGGGACATTCCTCGTGATCTTGGACTGATCGATTCCGACGAAGAGGACACGATCCCATCGCCAACTCGCAACATCAAATCGTCCAAGAACCCGTTCACGTCCAAGACTAGACCAATTCTCACCTCGCAAAAGTCATGCCCACTCAACCGCCTGAAGACTAAGAACTCAAGCGGTGGGCTGATTTCCAAACAGACCGGACAGGTTGCGACACCTGGCGGATCATCATCTGCGTCGACGTCTCCTACACGCCGCATCAGCAAGATCCCGTCTGCCACAACCCTCCAGAGTGATGGCTCTGCCGTTAGCAACAGTCCCATCCTCGGCCGCAAACCCTCTGCAAAAGCAAGTGCAGGAGGCAGTGACTCGGACTCATCGTCTGCGCTCAACAAAGTTGCAGCCAAGAACAATCTCAAAGGCCGCACCCTTGTGGAGCTGCAACAGGCTCGTGCGGGAGGCCGTCCCCTCAGCGCCGTTATGAGTGCACCGGCTTCTGGTGCTGGAGAAAACAGCAGCAGTCCCAGTCCGAAGCGAGCGTTTAAGGATCGTATCGCGGGTGAGAGAAGACTCAGCGTGGAGTCGGTCGCGGTTTGGGATCCGGAGAAGGATGAGATGCCGAGTCCCTTCCTCGTCAGGGGACGAAGAGCAATCATCAAGTCGGAGCCATGACTCCACGTTCAAGGTCAGCCAGGGGCAAAGGGCTGAAGATGCACCATTACCATCAATCATTCTCAGAGAGTTGAGGTTTAACCTCCTCTCCATCGATTCCCTTTGTTGAAAATCAGCATGACTACCCTCTCTGGAGGGATACGACGCTTCAGATTCATGCGTCCTACTATTGTCATTCTTTTCTTTTGCTTTAATGTTTTTCGGCTTTTGCAAGAGGTATGAAGTGGACAAGGAAGCGACAGACCAAGAGAGAGGAATGAAAGGATATTGAAGCCGGGGCTATACTGGAAGGAGGGGAAGAACGATAGAAAGCGGGAAGCCTGGGTCCTCTTGGATCTGCGCTTTCTTAGGAGAGACTGATCAACCCTTTTGATAGTTTTCCCGTTGCTGCAGGAGTGCAAGGAGTTGGATATGGCGTTCACGGATCCCGGTACACTGGCTCATTCTTGTTTATTCTTTTTATTTCCCTCCTCTTGTGAGGTTTAGGAGAAGCACATGATGAAGAACCCCCCAAAAAATCATGCGACGCCTTATCATGCTCTGTCCCTGTAGCCCAGTGACTGCCGCGTGCAAGAAGCCATGGATGGCGTCGCGGTACAACCAGTATGATCCTTTGACCGCAAATCAACGCTACCAGGAGTCCTTCTGCTTCTGGCTTGCCAGCAGTAGAGACCATAGTCTGGATCTTCGTGAGGAGTTGTTGGTAGGATGAAGTGACTGAACCATCACCATGTGCAAATTCGGTGTAGACAAGGTTGTCTATTCGCCCACGCCAGGCGCCGAGGTAACCCTCAGCCCGTCCCCCCCTGAACTTGAATTGCCTAACAATTCGTCATCAGAAGGGAAACCACATTCGGCTCCTTATCCTTCCCCTCTTCCGGTTCCCCCTCTTCTCGTGCTCAGCCTTTGACGTGGGGGGTCGAAAGAAGCCTGACCTCCAATGGTGGCTGGGAAGAGGAGCCTGAAAGCGCCATGTGAGAGCCACAGAAGTGAGACATTTCGTGGGATATATGGTAGTAGTATCTGGAAGCGAAGAAAGGGGCACAGCGAAGAGGGTGTTGTTATTTCAACCATTGGAGAGTAATAGAGAAATCAGGAGTCCTTTGAGGAAGAAAAGTCCTTCCAAGTTTGTCATCATGCCGCGCTCGCTCCCTTAAATTTCTTGGCAAGAAGCAACGCAAGGGGCTTTCGTGGGAGAATAAGTAATGAAGGTAAGCAAGAACAAGCAAAGACAGGTCGCATCACACTCTTGAGTTGGAAGGCGACATAGAGTTGTGACCCCCGAAGCCCTGTGTGAAGAGACCAAAAAAAACAAGGCCGTATAAAAAAAGAGAACAAAAGATCATCGTGCCGCTGCTGAACTGGACTCAAGAAGAAGAACTCAATCAGAGTAAAGAGACGTCAAAATCCCAAACGAGCCGTGAGGCAGTAATCCATCTTCCATCAGCCGCGAGGCTACAAAGTAATTCATATCTTTTTCATCACAAAGCAATTCCCCAATCAAACGTGAAGACAGTGATTCCCCGCCGTATTCAGACAAGTTGTGGCGCAGAGTGCTCATGCTGATGTCTCACAAACTGTCTCTCCCATCCTCGTTTAAGCAATATGCCTCTCTGCGAATTCTTCAAATTTCCTTCCCGGAACAAAGGTTGCCATGTCTTACTGATGCGCATGCTGCTTTTCCCAGCCTGGGGCCCGTCGAGGGCTGACCTTGCGGCCATTTGTTCTTCTGTGGGGGCTTACCAAGCCCTCTGTGATCCTCCCTCGCCTGGTTGATCGTTGGTGCTCCCAGTTCTTTCGGGTTTCTCATGGGCACTCATCGTCTGTGGCGGTGAGACGATGAGCCGTGCCGGTGTGAGGATGAGTGGCCGTGCTTCGATGAGTGATGTGATGACCCGTGACGATGCCTACTCGAGGAGCCGCTGTTCTCGAGCTCCCTCTCTAGATCCTCCACTCTGGACCTGTAACCCTTCACAATCTCCTTGATGTGTGCGATCCTATCGAAATCCATTTCCAGCTCGTCGAGTTGTCGCAGAAGCCCATGGTACCTCGCAATCTCTGCATCCGCTCCGTCAATGATGTTCCCAGCATGATCATACTGAAGCTGCGTAAACATTTGCGCCTGCTCACTCAGATATCTAATATTCTGCTCGATGCTGGCCATTAGTCGGTCAAAGTAGCGACCTAGGGCGGAGAGAGAAGAGCTGTCAAGGAGGAGCAGGCCCTGACTGCTCGCTCGGCTGGCGGCGCGTGAGCTGCTGGAGTTGGCACCGAGAGCAGCCTGGCCCTGGCGCAAGATTTGTATCTCCTCAGCGGTTAACCCAAGCTGCGTGTCCGGCACGGCTTCGGGCATGGCGAGGAATGCGCTCGCGCTCGCGCACCCGAGATCATGCGGTCAGGCCAGATAAGGGGAGACGTATGATTTCTGGGGGACGGCGCCAGTTTGCGGGAAGTATTGTATGGTGACGGTTGACGATGGAACAGGTCAGACTCGAGAAGGCTGCGGCGGTGGAAGTGTCCGACGGCATGGATCCTGGGGACGTTGATGATGTATTATGCTGCAAAGTAAACCGTGAGCAGGAAGGGTCATGATGTCGATGAGAAGCGTGCGCAACCCATCATGCGGATGTGCAAGGGAAGGCTCGGGAAGACGAGCTGAGCAGATCACGGATGAGTGATGTCGCACGAGGCTCTGGGGCAGTGGATGACAAAAGAGATGGATTCGGGACTCTCTCGGGTCCAAGGTTTGGCGTTTGGGCGTCGCTGCTCTGGGGTTGCAGTGGATGTTGTGATTGGAGAATCCGCGGGCGCCTGGCGGTAAGAACGTCAGGGGAGCTTTATGAGTGCAGGGTAGCTCCAGCTAAGTCAAAGCCTACAGCGTTTCCTGATCGACTTTCTTCGCGTCTTGTCAATGTGTCCCTCTTTTCCATTCTTTTCGTCATTCTGACCCAAGGTAAGACGCACTCAAGAACGGACATCCTCAATCATGCCCCAAATTGGTCGAATACGACCGTATCACAGGCGATGAAACTTGAATGCTACTCGACCACAGGATGGTGACCACTGACAGTCCATGTGGATGCACTCTCCATCTTCCCTACGGCCGGTATCAACTTACTTGGCACAGTGCTAACTTCGCAGACTGTCTCAATGTACCCGCTCATCAACATGCAAGGCAGTATTATTGTCCCAGTTCCGTGGGAGAGGGTACAGAATGAACCGTGCTTGGCTAAGCTACGGGAGAGGATATGTGAGATGGTGGGTGAGAGGCGCTTCAGCTCACATTGGCACCCACACCAGTTGCTATCGAGAGGGATGGTCCGTCCCGCCGTGAACATGATTCTATCGGTTCTGTCTGTCATCTTCCGCTCTGCTCGCTAGATGGGTGTCGACTCAAAGTGTCTGCAGCCAGCCGGAAAGTACGTTAGACTATGGATCGTCGATATCACGAGTCGGTGGCAAAGAACATTGCTTGTAAGCGGCGCAGCACCGCGACACAGCCTGATAACGCCATGGATTCATCGAAGCACATGCTTGCAATTGCCGGTGTGGGGTACGGATTCCACCCGTTGCGAAACTCCTTGAGCTGAATGCAGTGCATTGACTAGCTGGTCTTACTGATGCCCATGGTTTTGGAAGAAGTAACAATGCCGTCGCTTCTCGACTTGTGAAATTCTCTCCCGAGACAAGTATTCTTATCCCTTCTTCACTGGCCCTACAAGCACCACAACCATGGAATGTATTCGCGTAATCACTTCCATCTCCTTACGAAGTATTCTGCTATCCAAGATAACAAATGCGCGGGATGGAAAGACATCAAACAATTGCTCTTCATGAGGTGCCATGCAGGATGTAGGATGCCTAGATTCGACCCGAGAGGGTGGGTGGATGGGAACCTAGCTACGATCACGAGTCCGTCGGCACCCTTGCCGCGCGCATGCCTTGCATGAACACCCTTTCAGTTTCCATGTGGAAGGTGTACGTCGTCGTTGAGCCATCTTCTCCTCATCATTGACGATACAGCTGGCTTCAAGGACCGGCCGGTTGGTGGCGTTTTTCTCCTTTAGGCTTGTCACTTGCGCATGCTACCTCGTGCTGTGCCGTGTGACCACAAACGTTATACGGCGAAGCAAGGTAGTAGGAAGGTGGGAGTCTCGAACAAAGGCAGAGGAGGGGTTTTCCCAAGAACTTATCATCTCAGGCTGTTTTCGAGCCACATCTTCGACTATTATTGTCGAGATCGCTCCAACAGACCGGCTTGGCTTCTTCCAAAGGAACTTATACAAGTCAACCCATCCCTGTCATGGATTGACCTCATGATCACAGGCCAACTACAATGACGTACCGATCCATCTGTAATATATTCGCAACACTACTCATCCCACCACGAAGATTCCGATCATGAGGTCTGTTCAAAGGTTCACGGCGAGCCCCGATAAACTTTGCCGCATGCAAGGTATATGCAACCACCCGTAGTGCAGCCGTCAAGCCCTGCATATACAGTTTGCGTCTTGTTAATTGTGATTGCACAGTGTAGTGATCGGCAGAAGATGCAGATGCTCCCACGTGGGACTTTTGTTCAAGTCGCGGGGCCTCTGGTAACACCAGTGTCGCTCTTCCTACTGGCTGAATGAAACATCAACTGTCCCTGCAAAGGTACGGCACTTCGTTGTTCTTAGTTCCTCACCTCTTCCGTGCATACATACTTTCCATCAGAAGCTGTAGTGGAAGGGGGGGAAGGGAGGAAGACGGGGGCGGCCCGCGATGTTCTTGGAATCCCCCCCCGGCCAAAGCCCTTAATAACAATCGCGAGTAACCTACATAGTCCATTCATGACCGGCTGTTAGCTGCGGTATGTAACTGACGATCATCTTGTACCGCCTTTGGAGTTGCAGTGGGTGCCTTTGCTCCAAAGTCACGTGCGTCTCGTTATATATATATATATGCCGATAGATTGACACTTTACTTCTGTTGCACATCCACATCACCGAATATAGCTCCCATAGTCTGCTTCTAGTAATATAACGCAAGGTCCAAGCTCCTATTCGTGTAAACGGATGGGAATACTTGTGAAGCAAGAGCGAAAGTACCGAGTCCATGTGCTGACTTTTTATTGTCGATCATGCCGGTTGACACTTCCAAAATGCAGCAGATCCATGTTCACTATGGCAGCGCGCGCCTTGTCTTCATTCTGACTGACGTATGTATTTTACCCTTTAGACAGGAACATCGACACAATCATGTTCCCACGTTCCTGTTGAAAGATGCAAGTACAAGAGCACGGTGCACTCGCATTGGTATTGGCCGACATCGCCATCTCAATCCCTACTTTCATGTCGAAGATCTCTGAGATTCATGGGGGTCTCCAAGAACCGATTAAGTTTGGAATTTCAGTTGTTCTGAGGATTCTCGCATCAATTGAGCACTGATTTTCTATTCTGTTCCTATAGCACACTTCGAAGTTGCCAATCCTCCCAAACGTCATCCGGCACAAGCAGGCACATATGGAGGCCTGCTCTAACAACGCCATACGCGTACAAGCAAGACTTAGGTAGCAGTTTCTCTAATTCTCTGGATGTGATAGGACCATGTGTTCTAACGGTTGAATATGTGTCTACCATTGGTTCCGTTCATGCTGAAGGCTAGGTATGGCGGATAGGCGCAATACACAACTGGCCAGCAAAGCAAAATCTCACCAACACCATTTTATCTAGCATAGGGAACAAAGAGTAGTAGCTGAAGCCAAATATGTCTAATCTACATGACTAAAGACATAAATTTCACTACGACTCGTGCTTTTTAGACCTTCCCTGAACCTCTGTGGGAAGCCTGACCCTACACCATCTCATCTATAGGTTCCATACTATCCCCAAGCAATGATTCAAAATAAGAAATTTCGATCGCCTACCCCATTTAATACGTGCTCTTCAGCAGTTATCACAATGAATCCTTTACTAGGAAAGCATTGTAACGTGCAGGCCAAACCTGTTCATCGATCTGAGCCTTGTGCCCTCTCGGCCTTCTTGGGCATTCACCATAAAACTTTTTATGAACCTTGGCCATTCAGAATTTAATTATCGCTGTTTGACAATATCTAAAAAGGGAAAAACACTATGATAAATTTCTAGGCGCGTTCTGGAACTGCTGCTCGTTTTCTAGGCAAGTGAAAGGAAGCGTACATGCATATGAAAGCTTGGAGACAAGGACAGATGCGCAATTCGTATTCACCCTACAGACCAGCGCTTGACAATTCATGTGTTGGTTTGGCGAGGAGATACTCTAGGGTACCTGCAGAGTTCTTCCATCTGTTTTGGAGTTGCCATGAGATAACTTCAGGTCGACCCTCGCAAACATCCAAACTCCTTCCTAGCCCCAGTTGTATACCGGGGCAAGACGTGACATTCCTGAGTAACCTGGCTCTGTAGAAGAACATGGAAGATACCCTATAGTATCTTCGGCTGGCGTGGTATGAGCACGTCCGAGCGTATGGAGCCTATGCGCACTGCCGTAGGGATCTAGCTCTCGGCCTCTCCGAATCCCACTTTCTCTGGTGGGCTGGTGTATGGAGCTCCATACGTAGCTCCATACATTCGTCTGACCCTCTATAGATACCTCCTTCTGCATGCACAACCTCGAAAGACGAAAAGTTGGTGAGTGAGTCCGTGCTGGCGTTGGCTTGGCAAGCCACAATGCTTTAGGTTATCATTTCTCGTTGTCATCCGATCATGGTCTAGAGGCTGCCTGAACTCGTCCCTGCAAAGGCAATAAGTTTGTCAGGCTTGCAAAATGGGTCTATCTTGCCAGAATATACCGAGAGCTGGCCCTCTCAATCTTACGGTAGCGTGATGTGGAACAAGTACGGGATGGGAGATGTTGTATGAGCTACTCAAAATCTCACCTATGATACACCGGGTATCCTCAAGAGAAGTGGGAGAAATCAAGAACATACTCCTTCTCGAACTGACTATGCTAGAACGCTTACATGCAGGCCTTACTCGACTGATTATCCTAAACACCAGTGGACATCATATCTTCTTGAGAGCCGAGTCCTCAGGGCCACCCCCC
This sequence comes from Sarocladium brachiariae, assembly GCA_008271525.1. Taxonomy (NCBI): domain Eukaryota; kingdom Fungi; phylum Ascomycota; class Sordariomycetes; order Hypocreales; family Sarocladiaceae; genus Sarocladium; species Sarocladium brachiariae. Next base: position 341,320 of record RQPE01000002.1, read on the forward strand.
TTCGCGTAATGGCTGGCGTCTGTTTACCGGAGCTTTAGCAGTATACGCTGGTTGTGCAGAAGCTTTTCAGAGATACTTTCGTCACTCTCGAGTCTTGTAACATCTGCTCCCCGTACATCAGGGGGGTGTTTGGTGCCTTCTTTACGGGATGTGACGATAGCTCACCGGTGGCGAAACGTTACAGCTTGCTGGCATATTTTCAAAGTGTTTTTTTTTGTGTCTCAGTTCATGATTAGGTTTGTGAGGAGCGCGATAAAACTTCATAGATTTGCGAACTACCAACTGACTTTTGCTCGTCATCTGTGCAACGTCAGTGTCGATTGATGGAAGGACAAGTTTAACGACATCACCGGCTCACTTGTTCAAGGAAACTTGGCTCGTATTGTGGGATCCCTGCATCCTTTGACTTTCAGTTCAAAAGCTTAAGCACCAAAAGCGTTATATCAGTGAGCAGCTCTTTGTACGGCTGGTCTTTTTTGTTTCGTTTATGCTGGTATGGCCCCCAAGAAACTGGCTGGGTTCGCCACGCCCTTTGACCAAGGCTCTCTCACATTTTGTGTACCCGTGAGAACACGCAACACGACTCAGGGCTCGAATGCAGCCCACAGTCGGTGGCTTTTACGTGTCAAATGGCCTTATTTAATGGTGGTCACACACTTCGCCCCCTTATGCAGGCGTCAGCGTATCACTGTGCTTGATCACAAACCATATCCGCAGCCACTGGTCGAACAGAATCAAGTGAATCGCAGACCGCCACAAGCGAACGAGCTCTTCGAGATAACCCAGGAATCTGGCATGCTACTGCACGGGGAACAGGTTTGAAAATCAGGTGAACCCGTTGTGTTCCTTCTTCCGTAACCCATGCCAAACTTGGCTGGCTTCCCCTTGTCCCAGCTCCATTCACCCCTTCCCCTACAAAATCAACCCAGGATTCTGAGAAGAATCCTCTTCTGGAATTATCTGCTTTGGTACGAACCAGTGGGAGCGAGCTACGTGCCCCCAGAGGGGGTCATGAAGATCTACATGTGTTCAGCGGTCCTTGATCCATTTTCTGACTCCTTGACTGTGATATGCAGGCGCGGGCATCTGCCGTATGTACCGTGGAGGCTCCCCTAGTTCCCTTCAGTCTTTGAAAACCCTTGGGTGGCAGTACCGATTTGCGGGGGCAGGCTGTCTGTACAGAAGGATGTCGCGTATCTCCGGTTGAGCGTCTGCCTCCTCAACGGACTCTGCAGCACGTCCAAAGTGCTTTATGTAGACCACAGGCTATGTCGATGGATTGTGGTACGGATGGCACAGTACGGCTCGATAGAGGCTTTCAGACTATCAGAGTCGGCCCTTCAATCACATGCCCGTAGATTGGCCCCCAAGTGAGTGACTGAAACAACTTGCGCTCACAAACCGGGGAACCGTCAGTGCTGTACATAGTGTTCATGAACATAGCCGTCACATATGGACCAGGAGTTCCATTATAGGTCAACTGGAGTGGTTGCTCGTTTTGTTCATAGCAAACTACATTAATGATCCGCGGCTGATCCCTGATCCTGACAAGGTCCGTCATTCGCTAGGCTGGGAAGGGCCCAAGATAATGGCCGAAGGACGCCCGAAAATTGCAGATGGGAAACCCACTGGGAGGTGCCGGGTCAGATCAAGACTCCTTTGAGCCGTGGGCTCGTCATATTCCTGCACCGTGTATCTTCTGATGGGGTCAGGGTGTGTTGTTCTGGTCCCAGAACGTCTAACATGACACGGAGTGATGTCCAGAATGGGCTTTGACCCCCTGTCTTGACCCTCCTCTCTCCTAGAATCCAGACACGATAGTTTGGTACCGCCAGCGATCTTCCTGCCACCCCCCTCAATGATGTCCATCTTACGGAAGAATGTAACCTTTAGTCGATCAGGATCACCGTTGAAAAGATCCTTCGCTGAGAGTGTGCCCCTTTGGAGATGTTGCTTTTGCCCAGCGGCGTCTGCAGGTTGAGCACTGTTAGAGGCACAGCCTGCCCGTTGGTTCCAGAACAATAACCAACCGCGTCAGATGGTACAACACAGGTTTGGAATCTCTATCCAGCCCCACTGGTGACCGTTGAGTTCTTGACCGTTAGACCATGCGGGCACTATTCGCACCAGGTGGACCGCTCCTTGCAGGGCTGACTTCTTCAGAGAGAATTCAGCCATTCCCTAGTTGCGAAACTTCTGATGCCGTTCGCAAGAACACCTACCTATAAGACATCTCCTAGTGACTGGCCCGATTTCAGGAAAATATCAGAGACAGAGCGCTAGGGCTTCCATATTTCATCGGTGTCCCGGAACAGATGGAGCGGTGATGTCGAAACAAGCCGAGGAAGACAGATGGGGTTGCACAAGTTCTAAGCGAGGGCTACCCGCATTGAACATGCATTGCTGACCAAAAGAAGAGAAATGTGCATGTACCAGTACTGAACAGTCTTCTCATGGGCGTGAGAAGCCGCTAGTGATGATATACTATAGCCTTCCTGAGAAGCAATATAGTACGGACTGCAAACTTTCGCAGCAAGGTCATGAGGCCATTGGAATTTCCACAAGCACAGGTGCTTAGCGGCTTCCTTGAAAGCAATTTGACAGAAGCACGGGCCATGCACCTTTAGGTGGTCGGACGACAGCCGATAACGGTCTGGGGCATTTCCCTTTCATCCCAAGGGGATTTGCGCGTCAGGAGAACTCTACCCGCTTGGATTTGGTTCGGGACAGGGTAGTGCCGGACCAGTGGGCATGGTGGAAGTTGCAGCCTGAAGTCTCCGAGGAAGGGCTCCCCAAACCCCTGCAGAACGCCCAAGAAAGGTGGTCTTACAGACGCCAGAGGTGCAGCCTATGTATTTCCCTGAGCAGACAGTTCCGCAAGTTCGCTGTGCTGAATATGGTGCTCTGCGGGCGCAGTCATGGGCACGAGGATGAGAGTCAGCTAACCAAGTAACGCACTTATACCCAATATGTGGAACAACGCCCCCAGAATGGTGACACAAAAGGGCCTATGCCGCCATCAGGAGCGAAATTGGCACATCAAAGTGTGCCAGACGTAGGCTCGAACGGTAATAAGTGGCCTAGTATAGGACCACCAATGCCCTTGTGGTGGGATGGAGTCGCCGACTTGCTGACAAAATGAATGATGGGGACCAGTACGCGTCACGCGGTATCCCTCCTTGCTTGTCATTGTGCATGCACAATTGCAGCAGTGGTACGCTGGATCCCATAGTGATGTGATGCATCGTCGGGTAGTAGAAACACGATCATACCAATTGGGTTGATCCCGGCTCGACCGCCGGTCCCGATGAGTCGATCTTGCCCAGATGAGCGGCACGAATATCCCGGTTACAATCCGAAGATCTCAGGAGTCTAGCTGAGGTACACTATTGATGTGGGATTGAAATCCGACACGGCATACAATGCATGCTGAGTGTTGCTAGCTATATCAAGCTTCATGCCCGTTAGAATGCATGCAACGTCGACGTGCCAAATAGCCTATCATACAGGTCTATCAAGTTATATGCAGCTGAATTATATGTTAAAACATCAGGGTTCGATCGGTACGGGCGACTTATTACTCTCTGGAAATACCTAGATCCCTCATAAGCCGAGCACATGTGACGGGACGTTTGAACAGTATAGTAAGTTATCACTTGCTAGTGCTGGGTTTGGTCTCGATTGGCAAATTGGACGGTGAGTCCATGAATCGGTGGGACATATCTTCCTTGACGCACCGGGATATTGCTTCTTGTCATTTTCGTCTGATGTGCTGGGAAGCAAGGTTCCAGAGTCATACTTCGTGGAAGATGGGTTATGCCAACCGCGGCAGGGCTTTGGCGTTGTGTGATGCTGCCGTTACCAGGATGGGTAATCGAATCGCCAGCGCGGCGGGTAGTGGAGGCTTCATCCAGAACCGTGATCCTTGCCACAAATCTGGCAGGTCATCGTTTCCGGTTCCGTTAGCTGGCGACCAGTATGCCGGCAACGAGGCTGCATCCTGCCCTGTTGAACTGGGAGGATTCAATTGAAGACTGGCGGTTCTTTCATAGCACAAAGCACCAGTCCCGCCACGAGGGGTGATCACTGAGAGCTATTAGTACATAGAGGCTAAGATTAAGGGTCAGGCTACCTTGACAAGCGGGACAAGGAGCTGTCGTCAAGGTCAAGCAAGGGTGAACGTGCCGCTGTGTTGGCGGTGCAAGGATGACTGAGGGAGGGGGCGTGGTTGCAAAAACAGAAGAGGAGCCAAGGCTTATTTCTGGCCGTCTTCGAAACTTTTAGTCCACATCTCGCGTGGCAGGCATCGTGGGTCCACTTGCAAGGGAAACCTGGCCTGATCGACGCGTGGAGTCTGGAGATCATTACTCTATAGTCCGCCATCGGCAGAGCTCTCGGTCTGATATGTCCCGCAAGGTGGCTGTTCTTGACACTCGAGCACTGGAAGGGATACAGTGGTCAGCAGGAGATGAGGTCAGCGGCAATCGCACTTGATGGAGAGATGAGCCAGTGTCGGTTGATGACGAGAACGTCATTATGGCCCATGAATGCGAGCCACCATCAAACGGCAGGGACCGGACAGCGTGGCGCTCGATCTGGAATCAAAAGTTCTGGAGAAACCCACCGAATTCTCAGGTTAAATGCACCGTCCGTGATTAAAGTTGGAATTGGATTGCCATCCGCAGAAGGTGAGATTGGCCACTGTGCGCCACCAGTCGGTGAGCCAGGTTCCATTACTGACCGTGGAATATGAATATGCAGTCCTGATGCTACCCTACGTCGGGACGTGACGCCCAGACCTGACCCCGAGCACATACCCTGACACCAACACAAGCGTGGAGTAAACATGGCGTCAATCGGTCTCTAATAACTTCACCTTTAGTGGTCATCGATATCTGGTATGTGGGAAATGTTGAGAATTCCTCGAGCACCGAATCGCGCTCGCTCTAGGCTCGAAGTTGCAAAAGTTGCGAAGGTCGGTGCTCACGTGCCCTTACGTGGCCTCAGATATCCCGAGTTGTCGTGCAAAAAATCGAATCTTGATCAAAGCTCTCACACTGGTCCATGTTCCAAAACCAGGATGCCCTCGTTGGAAACCAGATTGAAGCACAACGAACTGTCACAGGCGTCAGCGCTTACGTGCACGATACAGCCACATGGCGCTGAGGCACGCTGGCGCCCAGCACCGCCAAACCCCCAGTCTTAGCATAGGAGGCACAGTGCAAGTGCTAAGGGAGTCACTTAGGTAAGGTAGGTAGGTAGTACTTCTACATATAGTAGGTATTAGCACCGACAGTACTGCACCATCACACCCCCATCCACCCTTCACAGTACCTTATGTACTCGCACGACCTACCTTAGCACTGTACAGTAGTATGCATAGCACGGTCCTGCTTCTAAGCGATGTTCCTCAAGCCCGCCTCAACCCTCTTCGCGGGAAGCCCCCCCTCTTCCCCCCCCTGTGCTGATCAACGCTGCCATCTTTGTGATCACCCGACTGTTCTGGAAGTCTACCCCGAAGCTATCACTTCACCCTGGTTCATACCTGCATACCCTACCAATCGGCGCGCCAGATCTTGCCGGCAAGACGGGACAGGTGCTGGGCCCTACAAGCCCAGTTCCACGCTGCTCAGCGACATCATCGGCCGAGACAGTGCTCATTCTTGGCTCTTACACTCTTCTGACAAAGCACTCATTTTAGCCTAGGTTCGTTCATTCACTGCTACTTTGTCGCCGGCTGAGAGCGCGACAGGTGTCGCATCTGCCGAAAGTCCAGCGAAGTGGAAGCCTTCGGTGACGATTGGACAGGATGGTCACGGCAACAGCAGCAGCATTTGTACACCTACTACATGTACCTATCGTTGTTCCAAGGTTGGTCCTTGTTCTCGATCTCGGGGACGCTCCGTATTGCGACGGTGGCTTTTGTGCGGCTCTCCATCCGCACAAACAGGATCCCAAATAGTTCCCCCGAGTACGGACGAACAATTGCTGACTTAATGGAACCCAATGAGTTAGTGAATAGCATGTCAGAGACTTACCCCGAATGGCTGGCTCCACGGGCGCCGCTCTGACGGTTCATTGAGCCCACACGAGGCCCTCATTAGTACGGGTGCTTGAGGCATTGCCAATGGAGTTGCCCGCAAGTCTGAGCTACGCCCAGCGCCGTCCAAGTGATCCAGAACCTCAACGCACTTGGACACATAGCTGCGGCAGGGCGGTGAAGCAAAAATTTGGACGATTTTGCCCTCGGCGACCTGGTTGAGATGTTCGTTGCTGAAGAGGTTTATTTCGACTCGTCTCGTTAGGCCTGAGATCTGATCGTTTATGTACTACGTACAATAAGTGAGCGTCGCCCCACACGCACCGGCGATCAACCCCTACGATATCGGCGAAGTGCTCAAGATCATTTCGGGAAGAACTCTTAGATACCATGGAACGCGCTGCTACATAGAAGTTACGAAATCAGCCGCGCCGTTACACCTCAGCCATCTGAAGGATAGAGCGATGATCCTCCACATGCCGCAGTCGCAGTCGGAGTCGCATTGGTATCGCCTTCGTTTTCTGGACAACACGTGTACTACGGCCCTGAGGGCACGGGACGGTACCCTGTGAGTCAAGGAAGGTGTTGTGTCCTGCGACGGAGAAGCCGATATTATGGGACCATATGTTGACTACGATGAGAGAATGAAGCCCCCGTTTGTATCCATTGAACACGCAAGCGGTCTTGTCAGTGAACTGTGCCCAACTCCAAATGAGGCAGACTTTCTCATGTCTAGCGCCGCTACAGGAGTCGATTCTAGCAAAGCCCAAGCACCGACCACGTTTAGGACGAAGACTAAAAGCATCCAGGATACAAGGTTGCCGCCGGTCCATTCCAGTCTCTCGGGTGCACATTTACCGATGGCTGGCTGGCAGATTGATTTTGGGTAAGGACCAGTTGGACCACATGGTCAGCGAAGGGGTTACCACCACCTTTCCGCGTACCGGCCGACGAGGCTCCCATCATAGTCGATGCAGGCGTAAATTGTCGCTTTCATCTGGAGGTATGGGCTTGAACAGATGGACCACGTAAGGACGGGCCCTATGACGGTTGACTGAATGGAATCTGGGATCCTTCTGCCTTGACTCTGTGCAGGTTAAACCTTTCCTGCTTCAAGGGACAATCTGTTGCGTCAGGGGCTGACGGAGGCAGCGAAGCCGATCTCAGCAATATCCTGCGCACCAGCTTACCCCATCTGGGAGGATGGTCTAGCGAAGGGGGTGTTTCGTTGGCTGGGTCAGACGGCCACCCACGCGATGAGGCGCATACGCTAACACTAGCCGCGACCTCGCTTGCAAGTTTGACAGCTTGGGTTCAGCCGACCTTCTGAAGGGCTGGCGGCAGCTTGCTTCCGCAAGGCACCCAGTCCTACTACTCGTACTTGTACAATGGCTTTGGTTCAGTTACGGCCCCCCGCGGACCTCTTGAGCCCTGGACCATGGTCGTTTGCACCGTCATGACATGACTCGAATTTCAGACGAAAACGACCGACAAGTTTCTCGACGGCACTCGCTGTTCAATCTCATGACTTAGTTTGTCATCGGCATAACTGCCGACGGACGCACTTGTCTGCCAAAGACTTGCGACACCAATCAAGAACTTTAGACGTCGTGCGCCTCGAATTGCATCATGTTACATTCGAGCATGATGCTGGTTTGATCCAAGTTGCCGGATCCCGCCAGAAGTCTTATGCCAATCCAGGCCAATACATCGGGGTTTAACGATAAAGCGCAGAATGAGGCTCACTGGAAACGTCGATCAGGTAATCATCCAATCGTTAACTAGGGTTCCCCATTCGCTTTAACTCAGCAGATCATCGGCATAACCTTTGTTTATCAAGCCGGTTGCGTCAAACGCCTGGATAACGGTTTGCCGACTTGCTCCTCGTCTCATGTCAGTTCAGCATTGAGACAGTGCATCACCACCCGTGGTATCAGCGAGGCTGGGTCACAAGACCCTAGCAACTACCTGGTACCATGATGAGGACGTGCAGAATTGGGCAGCCGGCATAACTTGCGGCAAGGAAAGTGAAGCGTCGAACTGGCTGGCCTGAACATGGGTTTTGATCCTCCAGGACATACGTCAACCTTTGTGGACAAACTTTCCACCATAGTGGACCACTGACTCGCATTGGACTTTGACTTGCGTGCACTGACAAGCAAATGTATTCTCAACAGAGGATTGAGTCCAGCGGGGCCTGATGCATCTGTTCAGGGAGCACAATACGTTCAGTTCCTGTTCGGCGTCGGAGATATTCTGGCGCAGCGTTCCCACGGTATCAGGGCCCCCTTCCAGGTTTCGCATTCCGTGAGGAAGCGCAGATATGTGTTAGAAGGCTGTCTTTCGACGGAGCTGCATGAGGGCGATCCATGATGACCATCAACGGAGCTAACCTTATACAGCCAATGTACCAGCGATCTTGAGGAGACAGTAGGGAGCACGAAGCCACAGGATTCTTACAAAGATCTGACATGTTGGAGGGGGACCATGGAGGGCTTGCCAAACTAACTCACATCCCCGTTTCGACCCTTGGCAACGGGCCACCCTCCATGAAGAAATCTCACACCCCAGGCGTCAGTTCTCTCCCTCTTTCTGTGGGCAACCGAACGCCCAGGAAAGCTTCACACGCCTCGAGGGGGGGGGGGGGGGTGGAGGAGGGGGTTCCTAGCTAGCTTCTGGACGCCCCTAGGCCCAAGCCTCCTCGACACACCACACCCCCTTAGGGTTCCCCTGGGCTGGGTTGGACTTCCATGAAGACCGCCAGAAGTGATTGATGGCTGTTGACCCAGAGCATGGTGAAGCTGGCCAAATGGATTTGACCCACACACCAACCTCTGGGTGACAACTCTGTGTCGCGGCGGCACAGGGATGATCGTGTGGGATTTACAGATCTGATATATGTCCTCCACCCACTTGGCAACCTCCGTTAGGCCTGGCTTTGGCACCTCTGCGTACTTAAGTCTACGACATCCCACCCAAACCAGTCGAGTGGGCTTCGAATGCTCATATCTTGCTTTCGTTGGAACATCAAATCGAATTTGCGCCTGCAGCTGTATAACCAAACCTCCTCTAATGACACCTTAATTGTTTCCCACGACATCTGCCCCCACTCCATCACCGCTCCAGCCGAGTCCAGTGCTCTCACCTCATCAACTGCCACTTCTCCTCAATACGGTCGTCTCGACCTGGGAATCGCATCTACGACGCAAGAGGGTGCAGAGATAGGATCTCACCATGGCTACGGCTCATCTTGCCCAACCTTACGCGCACCGCGAAAGGCATTACCGCACCCAAATCGCACATCCGCCATCGCCACCAATGGAGGAATCCAAGTACTCTCTACCCTCTATCTCCAACCTCATCAGCCTCGCCGATGCTGGCTCGCCCACATCAGAAGCCGCTTCATCACAACTGTCCCCTCGCACAGAAGGTAGGTGTCATTGTCAAGCGCAGCATAAACCCACGTGGCTAATAAGTTGAAATCAGGGCCTTCAGCACAACGGCACCGTTTCGAAACACCAGTTATGAAGGCAGACAGCCGGCCCGGATCCGGATATGCGTCTGGGCCCCAAGGCTCGAGAGGACTTCCGCCAACACCGCCGATGAGCGTTGACGCCTCTTTTGAGGGCCGCAACTCACCTTCTGCCCAGTCTGTCAGCCAGCTGTCGGCAGCTTCGGGACCAAGTGGTTACGACCATGAGACAACGCCACCACTGGAGGCTGACCATCGTCGGCCTCAGCCGGCTCAACGAACTCAGCTCCCTCACTATGCCCAGCAGGCTCCTGCGCCAACCTCGTACCCCCCCGGCCCGCCGCCTGCTGGAATCTACGGCCAAGCCCCTCCTCAGGGACAAGCTCTTCCTCAGGTGCACAGCCTGTTCTACCAGCGTTCCTTGCCGCAAACGTTCCCGCCCCCGATGCCTGTTGCGGTGGGTGGATCTAACCCATGGCAGCACCATCACTACCTTAATCCTTCCCACGGACCATCCTATCCTCAAAGCCAGGATCGTTATATTTGCCAAACGTGCAACAAAGCGTTCAGCAGGCCAAGCAGTCTGAGGATACACTGCCATTCTCACACGGGCGAGAAGCCTTTCAAATGCCCTCACGCGGGCTGCGGCAAGGCTTTCAGTGTTCGGAGCAATATGAAGCGGCACGAACGTGGCTGCCACAGTTTTGAGGTCACTCCCGGTCTTGCACGATGACCGACGGAGAGGGTTCAGAATGTTTTAATGGAGACGATGGGCCAAGTGTGCTGCCTACGAATGGGGGGTCATTTCTGAGCATGTCCACTTTTGTATTTTGATTTTCTTTTCCCTTGATATTTGGCGAGGCGTTTTGGGCGTCACCAATCTGCTTCATGTACTGCGGTTGAACGCGTTAGGGAATACCAGCCAGTGATAATGTGTTTATTTTGAGAAGCAGAGCGTTGGATCTTTTCGGAGGAGGACTGGCATATGCGCACGAGCAGAGTGGAAAGCAGACTTGCATATACCGAGGCGTTCATGGCTTCACGGGACACAGGCATTTGCCACCTATAGGGAACGACAGACATGGCCAGGGAGAGAGCAAAAGAGGTGGAGAGAGAGAGGCAGAGGCAGTGAGGCAGCAGGGAGTGACCAACTCCTAGAATACAAACAAAACATTATCGAAAGAACCAAGTCCCGATGTTCCATTCGTTTCAGGAGTGTGGTCGACAAGTATCAGCGAGAGCAAAGCGAGGGCAAGGCGAGCGTTTGGAGCAGGGTTGAAAAGCTCCCCAACGGGGCCGAATGGAAGCCTGCGGCAGTCAGGCTGCAAGGAAACACAGGTGGGCGAAACACCAATAACACCGGACATAAGGCTCAAGAAGGCATCCAAGTAGTTCACAACTGAGCGGGCGGTGCAGGTGGTATTTGGTGGCGGCTCGTTCCCAAGGGGCGCGGCGCCGCTCTACGGCATTACTACCAATACTACATTGCTGCTGCAGCGGAGGTCGGGTCTTGGGTCTTGGTGGGAGTGTGTGTGGGTGGGTGATGCTACAAGTAGATACAAGAGGAACGGGCGATCGTTTTTCTGGAGCAACCCAACGGGAATCCTTGCCCTATAACAGAGGAGTCGAGGGTTCTTGGGAGGAGGGGGCGTGGCCATGGGGAGGAACTCTCCGTGTGGTTTTCTGCGTGAGGTAAAGGAGGAGAGGAGGAGTAGTAGGAGGCGAAGCCCTTTTGGTTCATCACAACGGGGGTTGGGTGGTAGTGGGTATAATTACCTCCATTTTTCCACTAGTGAGAAGAAAGATGCATGAGACGCATTTCCGGGGACCACTCCCCAGTGCAGGTTTGCTGGGAGAAATGCGCGGTATATGTGTATGTATGTATGTGTGTGTGTGTGTGTAAGCATGTATGGGTGAATGTGTAGTGCGTGTGTGAGTTTAAGGTGAGTGAAAATGATGTATGTGAGTGGACTCGGGCGCGGGCGCACACACACACTAACATACAAGTACATACATACAGTATTAGACAGGATGTTAAGCGATGGTCCATGTAAGGAACCGAATCTGGTATGGAGGCACTTTTTTCTTCTATCTCTTTTCTCACTCACTCACGGGGGCGGGCGCGACAATAAAAAAACAAGCAGACCTAAAATGGGCTCCATTCGAGTGCATACTTTGGGGCGATGAGGTGCCTATTCGTACATCAGCGACCAACTGAACACCATGGGTGTCCTCCCTCCCTTTCACAGGCCGGACAAGCAGCATTGGCCAAGTAGGTAAAGAGGGGACGAGGAAGCACGGACGGGTGTGTGTAGTGCGTGCGTGCGTGCGTGTGTGCTTTGTGGTGCATTTCGTTGCCTTTCCTCTTCGTGACGTATATGTCATTTTGTCGGCGAATATGTTCTTTTGACAGCTGCCAATCTCTGACAAGGTGACTTACACGGGTTGACTTGTTACTATTGTTTCTCCAGGGGCGTGGGCGTGGGCGTGGACGTGGGCTTGGGCCATGGACAAGGACAATAAGAACAGTGGTCGGCCATATACCGAGACCATCCTTCTATGCTATTCCTACAATGAAGGTATACGATTGCCCCGGAGCTTGCATTAATAATAACAATAATAATAATACAAAATCGAAACGAAAACACCGGCCTCGTGAGCATTGGAAACTCAACCTCACGCTCATTGCACGTGCGCATATACCCCCAGTTTCCCCCTTGGTCAACCTTCTACAAGGTAGTGAGTGAGTGGTAGTAACACTTGGTACAGCAAAGTCATCGAAACGCACGCGCCTCTCTCTCTCTCTTGAAATTCTCCGGTAATAAAGCGATGATGAATTAAATTTCGAATCATGATCATGCAAAACCCACCCCGCCTTGACCATGGCCGCATGAATTCAAGCCCCCAGCGAACTAAATAAACCCTTTTTCTTACAACCAGGGCATAAACAACCAATGCGCTACGACCGTGTGCTTTCCCATTCTCATTTCTCCTATTTTGACATTACGATACGTGGGGGAAGAGAGTCATCATGCTTGTCAAGACCCAAATGGAGTGGGTTACAAAAAAGCCAAGATAGAGGCGTGGATACAATTACGACAGTTGCTTGCTTGTTTATTGTTGATGTTTGTTGTTGTCGGTTGCTGGTGGGAAAGCTCACACACACAGATGTACACACCCGGATTAACTCAATTCGTCGAGGAGTTCGTGAAGGCCCAGGCTTTGCCTGGCACGACGTACGACGAACTCCACCAGTATTACACACCACTGTTTACTCATAGGGAATTGAGGTTGCCCTTGTGCGTGCCTGTAGAGAGAGAGCTACAGGCATCTTCCCTGTTGAAGGGGGGAAGGGAAGGCTCTGGTGGAAAGGGAGCCACGTGGAGGATGGGAAGCTGTCGAAACTTTGGGCAGCAAAAAGTAACAAGAGCTGAAGTCCACAAGCCGAAGAGGCAAAAAGCTCAGCGCAATTGCCAATCATGTGTATACTACACTACATGCACTATGCATGTGAGTGAGGTACAGTATACCCTGTTCGGACAAGTTAAATCAAACGCGCTCCTGGTTTCTTTTTTTGCCATGCCCTTTCTTATCTTACTCGTACACAGGAAACATAGTATTTAGTACCAGGAATTGGTGGTTTAGTACGGAGTAGTTTGTCCTAGTTGGCCTGCTACCTTGTTGTTGGTTCCCGCGGACAAAAGCCATGTCTCATCTCACTTTACTTCTGCCCGGCTGCTCGCCTGTTTCCCATCTCCACTCTTTGCTTACTTTAGTTCTTAGCTGCTATCAATCCCATCTTCTCTTTTTTTCTTGTTCCAGAGTTCTATTAAGTGTCGTTTGTCTCAGCGCTCGAACCTTGTGTTTGCCTCGTCTCTCTCTCCCTCTCACTCGGTGTCTCTCTCTCTCTCCATCCCCACACACCGGGGGAACCTTTGCCGGCCCTTCCTTTTTTTTCACACTCAAGAATCGAGTCTCTTTACTTGTTTGCCTTTCCTTTTTTTTCTTTTCTTTCTTTAGACCGACCCTATGACGATCCCTCGCTTTCGCTTTTTTCTCTCTCTTTTCTTTTGGCTTTCTACTACCAATCTAGCATTGGCAAATACGCGTAGTCTGTTACTGCCGCGGGCCGAAAAAGACTCGCCCGTTCTTCTTTTGCTACTACCACTCCGTACTAGTAGTGGTTGGCTTTTCCCTGTTTTTCTCCAAACTCCCCACTTGGGATAGGTTCCTTTGCTCTATAGGTTCCTTTGCTCTCTCTCTCTTTTTCTGTCATTTTTTCTTTTTACTTTTGCGTGGAGAGAGGCCAACGAGAACAGACAAGGCGTGCCCGCAGGATTCGAGCTAGTACAGCATGTCTGCGCGCGCACGCGCCGTTGGAGGTAGGGAGAGAGAGTGAGAGAGCCAACCCCAGGCATGTAGAAATACGGAGTACAAGTACAGTAAGCAGGCATGTGAAAGGACGGCCGAGACTCAAAACAAAAGTGTTGGCCCTGGACTCTCAGCAAAGTGCAACTAAGAGAGGGCCTTTTGGCCTGGCCTTGATTACTTCTTCCATCTGCTTCTGGCCTACGTCCGTGAATCATTACCGTTATCGTGGTTCACAATGGAACATGCCATTAAGCGACTCCTCCCAAGTCACTTTACCTGTTGGTCCCCTGGTGGCCTTTCATGGGCCGGGTCTGTCGTAGAAACAAGCAACCAACCAAAACATACTTGTACGACTCGTTCAACGGCAAATAGGGTAACCGAGGCTCATTGCTGCGTCCGCATGAGGCTGAGGAGATTACGAAAGCACGCGCGCGGCGCAAAAGGCCTAAATGCACGGGACACAAGATGCTCCGCCTCCGCACCGCTATCCGGATGCACAATAATAGTTACGACAACGAAATGGGAACACTATCATCAATTGGACCCAGCGAAAACCGCATGGTCGGTCCCTGAACTTTCACGCCTTTTGTAAATTTACCCATTATGCTAAAAAAGAACCACATATTTTAGTATGTACAAGTATGTACTTGTAGTAGTTCAACTAACGTTACAGCTCGGACTATGGTACGGATGGGGAACCGCCACAAAACTCCCACTCCCCAAGCCCAGCCCAGCCATGCCATGCCATGCGATGATCGGCGTTTAAACTTACAGCGACTACCGCGGAGTAACTCACACCTCCCGATTCCTGGGCTAATTAACCCGTATTGATCCAGCCCTGAGATGGCCGTCTGTTTCCTAACTAGTTGTATCCGTACTTTTTAGTTATGTCTTGCCCCCGCCGTCCTGTCACAGCCCCAAGGCAGACAGGCGCGCACGAACTCCACGACGACCCAAACATGTCACACACTAGGGGAAGCCAGGCGATGTGGGCATCTCGAGCGTAGGTAGGGACGAGCTCATCGTATCTATTCGTATTGCCTGCTTTGGTCAAGCCTTGGAGTGCACATTCCACGTGCGCACACACCGACTCTTCCGCGCCGGACTCGCACGATAGAGTTGGGCCATGGGCCAGGTGGGCAAGGAAGATGCCGCCGACTTGGCAACGCCTCACCTTTTTCTTTTCTTCTCTTTCTTCTTCTTGTTTTTTACGGTGTTTTTCTTAGAACAATTCTTATTCTATTTCTTCTCTTTCCAGCCTTTTCAGGGGAGGGAAAAAACCCAGCTTCTGACTCTTGTCAGTCGTACTGCCCTGCCCCCCGTCTCAAAGTCCCTCTCCATTGGTATCTCGTACCAGGGGGGGTGATGGAGCTGGTAAAGAAGAACCCACCCTCCTCGACGCCACGATGATCCGGTGCAATGGAGAAAGGAGGGGCGATCCTTGGGTGAGATTGGAATCAATAGACTGAACTCCGTACATAGGCGTGCAGGGCGATCATCGGGCGCGCGCAGCAGCCACCAAACGGTGTTCCTGTCTTGTACTAGACCGTCCTGCATGTCTCTGAGAACCCGAAGGCTGCATATCTTGGGAAACTACTCGTATAGTAGTGTTGTACTTTGTATGTGTACGTAGAAATTGGTAGTACATGGAGTTGTTTTGCGGGACCAGGTGGACGCACATTACATACGCTGGCGACATACCTTTGAGGTGCGTATAACGTGCATATAGTAGTGACTTTTACACTCTGTCACTTACCTTGGCCATCACAACTTTTTAGTAGATTTCACTTGCAGAACGGTGCGGGATTCCCCTTGCTTTTCAACCCCTCCCAAGAAAGACATTTCATCAGGCCGGACGTGGCGCCCCTGCTTCTCTCCGCGGATAGCTTGCATCTGCAGCATCAACACACAAAAACAAGCACACTTTACGATAACAGAGCGCCCACACGGCATCCCGGTCGAGATGCCGTGGGATCATCCCAGCCGTTCCAGGCGATGCGATCTGTCCTGGGCAGTTTCCGAACTGGGCCAGGAACTCATTTCGTGCTCCTCTTTTTTTCTTCGTTGACAGTCCTTTTTCGGAACTCCCGACCCCTGGTCACCTCGGTTAGAGAGAGGCTCAGAAGCTCATGGGAGTGTGAACATGTGTGAGTGTGTGTGTGTGCCAGACAAGCAAGGTACCCCGGGTGGTGGGTGGTGTGTGTTTATTATAGTTGTAACCCGTTCAGGGAAAGGGGCAAAAAGAAACCACATGGTGAAGAACCCACGGGTGACTCTATCAAAAAAGCTAGGATCTGGAATCTTAGTCTGGTGGAGTCTTGTTCGTCCTTTTTTTTTTCTTTTCCCTTTGGTGCTTTGCTTTTTTGACGTGCTAACTCAGAATGTTGATGACAGCTCAGGGAACCATGTTCTGAAATCACACTCGGTAGACAAAGTTCCAGGATGAATGAGAAAAGAACGGGAAAAGGGTATAGTCCAGTATTATGTACAAGCAAGCTTTGCCTCCAGGACCTTGTTCTCCAGGAATATGCTTTCTTCTCCAAGAGCCCCTACACCACCCACACACCCTTCCCCTCCCTCCCTCCCCATGTCAACTCTCTCTCTCTCTCCCTCACATAACCAACCCTGCTCTTGTTACCATACATACAGTATTTAGGTGCCTACAGAAAGGAAAGATGATACCTGTGGTATGTACTCCGTACGGAAGTACAGGATCGACCAAGACTGCTACGCTGCCTGCAGGGTCGTTGCGAAGCGCACGAGGAATGTGAGACACAGATGCCCTGCAGGCCCCCCCCCTTTAGGTGTGAGCCAAGCCAAGCTCTTCTCCCGCCATCACCTCACGCAGCCTGTTTTTCTGCGGCACCGAGGTGTCTCATTACAAGTCTGACATACTATTTGGAAACATGGCTACTCTGTACGGATACTGTCTTGTCAAATCTGTCATGTCGTTGCTAGCACGACTAGTTTCTCTCCACGGGGCTGTCAACCGTTTTGAATCCTCCTTTCTTTCTTTTCTTCTTTCTTTTCATTCTCACTTCCTCCTCCCCTTGTCCCGTTTTCGCTTGTTGAATGAACCTTGGCTCGTGCTAGGTGGGCGCGCGCTCTCTATCAGCCAGTCACCCTCCTTGATTTTTTCTCCTTTTCTCATTAGCTGCTTTCTCTTCGTACATCTTGTACTCCGTATTAGTCCGCTTTTCTACCCATGGTGCACAGACGATCATGTCTCACCCCGCGGCCTCTTCCCATCGCCAGAAGGAGAGCGGCATCTTCCATAACAAAAAAACCCTTTTTAATTTTGGACTAATACCGGGATCTTGACTCTGGACATCGCTTACGCGGTGCTGACCCAGGAAATCGGGTCCACGGCCCTGACGACCGGTCAAAGCGGCCATCAAAGCTTCTTGACAACCTCTCGGGTCACCGTGGCTTCCTGACGTCGTCATAGTGTGCCTCGTATGTACATAATACATGAAGCCCATCAGGAGCAATTGAGAGTCAGGACCAGGGTGACCATTGAGAGAAACGGGGGCTTGAGATCATTCTGGCACCATAGTGGGACCTGGGAGGGTTCAGGGATGATCCTTGGTGTGATCCTTCCGATGCACCCAGATGCCGGGAGTGACGAGGAGATTCATGGTTTTTCTTTCTCGATGAGGGGGCGCTCAAGGCAGATAGACCCTCTGCGTTTCCATACCGTTTTGACCTTGACCTCATATCTCCTCCTTCTCCTCTCCTCTGCCTTTGCCCGTGTCCGAAAGAACAGGGTTCATTCACCTGACTCTACAAGACTTACGAAATTTCTCCCATTGATTACGGTGGAGCACTTTCCGTGTGAAGTTTCCTCGACGCGTCTGCGGTATTATCATCGGGATGCGAGGGAGATCTTATTCAACGTTGCAGCCTATCATACGGTGGTAGCGAGCATGGGCCCCCCTCATCATCACCGCGGTTAGATCACGCAAACCTTGCAATCACATGCTTAGGGACTTCCAAGAAGAGCAGCGGCATTTCTCTGATCGAGACATCATCTGCACACACGCCAATGAGGGCTTTCTCACGGCCGTTGGTACGCAGTAGTAGCAGTGGTCGTAGTAATAGTACATATGTGGTACTCCGTAGTAGTAGTAGTAGTAGTAGTAGTAGTAGTAGTAGTAGTAGTAGTAGAACAAACAAACCTTCTATCCCTCCCCGAGTCAACCATGTGCGCCCATGTCGATCTCTGTTCCAGCTGGACAAAC
Organism: Sarocladium brachiariae; assembly: GCA_008271525.1. Classification (NCBI taxonomy): domain Eukaryota; kingdom Fungi; phylum Ascomycota; class Sordariomycetes; order Hypocreales; family Sarocladiaceae; genus Sarocladium; species Sarocladium brachiariae. The sequence goes on from RQPE01000002.1 coordinate 359,444, forward strand.
CAGATGACAAGGGCCCCTTCCCCTCCCTACCCGCCTCCCGCAGCCGGACCGCGCTCATCACCATCCTGTTCCCCCTCTCGTGGAACCCTGGGTCCTCGCAGAAGTAAACCACCGCCACGCAAGTTCCACCACAGCAACTGGGGGGTTTAGGTTGAGAGGGCGGCCGGAGTTTGAGCAAAATCGACCGACACCAGGCAGAACCAACCCTCGTGGATTGTGAAACGCCGGCGCTGATGGAGGGGAGTGGTTGTGTAGAACCCTGGTAACTTTTCATCGTGACCCAGCCACCACGCACGCAAGTCTGTCTGTCTGTCTGCCTGCATTAGTGGGCTGCTCAACTCAACTCTCTTTATCCCACTTGTTAAACCGCATCGAGACCTTGCCTCCGAAGCTATGATCTTCAATCTTTGTAATACACGGCAACTTACTTTCCATCCCGGGGGAAAGAAGGGGGGTAAGGCGAACGCGACTGGGGGTTGAAGAATCGATGGTAGAGTTTCGTTTCTTGCTCCATGAGAGGTCGGTGCTTCTCTTTCTTCAACTACTACTATATCCCGGGATTTTAGTGCGAATCCTAGGAGCACATAGTTCTTAGTCTGGCGGAGTGAGCGATTGACTGACTGACTGACTATACGCCGCTACGCAAAACCGGTCGTCGCAGGCTAGGAATGTTCGGTCACTCAAGGATCACCTTTCATTTTGTTTCTGTGGTTCCTCGGCGAGGAGCATACTCACCTCGGGAAGTGACAAATGTCTTTGTCTTACAGCAACCGTCGTGTGGCTGAAACCCCAAAGCTGTCACACTCCCAAGATATTGGTCCAGAGATTCCCTAAGCCCCCTCGCCCACAAGGCAGACGCCACCAGAGCCCACCTGTACGGATAGGATGTGGTGCAATTCCCTCCTGCCTTTACCCTTTCTGCTATAGGAGAAACCCTTTTTACTTGTACTCACCGTCTATTATGCTTGTACCGTTTCAGGTTATCCCCAGCGAGGACGCCTTCGAGAGCAACCCACAACGTGGAACTGTAGGCTGGGTGGGATACGACAGCCATCCGTCTGAATCGGACGAGACATGCAGGGAATCCAGTCCATTCTATTACCTCACGGAGGCAGGCGGGTTATGTACTGTTGTGCGAGTCACTCGATTGACTGGCTATGTCGAGAGTTCCGTCGAGGCTGTGCGTTCCTTGTGGGTTGTGGCTGGCGGCAACTATGACTAGCCGTCGTCTAGTGTTCACATAGGGACAGACAGACTTTGGATAGGCTGGTCTTCCGTGCATAGGTTAGCAGTGGATGGCATTGTTTTCCTGCGACTTGCAGAAGTGCTCCAGTCATCAGGCTGGCTGAGCTACGGCTGATACTGATTCCCCTCAGTCTGGTGTTGCAGTCTTCGTCTCCAGTGTCGGCCGGGGTAGCATTATGTGAGGGCCAAGAACCTCAGCATCAGGATCCATGTATCCAGACCCTCGCTTCGGTGTTTCTCAAAAGTCGGGGAAATATCTCGCAGGATCCCTTACCTCAACGTGTCACATCCATGCAACACCACTGCCGATGGGAAAGCAAATCTTCCTACTGGTCTGTGGCTACCTACCTGAACCCTTGGTATGCACGCCCTCCCGTGATCTGATGTTTCGGACCAGTCTCTGGTCTGAGCACGAACGTTGAACCCGTCTCGTCAGAAGATGAGACGTTCGACGTCACAAGACTCGTCCGGAACACCAGCAGAGCCGAACCACGGATTTCCAAAGTGGCAAGACGAATAGATAGTGTCCTATTTTGCGACTGAATTGACGTCGGCTGTGTGCCCCGAGATATACCGTGGGGCAAAGCCCCTGGTGTCTGTTCCCGGAGTATTGACAGGCTCTTGTGCCGGTGTTGAATGCTCGTTGATCGTGAATGCTCCGGATGATCAGTCGATCACCGAAACCGTAGCATGATTGACGAGGCCGGAAACATGATACGTTGTATGTTCGAAGACCATCCAGAAACTTATGCTAGAGCTTGGGAGAGGCTCCATGCTTTGAATTTCAATCGGACCAACAATATCCGGAAACTCGACCTACTACTCCAGCGCTGGGAGGCTATTCATGGATATAGACTTGTGCTTGAGTTGGAGCTGCGAGTCCGATGTATCAGAACCTCAATGCCTGAAGAGCAAGGGTCAATAAACTTGGTGTTGTTCTTGAACCAAGCTGAGACAAAGACCGTTCGTCATACGGTCGGATGAAGATGATGGTGGTTGAGACTGTTGGTCCAGATTGAATTTGGTCTCCTCCAGAAAACCAGTTGTAGGGTAGGTAAAATTTTTGGCAGGAGAGCCTTTTGACGCCAGACCCACGACTTTGCGCGCTTAATTCATTAGCGCGCGCCAGTGGTATGAGTTGAAAACTTACGGAAAACGACATCGCTCATGCTCATCATCATCACCCATCGTCACCATGCGACTCACATCATCTCCATCACCCTTTCTAAAGCTCCAGTGACAATTCGAGCAGCCTCGCAGCGCTCATGCGCGCCCTCGGAGCGCGTGTTGAGCCACCTTGATTGCGCCTGAGCACAAGATCCTGCTCCTCCCCCCCCTCTTCATCCATCCATGGCCGCCAACGTCGACCCGCCCAAGAAACCCTGTCACAACTGCCGCCGTCAACGGCTTCGCTGTGATCGGTCGTATCCGCGCTGTAACAAGTGCATTCTTGCAGGCAAAGAATGTCTTGGATACGGCCAGTTGTTTCGATGGACAGGGGCTGTCGCGAGCCGCGGCAAGTTTGCTGGGAAGACCTCCCTCGCGGCGGGTGAGGATGGAAGTGACGGGGCTGAGGTATCCCGTGAAGACTCCGTGTTGAACCCGTCATCTGAGAAATGGACCCTGAGCTCCGGCGCTCCTTCACCCCACGGGACCGAGAATAACTTACAACTGGTGCATGCTATGAGCACGCCTGCCGATGAGGTTCCCGGACCGTGGGCTCTGACGGACCCTATATTCCAAGACCTTAGCCACCCATATCGCTACTATCTATCATACTGTGAGATTAACGCCATGGCGATGGTTGCAATGTAACACCGTGCGCTAACATCTTCCAGTCACAACTCGGGTGTGCAAGGATCTTGTCTCATATGACTTACCGGACAACAACCCCTTCCGAGCTCTGATCCCCTTGACGAAAGCTCAACCTCTTCTACAGCACATATTAGTTGCTGTTTCGGCAGCGCACATGTCCATCCTTCTCCGGGCGCCGTTGCCCTCATCATTCCGCGGCGATGGCAAGCCGAGCTATCCGAGCAATGAGCTTGCAGCCAGGGTCGCCGCCAACGACTCACTTGTAGCCAAACAGAAGGCCCTGCAGCTCATGCACTATGCAGTGCAGAACATAGACGCTGTTGGTGCTGACGTGGTCCTTGCGGCGGCATTATTCTTTATCAACGTGGAACTCATCGAGTCTGGGAAGCATGGCTGGCGAGCACATCTGGAGGGAGCAGGACGGATCATGGCACTTCTGCCCCCTGGAAACCCAGCAAATGAGTCCTTGAGAGACTACATGCTCTCAGACTGCTTCATGTGAGTCAGAAGAGTAAGCTTCAGCTCGTGCGATGACCTCGACTGACCCACAACACCAGATACTACGTCCTAGGCTCTGCATTCTCACCCCCGAAATCTGCCACATTCGCACATTTCCAGCCGGATCGGCTGCCTACTACACTGAAGCGTGCCGCAGCCAATAGCTATCTCTGCTGCCCTCCGGAAATCCTCGAAGTCCTTTACGCCGCTTCCCAGCTGTCGGCGGCATCCGAGGACGACGAAGCCACGGCCGAGGAGGCCGCAGCCTTGATTAAGCGGGCCGAAGAGTTTGACATCCAAGGCTGGGCTGAGACTCTGCATCGGAATTCGCATTTCAGCAGCATTCCAGTCCAGAGCCGCGTACATGCGGCATCAGCCCACCGTCTAGCCGCCTGCCTCTACGCCAGCCAAGCGGTTCCGAATGCGATAGCGCGTCTAGGCGAAGGAGCAGGTGATCGACTCAGCCGTGAGATCGTCACGCACCTGGACAGTGTACCTGATGAAGACCCCAACTTCAAAGCCACTGCGTTTCCAACTTTTATCGCCGGAGCTGAAGCGAAGGACCCCAAACAGAGGGAGTGGATCATGAACAGACTACGAAGGCTGGTGTTTTGGTGTCCTTGGGGGTTCCTGTACACGGCAATGGAAACGTTGCAAGTTATTTGGCAGTTGGAGGACGAGGGAAAGAACCAGCGCGGGTGGATTCAGACGCTGAAGGATCCAGAGTTGAATTTCCTGATTGTTTAACTAGCGATACCTCCTACAGTTGGGTGAAGACGGAAGACGCCATTGTGTCCTGTCATGATAACCCATTCCTGGCTACCAGTTGCATGCAGCGGATTTGATTGCATTGGACGTTTCTCTCTACCTCGGCGAGGGTATAGATACCTTTCATAGCCTAATGTATGATACTGTTTCAGAGAGAACCCGGAGCCAGCCCAGGAACAGATACATACAGAATGAGACAGTTCTCGATGACGTCGCCACGCTCGCAAACTGGCCATCGCGAATGCCGCTCTACCTAGCGAGAACCTCAGGACGGTCTGAACATATATCTCAGGAGAAATTCATGGGGTACCCTTCTGGTGGAGGGCCGAAATAGCCTGACTCAGGAATCGAGTACAGTGTGGCATTCTGGTTGTACCTGAGAGAGCATCAGCATGGCCTTCAACTCGACTTCTGGGCTCGATATAACAGGGTGAATAAACATACGCTCGGAAATCTACGCCCGCCGTAGTTACGGAAATGCCCCACCAATCGAGGTTGTCACCAATACCTGTAAACTATCAGTATATCTAGAGAAGTAGTTAAGCTGTGCATGTCCTGGAGATAGTTTTACCGGTAAAATCCAGAGCGAAGGTTTGGACGATGCCGGAGATGGCAATGCCGACACCAAAGCCCCTTGTTCGATGTTAGCTATGGAGCATGCCTCGAGGGGTGCGTTTACAGACTCACGCTTCAAGCAGGTAGTTGTACTTCTCCCACCAGGCCAAGTAGTGTCGCTTGATGTAGTACATGAAGATGAAAGCAAGGTAAACACCGTTGGTAGCGTAAGACAGGTTATTGCCTCCTGTCCAGTTCAGGGCGCCGGACCAGCAGACTACCCCGATTCAGCATTCGATGAACGTTTACAAGAAAAAGAAAAGGTACGGGAACGTACTGGCAGGATCAAACCAGTGTAAGGAAGAGAGAGGAGAAAAGCACCACTTCTCGAGCGAAGCGAAACCGGCCTCGGATGACGTGCGCCTGAAGTAGCTCTTGACGGAGGATCCGTAGCGGCGAGCGAGACCGAAAGTGACACCGATGACAGTACCAATGATGAAGCAGTAGGGGAGAATGGGGTACAGCTCGAACATGTTCTTCACACCAAAGGCGCCGTAGAGAATACTGGAAGTGAAGACCAGCACAGCGTTGGTGCAGACAAAGTGCTGCTCGTTGCTCCAGGTGCAGAGCGTGCCGTCGTCGTAACTAGACACCATCCAGTCAAGCATGCCAACGAAGATGAAGCAGTTGAGGACGACACCAATAACCTGACCGCGGAAGACAGCACGGGGCGGAACCTTTGCATAGTGACCCATCTTCTGACCAGAGATATAATCCATGGCCTGGGCATCGAAGTTCTGACCGAATGCGGTGACTATGATCAGAGCCTCTGGGTTTCCGACGAACCATATCCCCGCCAGAAGCTGAAACAACACGTTGAATCCCATTGTGACATTGGCAGAAGCCATGAGCAGGGTGGCGGGAATGAGCATGACGGCAGATATGCCGATAACGCACAGGAGAGCCCACCAGGGAGTAGAAACCGGCCAGACCTCAAGGGCAACGACACCGAGGGCGAAGGCGGCAGCTAGGACTATCAGGAACCACCAGTCGGGGACTTCGCGATACTACGCGTACCGGTGATTAGCAACAGTGCATTGACGTACTCCGGAGGGAAGTCTGACCTTGGCAATGTCACGAGTGAAGGGGTCCTTGTAACACTCGTATATGGACTTGCGATGACGCAAGCCAGTGTACATGTCCACAGCACTCTTCTTGAGGGAATCCCAGTACGATATCTGACTTGTGTTAGCCAAAAGCTCAGCATTATGCGGGCATATCAAGTATCCGCCTCGACTCACGGTGACACCGAACAAAGTCATGGGGTACCAGGCAAACCAAGCGCCCTGACCGAAGACATTGGCACCGGAAAAGAAAGGTGGCCCGTATTCCTTGTAAGCATCAAGATTGATGCCGTTCTGCTTCTCATTCAGGACTCGAGTGATGTTGTAACGCTGGCCGTCGTTGGCGAATGCCTCGTTGCTGTTGATGGGCATGTACGCGGACCAGTACATATTACCCCAGTACATGCCAATGATGATCAAGCCAGAGAGCACGCGGGCACCATACTGCTGTATGGTCGAGAACCACGGAGTGATGAGGAAGTTATCCACGCCCGAAACGTTGTAGTCGAAGGTTGCCCACGGATTGAATCCCATGCCGCCCCAGAAACCAGTGATGGTCGCGAGAGTGAAGTTCTCGGGGGCGATCCATGTCATCCAGTTGAAGGAACGCAGGGCCTTGAAGAGGTAGTTCGGGATCCAGAAGTAGACGAACATGACGCCAGCCGCGTACAGGAAGAAGCGATAACGGGAAAGCGACCAGCCGTTGATCACCTCGCCTTTCCTCTCCGGGAGAGTGAGCGCCCGATTCAATGCCAGGGACGGGAACACCTTGGGGAAGATGGCCGAGCTTGGATAAATAACGAAGCGTCTGAGAAGCCCGGCAATACCTACACCGAAGAGCTGGGTTGCCAATGCCAGAACACTATGAAAGGAAAAGAAGGACACAAAGAATCAGCAAATGAGTGAAGGTCGTTTCGAACGGAGATCACGCACATCTCATACGAGAAAGTAACCCATTTGTGCCCAAGATACTGTGGCAGCTGCTGCACCAGATATACATAGTAGGTCCCGGCCGGCGAGCTTGACATGGAGAAGATGATCGTCGTCAGAACCTGCTCCTTGTAGTGCCACGGCCCGGGGTTCAGCGACAAACGGGTCCCGAACAAGGTAACTCCCCAGTCTGGCAAAGTCCTTGCCATGAACCATCCAGCGGGAGCAATGAGAAGCTGCAAGACGGTGGCGGAGAGCGAGATGGAGGGCTGGCGCGGTGAAAAGAAGGTGTTGACGGCCGTTGCACCGCTCATGAGGAGGAATCCGAGAAAATAGGCCCGGAAGGTCTCGCACGGCGCAGTGCGATCGTCTCCTGGGGCCGTGACGGAGCGGACCTCGGGATACGGAGAATGGTAGTGAATAACCGCCGCCTTTCGTACGTGTCAGTGGACAATCTGAATAGATAAATCATGGGATCATTCACTGACCTCTGTGCGCAGGTCGAAATCGTAGTCTCTCGCATCTGTGGTCTCTCCTCCAGAGGCAGCGTAGATCTTAGGCCCTTGAAGAAGCATCTTGATCCTCTCCATGGTCAATTCCGGAAAGTCTACTAGGGTAAATAAACAGATCATCGTGACAGCAGAATCCCAGCGTAAATAGAAGAACGGAATGCTTACTTGGATCATTGCTATGATACTCAACGGCCTCAGTCAGGATATGGATCGCCTCCTCTTCAGACATGCACTGGATCTTATCGATGATGTACTGGACATCTCTTGACGGAGCAATGTCATCCTGTTCAGCCTTCTTCCCATATAAAGCTGCTATCTTTTGTTGCATTTCCGAGGTCACTTTCGTCTTCTCTACCCTGTTAGGCTGCACATTTGGTACCGAGGCAATAGCAGGTTCAACCTCGTCCGCAGCCACAGACTTGGATGCTTCATCATGAAACCAATCCGCAGCCTTCTCACCAGTATTGTTGTGGCTGTTATGGTCTCTATCAGCCATGGCGACTTGTGAGGTCTTTGCTACTGGGCAAATCTGCTCATTGACCTTGTACCATCAGATCACCACAGGGTGGATAAAAACAGCCCAAAAGCAGAAGACCGTGGGGGACAAATCACTTCTTTATAAACCCGTTGTCGATCTTTCCCCGCCTGACTCTGGACAGCAGCGCAAGTGAAGCAACAGCGGCAAATCAAGAATACGGTGGACTGGACTGATTGGAGCTTGTTGCGATGTGTTGGTAGTCACGCTCTAGTCCCTCAGTCCCCGATTTTGAGCCTCGGGAATCTTCCGTAGGCCAGGTTTCCAAGGTTATGGCCGTCTGGAAGTGGCCGTACCATAATGCAAGAAGGTTAAACTACGTACCATCAACCGAAAAGATGCGCCAGCACGACCCCTCGAATATGCTGCCATTCCAATGGGCGGAATGGTTTCCAGCGTGAGAGGGAAAGGGGACGAGGCACCTGGTACATCAACGACTACCTCCAGCTCAAGCCAGCCGATTACATCATTCCCGTGGCCGAATTGATGAATGGTGAGCTGCCCGGCGTCCTAGCAGAAGCACCTTCGCCTGTTTTCCTCCGCATTAAAGTCACGAGCCAACCCAGATGTAGCTTGTCGCCAAGACTGCGATCACCTCCCTGAAAGAGAAAAGTGCGCGGGGAAGTGGGTGATCCTACTTCAATTGATCCTCAATCAAGGGCACCGAGTAGGGTTGCAGTTTTCGGTTATGGATGGCACTATGACAGAGCGATCGACCAGCAGACGAAGATGGCGTGCGTGTGGACACGACCGTGATCCCCGCTGAGCGTGGGAGACAACAGCCACTGCTGGCTTCTAGGGGCAACTCTCTCATGGAAGAGAGGTGTACGAAAAGTCTACGACCTTCTCGACATTCTGGTCAGCCTCATTACGCTGATCTGGTATGTGGGGAGAGCCATGGGAACCCGAAGTGGTGGGCACTGCCCAGCTCGTTGTCACTCATTTAATGACTGTAACGTGATGACAAACTGCACTATCTGCAGGACTGAGGTGACATTCTGATAGCGATGTTGCATTGGAAACCAACCGTGATTATACTCTCTGTTTCCACCCTTTTGAAGCTTTCGTCTTCTTCTCGGGAACGTGAAACGAACCGAGAGCAAGATCCAGCTGTCTCATTCTTACTTACAGGCCTACTCATGGGATCTCACAAGACGAAGAGAGGGTTCCAATTGTTGATTATACGGAAGACGTAGTGTCCTCCATACATGTAGCTAACATCAGTCATAGCGATCGTTTAGCTCGATTTTGCCCAATCTCGTTGCACAGAGGCAGAAAGACTTGCCATCAACACAGGTACGAGCTAAGATGCGATTGGGTATAAGACTCTGCTACCAGGCTCAGAGATTTCTCATCTCCTCCTGATATTGTCCATCGCCTTTCGGTTGAACAGTGTCATATCATCAGCAGAATCACTGAGACTAAGACCACCCTCAGATTCCGCATAATGCCTCAGGTGACATAAGAATTGACCAGAAGTGTTGGAAGAGGAGCTTTCCTAACAATCCTAGGGCCGACATGCAGTTGCAAAATCCAACTCAACCCCCCTCCCCTCTCCGAAGCAACTGTTATATTGACTGGTACGGACTTGCCAAAAATACGTGGAGAACTTTGATTCCGATTTCTTCTCTTCTTCTTTTTACAGAGGCTGCAATACGAAAACGCCAGGTTGTTACAATCCGTATTTCGGCAATGAACATGGGGTGGGTCTCTGCACTGCACGATAAATATTCCAGCGGACTATGAGCAGGCCTCTTAGTGGCATCAAGTTACCGAGAAACACATTTCTATATTATGCGCCACCGATAGACTCTTCGGTAGCTACACCTTGTGATGCTCATTGCTGCTGACTCCCCACAGGCGCGAAACCAAGGCCCCGACGCCGTGGACTCTGGCCGGAGACCCCACCCGGCTCCTGCTCCTGGACTCCGGAGCCGACTTTCTCGGCCCGCGCCGATCATTTCGGCGATTGCTACTTTGGGTGAGCAATGGGCCAATGATCTTATATGAGCTCTGGTTCATACGGTTCCCGAAGAAACACTCACTTGTGAAGATTGGAGAGATTAGGAGGATGACCATGAAGCGAATTGGTCAAAGGTGTCATTCTCGTCGTTGACTTGGGCGTGCGTCCCTCTACAAGTCGATCCCCAAGTCCAACGTGCCCATCTTACCTCCAAACTCCTCGCTTACGTGTATACATGGAACTCTTTTTAAGGCCTTATTTGAGATGTGCACGATTTTCTTTGGTCCAATATACGTGACATTTGCAATCATCCCAGGAGCTAGTGAATGAAAGCATGGATGAAACCGCTTCTCCCCTCAGCCATGGCCTCAGAGAACCTCATTGGCGCTACTTAGACAGTCATACTCTTCTGAAATAATCTATCTGAAGGGAATTTTAGGCTATTATATGTAAGCAGGTGAGAGAGAGAGAGAGACATGATAGCTCCTTGGGTATCTCAAAGCATCACCCCAGATGTTGTGTCATAGGGAATTCGTTTAGCCGCTTTGCTTTCTGACTTTCGACTCAATGATTTGGAGGGATTCAAAGTGGTCTCTTTGGATGTCGCTAGATGCACTTCACTTAAGTTATGGATCGCCCACTTGGCTTCATTCCTCGGAGAACAACCCTTGGGAGGCAGAGGTAGAGGCTAGGCTGAGTCTTTTGACCACTCAGATGAAGATGTTGCGGTTACAGTCAACAAGTCTGACATGCTAGGCAACCTCAAGAAACAAGGGCCTCGTTTGCAAACTTGAGCAATCTTCCTGAGTAAAACGGAAACTCCGGCAGAGCAACCCTGAGCATGAACGATGGGGCACTTCAACCTCTTGTGTTCTATACTTGATGCTTCATGCTTATGCATGGAGAGTATGTCAAAGAAAGGACTCGGGGTCAAACTTAAACGGAGGAATTCTTGTTTCTGGGATACAATTCGAGCCGAGATGACGATTATTCCAGAGTGTCAGCATTCATGTGCAAGGCTATATCCAGAGAGACGACGACCTCGCACAAACACCTATCCTTTGAAATTCAAGACAATCCTCACCTGCCAACCTATACCCTCCCCGTCTTCGTCTTCGTCTTCGTCTGAGGGTTTACCCCCTCGTCTTCCCATCACCGCCTCGCCTCGCCTCGCCTCGCCTCGCCTCGCCTCCGTGGCAAAGTTCCATGCAATGGTCCAGGTTACACGCGCCCTCTTTCCGTCAGCCACGAAGCATGGCAAGGCGTGCGTCCAATGCTGCCTTGAGGGAGAGGGGAGGCCCTTCTCATCCAATCAATCAGCTTTCCCGGGGTTCAAAATTGCCTGCGGCATTCTACTTGCAAGAGACATTCCCGCAAAAGCGATCATAAAACAAAAAAGTGCCCGTCCACCAGTCAGACCTGTGACCCCTTTCGCGTTGCCCCCTCATTTCGACGTTGATTATTCCCGTCCCGTCTCCCCAATCACATCCTCCTCTTCCCGGCCTTCCCCGTTGGTGTCACACACACCAAACCTACCATTTCTTGAAGTTAAGCGAGTCTATGCTTCGCCAAACCCTTCACTCATTCACTTCTCGTTAGACACCATCACATACAACCCTGTGCTTTTTGCTCTCGAAAATACGAGGTAGCACGACTTGCGCAGTGGACTATTGATTGCCTACCTGTAGCCATCCGACAACCCTGTCCATCTCGTGTAGAAAGAGAAAAGCACAAGGAACAAGAAAAGAGAAAAACATGCACCAATAGGGCCTGCCAGGACGGATGCAAGTATCCTGCTTTCGCCCGTCCCCTGCGACCAAAAGGCCCAACCCCAGCTCGTGGTCTATAGGCAGCCAGCCCCCCTTTGATCTCCTTTTGCGAGACACAGCCCATACCGCATGGCCATCCCTCCCTCCAGCATGCATGACCCTTTGGCAGCTTGCAAACCAGCCTCACCGAAACCACCCCAGACGAACCAAACAAACACCTTCTCAGCCTAAGTCCCCCCATCCATAGCAACAAACCATGCACACCGAGCCGTCCAGCAAAATGTCGGTCTACTGGTACTACCTACAACGGGACGCCTTAGACGGGCGCCTTATCCAGGATTCACCCACGTTGCCTAATCCTTCCAACCAAAAACACTCCTGATGGCATGTGCCCGCAGCACCACCCCGAGCAGGCGCCCGCGGAGGCCAACATTACAACGTTCACACACCAAACCAGCCCACACAAACTGTGCCTCAGGAAGAGAGAGACACTGGCCGTTCCCCGTCTTGATCCAGCAAGGTTCATCCTCCTTTCAGAAAAAGAAACATGGTTTTTTTTTTCAAGAGCGAGATACACAACAACAAACGTGGGAGGTAGCCTGCAGGCTGCTGCTCTCCACGCTCATCTCCAGCATCGAGCCCACGCGGGCGAAGAAAACCAGCCATGCAATGCATGTCCTTGTGTACCTCTTATGTTGGATTACTTCAGTACGTTAGGTACTTCACAAAGTGCAGCTCTGTTCCACCTTCACACCCCCAGAGGAGACAGAAACTTGGCCCGGAGTCATAGCCCAATGTCCATCATTTCGGAACTGCCTCTTATCAGTCAAAAGTCAACAATTGAACATCAACCGCCGCCACACGATCCCTATGCAACCCCCCCGTTCTGTGGCTGAAGCCCGATACTCTAGCGCGGCCAATTCAAAACCAACTTTCCACCCTCCCCGATTGCCCCCTCCCCCAAGCCTCTTGTCGGGTGTGACGAATCCCGCTTTGACCTCGCCTCATTGTAGAAAACTTTGCTCATACGACAGTCTTCCCGTTTCCCGTTCGGCTGGCGACAGCAGCAGTGGTGAGGTGATCATCACATGAGCCCTCATCGGATGCTGAAAACCGAAACCTGTCCATTCATTGCCCTTCGTCCCTTACCCGCTCACCACCACTTGCCTTGCATTGCCATTAGCATGTCTCGCGTGCTCTGGCAACCGATTGCTTCTTGCGAGGATACGAGGAGAGAAGAGGAGGCCGGCCGGCCAGTAGCAGGTCTTGCCAACCCGGTCGCCATATTGACCAAAAGGGTGCCCAGCCGTTGCAAAAGGAACGAAATGGACCAGTCACATCTAAGAAAGACTGTGAATAAGCTCGCTTACGTCTACCAAACCAAGCTTGAGTCATGATGTCCTTTTCTCATCAGCAGGCTGAGTCAAGTTGAACGTGCTCGCTATGAAATGCATGTACGTAGGTATGTATGTAGGTAGTCATGCAACAGGAAAGTGCCGTGAGTCCTGTTCCGCTGCAAATTCAGCTGACTGCCAGGCAAAGTCTGGAGACAGACTAAAACGAACAAGGAGAAAGCCAAGGAAGAGATGTCAGGACCGCGTTGTGTAGGAGACAAATGAATCATTGACTGTAATTCTCCTGCCGATTTCAATCTCGGAGAACAAAAAGTACAGTTTGTCCTTTGCACGCTCATGTACCGTTCCATTCAAATCCAGGTATCGCTCAATGAAACCTTCTTGCAGCACAAGCAACCTGAAGCTGTGCACGGCGTCATATCTCTGTGGAACCTCCAATGAGGCCAAGCGGTCGATTTGGTACAACCGACAAAACCGGTCCTCCTCTCACATCGCACCGTCGTCTCTGCACACGGCTGTGGCCAAGCAGAACCCCTGTTGTGCAGGCCAATCAGCAAACCCTCGTTTCTACGGGCCTATGTCTTCCCAAGAGGCAGACAGGAGTTGCCATCCACCTCCAGGGGCGAAAGAGGACCAAACGTATGAAAGCCTCGAGTGCTGGGTTCATCGAAGCAAGGTCTCGACATCGTTCCGAGTCTTGCATGTGTTCCCGTCATATCGAAGATAAAAAATGAATGCACACAGCTTGTCTGCCAAAGCAGGATGTGCGCTTTCGGCGAGCGAGGTCACAAGCGGCGCCGTCTTGATACCGCCGTCAACTCGACGGCAAACCCGTTGGGCCGAGCCTGTACGCACGCACAACCACTCCCCAAGCACCTCGCATGTTGACATAAAAAGGAATACCTCGCATGAAAGAGCCAATAATCACACTTGTTCTGCCACTGAATCATCTGGCGAGCCGCGCCCTGCCCCATGTGGTGGGGCCGTACTCTCCTCGACAGCAACATCATACTCCAGTGCCGTACCAAACTCGTGATTCCCAGTGTCCCAGATCAACCATGTCCTTGACCGTGCTATATGACACCCTATCCAGAGGATTCTCTTAACTCGGTCCTCCGCAAAGCTGCTCATTTCGATGAACTTCTCGTCCTCGTCAAAGTCCTTTGGGAACATGCCCTTCGGTAAGTATTCTTCTGCGTAGATCAAACCACGGAGGGCATAATCATCCGGCAGTGGCCGATGGGAGTCCTTCATCGGTGCCGCAAATGCATTTCCACCATCTGAATCGTCCAGCTTTGGGCGGTAGTCGGTTGTCTCCAGGAGATAGTTCAGCATGGTGGCGATCAGCTTCCAGGGGATTTTCTTTTCGATGTATGCCATAGCAAGCGGGAATCGTGATATGTGTAAAAGGAACACAAGCATTGTGTGGTGACAGGTTAGAGTGTTCACGTCACCCCAACGCTGGATAACGATGGACCATGTTTCAATCGTAAAAGACAAGGCCGCGTCGAAGGTCTCCTTCCGTGAGGCCTCTGGAGGAGTGTCGTCGGCCGAATGTGCATCTGCTTCTTCTGCGCGCTTGGAAATGGCGCGCATGAGAACGTTCTTCTCGTCGCCAAAGCCTAGCAGACAGCATGCCAGGCTGACTCCGGTGAAGTAGCCAGATTCAAGCCAGCGTCTCCTTGTTCGTCCAATATGGCCATCGAGCCGATCTAGGAAGTCGCTGCGCCATGCAGATAGCTCATCCTTGTTTGCCTTGCCAGTGAACAACACTCCTAGAACTCGAACAAATGCGGCATCCACGCTTATGTTCTGCGTGAGCTCCGAGTCGAAAAGAGGGTCAAACAGTGTAACGATGCTCTCCCGGGCGCTCGGGAAAGGGATCACCACACAGAGTGATTTGGAGTAGCAGAACAGTTGCTGGAGCGCATTTGGTCGCGCTAGGATCGCAAGGTGATGATATAAGCGGCCTATGGTTGGCGACTTTTCAGAAGCCTTGCTGTACCAGTTACGAGACACGCCCGTCCAGATTTCACGGTCTCGGATATCCTCTTCCTCGATTGCCATCCGATAGCGGCTTAAATCTCCAAGGCACTCGATCCAGGTCTCGTCAAAAGCTGGGACGGTTTCGTAAAGAAGAGCCATAATCGAATATGCCAGATAGATGAAGGTAAGCATATGGTCTCGACTCTCAGGCAAGTTATGACGTAGAAGCTCGAGGAACGAATGAATACCATGACGCCACATGCGAGCAGGCATAGAGTATTTTGAAGCCAGCCTCCTCAGTGCAGAGTTTGCAGATGGATGTTGCGAAGCAAGAAAGAAGTCGTGATGCTCATGGAGCAGTGTGCGGTGGAGAGTGATAAGTGCTTGCCACTGCTCCTGGGCGAGATCAGCCTTCTCATCGCAGTTCTCCATTTGCAAATCATTCACTTCGATACACTTATTTTCAACCATGACCAGACCGTGGTAGATAGTCTTAACCTCCTGCACAATCTGCTCCTGGGAGATTGGGCGAGTGATGGGTTCTCTTATCATAACCTCCGGGTCTGTATGCATAGCGACCATATCAGGATGCTTGGAATGGTCGCTATGCTTCGACTGCCCTCGAGATTCTCTATGAGAATCATGGCCAGCCCTTGAAAAGGACTGTGGCTTGAATCCAGTAGTCTTTGGTCGGTCATTGTCAGGATCCCAGAGTTTTCTTTCGCTGGCCCTATTCCTGGTTCCCGTCCGCCGATTCGAAGACGGAGTCACACGTGCACGACTCCGGTTCGTCAAGGTTGACCCGCGCTGCTGCTTGACTGATGTTGTAGGCGAGGCGCGCTTCTTGCTATCGGGTTGGCCTGAGTCTGGAGGTTCGGTGGTCGAACCGGCAGGATCCGAATCACTCGCATCGTCACAGTCTAGGAACGCATCGGACGCTCGCTTCATTCGAGATCTCGGTCTTTCCTGCGGCTCCTCGGCGCTGGACATGGTTAGCTAGTCTCGGGACGTGAGTGGGCGGAATACGGCCGCTGGCGAGCTTGGTTTTGGGTACAAAGAAAGTGCAGTCAGTGCAGTCAGTGCATGCGATCTGAAGCAGGAGAAGCCCAGTTTCACGAGAAGCAGTCTGAAGGTGTAGTGCAAGGAAGGCCGAGGTTTAGGGAGTGGCGAGAAAATGGTAGCGAACTCACTGCTGCCTGCTCACGGACATCTTCGAGAAGACATTCTCAATCTCGGCCTCATCGCTGAGGCTTGGATGTCCGTTTCGGTTGTCCAGGACATGCCTACGGAATCCGGGGAGGTCCGAAGGAGCTTCAGCCTTGCAGACTGGACAACTGGATTTGTCTCGCTTGTCTGCTGACTTTTGGTCGGCGGCGCGTCGCTGGTACCGGAGGAATCCCTGCTCGATGATGTGGCTCATGACAGGCTCGTATGCGCCGAACGAAAGCGACAGGAACAGCAACAGCGACAGCGACAGCGGTAGACGGGGAAGGAGATGCGAGGTAGATGATATTAAAGGACGGCGATGGCGGTCAGCACCGAAATCTTGGCCTTCTTGTCACGGCAGCTCCCCTTAAGCGATCTGCCGCTTGGGGGCTCGGTGATAAGGCCGTCGAGGCTGGCCCGTGGTTTGTTGTTGACGAAGACGAGGCTGTGAGGCGCTGTCGGGCGGTAGCGGCAGTGGGGGCAGAAATTGCAAGAATGATGGTGGCTGCCTGGGTCTGACGGATTAATTCGTGTCAGCCAGTAGCCAGTGGGTGAGTGAGTCGCTCGGCCAGCTGGACCGCAAGGGTGTTCAGTTCTCCTGAGAACAGAAACTGGCCACAACACATGTGCTCGACTTTACTTACCGGAGTGAGACCTATTAGGACTTTGGTGTATCATGGACACAAATCTCCAAGCGTGGTCTGGGTGGCAAGGGGCTGCTGATTGGTAACGCACGTTAATTGAGGTGAGCCACAGGGGGGCGGCATGACAGTGATGGTGGTTATGACAATGAGGGCGGTAGCGGTAGTAGTAGTGATGGTGATGGCAGTAATGACAGTGACAGTGAGAGTGATAGTGGTAGTGGTAGTGACAGAGGTTAACGGTCGTAGTGCAAGTGACAGCGACGGGTCTATGTGTACAACAACACACAATACATACATACCTCTGGCTATCCAATCAGTCACCAATCACGGTGAGAAAAGCCTGCAGGGGAAAGCAAAACCCCCAGAGCCAAGCCAGAGCCACAGCTTGCAGTCAGAGAATGAGAGCGTACAGACGCGGGACGAGCCTGGTGGGAGGTGAACGAATGTGTTCCCGTCGTTGGTCGCAAGTAGTTCGCCTGCGGCTCTGCAGGCGCCTGACCGACTAAAGCAAGGCCCAGTGGGTTGGCTGCAGATCGAATTTGTGACGCAGGTGGTTTGATGCAGGGCCCGTTGTGGCTGCAGCCCCCATTGATTCATTCCAAGGACCGGGGTTTTACAGAAATGGACGGACGGAGTACGGAGGTACCTTTATTGCTTCGATGCCGTCTTCTGAACTGAGTTGTGAGGCTCTGAGTCGGTCGGTCCGTGGAGGAGAGTGTTGCGAGGGAATGCCGGTGGACATGTGCCGCTTTATATCTTGAGATATCCCGACAAAGCTTCAAAGATGATATTGGTTCGCGGACCACTCTGCACGCTCTGGGTAGGTAGGTACTTATCCGCTCGGCTCGGGGGTAGGTTTCAATGTGGTAGGACACGGCAATATCCATGTTCTTTTCTTGGCCATCCTCTTGACTTGTTCACTTTCGTGGTAGCCGCCTGGTAGCAGGTCTTGCAAACGACACCTCCTGGGTGTCCATGTGTGAAAGAGACCCAAGGAGACAGTCCTTTCCAACACGCCTGGTAAAATCTGTGGATGACTTTTGTCTTTCTTGCGAAGGTGCCGGACCCAAAATCTACGAGCTTCGTCAGGTAGTTGAAGCTAGAATGCGGATTCTTTGCTGTCTGCCCCGTCTGAATCTGGATAACGACCACGGCGACCATGGCCCTTCCGACCAGCCTGGATCTCCTCGAGACTCAACGCCTCACCTCTCGCCTCGCTCTAGTTTCGAATCAACCGCCCAACGCATTCTGCTCGGAAATTCGCCATCAGCCTCGCCACCTGAAAAACACCATCGCAGCAAACAAAATCCAATCATATCTGACATCACCTGGTCATATGTTGCCGCACAAATCAAGCTGAGACCTGGACTCCTGCCCAACCAAGCAACACGTAGGGCTATGGACGAGAAGCAAGGCCTCTCGAGAATGGTAAGTGCCTGGCGAAGGTGCTAATAGGCTTCAGATGATTGCTGCCGATGGTTGCGGCTATCCGCACAAGGATCATCCACTATTGAGCGAGAATCTGCTGTAGACCTTCATCAGGCGTGGCGGGCTAGACCTCGATAACACACATCTGGCAAACGGATGGCTCTCGAATGTGGGATTGAGGTTACTTGGCAGCCTTGGTGTTGCAGTTCCTTGATTCGCGAATGCTTCACAAGCTTTGCCTCACTTCCTTTAGGCCAAATTTGTACGAGGAGACGTTGGTGTGCTGTCCTTGGGCTGCCATGTCCAAATTGTGCGAGGCCGAGCTTTATAGGAGTAGCAAAGCAGGCATGCCCCATACTTACACTGGTGCTAGATGAAGTCAGTGTACCACATAATGGGATGCTGTAAATTGACGACGTTGAATGGACTGGCCTGTCCCAGGAAGCCCAGGGCAAGGGTTAGTGGCCGAGACTGCGTTCAAATTTACGCCCCAGTGAAGAATTAGGGAATACCTACGTACAACTTTCTCTATTCCCCCAGAGCCTAGTTGTTCTGTGAGAAGATGAAGCTGGTCTCTTCTATGTGCTGCGCTTGCTTCTGCGGACTGACTTCACTGATGCCAGTTCGCCATTTCGCCATGAGGCATCAATGTGGACTGATCCCCCATTGCCTGAGAAGTCAGCCTCCTCCTGCATCGCTTGGTAACAGCAAGTTATCTACAAACGTATGGCATCGGTTATTAACATTCGAAATTTCATAAGCGTGCAGAAGTAGCCAGCTCCTGCGGAAATGAGGAAACAAAAACAGGTGGGTATTTTCTCCCAACTGCTCCGTAAATCGGGCATCGTCGAGCCATTCAATCTACCTGGTTCGCTTCTGCTTGGTCTCCCTGAGAACGGTTGCCATGTTGCTCAGCAGCAGCCCGAAAGGCGTAACGTGACCAGCTGCAACATGCCCGGCTCATCCGTAGAAAGCTTGCTGGCATCGGACGGGTTTCGACATCCTGACACAGTGACTTGATTCACTGCTGCCCTTCGATCACACCATAGCCAAATGGCATCTGGAAAATGGCATCAGGTACCCTCCACGCCATCGAGCCCACGAGAATAGAACCCTACCCATTGATGCAATGCGTGGAATCCCCCCTCTCGTGCCTATAGGAAGTAATTGCGGTCTGCCCACCGCCCTTCCTTGTATTACGTGACGACTGTAGCCTGCGCAACAAGCTCCACTCATGATTCGTAAAGTAAGCGCCTTCTGTTGTTTTCAAATCCAATCTGCAAGGCGTTCGGTGCCAGCTGTTGCACACGCCTTGATCCAATCTGGTGATATTCTGTGCTCTCCTCAAGGTTCACAAGACTCCTCCAAGGTCGGAACGCCGAGGCTGACGAGTACCGTCGCTCCCTTTGAAATACACCCCCTTTCGAGCGACAAAAAGACCAGGCACGTGGCCCCCCCAAGTACGCAGACTGCATCTTGAAGAACCCCAAGCCAACGTTCGGTGACTCGCTACTAGCTCCTCGGGGGAACTGCCAAAGTGTCGGGGGCTTACGGCTGACATGAGCGTAAGACTGATCGAGCTCCCAGGTCTGTGGCGTCGGGTCCTACTAGACGACGATCACGAGGTTGCCAGGCCAGCCAGCCGTGGAAGCTCGACGACAGCGCGAAGTCGTTCCGGCTTATTCGACACGAATTCCCGATGTCACACGGAACAGGCCGCCTTTCTGTGAGGCTATCGGGCTGAAGGCATAAAAAGGCAGAAACGTGTGGTTCGTATGCACTGCGAGTACCCGATGTTTCTCACTAAGACGCGATCCACACCTCGATAACAGTCTTTGAGGCGAACATTCACCGCTTGTCCGGAGGCGTATTCAATAATCAACGCCAGACGTCATTTGCGGCTGAAGCTCCAATGTCACGCATAGTCGCCGTTCTTGGTCGCAAAAGGTTCGTGCAAAGGCTCCAGGCAGCACAGTCTGTGGGGGGAGGAGAGGGGGGGGTTGTCCACCTCATCGAGAGCCCGATTCATGACAGCACTTCTCTCTACGAAAAGGCCGATAAACTGCACTTTTTGAGACTTGGCATTTGCTAGCTATCCATGTTCGGTGAGGTCCACAGTGAGGCATATGTTGGACATGACTCAAATACATCACGAATACAATAATGCAAACGCAAGGGCCTATCCCTCCAGATATGAAACAGAAAAGCCGATTATCCACCTTTCGTTCGTCCTGCCCTTGAACCTTTTCCTTATCATCTTACACTTACCTATCTGTAATTCTCGTACTTGGCAGCCTCTTCGCGCGCCGCGGCTATCCGTTGAAGCGTCTCCTCATCATACAGATCCTCCACCCGCTTGTCACCCTTCAACACCTCTTCTTGGTGCCGCTGGGCCTCTTCCTTCGTCATGCACACAAGATCTCTGAGCCTGAGGTTTGAGGATTTCTGGACACCCTCGCCCTCCCCGAGCCTGTTAATTGGGTCCTTCGCGGGCTTCTCCCATCGAATCAGGACGATCCTCGTGGAGAGTCCTGTGACGGCGCTTCTTCCGCGGAAAATCTCTTCTGAGAGGAAGGCAACATCGCTGGTCGTGATGGGGACCTTGACGCCGATGATGCCTGGAGTGTAAAGTCGTGCGAGAGTCTCTTCAGAGCCTTGCAAAAAGGCCAAGATGCCCTCGTACATCTTCTCCCTTCCCTTTGCGGGGACGTAGTCAAGTGGGTATCCAGTGATGCTCAGAATCACATGGTTGGCAACCGTCAGGCCAAAGATCGCAGGCATCGTGCCCAACACAGGCAGGATCCTCACGCGGAAGTTCGGCATGGCACCTAGGTCACCAACAGAACCGCGCTTGAACTCGTCTTCTGGCAATGGTAACAGCTCAGCTTTTCCTTCACCTGTCTTTTCCGTCGAGTACACTACAGGGATGCCGTTCGTGATACCCTTAAGCTTGAGCTTGCGCCGCGTAGACCGTGAGAGCCTGTCATCCGTGCTGTTCGCTATATCTCCGACAATGATTCTCGTTGGATCCGATTTACACCCAGCGCCTGTAGCACTGATAACTGGAAGCTTGTGATCATGGCAGTATTTGAGAAGAGCGACCTTGGTGTCAATGTTGTCGATGGCATCAATCACATAGTCAGGCTGTCGGCCCTCCTTGTCGTTCCAAGGTCCCAACATGGCTGACGCTACATCCTCGTCGAACTTCTCTTGCCTCAGGTCAAACTTGACCCAGGGTGCGATCGCGATCAGTCGTCTCTCAAGGCAGCGAACTTTGGGTATCCCAACATCTGCAAGCGTTGCGACAGCATGTCTGTTTAGTGAACTGAGCGTCACCTGGTCAAAGTCGATCAGGCGAATCTTGGATGCTCCGCTCCTGGCGAGGGCGGCAGCTGCGTGTGAACCTACGCCTCCACAGCCTACCACGATGATAAAGGATTGGCGGAGCTTGTCAAGGCCTTGTGGGGTTAAGAAGACGCGGTTTCGTGCAAGCTGTTCCAGAATAAGCTCATCGTCAAAATCGCCAGCCTGAGCCCGTCTTGCAAGCGCTTGGTTCCGAGCATCTTCTTTGTCCTCGGGGGGAGCAGACGATGCACCGAAGCTGTTGAGCTGCGTCACTAGTTAATACCGTACGCCAGATCGACATAGAAACTTGCGTGATAGACTTACTTTCTTCAAATCATGCGGTTCATCAAGAGATGGCACTGAAGCCTTTAAATCATGTATCCTCTCTTCCCGGGCGAATGCTTGGTATCCAAGGAGCAACACCACAGCAGTCGCCGCAGATACAGCTGCAGTAGCAATCAACTGAGCTTTATGGCTCTGAATAGATGACACTATAGTTGAGGCCATTGTTTTTCCTCCTCTCCTTCAACACTTCTTATGCTGTTGTGTGGACTCTCAGTTCATGAATTCGGCGCGTTGAGTTTCGAGGCAGAATTTGGCTTAGTCATCCAAATTTTCATTCCCAGGTACGCAGGCAGCTCCAATTTCAACCTCCATCGTCAATGCACATACCCAGCTCAAGTCTGGAACTCATCGAGTCCGCCTACAGATACGCCCACGACGGCAGGGTTTGAATCGAAAAGAAGCATTTGTCAAACCTTCTATCATCAGAGAAAGCCTCGAAGATCAGCCATGCGTCCACGCCTAGTCGTGCGCCGCCTCTGGCTGCCCCATTCTCGACTCACCAACACCTCCGTCCGTGCCTTCACCAATCACACACAACTCACAAATACCAATTGTCGCCCCAATTTACCCTTCCTCAGCACGCCCTCTACAACTTCTTACATTCGCCGAACTCGCAACTTCACATCCGACCGCAAGCGCTGGCTTCGCCGCGAGATCAGGAACGGCCTGAAGTACACAGTCGTGCTCTGGGTCGCAGCGGGATGCGTCCTGATGATCGCATTCGCGATCGGCGAGGAGACTACAGAGCGCGAGTATCCGACACCGCATGAGTGGACTTTCTACACTAGGAAAATGCTCCGGGACTGCCATCTGCGATCGAGCCCGAAAGATGGCCAGAAGAGATGGGGCGATGCAGTTCAGCTAGGTGCAGAGGTGCTGCGTCGGTTGGAAAACCCTGCGAAGGATGGGCAGGGTGTCATAAAGCTCGACGGTTATGAAGGAGAGGATCCGGACATGGTGCCTTGCGACATCTCTGCGAAAAGCGAAGAGTGGAGGAGAGGTTACTTTGACGCCTTAATTGCAACAGCTAAGGCAGCGGAGCACACCGAGGGATGGCTATTGGACACCACAAGAAGCTTGAACATCCCACCTGAGTACGTCATTGGGCCTTCGAATCCAAGACCAAAGCCATTGCCGAAGGGCGCTCCGCCAGCTCCCCGTGAGGAGGATTGTATAATCGCCTTCCCAAGCGCGGCAGAGTATTATCTGAAGATCTCAAGAACCAAGGGCCTGACTCCCAAACAGCAGCTTGACGCTCGCCTAGAAGAGGCCGCGTACTGGGAGTACATGGGTCGAGCTGACACAGCGCAAGAATGCCTCGCGCAGTGCCTGGTCCTTGCAAACGGCGATCGTAAAGCCTCAGCCATTGAAGAATGGGTCAGACTGGATCAAATGGCACCCGCCCGCCGAACAAAAGGTGAAGCTCCCTCTGCAAACATGCTCGACACAATGACCTCCCTCGCCAACCTCTGGGCTCGCAACGGCAAACTTTCCCACGCCCTCACAGCCTATCTCTCCGTCCTCCACGCCCGGCGCTCCCTATCCTCGACACCACCACCCGCACCCCGGGATCCTCCCGCAGGGCGTGTACCCGCCCACCAGAAGCTCATCAATTTCTTTGCTCCCCCTCCATACCCTCCTCCGCCACCGTCCGACTTCGACGCTCCCTGGCGCAGCCCCGAGGAGCGCTGTCAAGAGGCCGCTCTGCAACTTCACATTGGCGAGATCCTCTTCGCCACATCCTCGAAAGAAGAAGGTCTCGCCTGGACGCGGGATGGTGTCGACGAGGCAGAGCAGCAACTCCGTGCAATCGGCCCCTCTGACCCTCGGAAAGAGCAATCCGAGAGGACGACCTGTCGTGAATGTTTGACCATGGGCCTGCAAAATTGGACAACTATGGTGTCCAGAATGGCAGCGCAAGAGAAGCAGAAACTAGCTGAGAACGAGGCCAGCGGCGCCAACTCTTCATCATGGGCATTCTGGAGAGGCGCAAGTGGTGAGGCTGAGGGAAGATGGGCTGCTGAACAGAAGGTTGTTTTGGAGCGGGTCAGGAGAACGAGGGAACTGGTTGACGATGTTACGCCGCCGGCGGAGAATTATATTGTCTCCCTTTTCAAGGCCTAAGCAGTAGTGCAGTGGCTGGCGTCAGAAGCGTTCTTTTCTCAGCAACATACTGTAAACTAGTATAACGGTAATTATTGAACCTCAATTGGTCTAAAGTCGAAGTCAACCTCTATGATACCCAGTCTCGATGACCAATGCATCTCCCTCAGCAAGCAAAAGTACGTCACCTCCTTGATCCTAGGGCTCTCCGGTGATCTTCACTTTTGCCTATGAGTCTCAGTCTTAGCAGCTAACCGCACAAGACCATCAGCGAAGAGCCCAACTGTTCACGCAGCCGGTGCCGCCCTCTTCAGCTCCTTACTCTCGGCCTCACCCGTCTCCTCCCACTGATCCCACATCCTCCTCTCCTCTATGATGTGCTCACTCACGACCTCCACCACTGGTTTGTCCTCCTCCTTGACGTCATTCCACGAACTCGCTCGCCCTTCCTCACCTCCCATTGCATCCAAATTCTTGGCGTTCTCGGGAGGGGTGACCTCCGGATTCGTATAATTCTCATTAGAGGCTATCTCAGCGAGATACTCGATGCCAGCGGACTGAGCGGTGACAGCAATGAGCTCGGAGTAAACGTCCTCGGAAGATGAGTAGACTGGCAGACCTAAGGCGGGTATGCCAAGGGATGGATTGCCACCTGGAGGAGAGAGGGGGGTGTTGAGTGGTGAAGACGAGAGAGCGTAGGCTCGACACCGCTGAGACAGGTATGCATCAGTACAACAGCTTCCCTTGCTTCAGAAACGGTACTTACTTTGGCGAGAAATTCCTTGAATCTATCATTTCCCAACCACTCCACATCGCGATACGTCCCAAACAGCACCATCCCCTCCACCATGCCGCCCCATCTCTCCCATCTGCCCTCATCATCCAGAAAACTCTCAACCAACTCTGCCCCCCTCTCAACCCCCACAACATCAATTTTCATCTCTCCTTTTTTACCCAGCTCCTCTGCCACCTCAAGCACTCTCTCCAGGTGCTCCTCCGCATCCATGTGGCCTGCCACTCTATTCACCTGGTCATTGACCTTCTTGCCGAGACTGACCAAACTCTCCAACGGGGCAGCCTCAGCCTGAAAGCCTGAAAGAGAACGTTTCCCCGCAGGCCACCAGTGTAGAGCTCCAGGGTTGGCGAGGATGATGCCGGCGTTCGGGAGGTACTCCTTTATACTCCGGACGAGGGAGATGGCTGTGCCGCAGTTGAGCCCTCCTGGCCCGTTGGCGACGCGGTTGGCGAGCATGCCGAGGGAGGAAAGAGTATCAGGGACGATGAGGATGACTCTATCCTTGGTGGAAAGGTCTGGGGAGGTGAAGATGGGAATGTGAGGATTCTCGCGAGGTGTACCCAGAGGAAGTGCAACCTTCTCCAGCCCTTCATCTTCCAGTCGCTGGCTCACAACCTCCTCTAGCGCTACTGTCACAGCTTTTAGTCCTTCTTTTATTCTCACATCGATTCGTAGGGCTACTTCTCCGTGGAAACAAATGAAGCGAAACAGGATGTTGGTAACTCACTGTTGAAGTGAAATCTCCGCCGGACATTCATACGCTCATTGCGGTTGATCCTGTACTTAAAGTAGCAATCTGGCTTCTCAATCGATCGAATCTCATCGTCGCCATTAACGAAGTACCTGCCCACCTCGTCAGCTACCTAGCTTCCTCAATAACCCCGTCATCACCGAGCCCGTCCCAAGTGCAGCATCATGGACCCGGCGCTTTAGTGGAAGAAGACTGTCTGATCTTACCCTAATCCTTCCAGCGTTGAAGGGAACACAGGGTCTTTGGGTAACCCTGACCAGTGACGTCGAAACATGGTTTTCCGTTGGACCACCGCTGTGATTGGCTTCTTCGTGATGGCCTTGCGAGTTTCCGATATAGGGCTGATTCGAAGGGGGCTGAGTTATGGTCAGGAGAGGTGTATAAGAGGACTGTAGGAGGTGGCTAGAATGTGCGGAAATTGAAGGCACAGAGACGCATGTGATCAGCAATTTCATGAACAACTGCCCGTCACCTGTTGACGGCTGTCTTAGGTGGAGCGTGTCTTCTACCCACATCTTACTAAGAAGCAGGAATCTTCACTCCAAAGAGCATATAGATTCTCACAGAAGCTATTATACGAAGTCGATATGTCACATGATGTTATCTTTCTGTGATCGTGATTGTTCCGCTTCTCTCATAAAAGGAAACCAAGTAACTCCGTAACATGCCCTGAATGCCCATTGACTAATGATCCAAGAAAGAAGAATATTCACGGCATGATCAACACACTACTCCCTCCTTCACCTCGTCTCATTTATTTGGATTTGCGGTATGTCGGCTCCGAAACGCCTGGCTAATGCTGAACCGGCTGGCTCCTCCACGATTCATGTGGCTTGCCAGGGCCTCTTCCAGAGCAGATTGCGTGACGGAAGCGTCTGAAACACACGCAAGTCAGCGAAGCTTTCGACACGTTAGCCCTTTGAGAACATACCATCAAGATCACTGAAACTGCTGCCCATGCTGGGCGTTCCATCGCTACCCTCTCTAGAGTAGCCCCTGGACTTGGACCCTGGACTCTTCCCCGAAAGCTCAGCCGTGCGTCTTGGCGACAGCGGTCCTGAAGGTCGCTGTTCTCGCGTTTTACCCTGGCGTTGTAACTGGGCTGCAGACCCAACAGACGAATCGGAAGTCTGAGATTGATTGATAGCATCTTTCTTTGTTACTTTGCGCGAGCCAGTTTTGCTGTCCCCGCGGAGGGTTGAGGCTAGGTCGTGGGCAGCTGACTGGTCCGCGGTAGCTCTGTAAGGCTGGAAAGCCGGTTCAGATTCATCGTCGTCATCTTCATCTTCATACGCTCGGTTTTGGTCCTTTTGCTGGAATCGAGGCGGTCGCCTGATGATACGAGACTGCGCGGGTAAGGACTCATCGTCAGATGAAGAGGATGAGCTCGGTTCGGCAGGACCAGGTGATGGCGAACGGAAGGACTCGGCCTGCGCATCAGGCGATCTAGCCATGGGCGAAGTGATGGGCAAGGACGACAGCCTTCTGCGTCCCGCCTGCTCTACTGACCTCACGGGCATCGCCTTTGCAAGTTTCGGCGACGAAACCGCCGTGTCTCTCAAGACTGACGTATTCGCTGATGTATTTCGCGAAGCGTTCGGTCGCGCTGATCGATTCATCGATGTGCTAGTGCTGTCTTCACCTCGTGGTAGGGGAGAGTCTCTACGTGACAGAGCCGAAGCTGTTCGTGGGTGGCCAGGTAGGTGGTGTTCGGAAAGAGGTGTCGGAGATGCGCTGGAGGAGCCAACCTTAGCAGCCGCGGTAGCTTTACGAACTTGGGCGCGGACTTGGGAGGCATGACGTTCGGTGAGATAGGCGACTTGCTTCAGGAGGAAATCAACGTGGACATCGAAGTCTTGAGCTCTGCGGCGGAGATTAGCTACAGCTGTGAATCCAGACGGAATGCATAAGCGTACACTTGGTTCCCTATGGATGTCGGCCTGGTCAGCTACACCTACTATCCGCCAGACAGAAGTTGGATGGGAAGACCTACAGTCAATCTCCGTCTGCGCGGCTCCAGATAGAATCCTCCAGAGTGCTTCATCCTTTGTCGAATCCCAATCAACCTAATCAAACACCGCTAAGTCAGAACTCATACCAGCAAAAGTGTGGAAAAAGAATCCCAATGATAACCTACCGGCGGGGGATCGACAAAGTCACCGCGGGGAACAGGGACTCGGATGAAGACGGTGTACTTGGGATCAGCGGCCATGGCGATCAGGTGTTGATGATGACCGATGGGCTGTGGACATGGTTCGAGATGCGAGATGCAAGAAAAGTAAAGGATCAGAATCGAAGGTTGCGGCGGCTGGTGTCAGAGCTGGAGCTAGATGACCTGACCTGCAGGCTGCTGCAGCCGAGCCGAGTGATGCAGGTCGCACGCGGTCCTTGGGGCTGGAGTGGGTGGTATGGTCCTCGTTCGGGTTGAGGCGGCGGGTGAGGCGTCTCGGTCCTTATCGATAGCGAAAGAGAGCGCAGTTGTTCATGAGGAGTAAGCTTAGTCTTGGCGGCTCACCAACAATGGTGATCAATTGGAGACAAGAGAGGTACTGTTTCTCTGTATTCTCATTTCTCCTTTTAATGATAACTACAGGTCCTTGTAGCTGAGATGGAAGCGGCGGAGCATAGTCTCCCAACTTGGGTGCCTCTGAGCCCTGAAGATTACCTAGCGTTTCGGAGAATGTCAGTAGCGCCAGGAATGTCACTTGCATGGATGGTCTATTCGATCGATATTGAATCAGTATGCATTCACAGAGTTTCCTATTGAATACATGATAACTTCCAGTCTATGATTATTGACTCCAGCATGCGCGGGTATAGCAGACAACCTTCGCTGGGCTCTAAGACCTAGATGGATAACTCAGTCAGCGCATGCCTTCGTACAGACTGGCCTGAACATCACCAGCTCTCTACATACTTGATTCCTTGCACATTTGGCTTCTTCATAGTCTTGCTTCCTTAGTTCCACCTGTAGCACAGGCCATCCGCACCACAGAACTCCGCCGACGGCAGACAGCACTGCTTTTTGCAGCATTTGTTGTACCTGCAGCACCGGCCGTTGCAGAGGAAAGGGTACCCAGCTGGGCAAGACTGGCGCTCCGACAGGTTTCTTTCCTCCAAAGCAGCATCCTCGCCACCATCCGAAAGTGCCGCTCCGTAGAGCCGGTCGGGGATGTAGGCGAGGTCGATCACCGGGAGGGTTTGAAGTGCCTCGCTTCGCTGCTCCGCGGGAAGGGAGATTGCGGAGGCGGTGACCGCGACAATGGTGTACAGAGCGATGATGGACTTCATTTTGCAAGTACTTGGAGGCAGCTGAGCTTGCTCGACGAGAAATGTGAAGAGAAGTGAAGAATGTATTGGTTGGTGTACTGTTGGGCATGAGCCTGCTGTCTGTGCCAAGTTGAGGACGGCCTCGATATTTGTACACGCTCGGCTCAACCCAGTCTCGCCCTGCGGCCCAAAAGACGGACCAATTACACAGTAAGCAGCCCATTTGATCGTCATCCTAATTCATTCATGGCCTAGACGATCTTTCATGAAGCTCTTCCAAAAACGGCAAGCCAAGCGTCCTCTTCATGCACCTGTGAAGCTCACAACGGCCCAAAGCGGCATTGCGATGGGCCCTTGAGCGCAGATCATCCTCTCGTAATGGGCTATGGCTACCATAAGCGTGACATCCAAACATTTCTCAGTGCATCAGGTGGAAAGGCTTGCTGTCAGAATGTGAACCCAACGGCGCATACAGCTGAGCAAGGGTCCTCAGGTGAACGGACATCCTAGCTGCCGATCTCATGTAGGCGTATGCCAGCGCCGCAAGGCGAACTCGCTACCTCTTACCGGGACGACCGACCAGTGCCGTGTGAAATAGGTATCCGGGAAAGTGGGCTCGGAATGATATTAAGCCGCCTTATGGGATTTAAGGTTAAAAAATTCAGGACAAAGATGATCGGTGAGTGTGTTGTGACGGCGCAGTTGCGAATGGAAGGGGAGCTGAACAGACTATGCGTAGTGCGAAATCCTGCAGAGCGAAGGAGTTAATGATCGGCACAGGGAAATCCAGGCTGATTGTCCTAGACTGTCTTCTTTTTTGCAAAGCGAGCCAAAATGGACACGAGGAAAATTACTCAGGCGGAGGTGGACAAATACTTTAGGCATCAAGTACGACATTCATTCTCACAGTACGTCTCGCCAATAACATAGGACTCTGGACCGTCATGTTTCGCAAATGAACATGCTCAAATCGGTCGCGTCAAAAACTTTCATTTCAAAGCAATAGGATACTCATGAGTCGGCTGAGATGTACATGACTGTAGAACACCATCAGTTAGCTTCCAAGTTCCTCCTGAGGTTCACTTATCAAAATGGGCAAGACTCACCATTGTTGCCCCTGACAAATGCATCACCATATTCCCTTCCTTTGGTACCGTTGATATACTCTGCCGTCTTCTCCAGCGCGATGTTCATGTAGCCATCTACCGACTGGAGTTCTCCTGCTCGCGTGTCAGCCCAAGCTCAGTCTCTCTCTTTTCTCTCCAGCTCGCGAAGACAGAGTACTGATGGGAATCTCTTACCCTTGTAGACCACTCCCGAGTTCAGCTTGACGGTGACAGGGCTGCCGATGATGTCGCTGAGGAAGCTGGACGGGTCCTTGCCCTCTCCCTGTGAGATGCCGCCGTTCTCCATGATCTGTTTCTGGTGTCTACGGCCCGACGATGGATGCGCTTTGTTCAGGGGCCCGTGCCTGATTGATCCTGACGTTCAGATGAAGTAAGCTGAGCCTAGATGTGGCAGCTGCTTGTAACTGTGATGCCGGGGCTGGTGGTTGGGGAGAGTCTTGGATCATCCAATTGAAGTCTGGTGGTGAATGAGTGATGGTGGACGTTTTCTGGGAGCGTTTCTGATGAACAAACCCACATCGAAATTCAAGGTACCTTTTGCAGCATATTTGTATGTGAGAGGTACATCTCTCCATCTGCAGCATTGCCCCTCGCACTGTGCCGCCTTGGCTGACGCTAACAACTGCTAACAGATGCCCCCACCAAGCACCCCTTTGCTTTCTGAACCGTGACGCGCTTGGGAAGCCTAAGTCGCATCGCATCGCATTCGACTTTGTGACTTCATTCCATGAGACGTAGTACTTTGCGCTGGCTCAACCCCCGCAACCTGAGCACTCCAGGTGATCTCCGGTACTACATTGAATGCTTATGGATACAGTTAGCCTGTCGATGAGCCTCCAAGCTGTTTCCATTCTTTGCTAGCATCCTGGACTATTAGTCGTTGTCTAATTCATTCCGCCTTGAATCACCTCTTCGAGCAACCACCCTACAAACCCGAGAATCTTCAACCTCACCACCGCAGGAAAGAGAGAAGCTAAGCTCTCGTCCCGATGACGACCCCATCACCGCGTCCTAAGAAGAAGAAGCTCCCATTCAAACCTACCGCACTTCGTCGTCCCCTTGCGCCGCCCGCATCCAGCGCCTCTCCAACCGATCCCACCGTCAACTCCAAAGAAGATGGGCAAGACGGCCTCGCGCTCTTTCGGCGGGGGAACGAGATGGCGCCGAGGTTGACAGCCGATCTCGAGAGGAGATTGAAGAAGAAGCAAGACAAACTGCTGAAAGAGGAGAGTGAACGAAGAAGATCGTCGGGAGCTGGTGAGAAGCGGCCCTATGATGAAGCTCACATGGATGCCGAAGGTCATGATATGGTGACTGGCGAAAATACTGCCGCCACACATATTGGTACCACTGACGATGGGCACACTTCAAGTCCATCAGCCAACAAGTCAGATCATCACTCCAGGTAAGCTCTGATCCGTGTCATGTCCCTAGCTCCAGTCTCATGATGCTAACCATCTCCAGCACTCCAATCACTCCTCCTCCATCGAAACGATCTCGCAATGCCATTCCGTCCGAAGCCCAGCTCTCCAGTCCCATTATAGCCATTTCCGAAAACCAACAGCCTTCTCCCCCTAAAGCGTCAGCTCCTATTGTGCTTTCCGATTCCGACACCTCTCCATCACCACCATCACCACCGTCTCGCGCCGCCGTCCACCCGCCTCGTCGCGAGCCAAGCATCGAAATCGTCGACAACAACCCAGATGACGACGAGTTCTCCGAATATGTTCAGAAAGCCGCCGCAGCCCGCGCCAGCCTCAGACAAGAACAACTCCGAGACTCGTCGCGGCCGTCGTCAGCCTCTGCCACAAACCTGCCCGTCCGTGCTGCCTTCTCATCCTCCCTATCAACACCTCCCGCCACAGCGGAAATCCTCGTAACATCTTCCATCCCCGACTCGGTTCCCTGCAAAGCTCTCGTGAGATTCGACCAACCCCTGCGCCTCCTCCGCGACTCCTGGGCCGCGAAGCAACGTAAAGCCGGTCTCGACGTACCTGAGTCCTCCGCCATCCTGACCTGGCGACGTGCCCGAGTCTACAACACCTCGACCCTGCTTCATCTCGGCCTCCGACCTCGTAACGACGGTCGCATATCCACAGACAGGAGCAGCACCGGTGCAGGAAGGAACCTCTCTCGAAGCTTCTCCTCATCCACAGACCAAGACAGCGGTCTTAACGAAGATCGCACCCGCGTCCATTTCGAAGCCTGGACCCAAGAGTCATTTTTGCAAATGGAATCTTCCTCCCAGCAGCACCAGCACCATGATGCCTCCCACCCTTCCTCACCGTCGCATCCTTCTCACCATCCACCATCTCCCTCCCCCGAACCGGAGATCAAACTCCGCATCCTGCTCCGGTCAAGAGGCCTTCCTGACATTGGCCTAACTGTGCGTCCCGCCACAACGGTCGAGACCCTTATCACGGGCTTTCGACGACAGTTGTCCGCGACGAACCCAGACGTGAGCTCAAACCAGGGTATCACCCTGTGGTTCGACGGTGAGCAGCTGGAGGAACACGCTACCTTGGAGGAGATGGATATCGACGATCGAGATATCATCGAGGTACATTTGAAGGAAGCGGCTTGAGCATTTGAGCAGGAAGGGAGCGGGCGAACGGAACGATGAGCACACGACCAACGCGTGTGTGTAATGAGCACCAACGGTGAAAATAAAGACATAAGATACCCCCCCCCCCCTTTTTTTTCCTCCAAAGAAGAAATCCTACATAATGGCTACAATACTAGCATATAATATCACACAGTACATATGAATTATAGTCCTCAGGCTATGGTTGCTGCACGCATAGCATAAAGGATCACAGCGAAATCCATGTGATAGTGAGATTGTATTGTCATTGACATTACTTGTTCCTTGATAAACCATGTCCAGTTCTTTGACTGTTGTTTACCCCTCCGTTGTTCATCCGGCACGGGGAGGAAGGGGGTGGGAAGAAGAATACTCCGCCAAGGAAAGCATCTGGCTTTCCCTCCCGAATCTATAGCATAACTCTCATCAAAATATCGCATATACGCCAGTTGGAACCGAACCAAGACCAGCCAGCCTCTTCCGAGGTCTTTCTTCTTCCTTCCCTGTTCCATGTGAACGTAATATGTAGAAGACAAGAATAAGAAAACAGAAAATGAAACTCCATTCGTGTCGTGTGTTTGGACACGGGAAACAGAAGAACCATGGGTTAGACAACCCGTCCAGAGGAGGAAAACAAGTACAGTCGCTTTCAGTGAATGAAGAGAATTTGGGGGAGCGGGTATGTATATCTGAGGATGTGGAAGACACCGAGGTCGTGTCGTCTACTCCAGATCAATCAAGGCAGTCATCCCCTTGGGCACCGACTTTGGCGAGATGGTATCTTCCGAAGGCGGCCTCACGAGGTGGTCTTGATCAGAGGTGCTGGGAGTGGGATTTGCGCACGATGGCAAGACCACGGTCTGTTGATCAATCTTGTCCACGGCGTCTGAAATCCATGGGAAAGCAGGAGAGATGGGCTGCGTGCGCTCTGGACGAAGGTCTGGAAGATTGGCGGGAACCTTTTGGAGATCGTCCAAGCCAGGCTTGCCGCTGAGAGATCGGTCGGCCACCTTTTCGATCTTGAAATGATTCGTGACTGTTTGCCTGACGGCGTCTGTCGTAGCCTTCTTGGAATTCGATTTGCGTCCACGTTTCGCGGAGACCTTGACGTTCTCGCTCGAATCGCCCGCGTGCTTCGCAAACGAGAGCTTGCTCTGCTTGGGCTTACTGGTGGCTGGCTTAACGGCGGAGATGGTCGGGCTGGCGCCAGGGGTTGGCATGTGTTGCTGCACATCCTGGAGAACCTTCTGCTTAGGGTCTGAGGCCTCGTCCTCCGACTTGACAGTTGGAAGGTCGACGTTGATCTTGTACTTGTTGCAGCGTTCCTGGATTTGGGCGTCTTGTTCCTGGCTGATGAGATAATCTTCACCAAGGTTGAAATCCCAAGGATCCAGATCCGCTTCACGGGCCACATCATCACACTTGGCCTTGACTACCAGGTCCCAGCAATCCTTGAACTCGATGCCCTTGGGCTCAGACTCGATATTGACCCAGGCAGTAAAACCGTCTCTCCTGCCGCGAGTCACCTGACACAACTCCTTGACCAGACGGCGAGTACCTGGCACCTTGAGAGTTGTACCAACAACAATGACGGCATCCGGCCGCGCCTTGAGATCCGCACTGGAGACATTGCCAATGGCTTCCTCATCGGGGTTGAACTCATTATAGAGGACGAACCGTGGGCGTAGCCGGCCAATCCCGTGACTGCGCTTGCCGGCGTGAGCGGTGCGCACTTGATCTTGCTCAATGCAAGAGGGACATAATGGCGCCTCCGGGCCATCAAAGACACTGCCGTCAAAAGGTCTCAGCTCACTACACTTGGTGCACACCATCTTCTGCAAGCCGCCGTGGAGCTGGATGGTAGCAGGCCAAGGGCCTTTCGGGTTCAGGGGTATGTTTGTGGCAAGGGGCTGTAGACTCGTGTCAAGGCAGTCGATGTTTTGCGAGTATAGGCGCAGGAGGCGGCCCTGCTTCGCGAGGGAGGCAAGCATGTGATGAAACGGGGTCGGCTTGGCTTCCTGAGACATCTGAGCCATCTCCCGGACCATGGTATGGAAGGACTGCGTTGACGAGTTGTGCTTGTACACTGATGCGTCGAAAAGATGCTTGCCCGAAGCCTTGACCTTGTGCTGGCTGCGGGCAGTGGCGAAGAGACCGTTGGATGAGCGGAAGTCGGGGATACCTGCAGACACGGAGATGCCGGCGCCAGCAATCACAACAATCTTCTTCTTCTTGTGCAAAGCAGCCTTCAGCCGGTCGAGTTGCCGTGTGTCCTCCTCGTTGAATTGAGGGTCCTCCTTCATCAGATCCAAGTAGGCAGTGGTACGTTCCTTGGGTGCCGCGATCTTCCTCTTCTTAGCCGGCGGCGGCCCGTCCCGTGCAGCACCCGAAGCACTCGCGTCAGAGGGCATTTCTATGGGATCGGAGAGTTGTTTCGAGGGTGACTGGGAGCCGGAAGCTGTAGTAGATGTCGGCGAAGGGGAGGGATATCGTCTCGCAGCTTCATCCCCTAGAGGCTGTATGACGGGAGAGCCTGATAATGAAGGCGTGCGAGAGAGATGTGACAATGGTGAGGAAGGAGTAGAGGCGGAGGAAGCAGAGGAGGAGAGAGGACTCGGGGTCGAGATTGACGAATCCATGGTGAAAGGAGCCGAACGGCGCGAGCGCGTGTGGGACGGTCGCGCCTGGCGAGTTGAAGATACGCGTTCCAGGCGATGCCAGAGGGTTAATCAGGCGACAAAGATTAGACGAAAGATGGGGTGCTCAAGGATTGAACAGAGGTCGAGACACGGGTGCTGTGGAAGGTTAAGTGCGGCGTCGAGGCAGATTATGGGACTGTCATTTCGTCGCAGGAACAGCCAAAATGGAGAGAGATCCGAGCACTTGGTATGTATCGAGGGAAGAGAGGCCAAAAGTCGAAACTACCTGCGCCGGCAAGTGACCAAATCAATAACCCGGACAGACGCGCCCGTGCAAAATCAAAGAGAGTGCTTCGCCCCTGTCCCGGTGATGCTCAAGGTTGGTTGGTGAGGGAGGGTTTCCTAAGGCGTAAGAACAGCGGAGAGTGGACGCAAGATGAAGGATGAGAGACGGAGGACAAAGAGTGGGTGAGCACCGAGAGAGATAGAGAGAGAGAGAGAGAGATGGGGATGCAACGACTAAACAGACGGACCGTAGCCACCCAGTCTTCCATTCCTCGACACAACAAGCAATTCAGGTGTTAGACCTGGACTTGATCAAATCAAGAGGTAAACAAGACCAATTTTACCTTTAATTAACTAGGTAAGCAAGCAGATAAAAGTCAAACTTGTTCCTAAACCGACTTGGGTATTAACTTCAAAGGCAAAAAGGTTGATCCTCAATGTTCTTCTTTCTTGAACTGTTTCGGCTTGGGACGTAGGGTAGGTAGCCAGCCACAGACGATGGATGAGTTTCGGCTCCAATGAACAGCGGCTATTCATCCCAACAGCAGCTCGGATCCCCAAACTTGAAGTCTTTCACATTTGTTTGCGTCAATTATCACCACTTTGCCTGTTGATTCCTCCCTTCGCATTTCCAGGGTTCTGGGCAAACTGATAGTACGAGATGCCATCCACGGTCGACCACAATATCCCAGCATTCCAGCGTGGCGGTGGCTGCTTTGGCCAATGCATCGGAAATGGTGTCCAAGCAGGTGTTTGCAATTTAGTTTCTTTTTTTTCTGGCTTGTTGAATTTCATCTTCGCCACGCAGCATTCTCCCTCTCTCTCTCACACACACACACTAATATTACCGTTCGTAGGGATGTTGTAGTAGTGCCTTTAGCGAGTGACGGTGAGTTTTGGGCGTTGGAGGTCCATGATTGCCGTTCTGTCCCCCCCGGGAATCGCACTACTCTAGTCCCGTTCAGGCAACGAACGCAGATGTCAGTGGACTGTTAGTAGGGACTTGGGATGCCGAGGCCAATCCCAAACATGGCCCAACCACTGCCTTCTTCTTCTTCTTCTTCTTCTTCTTCCTCTTCTTCCTCTTCTTCTTTCCTTTCTTTGAAAACCAATTGAAGCAAAGTGGGATATATTACTGAACGATAGGTCCATCGTGTCTCTCCGATCCTCTGCTATCCAGTCGGTCTCATGCTCCAAGTCGTTGCCGGGTTAGCGTTAGTGGGCCCACTAGCGCCAGACGGACAGTGACTTGGCCGATCCACTGTAAACACACCATAACAACAAGTATCCCCATTGTTAGTTACTAGTAATACTGTACTCGTAGGCATCATCAATCAGCCTTATGCGCACGTATCGACAGCAGGCAGGGCTGCGCATCGACATCCTCATTCACCATTATGCGTACTGCGAATATACAAACATCTCCCACTGTGACAATCTTGACCCTTACTCAATCTTGATGCGGACAGAGATCGAGCCCTTCTTCGTTTGCACAACAATCAAGTCATGGTCGTACGAAATGTCTTCCCTCGTCGTCTCATGCAGTCGAGCTCGAGGAACAACGCGCAGTGCCATCAGAGCCGCCATGTGATATATCTCAGCCCAGGCCAGTCTAGTGAAGGGAGCAAGAAGAGGAGTGGTGT
This sequence comes from Sarocladium brachiariae, assembly GCA_008271525.1. Taxonomy (NCBI): domain Eukaryota; kingdom Fungi; phylum Ascomycota; class Sordariomycetes; order Hypocreales; family Sarocladiaceae; genus Sarocladium; species Sarocladium brachiariae. The sequence continues at coordinate 396,665 of RQPE01000002.1, forward strand.
TAGTCTTGAACAACAGCAATTCGATGTTTGAAGAAGACAAGGGGCTATATGAGAAGAAGAATCTGCATCTGCACTTACTGTTCACCCACGCAAGAGCGGCTACCCTTGCCGAACGCAATCAGAAACTTGTCCAGTTTGTGGTTGGGCTGTCCATCAACAAGCCACCTCTCGGGAATGAACTCATCCGGGTCGGGGAACAGCTCCTCGTTCCAGTGGTTGATCATCGAAGTCATGCCGATAGGCGTTCCACGCTTGACCACGTATTCGACGCTGCCGTCCCTGCTCTTGTAGACCAGATCCTCATCGCGTGCAATCCGCGCAGACCTGTGCGAGACACCCGGCATCATGCGGAGGGACTCCTGGATCACCGCCCAGAAGTAGGGACGCTGCTCGAGCTCGGTCCACTTGAGGTCTGCAGGGTCCATGCCCTCAAGGTCTTCCCTCAGGCGAGCGTAGATGTTCGGTTGAGCGAGCAGGTGATACGTGATGACGGCGAGGGTGGCGGCTGTGGTTTCTGTGCCGGCGAGGAGGAAGTTAAACCCTTCGCCAGAGAGGCGGTACATGGTCTTCTCCTCAGGAGGCAAGACCTTGCTCTCATGGAGTTCGGCGAAAACACGGCCATTGTTTGGATCTTTGAGCGCGGCCTGGATATATCCAGGAATGACGACATTCATCTGCCTCATCACGGTCTTGATGTCTTCACCCATGTAGTCCGAGAGTATGGGCAGGATCTGCGCCATCTTCCTCGCGATAACGTTGTGCCTCATCATGTAGGCACTATCGAAGAAGGACCTGACCCAAGTGGCAAAGTTGGGCTCCCAACCATCCTGTGCGATGAAACCCATGGGCTCACCAAAGGCGTACTGAGAAATGATGTCGGCAGTGTAGCAGTTGAAGGCATCCTTGACGTCAAAGGCCTCCTTGCCGGCAGACTGCAGCATCTTGTCGGCGACGAGCTGAGAGAACTCGCGCACTTCGTCCTCGAGCTTCAAGACATTCTGGCGAGAGAAGAACCGGGCGAGGGCACCTTTGCGCATGCGGTGAACCTCATGGGGAACGGTAGAGAAACCTGTGACGGAGACGGGGCCAGCGCCGCCTGTGTTCAGTTGGTGCTGCCATTTATCGCGGGGACGGCCTGGACCGGCGTAGATCTCGTCGGTGAAGTAGGGATCTGAGCAGTGAAGCTCATCGGGATTGATTCTCACAATTGGGCCTATGTTTTTTGTATATTTCGGAGGTGATTAGCAAAGATATGCTTTTCTTCATACCAACCCGGATGAGCTTGAAATAGGAGGCGAAAACAAACCGTAGGTCTTGTGCATATCAGCAATGACTTTGCCATAGCGGCCCTTCAGGATCCAATCATAGTAGGCCTCGTAGAGATAGCTCACCGCCGCGATCTTGGGACCGGGGAAGTGATACAACGGGTGGAAAGGGGAGATGTTGTACAGTGCACGGAGCACACGATACCCAACAGACACCCCGACAAGGTACAGGATAGCCTTCGGCGCTTGCTCAAGAGCCTGAGCGGCGAGTCCGAGGCCCCTAGATGTCGTATCCATGGTGCCGAGTTGCAGTCGCTCACGTATCCAGCAGATGAACTTCTATTGGGATAACGGCTCGTGTTGGAGAATAAACCACGTAGACAAGCCTGCCCTGCCGTCAGCCGCAGTTGGGTCCTAGGACGCAGCTCCAAGATAAGGGGGTCGGACCAGAATCAAAAGATCAGATCAAACTCCTCAAGATGGAATGGGTAGGGTGCTCTGTTGCGAATAGAACTTGTCCTGGACCCCAGAGAGAAGTATCCCTACATAGATCAGCGTCGTATCACGCGATACCCAAAGGCTGAACAAGGAAAATGTGACACAAACAAAAGAAGAAGTAGGGAAATATAGGGAATAGTTCAATTAGCGAAGCAGCGGCCACGTTATGAATGGCCCAAACTGCTTTATACAGCTAGACACAAGCATGTTGATCTGGAAAGCTGGGGAGAGGAGAGGGAGGGGGGTCCGAGTAAGCGCTGCAGGTCTCGAGGGGGTGAGTGTGCAGTGTGTGGTGACATGCGTCTCCATGATATGCTCGCATAAGTTATCTTGTCCCTTTCAAGTTTTGAACCCCCCTCAGTGGCAAAGAAGCCTGCTCCTGACATGGGTCTATGGAGGTTGACAACTGTCAAAGGAGGTGGGTGGGTAACAAGGCTGGGCGAACAAGGGTGTCATAAACTACTAAGCATGAAAAAGCTCGCCAAACGGCTGCCAAGGGTCTGTGTCAAAGTGGAAACTACTGTAACAAGCGGGATTACCCTCGTTTGCAGATCCTTCTTCCCCTGTTCGCAGTCGTTTGACGGGCAGCTTCGCTACAGTAATGCCTGTTGTGTACAGTGACAGCCCCATCCCCTTCCCCAGTGCGAGATCAAGCTTGCTAAGAAGTCTACTATACTGTCTGGTGTTGTAATCAAAATTAATGCCCAGTGTTCCAGGGGGACTTGCTGTCTGAACTTCATTTTCCCCAGTTCTCTTGCTGCCATGGTAATAGCTGAGGAACTAAACTGGCTTATAAGTCATTGCATATACAGACGTAGTTTGGCAATATATATGCATTCAACAACACAACAAGCTCTGTCCTGTTCTTTTTCTCCTGCATTGCGCGAAGCCACAACGTTGGAATCCTATAACTCGAAAATATGTTGGTTGGACATAAGCAGCCCTGTATGTTACTGTACAAGGACAGACAACGATCCACTGGTTTGCACCAGAACCCCCTTCCTCCATAGTTTGTATGTCATTTTTGCTTCTGCCGAAAAAGAAAAACAAGAACCCATCATCCTCACTGCTCAGAGAGGAAATACGAGGGGCCCCAACGGTGAAGGAATTGGAAAAGAAGAAAAGAGTCGCATATGACAGGAAAGGGAGACAAGAGGAACCGTACTAGGAAAGGCTTTTCGCAACTTGGGCCTAGTCGAAGACAAGGCTCTTCTTTACTTCTTCGAACCAGCCTCCCCCGGCCAAAGCGGGGATAAGTTTTGTATGGACCCAATGTAGTTATACTTCGGAGAAAGGCCAAGCAGTCTGTGCTGCAACAAGCGAAGTGAGAAAAAGCCCACCTGATGTCACAGCGGCTGTCCGGGCGGGACAACTCGTCGACGTATTGACAGGGAGACAGGGTTCGGTAGTGGTCCATGCCACCGGGTGTTGGATGCTGCATATCCGCGACGGATGAGCCGAGTAATCATAACCACTGACTGTTGGCCGAGTCAAAACTAGTCTAATGCAGCGTTAGTTTTGGCTGTTGCGGCCTTCGTTGGTCGACGGGCTACCCGCTGGGTCCGACCCCTGTCCGCCTATGTTGCTGAAGAGAACGAAGATGAATGAGCCTCTGGCCCTCTCCGACGAGTAGACTAACGAGTAACTCTACGATTTGAATGCTGCCTCAAGACTAAGGGGGAATCTCTTAGTGGAAATGGTACTCATCCTGCAGAAAGCCGTCGGAAGAAATGGACTTCCATTGTGGGAGTAGAGTCGCTGACAAGATGAAGAGGATGTTGTTGATACTATACGACGACTACGGAACATCCATTCCTGAAAGTCTAAATATCAGTCTCTCGTGGCACCCCTTCTGCTTCAGATTTTGTTCATTATCCCCTCAGGTATCTGCATTCTGCATCCAGCTCCCCACAGTATTCCTTGAAGATCGTCCTCGGCTCAAGGATACGGCATGACCACTGAAGCAAGCGGCCCCATTCACTTGTTTCCATGGAAATCGCTCGTCTACCACTGAACTTGCCGTATGCACCCAAGTCTCATCACTATGAGTACCGTGGGGGTTCTCGAGAGGCCCCCCCTTGTTCACAGCGTCTCAGGTTCTGTGAACTAACAACCCCTTTGGAGCCAGGCACTATGCGATGAGGTTCACACTGGGGTAGATTTCTTTGAATACTGGGATCAACAAACACAGCGAGAAGAACTGTTAGTCTCTGAACAAGGCTCCCCTTCTTTCCTGGTGGCGCTCGGTTCGTCAACAGTTCTACCTCTCAGGCCCGGCAATCACTGCCGTAATAGTCCATCTGCCTCCTCCATGAGGCTGATGATCAAACCTACGCCGCACATTCATTCAATTCCCCTTTTGCTTCTTCGATTTCTTACCTCCCCTGTCCCGTGGCTAAAGACATCCAATGTTGAAGATACAACCTTTGGACCAACGGCTCTCCGACTCTAGACGTACAGATCAACCTCGAAGTACAAAGATTCGACTCCTCCCTCTTCCTCTTGGCTAATAGAGCAGAGGAGAGCAAAGTCCTAGAAAATTCTTGGCTGTTGATTCCTTCCTTTACTTTTCCTTGCCTTTCAAGTGCAAGCCTCTCTTCTCTTTCTCCGTCTGCCTCCTTTCCCCACGAGTTCATACATCTGTGGACTGGTACAATCCCTTGACACTTCGTCCTGAAGTCATGGCGCGAGTTGATATCCCCATGACGGGTCCCGCCCGGGACGCCCTCATCGCGATCTCGTTCCTCTGGGCACTGTTCGTGGCCGTTGTTGCTTTCCGTCTGATTGGCCGTGCCAAGGGCGCCGGCATTGGAGCGGATGACATCCTGTCCGCTGTTGCTTGTGTAAGTTGAAGAAGAAAAGAATGAGAAGCCGCAGACAGGAGCCTATGGTTATTGCTCTGCGGTGTTTGAATGTAGAGTATCTGACGGACCAGTCAGGTTCTGTCTGGGTCGACAATTGGGCTCAATGCCGCCGTTTTCAAATCGGGAGTTGGCCATAACTTCGATCCTAATCTGGAGGTGTTCCCGAAGCGTGAGTTACTCTCATATTCTATATACCTTGGTGAATTTGATTCCCCAGGGTCTTCACGACTAGGCAAGCATCAAGATGTACATCAGAGCTAACCACCCAAGTTGCATAGTCGCCAACAATATGGAGTTCATCCTGCAGGTAAGTTTCCAAGGTCCTCGAAATATCCTGGCGAATAGGTAGGCGAGAAGAAAGGACACAAGTCTAAACTACCAGCAGGTCACCTTCACGTTCACCTTGATTTACCTCTGGGCCCTCGCCTCCATGAAGCTCAGCCAGCTCTGCTTCTACCATCGCGCCTTCGCCGTTCATCTCAAGAAGTGGATATACATCGTGGGTGCCGTCTGCATCGCCTGGGGACTCATCTTCACTTTCATCTTCATCTTCCTGTGCAACCCCATCAAGCAGCAGTGGACCATCGACCGCATCGGTACTTGCATGGACCAGATCCTCGTCCTCAAGTGCATCATCATGACCAATGTCATCACCGATCTTCTCATCGTTGTGATGCCCATCTACACGGTTTGGAATCTGCAGATGCGAAGGACCGAGAAGCTGGCTGTGATTTCTTGCTTTGCCCTTGGTCTGGCGTGAGTTCCTCCCCCCCCCCTCTCGTTCAACAAAATCTCGCGTGAAAGATGCTGAACCATCCGTGCCCCCCTTGTAGCTGCGTCATCATTGGCATTGTACGCTTCTGGCAGATCTTCGTCATCGACCTCATCGGCAACCTGACGGGAACATCCTTGACCACCTTCATGCTCTGCACCGTCGAGCTCATGCTGGCAGGGCTCTGCATCAACATTCCCATGCTCCGACCCTTCTACCTCCGCTGGCGCGCAAAGTACAAGTCCTCGAGCTACGATCACAGCACGGACAACAGCGGCAGCCACTTCAAGTCTTCTCGTTCGGCACGTCTAACCCAGCCTGAACAGGGTTTGAACACCACCTGGATTGAACTGGTACTGGAACCTTACTACCTTTTCCCACTATCCTCAAAAAAAATTCATTCTCTCATCAAGGGACAACGTATTGCTGACTCTTGTGTCATAACTTTATAGGACAACGACGCTGGTAGCCACGATGACGGCGGCTCCGAGAGGAAATTAAGGGCCGGTGACACGCATGAACGCAATGGTATTGCCGTTCTCAAGGATTGGTCTGTGAGCCGAACTTGAAGCAGAAATTCACAAGAATGGCCTTTTGGGGAGGGAAGAAATTCGGGGGGGAGAAAATGGGAGGCAATCCACCGTTAAGATACCCACGGAAGATGCGAGGCAAGGGTTCACGTGAACCCCAAAGTAATCAATACTTCTTTGGAGCACATATGCCTTGAATCTGAAGGTTGAACATGACTGGTGTTCAGCAAATTAGGCTTTCTGTCGTAAACATCATGGCCAGCAGAGACATATGAAACTCAAAAGCCGTGGATGAAGCTCCGATAAAACCAGTCAGGATTTACTTTGATTATTCAATACGCACGCGTTTCGTTCTCATACCCCCGGAGACACCATTTCTTCCCTTATCTATCTCTGACATTTCGCAATTACTCCGTGATGGTCAAGCATTCTACCTTGATCCTCGTGAGGCAGACATGCTAGACATAGTTTATGTATCGATGCAGAGTAATTACTAAGAAAAGCTTTCCTTTTGTCCTCGACAATATGATAAAAAGCTCAGAAGAACTCCTCAGAAATGCTACTACTAAAGATAAGATTCCTCTAAGGATTGTTTGTAGTATGTACAGAGAGAGGGTATTAATACATTGATGATACAACTCCAACTCGAGATCCTCCTCTTCTTCATTTCCTCTGCCCTCCATCACTCACTCCATGGGCAATTTTCAACTGATCCAGCCACCATCCAAGAACCTCGATATAACTCTTCTCCTCCTTCTTCGCTTCCTCTCCCTCCTCCAGATTCTCGTCATCGTCAATCTCGAGCTTCTTCATGATGATCGTTTCGTCCGCCTCAATGGCTTTGCCTCCACCCCTCCGCCTCCACTGAATGATCTCCATGCCCAGCAACCCCATCGCGATCCCCCCGAAATGGTTCGCCAAATCGATCTTGCTCCTCATGGCCTTCCCCAGATAACTGAGCTGTAGCGCCAGCACCAAAGCCAGCAGCACAAGCCCAGGGACGCCCTCCTGAGGCATCCCTAGGAACTTGAACCCATCCCCTTTATGTTCCCAAAAGTACGCCGTGATGACGCCCAACGTACACCCACTCGCCCCCAACGAACTCACACTCAACCACCCTCTCGCCGTGTAGAACAACAAGCTAGTGAGATAGCCCGCCGCTCCACATGCAACATACAGCGTCAGGAACTGGGCCCGATCCAGCTCTCCATGTAATGCCGTGCCTACAAACCATAATGGAATCATGTTCTTCAGCAGATGGCCAAAGCTCTGGTGCGAGAAGGGTGCAGTCAGAAGCGTCACGGGCTTGACCTTCCCCACGACAAAGATCATGTACCGGTTGAACAGGCCCCAGAGCGGCGGGATTCTCCAACCCACGAACGCCAGAAGGTTCACTCCAATGATTGCTCCCACCGTAGCCTGTGCCGTGGAAAGACTCCTAATCATCCTGTATGTATCCGCCGGTTCTTCATATACCGTCGTCACGGCAGCCAGGAACCCGATGACGAGCGTGACGAGCGTGATTGAAGGCAAGACCCTCTGCCAGAATGATAGAAACTCCGGCTCGAGGTCTCCCTGCTCCTGAGCTTTCACGTAATACTCCGCAATCTTGGGGTTCATAATCTTTCCTCCGTCCTCCTTCACCAACGCCACAGGTCCAGCCCTGGCTCTTTCCAGTGCCTCTGCGCCGCCCGCAGCCTCTTCATCCGCCCTTCGCCTTGCCTCCCTCGCCGCTTCTAACGCTGCGGACTTGGCCTCGTTCTCGGCGCGGATCTGGTCGAATCGACTTTCACCGTACGTAGGGTCCACTTTGTAGAGAGGACTGATCTTCAACGAAAGGCCCTTCGAGACAGTCTCCGAGGTGGCAGGATCAAGGTCTTGCTCCTTCATCTTCTCTTCCCTCTCAATCTCTGCCAGTTCATCCTCAGCCCTCAACCCGGCATTGACGGTCTCGTCCACCGGCACTGTAACCCTGAGATATTCCAAACCCCTTTGGATCTGCTCCTTCGAGAAGCGAGCCGTGTTCTTTGCGTAAGCTGGATCCTCCAGCGTTCCAGCCACTCGCCGTCCGTGCAGTATTCTTAGTAAGGTATTCCCATCCTTCGCACTGAGCAACCCACGACGAAACACGCCGTTCACCTCATCCTGTGAAAGTTCTGTGGTGCGGAATTCCAAGCCGACTTCGTCTCGATAATCGGCGGGGAGGTGTTCGTATCTCGTAGGAATGCGACGGGAGAAGAAAGTTCGTCGGTCAAATGCTCCTCGGGGAAGATAGGTGGATGGTACAGGAGTGAAACGCGGTCTCGTGGAGGATCGATTGTGAGCTTTATGACCAGCGGCAGCCTTTAGAGGTGACAAATAGCACGAGAACCATCGTAAAGCTTCCCGGGAGGTGACCCTAGTCGTCCGTGCAGGCACAGCAGTGCGAGCTGCCAGTCCAAGCAATGGCTGAGCAGTCGCCCTTGGACATAGCCAGAAGGTCATGCTGGCCACCAGTGAAGCTCAGCCCAGTTGTCCTGGACTAGAAGCAGCCCTCCAATGGCCTGTCAACGGTCACGGTTGTGTGGTTATCGTCGGGGAGGATGGTTGAACAAGGAGCAAATCATGGCTTTCATTTTTCGGAGAAGAGCTGTCATCGAATGATGCCACAGCTGGACCACACTAATTATTCCTAAACCTCCGATGCAAGCCATGCCAGGCATCCCTGCCCCACGTCAACCCCCCACCACCAGCTACGACCTCCCACCTCCAAGCTTCTTTCTTCTTGACGATCGTCGAGCTATAGATTGGACAAACAGAACCCAAGCATCCGCAACTTGATAGAAAGACGCATTGCCCATCATGTCCGCCGATACCCGCCCCATCTCTGCCTCTGCATTTGCCTCCGCCCTGAAAGACCTCTCCCTCTCCATGCTCCATCTCAAAGTACTCGAGATCCGCAACTCCATCGCCCACCTTCAATACTCCAACGATCAGCTCCAACCGTTCGCCGAAGGAAGCGCCGTCGCTTCCACGAATTCTGAAGATGCCGCGGCTCCAGCACAACCAGATCAAGACTGCATCGACGCCATCGCAGAAAACCTCACAGTCATCGACCGCATGGCAGAGCGAATAGCTCTGATCAGGGCGGAGGTCGAAGAGAGGGGTGTGAGCTGGAGGGAGTTCGAGGAGGAGGTGAAACCTGCAGAGCCCACTTCTGCACCACTGGCGCCAACAACAACAAGTACCGCCGAGGACGACGATGAGGCTGGCGCAGAGGCTTCTGTAACGAACGGCGCAAGACACTCAGCCTGGACAGACGGGACTTTCCAAACAGGCGTGATCCGAAACGGAGAGATACACATGGACTCAACGGCCGGGCAGCGCCAATCTGAGCCAGAAGGTGCCGGCGATATGGCTAGAGGAATTTCTGCGGGGGGACAGAGCCAGGGACCTGGGGGGAGTCTGTCGGATGAGCAATTGAGGAGGGCTATGGAGGAGCAGATGAGGAATCTTGGTGGTGGTGAAGACGAGGAGGGAATGCATCTGTGAATGATGCAGTTCAACAGTTCATTTCAGGAGGAGAACCAGGGGAGTCTAGCAAAGGAAGGGAAAAGAATATTTGGGCGTTAACGGAAAGCAAGACACCATCATGACGGGTTGCTACTAAACATCAAGTCATCTACCCACTTCAAGCATCTTTCACACAGAAGGGTCTTAGGAGTTCCCGAAATTCGAGGAGGAAGGTTTGGGATCACATTTTTTTTCATGTCTAACTCCAACCAAGGCTGACAAGCTTGCGCTTCCCCTCTTGTACTTTTTTCCACGAATTCACTGGAACATGCAAATACCTCGGTTCGGAACGCGAAGGTAACGGGAAGAGAAAAAGAGAAAAAGAGACAGAACCACTTGTTCAACGGCAGGAACGGAGCTCAGCTCCAATATGCAAACTCTGTCACGAAGCATATACAGCCAGAGCGCGAAGGCAGAGAATGAGAAAAAGTATAGGAGAAAATGATGCTGTCGAGGTCCGTGGGGAAAAGCAGGTAAAACTCCAATCCGATGCAAGGACAAATACGAGAAAGGGGAGCCCCAATGCTAAAAAGGCAATACGCCGATACAATGCCACCCGCTCCATGTTGGGAAAGAAAATAAGAGAGAGCCTCCTTCTGAGGTGGACGCGTCTCCCGCGCTTCCAAAACAAAACAGGTGCAGGAAATACCATAAACTGTGTGTGGTATGTCACAGTGTCGAAGTGTAAGTTTTGTAGAAAAGGCTGGGACAGGACTGGTCAACTCAGTCCGTATCGTCGCCAACAGGTGAAGTCGCCCCTGACAAAGGCTTCATCTTAGAAGAGCCCTTTCCCCTTTTCGACTTCCTTTTTGGCACCGACTTCTGACTATTGGTCGCAAACGACCCTGTGCTTTGGATCGTTTCCAAGTTCGGTCTTTGCGCTGCCCTCGTGGAATGTATAGCCATAGTCGCCAAAGCCTGTGGTCTGAGGACCGCAACATCGTCATCAGAATCGTTGTCCTCCAATGATATACGTCCCGGTGGCGCAGCCGCCGGTCGTAACCTTGCTCTCCTACTGCTGTGACTGTTGCTCCATTCAAGGACATGCTCTAATGATTCCTCTGATCCATCAAGTGAAAAGCTGCGGCTGCGAGGAAAGCTGAGAGATCGGTTGCTGCGGGTGGTAAAGAGAGAGTCGATGAGCTCCGATTCAGTTGGGACCCTCTTCAGCCGTTCCTTGACAAGCTTCTCATGTAGTTGCCTGCCAAGCTGTGTCTCCTCGCCAACCAGAGTCCTTCCGCTGGATTTGCTTCCTGAACTAACGGCACGGTTAACGGGAACCTTGCCTTCCATGACCTTTGCCGGCGGTGGAGGTTGCAGCATCCACCTATGGGCATCCTTGACAGGTGCTTTGCTGCTGACGACGGGAGGGTGGTAGTCGTTGACTGGGGGGTTCTTGGGTGAGAAATAGAAATCACGACGGGCCTGTTCCGACACCTCCGTCATCTCCTTCTCGATGCCCAGGGTGGCATCGATCAGGCGGCCGGCAGAGTCTTTGGCTTTGGAGAAGGCATCCATGATCTTGGTTCCTGACCACTGGCCCCAAAGCTCCTCGTCTTCTCTCTGATAACCACGACGCTTGTTCCAATCACCGGCCACCTGATTCTCATCACCCTCGTCTCCGGAGGTGATGGCGCCGTCGCCAACGTTGAGTCTGCTATCCGCAATGTGGCTATGGTGATCGACCATGCCATTCTGGGTGCTGGTATCCGTACATGAACTCGTGAGACCTCTTTGGCTAGAATTCTTACTGGCAGATTTCTTGGGTAGACTCGGGCCCAGATCAATCTCTTCTTGCCAGTGTGGGTTGGTACAGAACGGGGAGGGATGGTGATATGTGCCGGGTTGGTCTCGTTCTAAGCGTTCCTTCTCCTGGCGCTCCTTCTTCGCCTTGTCGCGGGCCTTTTGGCGATGACGGACTTTTGCACAGGGTGTGCACGCGACGATGTAGAAGACAGCGGACCGAAAGGCGATTGGGAGAGACATGTCGACCGTCGAGGGGTTGTGAATTGCTTGCTGGTCGACGAGATACGTGGGGTTTATTGAGTCTTGATTCGAGGACCCCTTAGTTGCGCGAGTATTGGGGGGTTCGGGGGGGTTCGGGTGAGGGTGACGTTGGCAGATTGCGCAGCACGTATTCGCTGCTGTTTGGGATGGTGTTTGTTATTGAACTGGACCCTGCATCGACAGCGGCGTTGCAAAGTTGCCTGCAAGCCTCATCTATTGCTCACCGAAGACAGGGTCATTGGTGCTGATTGAGGAGAGGGTGAGGGCAAATGCGTTGGGAAGTGGAAGGCGAATAAATGAATGAATGTACTAGTAGGTTGAGGCGGGTTGAGGATGATCCAATGGTTCAGTGGAGTGCCGTGGGTTAGGCTGGGCTGGTGGTGGAGGGCGTGGACGGCGTAGTGGGTTCTTGGTGTGATTTGATTTGATTTGGCTCTCTGTTCGGTGCAAGTCAAGCACACAGTGGATGGGTTGGTGGGGGTACTGGTAGTACATATGTACTGTACAGTACAAAACAAGGACACTAGAATTGGTTTAGGACATGATTGAATTGAATCCAACACCAGGGAGTGAGAAAGGTTATGGATGAATGACGGTGACTTACCGCGTTACAGGTGCTTGGCGATGGTGGCCGAGTATCCATCCGCCTTGATGCCCGCCCGCCGAGACAGAAACGAAACACCACAGCGTCAACGACCCGCTGAGCAATAGTGCACTGTAGCTGTCAACCATCGCACCCAGTAGGTAGTGACAGTGCGAGACTGCACTGTTCAAGTTCTACAGCCTATTTACTGGCCATGCATGCCATCCATCGGTGCATCGTCGCTCTAGAGCCAGTCCTTCACCACGGTCACTGTTTCTGAACGTTTTGTCTCTCTCTCTCTCTCTCTCTTCTCGTCACGAATGCCTCGACTCTCCAATTGACACTTTTCGCCCTGCTAATCAATCCTGCCGTGGTTTACAAGTATATGTATATGCATCACTCCCGCCGAATCTGGCATTCCTCCAATAGCCTACATCTCATATTTCTCCACCACTGTCGGCCACTATCACTTCTTCGTCAACAGCACGCGCATCCACCTGCCTCCCATCCCCAATGCGTTCCTCCTCCTCTCTCTCTCTACCCCCACCACCACTGAACACCCACCTACCACGTCTGCCAATGCAAGGCCCGGAATCGACATTCCTTTTCCAAACGACGACCAGACACGCGCTCGGCCGCTTGGCCAGGCAGTATCGAACGCCCCCTCATCTTGGCCCACGAAATCCCTCGCTGGTCTTCAGTCGAATCGCCCAGTTGGTAGCTATTGCTTGACGTTCCAGCCGTCGTCCGCTTCTTCTGCCGATTCTTCCGTGCTCCCAAACTCTCGCTCATCATCATCCTGGCGCTTGTTGCATCATCAATTTCCGACTTCTTCCCTCGTGTGTTCCCTTCTCTCGCTCTCTGATGCTATCTCGTCTGCCATCTTCGACGTTTCAACTTGTGCCGCATCGCCTGTTTCATCTATTTCTACAGCGTCGCCTCTTATTTAGGCGCATGGCACACACCCTCTGTCCAAAACGATGCAGCGCCACAACACCACTGTCTCCAGGACCCTCCGCGCCTCCCCATCAGGCCATCATGGGTTCTAGACCTTCCGGCACTGGCTTTGGCTCACATTAAGCTGGCTGCATCATAATGATGAAAGCCAGAAACCCTAATTATCGAGGAACTCCTCTCGAAACAGCCTGTGAAGCATCTAATCCATGCATTAGGATGTAGTCCGTCTTGTTCTGCAACACCCGGATAACCCTCCACCTGACGCGAATCCATCCACCCTCTTCCGTCTCATGATCAAGTGCACACAGCCTCATGGGTATGATTCCGAACAATTATTCGCTCAATCATTGTTCAACCGTCTACTGCTGCAAGGATACTTCGACCATTCACGAAACCCACGTGTCGAAACTTCACCACTCCAAATTCACTCCCCTTTTGCCGAAACCTTAAAACAGAACCTTTTCACATTCGCGTTGCGTCAGGGCCGCTTATCACACTTGCACAGGATTGGCTGCGACCTACCAGGCTCGACGATCGACAGCCCTTGTCCTGTGATCGTCGAGTCCTCACTTCGCATATGGTCAACGCGAGCCACCCTAGCGTCAGGTGAATCATTGGGCACAGACTTGCCACTTATATTTCGTCCAGCTCAATTTGTAGGCCAAGGGCATCACAAGTATTCGATTCATTCGTAATTGATTTCAGTCGCGACCTTATGAGAAGCTGGCTGCCTTGTAAGGGGAATGAATACCCCTGCCCTCTAATGTGTTATTACCGAAAATGAAAGCATGGCACAGTTCATTCAGTTGATTCAGGGTCCCCAAAAGGCGAAGGCAACCCTTCACAGTTATATACAATAGGGTGATTGCCATCCGTGAGTCGGGTTCATATTGGATGGCCCAGAGCATTGGCATTGACACAATCGGCTTCAAAATACCAGCGTGAGCTCATTAATAACGCCATGATCCTCTTCAGCCAACCCAGGCATCCTACTCAGAACATGAATCGGCTTCTCGAGACGTAGCTCAATCTTCTTCTTGCCGTCTCCAATGCTTGACCACGACACCGTAGCCGTATTCCCAGATCCGAGTGCCACCTTCGCCTTCACTTCCTCGCTCAGCCTCAGCCTCGGAGAGAACAAGATCTTGCTAGACCCTTTCCCAACAACATGCGCCCCAGCTAGTTCAGTGCAGTACTCGTAGATAGGCACGCTGCCCCAAGCATGACAGTCCGATCGCTGCCTCACATCGTCCTCCTCCCACGTCGTGAGGTTATTCGCGAGCATCTTCCGCCAGGGATCCCAGACGTTCGTCCACGCGTTCTCGTACACTTCATCCCCGGCAAGGGCAAAAGCCCGAAGGGCGTAGAACATCATGACGTAGGAGCATTTGGAGAACTCCGGGCTCGCAAACGCCTCCTGCAAGAGCCGAGGCTGTTCCTCGGCGGTGGCGGCACCGCAGAGGACTGCGAACACTTGACAGTGTTGCGAATAGGCTCCTCCCTGAACGGCGATGTCAGCCGTTGAATCCGTGAAGAACTTTCCGTCGAAGCAGTGCTTCCGGACGGCCGTGATCACAGCTGCCGCCCGAGCCTCGTATTCTTCGGCGTAGCCTGGTCGGCCAACATCTCGGACCAATTTCGCTGTCTGCTTCAGCACATATGCGTACAGCAAGCTGAAGTAGGTATGGCGATTCGACTCTCGCCCAGACGTCGGCACACCCTTATCTGGATGCACGTCCGTGGCTCCCCATGCAGTGACCCAATCGACGTACTGCCAAACATCCTCCGGGAACCCGCTCACGAGGCCGAGATCATCAGTATGACTCTCGAAGTACTCCAGAACCCCGTCTATCCGTGGCAGGAAAGAGCGCGCATACGCCGTGTCTCCAAAATACAGATGATGATCGCAAACCTGGAGAATCCAGTACAGAGAGAACCCCGCGATGATTTGCGGGACATGGGATGGGAAGCGAGATTGTGTCAAACCTTCGGGTGTTGTGGATGCAGCGAAGTTCGTAATGGCTTGTCGCATCAGGCAGTCGTCACCGGAGAGGAGATAGTGGAAAAGGCCAACGGAGCGAGAATCTCCAGAGTACCTGAGACGTTTGTCAGAATGCTGGTGCAGTAAGGAGGAAGAAGGGGGTGAGCATACTGAAGCTGTTCGTAGAAAGGACAGTCTGCGTATCCATCGAACATGCAATTCCTCATGGTTCTGACAGAGACGTCCCAAATTTGTTGGCTATGTTCATCTCCAGGCTCGTGCCAGCTTGCCTTGACCGCAAGTGGATAGTTGACCTGGGTGGCTTCAAACGAGGAGAACTCAACCGGTGCATCGCCGACAGTGATTTCCCATCTCATGACGCGAAACGTTCTGAACCAGAATGGCTCGTATGTCACGGTCCTCGACGCCGATAGATCCAGAGTGACCTCATCATAAGGACCAATAAGGTGCCCATCCTTCGCATCCAGACGATCTGATTTTGACCTGAAGAAGGGATACGATCGAGGCTCATGTTCGTAGCCCTCAGAATAGGTGACTTTCAACCGGACTTGGGTGTCCTGTGAGGCTTTGAAGGTCCAGCCAATGAACGCTGTAGAATGGACATGGGCTAGAACATCTAAAATGTGTGATGATCCCGCTGCCAAAGATATGGGCTGCCTCCCAGCTAGGCAGGCCTTCCACTCATCCAGCCTACAGCTCCCCGGGTTCCCGTTGGCACTGATAGCAGTGACATTGATGGAGGTTTGCTCAGGGGGAGGTATCTGGCGCGCGTGCAAACGCCACGGTGATAACTCTCCGTTCCGTGTTGTTATATTGTAGGGGACCGGGGTGACTGTCTCCAAAGGCTTCCCAGGAGTGACGATTTCGTTTATCTTGTGTGGTTCAGTATATCTAGCCCAGGAGGAACGACAAAAGGAACTTACGTGCAGGAAGACGTCATCAGGCCTTCCCATAGGGAACGTAATCGTCTTATTCACTTCCGCAAGCCACCCTTGGCGAGAGTCGAGGCTGATCGTCCCTTCATCCGTTTCAACTGCGCCGACTACAGTCAAGCCAGGGAACGCAGTCCTCTCGAAGGGCATGCCACCCCTCGAAGCCGCAAAATACCGAACGACCACGAAGCAGAGCTCATTGTCTCCTTGGTTCAAGTACGGTGCGATGTCGAGCGAGTCATAGTACCAGATCAGCGGACTGCCTCTTGCCGGGCCAACAGCGACTCGTCGACCATTGACCACAAGCTTGTATCGCGTGTCGGCCGAGAAATGAAGAAGTGCCCGACTGGGTGTTGTTGAGCCCAGCTCCAGCTTGCGGCGGAACACGACGAGCCGGGCGGCCGTGTTTTCGCTGGAAGAGTCGACCCAGTCAGGAACCCAGATCCAATTGGACTGGAGCTGGTTGATGGTCTGGCCGACGGCGACGTCCTGTTATTAGCAAGCTCATGGCGTAAATGGACGGGCGAAATGGAAGCAAGGACGGAGAGAGACGAGGTGCTCAAAACGCACCTGTTGGTCCTGCAATGGCGCCATGAGGAAACTTTTGCGACTGACGCGACTGCTTGCTTGGCCACATGGGGATTGCAAGCACGTTTCCCACAGCGAAAGGATATAAAGACAGGAAATCGGACTTCATTTGCAGCCTCCTTTCTGAGAACAGCTCGGTCGGTTTCTTTTCCATCATCTCGGACTGTCTTGACCCGAAATCTGGGGGATTGTGAGGGGAGAGACTCCACACATCCAAGTGAGTGACAAGGGTAGGGTTGAGCTTAAGAAACATAGTTTGAACGATAGATGTCTAAGGGACTCCGTACATACAGCAGCAACACCTTTGGGAAATGGCGTCCAGATCAGATTGAGGATGACCAATTGAAGATGACCTTCAGCTCCTCGGCATAAGCTGGGAAAAGACGGTCTTCGGTCGAGAAGCAGCGGGGCGGGGCTTCATCTCTGAGGACGAGAACAACTCCTTGACCTCGGCTTTCGAAGGGTGCATGTGTTTGATTTCCATTCTCCAGCATCTTCTCATGATAGATTCCGTCGAATCGGGGAAATGGGACCTTATGTGCCTGGCAGGTGGAAAGCAACACACAATCAGGCACCAAGGAAAGGGCCAAGTTTACGGCAGGAAAATAAGATCTTTTGCATCCATTTTGTCTGTCATCACATATGTACCTCTTGAAAATGGGACAATTTCTGTGCCACATACCATGTTGGGGATTCTACTTTTACTGTTATTAAGTTGATAGATCTATTCTGCTGTTACGCGACCAGGAAACACGTCTATGCATTGCCATCTTCTCACACAATGAAGGGAAATTCAATCTTTAATCTAAAAGTCTGGCTTACTTTCTCCGCAAAACAACCTGATCATATATTCATCTCTCTCAGCTTAAATTGCACTGCACATCCTGACACGCACCGGGGGGTCCTTTCACACAAAAAGTCCGCATGTTTTGTTTTCACTACCAGCATTTTCCATGATAACATACCTGAGCGTTGCTCACAAAATGGTCACTTACTCAGAATCCAGCAAATTGCTTACAGAGTTATAAGCAAAGCCTCCGATGCCTGCAGGGTAAAGGTCGCTGCACCAGCCAAGACGGTAGTTGTCTCGACCTGGCTCGTGCCTTGGATCTGGCAACTTCCATTCGCAAACGTTTGACCCGCCACAGTCGGGCTGCTGCCTTGGTCAACTCTGGACGTCGAGGAGGCAGCCGTCAGCCTCTTCGCTGTCACAGTGGCGGACGAGAGCCCAGTCAAGGTAAAAGACTGAGTTGGTCGAGTGCCGGTTGTGTAGTAGTCGGAGTTGTAGAGGAGGACCTTGACGGGTGACCCATTCTTGTAGATGGCGTATGCTGCGTAATTGGACTTTTGGTCGTCCAAAGGCGCAATCACATCGGCACCGGCCAGTGTCATCGTGGCGAAGTACGCTCCGAAGTAAGGAGATCCCATTGAGTACCGTCCCCACCAGCAGTACTGACCTGTTCATCCTCAAATGTAAGCATCCACGCCCAGTAGCGCCGGGTCAGGTGGTTAACTTACAGTTACCGATGGTTCCGTGGTGAAAGTAGAGTTCCTGGAAGAAGAATGTGTTACAACCTAGACTCGGCTGGTATCAATAGTCTCACTTACCTCTGTCCCCATCAGGACCGATTGCATAACATAGTCCAGGATCCAAAGACCGGCACCATAAGTCGGGCTAATGCCGCCGCCTCCCTGGGTTGCTAGCTCACATCTTCAGCATGGGTCAAGCGGCTTTTGTTGAACGAGCTCTGCATGGCTTCACTCACCTGAATTCGTTTCACCAAACACGTGAGGCTTGCCCTTGGCATGAGCAGCCTTGACCTCATTGGCGAAGGGGCTGATCTGGGAGGCAATGGCCTTATGGCTCATCAGTTGGGCCAGATTCGCTGTGCTCGCAGACTGAGGATAGTTGTGAGAGCAGTACTGCTTGACGTAGTTGTTGGCTTGGCCCTCGGCGGCAGTCAAACCGGCAATACTCATCGGGTTCGTTCCGAAGAAGACTCCTGCGGAGATAATGTTGGAGGCGGAGAGATTTCCACAAACAGAGTCTTGCCACGAAACTTCAGACGCATAATCGGCGGAAGCCGTCCACGAATGGCCCTGTGCAATGGGATCATTGCTTGAGAAGACTGACGCAAACTGTCAGCTCAATTTGACTCCTGTGAATGTCATGGGCCCGGGAGAGGGGGGAAGAGGGGTTAATACAGTTTGGTTCGTTGCCGAGCTCAATCGCTAGGAGGTTATTGATGCTGGCTTTGGCTTGGACCGCAGCTGAGACGGTGTTTGAAAGATTGTTCAATCTTCGGTTGAATCCAATGGTCACCTTGCCCTCGTATGTACCCGCCAAGGTCATGAACGAGGGACCGAATGTAAGCGAGCTAGGGGCATTCTTGGGATCAGACACAGTATATGTCACCTCCTGGTTGGACGACGCATTATAGGTTGCTCGGTCCCTGCAACAATAACAACGTCAATCAATCAACGAACAAACGCCGACTTCATAGGTCACAGACACACGATACAACAGAATCGGATCGTAAGAGAATGAAACAGCTGAATGGAAGCGTACTGTGTGGTCCCTCCAATCCTGATCGGTGGCCAAGTGCCGGTCAGATCCTTGAAGTTCTCGAGGCAGGTGGATGTACTGGCAACATCGTGCATATACCCCGGAAAGGCGAAGAACTCGAATCTGAGGGAGAATATCAGGATGTTTCGGCCACCGTAAATGCGAACAGTGGGGATCACCTACGAGACACCAACCGGGGCAGCAGAGAGCTGAGCGCTGGAGTTGGCCGGCGGTGAAGACGGAACATTGTAGGCAAGGCCAGACACCGTCGTAGCCTGGACCAAGGCGATGAACCACGCAGTGCTAAGACGAGAAGCCATTTCGAAGAGGCAAAGTATGACGAGGTTTGGCGGCACAGAATGATTCACTTTAACCCGGATCTTGGCAACGAGTTGGAGAGAAATGGTTGCATCCGTGGGGTAAAGTGGCTCTTTTTATCTTGGGACTGCATAGCCCTTGTTGATGCACGTCGATCATGCTTTGGAGGGTATCGTGCAAAAGTAGCATCCAGTTGTTGTTCCTCATGTCCATCCCCTCAGGGACTGTCCAGGGTTTCGTAGATGAAAGCCAAAGCTCAAGTGGGAAACGCGAGCATCAATCATCCCCAGATCCTCGCTCCACCCGCCCATCTCAGGCCAAAATCTACCACCAATCGTGGCATTGAGGTGTTCCCATTCCACCCGTCGTCGATCGTCACCTGAGAGCGTCAGGAGCGCAAAGTCAATCAAGGGCCATCTCTCATCAATTCGGTCCAAACAGGACCGAGTGAAAAGCCTCGGCTGCAGTCGCTTAACTGCGCTGTATCTTTGGACCGAGAGCAACTCTCGGTCGTCTTCTGAACGAAAGTTGTTAGATCTCGTGTCGTTTACAGTGTCCACTTCTCGGATAGAGATGCCGTGATATCCCTGTTCGAAACAAGCTGATTGGATCGAATTGGCACTCCACGTTCTTAACGGTCTAGTGGAACCTTGACAAGCACGCGAGCTAGGGTGGCGTCGCTGAAGCTTAATCTCCCCCAGCAGTCTCCAGGATTCCCCACACACTACAACGCTTCAGCTCAAAAACCTGGGGACGAATGTTGGAGATTCTCCCGGCACCCTGAGATAGTATTTATCATATAACGTGTATGGCCTTTTCTTTAACAAGTCCGTGAAGCTGTTCACGGGCAAGATCATTCTCATATTCGCAACAAACTTTACTGAAGAAGAAGAAGAAGAAAAACGAACAGAATAAAATGCAACAGTCAAAGCCTCGAGCTGAGACCCTTGAGGACGCGGGCGATGGACTTGTCATGAGATCCAAGCTCGATGACCTGAGTGTCTGGCAAGGTGTTCGCAAGTTCTGGCGCGTCGGTTCGATCGCCATGCTTGCCGCCTTTGCCGCATCTCTCGATGGCTATCGTACGTAGAGAGAACACAGTCTAGGTGCTAATTTTCCCGTGATACATGCTGACTGTCCCTTGCACAGAGATCAATCTGAACGGAGGTATCGTGTCCAATGCAGGCTTCATCCGCCAGTTCTCTGCCCCTGGAACGACAATCATTGATGGCAAGTACATCTCGGCATGGGGTGGGATTCAATCAGCCGGCCAGACCATTGGCCAAATTGTAAGTCGATACCCTTCCCTAGTTCTCTATACTTTCTTCCAGAGAAGAGAGGATAATGATTCGTGTTCTGATATTTTCTTCTCTTCAGCTCCTACAATACGTCACGGAACGGCTTGGTCGAAAGCCCGCCATGATGGTCATCTGGATTATCTTGACTGCCGTGCGTGCCTCTTCTCTAAACAATGTAGCAAGGTTTCCTTTTTTTTTATCATCTAACACGGCAACTCGAATAGAGCATCTTTGCAGAGACTTTTGCGTCCGAGTGGCAACACTGGCTTGTTGCGAAGCTCTTCTCGGGCGTGGGTGTTGGCATGCTGCAGTCCA
Organism: Sarocladium brachiariae; assembly: GCA_008271525.1. Classification (NCBI taxonomy): domain Eukaryota; kingdom Fungi; phylum Ascomycota; class Sordariomycetes; order Hypocreales; family Sarocladiaceae; genus Sarocladium; species Sarocladium brachiariae. The sequence continues at coordinate 417,712 of RQPE01000002.1, forward strand.
CCTTGCCTCTATATCTGTCCGAGATCTCACCCACCCAGCTCCGAGGCTTCTTCATCAATGCCTACAGTTTGTGAGTCAAACAGCCCTCTACTCAACACACAGATATATATGCAAAACGAGATCAACGCTAACTTTTCCAAAGCTGGTTCGTCCTTGGTCAGCTTTTTGCCTCTGTGGCTCTCAAGGAGATGAAGTCAAACGACCCCTATGATTATAAAACGCCCATTTACACCCAGGTAAGCTAAACCCTCCAACCCCCTTGGACTTCATGCACAGTATAGAAGCAGGGCAGCCCGCTGAACCAATTGATCACAGTGGGCCATGATCGGGGTGATTCTCATCATTTTCCTCATCGTCCCTGAGTCACCTTGGTGGCTAGCAAGTAAAGGCAAAGTTGACAGGGCATCCAAAGTCCTTCACACATGCTTCGCCAACGTTAAGGATTACGACATTGATCAGCAAATCGTAAGTCCAGCTTGCGCGGCAGTCGTCCCTAATCATCTCGGTGCCCACTGCTGACCTTTCCTCCCCCCGTTGTAAGGAAATCATGATGTCCACTGTCGCCCTTGAGCGACAGCAAGCAGAGCAGAACTCAGAACTCGGCCCCTGGGCTGTGTTCCAAGGTCGCAATCTCATCCGGTTCATCATCTCCGGTTGGCCCAAGATGACTCAACAGTTCATTGGCCTGGCCATCTTCAACACATATGCCACGTACTTTTGTGAGTGCTCAGTTTAGACTTTCTCTTTGTTTTGTTTATTTTGTTTTTTTTTTCAAGTAGACGTCCACTAATACTACCTCTTCGCAGTCCAATACGCCGGCAACAAGGATCCCTTTCTCGTGACGTTGATCCTTTCGTGCGTCCAGCTGATCTCCATGATCGCTACCGCAACTCTCACGGATTCGCTCGGTCGACGACCTTTGACGGTGTATCCCTACTTCGTCACCGTCATTGCCGTCCTATGCCTGGGAATCATCGGTTGCTTCGACTACACAAGCAAAGCCCTCAGCTCCCTCCTAGTCAGTCTACTCAACCGCATGGTTTCTCGTAATATAGCCGAAAGAGCTGGTATACTAACCTGATCATTCGAACCAGATCTTCTTCGCATGCCTCGCAACGTTTTCCACCACCGGTGCCTCCGCAATCGGCTACGCCTACGCTGCCGAGATTCCGCAGCAGCGCCTTCGTGCTCGGACAGCTGCTTGGTCACTTGCCTCGTCGAATCTCATTGCCATCATGTTCAGCTTCTGCACCCCGCTCATGATCAACGGCACAGTCAAGTGGGGTGTCAAAACTGCTTTCTTGTGAGCTCTTACGGCTGTCCCTACCACACACACAATTCCGGAGCATCACTGACCTGCGTAACATAGTTTTGCGGGCACCGGCACGGTCGCTGTTGTCATTTCTTGGTTCATTCTTCCTGAGGTTGCACGCCGAACCCCAGCTGAGATCGACGAGCTGTATGTGGCTTTTTCTGCGAGATGTTTCAAGTATACTGTGCCTGGTGCTGATGTTGTTCACTACAGGTTCGAGAAGAAGGTTAACCTGCGCCACTTTGACAAGTATGTTACTGAAGTCGAAACCCATGCGCATGAGCTCCAAGACGCAGAGAAAGTGGCCAATAAATAGGCCATACCCTTCATTCCACCTCTGATATAGGAAGAGATTCCTACGGGACCGTGTGGCTTTTCGTATCATATAGTAGTTAGGTAGTTGAGTACTGAATAAGTTCTGGCACCCAAATGCAAAGTAAAAGGCGCAGCCTAAGCACAAGCACAAGCAAAACAATCATGGGCTCCTAGTGCTAACCATCAAGGGAGGTTGGCTGTCTACCAGGGGATAGAGATTCGCATTACATGTTGAGGACATAGAGGAAGGTTGTGAATTTTCAGTATTTCACTGTTTTACCATCGGTCTGTTTCAACTTCTTCTTCTTCTTTTTCAGAGGTACGTACATAAACGGCCAACTTACGGGCAAGGAAGGGAAAGATTGAGAAGAATGCCAAAATCCATGAACAAGAGTAAGTATCAGAACGGCGTAGCAATATCTGTCCATGCAGCCCGTAAGAGTAGAATCGTACTTCCACCAACCTTGTGCCGAAAATTCCCTACCCTTCTGCTGCGCACAGGTCCTCCTCGCACGTTCTCCCTCTACTAGGCTTCTTCTTCTCGTCATCCATCAACCGTCTCCTATGCCTTCGTAAACATTGCAGATGGAGCCGCAACCATGCATCGCGTATCGTCAGCTTTGTCTCGAAAACAAGGCTTAGACATAGTACAACTACTGTCAGTACCAATTGCTGACCCACCAATCAGCCTCCCTCGGCCAACATATCCCTGCTGGACATTATTCGCTAGAGAACTTTCCCATGATCGGCTTCTCCCGTCAGGATAGCCTAGGGGAATGAAAACAGCAAGAGAGGAAGGGGTCAAAAGTAAGACATGGGCAAAGAAAAAAAGAACATTTTGATAGCAAAGAAGGCCCAAATATGCTTCCAGGCCATGAGAAACAATGAAAGCCCAAACTCCTCCTCTCGGAAGCGCGTCCGTATGCTCTCGTGTGCAGTCTGACTTAAGCTCGACCGCCACAATGTGCTTTTGATTTGTAATGTCCACCTCGCATCAATCCAATGTGCACAGAGAAAAAAAATAACATATGAGATCTGAATGAGCCTTCTTTCCCTGGAAAAAGAGAAGGATATGCGCGAAGAGCGGATCCAGCTAGCCATGGTTGTGTAGGTGGCGTCAAATACTTCGCGATCCTAGGGCGAAGCAAAACAATCAGACATCCCATTCCTCTTCGACTTCCTCAGCTGGCTCATCCTTGGAGAGAGCGGAGAAAGATCCGAAGTTCTTTGATGACGCGGAGGTGGTCTTGGGTGCAGGCGCCGGTCTCACTGCTTGAGCAGCAGGCTTCTGGTCCTCCTTCTTGGCTGGCGCCTGGATTTGCTCGTCACCAGAGGAGACGGAAGATACCGGCTTGTTCTTCTTCGATTTGGAGGCCTTTGTCTGGACGGTGCTCCACTCATCAGCGTCATCCTTAAGCTTCTCCATCTGCTCCTCCTCGGAAGGAAGCGTGGCAATCCAGTTGGCATCGGCCTTGGTCTTCTCGGCTGGCTTGGCACCAGCAGGCTTCTCGAAGGTGTCGAGAGGTTGGTGAAAGCCATTGGTGTCAGCGCCCTTAGATCCCTGGCTGGCTGGGGCCCCCTCAGACCAGGCGGACTTGTTGCCGTTGGCATTGGTGAACTGGGAGCCATCCTTAGCGGCACGGCCCTCGGCGATACGAGCGGTTCTGCGCTGACGCTCCTCAAGGATCTTGCGCTCCTTCTCAGCCTCCTGGCGGGCTTCCTTAGCGGCCTCGGCCTTCTTGCGGTTCTGACGCTGCTTCTTAGTTTCGACGACCTCAGGGGCTTTGGCCACCTTGGGCTTGGCCTTGGGCTTCTCGGTCGGCTCGGTGAGGCGGAGAACGGAGGGTCCCTTAGGAGCGGGCTCAAGCATATCAGCAACGCCGCTGGGGTCAGCCGGGGCGACCTCGGGAGATTGCACAGGGGAGGACTCCTCGTCAGCATCAGCTCCCGTAGTTGAGGAGGGCGACGACTGCACCTCCACGGCGGGGCGCTCGTTGGCCTTGCCGGCGCGGGATTGCTTCACAGTCTTCTCGCGCTGCTTGCTCTCAGCCTTAGTTGCGAACTTGGTGCCATCTCTAGCCTTTGAAAGCTGCTGGGCGAAGGCGAGATCAATGGCGTCAGCACTCTTCTCAGGCTTGGCCTTGGCTTTGCTGGCATAAGTCTCGGGCTCAGCTGGAGCTGGTGCTGGTGCTGGTGCTTGCTGAGCCTTGACCGATCCCGACGCAAAGTTCTGAAGGCGCTGTCTCTTCTTGCTATCCTCTTTGCGCGGCTCAGGTTGTGTGGAGCGAGCGGTCTTATTGTCGACTACGGTCGTCCGCTTCTTGTTGTCGGTGGTCTTCACATGGTAGAAGATGTAGCCCACAGCAGCAAGGGCAGCGTAGCCACCGATGGTGTAAACGTAGTTCATGCTTGTATCGGCCATTGTGTCGGATGGCTTTGTTAGGTCGAGGTATATATAGGCAGGGAGAAAAGCGGGTATGAAGGCCAACGAAATCGAAATCGGCCGTCAGACAGGACTGGAGAGGAGCGTCGGTGGATGAGGAAATTCGTGAGCTCAATTTATTTCGAGCCGAGTAAGACTCTGTCAATTGTGTTTCGACGTGAGACAAGGCGTCCGTCAATGACTTGCGTAAAAAGGTCCGGAGCACGGAGGTTGCACACAAGTGCTATGAGGCCAGGTTGTCCCTTGCTCAGGAAAGGGTCCAGGATGGAGCAGTAGCAGAGGACAACAATTGAAGAGAGTGAGAAGTTAGTTCTGCGGATGAAAATGCAGAGGCACAGGAGAAGGGGGTAGAAGAAATGAGAAGAAGTCGGAAAAGCTGGAATGTGCCGAAGGAAAAGAGAGTTAGGGAGACGTCAAGCTTGTGGTGGTGAGACTAGGATCTAGCAGCACAAAGTTGAGACGGACGGGAAGCGGCCAACTGCACACACACGTACACGCAGACTGGCTGGATCGGAAATGGTAGGTACCGGCTCAGGCCATAAGGGTAAGGTGGCTTCATCCAACAGCACAGCAAATCAGAGCCTCCAGATCGCTGATGCGAACGTCCTGCAGTGGCTTGCTTAGGGGCTGTTTTCTGAATAATGACTCTAGTGGGTCTCCCCTGAAACTGGTGGTATGCCCAGGGCACGTTAAAGCAACATTAGTCATCGCGGGGCTAAGAGGCTGGCCACCTTACCCTGTAGCTATGCGACTGTTCCTCTTGTTTGCTCAGTCTTTCAGGCTTTGCAAATAGGACTGAGCCTAATGACATTTGCTTCGGCTGTGTCCAACTCAATGTTTGAAACATTTATGGTCGAAAGCATGCCCGTAGTATCCGAAATGCAATCTTGGGCCGTAGGCAAAGTCATGGTCGAAGGCTTTATGGTTAAACCCCGTCGACCTCTCCCTGTCCGAAGAGCTGACTACAGACTGGGAGATTTATCGAACCCGATGGTAGTCATCAACCCAGTTAGAGTGTGTGGAAAACAATGACCTACGAAGTGAGCGATTCCGCCATGTCCAAGACCTCCTATATACCTGAGGCACCTGGGTACCCATCCAATAACCCTTCGATCTAGGCAAGCATTCATCCATCTCGGCCGTGTCCGGCCGCATCACACTAAATGATGACTTCAGAACGCAGCCTCTTGGCCAGGAATACCAACTCACTTAGGCAGCTCACAGCTTAGAGCACAAGCCAGTTGTTTTCCTTCAAGCTTTGCGCGGCCCTTTGTCTGAAGCCCCCCTCCCCCACCTGCTCTTCCAGGTCCCTTTTATCCACACCCATCCATTATCGGACTTGGGAGGGGCACAGCTTTCTAGAAATGCATGTCGCACCTTGTTGGAGAGAGAAACCAATGTAAACTTACCCTCATATATATCACCAGCCTCGCCTTAAAAACCTCCATACCTTATTCCCCGCACATTTTCCATCGGAGCCGCGACTAGTGGTGTCTTAATTCTTTATATTCTTGCTCGGGATTGCTCCTTTTGCGACTCATATACCTCTGTAAGCAGTTCACTGTCTGAGTCTTGTGAAACTTTTGCCGATCATGGCTCCTCAAAAAATCATCATTGATACCGACCCAGGTGAGTCAAAGCCGCATGACAATCCCTATTCGATAAGACGTCATGCTCATAGCTTTCAAAGGAGTCGACGATATGGTCGGTCTTCTCCTGTCTCTCAGCGCTTCTTCTGAGGAACTTGACATCCTGCTTATCTCTGTCACTTACGGCAATGTGCCCCTAAAGAAGTATGCTACGTGCACCGCGTGAAGTCATAGTTTACTCGTTGTTGACCATTCCTAAGTACACTGAAGAACACTGTCGCGCTTTTCCATGTTCTTGAAAAGGAGCTTGAGTGGAGGAAGTCTGTCGGTCGCCCAGAGGGCTACGAGGCTATGCGCAAGAGCAAACCCATCGTCGCGGTTGGACCCGTGCATCCTTTGGAGGAGGAGGAGCTTATGCTTGATTACTTCCGTATGTTTATCATCAGCGTGGATCTGAAACTGTGGGATCATGACTGACTTGCGCCCTTCAGACGGTGCCGACGGCTTACACAACGTCTATGAGGCACACCCTCACCTCACGCCAGCTGAGACGTGGCAGTCGCTTTTCAACGACGACTCAGCCACTCATGCCGCCTCCCCTTTCTTCACTCCCTCTAAGACCCCAGGCCACAAGGAGATCCTCCGCATTCTCCGCGAAGAGCCTGCTGACACGGTCAGCATCCTTGTCTGGGGTCCTCTCACCAATATCGCCATTGCCGCCTCAGAGGACCCGGAGACTCTCTTGAAAGCCAAGGAGATCACAGTCATGGGTGGTGCAGTCCATCACGAGGGCAACGTTACCCCTGTTGCAGAGTTCAACTGCTACGCAGACCCCGTGGCCGCAGCTCGCGTGTACGCCTTGACGTCTCCTGACCCCAAGTCCACCATGCCTCCCATGCCGCACAAGATCCCTGATGGCATGCACGTCCTTCCTCCATACCCCGAGAAGCTCAGCCGTCAGCTAAAGTTGACTCTATGTCCCCTCGATATTACGACACCCCACCAAATAACTCGCGTGGAATACACTGAGCGAATCAAGCCCTTCATTGACGCTGGCAGCCCGCTTGCGATCTGGACCGCTCATTTCATGGACGGCTGTCTGCGAAAATGCGAACAGATGGAAGGTGAGGGTGCTGGTTTCTGCCTTCACGACCCCTTTACTGTTTGGTACACGATTTTACGCGATGATCCCGCTTGGAAGACCCCTGCCCAGCTCGAGGATATCCGCGTCGAGACCGCTGGTCATTGGACCAAGGGCATGCACGTTGTTGACCGTCGTGGCAAGAAAGATGACTCCGGCGAGATTGTAACGGCATCTGAGCCCACAAAGCCCGAGCCGGAGGCTGCAGATGAGCTGACACTGGAAGCTGACCACGTTGACCACCAGAGCTGGCGCAACCCACGCGGTGGTAACCGTATCAAGCGCATTATCGGGTCTCCTGGTTTTAATGCATTCAAAGACTTCTGGATGGAGAGAGTGTATAACTGAGCTTCCAGTCAGTCTCATTTTGTTGCCATAGACCAAACTCTTAGGTAGTAAGAAAGCTCGAGGCCCAATAGACATTCAAAAGCGTACCATTTTGCAATAACAAAGAAAAGGTCATGTGCCTCGGCCAAAATATTCTAAGAGGCCACTCAGACCTTCACCATGCCCTCGCAGTTCCCCAAGAAAAAGAATGCAGAACTTTGTCCATCCTAAAACGCCTCTGGAGTGTTTGACTCTGAAAATTTTCCAAGCTCTTCTGCATGTATGCCGCGCCTATGTTCATATCTTTCGGGTATTGCAGTCATTCTGAGAGTGATAAAAAGAAGCGAAGAACGAGGATGAGGTGGTCCGCCCGCAGGTTCGAAATCCATCCCTCCGCTGCAATCTCTAATCCGTCGCTACACATGTTTTATGCCACCGATGGCCGAGCCCTTTACTTCCGTCCAATTTATGCTCTCGTCAAGCTTCTCATCAATGAGTCCCACGGAGCAGACGTTGTCGCCGCGGACTAAATAGAGTCCGAGGGGCAGTTCGGTCGAGGGCTCGTCGTCATCTGGGGTTCGAATGAGGCGTTCGACCGCGCCATTCAGGACCTGCTAGCGCGTCAGTCTTCTTCTCTCGTCCATTGTAGCTGTAGGAAGTCGAAAGGCGTACGAGGTTTGTGCTGTTATCTGCTGCTGCAAGTGTGCCGACGAGGATCCGCGAGTCGGCGGTCACGATGAGGACCTTCTCTGTGCAGGAGGGATCCATCTGTTAGCTACATCATAGAGGGCGCGGGAAGCTCAGGAAGCTGGCTCACGTACTGTTAAGATATCCTCCGAGCGTCGCCATGGTTCACGGTAGATCTCCTGCTGCACGACGGTTGTGATGAGGGGTACAATGATGTGAGGTAGGTTTCGCAGGTTAAGTTTCAGGCAATGGAAGCTCTACGATGGTGGGGAAGTAAAGACCCGTCCTCACCCACCTAAGTCAAAAGCTACGCCAGCTCACGAGAGCACTATTACGCGGGAACAAACTAATACTCTATGCTCTGCATGATCTGCGTCTACATTCATGGTTTTATTGAGCTACGGAAGGTCGTGATGTGCCTGATTCGAGGGTAAGGAACAATACGGGATACACGAACTTTCTGGCAAGCTGCTCCGGAGTTTTTACAGTGCACACGTTGAGACCTGGCCAAGATACTTGCTTACGGATCCTCATTCAGTAACGTCCTCTCAGAAGCAAGTTTGTTCTTGAAATTGTGTACTCTTCTTCACTCCACAGGACCAGCCTGCGAAAAGCAATGAAAAGAAGGTTCGCGTCGCCTGGAGGCAGTGTAATACCAGGGACACTGTGGGCGGAATCATGTGCAAGCACAGAGGAAACCACCCGGGGTAACCAAAAATAGGAATAATCAATGTCGGTCTCCTTAGAGACCTTTCAGAGATTAAACTGAAAAGAACAGATACTACACTTGATCTAAGCCAAAAGGCAAAGAGAGCTGAGGAGAGAAAAGGAAAAGAAAAATCCTAAAGCAGAGTGGGAGGGAGCGAGTATTTTATAGGGAACCGGATGGTGGGCGGTGAGCAGATGGCTGATTGTGACAGGCTGCAGAACGGCAGAAAAAAAAGGAAGGGTCCCACCATTGGTGCCTGCGGTGACGGCCTCCGACCCACTATGGAAGTCGTAACAGTCGGTAACGGACCGTTCATACAAACAACTTCTGTTGGCTCAAGGAGATCGCAATCACTCAACAGAGGAATTACGTGACTGATTGCATCAAATTTCAGAATGCTGGCTTTCATTGGATGATATTGCGACTGCTGCCTGTCTGCCCCCTGCCGTTTATTAAATCAGTAAGGGGTATCTTCTCTCTGTCACCAGCCTCGTGCTGTTGCAGGCAAGCCTGATAGCTCTGCGTGTGTACTCAGCCACCGACCTGGAAAAGTTCTTGCTCCAAAACGTCGTGTAATGTTTCTGCCAGTGCCAGAGCTTTCCAGTCCCTATTGATAGGACTTGTTCCATCCTCTTCTCTGACCGACTTTCTCGCTAAGCAGGAACGAATGTACCTTGGCAAAGGGATCCACTACTCTTACTATCCAGTCTTGGTTCTTATAACATCCTCTTCTGTACAAAGGTATTTTGCAGGGGCTTTCGAGTGGTCCAGGCTTTAGTCCTCCATCAGCTCTCCTTCCTCACTTTCTGACATACGCGGTCTCTTCTCCGAGTGGTTGCCCTCTTCTCTCCCAGTCTCGCGTTTTGACGGAGATGCATCTCGTACTTGACGACCAGCCTCAACAAGATCTGCATCCTTATCTCTGAAACTGCCGTTTATCTTCCCTGGACTGATGTCCATCGGCGTTCCTGCGCCTGACTTGGAAGACATTGTATCCGGCTGACTGAGCAATGTTTCCCCCCTTCGCCTGGTGACATCCAAGGTGTATGCTGGTGATGGCAGTGACGGATTCTGCTTCTTCAGCGGGTTTTCCGTGTAGAACTCGCGCATCAACTCAATGGCCTTTGCGCAGCGATTCTCGTCACCCTTGAGATACACCCACCATGGATCTCCATTAACGTCGTCGATTTGTTGGTTTGTATGGACGCTCGCAAAGTAAATAGCACTGATGGCAACATCCCGAGCCTCAATAAGGAGAGGGATGGCGGTCAAGCAAGCATCGTTACAGAAAGCCCAAGCAGATTGCCGCAGGTGCTTATTGTGCACAATGTCCAACTGTCCCAGAAGCTCGAACAGATGGTGGTAAGGATTGTCAATCATAAGATCGAACGTGAGCTGTTCAAGCATGAGTTCCTCATACGTTAAAATAGTATCTCGCCATCGCCAGTATTCCTTGTCTTGCTCGTCGATGAGCAGTTTTGTGTTCTTTTGGGCGACCTTGGCGACAGCGATGATAATATCTTTCGTCTTTCGGCAGTTCTCCTCAACCTTGTTCGCAAGGAATAGTGCTGTTGCGGATATGTTCTGTTGAAATCGGTCAGCGTGGTACCGCGCTTTTTCATGGAGAAGAACGCACATAATGGTGGATGCCGCCTTTCGACGGCTCCATGCTGTAGCGCATGTAGAACCTGTGAAAAAGGACGCCCGCCACCCACAGAGTAATCTGAGGCAAGTCAAGCATAACGCCTGCCTGGTATATGAAATTGACACCTTTTGCCCGCCGTAGCCTCTCTTCTGATGGCGGAACGCCCTCCACGACGGATGGTGTGCTCTGAACCTCTTGTGTCGTGAAGAACCACTGGCTTTGTCCGGCCAAAGGAGTTCGCTCTCGGGATACAGCACGCGACTGCGGTCCACTACGGGTCGATGATCTCGGCGGTGATGTACGTGAGCTGGCTTGGGGCGGCGTCGGCACTGCTGGGGGGAATTCTTTTCGTCGTGGCGGAGAGCGCGACGCTCGCTCTGGCCTGACAGTGCCTCCAGCAGCCGTTGGTGGTTGGTAACCCTCCCTGACGGGGCGGTACCTGTCGAGGCTGCTCGCCATCTTGTGTGGATTTTTATGCCGGGGCGAATCTGATATCGACGTAGTCTTCGGATATGCGCAGGTTAAAATATGGTGGATGACGGCGGAGAATCAAGTCCGTTAGAGTGGCCATGTCAAGCTGGTGGTGTCGATGAGGCTCGGTTGTTCTAACTACAAGTATCTAATCGATAAAGATCGGGGCCATCAGGTGACATTAGTTGCCCGCCATGTTCAGCAACACTACCCTGTAAACCCTACTGAACTTTCGTTGGACAGCGAACTTTCAAATAGTAAAGCAAGCGTATTTTTTCGTCGTAATTGGGTATCTTCGAAGTTGCTCTATTTCCTCTTTTCCCTTTTATAAACCTCTACAGAGGCTCGCCATCATTACGGCCCCAGAGCTTTACCGTCCGGTCATGTCCTCCACTAACAATCCACTTGCCGTCCTTGCTGTAGTCCACGCTCGCCACAGGTCCAGTATGACCACTCAAGGTCTGTACAAGCGACCAGTCATCCGCAGAAAAGATGCGCACATTTCGATCGAAACCGCTTGACACGAAGAAAGACCCCGATTTCTTCGGCAACTGATTCCCATTCTCGTCTTGACCTGGTGGAACGCCATCAACGGGCTCGTCCAGACCCTTGAACCAACGCATATCGGACACAGCGCTCGTGTGAGCGCCGATTCCGCCAGTTCTTTGAACTTTTCGAACGTCCCAGCACTTAATCCATCCATCAGCGGATCCCGTGAGGACCCTGTGTCCATCCGCACCCCAGTCAAGAGCGTGGATGGGCTTGATGTGACCGTCAAGATGGCCATCTAAGATCATGACTGTTCTACCAGATCGCAAGTCCCAGATTCTGCCTATGCTGTCGAGGCCAGCACTCGCCAGCAAAGACCCGTCGGTATTAAAGCTGATCGCGTAGACACCTCTCGAATGGCCTTCTTGTAGCAAGATCTCGGTGCTCTTCTCCACGTCCCACAGACGCCAGGATGTATCTTCAGAAGCCGAGGCAAGGTACTGCCCTGAGGGATGAAACTCAACGCGGCAGACACGCTGGGAATGACCGGTCAGCGTAGAAAGTGGGGTGTCCTGGTTGAGGGACCAGAGGTTGACATTGCCTTCTGCTCCTCCTGAAGCCAGGTTCACCGCGTCCGAAGAAACAGCTTTCTCGGGAACCGTAGCACCTGGAAACCATGAAAGTCCGCTAATCTTGTTGGTATGACCTCGATATGTCATGCGATCATTCAGGTTAGGGATGCCAACGAGCTTGACTTGACCACCCCAGTTGCCGACAGCGACCATTTCTCCATTTGGAGATATTCGTGTCATGCTGATGTGACGCTCGCCGACTGTTTGACTGCCCTGGAGCTCGAATTGCTGTAGCCTTTCCTTGAGGCCCTTTCGGAACTTGACCTGTGTGCGAAGCGGGATTGACGACTCGGCTTTTTGATGCGCTATCCTCCGCTTGGCCCGTGGCAACGAATAAGACGCGATATTCTGACGTGCTCGCAGAAGTTCGTCGCCTCCTCTGGTGTAGAACTCCTCCTCTTGCTCCTCAGCCTCTGCTTCATCTTCGGCATCCTCCATGGTAATATCCCCGTTCTCGAGGCCAGCCATCTCGGCCTGAATCGTCATCAGCTCGCGCAGACGATCTCTTCTCTCGGCCTTTCCCTCGCCAAAGAGCGTTATTGGCTCGCCAATCTCTCTCAGCCGGGCGCGCACCCGAGTATCGTCGGTGGGAACTGTCATAGCAGCAGCGAGTCGCTTGCGGTTGAATTGATTCATAATCGCAGACGCTTTCTCGGAGCCACCACCCGCGCCATCCATGGGGATATCGTAGTCATGATCTTCTGGCAGGTCTTCGAGAGCAATGCCCTTTGGGGGCTCTGCGTCCTCGACATATGCTTGCCTCGAGGGATGCATCATGATGGGCGACTGGCACAGGGTTCACCCTACCACGTCGTCAATGGCAATAGGGTGCGATAGCGCAGCAGGTTGTTTTGGGAACAAAAATCGCTGAAGAAAATATGAGCGCGGGCAAGAATGTAACAAAAGATTAATACAAAGTGTCGCTGCTTTGTCCTGCGAGAGCCTTAGCTTTGCTCACATGCTTGTCCCGACCTCGAAATTTCCCAAGCCTGTTGCTGGAGCTTCGAGCTTCGCTTCGGATTCCGGCGGCTTATTTGCCCGAAGAGTGCAACCTCAAGGGAATTGAATGCAAAGTGGACGTGGATCCATCTCGATTACATGTAACGCAGAGCGCGTTAATTTACAGTGGGCGATCCTGGAAAAAGCCTAAAAAAATACACTGACCACTCAGTGGCCTGACAATTTACCCCACGCTGTCGGACACCCCGGCTTCAGGGCTGCTTTAGGGAGTGGAAGTCCCAGATCGGTGCCTAGCACGGGTATCGCTGAAGCTGGGCATCGGAGGGGCGTGCTGCCCTTGTGACCTCCCTGTTTCGTACAATGCAGAAAGTAAGTGAAATGAGGATGCTGTGCCCTCTCATGCATTGCAGCTCACCCTGCTGCCACGTTGCAAGGTTGGTAACTCCTAATTCTTTGAGAAGCTTGGATGACACGCCGGATCTTCATGTGGCTTGAGTGGTTCAGCTGTGATTCTGTGGGCAACGGCCAGTACCCAATGGTCGCACAAAGGCTCCAACCCAGCCCAAGCCTGCTTTGCTCAGGCCAGGTCAGACAGGAATCACCAATTCCGGGAGGTGCTACAGTGCGACAGGGGACAGGGACTTTGATTACCGCGAATGATGCACTGCACTGTAAGCGGCATGTGAAGGTTCCCTAATGGGCTCCTCCCTCCCTCAGCTCAGCTCACTAAGGCTGTAAATTCTCCTTTGCCTAAACAGAGATTTCCCTGTCCGTGCCTCCGAGCCTTGCCCGTGTCTTGCTTTGCCTCTGATCTTTTTTTGCCCTTCAAAGGACCCGCTGCGCCCGCTTCCCTTTCCGTTTAGAATCTTTTCCTCTGCACACCTTCTGGTGAACTTCGCTTTACCTACCCTCTCCAGAATCTTTCCCCTTGCGAATTTTCTCGAAGAACGACCACTCATACGATTATACCTGCCAAATGCATACATCAAAGTTATCCGCCTCCCGTGCCTGCTTCTTCAACTGTCAGATGCTTGTCTCCAGCCACCTGAAGGTCCAGCATCATCACGAATTCGAGTTGCGCGCAGATCCGGAGCGTCGTCGCGGCTCGCCCTGAACGAGTCCGCTCGACGACACGTGAATTTTGCCCTCCTGGGGACAAAGGATCTCAAGGATCGGAAACAAATTTCTATAATACGGGGTACTGGCTCTTGTGCCTGTCGCAAACATGAACAGCCAGCCTCCCGCCGCCACAACCGTTATTCGGGGCTTCCAGGCCACTCCGGTTACTTCTGCCGATGAAGATTCGGATTATAATAGTGGAATCGACACCCCACGCTTCAAGAGCGCTCATCGTGGGCGTACTCATCGTATCGACGATGTGATCAGTGCCAACTGCAGTCCGATCCTCCGCCCTGCAGGGTCGCCATCCATGTCCGGTATTGCGAAGCTTCGCCTGCAAATGGAACCTCTTAGTCTTGAGGAAGCCTCACGGTCAAGCTCCATGTCGCGCAATGGGAGCAACCACGGTCGCAATGTCAGGTATTATAAGGGAATGACGACTTCGCGATCCCACAGCTCCGATGGGGCTCACAGTGACACTGGAAGTGATGGCTCTGAGAGATACGAGGTCAACCTCGAGCATGACTTTGTGAGTGAGAGTGTTCGCGACCGGACTGGATTTATGGACCAGTTTGAAGGCGGACTGAACCCGAAACGGAAAATGACGACAGAGGACTTCGAGACTCTGCGTTGTTTGGGCAAAGGCACCTATGGAACCGTCCACTTGGTGAAGCAGCGTCTTACGGGACGCCTTTATGCACAGAAACAGTTCAAAAAGGCCTCCTTGGTCGTACACAAAAAGCTTGTCGAACAAACCAAGACGGAGCGCCAGATTCTTGAATCAGTCAACCGTCATCCTTTCGTGGTCAAACTATTCTATGCGTTCCAGGACCAGGAGAAGTTGTACTTGATCCTCGAGTACGGCCAGGGCGGCGAGCTCTTTACTCATCTTAACACCGAGAAGATGTTCCCCGAATCTGTCGCAGCCTTCTACATGGCCGAGATGTTGCTGGCTATTTCTCATCTCCATAATGACCTCGGTGTGGTATACCGCGATCTTAAGCCGGAAAACTGCTTGCTTGATGCCGAGGGCCACCTCCTTTTGACCGACTTTGGATTGTCGAAGGTATCTGCTGAGGAAGACGACAACAGCTGCAAGTCAATTCTTGGTACAGTCGAGTATATGGCCCCAGAAGTCATTCTGGGCAAGGAATACGGGAAAGCGGTGGACTGGTGGTCTTTCGGCGCCCTTGGCTATGACCTGATGACAGGAAACCCTCCGTTCCGAGGCCAGAACCATGCTAAGATCCAGGACAACATCGTCAAGCAGAAGCTGGCTCTTCCCTACTTCCTTGGGCCAGACGCCAAAGACCTCCTGACCAGACTCCTCCGCAAGGACCCCGGCAAACGTCTTGGAGCCAATATGCCCAAGGATCTCGACATCATCAAGAAGCACCGATTCTTCCGCAAGATCGACTGGAAGAAGCTCGCGGCTCGGGAGCTCGAGCCGCCCATTCAGCCCATGATCACTGATCCTGAGCTCGCGGAGAATTTCTCCCCTGAATTCACGGAATTGTCTATCAGTCCTGTGATCACCCGCGACCCCGGTTTCTTCAATGCTACCAAGGACGATCCTTTCGGCGGATTCAGCTTCGTGGCACCTTCCAGCCTCTTAGAGAGCAACGCATTCCCCATCGCTGCTGTCCCTTGAAAATTCTTTTGGGTGCGCCTCTACTCCGGATGGTGGCGCTTGATTGCAAAGCACGTCACGATATGCAAAGCACGTCACGATACATATTGGGAAACCTTCCCCTTCTGCTGGACGGGGATAGACAAAAAAGGACAGAGGGCGTTATAAAAAAGCATATAGACAGTTTGGCGGCGATTAAAATGCGACAAGCAGAACATGAGGTGGCGGAATGATTTGACGGAGCAGGCGGTGATACACACAGAACGATACACATCATTCCATTCGTGCCATGGGATAGTGAGAAGGCAGACGGGCTGCTGATAATGGGAACACTGGGAAGTTGTGTCTGGCAAGCGTTGATGTCGGGTTCGGGGTTTCTCAGGATCTGCTTTTCTTGTTATTAGTTTTGTCATCCGTTCTTGATTAGGTGAGCACTGGCGAGCTTACAATGTTTGGTTTTTTCTTCTTCTTTTTGTCTGTGCCTTGAAGTTACGGTGCCTTGAAGTCACGGTATATCCTCGTCAATCCGTTGCAACATGTCACGGTGCTGCAACCACCGCTACTGTGTGACAGCATCGAGCATCAGGCTCTCAGTCAGCCCATGTAGTCCCAGCGCCAGAGCCAGCTCAATGATGGGACATGCCGAGTGAGGCAAGCCGCGTGCTAACCCTCTCGCTCATGACACCACCACGCTGGTGTGAACTCATCCAAGGTCTCCTCCCAGCGTGGTCTTGCTTGCTCTGGACGTCATTCCTCATGATGTCAACAAATGGATAACTACCTCATAACTGGCTAGCCCCAGCTTGGCTCGGTGGGAGGGAGTCCCGGAACCCCCAAGAACCAATGTCCCATGTATGAGGCATTGACAAAGTCAAAATGCAAAATATGTCAAACTCATGGACTGCTTCATGATCTAACAGCCCTGAGCGAAACTTCCAACGTCCAAACAATGAGGAGTCCTGTCCACCACAGGCTCGCGTAACTCAGTTGGTTAGAGGCTAATATTACTAATATTCCGGATCGGAATACGTGGTGATGCGAAAGTCATTGGCTTGATCCGTATGGTGAGCAACTCTCTCTCCCTCTTTTCTGCCTGGTTGCCTCACCCTTTGGAGATGGTTTCGTGTCGTCCTCTGTTTTGCCTTGTAATGCCATCCCCCCTTCCTAATACCCTGAAAGGCTGCCCAACCCTTCCACCCCGGACGCATTGAATCGACGGCAAACATAGAACACCAACTGCTCGCACCTCTAATAGCTGACACGCCCATGCTAACAGCGTACAGCACGCGTGGCCTGGGTCCTCACGTCGGCGACCTGCTCCACGCGCGCTCATACCCATGTGGAGATCTAACAGGCATCTCCACGAGGGGGCGGCCGCCATACTTTTTCCTCTGTTGGCTACCATGACTTGCTTTTTGCGTCTTTCAAACCCATGTCTTCAAATGATGATGGGCGTGGGTATTACACACTTTCCACGCCTTGTGTGTGCATGTCGTAGTACTTGTATGTGCACGGAATATGGATGATTAGGTTCTCATAGTGGTGTAAGCAAGCTTTCCCAGTGCGCCGCATCTGTAGAAATAATTAAAAGCGAGCCAAAGTACCGGGATCTAGGACAGAAGCACTCGATTCGACATGTATGGAAGTACTAATGTGGAGTAGTGGTACTGTAGTAATTAGTTTAGTCCAGCTTCAAATTCGTTGACAAGAATGTATAGGTGATTTCAGGATAACTCCATCTCTTGGTACTCTTTGGTGTGCTTGGATTCTCAAATTCCGAGCTGGCCGGGCCTCATGCTGCTGGCCTTTTTCTTTCTTCTGTAAAGGCCGCGCGCTTCTCCTACAGCACCAACAGCCTGGGCCTCTATTACCTCGGGTTTGTAGGATCTTTTCTTTTATATAGAAACGTGAGCGAAAACCAGGGGTTCCCTGCCCTTTTTTGTTCAAATCCTAGTCCACTGTATTTGAGTTCAGGATCATGTTACTACAACAGTTGCATTTGCAGGGACTGGCGGGACGCATGGATATTTGAGCAGCTTGTTTGAAACGAATAGTGCCTGAATTGGTAGGTATTGCCGCGGAAAAGCGTCCACGAGCCGACCAGGAGAAAAGTTACTGCTCTCTTACTATGGCTGGCCTACATACAGTATGATGATGCAGCATGTTTCTTGGCTTCCTCGATGACAGTTCAGTCAATCAGCAACCGCTTCCCTCAGCCGCGTTGCATTGCGTGTCCCTGACAAGCCACCGACCCAAGAGCGACAGTGAATCTGGCTGCATGCTTGCATGCGTAAAGCTTTCTGATGATGTTTGATTGATCAGACTGGGTGACCTAGCGGTCAAGAGCAATCCTCAGATCCTGTGCACGCAAATTGAGCATCCATGTATGCATAGTTATAAGGTATCTTGACGAGTTCTGAGCCAAACTCCTGGGGATGGAAACAGTAGGTTTACCCGCGGATAAAGTACGAAACGGGCAAAAAAGAAAAGAAGAAGACAATAGATGAGAAGGGCTAAAAGAAAAGCGCTATCCAACCCTAGGACAGATTGCAATCAGAGAATCACCTCTTCCCGAGTCGCCAGAAGAGTCGATCGAGTCAGTTCGCTGTCCTAGAACTGGGGTTGGCAGAGAGCCAATACGGATGGAGTGTTGACAGAAATGTGAGTCGGGAGGTTTTTCATTGGAGGAGGAGGGGTGAATTAAGGACGCACAAGCTTACATCAGAGCAGGGCTGTGTACGATTAGAGTACACGATGCCGAGCCTTTTGTCACATATGCACTGGCTCTTGGCAGACTGTGAATCTACGCACTATGTACTAGGTACAGTCCACTTGCTTGCGCGTCTGTATGAGGATGACGACAATAGTACAGCACAAAGTGCAGCTCAGGAATCTACCGGGGGATGACTGGGTACATGCATCAATATAGAGTTGAGTGAGAAGAAGTTAGAGTGAGTACAGTGACGGGACCCCCGCCAACACAAGGGAGTAAGTACTTGTAATTGGGGGGGTTTTGCAAGAGATCCGGATGACGGTAGATGCGTTTCGAAATAATCGTAGGTCGTCGCTCTGTCTCACTACTACTGGCTTCATTCATCCCTAAGCTGCACGATCCAGGTCATTCGGCATCAGAGAGGTCCGTTCAGTCTCGCTTACTTACAGCTAGTACTTATTACGAGCCTACCTGGGACATGCATACCAGTGGACAGAGTAGTATGTAGTTGTTCGGTAGCACAACATGGAAGTGCGTTGTAATGTACAGTAAGGGTATTACTACGTATACAAAGTACGGATAGAGTGCAGCTCGGTCGGAGGGATGGATCGCACCGTCGGGCAGATCTGAGATACAAGACACCCCCTGTGAGCGGGGTGTGAGCGTCCTGTAAACGCCCTGTGAACAGCACAGTCGAGATTCTGCCCGCAGACTTACGCGGACAAGTGGGCTTAGCTTCGTTTTGTCATGCTCTGTCAAATCCCAGCTTTCTTTCTCGGCTCATACTGCATTGGGCATCCCTAGAGCTTGATACTTACCTAGCTACTGTACTGTACTGTATGCCGACCACGAATTTAACATCCATCTATTCCGCACAATTGGGTAGTGATTACGAGGTACTACGTACATATTTAGTAGTTGATTGTGATTTTTTGCCCGGCACTGATGATGTATATGTAGTACAAAGGAAGTAGATTCGGGACTTCGCTTATAACGAGCTTATCAAGATTTTGGGTTTCTCCTTGTGTTATCCACAATCCTTACAGGCGTGTCCACGTTTAACCATGTTGCGAGAGAGCGTGTGTGAAAAAGAGAGAGAGAGAGCTCCGTCACGACACACCCCATGCTTGCTTGGCTTGATTAGGTGTGTGTGGTGTGGTTGCTAATCTCTCGCCTTGGATTCGTCCCATGCCCATGCTTCTCCAGACATTGGTTCCCTTTTTTGGTTGTCGCGAGGTAGTCAAGCTTTCCTGCGTCGATGATGATGTTAATATTCTCTCCGTTTCAATCCCAATTTAGTTGTTGCCCACATCCCTCTCAGGAATGCAGAGCAACCAGAGGAACGAGTCCATCACATCGCAACCTTCCCCTTTCTCTTTCCGTCCCCCCTCCCCTACTGTGTACGGAGGAGTGGGTTGGGCGCGGCCGCCGGCTTTTCCCACTCCGTTCTCAGCCTCGACAATGTTCCTTTGCCCCCTTCGCCTTTTTAGTAATTCTGTGCAAACAGTTCGCCCCCCCAGGCATCATCATCGTCATGCCACAACCTATTACTGCAAACCTTAAACTCTGCGAGTGCGACGATCTCTTACCATCCACGGATGACAGCCAAGCTTTTAATGAATGCCAATGCCCCGGTCAGGGTTTGGTAAGCCGCAACATGCAGCTCTGAACACAGGCTGTGCGTTGCGCAGACGTTAACTTGTCTGCGAATTGACTTCCGTACCGCAACGGCCAGCCTTTTTTTGTGTTCTGAGACATGACTGAACCTCCTGCATCTCGGCATCTGTCGCCTGCTTCCGCTATTGCTGCAGCCATGCATATGGCCACGTACTCGCCTTCGACCATGTTCTGACCTCTCTCTCCATCAGCTACAGCAGGCCTGATGATTGTGAAAATGGGTTGGTACACAGCCTCCTTTCGTCACACTCACGCCGGCACTTGGTAGACGAGGCTTGTTGACAAGCTTCGGCCGCTCGCTAGCTCCATCTGGTGCTTGGTACTTGAGTTCAAACCCCACCCCGATCTGGTTGCGGTACTGTAATAGCTTATCCGTCCAGTCTGACTTCGTGAGAATGGAAGTAGTGAAGTGAGAGAATCAAGGGATGCAAACATCCGAAGCCCAATGGACTGGATTGCACACGCCCCCCCCTTGTCCGTCCGGTTTTCCCTACCTCCACATAACCCACGTTAAGATCTCCATGATCTCGACGACACTGCTGGGAGAACGGGAAGACTAATTGCGCAGCCTACCCCCATGGCTTTATCGAGTCGGTAGTCTTGGTTCATCCTGTTGCCTCGTGGTATTTGAGACCGTTTGCGCCCCGTTCCTGAACTGAGGGTGACCTCTTTTGTTTTCTCAACCTCTTGCAACAATTGCCCAACTCGCCTTCCACGCAAGAAACAACCCCCCCCCCTTTCCCATCTGCTTTGCTTACCTTGAATTTGCCATTCTGGTCCTACAGAACTAGCCATCGCCCACTTGCGCTTGTGGCTTGACCTCGCCCACGATAGACCAAGACGTGTGACGCGGCCCGACAACAAAGACTTGGATATATTTATAGAAAGACATCACCCCAGGCTACGCCAATCGCTCATTTTCTTTTGCTCAGCGAAAAAAAGAAACCACTGTGACACGGCGCAAATCTTTCAGTTCACACACAGTCTGTACAGAGATCAGAAGTCGGCATGATGAGGACCTACACAGCAGCCGCAATGGCGGCCCTCTGTAAGTACAAGGATGGAATCTGCCCTTTTGTTTTGTTGTTTTCAACGCTGATGAACCCCCCGATTCAGATGCTGCCAGCCCAGCGTCTGCCATCGTCCGTAATTGTCCCGGCGGCAGTTCTGGCGCCTGCTTCTCCTGGGCCACTCCCCAAACCACATCCACCGGCAGCGTCTACTTCTCGATCGAAGCCCCAACCTCCTTCTCATGGGTTGGCCTCGGTCTGGGCAGCGGCATGGCTGGTGCCGAGATGTTCATCGTCTATCAAGATGGCTCAGGCAACGTCACTCTCAGCACTCGCTCGGCACCCGGTCACGTCGAGCCCTCGTTCGTGCAACGCAACGGCGTGGAGCTGCTGGCCGGCTCGGGTGTTGTGGATGGCAAGATGGTTGCGAACGTGAAGTGCAGCGGCGACTGCAGCCAGAACATGGACAGGTCTGGATCAAACAACTGGATCGCAGCGTGGAGGTCGGGGGGCTCTCTGCAGTCAACCGACACTTCTGCGGATATTTCCAAGCACAACAGTGATTACAACTTCGGGATTGACATGGCTCAGGCCACCATAAGCTCGGACTCGAACCCGTTCCTCTCTTCTTCTCAGAACGGTGGCAGCACCAGCGGCAACAGCAACAGCAACAGCAACGGTAACGGCAACTCTAATGCCTCGCCTGATAGCACTGCCGGTGTCACCTCCGGTACCCCTGCTGTGAGCGGTACGGTCTTGACAGCCCATGGCGTCATCATGGCCGTTACATTTGCGTTCCTCTACCCTGTCGGATCCATCCTGATGCCCATGCTCGGGAAGTGGCTCGTTCATGGCGTCTTCCAGATGGTCGCCTTCCTCATGATGTGGGCTGGCTTCGGTCTCGGATACTACTATTCCAGCAAGCTAAACATCGTAAGTTCTCCTGGCAGTGTGTGCGCGTGTCTTGTGTGCAAGGCGAATGAAGACTAATGACCCGTCGCATAGTTCTGGAGTGACACCCACATGAAGATCGGCGTCATTTGCGTCGCCCTTCTCGGCATCCAACCCATCCTCGGCTGGTTTCACCACAATGCGTACAAGCGCTACGAGAGGCGCACCATCATTAGCCATATTCACATCTGGTACGGACGTGGACTCATGGTTCTGGGCATAGTCAATGGTGGTCTAGGGTTGAAGTCGGCCAAACAGGAGTCCAAGTACAAGATCGCATACGCAATCGTGGCTGGTGTCTTTGGCGGTCTGTATATCGGTGCAGCCATCTGGGGCGCGGTAAAGAGGAGGCAGTCGCCAAGGGCCACCAGCAAGGGATCCGGCACAAGCGGCTCGGAGTGAGACGTATACAAGAACTGAATAGTGCAATGTGTTGGTCGAATTACTGGCTTCCCTGGTTTCTGGAGTTGGAGTCTTTCTCAGTAGAGGACGCTGGTTCATATTTCCTTGTATACATACCTTACTTCTATATCCATAACCACGTAACAATCAAAACTGGTTCATTTCACCCAATCGCTCTGGCCAATAGAAATGAATCAAAGTCAATTCATGGTGGAAGAATCACCCATCAGTAGCATCTGGAAGATTACGAGTAGGCGTTTTGCCGAGCTTGATCTTGTCGCCTAGGATGCACCAGATACCTAACTAAAGATGTAGACCCCATATTGCTCGCCATGCATACCTAGGTGTCATAACAAACATATCTGACCGATAACGATATCTTACTGCATCACTTGCGCTCAGCCCTTGAGTGCCCTTCATTGTGCATGGAAATCGCCTGGACGTATCTTCATTTCGTAACAAGCCAAACCTACTGGAAAGACACAACCAACCAGTTTGGCCCCAAGATGGGTTGAACCATGGTCCAGAATAGTGTCTGTGAGATCGACGGAATGCATTGCCGGTAGATTGGTGGGACAGCCACGATGGACAGCTGCAAGTTAGATGCACGCTGGATCGTGCATGAGGTCATGACAAAAGGCACCATCGTGACCATCTCGCATGGGCTCTGACGGGGTGGTGGTGGTGGCGGTGGCGGTCGAACATCACGTGATGCCATTGCGAGTGCTGGGAAACCTCAGGCACCCAAAAACCGGGGAAAAAAGCGTCACTTCAGTGAGGAGAAGCAAGACGCTGGCGCCCGGCTACAGCACAAGTCTACAGTGGAGTCGCCATTGCTACTGCTCGCTCTAACCTGTCCGTCCATCCTCACGATTTTCACAAAACCCTCAATCCATTCCCTCCCGGACGACGACGACCCTGTCTCTCACCGAGCGACGCGATCCTCCCCTCTCGCTCTCCGAACTCAACTATTCGCCCCTCCCTTTAACAGTCAACATGCTCAGCCAATTGTCCCGAGCTTCGGTACGTCTTTTTCTTTCTCTCTCTCTCTCTCTCTCTGCTGTCGGGGTTCGACGACTCCTCAGATGGTTAGTAGCCGAGAAATGTAGTCTGGTGCTGACGATGAATCGAAAACAGCGTGCCCGCTCTTTCGCGGCTGTCGCCCGCGCTGCCAATGGCGTCCAGGTGAGGAGCTTCATTGCTCCCACTGTATCCAGGAGAGGTGAGCGACGACTTTTTTTTGTAACTGTTGAATGCGTTGGGAGCGCGAGGAGGGAAGTCCAGTTCGCTGCAGTGACCTTGCCGATCGGGTGTCTACGGCTAGCCGAAAAACCTCTACCGACCACACGACGCCCGAACCACGTACGCCGCCTGTCACCTGTGGATACGAATTTTATCACCAATGCGACAATCATACTCAATCGAAGACCTCGAAGACAACACGAGCGTTCCGACACCCCGGTTGAACTGCCCCGTCCCTTCTCGCGCACGCCCACCCGACCCAACTTAGGCTCAAAAGCTGGACCTTCTCTGCTTGAGCTTTTCATCAAGTACTAACCTCTTCTTTCCTCTCACAGCCGACTTCGTTCAGGAGCTCTACCTTAAGGAGCTCAAGTCTTACAAGATCCCCCCGGTCAGCGAGTCCGACTCCGTTGGCCAGGTCCAGACCTTCAACGCCCCAGCCACCCCCAAGTCTCCCGAGGAGGGTGACCTCGCCGGCAGCCTCAAGGAGTACGAGACCATGGCCGTCGAAATCGAGGGTCAGGATGCCGCCGCCCAGGCTTCCGGTGCTCCCGCCGCCCTGCCCGACTGGCTCGAGACCGAGGAGGAGGAGGAGCCCCATCACTAAGCGACATTTGTTTGCCTCTTCCCGTTTAGCTATGAAGGAGACAGACGGGCACTGGGGGGGACATTGGAACGTGGTCAAGTTGGAAGAAGGAGAAGCGAGGTTGCATCACAGGACTGCATGTTTGTTGTCCGCAAACCTCATCCTTGTCACGAAGGAAAAAGGACGGGCCACAGGGAGCTTTCACTTTCGAACTGTGGCCTCAGCTTTGGTTAAAGGAGGGGGATGCTCTGCAACCGTCAATGACAGAATCTCCTTCTTCTCTCAGAGGAGGAAACCAAAGACTCTGGAAGGTGGGGGGGAAAGAAAGTGAAAAATTGGCTTGTTTAGAGGAAGAGCCTGTTCATCATATCGTTTAGGTTGAACCCCGTGTACAATTTTCTCTTTTATCTCTCTTTATGCTGTTTCCCCATCTGTCGCCCTTTTGCCCCTCGCTTCTCATGAATGCGACAACATTCCTTGACCTGGTTGTTTGCTCCCTTTGCCGCCGTGACCTGACGGGGAGCCCTCCCCCTCCAGGTTTCGTAGATCCCAACCCTGACTGTTCACCTGCAAAGTGACAGGGGAAGAGGAGAAAAGTGTGGCAAGTACGTTGCCGGTCCATGGAATACGGCCGCCGTATGTGCCCATGAATTGCTATCACCAAGAAAGGCAGACAGGCAGGAAGACTTGGATAGAAAGGAATGAGGCGGGAGAGAGGAGAGTTTTCAACAATCACGATGAACAAATAAGCTTGTGAACCACAAGAGCCAGTCCCTTCCCGACATTCTGCAACAGAAGTCTGTCAATATACCTATGCTCCTTTACATAGTAGGACGCCTCGGTAATGCAGACACACATGAAGCGAAAGACGCAACACGCGGGTAAGAAACCATTTGCCCTTCATAGCCTGTTGACACCCAATGCCTTCGTGACGAGTACAATCAACCTTCACAGATACTGGAGAAGGATAATGCAACACGATTGTCTTTTCCTCATTGCCAAAGTGATCATATTCCCTCCTCTAGTCAAATAGCCCCCCCCCCCTTCCCTCCTCCCTACGTTCCAGAAGACGGACTCGAATCAAGAACCACGTACCAAACAAAAGAACACTCCAAAACTGAGCAATACACAAAACACAACCGTGATGGCGGAGTTGGAAAAAAACACAAACAGAAACAAGACACATATGCGCCGGGTTTATACTTTTTTATTGCCAAGGTATGCAACTTGAATGTGGACAAGGCTTCCGTCCGTTCGTGTGATACATCTCTTTTTCTTGTTTGAACTTTAGAACAAGTTAGGGCCTTCCTTCTCACTCGATTGCTTAGAGCCCTAGTAATCCGCTCGGGGAGCTTCAGAAGATGAATGCTGATGATGATAATAATAAGGAAAAGTGTACAAGGGAGACAGACACATGGCGGAAAGGGCTGAGTAGCCAAAAACGTCGGTGAGGATTAGACCGGACGAAAGGGAGAAAGAGAATGGACCGAGGGGGAAAGCTGTATGAATACAAGGTTTCTTTTGTTGTTTGCTTTGTTTCTCTTCATCTTTCTGCCTCTTCTTCGTCTCGTTGCCTCCCCTTAAACGTCAAAATGTTGTCCACCAATCATTTGGTCGTCCTGTCCCGTTTTGACAATACCGCTCATTCGGTTGCCCCTCCTCGGGTCAATGTCATTCATGTTGTCCCAGTCGTCATCATGTGCGTCATCCATGTCTTCATCATCATGACGACCTCGATGACCCATATTCTCGTCCAATGCGCTCTCATCCACGAAAGTGAACCCTTGAAAGTTGGCCTGCACTGAAGGAGATAGCGGCGTTGAGGCGGCATATCCACGAGCCAGTGCGGCAGCTCGCTCATTCAATGATCCATTTTGCTCGAGAGCGGTTGTGAACTCTGGATCAAAGTATGACACGTCTGTCTCAGACTTCAGCTTGGGTTTGAAAGGGGGTGTAATGAGCCTTTTGGTCAGGAGGTCCCAATCTATGTCGGCGAAGAAGGGGTGCCTTTTCAGTTCCTCGGCATCGTCAGTAGCGCCTAGTCTGTGTCGAGGGTTTCTGTTAAGTAACCCCTTAACGAAGTTTCGTCCTTCTTGAGACAAAGTCTCTCTAGGAAAGCGGACCTTGCCAAAGGCGATGTTCTTGTACATCTGTTGAGTGTCCTCGGCATAGAAGGGGCTCCAGCCACAGCACATCTCGAAGACAAGCACACCCAATGACCAGAAGTCTACCATCTTGGTGTAACCTGACTCGTCCAAGAGCACTTCTGGGGCCAGATACTCTGTAGTCCCGCAAAACGTATTGGTCGTATCGTTCTTGGTGAGATTGGCCTTGGAGAGACCAAAGTCACACAAAGCGATGTGACCATTCGCATCGAGGAGAATGTTCTCCGGCTTCAGATCTCGGTATACAATGTCATTCTGGTGAAGATGCTGAATCGCCAGAATCAGCTCAGCGATGTAGAACTTTGCACGCCTCTCATCAAATCGACCTTCCTTTTGCAGGTGCCAGAACAGCTCCCCTCCCGACATGTAATCGGTTACCAGGTAAAGTTCTGAAGGGGTCTGGAACGAGAACTTTAGGCCCACGATGAAGGGTGAGTCGGATGTTGCTGTTCGAACCAGGATATTTCTTTCGCCGACGGTGTGGGCGACCTCCTTCTTCTGAACAATGACCTTCTTCTGCAATACCTTCATGGCGTAGATGCGCTGCGTATCCTTCTTCCGGACCTGGTAAACCTGTCCAAACGTTCCCTTGCCGATGAGCTTGAGAATTTCAAAGTCGCTGGGACCGAATTGTCGCTTCTCCGACCTTTGGTACAGGGCTTCAACGTATAATTCGCCCGTTGGGGCGTTTTCGGCCATGGTGTCTGCGTGGCCGCGCAATGGGAACCAACCGCGAACAACTCCTTCAGCCTCCTTCTTCGCTTGAAAGTCCACATGCCCAAGAAATTCTTCTCCAGACGTTGTGTGATCATATATGGAAATATCCACCAGCATATCAGACTCAACCACGTCGCTGCAGGGAGCAAAATGTTAGCATACGCATGCACAACCAAAACTTAGCTAGTCCAAGACTTACAAGACAGCCTCAGCATCCCAAGTCGGATTCGTGAAAGACTGTCTGCGTGGGCGATTGCGGAATGTGTTATAGTCGGTAATGCTGGTATTGCTGCTCTGGCGGCTCCTCATGGGGATGGCCATGGCTCTGCCAGAGTCACTACCTTGTCTTTGGATCGGGATGCCGCCGATTGCAGAAGTTGCTGCGTTCAGTGGCTCCTCATCTTCTCCGGGACGGGGCCCTCCAGAGATCAGCTCGCTCCGTTGGAAAACCGCGACAACATACGGATCTCGGCACTTCCTCAGCCCTCGCGCCTCCGAGATTTTAATGGTCAACTTCCCCTTCGACGCTGGTGCTTGAGCACCACTCGGGCCTCGTGGGGTCTGCGTGCCGCTTGTGATGCCGTCATCATGGCTATTTCGCCCGGATTGCATGCCCTCCGATTGGGATGGTTGAGCGGTAGATAGGGCCCTCGTCGGGGTAGACTGGCCACTCTTGAACATAACACCTCGAGTTAGCTCTTTGATTCCGTCGAAAGAAAACCATTTGGCAGGTGGCTGGGGCCTTTTCTGAGAAGGTAACGAGGAATTCTCGTCAACGCAGCCGGCTCCCGCAGTAGTTGCCGCGACTGTTGCATTCACAGCTTGTGATGACAGCTCGCATGGCATGTAAGCGATACTACTTCCGCTCAAGCCCTCGAGTCTTCTTGATTGTGTATCACCCCCTGAAAAGAGGACCTCTGTGATATCAAGACGAGGACATGTGGGCTCTCGCGCTCTCGCATTACCCGAACAGTGAAATGAGGGGGTTTGTGAAGCGGAAGGAATCGGATTGGTAACCAAATGCCCAGTGCCAGTATGAGCAGAACCCAACTTAGCACCGGGCTGCGCATGTGAAATGACAAAATGCTTGAGATCTGGCAGCGATGGCAAGTCCGCTCTCGGAGCCTGATCGGCATCAATGTGTTGTGGCTTGACCGGCAGCAACCTCGACGTTTGTTTGTGGGCCAGCTGTTTGGTCAAAAGGGAGGAGTCGTGGAATGGCGAGTCGGTGAGGGAGAAATCACGACGTTCAACAGAATCTTGACGAACCTGGCCAAAGTAGCTCATGATGCCTGGTAACCTCTTATCCTGTAGATCTGGCTGAGGAGTCGCTACCCCCGAACCCGGCGTCTCGGAACCAATATGATCGACGGTTTCATCATCGGTGGCCGCAGTTCTGGTAATGAATTTGTTAATGATGGACATGGTGACGGCGATTGTGGCACCAAGAATTTGTAACGAAAATTTAGCAGCTTAGAAGACGAAGAGAATGCGCGCGCGGGGGAAGTGTAGGTAAGATAGGTGGGATCATTAATTCATGAAGGGCTGCCGAGCAGGGCTGAAGTTCACTGAGAAGTCTGGAAACATGGTCTTCAGAGTATCCAGTCAAGAAGGCAAAGAAATCCTGATGATGAGAAGAAGAGAATGTGGAGAGAGACGGTTTGGCCGAGCTGGGCAATTGTCATCAACAGAAGTGTGCGCCAGGCGCGCTCGCATATACTTTGCTCTTCTTGGTGACTAGAACGGGCAAAGGGCGGGGAGCTCCGAGGGCGGTGCATCTGAGGGTGACTTGGATGGGGCGCTGAACGGCCGATAAAGTGCAAGCGACAGCAACAGCAACAGCAGCAACAACAAAAACACAAGCAGCAGTAGTGGCGGCAGCAGGCAGTGAGTGACTGTAGAGCTTCGGCACTACAGCCGCATGGCGAAAACGGCGAGGTAAATTCCGTTTCTCGGGACCATGTGGGAAAAGGTGGGCGCTGGCGGGGTCGGGTAACATAGGGAGGTTCGATTTTGCATTGGAGCTTGTCCTTGCCGACGATGGTGGCTCCTTGGGGTGTTGAGAACCAAAGACACTGTCAGTCCAAGCCCAAGTGGGTTCGAGGCTTGCGAGTCAGTCCGGTCCTTGGGCCATGACTGGTGAGGAGACCAGACCAGCGCCAGCGGTTCTCGGCGTAACTCCTACTTGTGCTTCCGCCAGCTGCACAATAAAAAGAGCGAACTGCGAAGTATCAAAGGTATTCCAAATCCTGAGGCCAGACCCTGTGCGTGGTTGATGGGTTGCTCCAGAATGGCGGGTTCGCTGAATCACATGTTTGGAGAACCCGGGTTGAATTGCGGTTGCCATTACTGGTGCTGCGTACCAGCTGCCTTCACCCTGGCTTCTGATATAGAATGAGAATGGGCCAGGCTTCTCGCCAAGGCTGTGTGGTGTTGTTGGACTGCTGATGGGCAGACCAAGTGCGCTGTAGGCCCTGTTTGTGGCGGCTGCATGGCATGGAGGGGTAACAACACCAGCTCCGCTCGCCTGCCATCATGCTTGCGCACTAATGATTTGCAAACAAGAAGCTTCTTCAGCTCGAGAATCACTTGATCATGTTGCGAGCTTGCATGGCAACGCATGTTGCGTCTTCGATCCTTAGTTAGAAGGGTCGGGACCCCGATAGTTTCTGTTGCTTTTCTCCAATCGGGGAGCTTTGTTTCATCGCCACCCAAGGAAGCTGTCTGTGGCGGTATTGTTGAACCCCTCACCACGCTTGCGGTTACTACCAGTAGTAGTACTAGTAGGTAGCTCTGGATCTTTGGGGACGCCTCGCTGACAAAATGGTTGAATGGAAGCCACTGGAGTGGCTCGCCTGCACTGCCGCATCAATCATGGCCCCAACTTTGGCACCAGGATGCAGAAACCATAGATGTAAAAATATGAGTGAAATGAACACCAAGCAATTGCTTGAGTGAGCGAATATAGGAGACTGGCCTAGGGAAAAAGGTATATAGAGGGGCAACTAATAGATCCCCGTGTGCAGTGTGTGTGTGAGTGTGGGAGTGTGTGTGCGTGTTGGATGACTGTGGTAGACTGGGAAATCATATGAGAATCCACATTCCATCACATACCTTGACATCATCGCCTGTGTGGCTCTCCTCAGCAGGTCAAACCCTCCAGTAGGGTGCGCCTGAACACCCTCGGCGCCAGCCATGATTGATCGTGCGAGATGGTGGCAGCAGAGGCCGAAGACCTGTATGCAAGCGTTCTTATGTCGTACGGTGTTGGAAGGCGTCTCCCAGTCAGCGGCTTTCTTCGCACCCTTGCACCACTGAGGGGACCACAGGCTTGGTTCGCAGACTCGGATCTGGTGCTGGAGTGGTGTCAAGGCGGATTACGGTCAACGTTGAGAGCCGGCCAGCCGCTGGGGGTATCGGGTCTTTACCGACGGGTCACAGTCGAGGGATAAGTTGCAGAGGGATCGGAGTTGGGGTTGCAGTAGAAGAAAGGTTTGCAGGAGAACGAGAGGATGTAAAGGAGGAGGTTTAGGTAAGGTGTCCAAGATTCCCATGTAGCGCAACACAGCACAGTGTGGATGCGCGGCACTAATAAGTAGAAAGAAGCTGGAACCGACACGACCTACGAGAGCGAGTAGCGTAGATTGTGATGGGAGGAATCGGGCTTGGGCCTTGTCGAAGGTTTAGCTCGAGGCGGAAAAGGTAGGTGTGCTCCGAAAGATTGACGAGGCGTTAATTCAGATAGGTAGAAGGAGACAGGATGAGCCAAGGGAGGGCTCAGTACAGCAGCTGTGGGTAGGCGAAAAGAGTCTGAAGGTGTTTTCGAGCTTGTCTGACTGATGATGACTGGAGAGAGTCTCGTACTCTCCAGTTCAGTTGAGCAGCCGAAGTGGGGTGGGGGGAGAAGACCCAGTCACTGCGAGCAAGGTGGGAGGGGGAGGGGCACTCACTGCACCTACTATTACGCTACGTTGGGGCTACCTAGAACTAACCACTAGGTATACCTCTTATAGAAAGGAGGGGCTCAGTGGCCGACTCTTAAGGCCTGTAGTTGTCTAAGCTGGCACCATTTGTATATGTACTTGGGGGATTTGCTAGGCACAAAGCTCCCTCCCGCATTTGGATGGCACGAACGATGATGCTCTCACAACATGCACCAATTAGCACCTGATGCCTAACATCATCTCAACATTGGCAGACTCGACGAAGCCCCCATTGTGTGGTGCTCAAGGATAATGAAGATACTAGAGTCGGCCGTATTCTGACGCGTCTCTCTGAAAGCAATACGTAGCATCGACGAAACCAATGCAAGCCATCAGATAAGCTGAACCCTGTTTCTTCCTCTATCCAGCTACTTTGTGACGCGAGTTGATTTGACAAAACATGTCTAGCAATCTATTTAGGACGCAGCTATCAAGGTTTACTAGTAGATCTCACTCGTCCATCTTTTTCTATCTGCAGCTGGCGAACTATTGCCGTGCCGCTTCGCTGCTTCGGACCGTTCCTCCTCCCATGCTGATAGTGCCTCAACTTGTACCCGGACATCAGTGCCCGCTCTCCCGCTGATCCTAAGCTGTGATTCGACGTTATGTTTTGACCAAGAATCGTGGAATCAGATGAAATGAGCAGAAGCAGGAGTATAGGGCTCGGTTTCCAGGTTGGCAGCGTTGATCTCGGGCGTTGCCCAGAGTTGCTGAAGGGATATTGCCTCTCTGTCCATAGTCGCCACTGCTATTTCTCATCAGACTTCCCTGACCCCTTGAGCGAGTGAATTAAAATACATGACCAATCCGAAAATCCGATCAAATGGCGTGAATTCAGAGAATGAGCGATCCAAAATGTCGAGATGACGTGAAATGGTGGGAAACAGGTGGAGCCATCTCTTGTCGACTTGGATAAACCAAGATATAGGCAAACCTCTGTTACCTGTGGTAACACTCCTTAATACCCCTAAGATCACCACTCTCGATGTCGTCCTGACCGTTGGATGAGGATTTGGCCTTCGGACAAAATATCCATCGTTGTTGTTTGGCCTTCAAGGCTCATGTAGGCTCAATGGCCAGTGTTGCTATGTTTCATGCCTTTACGCTTATGCTTGCACCCACAGAGGACAGTATAAGCGGTAGCCTACTAACGGCCCGAGCGAGGCGCCCAAGCCCGAAACACCACCGTCGCACAAAGCCCAAAAATCCGCCAGCTGCGACAACCTCATTACCCTGTTGTTCTCAAACATTGGCGATCAGCACTCACGTACATTGCCCACCTTCCCGGCCTCCGCCGCGCGCCTTTCTCTTTGGGTCATTGAAGAGTCAGCTGGACTCAATCGAATGACTTGACCTGTCCTCAATCAAGCACAAAAGCAGACGCCAGGGAAACCCGCGACAGCCGTCACCATGGGCAAAGCGAAAGACATCCCCGACGCCTGGGAGGACGACTGGGAAGCACAAGCAGATCGAGCTGAGGCGAGCCAGCCACATACCATTACACCTGAGCCGGCGCAATCCAAATCCGAACGGCTCGCCAAGCATGTCGAGACGAATCGCAAACTTTGGGAATCAGCGTCTGTTCCACCTTCGTCTGCCCTTTCCCAGCCATGACTGACCCTTTCCACTCTCTTCGCAGAGAAACGGTACAGACACTGCACTATGTTGAAGCCAACAATACTCTCCCGGCAAACACCGCTACCTTCCGACCCCAAGTCAAAGTTCTCAGCCGCAAGCCTGTGCTTGCAAAACGCAGTCCCAACGCGTCGGGTACGCAGACGCCAGCAGATGACGAAGACGAAGACGAAGACGCGAAGCAGAGGTCACAGATGACGCCGGAGCAAATTCGCGCGAAACAGAAACGTGATCTCGAGGAGAAACAGAGACGATACGACGAGGCGCGTGCGAAGATCTTTGGAGAATCAGCACCTTCGTCAGGTGCTTCCACCCCCGGTACAGTCACACCCCCGAGGGGCGCCGACGGAGCGTACTACTCCCCCAGAGGACGTGGACGAGGCAGAGGTGGGCGCGGAAACAACAGCAGCCACAATGAGGGTCGCAAACAGAACTTACCGCAGCAGCAAGGTTCTGGTAGCAGAGAGCTTTACGACCCAAACTACGCTCAACGACGGCCGGAAGAAGGCCCGGTACGTATGGCTGCTGCTACCGGCAAAGAGGAACAAGTCCCAATTCGAGCACCCAGAGGCCCTGACGGCACGGGCAGAGGAGGATTCGGCTTTACACGCGGCCGTGCCCGTGGAACATGATATGGATGAAGCTTAAGTTCCTTCTCTATTTGGAATGCTTAATGTCTATATGCCATTGGGAATATGCCATTGGGAATATGCTTGTGGTCCCGTGGTATTCCGTTACCAGCCACCGCCTTCTTTGCCCACCAGGGAGGCGGCAACTTCAACAGATCCATTTGGACCCTTGCCGACATCGCTAATGACTTCCCGGAAGCTAGTCAATGCCAGCTTCTCAAGCGGCACGTTGGTGATTTTGGCCCAGTGGGCCAGGGTATCATTTATATACTGGTGCGAGACGCCATCAACCATGTCCTCCCTCGCAACCTCGCCATTAGTCGACTCACGGCGCTCATCTCCTGAGAAGTACGCCTCGTCGACTTCACTCAACCATGCCTTCTGCTCCTGAGGACCAGGCTGGACCTCGAAGCCCCGTCGCTGAATGATAACTGGATCATCCACTTTGATCTGCCCACCGCCGTTTGTGCATCCACCGGGGCAAGCCATGACCTCGACGTAACTATATTCGAGCGACGCACTAGCATTCTTGCCTGCCGGTCTGCGGGCGCTACCGAAAGGCTTGCCACCAGGCATCATAGAGGGCCTGGCAGGCTTAAGCCTTCGGACAAGGTTCTGAATGTTTCGGAAGCCATAGTATCTTGCGGCACGGAAGACCGAAGCACCATTTAAACAGACGTTATACTCAACAACGTCGGCGTTCCTGCCCTTCGTCATGACGATCTCGGAACCAGGTGTTCTCGCGGCTTTGGTCTTCAATACATGTTGCAACAGACCACCAGAAGTTCCGCTTTCGGGTGCCTTGTTTCCGGGGTTATGTGACGGAAAGAAAAAGCTCTGAAGTTCTGGGTCGGGGAAAATGCTCATAGCTTCCCCAACTTGTGTAGATGGGATATCAAAGAAATTCATGTTTCTTGACTCAGCAAGCATCAAGATCTCCTTGCTGGTGATGACGCAGTCAACGTCGCGAACACCCTTTCCAGGCATACCTGAACGCTGCCAAACTTCGTCCGTGAGCTCTTCTCTACTTGCTTCAAGCTTCTTATCGAAACAGGGCATGACGGACAAGTGCCAGATACGCTCTGGGGCTATGTTCAGTCTCCGACTGAGCGTGGTCTTCAGCATTGTTCCTAACAGCGCCTGAGGCGACTTGACTTTGGACAGGTGCGGAAGGACGTATGGGTGTGTCTTCTCGGCATAACAGACCCAACCAGGACATGACGATGCGAGGATGGGTCGCGGTGTCATCTTTGATCCTGCATCTTGATCAAGAACCTCCTGTGCACTGAGGACAAGCGTCGCCTCCCTTGCCACGTTCGTGTCAACAATCCAGGAAAACCCATTGTGCCACTTGCCGCTCTGTCGGATTCCTTGCGGGCCGCGGAGCAAGTTATCCAGCATGATGCCAGCCTGTTCCTCTGTGACCCCCTTGCCACAAGCAGCAGCCATATTCGCCCTCGTCTGCGGACTCACGCTCGCCACGAACAGCTTCGCATCTGGATTCTCCAAACCTTGGACGGCGAAATTGCCAGCACCATCTGGCCCCACTACTCTCAGCGCTGGCGCAGCATCCAGCACGGACAAAACCTCCGCATGACTCTGCAGGCTAACCAAGACAGCTTCGGCGGAGGTGACGCACCCGGAGCAAGCCAGGCAGTCGGTGAGGGAGATTTGCGCAGGAGTAGCGGCGCCGGCGCCAGCGTTTCCCGAGAAGGGCTGTTGGCCGTCGAGAATGACCTCGTTGCCGTTCAACAGAGACGGGTCGGGTGCGGGCGCAGACGGGAGGGTTTCGACGGGCTTGATGCACGCGACTCCAGGAGAGATGAAGTCGTTGAGGTCTTCGGTTGAGAGGATCGCGCTCATTCTGTCGAGAGCCTGTGGGTTGGATTATGCGACCGAAATGAAGAGGGACCAGAAAGGGAAATCTGCCAGCGCAGGGCCGCGCTGCAACTGCAGCGCCTGAGGTTGCGTGATGGTGGATGAACTCGCGGTTGCGGTTGATTCGTGTAGATTGTGGAGGTTTTCGAGAGGACGACAGGAAAAATTATCACTGATAAGTAAGCCGCTCCCTTGTAATAAGTCGTTAAGAAAGAAGAGAAAATCAGGTGTTGAAATGAAGAGATCGTTGATGCGCAAAGTCCGTCGTGGCAGGAAAATGGACTCACGACCAGGATGTCGATTGCGGTGCACCTCCGAGGAGAGATAAATAATAGCGTCGGGATGTAATAGGAAAATGTTGATTGGAAATCGCCTTCTGACTAAATGGGGTCCCTCTCACTGTTAGGCAGGGTGGGCGGCGTGGAAAAAGAAGCGTCTTGAGCTTGTGGTGGTGGTGGGGGGCTGCGAGATCGGACCACACATCAAGCAAGATACTAATTACCGGTTCTTACATACCTCATGTATATGTACAAGTAGTACTTAACTTACCTAAACACAGAGGTTGCCTAGAGGGCTCTCAGTTCCAGTACAGCACAGCACCGTTTGGGTTCAGTTCAGTACGGTCAGTTAGTGCATCAGAGGCGAGAGGTGCCTCCTGGGACGGGAAGGACTGAGAGTGGGACCCGGTTTGTTGAGGCGCGGTATTCCGCTCCGGGTTGGTGACGTCTTTGCTCTCACGGGGCTGACTGAATAACTTTGGGTGCTCTCTTCTTTACTTCCCATCTTCGAGGTCACAATTCTTTCAGATTCATGTCACTCTGATTTCTCATACACGATACTCTGTCTGTGTCTCTCTTTCTTTTCCAGTGTTTCGTTCTAAATAACTGTATCCGTCCTACTCGTCCACACTACAGGCTTTCTCCCAGCCAAGCCGCAAAACCATGGATGTGAGAGCTCATTCTATTTTATGACGTGCCTCGAACCACTGATACTAAGCTCGCCATCCTTTCCTATGTGGAAAAAGCAGACCATCTCGGCATTCACCTTCGGCAACCTCGCTTGGTTGTCAACGCAAGCTCTGCCTCTGATCCTCTGGCCCTCCTTCGTCGCGAATCTGCTACGAGTCGAACAGGCGCCTTCGACAGGTACCCAGAAGCCAAACCGCTCCCCCCCCCTATCTATATTTTTTCCCCGAGCTGCCCCATCTTCTGACAGCGGTACTTGCTCGCTTCTATGTAGATCTGGAGCTATACTTTGCCAGGGCACTTGGTTTCGCCCTTCTCTCCCTCGGCCTCATCACTGTGCTTCTCTCCGGTGCCGTGCCCCTGGGTTCCTCCCTTGACGGTAAGTTTGTCCCCCTTCCTCCTGTCCTCACTCCTCGTTCAATGCATTGTCGTCGTGAAAAAAATGCTGAAAGCAGGTCTGAACAACAGCAGCCTCAGACGCCATCTCCCCCTACACTTCCGCTGCCTTGACGATCTCTCTGATCCACCACTCCACCGCCGCCTTCCACTGCTATAGCCGCTACACCTGGACCTCGGAGACAGGTTTCCTGCTTGGTCTCATAGGCTCCGCCATCTTCGCCTCCGGGGCGCTATACTGTGTCATGTTCGCGGGAGACAAGGCCATGATCAGCAGGTATCATAAGTTCGACCAGGGGACTAGTGGGTTCCCATTCAGCAACAAGGAGTCGTACAGAGCGAAGAAGAAGGCTCTGTGAGGGTTTGAAACAAGACTACTATTGATGTTAGTCTAGTCAAGAGGAAGCCATGAAGGAGCACACATTAGTTTCCGTGCCAACACTTGATATGTATGTAATGTTACATTTTGTCGAAAACCCGTATCTCTCTCGCTGTCAAAAGGATGTATGGAGGCCCTGATTCGCCATTAACCAACTCCAGCTCAACTTTCCCCTTCTAATAAGTTCCATCGCACAGCAAACCGTAAAATAAACAAGTTTAGAACCCCCATGAGGGCAAACACTCAGGAAGGTCTTAAGAAGCCTCGACCGTTTCCGGGGCTTTTCTCTCTGCCTCTCCTCCCTCCTCTTTGCTCAGCCCGTTGGTCTGCTCACCGTCGTGAGGCTTCCCGGGGGCGCCCGCCGTCGCTACGGCTGATACCTGAACATCTGCGACACCGCTGAGGATCGCCTCCCTCCTCTCATGCCAGTCCACCTCACTCTTCACGACCTGGCTGAGGAGGACCTCCTTCTCCAGCCACTCTTGATGATATAGTTGCTCCCACTTCTTGCACTCCTTCTTCAGTACGTCACCAATCTCGCCAGACCACTTCGACTCCCAGTAGCATTTGCGGTAGAGCTCATCTACGGGAAGAGCGAGCTCCTTTGCGCTGAAGAGTTCGCTGGTCAGGGGGGTGAAGTACTCGGCGTTGGCCTCCTCTCCGTTCATGGAGCCGTCTGCGCCATCCTCGCCGCCGTTGTGGGAGTTTGGTGTCTTGATGATGATCTTGAGCTTGCCTGACTTGCCCGTTGGTTGTTGGGACTTGGGGACGGGATCGGAGGGACGGAGGGCTTCGGTTTCGTGAACAGTGCGCATATGTTTGGCGAGAGCGTCGGAGCGGGTGAAGGAGCGATCGCATTCTGCGGCACACGGACTTGTCAGTAATTGTGCATAGCGGAGAGCGTTTCGTCTCAAGGAACATACCAGGCAAATAACAGTAGAAGGGCTTCTCCCTAGTGTGACTCCTCATGTGCGCCTTGAGTGCGTAGCCGCTGGCATGAGGAAGTCCCTTCCTGTTGCAAGTCCTCCACTCACAGGTATACTTCTTCTGTCTGTTCTCAATATGGGAGTTGTGAATGTGATCCACCAATTTATCCATATCCCCCTGGTCACCAGCCGGACATCCGTCCCAGTCACACACGGTGACCTGGTCCTGGAAGTCTTCCTCGTCAAGACGCGCGTTGACAGGCGAGCTGGGAATGTCACCCGAGGTATCTGATGACAGGTCAGACATGCCGTCAAGCTGTGGTGCATCGGGGTGCTCGGGTTCAGCATCAGGGATGATGGCAGATGAGGTCGTCGAGCCGGCCTCCAATCGTTGGCGCTTCGACGGTCTGGATTCGCCATCTTCGTCATCATGGACCTCGTCATCGTAGGTCTCAGATTCAACCGACGAGAGCGGCGACTCTGGTGGTGAGTAGGCTCCTCGCGCCATGGTTGCGGTTGATAGAAGGGCGGAAGCAACCGCGTCGAGTGAGGTTATATAGAGTGCGCGTCGATTGTGGAGGACTACTTCGACTACGAATAGAGGCGATGAGCTGACGTTGCTCAATGGGATAACGCAATGGATTCGTGAATGGCGGGTGAGGTCGAAGAACGGAGAATAATGTGAAGGGGAAACGTCAGCCGCAATGGAGCGTCGTGTTGGTGTGCCTGGCCCCCCAGAAGCCCCAAATTTTAGCCGTTGTTGGCGCTGCTGGTTGCAAGGAGGCTATTTATTGTACAGTGCATCACCCATTCGTACGGTGTGCCTGACCACGCTCAACACAGTGGGAGGGTCAATTTGACCGGTCTTCTCATTACATGGCTGAGTACATACACACGTGTGAACATTGAAAACCACATTTTCTCACTTGGCCCATGACTGGCTTGAAGGGGGACAGACAACACATCATGTCATAGCTGTAAAAACACTCTTTGGTTTTTTCATGCCGAAACTCCAAACTAGTCAAATCATATCCCATCTGTGTACTTTTTCGTGTGCCCAGAATCTTAGCAACCTCTTCCTATCCCTACTTGAGTTTCCAAGAGATCCCCATTTTAAGCACTGCCATTGACACCGAGAACAGCGCGACGCTTCTTGACACCGTCGGCGAGTTGCGCCAAGACAGTCTCGGTGGTCTCCCAGTTGATGCACGCGTCGGTGATGCTGACACCGTACTTGAGACCAGCCTTGCCCTCCGCAGGGACCTTCTGGTTGCCCTCGTTGATGTTGGACTCGATCATGACACCCATGATGGCGTCCTCACCGTTGGCGAGCTGCTCAGCGATGCAAGCGGCAACCTTGGGCTGGTTGTTGTGGTCCTTGTTGGAGTTGCCGTGGCTGCAGTCGATCATCAGGCTTTTCCTGACGCCCTTCTTCTCCAGAGACGCCTTGGCCTCCTTGATGCTCTCGGCGTCGTAGTTTGTGCCCTTGGTCCCTCCGCGGAGGATGACGAAGCAGTCGTCATTACCAGTGGTTCCGACAATGGCGACGACACCAGGCTTGGTCACAGACAGGAAGTGATGGGGGTGCTTGACTGCGCCAATAGCGTCGATTGCGACACCGAGTGAGCCGTCCGTGCCGTTCTTGAAGCCGACGGGGAAACTGAGACCAGAGGCAAGCTCGCGGTGAAGCTGAGACTCAGTGGTGCGTGCACCTACGGCACCAACGGAAAGCACATCGGCAAGGAACTGCGGGGAGATGGTATCGAGAACCTCGGTCGCAATGGGCATACCCTTGCTGGTGAGGTCGACGAAGAGCTGCCGAGCAAGGCGCAGACCCTTGTTGATCTTGAAGCTACCGTCAATGTCAGGATCGTTGATCAGGCCCTTCCAGCCGACGGTAGTACGGGGCTTCTCCAAGTAGGACCTCATGACGATGAGGAGCTCATCCTTGTACTTCTCCTTGGCGGCGAGAAGGAGGTCGCAGTAGGCGAGAGCGGCTTCGGGGTCGTGGATGGAGCATGGGCCAATGACGACGAGGAGACGCTTCTTCTCGTCCTTGCCGGTGATGATTGCGACGGCCTCTTCACGGCCTCTCAGAACAGTGGCTTTAGATTCGGCGGTCTGAGGGATCTCGGACTGGAGAAGGTCGGGAGGAGTCAGAGGGTTGACACCGCGAACTGGTTTTTTTTGTACAGTCAGAATTGAGAAGCTCTCTTTTGAAACCGACACACAAGATTGTGCCCAAGTCAAGGGCAGTGC
The DNA here is from genome assembly GCA_008271525.1 of Sarocladium brachiariae. Lineage (NCBI taxonomy): Eukaryota > Fungi > Ascomycota > Sordariomycetes > Hypocreales > Sarocladiaceae > Sarocladium > Sarocladium brachiariae. The sequence goes on from RQPE01000002.1 coordinate 457,694, forward strand.
TCAAAATGGGACTTACTTCTCCAGTTCTCGGACTCGGTCTTGTTGCCAACGCCCTTGTTCTCGGCGTAGAACTGTTTTCAAATCGTCTTTGTGAGTCACCCCGCCAAACGAAACAGAGCTCAATGGATGGAGGGGCAAAATCGGTGAGGGCTACTTACAGCAGACATGGTGACGCGCGGAGGGGGAAAAGAAATAGTTCAAAAGCTGCAGGTAAATCAATTGGGGTATCAGGAAAATGGGTTCGAAGAGGAGAAGTTGGAATAAAGAAAGAATTAGATGCAACCACCAGAAGATTAGAATGCTAAGTGGTGTGTGTATTAAAACTGGTGTGCGTGTTGGGATCAGGTCAGGCAGAAGAGAGTCACAAGGTGGCGTTGAACTTTTTTGCTGTTAGGCCAGGCTTCCCATTCCCTTCTCGCTGGTCTGTTCCGTCAGGCTTCGCTCCGGTACCGCCCAAGGTCCGAGATGGGACGGAGGCAGGCCTACTACCCACGCTCACTCACTCACACCACCATCTGCCACTAACTGCATTACTCTAGTAACCTTGCTGTCAATGGAACCACACCGCGCATCCCCAAAATATTAAGTTACCAGTGTTGCGACGAGGAGCTGCTTCGTCCAATCCCTTTGCAGACATTAGACCCCTACGCAGAGACCAACCCCACGTGTTAGGCCTACAGCCCCAAAACACTGTTGCAAGCAGGGACATGTCATTTGGCAAGCCTCATTGTCAGTTGCAGGGCGCGAAGAACGGGGATTTGAAGATGAATCATGTCAATTCCATGTCAAGCTCTTATTAGTCGCATGTTCAGAATGGATCAATGCCATGCAAAGGACATGAGACGCGGTACCTCATGGTAGATTTTCTGTATCCCTCTTTGAAGACACAATTGCCTCGCCGCAGTGCGGCCGATCCACTAAGACTCTCCGACATGTACATGTACATATGTATATCCCTCAGGATGCGGCGGTTCACCTCGGTCCTCTCTACTGACACGAAAGCAATGGACCGCTGTTCCGTAGAAATCGAGCCATGAGCCCAAGGTCATCATATCACGAAGCTTCGGTGAGCAAGGGGCAAAAGGCAGAAATGATACTGCACCGGCCTTCTTGAGAAGTTGACGTTCCGGCTCGTTGCTTTCGTGCCCTCGAACTCGAGTCTGTAAGATGTGTGATCACATGTGCCGAGCAAGTGCGATCTTCAACATGCATGTTCATGTCGATGACCAAACAACCCTGGCGGTGAATTACTATGTAACGTCGATATTGACGATTTTGATATCTTCCTCTGGTTTTTCCTTGTGCGCCCTCGTATTCTCGATCTTATGAACCACATCAAGACCAGCAATCGCTCTCCCAAAGATGGTATGCTTTCCATCCAGCCAAGGCTGAGACCGTCATATGTCAGCTTCTGCAGATTTTTGTTTTCTTCCTTTTTGGTTAGGGGCAAAGGAGAGCTTACCGTCTTCTCAGTTGTGATGAAGAATTGACTGCCGTTGGTGTTCGGCCCAGCATTAGCCATGCTTAGGGTGTATGGCTTGTCGTGCTTCAAACTGCTGAATTCATCCTCAAACTCCCTACCCCAAATGCTCTCACCACCCGTGCCGTCTCCAAGGGGATCACCGCCTTGAATCATGAATTTGCGGATCACCCGGTGGAAGATTGTATTGTTATAGTATCCACGCTTTGAGTGTGTCACAAAATTCTCAACCGCTTTTGGTGCCGCATCAGGGAATAGACGAACAGTGATATCGCCGTACGTGGTGTGGATGACGGCTCCCGTGCCGGTCTCTATCTTCTTGGCTTGAGATGCCTTCTTGCCGCCGAGCACAGTCGGCTTCTCATTCTGAATGTCACGCGTTGATTTGGAGAAGTCTTCGTCGTTGGTGAACATATAGAATCGGACTTTTCCAACTCCAGTTGCGACGAGAATTGGGTCTCTCGTCTCGGACTCCTGCAGGAGAGGGTTGCTGGACGCCCCCATTTCCACAGTCGTGATGCCCTTTTTCAATGGCTGCCCCTGATAAATGCCCAAGTTGACAGCGCGAAAGTTCTCGTCCTTGCCGTACGTTTTCACAACCTGATTGGTGAATGTGTTCAGCACTTTGACCCCAACCATCGATCCGTAGATGATGAAGTTGCTCGACTCGTCAAAGATAATGTTCGACTTATTTCGCATTGTCTGAGACTCAACCTCACGTTCTTGGGCCATTCTTCGCCCGAACTCAACACTATCCATCTGGTACGAGCTGGTGCCGGCTTGCTGCATCTCCTCCATTGCTTGAAGGGACTCATCATATGTTCGATAAAGTTTCGCGGGGCCAAAGTCGAATATTCTGATCTTGCGATCTGGCATGGACATTACTGCGAGTTTTTCGCCATTGGGCGATATTGCCAAGCTCGTCGGTACTGTCTTCGCCTTTTTGAAATCGAAGAGATTCGTTGAGCTCTTGTACTCGAATACATTATCCGGCTTCTTGTAGTCGCCACTTGGTCGCCAGTATTCCACCATGCCACCCTCGTCAGCGGACACAACGCAGTCATAGATCTCGTTGTATGCCATGAGATGAACGGGCTTCCGATGCAATCCTTTGATGGTATGCATGGGATCTTCCCGCTCGCCACGACCGTCAAATATGTGGATGAGAGGTTGTGATTCTTCTGTGACAGCAAGCACTGGTAGCGAGGCACCCTTCCTGTGCACCCATTGCACGCACTTGGGAGTGAAGCCGAGGGACAACATAGATAGGAGATCGAACGTTACGACATCAAAGATCTTGACTGTGTCGTCCACACCCGCAGTCGCAAAACTCCTGCCATCCTGACTGACGGAGACGGACTTGATCTCCCCGTTATGGGCCTTGAACTCCTTGACGAACTCAATGCCTTGCGCTATCTTCTTCCAGAACTTGACAACGCCGTCGATCGAGGATGTGATGAGGAATTCGGTGATCGGCGTCCATGTGACGAAGAGGAGCTGCTCCTTGTGCATGAGCGATCTGGAGTACCGCGTGGACTTGGGTAGTGCTGCGACGTAGAGCTTTTCGTGAGGGAGAACCCGGCGCTTCTTCTTAGGGGCTTCAGAAGGGAGCTGCGGACCCATGTCGTCGTCTGAAGAGGAGTCTGCCCGTTCAGGGCGGTCAGCAAGAGCTTGATCGCGAAACTTTCCAGAGTCATGGGCACGAACCTGCATCATCCGGTAACGACATCTCGGCATGGGACCGCTTCTGGGCGCGAGCCTCCTCGTCCGCCTCCGTACCTGCCATCTTGTCCCAGATTATTCCGCCCTTGTTCCGTATGTGCGTTGCGTTGCCCGCACTTGTACAAGCTTGTCGCGTGTCGCTCGCGGAATTGCTACTGAAACGAATCGGCTGTCCTTCAAAAGTGACCAAAAAAGGTAAAAAGTCAGCCTCACTGTGGCAATGCAATCTTGTGGCTGAACCATGGGCTCTCTCCACATCGAAATCGCCAGAATCGCTAGAACGAACGCCAACCTCGGAATAGAGACGAGGGAAATTGGCATTAGCTTTTCTTCATCGAATCAAGAGATCATGGTGTCTCCACCACTGTGGTCATACGGACTTCAGGGCTACCCCGTCTCCGTGGATGACCCTCCAACATCTGGCCAAAAGGCTTAGGTTACTTTCCAACGTTGTTACATATACAATCTCTTCGAGTCTGTCAAGTTCTTGACACGTTTTGAACTTCTCGACAACTCCATTCATCAGGGACCTTCATTTATTTTCAAACAAGATGGCTCGACATTCGTTGCAACGGCTGGCCGCGCCGTCACCCTCCTTCTCCCTCGTGGTCCATGCTTTAGGTATCGCCAGCTTCTGTTACAGCTTCTATTTCCTCTACTATTGGGAGACGCCTATCTCAGTTTCCTATGGGTCTCACTTCCAGTTTCTTACCATTCTCGGGCTGAGTGCGACGTGCATCGGGTTCGTCCTGGCCCTTTTGTCCGATCTGACCCTTAGCCAAACGCTCTTTCAATGCAAGAATGCTATTCATGTCCTCGCCACACCTCTCGAGGTCGTTGTGTCGGTACTCTATTGGGGCCTTATGCTCATCGATCCCAGCCTGCTTGTCCCGGATGATATGCGATTGCCGTTGTCTGTAGACTTGAGCTTCCACCTGGCACCAGCCATGTTCCTGGTCTTGGACCTACTCCTCTTCAGCCCTCCGTGGACCATTCCGGCTTATGGCGTGATGCTTTTGAGCACCGGCCTGGCCTTCGGATATTGGTATTGGATTGAGCTTTGCTTCAGTGTGAACGGATGGTAAGTCGCAATCCCGACCATGTTCGACCAAATTTAACTAAACATGCAGGTACCCATACCCGATCTTCGAAATGTTGAACACAACTCAAAGGGTGCTTCTCTTCACATTCGCTGCTTCTGTGTCAACTGCATCCTCTTTCGCTCTGAAATGGGTCTACGGCAAGGTAAATGGGGTTGAGGTTAGTCGTCGTGAGGTGTACAAACCGCTCAAGAAAGTGCAGTAGCCGGCTGAGAGCGGCTGTATTTTCCGAAAATGTACGGAGTAGAGGGCATATGGAAGAAATCCTGTCCTAAACGTTCACGCCCTGAGCCGAAATCCTAAACGTCGAGATGGCTGGAACCGATACCAAGTACATGAATTAGTTAAGAGACCACCGCATTCTCAATGATCTAGGCAAACTTCTCTCAGAAGGAAAAAGGAAGAATAGCTCATTAAATTATATCTTCCTGAGGAATTCTACAATTCGCAATGTTCTCCCGGCCCAAATTCTCTACTGTCGCAATCGTAGCTATGGCCTCAGCCCTGGGCTCTAGCTGACTAACGATTTTGCTCAACCACTATGATAGCCTCTCACTGACACTCACTCACGCACTCCCTTGTAAACCTGCAGTGCAAATCTCATAATATCTGCAGCGAACCAACCTTATTTCTGCTGGTGGCAGGTGTTCCTTCACAATCATGGACATCGACGACATCTTGCGGGAGGTCGACCCTGCGTCCCGCCACTTAGCCCTCGAGACACGCGACCTGCAGGCCTTGACGCGTTTGTGGGTGGCAGAACGTTCAGCGCCAGAACTCCTCGAGTGAGCTCCATTAAGCCCCTCGAGAAGAGTGGAAAGAAACATCTATTGACATGTACTTGCAGATGGCCAGAAGGTGGTCTCTTTGAGCGAGTTAATGATAGAATTAAGTCCCAGATCGAGACCGTCGAGACCATGACCGGCGACATGGATCCCAAAACCAACTTCGCCCTCATCGTCATCCAAACTGAACTCGAGCGCTTCAAGTTCCTTGTTCGGAGCTACCTTCGCGCGCGCATTTCAAAAATCGACAAGCACACCCTCCACTACCTCTCCTCCCCGGATCTCCGTTCCCGCTTATCCTCCACAGAGTTGGCGTATGCGACTCGGCATCAGGCATTACTGCACAACCACTACCTGTCGAGCTTCCTGTCGAGCTTACCGCAAGGGTTGCAGAACCTGAATGACACGGCGGGCAACGTCAGCATGATCGATGCGCCGGACCTGGATGCCGCGGTGTTTGTGAGGATGCTGAAGGATAGGGATGTGCACGGTAAGGGCACGGATGCAGATAATACGCTGCCGTCGAATATTGGAGATGTTCTTATCATGCGGTGGTCAAGCGCAAAGGCTTTCGTTGAAGACGGAAGTGCAGAGTTGGTGTGAGGATGGGCGGCTGCAGATCTCATGGGTCCCATCTACACTTTCGTGTGCTCCGTGATGGATGAGTCCCACGTCGAGAACCAGAACCTACGGTGTTCCTGGCAGGTGCTACGGCAGCTGATCCACGGCATGGTTGTAGGCCTCAAATCTGTTGCGAAAGCCAAACTCCCATATAGCATTCGCACGAACAGGGAATTGCGCAGACAGCACAACCACGGCGACACTGGAACAGGTCCCGGCCACCTCCTTGTCATGAAGACAACCTCGACTTTCCGCCGTGGGAACGTGGCCGGAATTTTGAACACCCATCTCAACGGGATAGCCCTGCCTTGGAGGGCAGCATCGAATTATATGTGCGAAATGGGAAATCACAGCACGTACACACAATCTAATGATAGCCACGAAATATGTATATATGTATATCACTTCCACATGCTACCTCTCTCTCACAACTGTCTACCCCCTCATCTCCGGATCTCCCACAGCCGAATCTTTCCCCTATCATTACCCACCACCAACAGGTCACTGTCTTTCCCGAACGCCACAGCTGTAACTCGACCCAACGGCGTCTGCGCAGTCGGCCAGTTCCTGTACACCGTCTGACTGGCCACATGCACCAGCTTCAAGGTATCCTTCTCCAGTGACCCGTAGGCAAGCAGCTCTCCATCCGGGGAGAAGGTGATAACTGTGATTGGAGTGATGACATTCTCGAACGTGCGGGTTGGTTCGGGGCGGTCCTTGACGGGGTCGGAGAGGAGGAACGAGCGGTTGTAGAGTGTGCACATTCCGCTGTTCGAGCCGATTGCCACCCAGGCATCTTCACCGAACGAATCGGGGCCGCCGCGACCACCCAGAGCCAGGACGAGAGCGTTGACACCACCCTCATCGGCCCACGTCGCGAGGAATCGACGGTCTGTGAGACTGTACTCCCCGACCATACCGTCTCGTCCGAGAATGGTCATGCCCTCACCGTTCCTCCACCACTGGAAGTCTGTGACACCTCCCTTGGCGCTCAGCCTCGCCTCGGCAATCCACTGTGTCGATGACGAGCTGATGATGCTGACGATGCCACCTCCCTTCTTAGACGAACCCTGGATAGCCATGTATCTACCACAAGGACTCAATCTGAACCTTTCCATGCTCTTATGATCCAGTTTCCGGCCCTGGATGCCTCCAGTCTTCTGCACCGTTCCAGACGGCAGGTCCCAGTGGTGGAAATACTTCCTCCTTCCAGCGAAGAAGATCTGGTCACCCTCCGGGTACAAGAACTGCGCCCTCCTGACGTCGACCTTTTTGGCCTGCACCGACGTGAGCGCTGGATTGGGTTGCGGGTTCGCGTCGGGGGCGATATGGTGCAGCCACATCTTCGAGGCGGGACTGGCGGAGAGGAGAACAGGGTACTTGGGGTGGAAGGAGAGAGATGTGACTTCGCGAAGGTGACGATCAGGGATGTCGCGGGACTTTTGGATGTCAATCGCGCCTGGTTGAAGCGGTCGGCTAGCGGATGTATTGCGGCCCGCGAGTTTATTGATGTCGCGGAGGAACTTGTTCATGGGGAGCGTGGAGAGCTCAGCGTCCGAGTCGAGGTCTGAGTCGGAAGAGTCATCATCGTTGGTCTTCTTGGAGCGTTTCGCGGGACGTTCGTCAGATTGTTTCGCCCAGGTTGGCGTTGGGTTCACGCGCAGGTAGTATTGCCTCAGTCGCCTGATGTAGTCTTGTCCGTGGACAAGCTCATCATCGTTGACCTCTCGCAGAGGGCGGACCTTGCCCAGGCGCTTCAACAGATTCACAGTGACTCTTTCGTCGTCGCTGTCGACCCAAGCTGGCAGCTCGCCAGCGGGAGCTTGCTGCGTGGGCTTCTGTGTCTTCGATGCTTCGCCAGATGCGCCGGTGTCAAACATGAAAAGGTCAGCATCCGCCATGCCTTCCATCTCGTCGTCGTCGTCGTCATGCTGAATGAGCTGCTTCCCGTTGACATCGGCGGTAACATCGTAGATGTTTGCGCCTTGGAAGAGGCTGTTTCGGAAAGCATTGTCGTCGCCCAGTACGAGGCGCTCCAGTTCCTCCTCTTCGGAGTCTTTCTCGAAGGTCGCTTTGGAGCTGTACTTGGGCCCATTGTCCTGCTCTTGTGGAAGATGTACATCTGACATTTCGCTGTCAGAGGTTTCGGACTCAGCCGCATAGTGCTTCTTGAAGGAAGCCATGATCAAAAGCTCGACTTGTATACTCGGCCTTTGACTGATTGTTTCTATGCTGGGGGTGTTGGCTGTGGTGGTGGTGGGATCTGAACTTTTCTGGAATTTTTTTGATGCAGCGACAGCCTTGCCCATCGCTCGTCCCGCAATTGTGGAGCATCCCGCGGAACTCCAGCGCGTACCCAAGCAGCACCTGAATTCACCTTAACAGTGGCCTCGTCCTTCGCCATGACCATTTCTGGCTTAATATATCAAAGATTCTGGATTTATTTTTTTATGGTATCATGTTCTTGACGTCGATACCAATCTAACTTCTAGCGACCACACGACTGAGCTCCTCTTCAATCTGTGAAAGATTGGGGCTCACAGCCTTGGAGCTCCTGAGGGTATGAACCGCTCCTCTCTGCGCAACATCTACCAGCTTCTCAACCTTTCCTCCCTGAGCCAAACCAGAAACCATGACTCCTAAGAAAGTGTCACCAACCCCGTTTACAGAAACCACGTCAGAGACCTTCTCCGCGGCTGGATATAGTCTCATGTAAATACCACCAACAGGTGAGTTGGGCGTCATGCACCTCGTGAGGATGTAATCCTCTGAATCCCGGTCCCTCAACCTAGGATCCTCCTTTCCGAGGAGCTCCGTCAACAGCACACCGTCTGCGCCCAGTTTCGTAATGATAGTGGGAATGTACGGCAGTAGGTTCACGCACTGGACCGGTACACCAGCATCCGTGAGCGCGGCCGAGGTCATATGCATAAATCTATCCCGGGCGCCGCGCATCCCAAACCAGTCCACCACTTGGAACCACTCCAGCGAGTCCAGGTACCCATTCTCCTTGGCGGCTTCGTACATAGCCGCCAATTCGTAGGTGTTCGGCGATGCCAGGCTGAGGGTGGCATTTGGGAACACACCCAGCTTAGACAGCCCACGCTGAGGGGCGAAGAGACCTCTTGATTTCGCCGCAGAAACGGGTTCGAAGACGACCTTGGAGCCGTTATCCTCGCCAGCCCTTACCCATTCCCGTATGTCCTTGCCGGCCCAGTTTCCATCCACAACCAGCCAGTCTGGTTTGGCAGACTCCACGGTGGATCGCCAGTGGTCAGGGAAAGAATGTGTTGTGAAGATACCCATATCGGCCATCGCCATGACTAGATTCTTTTCTCCATCGTTGACAGCCACGTATTGCGCAGTCCTGTTGCCAGTCTGGAACTCCGGCTCAAGTTTACGGACGTGAGTGACATCAAGTCCTGAAGCCTCCACTTCAGCGAGGATTGTTGAACCGGCACTGTTTTTTGGGGGTTAGCTTGATGTATCCCGGGAGCCATCATATATACTTACACATCATCTCCAACCATACTGCAGAGCTGGACCTTGTTCTTGGAGCTCGCGCGGTGTGCCGCCAGTGCCACGTTGTGGCCAACACCTCCAATCGACTGGCTGATTTTTGCTGGGTTTGACACATGAGGTCGTGGAGCAAGATCGCCTGCTTTTGTTCCTGAATAATCACAGCTTAGATCAAGCGCCACAGCGCCAGCAACCATGATATTTGTTTTTGTATGTAAAGGTTTGGACTCCGCAGCTGACTGAATTGGTGCAACCGTCACGGTGGATGGCTTCATGGTTGTATGTCTAAGTATGTATATATTAACAGAACTATCTCAAACTACAGCTTGTGGGAAGTAAGCCACACTCACGAGCTCGCCGATACACCACCAGAGGACTGCAGGCGGGACAGCTCCACGGCCACATTGGTGGCGCGAACGATGTTGCTCTGCACTAAAGCAACATTAGCTACCACAGCCTTCTCGCCAGTGAGTTCCTTGAGGCGGCCCAGAACGTATGGGGTGTTCCGTGCGCCCGTGAAGCCCTTCTCGTTGGCCTCTGTGACAGCAGTCTCGATAGCAGCCTGGATCTCGGGAAGTGGGATGCCCAGGCCCTCCGGGACGGGGTTGGCGAAAAGCATGCCGGACTCAATACCAAGCTGCTCCTGTGCGTAGATAATAGCGGCGGCTTCCTTCTCGTTCTGAACGACAGACGGACTCTTGGAGCCGCTCTCGCGGGCCCAGAAACCAGGGAAGTCAATGCTGCCAGTTCTGCCATCGGCAAAGGTCGATATCAAGCAGCCCTGCGTCTCCAGGTACTCAAGCGTCCTGGGGATATCAAGAAAGCCCTTACAACCGGAGCTGACAACAGCAACCCTCGTACGGCCAAGCTCCGTCAAATCGGCAGAGATGTCCATTGTGTTGTGGCCATCACGATGGACTCCGCCCAGACCACCAGTACCGAACACCGAGATACCAGCAAGACGTGCCAAAACCATGGTGCCAGCGATGGTTGTGCCGCCGCTGATCTTGCGGCCAGCAAGACCCTGTCGCATGAATCTTGTTAGCGCACATGACGTTTCCAGGGGCACACATACGATAGCTTAGAAAGCCAAGTGAGTACATGAAAAGACAGCTCAGCGCAACTCACCATGCCAACGAGATAAGAAATGTCCCTCCGCGAAACCTTGACTGTGTCCTTGTCCTCGATCATCCGCACAATCTCCTGTGGTGTTAGACCGACGCTGGGCACACCATCGAGGATGCCAATGATGGCAGGGACACCACCGTGACTGCGAACCAGCTCGTCATGCTCCTGAGCCAGCTGCTTCCCCATAGCACCGTGGGTATAGATAGTAGACTCCAGTGCTACGACTGGCTTCTTCGTGGCCACAGCATCAGCAATCTCCTCCGAAATGCGCAGCAAGCTCTTGAGGCCAGCAGACGTAGATGACGACCATCGCTGCTGTTGAGGACGGGCAGCAGTGGTGAGAAGCCGCCTGCCTAGTCTGGCGCAGGATCTGGAAGTTGCCATAGGTGTTGGAGTGGATGAAGACGTCGTTTGGATTCGAAGCTCTGATGGCGGGGGGGCCGAGGGCCGTTAGACGACGCCACCCGAGCTGGAAGGGTGTGGGTTATGTCACTTGGAGGCTTTTTGGAGATGGCGATATAAGCTTCAGGGAACGACGAACAGGACGGCGAAACGCGAGGGCACTGTTTTCTGTGGTAGAGACGAAAGGCAGCTTCTCCAAACGACGCGTGACAGAGTTCATACGAGAAGCAAGGATGAAGCTTCAGTTGAATTGGTGGTGGAGAATATCGATGGACCTGAACCCCCCTCTTCGCACCGAACTCCGGAGGGGGCAGCTCGTCAGTTCAACACCAAAAGTCCTCCACACCGTTTTCAAACCCACACATCAGACCAACAGACGACTCGAAGAGTTGAAAGGATCAAAAAAAAAAAAAAAATACACACAGATTATGCCATGGCTATGTTCAGATTAATCAGACAGACACGATGTGCATCGGTTCCACGCTCTCGGCTTGACAGCCACCGTGCAGTATCCCTGTCAGGGCCAGGCAACATGCAGCTGAAACCGGGCAAATCGCATCCTGTGTCGATGAAGACACCCCTGTCAGACTTTGTCGCATCCATACAAGCAGATGATGCATCATCATTCATGCTGCAACGTTGATTCCGAATTTGACTACAGATGCAATGTGATGGGGATGGCATTTGTTCCGCCATGTGGCGCTGTCAGGCAAAGCCATGTGTCTAAGGACACTCACTGGCTTCGAAATCAGAGATGATATGTTTGTAGATGCAAGAAGACCATCGGTCTGTCAACTGACCAAAGGCTCCCACACGCAATTATCCGGAACAGGAGACATTCTTCCAGGAAATGTGCGGATGCACCTTGGCGTCATTTCAGATTGATACGTCTCTCGGCCCAGATCGTTCATTAATACTACCGCCCCAATCCAGATCCTGATTCTCTCTTCAAACCACGCAAACACACTTGTATTATGCTCAAAAGACAGCACATCCTTGAAGCGTCAAGCTTAGCTTTGAAGGGAAATTCGCTCTGTCTGGTCTCTGCTTTCCTTTGCTAAGATTTTGAACTTGCTCTCAACACATTGCAAACGCTGGCTTGGTTCGGCTGGCCAATACCAACTACCTTGTACTTCACCCGCTTCTGTGCCTCATACACCTTATACAATAGGTAGTCTCACCCACAGCTTACACACGGCAGCGACTTACCTGCTCTCCTTCACCAACTCTTTTGTGATGACTGTCTCTGATATACTCATGGCGCTGGCCATGGCCGCTCTCATCCCGCCCTCGGCCGCGTTGAACTTCACCATCTCCAACGGCCAGATATTTACCCCAGGCTTCGCTGTTCTCAACGCTCCGCAGCCAGAGACTCCAATGGGAGGAGGTCAGTTTTTTTATACCCCCTTTTCTGCAGACTCCGAGAGGAAAGCCGCCTCATCTTATTCGCGATACAGACACTCTTCACATCTCGCTTGATGTTACGGCAAACGGCAAACTGCCCCTCGCCGACTTCAGCGAGGACGATCCCAGCCAGATCTTCAATATCACCGTCTTCCTCTACAGCTACCGCACGGAACGAAACTTCACAATCACAAATGGCACTGCTGGTACAGACAATGCCAGCTTGGGGAACATCATGACGCAAGAACCGGGAAGCACTGTGAAGCACATCAATTGGGTGTGGCCAGACTGTTTGGTTGGTGACGGACAGCCTGCGAGCGAGGACAGTGATCGAGGGATCTATAATGTGAGCATAGTCCGCAATCTCCAGAAAAGCGCACCTATGAGACCCCTCGTACACAGGCTGACGCACTTCCTTTAGATCTCGATTCGCCAAAACTTCCGCCTCAACGATGAAGATCACTACACCATCTTCGACGTTCCCATATCCGTCACAAACCGCATCGACCAGAATGGGAACCGCCCTTCCTGCGACTCGCTCAGTAACAGCCTTCTCAGTCCCGAACAGATCGATGCAGAGTCTGCGAACGCGATCGGCGTGCTCTTCGCGCCTGACAAGGCTTCTGAAGTTGACATCGGCGACCTCAAGGACAAGTACAAAGACGAAGGCGGCAACTCCAACGGTGGCAAAGGCGGCGCCTCCAACGGTGGCGAAGACGCCAATGAAGATGGCATCGGTGGGGAGAGGGATCGTGCGGAGCCTGGGGACGGGCTAGGTGATGATGCGAGAGGGACACGGTTGAGCTGGACTCTCCTGATGACGGGACTCTTGCTTCACGGGATTGTGATATAGGCCCCTGGTTGCTTGTTTTCTTGCTTTGATTTATACTAATACCCACATATGCGTGATTTGTTCAAAACTCTACTACCCAGTTAGGTCGTTCAGCTTCTCTCCAAGCGACAGCGAGTACCAGCTTTGCCGTAAGAACCCCGAGACCAGGTAGCTCAAGCGGAATGCCGGCTTGTGCAGTGGTGGTCGTGCATATCATAGCTAGAGAGACAGCGCTGCTGCCTTTACACAGTCAGAAATGCATCATACTTCACAATCTTAGAATACGGTGCGTAAGCCTGTCCACATTCATTCTTCTATTCACAAGTAGCAATTCAAAAATCCCACTTTCCTATCAACCCAGTTCATACAGAGACATACACTATTGCTGGGTAGGCATGCTCACATCTGCCTTCCTTGCGACCGCATCCGAGCTGGACCACATCGCAGTGACCGTCTTGAGCTGAGTGTGGAAGTTGATGCCAGGCTTGCCGTAGAAGGTGCTCGCACCACCGCCCGCGATGCTCTTCTTGTTACCGGTGAAGGAGAACATGGGAAGCGGGACGGGGATAGGCACGTTAATACCGACCTGGCCGGCCTCGATGTTGCGACGGAATGTTTCGGCGGTAGGGCCGGAACGGGTGAAGATGGCAGTGCCGTTTCCGTACTCGTTGGCATTGATCAGGTCGATCGCCTCATCGAGAGACTCGACGTTCAAGCATACGAGAACGGGACCGAAGATCTCCTCCTTGTAGCACCTCATGTTGGGCGTGACGTTGGTGATGATGGTGGGACCGACCCAGTTGCCGTTGGGGTAGCCCTCGGGCTTCTGGCCACGGCCGTCAAGGAGAATCGTAGCACCCTCCTCCTCGGCGCTGGCGATGAGAGCCTCAATGCGTTCCTTGCTCTGAGGGGAGATGACGGGGCCGAGATCAGTGCCCTCATCGAAACCACCTCCGATCTTCAGGGTCTTGGCCTGCTCGGCGATCTCATTCAGCCATTCCTTGGTCTCGCCAACCATGACAAGCGTGCTGAGAGCCATGCACCTCTGGCCGGCAGCGCCGAAAGCCGCACCCGTGACGCTGTTGATGAAATGGTTCTTGTTCGCATCCGGGAGGACGGCGGCGTGGTTCTTAGCACCGAGGTTGGCCTTAACGCGCTTGCCATTAGCGGAACCGCGGGTGAAGATGTACTCCCCAGCCTTGTTGCCACCAACGAAGCTGACGGCCTTGATGGCGGGCTCGTCAAGGATGAAATCGACAGCACGGTGCGCGCCGTGAATGACGTTGACAACGCCCTCGGGGAAGCCCGCCTTAACGCACAGCTCGGCGAGGATCATGGCGGCACCGGGATCACGCTCGGAGGGCTTGATAATAAGGGTGTTGCCGGTGATGGTGGCAATGGGGATGGACCAAAGGGGAATCATGGCGGGGAAGTCTGGCAGGTTCATGTTAGAAGAGTGAGAGTAGTGGGTAGTGGTCTGCGGAATGGAAACACTTACTGAAGGGGCAGATGGCGGCAACGACACCAAGAGGCTCACGGTAGGTCCTAGTCTCCATGTCCTTGGCAACCTCAAGAACCTCACCCTTGAGAAGCTCGGGAGCAGCGCAAGCGGCCTCAGCAACCTGCAAGCCACGGAGGACATCACCTTTCGCATCCGGGAAAGTCTTACCCTGCTCAAGGGTGATGCTCGCGGCAAGACGATCCCAGTTCTCGCGGACCAGGTTCACAAACTTGAACATGATCTGCTGCCTGTGCAGGACACTCGTGTTCTTCCAAGTCTTGAAGGCCGTTTCGGCACTGGCCACGGCAGCCTTCATCTCTTCGTCGGTGTTCTGGGGCACCCTCGTCACGAGGTTGTTGGTGGCCGGGTCGGGCAGGTCGATGAACTTGTCCGTCTTGGACTGGATGAACTTGTTGTCGACAAAGTACGGGGTGTTCTCGACGGTCTGAATCTTCTCGTGGGAGTTGGGGAAGGTGGTTGTCGTCGATGCCATGGCGGCCATGGCAGGTCGGAGCTGCCGGGCCGTAGCGTGTATTCTCCTGGCGGCGATGGAGGAGGCGGACGAGGAGCTTGAGGGAGCCATCTTGCTGGTCAGGGCAGCAGTAGTGGCGCTACGAGTGATGAGCCGACGCATGATGGAAAGAGGGTACGGAAGGGGGGAAGGTAATGACAAGATAAAAGAGTAGAGAAGAGAGAGAAAGTGATTCCCAATTGTCCTTCAGGTTGAGAAGTGAATCGGATCGTGGAGGTGATTCGCAGGAGGACAATGTGGAGGTGATGTTGGTGCCGAATCAAATCAAAAAGACAGAAAACGGCAAGAGAATGGTACCAAGAGGCAAAGGGGTAAACTGATTACTATCAAATCAACCGGCTCACTTCGGCAAACAACTGTCCAGCGAGAAAGTCGAGAGGAAGGCTGAAGAGGTGAAAGGTCGTGGTGGTCCTGGACCGGAGTCGGGGTCAATGCGGGGGGTTGACCACCCCCAACGCCATACTTCCTAGTAGTGCGCGGGTTGTCGCGGCGCAACCATCATTGGCTGGGCTGACCACTGTTGAGCCGATGCCGCTATGCCGAGCAACACCGGGGAAAACCTTATGCGGGACAGGAAAGGCATCCAAGCCCAGAACAGCAAGAAATTTGGCCAGATCACGTACAAAAAAATCCCATTGCTTCTTGGGTGTTATAATAATAAGCTAGACGCGACCCTACTTTTGTATTCCTTTACTAATAGAGGAGGTACTTGTAGTTTGAAAGGTCATTGAATTCATAGTCTGCTCTTCGCTCTACCTGCAACGCAATACTCCATTCTTCCAGTCAAGGTCTGTCTTGTCACTATCTTGTGAGAGACAACAGTAAAAAGAAAATCATCTACGTGCTGTGATTGATGGCTACTTTCCTCCATGACTCACGGATGGTAGCAAGCTCAGCTCGGAAATAGCTCACAGCTGGTATTTCACTTCGTTTCTCCTCCCGTTTTTTGCCGTTTTGCTTGCACTTCAGTGTAGTTTTTGCTTCAATCCATAGTGCTTCGCCAACCTCATCGTCGCTGGACACCTGATTCTTCGCCGATCCTAAGTCTGGCTGCGGGTGGTGCGCTTGGTAACCTCTGCCTTCGCCTTCTCGGCACCAGTTGTGGTAGCCTCAGCAGCCTTGTCCTTGACCTCCTTCGCCTTGGCCTTGGCATCACCGGCCGCCTTCTGGACAGCAGGGGAGGAAGAACCGAGCCCAATCAGGCTGACGATAAGAACAACGACAGTGACGACGATCGCACCGATACCGGCGGCAGCCTCAGGGACGAACTTGATGGCCTCAATGGGGTCGTTCTGGGCGATGGTGAGGAAGAGGTCGAGCTTCTCCTTGACGTAAAGGACGGGGTCGTCAAGGAACTTCAGGTCAGAGGGGGAGGCCGGGCTATCCTGCTTCTTGGGCTTCTCAGCGTCAAAGAGGGCCTTCTCAACGGGGTGCTTGACGTCAAAAGTCTCCTTGGCGAGTTTCTCAGCATCCTCAATGGAGTGGCCAATGTAGATGTTGTCGAAGAGGATGTCGTTCTGCATTGTCCAGATCTCGAAGCCAATCTGCAGTTACCAATCAGTCAAACGGCACATAGACGTGTGAGACGACAAATACTTACAGCTCCCATGGGCTCCAGGTTGGCAGGGTTCTTGTCCTCGTAGTAGTTGGGGTTCTTAATCAAGCGGGGAGACCAGGCACCCTTGTACGCCGGGTTGTCAATGTAAGGGGCAGTCCACTTGCCCTTGTAGTCGGGGTTGGCCTTCATGGGCTTCTCCCAGGGACCACAGCCAGAGACGTCGGCACACTTGGGGTTGGGAACGGTGGGAGGGACCCAATCACCATCTTCCTCATCATCCCAGTCCTCGGGCTTCTGAGCCTCGGGATCAGGAACGGTGGTGGGTTCGTCAACTAGCCAGTCCTCAGGCTGGGTAGCCTCCTCATCAACAATCTCGAAGGGGGCGTCCTCATCCCAATCCTCGGGCTTGGTGGCGTCAGGGTCGGGGATGCGAGCCTCGTCAACCCAGTCCTCAGGCTTCTTGTCATCGGGATCCTCGATCTCCTGAGGAGGGTTGAAGGAGGGGGTGAAGTCCTCGAACAGAGAACCGGTCTTGACCTCCTCGTTGTTCTGCTTGATCGCGTAGGTGTTGTTGGGGTGAACAATCAAGGTGTAGAGCTCGGTCGTCTTGACGATCTTTGCGGACGGGGGGGACTTGAGGTGCTTCTCCTCATACTCTCCAGTCTTGGGGTTCTTGTGGTTCACAATGAAGTGGACCTTGTTGGTGTGGCCACACTTATCAGGGCCGAACATGATGACGTAGGGAGTAGTGTTGGCAAATTCCTCCTGATGAAGTGCCTTGTTATCGCGAAGTAGCTTCATGTAGGCGCCACCACACTCAAGACCGTCTGTAAAGGATCGAGTCAGTTCTCTGATAGCGCGTTTTGAGGGTCACTTCTGAAGTGTGTCCAGTAGCAAACTTACTTTGGAGCTTGACCTCGTACTGGACGACGAGGGTCTTGTCCTTGTTGTCAATCTTCTTGGGAAACTTGGCTGAGATGGCGTGGTGAGCCGCAGGATTCTTGACGACAAGGCCCTTGTCGCCATCGATGCCCTTGAAGACAGAGGGCTCCTCCACAGCCCATTCACCAACATAAGCCCACTCCTCCTCAGTGTTGCCAGAGCCACTCATATCCTTCTTGGCGTGAGAAGGCTTCCATCGCTGCTCCCAATCATCGGTGAACTGCTCGAGGAAGTCGGCCTTGATGGTGGTGGGCTTTGCAAAGCAGAAGTCAGCGTGTTGTTCGAATAGAACCAGGTGGTGCCTCAAAGCAGAGAAGGGTAACTTTCGAGTGCATCGTGGTTCACCACCTGGGGGCTAATCTGGCTGAGCAACAACTTACGGTGAACTTAGGAAGTTCAGGGACAGGAACCTCCTCAACATCCTCAGCATGGGCAACGCCAGTGAGCATGGCGGCCGAAACGGCAGCTGCGACGGGGTTGAACTTCATTGTGATGACGCTGGTGGCTGAATGGGTTGGGGAATCGAAGGTGTAGAAACCAGATCAGAGAAGCGCACAGCGCAGATGTGAACCGAGGCCAATTGCTGACTGCGGGGAGTTCGCTAGGAATGCGAAGAAGGTGAAGATGAGCAGGCGAGAGGTTTAGTGGTGTGAGAGGTCAGACAGTCGAAAAAGAATCGGCGCTGATGAGGCCAGGTGGAGGATTTTACAAGTGCAGAGCAGCAGCTATGAGGCTGGCAAACCAAAGAGGCCACTTTTTTGAGGACACGTTGGTAGAAGCTTCCAACATGCCTCTCCAAGCAAGGCCTGGCCCCTCCTTGCCAGCGCTATGGGTAGAGCCGCTCAGCGCCCACTGGCGTGCTTACAGTGGCAGCAGTGGCGGGTGCGGGGATACTACTAAGTAGTAACTAGTAACGTCACGGTTCTGTGCTGCAGTCACCTCTCCGTTTCCCGCAGTGGGTGCAGCATGGAAAGGTTTACCCCAGAGGAACTCTCTTTGGCAGGGCACCACCTCGTACAACGGAGCCCTTCCAAAGTGAGGCTAGGCCCGAGAACGATGACCCCCATGGAATCTCATGGATTGAATCAGGTTGATGAGGTCCGTTTAGCCTAGGATATACCATCCTTCTGCATTTATGCTGTTTTGAGCGGCTATGGGCTTGCAGGATGGATCGACCATGTTGTGGACGGCTTCAAAGCAATGAATTGACAAATAGCACGGCTCATTGCTCCAGCCTCAGCTCGGGATCTCGGATGCAAGCAAGGCTTACCTACCCTGAACACCTCTCATGAACCCTCGGGCATAATGGATGGTAAGGTAGTACAGACCAATCGGTGCGACACTTGTGTTTACTCCGGATGAGGATGGCGTGGCTGCGTCTCCCAGAGGCTTTCTCCTTTTCTCCTCATACGTTCCCATTGCATTGGCCAATGCATTAGATGGAGTAAGAGAAGGCCTCCGGATTTCCTTTCTCATTAGAGCAGACTATTATTGCACAAACTGTTGTCTTTGGCGAGCAACGCGATACAGCGCTCCTCTTGATTAGTAGAGCGTCCGAAAGAACAACGAAATCGCACTGTGATACGACCTTGGGAACCCTATTATTTAGAGGACTGATAGCGCTGTCGAGAAGCCTTACTGGCCACTTACATTGACCGAAGAAGAGGGCTCTGACGACTGAACCTCTATGATCCCGATACAGCGAAGTAGCGATTGGAGAATTCCCCATGAATGCCGGCATCACCGACCTAACCAGCCCAGAGATTGCAGTTTCTGTGAAAGCCAGATACAGATCTCCACTTGAACGAGTGAACCCTTGGAGTAAGACTGGTGGCCATGCGAACGCCTTGTCATGATGGAGCTAGTGACGCAGATCGTCTAAGCCCTGCGTGCGGCTCGCTTATCTTGTTGCGAGTTAGTGGCTAAGGGATGTAAGCACACTGCCACCAACGAAGGCAAGGCAGAACGTCAAAGACGGGAATGCTGCGGCGTAGGACTCACTATGGCTCTCATTGGATTATCTCATATCCCATGGCGTCACTACCTTACTGTGTGTATATAAATGTATATGTAGGGCAATGTTCGACATTGTCTGCTCTAAACACCATCCACAGAGCTACGCAACGGTACATCCGACCACGTACATTTCATACATCACACAATGGGTCTTACTTCGTTGAGGTCGAAATTCGGTCTTCAGCCCTCCGAGAACGAGGAGCACGGCGACCTGCCACCTGCCTACGATGAGGCAACTTCATCAACTTCACCTACCGGCTTCAACCCAACCAGCCAACTTCAAGTTCAAGCAATAGGCTATGATACAAACCAAGCTCTCACAGAAAAGACTCTTGAGAACATCTCAGTCTATCGAGTAGACTCCGGCGAGGAGGTATACACGTCGCTCCGCCTGAAGAGGAGCTCCAATTCCTGTGCACTGGTGCGCAAATCCGATCCCAGCCAGGCACCACTCATATCCACAATCTACCGCATTGGCCCAGGAAGACATCCCAGGATGCGGATTCTGCCTCGGGATGGTGGCGTCACTGTCGAGGAGGCCATACAGAATCACGAGCACATGCGCGGCGAGTTGATCGAGGTCAAGAGCCGGTCCATGGTCTCCCGGGCCCAAGTCCTCGACACCTCGCTGGGCAAGTTCGAATGGCGTTACGGCAACAGTTCCGAGCGTGACGCCTACAACGCGGATTCACTGCTCATCATGGAACGGGTGGATCAAGTCTCTGGCCCCGACGGTAGTAAGAGCCAAAGTGGTGCACGCGTGGCTCAGCTTATTCGGAATAGTGAGTTTCGAACACCGGGAACCTCGAAGTACATGGGCGGGAACGGTGGTCGCCTGATGATGGACCTGCGAATGTGGATGGGTGAGAAAGAGAACACTGCTTCTGATGTCGAGGCTTTTGTTGTTGCAAGTGCCATCATGATGCTGAAGAGGGAGGCCGACAGGTATATTGACAACAACATCGCAGCTGTGGTGTAGACCGGCACGCAAGTGCAATCAATAAATTCGAACTGCTTTTATGTATATGTTTGCACATATGTTGGTAAAACCCGGGAGACTCTTGTCGCAGAGCGTTTCGCAGAAGGCCATCTACGTAGCTATTCGAGGTCCAAACGCTCGTTGGCAATCCCATGAAGTCCCGGTCCACCATAGCCCTCTGTTTGACGTATTCACAATAAGACAAACCAAACACTTGGAGCCCAACCCGCAAGCAAGCGTCTTAGTGGTACGGTATCTAACGTCACATGCTTGGCCTCAAGTCAACGACAGCGCACGGTCCCATGCCTTAGATAGGCTGAGTCTCTTCTGACGTATGCGTCTGCAAAATTCTCTGCGTACCCTTGTGACTTCTTCATGGACCGATCAATGCGTGATTGTGCGTTGAGCAAATCCTCACTCACACCTTGTGCTCGACCTCATACAAAGGCTCGCTAAGCAAGGGTTCTCAAAGGTACGGAATCGGGCTGGACACCAGACTCTATTTAATTAATGTTTCAATTCTACTCTTTAATAACCGGCTGACATCATCTACTCTATCGAGATACCGCTAAATGCAGCTTCAGACTGTGTCGTCTCCTTTGAGATGGCGAACACGCCGATGACTGGCCCGACAAAGTCCGGTCCTGTCATATCAAGCGTGTCGATTGTTGCAAGTAGCGTCGAACCATCTCCTGCATCAAAGGAGAGCCGATACTCCATGTCTGTATAGTCGAGAGAAAACTTGATGCTGGAACCTAAATCGGTGGCGGTCAGGCCTTTAGAGCCGGACCTGGACAGCTTCTTGGCCTTGTTGACCAGTTCCCATGAGATCCTCGCCTGAGCCGCGTCGAGATAGATGCGCAGATAGCGATGCTCATCTTTGTAGACAGCTATACCAGCCTCGAGATCGCCCGGGATGCCGCTCGCTACATTCAAAGTAGCTGTGCTTTTGCCCGAGAGGACGCGCTGGCGTTTGCCGATGAAGGATGGTGACTCCCAAGCTTCCGACAGCAGAACAGGCGTGGAAAGGACCGTCACGGTGTCTGCAGAGGTAATCTTGAAGTTTTCTAGTTTGGGATCGTGAATGTAAAGCCAGTCGACTCCGTCCTTCGCCGTGATGGGCTGATGATGACTGCCCTCGCTTGTTAACGCGGATGGGTCAAGTTTCACCGTCTCTAATGTCAGCCAATCATCCTCCCAGCGACCAGGAGTGATGAAGCTCTCCCTGCCCATGACCAAGCGACCATCTTTACCCTTCCTGACTCCGAGGCAAACTCCCCACCACTGCCCGTTGCCGTCTTCGAAGATATCACAGTGTCCAGTATGCTGGACGGCTTCGTCGGTTCCTCTCGCCGTCAAGATGGGGTTGTTCGGATTGGCCTCGTACGGGCCCCAGAGATCCTTGGACCGTGCCATAACAACACAGTGGTCTTCGTAGGTTCCGCCCTCCGAGATCTCGAGATAATACCACCCATTTCGCTTGTAAATGTGTGGTCCCTCGGGATAGATCCCCCCTGTACCCGCCCATATTTGCTTCTCCTCCGACAGCTTTCTTCCTGTTGCCAGGTCGACCTCGAATTGATTAATGGTAGTCTTTGGACCCGGCCCTCCCGAGCCCTGGATGTACGACCTGCCGTCATCGTCCCAGAAGATGCTCGGATCAATGCCGGCGAATTCAAATGGCACAGCATCGCTCCAGTCGCATTTCCAGATATCAGAACATGACACGATGAAGTTATGGGACTCTTCCTTGCCTGCTGAGGGATTCACCCGGACAACATTGGTGCAGACAACATAGAAGACGCCTTGATGGTGGCGGATCGTCGGCGCGTACAAGCCGCCGGAGGCCAACATAGTCTCATCTGACTGGTCGTCGTGTTCAACGAGAAGAGTCGCAGAACGTGCCAGACTCAACTGCCCCGGCCGATGGATAGCGTTGCCGATGTGGCGCCATGACTTGAGATCTTGAGAGGCGTAAATGGGTATTCCTGGGAAGAGATGGAACGTGGAGGTGACGAGGAAGAACCAGTCATCGACCTTCACGACAGAAGGGTCTGGCGAGAAGCCTGGAATAATGGGATTGAGACTCATGCTCAGCAGTGGACACTGTGTCAATTGAATCATGCAAGATGTGGCTGGAGACTCCCTGGATGGAGTATTTATATGATCAACCGGTTAAACCGTGATGAGGGGGCGGGGGTGCCCAGCATCACATCAGCCGCCTTTGAATCTTTATGGAGAATAACTAGATCAGTTGCGAACTAGGAAGCCACGGCGCTCCTTCAGGGATCTGGACGCCGTCTTGACAAAGAGGCGTGTCAAGGAGGCCAATGACGATCTTCTTGAGGCAGCCCTTGCTCCAGCTCACGTCTCACCAACCGAAGGCATAAAAGCGACTCCTTGCTGTGGTATTGATGTGCCTTGATTAAATCTGCCTATATCGAAAGGATAGAACAAGATCAGGTATAATTACAGAACAAGCCTCGAAACACCAAACGAGCCCCGTTCAAGCCTCATCCAAACATATGTCACATCACATAAGTATTCCCTCCTTAGCGCCCCTTTACGAGCAAGAACATCCTGCTAAGCCATCCACGTCCATTTACAGGGCGAAGACAGCAGCGACGAGGGCGAAGATAGAAGCGCCAGATCCAACAAGCTGGGGAGCAGAGCCGGGCTTGTCAGATGTAGTGGCGGCAGCACCCGAGGCAGAGGCAGTGCCAGAGCCCTGGGAGCTGGACTGGTTGGAGCTGGCAGAGCCGCCGGTGGCAGCGGAGCCGGAGGCAGAGTCGGTGCCAGTGGTCTTGGCCGCGTTGTTGCCGCCGTTGCTGCCGCTGCCGCCAGCAGCGCCAGTGGCGCGAGGAGTGCCCTCGGAGGTGTTGTAGTACCACTCGGAGATGCAAGAGGCGCGGCACTGCTCGTACTTCTTGGAGTCGGCGTCGCTGCCGTCACCCTGGGGGCAGGCGCCAACACACTTGTCGAGCTGGATGACCTGGGTCTCAGAGGGGTTGGGGACCTATTTGAAACTTCCATGTTAGCTAGATGCTCTGGTTGCCAAAACGGACTTTTAACTTTTGACGAAGTGGCCAGCAAGCGTAACGTACAGGGTTGCAGCGAGCCTTGCAGTCGATATCGGCAGCACCGCACTTGTCGAGGCAGGCAACGATGGAAGCCTGAACAGCGTCGGCAGAGCTGGTGGGAGAAGCAGAGGTGGTGGCGAGAGCCACGGCGCTGAAGGCGCTGGCAACGAAGACGGCAGTGAAACGCATGTTAACGGTGATGAGTTTGATTTGATTATATGTATTAATGCAAGTAAGCGAGAGGTCGAAAATCGAGCGAGTGAAAAGACCGTGGTAGCGAACGAATGTTGAACGAGAGTCGGAAGGCTGTGATGGAGGAAGAAGAAGGAAGAGGGAAGAAAAAGGCCCACGAGGGTCCGGGAGCAGGCGATGGCTTTATTGTGGCATCCAGCGACTACAACCCTAGACAGGAAAAGCAACAGCCAGATTTACTATTACTATTACTACATTGGCATTACGGATCACTACTCGTACCCATCCAGATCATGTTACCACTACGGCATGGCTTCGGCTGATGGGTCGTGGGCTGTGTCTCACTCCCCCAGAATCGAGTCTGTGTGGTGGACATGACCTTCAGGGGGGCGTGTGCCGGCTGTCAAAATAGCTTGAAGGCGCGAATACAAGTATAGTCGTATCGGAGTCACACACTGCACCGTCGCACACCGCACGGTTCGAGCATAATACTGCCAAGAGAGTAGGTCACAGACCCTCTCGGGTTCGAGGGCGGATATTGTTTGTTCGACTGAGACCTGGGCATGCCACTGAGTACGAGGAGATCAAAACAGCGTTTGACGGCTCCCTACTTTCGCTTTCCCGACTCTGTCTTGCTATTGCTATAATACCCGTTGGTCGGCTTGTGATGAACCAGATTCTGACTAAAACTTAATTAGCATTGACTGCTGCTACCCAACCTATCACACGTACGAGTAGAACCTTGCTTCTGCCCCTGGTCCAGACTAAGGCCGTTGGTGTCGATCGGATTCAGCAAGCGTCCGCTCCGACCTTTGCAATTTCCCATTGTCAAGGAACCCCAGGTCCCGGGGGCTACCCCTTGCTTGCTCTTCCTTCGTCTCGCTGCTCACCTCGACAGGTCTGTTCGACAGCATTGCTTCTTGGAAGAGAGAAAGAGAGAGCGTTTACCAATTCTCCCGGAAACATCCAAGTCGCTCTGTGTTGAGGTCGTGCCGCCGGAGACCAGCAATGCTCCACGACCTGTGACCAGCAAAACGGACGAAGGCCAATCGTTGCATCGCCAAATCAAGAGAGGGTCCAGCGCTTGGCTGCAGTACAGTACTGCAGGCTGGAGCTCGTGTTCGATGTGGTGCGTCCGGCTCTCCACTTGGCCTGGAAGAAAGTCGAAGCTGAGTCTGGGGCTGGAATGACGTCCAGTGTTGCTAAGGGACAGGTTAGTTTGGTAAATGTGCGTTCATGGGGGGAAATACGCCGTGTTTCAGGACAGAAAAGAAAGACATTAATCACGGCTCTTGGTGACCCATCGCAATAACCTCAACCCCTCGCTGTGCCTCCTCTGATTGACAATCAAACACAATTGAATCTAGATACAACAGCCCGAAGTAAGGGGGTCGAAGTCCGTCAGTTCTGTATTACTGCATGAATTTACAGGGCAGTCAACGCGTCGCGTCCCACCATTGCCGTCCACATGTCCTCCCACAGGGATCTCCCAATGTGCTGTGAGATCAGGTTTTTTTTGTAATAGAATACGAACGAAACGTTGATCGTGCGAAGCCCAACAACGCCACAAGCGCGCCACGGTGAAAGCCGTAGCACGAAGTCGATGATTGTTGACTCCTAGGTTGCGTGACGCTACAGATGTTGATCCTCACCATTGCTTCTGACCTTAACGTCTATGGTACAGGGCTACAGAGTTCACGCAAGCTGGAGCCAGCATCCATACTGTGGGATCATGTGACATGCAGAATTGACTTCTGAGTGTGAGCCTCGGAAAATCCTTTTTGTTTTTCGAGTAGAACGAAATTCTACAGCAAAAGCCCATCGTCCTTAGCCACCAGCAGCTTAAGGGGTCTGATCCTGCACGTTTGTTGAAATATCAGCGCAACTCCCACGCATAACCGGGAGGTCAAGGCATCCCTCAGAGCCTAATGTACCCCCTAAAGCTATTGGATGGTATTATACTCGGTACTACGGGGTTGGAAATGCATAGAGCATGCAGCTGAAAGCCTGCTCTTTTATCGGATCAGCTTGAGGGAATGAGGGTCCTGTTTTGCACGGAAGAAATAACTGGTCGGCAAAGCCGCAACTCCAGCCTCTTCCACCTTTTGACATGGTACCCTGTCCTTGTGGCTGATGGCATACGGTGTTGCCCAGCCATCCACCAGCCAGGCCTGGGCAAGACTGAAGTCGTTGGAGAAGATGCATCAGCACCAGTGCGCACTGTGGTGAAGCAGCCGCAACCAGCTCCTATTTCTCAGGGGTTACGCGTCTGAATAGCCCTCCGTAGTAGGCAAATATCGCGCGAATGACTTGACAAGGTGCATGTCAATCTGATCAAACAATTGCGATGATGCCTCGTAGTGGTCGGGAGGGGGTGAGCTGTCCCTCTGCCCGGACGGACCAAGGCTTCCTCAATGTTGGTCCTGGCAGTATCACAACGGGGGCTGTCACTTACAACTATAACAACAACAACAATGACAACACGCGTTGGTGCTACAGGATATCTCCAAAAGATTCTCCAAGCAATCACTGATCACCTGTGGATAGATCATGGGCAACCTCGCCGTAGGAACCCGACGCTTCGTGAATCTTTGTCCTTCAAAGAACTTCAGCACAGGGAATGGGCAATCAGAGATGCACACAGCGAAACCTGTGGCTGGTTTTCCGAATCCAAACAATACCATCAATGGACCAAGGCACCACGCGCTGAGTGGCAGCATGGCCTTCTCTGGATCCAAGGCCACGCCGGAGCTGGGAAGTCCACCATCATGAAGACAGCTGTGGATGAGACGAGAAACATGGTAGGATCCACGAATGAGCTGGTTCTTGCTCATTTCTTCAATGCCCGGGGCACAGACTTGCAGAAATCAGCAGCAGGGATGTATCGGACATTGATTACCCGGCTGATTGATCAGCTACCAGAGAAAGAGGTATCGGATCTGGATCGAGAGCATGGAACCCACGAGATCCGGCCTTGGCCACTGCCACAGCTCGAGCGGCTCCTCAAGGACGTAGTGGCCAGAATGCGCACCCGGTCAATTGTGTTCTTCATCGATGCCTTGGACGAATGTCAACGAGAAGATGTCCGGCAAATGCTCCGCGTATTCCGGGATATGGTCAGGGATGCATGGGATGCTTCTCCTCAGCGACTTGTCAGGGTGCTGTTTGCCAGCCGCCCCTTTGCGCATACGGCGTTGAAAGAGGCGATATTTATGGATCTCAGAGATCAAGAAGAACACCACCAAGATATCGTTCGCTACGTTGATTCCGAACTCCGGATTGGGAATGATTCCAGAGCCAGCATGATACGGCAAGACTTGCTGGAGAAAGCTGGTTCTATTTTCATGTGGGCTGTCCTGGTGATTGACATCATGAATGATGATTATGACGATGGCAAAGTCGACCTCCACTCACGACTTCAAGAGATTCCAGCTGGGCTGCACGAAATGTACCGCTACACCGTTGAACGGCATCCCGAGAACCCACGCGAGTTCCAAGCATGCCTTATGTGGCTCCTCCTTACCCCTCGGCCTATGGATCTTGCACAGCTATGGTGGGCAATACAGCGTACTTTGCGTCGACCGACGGAAGATATCCACCAGGAGTATCTGACTAGAAGCATAGAAGATATGATGAGGTATGTCCTCAAAGTATCGAAGGGATTCGCAGAATGCGTAAACCCCTACGACTCGTGGGATTGCGAAGTGCAGCTGGTACATCAGTCTGTCCTGGACTTCATCTCCAACGACACCAAGATGCGGGACCTATGTCTAGGGGAGCACAGTGCAGATCTTCTATATGCCGCATGTTACGATGAGATTGAAGCAACATGGCCTGGATCAGTGCGACCCTCGTCAAGGCTTCGAGCCTTTGCTTGGAATCACTTGCTTTTGGGAAATGGTGACCGAGGGCGTAAGTTCGGGAAATTCTTTCTGTCCTGGTAGCCCTTGGGTCCCACCAGGCTAATGTAATCGGTCTACCGGATTGATTGTGGAGGGTAGACATTTGTTTGCGTACTTCTCTCCGTCTGCCTCGGTTTCCAGGATGACAAGATGAAGAACCTCCGAAGTGTATGCATCAGACGGATTGCTTTCCCCCCAATTCGCTGTAACGCTGTATTAGTCAATCTCCCTGAGTTGTGCTGCTGTAAGCAAACCACGGAGTTGATGCAGGCCGAAAAACCCACGAATTGTTTTCACGGATCCATGCCAGATACGCATTTCAGATGAACAGATATCTACCTTTCGATGACAGGCAAACTGTTACTTCAGTGTTAAGGCCCGGAAGTCACCTCCATCTTTGGTGAGAAGTTCGGGTTTGAGACATCGACAGGTCCGTTCCCGTGTGGGAGCGAGTTCCGAATGGAAGCCAGCGGACCTTTGATCTGAATTCTTCATCTACAATTCACTGGGGGCGTATGATGGCGATGAGTGGAATCTCTGATGCATGGCTGCTGAAAGGAATAGAGTGGCTGCATGTCATACGCAACTTAATATACGTGCCGCTCCCCGCAGTCGCATCAGGATACATCAGGAAAACTTGCTCAGATAAATGAGCACCTTTCGGTAAAGAGCCATGTTAGTGCTAGTGCTTATAACTAACTCACATGTTGATGCCATGGGTGGCTGGAAGAGCAAGGGGCCTTAAAAGAAGTTCGTCCTGATCCAATATCATTACGGATCCATGACGGATCTATAAAAGACACGGAAGACTTTCGTCTCACGAGGCACGAGGCAAAAGTTCATCGATTCTTTTTCAAATTCCTAACTCGTCTGTTGCATAGACTAAAGAAGAAAGACTAATCAACATGGTCAATCAGGAGAGCAAGTCGCCTGCGAGTAGGAGTTTCTGTTGCCATGATCTCTGACTTTCTTACAACAGCACCACTCCGTATTGGAGCCCTCATTTTCCCAGCCTTCACAGCTTTGGATCTTTTCGGCCCTCTTCAAGCCCTCAATGTTCTCTCTCTGGCTCATCCCATGAACCTGTCCATAGTCTCGACAACCATGGATCCCGTCTCCGTGGACCGCACCATCCTTGACGGCATCGTCTACGGCATGGGTGCGACGTCCGCCTCCCCTTACTTCGCCGAGTACATCACGCCTACAAACACTCTCGAGGACGCACCGCATGACTTTAACGTCCTCTTCGTGCCCGGCGGTGGCGGGACTCGCAATACCGAAGGCACGCAACCGCACGTCGAATGGCTGCGAGACCGCCTCGAGAACGAACCACCAAAGTATCTCTGGACCGTGTGCACAGGGGCCGCCCTTGCTGCCAGGACGCATAAGCTAGCAGGACGCAACGCGACGACGAACAAAGCTGCCTTCAACTGGGTCAAGACTGTCGATGGAGCCGAGGACGTGAACTGGATCGCCAAAGCACGATGGGTGGTGGACGGAAACTACTGGACCAGCTCAGGCGTCAGCGCAGGAACTGACATGATCCTTGGATGGATTGAGCACGAGTACGGAAGGAATGAGAGTGAGAGGATCAGGATCGGCATGGAGTGGAATGCCCTGAACCAGACGGATGACCCCGTTGCCGGCATTTATGGACTGACAGATGAGTAAATTGCATGGAAGCAATGAGCGATTCTATTTTCGTCTCAGTCATAGGCCACGCTTCAGAGGGACACTTTGGAACCCTTCACTTGCCCGTCGAGCATCTTTCGTCGATCTTACACATCGCCAACCATTGGTTCTGCACTACACCGATAGATCACTACCACACAAACCCGGAGTCTTGAAGCATTCACAACAACATATACGGGACTTACGCCTATCTTTCCCTTATTCTTCTTTCCTTAGTTTAATTCACAACGCCCGGCCGGGCATATATCTATAAGTGAACTTAATCAGTCTTACAATACAGCAAGGGTTAGGGTTCACCCCTCCCCCACCATGACACCATCGCCAACTTTTATTGTTTCTGCCTCATGTGGTTTTTTAAAAGCTTTAACCAATGCCGAGTGTTTCTTCACCATCTTACGACTCTCTAACTTGTACTCCTCTTGGCTTCAGTCTGTAGTCACAGTGAAACCCGCAATGTCCAGCACCGCCACATCCAACCCGCCACCACCGGCTGAGGCCGATCAGCTTATTACCTCCTCTGACCCGAACCACCCCGCCAACCTCATCCCATCTCTCTGCGCAAAGTTCTGGACGTTGGGATGGGTCACTGGGACAGGAGGTGGCTGTTCGATCCGCGATGAGTAAGTTCCCCCGTTTTAAAATGTGTGCCTCCTCGCATGATGTTCTGTCACTCCTTGGAGCAACATTGTGGTGTGTATATGTGTGCGTGTGTGACTAACACGTTATGGCTGCTTCAGCGACCTCGTCTACATCGCTCCCTCGGGCGTCCAGAAAGAACTCATGAAGAACACGGACATTTACGTCCTATCTCTCTCCTCCCAACCCCCTCACCCATCTCCAAGGACCTACCTCCGCTCGCCACCGTGCTACAAGCCCTCACAGTGCACGCCTCTCTTCCTGGCCGCCTTCACGCGTCGCAACGCAGGGTGCTGCATCCACACGCACTCGCACTGGGCCGTGCTCGTCACCCTGCTCCTTGAACAGGATGGCAACAAGAAGGTGTTTGAGATCAACAACATTGAGCAGATCAAGGGCTTTGGCCGGGGTATGACCAAGCAGGGGAACCTGGGGTACCACGACACCTTGAGGATCCCGGTGATTGAGAATACGCCGCACGAGGAGGACCTGACCGAGTATCTCGAGGCTGCCATGGAGCAGTATCCCGACACGTATGCTGTGCTTGTCAGAAGGCATGGCGTGTATGTCTGGGGTGATAATGTGCACAAGGCCAAGACCCAGTGCGAAAGGTAAGTTCATTTGCCCCTGGTCACATCCACGGTGGTCGAAACTGCTGACCCTTCATAATCTATAGTCTTGACTATCTCTTCCAGCTGGCTGTGGAGATGAAGAAGCTCGGCCTCCCCTGGATCAGCGAGGTTGCTCAAATTGCTCCCCAGCGGACATGATAGAAAACAAGGCACACAGACAGACTTCATTATGCATGATAGATTCCCAAAAGAAAAAGCGCCTGCCTGTATGTAGCAATGTATTCATGCTTCAGTGAGCTTCACAGCTCATCTCTTACATGTCCCTTACCACCGTCACCAACGATGACTTGCTCGCCTCTGTCCTCCTCGGGAACCGTGCCCAACTCCTCAGCCGCATTTGCCTGCTCGATCATTCTCTCAACCTTCTCTCTTATCTCATCTTTGGCCTCTCCGGTCTCACCCGCCTTCTCTCCTCCACCAACCTTCACCCTTGGTAAATCATCCCCAGGTATCCCGTCCACCTTGACTTGTTCACTCTTCTCCTCTCCCATGACATCCGTCTCTCCCTTTCTCGAACCAACTGTCGCCGACACCGCCTTCGACCCCACCCCAAAGAACACCCTCAGAGGCAACCACACCAACCACCAGGCCGGTCCGTAAACCAGCCTTCTGAACACCAACCACGCGGCAGTGGCGCAGAGCATCCAGAAGGTGGTCTGCAGGTACCACGTGTCACTCTTCTGTGAGCTCACCAGAGTACTCAGAAGCTTTCTTGTACTTCCCAGCATATCATCCAAGCTACCGTATGAGTCTGTCAGGGATCGTAATGCTTGTGATGATTCCTCGAGTGTCTGTCTCGCGAATTCACTCCGCTCCAGCTCGGCAGCGATGAGGTCGTGCGTTCGGCGCAGGGCGTTGGTAACATTCGTGGCTGCGCCGACAGTGTGTTTGTCATCTTCACTGAGGGCAGACATGGTCTGATGCTGGTGAAGGCTTGCACGGTGACGTTGTGTGAGGAGGGTTGGCGCAGGTGTGTCGGATTGGCCGTTGACATCGCCATCTTGCGTTGGTTGAAGCGTTGGGGATACAGGCTCTGTCGGGGGTTGGGAGTACGACTGGAGGATGAGCTCTCGTTCGAGGCGTTGTGCTTGAGCCAGGTTCTTCTTCGCCGCGAGCCGTGCTTTTCTGAACGCAAGACGTTGGCTGTTCCCAAAAGTCAGTCTCCAGATCCTGTCCAGTTTTCATAGGTGTGAGTCAGACTCACCTCTTCAAGTCCTTCTCTACTTTGCCAACGCCGTCTCTTAGACCGTCTTTCTCCTCCCCGTCCGGCCTTAAGTACTCGACCTCCTCTTTCAGCAACTCAGCGTCCTCCTCCCCTTCCCTCAACAGCTGCCCGATCTCCACGCTCAGTTCTCCACTGACGCTCTCCTCCTCCGAGAGATCAATAGGCACACTTCCGGGCTCGAATCGCAGGTTGGCCAGACGGTGGATAAGGTCACGGAGCTGGGAAGTTGTCTCCTGGAGGGCGGAGAGACGCTCCTGGAGTCCTTGGAAGGACATGGCGCTAGATGGGTTCGAGCAGGTGGCCTTTCTGCCGCGTCTAAAGTCTTGGCTTGTCTAGATCTCCGTGGACTTGCTACGTTCGAAATTTGTGAACAAACATATGGGTTAGTGAAGTGCGTGGCCCTGTTTGTCCAAAAAGCCTAGAAATGACGAAACATGCCTTGCTGCTAGCTGTCCCCAGCTAAAACCACCACCATCGGGTTCTGCCACTAAACCGGGGCAATGCACCAAGCGAGTCACCCCTTCAACTTGATCCAGCGAAATTTCCTTAACAGTAACCTAGGTAGGTAGCTATCAACAATCGGTCGCATCGCATCACGCGCAAACGCAAATAAGTCCCCGTCGTTCCGACCTACATGGTCCCTGAATCTAGCCCATCATGATCACGAAATTCATGACCGAGGTCACCGCCCGTTTCAATCCTTTCTCCGTCTGCGCCAAACCCGCCCGCCTCTTCCTCACACATCTACCTCCCAACATCCGCACTCAGGGTGTCACCGTTACGACCGCACTTCTGCCAAGGACGTCTCCAGAGCCCAGCTCAGTGAGCGTTAAGTTCAGTATGTCTTCTAGGCCTCTACATGACCGCTCTAACGAGCCTCTGCGCTCGGGCTGAGCCTTTGGGTAGAGCCCATTGAGATAGAGATCGGGTTACTGATGATGCAACTACAGAAGATGGTAAAGAAATGAGCTTTGATTGCAGCAAAATCACTATTAAGGGCCTCGTCGAGGAAATGGATCGACATTCCCGTCAATTACAAAAGGCTGCCGATCTCAACGACTAAACGAGATGCTTGAACTTTCTACGATTCAATACCTTTTTATACATGAGATACGGCGTCTTTTGGGATCTGCAAACTATTTTCAGGAAGATGTACTTTCATGTAGAACATCTTACTCCATGTACAAAATCCGAGTGTGGGTGGCTATTGGTCATCAAGTCTGGTAAATCTATGCTAAGCCTCTTCTTTTCGAAATTCCAATTCGGCGATTGACCGTTTCGGATCTGGAAGGGCGATCAGATCTTACTACTCAAACTCGTCTGTGCCTCCGATCACCAGTTTTTTTCACGTTCACAATTACCATCTGGTGCCGCTGTTTTGTATCTAAGCAGAGGCACCGGAGATGAAGAACCACTTGTCGATAGAAGCGTCGATCTTCTCCGGGGGAAGATCCTGGTTGGCGGGCAGCGGGGGAAGTTGATCAGGAGCAACACGGCTGGGAGAGTGGGCGACAGTGACATTGGAGCTGAAGGCGAGTCAGTCTCGGATTAAACTTCAAAGGCTCATGATAAAACTTACGTAGAGACACCACCGGCCGGGGTCTTGCCGGTGATCAGGCGCTCCCAGGCCTCAGCACATTCGCGGACGACATCCATAGCGTACCTAAAATGTCGTCAATAACTCAGTCCACGCGACTTCTTCCGGATAAGGCACTGACTTCTTGTTCTTGCACTCGCCAGTGAAGGCGAACTGGTTCTCAGGCTTGCCGTCAGGGATCTTGTAGATACGGAACCACTCATTGGTGGCGCGGAGCAGACCAGGCAGGTGGCGCTCAACATCTTCAACGTCGTTGAGCTTGGGGGCGAGCGGGTCGTTGACATCGATGACAATGACCTTCCAGTCGGTCTCGTCCTCATCGAGAAGAGCCATGACACCAAGGACCTTGACCTGCTTAACCTGACCGGTGTAGCCGACAAGCTCACCAATCTCGCAGACGTCGAGCGGGTCGTTGTCACCCTTGGCCTTGGTCTCGGGGTGAACGGCATTGGGATCCTCCCAGGTCTGGTGGTGAAGACTCGTCAGTTATTGTGAAGACTGCTTAAGCTTGTCGGGGAGAGAGCCTTACCTGGGGGAATGCACCGTAGTTCCAGAGGTAACCCTTGTGGGGGAAGCAGTTGCGGACGTAGCGGAGCTTTCCCTTCTTGGTATCCTGCTTGATGGGGTTAAGGAGCTCCTCCTTGGAGATCTATAGCAAGAGCCAAGGTGATTAGTTCAAATTCTTTCCCCAATTGGCCAGCGACAAAGCTGTCGTTGATTGAAGGATTGTAAACATACCTCGAGCTTGGCGTTGGTCCAGCGAGGAATCTCAACGATCATGTTGAGGATAGTCTGCTCCTGGTTGGCGTACAGAGGGATATCGTGGAAAGGCGAAACGGGGACGCCATCCTGTTCGATATAGACTCGGTGCTCGAGGGTGTGCGGGGCAGCAACCTTGCGCAAGGTGTACTGAGGAGCCATGGTGGATGACTTTTGTTTCGAAGGTGACTCGGCTGGGGATGAAGAGGAAATGTGGCGAGCAATCTGAAGGACTCGCTGGGATGTAGAAGGAAGAGACGGCCTTGCGGAAGAATTGTTGAGAAGAGAAGAAGTGGAAGAAGATGGAGGGGGCGGGGTTCTTTGTCCCATGGCGGCAGCGCTAGCAAACCCCTGTGCTGACGCAGAAGTTAAGCTGATGGTGCGAATCAAGCCCCTGTAAAGGCCACTACCAGGTGTGCTAGAAGTAGCCCTACCACTGCTCTTGACAGCAAGGCTTCCACTGGGGACAGCACCAGAGCCAACGGAGGGATAGCCCCTGAAGACGCTCACCGAGCGAGAGTTCCCCTTGGTGGCGCCGCTGTTGCGAATGCCTTCAACGACAGCGAAAGAGTCAACCAGGCCCTGCGAAGGACTACAGACACCTCGACTCTCGCCAGGATACCCGAGTAAAGAAACCTTGGACAGTGTTAATCTTGCGTCACCCACCGGAAAACGCTTTGTCGCCACTGGTCCAGCCTGATTGGCCCACGTTACTGCAGGAAACCCGTTTGCCGCAGAGGTGGTGAAGCTGCTTCTGATGGTTGTGGTCGATGGCGACAGCGACTGCAGCGACAGCCGCAGCAGTTGTGGAGCTCTGGCGCTGTTGCTGCTCAGGGACGATATTCCTCCGGGAACGGCCGGTGGGCACGCACGGTAATGGTGTGTGAGAGAGGAACGGCAATGATAATAGCGGCAGCCGTGGTATCCAGCAGCAGAGGAACGTTGACAAAAAGAGCGCATGGACTGGCCCATTGGACAAGCGGTGGGCATCGCGAAAAGGAATATAAGGAAAGGGGCGGACTAGGTGCAGAAATGGGAGGGCGAAATCGTGCAGTTAATTACCTCCTAGTGGTAACACGACTCTCGGCTTCCTGGTCGGCAGAATGGGGAAAGCTTGATCATCTGCTGGGAATCTGAAGCCAGCGAAGGTCAAACGGGTCCGTTCGGTCCGCACTCTGGGCCTGTCACAGAGTAGAAAAGACCCGAGGTTCAACTGACGGGGAAACGGACGAGGTTAACATACTTTGGGTTCGGCGTTGGCTGCTGATCGATCTCGGTATGCCCACCGAAAACTACCTCTCATGCCACAGCCCCACTAAAGCCGGTTCTCGCGTAGCAGGTGCCAAATGGTGAATGCCCTATGACTTTTGACGAAGATAGCAAAAGAATAGAAAGAATATTTTAATTAAAATTTCGAAGGAAAAGTAATATAGGAACCTTAACATAGCCTGGGCTGGAGTTAGGCCCAGAACTGAACGGCAAGCTCACGACCCGAGAGGTAGGGTTTGGGTTAAGGTCCGAGGGTTCGTCTGAATCGGATAACAACAGGCCAGCATCCGTCAAGGGGAGGGACACATGGCCTTTCATCAGGACTTTTAATACGGTAACTCTGTGGACTGTAAGGGGGATACTTAACTCTTGATACATCCAGGTCATCCACAGACCCTTGCCTATTTCCCACATACCACGCAACGTCGAGCTGGGTCTCATTCGACCGGCATATGCCTGTGCTACTGAGATCCCAGATAGCAAGTTGCATTTCGCACGATCTTTCTCTGTAGTGTCTTCATCATCGTGGTCTCTGGAAGCTTCGGCCTGCGGCAAGGCTTGGCAGGTTTCCCAGAACGGTAATTTATGATTCATTATCGGGAACATCCGTAATGCCCTTATGTCGCGAGCCACTCTCGATACCCTGAAGAAGATGTGAAGCTTAACCATTCGAATAGCATCATGAAATCGGAACGCCCTTTCAGGTGTGGGCCAGAAGGGTTGTCATCGGCCGCCGTCGTCATCATGTTCATCAGAGATGCCATGGCTCCTCGCTGCTGGACGTGCGCCAGCGAGCACCTGTGGGCATGGGACAACATCTCCTCCCATTGATGACTAGGACTGGGTAGCATCGCTAATTTATTATGCTACGGATAGCCCTTGACAAGCCAGGGGAAACCTGCGTTGGGGTGAAGTGAATCCCAAAGCGCGGCTGCCTGAATGATGATAAGTGAAGGCACCTCTAGATCAGTGCTTCGCAGCCAGATACCCGAGTTGGGGTCAGCCTGTTGAAGGAGTGTTGGTTGACAGTTCTGCCGCCGGATCCAATGAGCAACAACCTTCAGCAAGCTGATATGTTTTTCTCCAGTTTTCCGCTTCTTTAATGCAATGTCATTACCCTCCATGATTACGGTCATCCGGGTTATCCATGGGCCAATTTTGGCGTTGAGAAGGACATCCATGAGAAACTGACACCCATCTATGCCCAGAACGCTGCACACTTTATGGTCAATAAGTTCAGAAATGGGCTCTTCAAGGCAAGAGAAAGTCGAGATGAAGCTGTCAGCAGATATCCTGCAACATGGAGAGCTTGGGGGTCATAGGTACGATCAGTTCTAGCTGGGGGATCGGCACTAGGTACTAAGTTAGCTTGTACTCACATATAAGTTCTACGGGGAAAGCAAAATCTCTTTGATTCCCTATGTCCTAATGTCCACGTCAGCAAAGGTCCCTCTTGCGTTATGTCTCCGCCGGGATACGAGCAAGGAAAATTTCCTTCTCGCTGGCCTTGGGGATTGACAAGCTGTCTGCGGTTGCCTCGACAGCACTATGCCGCCCCGAAATAGAACAATAAGGACCACAGTTTTGGGGGCGTGCCGGGTATGGGCTCAGGGCCTCTGGGAAGCGCACCTGGAATACCTAGGACACAGCCGTACTCCGTATGCCATGCGAGGAATGTTGGGAGATCATGAGATTATTGCGTCTTATATTCATTCTGTACATTGTTGGACGAAAGATAGCGCTTGTTACCATGATACTGGATCTCAGTATCCTATTAGCAATTGATCAGAAGAGTCTTGAAGAGGAACGCTCATCACGTAAAAGGTTCGATTGTTGCGGTGAAAGCAAATTGGTGAGGGGCTAAAGGAGGATCACAATAATACATAAACTTATAAGGCAGACCAAACTCCAATTTGAAACAAAATAACCTAGTACAGAATCCCACCTCGAGTTGCGGCTCGGGCTGCGCAAGCCCCATTTCTCACTCACGCCGCGGTCTGAGCCTGTGCCCTCGAGGCCATGTCAGAGGTATCATCAGCCCTAAGATCTGTCTGGAGCGATGCATCATCCGTCAACCCGCCCTTGCTCTTGGCCTGGAGTGGAGGGCTAGCACTCTGCTGATCCTGAATCCCGTTATCGTAGTCAGGGCGCCAGTCCTTGAGGTCATCGTCGCAATCATCAAGAATCTGGCGAGCCTGTGGACCAGCGTTGTAAGCAATGCGAGTGTCGCCAGGAACCACCGGCGTGTCGTCAAGGAGCTCAAGAAGGCGACGACCGTGCTTGGCCAGAATGATCTGCTTTTCGGCGCGTTCGATGGTCGCGGCAAACTCGGCGGCATATGCCTCCTTGAGCTTCTGGCGAGTCTATGGAAGTGTCAGCTGAGGTTTGGCAGTTAGTAGAGGCTCGAGCAGGAACGTACAATATTGGTCAACTGTGCCTCCGCGACAAGATTCTCGGCCTCAGCACGGACGAGCTCCTGCTCGAGGACGACCAGCTTGGCGCTCTCGGGTTCCTTGAGCTTCAGCTTCTGAATCTCGTCTGCGATCTTCTGCTTGCCATCACGGCTAGGCTGGACGCTCTTCTCCGTGTTGCGAATCGCCTTGAGGACACCGCGCGAGTCTTCAAGGCCATGGGCATAGTTGTCCTCCTGCTCGCCCATCTCACTGAGAATGACACCGATCTTGTCGGAAATGTCATTGATGCCATCGTCGCCAGTCTGCTCGCCCCACTCTGACAGCTGAGTAGCAATGGAGATGCGCTCACGACCAGCGGTCTCATGGGCAGAAATGAGATTGTTCTCTGACTTAATCAGACGGAAGAGCTTCCGGGAGAGCTCAGGCTGAACGTTGCCGCGAAGTGAGTTGAAGGAGAAACCTTTGGAGCTACCGCTTCCAGTGTTTGAACCGGAGCGCCCTCTGTTGGAGCGCCCGGAGCGGATAGACATAGCACGATTCCTGGAAGGGGTCGTAGCGTTAGTCCAGGATTCATGTTGAGAGTGACGTCGAGAGAGCGTCACGAAGCTAGAGACGGAGCCGTCGAAGCTGAGGCGAGACATGGCAGAGGGGGGTTCAAATGTTTTCCACAGATTCACAATATCTTTGACGAATTGTTGCAGAGATGGCGCGGAAGACTCACATGATGGCAACAGGCGTGTATCCCTCTGATAAGATGTCGAGGCAGGTAGAACTAGTACTCGGTTCTTTCCAGTGTCAGTAAACTTTGAATACATGGAAGGAGCAACAACAAGTGCGAAAAATGGCCTTTCTGAAATTAATGGCGAAAGCAACAATGGCAAACTCTGCCTAAACCTGGCTTCTGTTATGGTAGGGAGTTCTCACTGCAAAATGATGATCCGGGTGAGGCGGGACGGCAGGGTTACAAGGGTCGGGATGTCTGTAAGATGGCGCATGAAACGTGAAGATCTAGATTAGATGAAGTGAGAGATGAAGCAAGGATGTTCTCGGGAGACATTTCTATTTTAGCAATGAAAAAAGAAGAAGGGGGAGAGAGTTGGAGGCGTTTTCGCTGGACTGGGGATGATGACATGTGCCCCTCCATGAGCTACACGAAGAGGAATTTGGCCACTGAGCCGATAGGTAAGACATGCAATCGGCAATCATTTGCAACACAAAGAACTAGACACCACACAGTAAGCCTGGGGTTCATCTGCCGTGTGCATCCGGATGAACTGCAAGCTGGTTTAGCTGATTCTGGGAGCTGCACAAGGATGGTGACGGAATGGCTGGTGTTGTCGACGGATGATGTCATGAGTGCTGTTGGACCGCTAATGGTCCAGGACCACAAAGCACCCGGCCCCGGAGTTTGCGCCACCTCTTGGCCAATGTCACTACAGTGGTTTAGTCTTTGGGGTTGGCTGAGGCAAGAGAATGATTGCATCCAGCTGGCTGGTGCCTGGCGATGACGATGACAGCACAGAAGATGAATGATGTTCGCATTCCGGGACAGTCGCAACCGCAACAGCTCCCAACATGACCAAACAGACATAGGCCTCCTTAAAAACAAGTAAAAACCCTGCCTCTTGCAATTGTATCGCTGCGATATAACTCCGTTAGGACCCCAATCGTCGTGCGCCACTGCGATAGAAACTCCGTCCGTGTCTCATATCATAGAAAAGAGGATCCTCGTGCAACACTGTTTAGTACCGATGGTGGCTATGTGTGCTAACCCTCGGGCTGCCGCCATGGTATGTCTCTCTAGTCACACTGCTGTAGCTGACTCTGGTGGGATGTCCATGATGATGGTGCCTGGGGTGGCTGTGGTGGTATCGTGGAGGGCTTCGGCGCGCTGGGATGATTTCTTCAGTGTAGTAGTAGTCCCTGCGAGGGCGATCGGTGAAGCACATGTTGGGCGTTTGGCACGAGCCGTGGTTGATCACGTCTCGGGATGTGCGCGGGGGGCAAAGGCGAAAGATGTAAGGAAGAGTGCCTTCCTTTGTTTTTGTTTTCTTGCTAAAGGTATGCGAAGGTGTGGTGATACAGATGGAGCATTCGAAATGCGACATCCTGCCGGGGATGCTGCTGAGCTTATATTCACCCAGTACGCAGGCCCGCTCGACCTTAACACGGCCTCAGCTCCCCATTCTCAATCCAATACGAGCTTCAGAAACTGGCCCTGCATGAGTCAAGAACTCCAAGGCATAAGTGACGCTCGGGAAACAACCGACCATGGAGATTTAGTGGCTTTCTTCTTCATTTAAGAACAGAAACCTGGTTCAAGCCCTGGACCGTTCCGTCATCCTGCTCGGGCCATCAACATACTCCACCGTTGTCGAAGCTCCACCTCCGTGCATCTTTACATCTCGTGATCGGGCAACTTTCGGGCCATGGCTACGGCCCTCCATTAGCAACGTCCTTACCTCATTTAGATCGGAAGGGGAAAGAGATATGGAACTCGCAAAAAATGAGGTTATTGACGGCCAAACGCGCATGTATCAGGCAAG
The DNA here is from genome assembly GCA_008271525.1 of Sarocladium brachiariae. Taxonomy (NCBI): domain Eukaryota; kingdom Fungi; phylum Ascomycota; class Sordariomycetes; order Hypocreales; family Sarocladiaceae; genus Sarocladium; species Sarocladium brachiariae. The sequence goes on from RQPE01000002.1 coordinate 498,159, forward strand.
GAGGACTTTTTTCAAGCTAGACTTGAACATTTTTCCTCCGCGTATCTTGCGAAGAGCATTGCCAAGTACTGACGTATGAGGTGAGGCAGGCGTCGCGAAAAGAGGCAGCTTATTGGAGCACATCAATCTCAGGGACATGTTTAAAAGGAAAACGCCACTTTGTTGGTAGTACATGCCTACAGGTTAATGCCAAGAAATGACCATCTATCCGTTCACATATTCTCTGGATTGACTTTTGCTCAATCCCATGTCCTATACCTTTCTTCATTTCTCATGCCTTGGAAAAGCCCATTTGGATCTTTCCGACTGCCCATGCTGCTACATAAATAGCCATCATGCTGCCAAACACTACCAATGGTTTACGCAGCACACTGGAGAGGGGTACGTCATAAGAGATAATGAGATGACGGTCCCGGAGTTCGTCTACCAGATTGCGAGCCTTGAGTGTAACAGAAGTACGCCCGATAGTGTCCAGGTATGTGCTGTGGACGCCGACGGAAGACTCAACAAGGGAGGTCTGGGGTACATCGGTGAAGACTTTGACGTTTCTGCAAACATATCGGTTAGGAGGATAAGGCAAGATGTCGGCAGGGCAACAAGACTTACGTAGCACCCTCCGGGAGGAGAACTCGGACGTTGACATTCCCATACTCAATGCCCTCAACCTGCTTAGGGCCCTCAAGGAACGGAGCCTTGAAAACGTATCCACCCGAAGCTGTCTTCCTCAGGAAGTTAGCTGCGTTGGAGTTCCAACCGATGGTAAAAGGATACTTCCATCCACCAAAGATGGGATAGCGCGGCTTCAGTTCGAGCAGAGCCTCACGCTTGTTGCTCCTGAACCTGGAGGTCGACACATTGCCAATGGTGTCAGTGAAATAAGGGTCCTCGCTGCCAATCTGCAGAGGGATCTTCATTTCTTTGAGAGCATAGGTCGTGGGGTTGTAATATTGCAATTGTGCCCATTTGACGCGATCGAAGTTCTTTGTCAAGTTGGCGCCAAGATGATGAAGGACATAGCGCTCCTCAAACGCAACGTTGCCGCCCCAGTGGCTGACCTCGATATCGCGTTCAAGCTCCGACACATGCGTAACGGGTTTCGTGAATTCAAATCGAACGGTGGCGGATGACACTGCACCGGCAGGCTGCTCGCCAAATGGCCCATACGTGAGTTTGCTCCCTTGCTTCTGAGGGAACTCGGAAACGCCGCCACTCCCAACCATCTTTGTGTAATCGGGGATGGTGGCTGACCCAGCCTTTACTTCGGTCTTCTGCTTCGATGTGGGGTATGCGGATGGAGCGTAGACAGAGAAGTCATGGGCGAGGAATTGCTGCTCTTCCTGCTTGATAGAAGCAGGAAGCGGGTAGTACGCCTTGAGGTAGAAGAAAGAGATGCCAAGAGTTTGCTGAGCGCCAGGCTTCAGTGGCGTTGGGAGGTGAATACGATAGTACTGAACATCGCTGCAAAAGGCCAGATTCGCTGTCATTGGGAGTCCCAGTAGTTCTGATGATGTTTGCAAAGCTCACCTCGTAGGGTCAGTTTCCACAACCTCAACCGGGAATTGGATAGTTGGGTCCTTGCGGTCCTTAACTTCAAATCCACCGATGCGAGACAGCTGGTCAAAGGTAAACGGAACATAGTACTCGTCTTGCGGCTCGGATCCAATATTCTCAATCAAAACGTTGATCTGCTCCTTGACGTAGTTCTTCTCGAGAGAGATGATGTGGACGAGATTGGCGTTCTTGAACACCTGCGGCGGCTTGAACTCGGTGGGCTGGACAACCTTGGAGGACCCAGCTCTTGCCAGGACGGTCGACGCGAGGCCGATGAAGGCGGTGGCGAAAGAGAAGGGCTTCATTGTGACGATCGATGACAGGCGGCTGTCATTGAAGGTCGGCAGGCCCAATGTTCTTGGATTGTGCCGGAGGGGGTTGGAGGGATGTCGAACTTTCAATCAATGTTCCAGGGACGAGCTCCCTCGAAGCGCACACGTCGCCCGTTCCAGCTTGGGCAAGGTCGGAGGTACGTACCGTTATGTGGGGCACTTTTGTGCTGAGGTGGTCCCTGAGCTTCGAAGAGCTCAGGAACAGGAAGGAACTTGAGGGCCTAACGGAAGTACAGATACTCCGGGCCCCGAATGAAATAACCCCAACCCTTAGGTCGTAACCCCCACCCTTGTTGAGTCTTTAAGCTTTGTTTCTGACGCAACTCTGGAGTCGCAATGACATCTCCACGGCGCACGCTGGCTCAACGGCACCCGGAGCATGTTACCGCTTGACTACAAGGGTCTGCCAATTGTCGGCTGGGGATCCAAAAGCCAACTCACACCGCTGGAACAATAGGCGGTTGTCATATCCAGAAATGCAATATTCTTAGTAACTTTAATTCCATGTGGGCTTCGCAAAATGGGATGAGTAAGGAACAGTGCAAAAAAGCGCTCGTTGTGCACTGTTGAATCCTTCCTAGACGAACCGGACCCCCAACCTGATGACAGCAATTCACTTCTAAGGACCCAAAAGTAGCTCTCCGACTATCAACAAATCGAGTTTATCGTACACCTCACACCGGTGGGCTTCCAGATAAAAAGGGGTCCCATTTTTGCTTAGAGGGGCCGTAGCTGGAACTCTCTAGCCCCAGCTACTCCGTTAAACCTCATGCGTTAGTTCGCCTTGAACTGGTAATCCTCCGCCCTCTGCCACCTCTCACCGCGTTGTTTTTACTTCCATCCTTCACTTTTCTCCATCTACCAAGTCCTTGTCGAACGGGTAAGCTGGAAATACTCAACAGCAGAGGTTGATACCTTTGGGACACATACAATTGTCCCTCAGCCGGAACGCAGCCAAAGGAATTACCCCGCCGAGGCAAACACCCCACCAAGATTCAGCAAAATGGTCGGTCTCGGGCCTCGTGCGCCGCCTTCCAGGAAGGGTATGTTCAAAAGATTCTCTGCTCAGAATTTGAGCTTCTTCGAAGTCAAAATTCCTTCTGCTGTGCGCGAGATGTCTTCAGCCAAGTGCCAATCGCCCTCGCAAAGCCCCGGAGTCCCATTAACTGAGCTCAGATATCTGTTCTCAACCCTCTGGAGAGCGTATTCGCTAACTGTATTGTTCCAGGTTCCAAGGCGGATATCCCAAAGGATCTCCTGGACCAGGTCAAGAGTCTCGAAGAGCAGTTCACTGTTGGAACTGAGAAGCTGAAGGCCATCACTGAGCACTTCATTTCTGAGCTTGCCAAGGGTAAATTACCCACTTGTCGTTTTCATGAACAATAGCACTGACCGCATCAGGTCTATCCGTTGAGGGTGGCAGCATTGTAAGCAGACCGATCTACTTGCTTTCACGTCCTTATTACTGACCAGACAGCCTATGAACCCTACCTGGGTCATGTCCTTCCCCGATGGTTACGAGACTGGAACTTTCCTGGCCCTCGATATGGGTGGTACCAACCTCCGTGTCTGTGAGATCACTCTTACCGACCAGAAGTCGGAGTTCGACATTATTCAGTCCAAGTATCGTATGCCCGAGGAGCTCAAGACTGGTGACAGCGATGAGCTCTGGGATTATATCGCAGACTGCCTGTACCAATTTGTCGAGACGCACCACGGCGACGCAACTAAGCTACCAGCTCATCTCCCCCTAGGTTTCACCTTCTCGTACCCTGCTACTCAGAACTATATCGATGAGGGTATCCTCCAGCGCTGGACCAAGGGGTTTGATATTGCTGGTGTCGAAGGCAAGAATGTCGTTCCCATGTTCGAGGCCGCCCTTGTCAAGCGTGTAAGCTGCACAGCATGAGCAAGTACATCTTCATTCGGTTTTTGTTGACCATCACATAGGGCGTACCGATCAAGCTTTGTGCTCTGATCAACGACACCACCGGGACCCTGATCGCATCCGCTTACACCGACCCTAAGATGAAGATCGGTTGCATCTTCGGAACTGGCTGCAACGCCGCCTACATGGAGGAAGTTGGCCAAATTCCCAAGCTCGCCCACATGAATATGCCTCCCGAGACCCCCATGGCTATCAATTGCGAATGGGGTGCCTTCGATAACGAGCACAAAGTTCTTCCTCGCACTTCCTATGATATTGCCATCGACCGCGACTCTCCACGTCCTGGCCAACAGGCCTTCGAGAAGATGATTGCCGGCCTCTACCTCGGCGAGATCTTCCGTCTCGTTCTGGTTGACCTTCACAACAACAAGGACGTCGAAATTTTCCAGGGCCAGGACATCGCCCTTCTTCGAAAGGCTTACACTCTCGACTCATCATTCCTGTCTGCCATTGAGGAGTAAGTACCCCAGTACCATTGCAAGATTGGTCATCCCTCCGGTACCTTGGGGCGAATATTACTAATGCCTGCAACAAGGGACCCCTTTGAGAACCTCCAGGAGACCCACGATCTTTTCACCAGCCGCCTGAACATCACGTGCACCCGCGGCGAGCTCGAACTCATTCGGCGCCTCGCAGAGCTGATCGGAACCCGCGCAGCCCGTCTCTCCGCCTGTGGTGTTGCTGCTATTTGCAAGAAGAAGAACTACGCTAGCTGCCATGTAGGCGCGGACGGTTCCGTCTTTAACAAATACCCCCACTTCAAAGCTCGTGGTGCCCAAGCCCTGCGCGAGATCCTGGACTGGCCGGAGAAGTCCGCTGATAGCAAGGAAGAGGATCCTATTGAGGTCCTTGCCGCTGAGGATGGCAGTGGTGTTGGTGCAGCCCTTATTGCTGCTTTAACGCTGAAGCGAATTCAGGCGGGCAACAGCGCCGGCGTACTGCACCCTGAGAACTTTTAAGCAGACGGAGCAATATCAGAAATGAACAAAGGTCAAAGGGAAGAGCTGTGTGCATCTAGTATGGAAATGACGTGGTATTTAGACGCATCCTTGATGTGTCTTCGCTGTTTTCAGAACCACCGAACCGCTTCAATCCATGAAACTACAAGTTGGCAATCGGTACTCTATCTCGCAGTCAGACCATGCATACCAGATCTCGGGGTTGATGTGAAATGAGGGTACTTACTCTTCAATGTCCAGTACCGCCTTCGGACACCTTCCCATTCTCCCTTGCCAGTTTCATCCATTCCGGGGATATCAACGTCCAATTCCTCCCACTCAACATCCATGCCGGCCTCCGCACAGTGCATGTCCACCACCTTGGTATAAACATCATAGCAAATCTTTCGATCCGCACCCAGGCCATTGAAGAATCCGAATTTTCCGTCTTGATCCATCAAGCCTGTAACATACTCTGTGAAGAGCATACGGAGCTGAGCGTAGTCCTCGCCAAAGGTATCGAAGTAGATAGCATCGTAGACTTCGCCTTCGGCTAGGAGCTTGGGGACGACATCCTGCCATTTTCCCGCATGCACCTTGAAAGCACCCTCTTCGGGGCCACTAGCCTCCCATGCAGGTCCGAATTTGCAGTCCTCGCTGGTGCTGATATGCTTGAGGACGGCAGGGTGAGCCTCGATGATGTGATGGCGCGAAGGCTTAAGCGAGGCGAATTTCGAGTCAATAATGCCCATGCCAAAGCCAATGTTAAGGATCCGCTTTCCAGGAGCGGAACCAGGGATAAGAGATGCGACTGAGCGGTGCATGATGTCCGTTTCCCAAGACATCATTACTCCATTGAGGTCGGAGTCAACAAGTTTCTGTGCGTCGTAGACCAGGTCTGACTTGAGATACTCGTCGCTTGTAACAGTTTTCTCTCCTGCTTCCGGAGGTACAAATGATCTTTGCTGATTTCTCTCAAGTTCCGTGGCCTCCTCCTCTTCTGCATGCTCAGGCTCGTGTTCTGCTGGACCAGCATCCTCGACCATCTCCTCGTCCTCGCCAATCTCTGAACCTGAAGACAGCTGTTCATACCCATCCATGAGCGCAAAGAGAAGTTCGGCACGAACACCGGCATCAACACACATGTCGTATAATGCCTTTCTGCCAAGACGATCAGCGACACAACCCGGTGTCTCATTGTTGCTGTCAACATCGTTCCAGATAGCTCCAGAGAAGAAAAGTTCCTGGATCACAGCTCTGGCTTCCTCTACAACACCATCCTCCTCACCGTTCTCAGAGGCTTCGCCGGTTCCATCAGCCGGGCCACAAGCACGAATTGCAGCATGCAAAGGCGTCTCTCCGGTGGTAGGGTCCTGCGCACTGGCTTTACCCCGAGAATCGAGAAGCTTCTTGAGTGTCTCTAGATCATGACTCCAAGCGTGGAGAAGAACCTCTCGAACATCTTCAGGGCTATCCGTGGGGATACGCGCCCCAAGAGAGTCGTTAATGGCCATCTCCAATAGCGAGATCACGGGACTCGGATGGTGTATCGCTGCAAACGTCAAAAGCATCGGCTCCGGTGACCGAAAAAGTTCGAGACAATGCCCCGCCGTGTACGGCCGCAGCCAGCTCGCAGAGATGGTGGGGTCTCACGGGTGAAGACATGGAAAGGCTGCTTGCATTCTACTGGGGCAGAGTCCATCACAGCAGGGTTGTCAGAGGAGCTCAGTGTGCCTGCACGTTTCACTTAGGCGCTTTCTGATTCGCCAATGGAGCGTCTCTAGTGCCTCATGCTGCCAGGCTACGGGTGGCACTAACGCAGTGCATGGATCCTCTCAAACGTGTCGCCGCTTTACTGGGTGCCCCAAGGTTTCTTTGCTGATTTTGTTTCAGGCAGAAGCTGGACCCAAGCTCAGCGCCTTTGTATTTTCCTAAAATCTTAAAGCAGCGGCGCAAGGCTCAGTCAACTTAGACTTTCATCTATGTTCCAGCCTCTCTTTCGTCACCATTGCAATCAACATTTCTCTTCGTGTCGACTATTTCTCGCACAGTTAGGTCAGGTCTCGATTCTTCCACCTACGAGACAAGGGTGCGGCTCCATTTTGATTTCTCTGAACTCCTCCTGCCCCGTGAAATCCCCGTAGGTTCTTCCCTCTTCCTCCTCATCAACCTCAATTTCGAGGTGAGCCTTTTGTCCTCCAGCTTCACCCCCATCATCCACTTTCGCTGTCTCGCGCGGCGCTCTCAATGACTCGCAATCGCTCATGCTAATAGTTCGAGATCTGAAGTCACCCAACCAGGCCTGGTCAAGAACTCGCTCCAAGACCTTTCGCGCCCGCCCTGGCCTTATCGTCATGAAGTTCGGCGAGCAACTTCGTTCAAGCGTTATACGCGAGTACCAATGGTACTACATTGATTACGATGGCCTTAAGTCTGAGCTCAAGAAGGTCACTGGTGCCGCCAAGGCCAATGCTCAAGGCCATGTTGAGTGGTCCGAGGAGGACGAGACGCGCTTCATTGGAAAGCTCGAGGTGGAGCTGGAAAAGGTGCACACTAAGCAGCAGGTCAAGGCAATGGAGATCTCAAGACGCATTGCTGTCAGTGAGCGTGAAGTGCGCGATGTTGTGAACCGTCTCAACGAGAGGAATCTCGGTGATGCTGGCCCCAGCGAGGAGGAGTTTATGTTGCTTGAGGAAGACCTGAGCGATATCATTGCCGATGTCCACGATCTCGCCAAGTTCGTCCAACTCAACTACACTGGTTTCTACAAGATCATCAAGAAACATGATGTAGGTCCCTCCGGCCGGGTTTCGCCTTCTCTCCCGTTACTAATGTGCCTTGCCTGTAGAAAATGACCGGCTGGTACCTACGACCGGCGTTCGACTCCCGCCTCAAAGCGAAGCCATTCTACAAAGAAAACTACGATGCCTCAGTTATCGGGCTCTCGAAGCTTTACGATCTTGTTCGGACCCGTGGCAACCCAGTCAAGGGTGACAGTGCTGCCGGTGGTGGTCAGGCCAACTTCGTTCGCCAGACTACAAAGTACTGGGTGCATCCAGACAATGTCACAGAGCTCAAGCTCATCATCCTCAAGCATCTCCCGGTTCTTGTATTCAATGCCAGCAAAGAGTTCGACCAAGCAGACTCCGCCATCACTTCGATCTACTATGACAATCCAGAAACTTGGGATCTGTACGAGGGTCGTCTGAAAAAGACGGAAGGAGCTGAGGCTATTCGACTTCGATGGTACGGTGGGATGCAGACTGAGACGGTCTTCGTCGAGCGGAAAACCCATCGCGAGGATTGGACAGGCGAGAAGTCCGTCAAGGCACGATTCGCGATGAAGGAGAAGAATGTTAACGCCTACATGAAGGGAGAGCTTCTGCCAGCTGCCCTCTTCGAGAAGGCCAGAAAGGAGGGCAAGAAGTCAGCAAAGGCTATCGCCGAGGATGAGAGGCTGGCAGCTGAAGTGCAGTACTCCGTCCTCAAGAATGGATACAAGCCCGTCTGTCGGTCTTTTTACAACCGAACTGCCTTCCAGCTCCCCGCCGACGCACGAGTGCGAATTTCACTCGATACGGAGTTGACGATGGTTCGAGAGGACAATTTGGATGGCAAGAAGCGCTCTGGTGATAACTGGCGACGCATGGACATAGGCATTGACTATCCTTTCTCCCAGCTTCCACCCAAGGACATTGTGCGCTTTCCATACGCCGTACTTGAAGTCAAACTTCAGACACAGATGGGACAAGAGCCTCCGGAGTGGGTTCGCCAACTCATTTCTTCGCACCTTGTCGAAGCGGTGCCCAAGTTCTCCAAGTTCATTCACGGTACAGCAACCTTATTCCCCGATCGAATCAACCTCCTTCCATTCTGGATGCCTCAGATGGACGTCGACATTCGAAAGCCTGTCTCGCATGATTTTGGTATCCACCGCCCTGGATTATCCGGGACTACTACAACATCTGACGATGAGGAGGATGACTTCGACTCAGACGATGAGGACATCCGGCCAGATAGATCGCATCAGAACGGGCAGAACGGAGAGTCAAGTGCTCAGGGTGCGGCTCGCCATCGGGGTAATTTGCCATCGGATGTCGAGGGCCAGACTGTTGACATCCCTGCCATCGACCGAGACTATCCTATTTATGATTCGGACGACGAGTACGATGAGAATTACGACCTTGAGGAAGCGAAGAGGATCGGTGGCTGGCATTACTATTCTACTTTGCTCCAAACAAAGGGCAGGGCTCTTGGCCACCGTGTGTTGAACGTAGCGAAGTGGCTAGTTCCCATGCCGCGAGCCACTCAGGTCGACATAAGCGCGCGCCAGGAGATGTTTTTCGGCAACGGACCTGTGCATACCAAGAGATTCCGTGCGCCTAAAGGGAAGAAGATCTACGTCCCCGTTCGTGTGGAGCCCAAGGTCTTCTTTGCCGCAGAGAGAACCTTCCTTGGATGGGTAAGTAATTTCTTTGTCTTCTCTGGTTACAGTTTTCACCAGGACTAACGCACGATAACCTCATAGCTTGAGTATTCTGTCTACATTGGAACAATTGCTGTCACCCTTCTAAACTTCGGCGACCACCCGACACCGGCCTCTTTCTGGGTCTCGGGCATCTTCACCCTGCTGGCAATCCTGAGTTTGTGCTACGCTGTCGGTATTTATCTTTACCGTAGCAGCTCGATTCGAAACCGGAAGAACGCGGCATACTACGACAAATGGGGTCCTAGTGCGCTATGTATTGCCCTTTTTGTTGCAGTTGCGGCGAACTTTGCGTTCGAGGGACGTGAGAGGGACGTGTGGTAGAGTTTGGGAGCAAACTTTGTGTGTAACAATGGCCTGTCGAGTTCTTGGACTTAAGTCATGCATTCTGGATGGTACAAGTATGTGTATAAAACTGGAGTAGCGGCAGAGGTTCTGGTGCCTTTCCTTCTTAATAGCATTCGAGCAGACGGCGGCGTCAGACTAGGTCGGCATATCTGGAGACCCATACCAATTTTAATACAGGCTCTCCGGCGTACTTGTTATGAGTCAGTCATACGTAGGCTTCAGCAAGCTGCTTATCATGCCAATTACCTGCTCATCACTGTCAGCTTTTTGGTGACGGTAGTCAGGCAAGTCCAACGATTCAGTTCACGGCACACCGACTCGATCCCTCCTAGTCGTTCAGTGTCTTACCCAAAACAACTTATATCCAGGTCATAGGCTGGGTTCATGACCTGGAGCTTCAGAACCTGGACGAAAGATACGGGCAGCGGGCCTAGATACCCAGCAAACATGCGGCGAGCGACGGACATATCGGCACGGATCTAAGTGAAACAAAGATCCCGCAGCACAGTATTATAATCGTCCTTATCTCTGGTAAAAATGATGGATAGCCAGTGATTATAAGCTATATCGAGGATCGCGGCAGATTAATAGGAAGTAGGGAAGATGTAATTAAATAGTGAATAATATGTACCTTATAGATACCGCCTAAAAACATTTTCAAATAGTAATAAGTCGTCAGGTCTTAGATAGTCCGTGAAATGTGTTTATAATATTTAAGGAGTGGGTGTTCATACCCAGTATGAGCACAACACGAAGGCTGAGAAGCCACGTCGGGGTGGAAGAAACAGAGTCGTTACTAAATTTAAAGGGGCATATCTAATTCAAACTCTTGATACTTGCAATGTCGTAACAAAACGCCCCCCAAGTTCGTACTTAACTGAAAGGTAGCTAGACCACAAGCCGAATTCCTCTTCCCATACTATATGAACGTTCAGACATCATCCATGAAGCGATTTCCACGCTTAAAAACCATTACACAACAGCCGTCACGCGTCTGATGTTACGTCTTGTGCCCTCGCCCGAGACCATCACGCTGTTCTCAGCCTCCAATGTCCTCATCACTTCTGTGAACTCGCTCTGCTCGACGGGGATGCTCGCCCCCTCATTCAACCGTCTCATCACGTCCGACCAGCGGACGGACCCACCACCTGCAGTCATCTCGTCCAGCAGACGGAGAGTAGCCTCCTTGAGTTCCTGACGTTGTTTTCTTGCGGCCGCGCTGGTGCCCTCAGTAAGCAGGCTCATGTCGATTCGGCCCTCTGAGTCAGTGGCGGCCGTCTTGAGGGCACTTTGAATAAGACGATTGGCCTCCTGAACATCGTCCCTCGTAACAGTTTCAGATAGACGCATCTTGGCATGAGCTTCACTGAGTCGGATCATGCTCTCAAGCTGACGCGTTGTAGCAGTAATGCGCTTGTCTGCTGAACGAACATCTTGACCCAAAGCACGCATGGCGAGGTAGCAGTCCACAAGCTCTTTGGCGGCCTCTTGTGAGATGGTGGGCTGGATCTGAGATCTTGCGTAGGATATGTATAGAGTGAGGAACTCGACAGGAAGGATATCCTTCTCTGAGTGAGCGGAGTCAGGCTTGTCCTCAAGGTAAAGGGACAAGAGGTGCTTGGCTAGACGGCGATCCTGCTTCTCGTCGAAGCGATCGAGAATGAGGTAGACGAGGTCGAAACGGGAGAGGAGGGTGGGAGGCAGATCAATGTTCTGGGGGACGGAGAGGTCTGGGTTGTAGCGACTACCGATAGGGTTGGCAGATGCGAGAATACTGGTGCGGGCGTTCAGTGTTGTAATGATGCCGGCTTTGGCAACAGAGACGGTCTGCTGCTCCATCACTTCATGAAGCACCGAGCGGGTCGCGTCGGACATCTTATCGAACTCGTCGATACAGCAGACACCGCCATCCGAAAGAACGAGCGCACCAGACTCGAGAACCAACTGGCGTGTCTCCGGATCGCGAGTCACGTATGCTGTAAGACCGACCGCTGAAGAACCCTTTCCGCTGGTGTACACACCACGAGGTGCAATCTTGTGCACGTATGAGAGGATCTGTGACTTGGATGTCGAAGGGTCACCGCACAAAAGAACGTTGATATCGCCTCGGTACTTGGGGCTGCCTCCCTTCTGGAAAGTCTTGTTCGTTCCGCCAAAAAGCTGCAACAGAATTCCCTTCTTCACATCCTCCATCTCGTAAATCGATGGAGCCAGTGATCGGCTCAAGAGCTCATAGATATCCGGACGAGCTGCAGTCTCACGGATCTTGGCCTCCTCTTCAGGGGAGATGACACGCGTCTCCTCGAGCTCGTTATCACCACCAGTGGCTTCCTCTTCCCCGGCAATACCAAGAGTTGACGGATCGGCGCCCATGCGCTTCTTGTCGACCTTCTGAACGTGCAACACATCAACGTAGGTCTTGTAAACACTCTTGATAGCCCTCTGGCGAGGGTTCACGCGCACAGGACTAACGCGGAAGATGCCAGTTAATTGGACGCGGTCACCGGCCTTGCAAAAGTCCACCAGCTCGTTATAGACGCAGACGGATACTGAGTGTGGAGTTTGGCCGGCTGGGACAGCGTCGGGAGTTTCCTGTAGTTTAATGACCTGCTTGTCTTCGAAAGAACACCGGTTGTGTATAATCTGCATCGAGTTCTTCGTTTGACAGGTCTGTCGAGTGCACTCAGTCGGCTCCCTGATCTTGCCACGGTCGAGACCAACATTGACAGAATGATTGCACACATTGCAGCGGAAGAAAGCATCCTTCATGTCGGGGATGACGGGGGTAGTTCGAATCACCAAGCCCTTGATGGAAATCAAGCGGTCCATATCTAAGGGAAAGTCAGTTTGAATGCCCTGAATAGCAGTGCTCACTGTCACTCACCAGATGGGTTGAGATCTCTCAAGTTGGTAATCTTATCAAGTCCGAACGGACGAACAACGTAGATGGATGACGAAACTTGATCTTCCAGAGAATTCTGGTCGCGGTCTGCACGTGGCGTTGGTGCCTCGTCTGGCCGATCAGAACTGGGGAAGACAGGCTCAGAGCTTTCAGCACTTGACATTGGAGCCTGCTGACCTACGCTGCTCTGTGTAGTCCGGCTCCTCTGCTCGTCAGCCCGCGCGAGCTCGACCATCAAGTCGTGGACAGATTGATCCATGACAGGCACGATTTCCTGAGGGTATGCCTGGATTTGATGCCACAATTTCCGTGTGGGAGGATATAAGTTTAAATCAGAAACATCAAGGTAGAGCCTTGTAGTTCCAAGAAGAAGCATATTCTCGAGCGCCTCCCAGTAGGGCTTCGACTCGCGGTCTGGCGCCTCCTGGACTTCGGCATCAGAGAGGCCATCGCGGTACATGCGATACTTTTGCGTGAAGTTACGGAGGAAGTCCTTGAACGAAGCGAAGGTGTCGTCAATAGAAACAGTAGTACCCCAGATGAGACTCTGGCCATGGCCACCGAGTACATCAGCCTCAGAGGTGTTGGGGTCTCGGTTCACAAAGGACGCGGCGTCAGAACCATCTGGCGGTGCATCGCGAACAACGCGGCCAGTATCGTCGACGATGATACGACGAGGTGCACGAGGTGTGCGAAGAGCATCTGAGTTGATGTCGCCGCGCCTGTGAGCGGCAGAGCTGGAGGGGCCGGAGCCAAGGAATAGTCCGCTGCTCTCGCTTCGCAGCTCCGATTGCTGTCTCAATGACCTGCCGGGACTGGAGCTCGGCTCGTAACGAATGGGAGAGGATACTGCAGAACAAAGGTCAGTCACAGGTTTCACTCTTAAGAAAGCACCGCAACGTACCGCCAGCCATACCGCTTGCTCTCGGTGTCCGGTCCCCGTCCGTACTCTGTGTGTCCGTCATCTGGCGCAGTGGCGAGCTAGGTACAGCAGACTGTTGCTGTGTACTCTGAGAGTTCGACATCTGCCTCAGCGGTGAGGAGACATCATGACTAGCTTCTCGGGCCCTGTTGCCATCTTGACCAGGGGAAGAAGATTGGAAGAACATCGGGCTTGAAGCCAGCTGCGAAGGTCGACCATTGTGAGGTGTGCCGGCCTCAGATTGACGGCTTGACCGCTTCGGGGTCCCAGACTGGGAGCTGCGTTGCCTTCGGTGCGAAGGCGATGACATTGTGATTGTTTTGACTGCTGATCAAGTCGAAATGCGAAAATTACACCTCGAGCAAAAAACAACGGGGTCTGGGGTGGAAGAATATCTATGTGGCAAGTGAATGTGAAGGGGTCAACGAGGGGCAGTGGAGGGAGACTGAAAACGCGTCGACTCGCGTAAAGTGGTTTATGGACGCGTCGCTCAATTTCATGCACCTGTGGGTCCTCACAGGGACTAAGGCAGCACCAGCCACTGTCTCGACGGAAGACGGTGAAAGGTTCAGCCGCACAGCCCCAATTCAACCAGCACCATGTGGCTGACAGTCTGTGGCTAGGCTTTGGAGGGGCTGGACCTGTCTGGAGCACAGTTATGCTCCAGGAGAGCATAACGTGGGCTTTCGCTCTACCCAGTCAACAACCCTCAATACAGCCCGCCCAACATGTCTCCAGGAATGACACTCTTCTCGGTCCAGGCCGTTCTCATTCTCAGTACTGAGGATGGCTCAAGGATACTCGCAAAATATTACTCCTCCCCTCACAGCGCCCCCAATGGTATACTCCCTCCTGCTTCCCCCACCGCTGTTGTCGCAAGGGACACATTGCGCTGACCACGATGATAGCTGGCGCCGGCGCCACATCAAGCAATCCTTATCCAGACCTCAAGTCACAGAAGGCCTTCGAAAAGGGCCTCATTGAGAAGACCTCGAAGCAGAATGGCGACATCATCCTCTACGACAACCGCATCGTTCTGTACAAGCACGAGTCCGATGTCATGATGTACGTCGTCGGCAACGTCGACGAGAACGAAATACTGCTCTATAACACCGTCCTTGCGCTCCGCGACTCCCTCCACCTCCTCTTCAAGTATGACTTTGCCACTTTTTCCCGGGGTTGTGCTGCCCAATTTCCGTGAGACGCAGAAGCTGACCAAGCATACCAGGCAATCCGTCGACAAGCGCACTATCATCGAAAACTACGACCTCGTCTCCCTCGCCGTTGACGAGATCGTCGATGACGGCATCATCCTCGAGACCGATCCAACCATTATCGTTCAGCGCGTGAGCAAGGCTCCAGCCCAGGATATTCAGGTTGGCCGCATCGACCTCAGCGAGCAGGGTGTCAACAACCTCGCCCAGCTCGGCAAGTCTAAACTCGCAGACTGGCTCAGACAGGGTCTGTGAGCTTTGTTCAGAATTTTGTTTTTCAGGGGGTTGGAGGGCATGAATTTGTCACTTGCGCTCAATTTGGGAGTTCTGCGCTTCGTCACTATTCTAGGGCCACCTCTAGGAAAGGGTGCCGGCTTAGAGAAGGAACGGAAAACACGGAAGTGTGACGGTGGAAAACTATTCAGGGTGTGGGGTATAATGAATCTATCCTATTCTCTCTCATGTACGGATCTCGGACGCTGCCTTGCGAAGCCGATTCATGACTGCCGCAGCAATGTCTATCTTGTCGTCTATGCCATCCACGAAGATCACCTCTGCCCCACGTTCATCAAGCTCTCGCAGGGCAGAAAACAAACCCTGCGCAATCCCCCTTGTATCGGTTCCCAAGTCTATGTCAAGTGCTTTGCCTGCAGCATTGCCCTGCTGATCAAGTAAGGTGCCCTCGTCGACGGCGAAGTGCGTGTCCTCTGCTTCGCCTCCATTCACTCCATTTGTATCTCGGTGCAGGGCTTCCCACTTCAAACCTCCGCCCAGATGCCACCTCCTTGTGCGAATGACGCCAACCGTTCTCATCTTCTGGCCGTCACCATGGGTCACGGGCTGTAGCAGGGCATGATAGTCCCCCGCAGTAACTCCCGCATCGCCATCCACGTAGGTTGACTCGTAAAGGACAACCCTGGCCTTCGGGCTGTAATGCTTGTACTTCATCCCAGGAGCCCTCGGGGCCGCCTTGCCAACCTCGCTCGCATCCTTGTACGCCTTCGTCACGTTCTCCCATCCTGGACAGCTCCTCAGCTCGTCGATTCCAACACCGCCAGGCCTCAGCACAACTGGCGGATCGCAAAGACCATCAACAACTGTGCTCTCGACCCCGACTTGGCAAGGACCTCCATCGAGAATCAGCTCTATCATCCCGTCAAGATCATGTCGAACATGGTGTGCAGTCGTGGGAGAAGGTTTCGTTGACGCATTTGCAGATGGTGCGGCAAGCGGTCTCTGAGCGGTCTTTATGAGAGATAAAGCCAATGACGATGATGGCATCCTGACGCCGAACGTTGGTAGTCCAGCTGTAACCTCAGGCGCAAGCTTCGAAGGCTCTGGGTTCGGGAGGAGAATTGTCAAGGGCCCTGGCCAGAACCTCTCGATCAAGGGCTTGTATTTTTCCGGGATTGGGTCCGCGCCAGCGACTGCATCCAGTGCTGATGATGGTGAGGACGTACCAAGCAAGTCTCGCAACATCTCTAGGTCCGACACGTGAACAATCAAGGGATTATCAGATGGCCGCCCCTTCGCCGTGTAGATTCCCTTGACCGCGGCACTCCTCGTCGCATCCGCGCCCAATCCATAGACAGTCTCTGTAGGGAATCCCACTGGTTTGTCTTTTTCTCTTAGGTACTTGCCCGCCTCTTGCAACGCCTTCAGCGTTTGCTCATCCTGCACATCCACCTCCCAGCGCTCCAGCCGCGAGGACGCGTCTTTTTGAGCCACAAATCGGCCCAGTGGCGGCTTGCTTGGAACTCTCACTACCTTGGTCTCCATTTTGGCATGGAAATGTCGAGTTTGACGGAAGGGAAATCGTGGTCCAGCCAGCGATATAAGTGCTCGAGTTGTCAGGTGAAACGCCGTCGTGGGCGACAGCAGAGCGAAAGGCTCGGATGTCTTCAGCACTATTCCTGAAGGTCTGTGCGCATGAATCAAAGAAGTGTTTTTTATTATATAAGTTGGTTTGTTGTCGTTGATGAAGGGAGATTGCATCTTCTATCTGAGTCATAGACCGTCGCTGAAAAAAAAAGTTTGGTCCAGAACAGCGACGTCACCGGCTCCAGATGCCTAACCTTAAGGTCTCACGGAAAACTCACAAACACCCCCTGAATAACACCAGACCATGGTTCTTGGAAGAGGAAGAAAATGACTTTCATGGATTTTGCATAGTGTTATCCCGTATGCTCTATATTATGACTTCTTATCACCTTTTATTTGGAAAACCCACCTATTAGGGTCTCTTCTCCCTTATGGTCTTACTAAACTCCTTGCCTTCTTCCTCTCCTCCTCAGTCAACACCCACTCAATGCCATCCGCTGCGCTCAAGGCGTTCACCTCTTCCCACTCATCATCCTCCATATTCGCCACCATTAGCAGCTGTGTCAATCTGCCAAACACCTCCCTGACTCTATAGTCTCCCCTTGTAACTGTATCAATTATGCCGCTGAAGTCTCGCTCCACCCGAATCGCTCCAAAGGCGTTCATGCGGCCAGTGGAGAGCAAGATGCGCTTCTCGAGAAGCTTGGCAACATGCTTCGCTGTGCTATCAAGTAGGATGTTGAACGTGCCTGGGGTCATTATTCTTGCGATCGGCTTCATGAGTTGATCCCAGCCGTGCTCGAAGCGTCTCGAAACTTGGTCGAGGAACTCTTCCTCATCCTCATCGTTTTGTTGCGCAATTTCCGCGATCTCGTCCTCTGTCAAAGTGTAGTCTGCATCCCGGAACGTATCTGTCAAAACTGGCCGCAGGCGAGGCTTGACAACTTGGTTGAGCAGATGCACGATGCCTTCATTCAGAAGTTCGCGCGACTTGGACAAGAACGAAGTCTCGAAGCTTCGCAAGGTACTCGTCACGAATGCAACGTCCCTTTCAAAAGGGAATGCCTGTTGTAGGGGGCTATGCCCACCATCCCCGTTGGACATGCCGTCGGCGCCGCCTATTTGTCCCGAAATAATGCGTTGTAAGTATTCATTTGACATGTCCAGACTGTTGATGAGGACGATGAACTGA
This sequence comes from Sarocladium brachiariae, assembly GCA_008271525.1. Lineage (NCBI taxonomy): Eukaryota > Fungi > Ascomycota > Sordariomycetes > Hypocreales > Sarocladiaceae > Sarocladium > Sarocladium brachiariae. The sequence goes on from RQPE01000002.1 coordinate 515,813, forward strand.
ATGATCTTATCCTCTGGTGGGAAGCCGCCTTGCACAATCGGCTTGGGGTAGGCGTCATCCCGCATTTTGCGCTGGATCATGGTGATGAAATCCGAAGACATGACGCGACTAACAGTTGGGACTACTGAACCGACCACATCCCTTTGCGACGTCGATAAAGTTTTCTGAATAACGGCGTTGATGATGTACATGACATCGTCGACGGCAAGGATAATGAATGGTGCGTTGGCGTCGATAGGTTTGTTCAGACTGAGAGACAGTCCGCTCGGGTACTCATCCAACTGAAAGGCTTTCTCGACAGATCTGCGGAAAAAGAAGGCTGCCATGACATTATAAGGGGTCGCCAGTTTAGCCGTCACTTTACGATACAGGGTTGATTTGACAAGCACATCTGGCATGGCAAGGGGCGCATCCTCAGCAGCAACTGGGTCCTAGGATTATGTCAGTCATTGGAAATCCAAGGTGACGGAGGGACCAGGGCACTCACTCTGCATTTTCCTGCAATGAATCGGGTGTACAATGACCATCGTCCCAGCATCAACGAGATTTCATTCAAGAGACCGTCAATCTCCTTCATGTTGACACCTTCATCCTCGCTGTCCCGGCTGTTCGCGGGTGGCCCGATTGCAGGGGAAGTGACCCGTGGTGTGCCGCCTCGAGACTGCTGAGGCAGGAAACTCTTGACCAGGAACGAGAAGGGGTAGCTCTTGACATCTGTGAGCTTCCTATCAATGGTCCTCTCATCGCTCCAAGTGTCGATGATGATGCCACCTTGCACATCAGCTTCCATCTGGAGCCTCTCAATCACACGCACCATCCTGCCTGACCCGTAGTGCCGCTCGACCAAACCACCATGACCGTCCACGATTTGTGCAATGTGCTCGAAGAGTTTCGTGAGGGAGTTGGCATAGAAAAAGCCCTCTTTCCGACTGAGACCTCCCATGCCGTCTTTCAATGTTGCTCGAGCTGTCCCTGCAACGCCCTGACACACGTATCGGCCGTACACATCAAGGCCAACATCCGCCCTGCCTATCAACGGGAAAAGCTTGAAGAACCTGGTGACCTTCGTACCGTCTCCATCGCCTGCCGCTCGTTCAAACTCCCTTAGGAACAGTCCGCAAAGACTCTCCTTCGCATTCTCCAGGGTCACCCATGGAGGGTCGGGTACCTCGACACTGGGCACGATACTTGCCGCGAACGCACCTCTGATAATCTCATCCGGCACTTTGCTCGCCCTGTCGAGGTATGCTGCCGCAGCTTCCCAATCTTGCGGCGCCCCCATTGAGCCCACGACTCCATGAACACAAGCTCTCAACTCTGCAACCTGTTCGACCACTCTCAGTGTATCCTCCACCCTGCTCTTCTCAAGATCCAGCTCCTTGACCTTGTCACTCAGCCTTCCCGCGGTCTCTGCCGCTGAGGACAGCATGTTATTACTGATTGATCTAGTTGCAATCACCTGCGCACCTAATCCCGCGCGCAAAGTGTCCAATCTGCCGAGGTCTCTGGACAGATCTGTTTGGGATGCCACCAAGCCATCGAGTCGTGTGCATATCTTCGCTTCTCGCTCGTGGAGAACAGAGAGGGCGGTCCTCATCTCGGCTTCGGTCGAGGCATCTTGAATAGCTGGGTCTTGCGACGGCGAAAGGGCTACGTCGTCGATGCCCGCTCGGTGGTGAGAGAGGCCGTTCGAAGGTGCTGACATTGGCGAAGGGAGGGCCGGCACGGTGGCGGCATCGCACCCAGAGCTCTAGCCTCGGGTCCTTTCGAGTTGCGACTCCTGTCTAGGATTGTCTCTAGAACTTGGACAGCGTGGTGGTAGGCGTTTGTGGTGCTCGAATTGGCAACGTGGACTCTCTCGTGGCTCGGTGAAAGGGTGCTGGTTGGGACGTAGACAACTAGAGTGGGATGCAGGTGTAGTGTGGAGCTTCTCTCCATCTTCAACGTGGCCAGCCTCACCAGCTCAAAAAACGCTTTGAACTCCCTAGCTCATTCAGCGATTGTAACATACTAATTATTTGTGGTTTCGTTGCTGTTACGATGTAATAACTCAAAAGCGAATATTCTTATAATTCAGCAGCATCGCTATGCAAACCTCACAAGACAGCTTATCCTGACATGCAAATGTATATGAGCATCACGCCTCCTGTTCTTAGAAAGAACGCGTCTCCCGAGAGACCGTTTTATACCGCCTGACTGTACCCCGAAACCAAACGCCTTTTTCCATACTTGATATACTTCCGCAGCTCATCCGCCCAGAATACAGAACTACACAGCACAATCAGCCAGAACAAATCGCTCAGGTAGAGCGCCTCTGTCTGGAAGATCTCTTGTAGCCAAGGGAAGTAAATGACCAGCAGCTGGCAGAGCAGACTGAGTGATACAGCCCAGTTGAAGAGATTATTGGAGAAGAAGCCGACTTCTCCGCGCAGAATAGATTTGGATTCGGAGCGGCAGGAGAGTGCATTAAACATGTCGAAGAAGACGAAGCAGGTGAAGGTCATAGTGGTATCGCGACGAGTGACCATACCGTCCGCAAGCATCTCCCTCCGGTAGACCATAATTGTGCCGATCATGATAAAGGTAGCAGACTGGGCAACGCGCATAAGGACTGCCTTGGTGAGGACTTTGTCGTCGCGCCTGCGAGGCGGGCGATTCATGACATCGTGGTCTACTCTTTCGACGCCAAGGGACTGTGCTGGCGGACCATCCATAATGATATCTGCTGGGCGTTAGTAATATCCTAATATGCCGCTTTATAAGCAGTCAGACTTACTGATCCAGAGAATCTGCATTGCATTGAGCGGATTCTTGTAGCCGAAAAGCGTGCAAAGGAGGACGAGGGAAAGGCTCGCTGCACTTGTGCTTAACTGGAACGTAAGGAAGTTCTGGATGTTGTAAAAGATACCCTTGCCCTCCTCGATAGCGCGGAGGATTGTTGAAAAGTTGTCATCGGTCAGGATCATGTCTGCGGCCTCCTTTGCTACGTCGGTTCCATGACGGCCCATGGAAATGCCAATGTCTGCTTTTTTCAAAGCTGGCGCATCGTTCACACCGTCCCCAGTCATGGCGACAATGTCTCCACGAGACTGCAGAGCGCCGATAATCTTCATCTTGTGGTCCGGATTGGTTCGTGCGAAGATGACAGTATGTTGCATTGCCTGCGCAAGTTGTTCCTCAGACATCTCATCAACGTCATTACCACTTAGTACGGTTCGGGGGCCTTGCTCGCCACCGTAATGTCCGTGGGAGCCAACGTTCATTCCGAGCTGCTTGCCAATGGCTACGGCTGTTGACTCTGCATCTCCTGAGATCATGATGACCTTGACGCCACCCCTCATCAGTCTTCGGACAGCACGTTCAACACCTGGCTTGAGCGGGTCACTCATGGCGACGAGCCCAGCGAAGGCCAAGTGCTTGTAATTATCATCAGAGCCTTGTGGTAACGGGCTCGATGGCGCCTCGGATGCCGGTGTCCCAACCCGGGGAGGGGTCGTCGAGAATCTGCCCTTAACGGACTGAGAGACTGGGCCACTAGCAAATGCCAGTACGCGTAGTCCTTCAGAGGCCATAGCATCGGCGGATTGCATAGCCTCCTTCTTACCATTCGAGTCAAGAATCATCTCTCGTCCGTCACCGTCGATATACGTGTCACAAGCAGCCAGAACTTTCTCAACCGACCCCTTCATGTATGCATACTCCTTCTCTTCGTTGCTGTCTGATGCGACGGTTACGCCCATGAATTTGCGCGCAGAGCTAAAGGGGACCTCGCTCACGCGGTGACCCACAGACTCTCTCGCATCGTGTTCTTGGAACTTGTCGACCAGATCAAGCATTGCAACATCAGTGGGCTGCCCAACCCACCGTGTGCGTACTGACCCATCATTCTGAGCTGTTGACGAAAGAACAGCACTGGCGGCTGCTCCTGTGTCGGTGTATTTCTCCGACAGACGAGCATTGTTTGCGACGTTGCCAATCCGAAGGATTCTTTGAGGCGCTCCCTTCAATTCTGTGTTCTCCGGGTCAATCTCTCTTTCCAGGTCAACCGGAGTCTGCTTGCCAAAGTGCCACCATTTTACAACGGTCATATGATTCGTCGTAAGCGTGCCTGTGATGAGGCAGTCAGTCTAACAGTCCCAGCGAAGCCATGATTGGCACTCTTACCAGTTTTGTCTGTACAAACGACGTTCACGGAGCCGAGTGTCTCAACCTTGGGCATGCGACGAACAATAGCATGATGCCTAGCCATGCGGTGAACGCCGAGAGCCAGTGTGACGGTCACAATGATTGGAAGTCCTTCAGGAATAGCTGCGACAGCAAGAGAGATAGAAATGGTGAAGATGTCCAACAAGTTCTTTCCCTGTAGCCAACCGACGACGGATATCAAGCCAATGACAACAAATGAAAACTTGCTCAATTGTGTCCCGAGCTCGTCCATGGAAAGCTGGAGAGGGGAGCGGGGGCTCTCGGTACCAGAAACACTGGTCGCGATGGTGCCGAATTGTGTATGTCCGCCAGTCGCAAACACAATTCCCTGTCCATGGCCAGATGTGACGAGAGTTCCCATGTACACAACATTCGAGGCATCCTCGTGGCCCTTGTCGTCGTCTAGCATAGGAGACAGAGAGGATGGGGACGAGGGCTTGAAGTGGCTGAATGACTGAGTGAAATGGCGTCTAGATAGAGCTCCTGATTGAATCTTGATAGGCTCCGTCTCCCCTGTGAGATTCGATACATCCACAGTCAGGTCGCTGGCTTTGGTCACACGAATATCCGCCGGGATTCGATCTCCAGTCGTGAACAACACCAGGTCACCGGGGACTAATTGCGAAGCCATGACTTTCGCTGAGGAAGAAGCCATAGGGTCAAGGGTGACATTGGCGAGCTGGGTGCTGTCCGTCTTAGAATCGGGCTCACCAATAGGCCATGCATGCCCGGGAGGCGAAGCTTTGGAACCTTGGTTTCGAACAAGATGCGCAAAGTTGGGAACCAGGTGGTTCAACGCCTCGATGGACTTCTCGGATCGATACTCCTGTACGAAACCGACACTCACAACTATCGTCACAGCAACAGTGATGCTGACGGCGTCATCCTTATTCCCTAAAATGAGTGATGCGCCAGCAGAAACAAGCAGAAGGATGATCAGAGGTTCTTGGAACTGTTTGGCGAATCTCAACCATATTGGTTCGGGAGGGTCGTGGGGAATCTCGTTCGGACCATAGTCGCTAAGACGGTTCAACGCGTCTGTGGGGGAAAGTCCCTTTTTAAGTGATGTTCGAAGACGTGCGGCAGCTTCACTCGGAGTCATATAGGAATACTCGTCGGCAACGCTCTACAAGCCACAACATCAGTATTATTGGCATGAAACATGGGGTCTTGGTAGTCGACGCAACTCACTCTAGCGTGTGAAGAGGTCGTTCGGGTATGACGGAAAGGCCGGGTTGACCTGTCCTCCTCGGAGGCATCGCCACTCGGGCCTGTGATTGTTGGGATGACATTGGTGGGTAGCAAAGGCGCATGGCTGGAGCCCTTGCGATCGAGTGATGGCAGTTGCATCGTTAACAGCCTGGTTCGAAACAGGAATCACCGCCAGTACGGTCAAGCACCGGATCGGGGATCAGTCCAGCAGCCAGATCCGAATTGGGCGCGTCATGAAGAAGTTCTGGGAGCAAGGGGCAACCAGAGGACACGAGGTAGATCGGCCACCAGATTGTGTAGAAGCTCGAGCAATCGAGATCCGTGCGCCCAATTTCTGATAAAAGCGTGTTACAGATCGTGGCAGCGCAGGTCGTCCGGGAAGCCCCCAGTAATAGGGCATTCAGTGATGGCTGGCGCAGGATGAAAGTTGAACTGACGAAAAAAAGTGTTGGAAGTGGCTTCGAAGTGACAGAAGCAATCTGAGTCGTTAGGACAGCGCAGCAATTGGATGGGAAAGGCTGCAAGCGCAGGGGGGTCCAGTCAGATCGAGTAAGGTAGCGGACCCTTGTGCCTCTAGCGTGGTCGGGGCGGAGGTATCCAGTAAGGTAGTGCGTTAAGGTGAGCGTGTCCGGCTTCAGTAAGTAGGTACGTAGTACATAAGGACTGCAAATGTATATTTTAGCAGGACCTAGACAAACGCCATGCGGTTCTGCAAAGCTCAGTGATGGGTTCATAGGCGATTTCAGAAGAAGCGCCGTGAATTTAATACCTGTACTTGACGTCCATGGGCCAGAGACCTGTGCACTTCAGCTTCAGCACATGTCGATCGCTTCGATTTGCAAAAAATGTACCCTGGGTACGGACGCTGGCGCATGAACGAGACAACTGTTGATGGCAAGCCGTCTAATTACCTAAGGTATCTTGAGCATGACAGACCGAGGTGGTGTGGTGTTATGCCAACTACCTTAGCAGTGCGTTAGTAACTAATTTCGCTAGGCTCAGGAACATGGCTTTCGTGGACATGCCGAAGCTTCTCATGGTCCCTTCAACCCCATCCTTCTGGCAACCATTGCCTCCGCCGTCGCAAATTGAGGTGCATGCTTTGAGGATTACCTGTGAGGCATTGGGAAACGACCCTGTCCCGGTTGATCACTTTTACACGTGCAAAACCCCAAAGTTTCGCAATGGATCACTGGGGGGAAAAGGCATAACTATAGTGTAGTAACGTAATTCGTTTGGAGCTTATTGATGTCACTTACTGGCACCTTTTCGAGTGTCCAGGGTCGCGATCTTTAAAGATCTCGATGACCTAATCTATGGTGTGAAGGCGCCTTGAGACAAGCAGACATCTTCGGCAACAGATTATGTTCCATTGTAGCAACGACAGAATGGTTCTTTAGATGAAACCTCCTAAAAACCCAACGTAGAATGCATAGATTCTACATATAGTTCACCTGTCCAGGTACCGCACATAATTGAAGTAAGAATTGACTCCTTTCACCACAGTTGAATGCAAGCTATGAGGTACAACTTTGAGACCATCCTCTGGTTCAGGGTAGCGTCCCTCACGCTAGCCCAAATCCAGTGGAGTATGGCACGTGCATTTTGCGCTAAGCTCTTCCGGGGTCCTGACGAGCCACTTACGAGCCACTCTTGAGCCACTGTCTTTCCATGTTCCGTCTGCAGCACCGTGGCCCCAGCCACGCCTATTTCTCAGGCGGGTCCCCCCCCCGAACCCTCGAAACTTGGAAATTTCTGCTCCCACTGCCCGCCCCCCCCGTTCCGTCGCAAGCTTCCACCATCAACCCAACTGTCGTCCACTTTCCTCTCCTCCTCTGCCTTCCGCGTCGCTTCGAACCTCCTGCATTGCACTACTTTAATCGACTCTACATTTCCCCTGCGCGCGAAATTTGTTAATCTTCGCAACTCTTCATGAGTGCACTCTGCCAATAGCGCGCGTGAAGCATTGCTGACTCGTTTCGCTTCGCACGCTGGTTCACTCCAGGTGCCCTTGTTTACCTCGACAGTATACGTCTCCACCTGGACGCGCCGACACACGCCTCGCCTCAACCACATTCTGCGCGAATCCCCAACCCCTCCACTGTTGCCGGCGAACACATCTCTCCCCCCGGTCCTGGTGTTTGTTGAACATTAATTTCTTGACTGCTTGACTGCTTTCTTCCGTCTGTGAACTCGCAACCATGTTCTATTCAGCAGACCTCCTCCAGAAGAGCGGGCCTCTCGCCCGCGTCTGGATGTCTGCTAACCTCGAGCGCAAGCTCTCCAAGAACCACATTCTTCAGTCCAGCGTCGCCGACAGTGTCGAGGCTATTATCACACCGAATCAGGCCCCGATGGCCCTTCGACTGAGCAGTCAGCTGCTACTTGGTGTCGTTCGTATCTATCAGCGCAAAACGCGTTACTTGCTCGACGACTGCAACGAGGCAATGATGAAAATCAAGATGGTGCGTGAAAGACCTTCTCATGCATGACACACCCAGATGATTCTAATCTCAGCGTCGCAGGCTTTCCGATCAAGTGGTAATAACGACATGGCCGCCAGCATGCAAATACCCAACCGCGAAGCCCTTGTACTCCCAGACAAGATCACGCCCTACGATAACCTCGACTTGCCACCGCCACCGGATCCTTCGTGGTTGCTCTCTCAAGTCGACGAAGTTTCCGCAACTCCTGTTGGTCGAAAAGGCCGAGCTAGCAACCGCGATATCAATTTACAAGAAGACTTCGACAACAGTCAGTTCCTCCATGGCAACCCTCTTGATGATGACACGATCCGACCTATGGAGGATCTCGATCTTGAGCTTGATTTCGGTCTTGATCTGGATGATGGGCCCAGTCAAAGTATTGAAATGGGTCGAGACGCGCCTGCTGCTCGTGGAGTCGATGAGGATATGTTTAGCGACTTCGACATGATGTCTCGCGCAAAGGATGATGCTGGACGCGATCAATCTATCAACCTCGACTTCGGCGACGATGGTGTTCGTATTGCGGACAACGAAGGCGATATTATGATGGATGACGACTTTCAATTTAACGCAGATGATCAGTCAGCCATGCCCACCATGGCTGCCCGCCCTGATGCTCGCGCCAGAATATCCGAGTCTCCGCTCTCGGATATCGATGACGACTTCGCCAAGGCTGTAGAACACGAATACTCACGAAACCAGACTGATCTTTACGAACCCGAGGATGAGACCGAGCATACTCTTGTTCGAAGACCGCCTCAACGGGCAAAGAAGCAAAAAGTCATGGCACCTGATGAAGAGATCTCCCTGTCCAGCACCCATATCAAGCAGCAGCAGGCTGATCGGTCGAATATTCTCCGAGAGCCTTCGTTCATTCCCCGAAATCCCTACTTGCTCTCTCTGCTTGAAATGCAGAAGAGTGGTGGCTTCGTTACCAACATCATTATGGACGGTCGTAGTTCAGTCTGGGCACCAGAGCTGCAGGGCATGCTTGGTATGGACTTCAGGAGTGCAGGTGACCACAAGCGTAAGCGTGATAGTGGTGTTGCTGATGTTGAGAGCGACCCTGGCGCTAAGTCACCACGTCTCGAGCTGGGCGATGACACGGAAGTGGGCATCGACGGGCAGCTTGCTGGCAACCAGTCCGTCGCACGTGACAGCACCATCATTGGCCTTCCCGACGACGACGACGGTCTCGCGCTGGCTGAGGACGAGGGCATGGACACTCTCCCAGCCTTCGACGACACTACTGCCCCGCTTGTCCACCCCAGTGACAGCGGACCAGTGTCTCTTGGCACAAAGCACGCTGTGCACGTTCTCCGTGATATTTTTGGCTCCGAGGCCGCATCGAATGCTGAGAAGAGAAAGAAAGCGGTGATTCTCCAAGACCTCGTGCCAGAGCAGCGCACAACCAAGGCAGAGGCGACCAAGATGTTTTTCGAGTGCCTAGTCCTTGCAACAAAGGATGCTATCAAGGTTGAACAAGGACCTGGCCTGGGTGACCCCATCAAGGTCCGTGGCAAGCGCGGACTCTGGGGTGCGTGGGCCGAGCGCGAGGCCGGGGGCGAGATTCAGAATCAAGACGAACCCGAGCACATTGTCGCACAGTCCACGGCCGTTTCTGTCGGCGCTTGATGCCTGCGTTGCTTACCAGGTTGAGGCTATGAGATTGATTGTCATGGTCATCTTGTAAAGAGTATTGGATTACGATGCATTTCTGGATGAAAAGAGGCACAACAAAGCCGGCAACCGACCTTTTGATGGAACGAAAAGAAAATAAGGTTGGAGTTTATCAGGAAAGACAGCCGTTCGGCGTTACTCAGGCGTTAGGGAGATACCATCAGCCCTCGTTGTTTGTCAGAGGGGAAACTGACTTCGTTCGATTTGCGGCTTGAACACTTTACAAGGTGGCAGAGGCCCGATTAGGAGATGGTGATTCGGAGGATTCATGACAGCGACACAGGCTTTGGTGACGATTGGTCTTGGGGGAAATTTCTGTCTTTTTTGTATGTTTGGCGCATGAGAGACGCATTCACTTCCTCGAGGTTCGGGAGGGACATTCAGTTCTTCTTCTTCCTCTTCTTCTTGGCCAAGAAGGCCATTTTCATAGTTAGGTAGTATTCAAATGTCACTGACCATGGAAGATTCGAGATCATTCTCCTTTCTCAGATTCGAAAAGTCATCGCCTTGGATTCCTTAGGGATGGGTGTAGCCTAAGAAGCTTCCATGATGGTGCTCGTCCAGGAACAGATATGGGTCAAGAGTCTGTGGACACCTCCATATGCGACTGTTTATTGTATTACTTTATTTTGTCGCAAGATTTAAAAAGTTACAATAATAATAATAATTTTTTAATTTAAAGAATTATGCTACATTAGGTACTTATATACAGCACTGAGCCAATTACCAACGGGATGCATTGGACTACGATCTTTCTGGCGAGGGGTTCCAGAGGTGTCAACGTCCCTCTGCTGTTACGGCCCGAGGAGGAAACAGTATACATACTAGGATGATGGTCTAGAGAGAGCCCGCCGCTCTAACCTATGCTATATATACGACGCGATGCCACTGCGGCACTCTCGGATCCGTCTCAGGCATTAGAGATACGATAGTTCTTAAGACTAGGGATAAGGCAGCAATTCAACCTAGCAATCTCGCTATAGGAGAAGGCGGTTCCGCAGCGCACCCGACTCGCCTTCGCCTGCCAACACATCCTTAGAAGGTCCTTTTAAGGGATCAGTCCGGTTACCGATCCGACTCTTGTAGTGTAGTGTAGTCTAGAATCGAGAGCATATAGATAGGAGGCGCAGCGGAAGAACAGCGCCCGCACTGTGAAAGAGCGTTAGGGTTTTCATCCTGTCTGTACCTTAGAAAGGTGTTTCTCCTACATAGCTAGAGGTAAGAGCACTGCAGACCCTTCCCAAGGGCAGCAGAGTGAATAATATTAAGATTGTTATTCTTATACCTAATAGTACAAGGTGTACGATAGTATAAAGTAGCTCTTTTGGTGTGCACTGTACGTGTGTCCACAGACTTTTGACCTGTAACTTTACCACTCTGGCGTTCTGCCCCGCCGAAAGCCTTCCCCCACATTCTCTGAGGTTCAGACTACTTCCACCTCCTTCATTCAATAACGAAAGGAAACGACACGTCAAGCCACGCTTTAAGACATATATTGAACATCAAAGCTTGCTTACAGCCAGACAAACTCCGTTCAACTTACAGAATCAAGAAATTGCGCAGATACGATGCCACCTCCATCGCAACTTGCTATCGCAACTAGCTCTGTCCGCCGGCTGTTGAAGGAGGAATCGACATACCATCAGGAACTCGTCACCGAGGAGCAGAAAGTCAAAGACCTTGAGCAGCGCGTTCAGAACGGTGAGGAGGACGAGGATGGAAACGCGGAGTTCATTCTGAAGCAACACGTATGTAGATCTGCGACCCACCATCCCTCTTTTTGCATGCTTTTATCTATCTGGATATTTGAAGATGCTGACACTCGGGTTTCTTCTCCTTTTGAAATGTAGCGGACTGCCGTCGAGCAAACGAAAGCGGTGTTCGGACCCCTGAGGAAACGTATCGAAGATGCCGTTACGAGGTTGGAGGAGCAGATTGCTATCGGCGAGGAGAATGGTGCTCCGGAGGCAGAGCTGCAGGCCGCAAAGGAGGCATTGAAGGAAGGAAGCGCGGTTTCTCAATAATAGGGTTCTTGAGACTCGTAACACCCTCGGCCGACATGTATCGTTATTGGGAAGGGCGAAGCGAGACGAGAGCTAGTGAAGTGAGAAAGCTCGAGGCGGAAGTGTGCGCCTCTTTGACATCATGGATTGAAACTATCCCCAGATAATGCGAAAATACCCTTTGTTCACCTACACCTACAACGCCGTGCGGAAACCCTGTTCCCAATGCAACACGTAACTGAGCAGACTTAAATGGTCCTTAATTGTCGACCTCCATCTTGTCCCCGGTTGTGACCTCCCCAGTTTCTTCACCGCCACTCCTGAGTGTCTCTGTATCTTCGTCCCCAGCCATATCCACGTCCTTATCCGCCTGGTGCTGTTGCGCGCCTGGTGAAGGCTCGCGACTTTCTGCGCGGCTTGCGGATCTCGATGGAGGACGAAGGCTATCTGCATTGCCTGCTGCTGGAGTGCCCAGGCTGGTTGCCACGCCTTGCGGCGTGTATGTTTCATTCGTGGACTTCGAGGGTTCATCAACTTCGATTCGAGGTGTTGCGCCGTCAAGTCGGGGGGTCTGTTTCTGTGGTGTTGGTGCGCCCTCGGAATCAGCTCCCTCGTCCATACCCTCTCTCCTGTCCACTTCTTCCTTCTCGTCCCTGATCTGTGCCCGCAAGAGCATACCCTCGTCCATAATCCTGTTGAACTGATCTCTCCTCTCACCCCACGTGATGTTATATGCCTGGCTTTCTCTTTCTAGCTCACGACACTCCTCCTCCAGCTTCGCCAGATTAGCAATCTGTTCCTCCCGCGGCTTTAATAGCCTGTTTGACGTGATCTTCTCCGCAAGCTCGTCAAACTTCTTGCGCTGAGCCAGAGTAGCGCGTGCTGACTCAAGATGTTCGCGAAGCTGGACATTACTGTTCTTCACATCCTGACACTCGGCGAGAATGCGTTGCTGGTCCGCAGCATATCGTGCACGCTCACGAGCGTTTGCATCGTGGAGGAATTGCAAGCGCAGGATACTGCTGTCAAAGGCAGCGAAGTCGAATGTGATGTCGTCTTTCAGCTGGTCGTGGTTCTCTTGCTGCTGTTGTTGGGAAGCGCCCGTGGACTGAGGGCCATGAACTGCGGTGGCGACGAGGTTGGAAATGGTAGTCATGCGCTTTGTAATGCGCTTGAAAGGTCGTTCTTCGACCGAGAGCAGGCGAGCTTTGTGGAGGCTTTGTTCAGCCTCGGGGTCAAGGAGCTCCCAGGAAGCCATCATGCGCTGCGGTAGTCAGCCAGTGCGGAGGATTGCTGTGGAACCGAAGGCAATCGCCAAACCAAGCCTGATATATGGCGTTAAAGAGCTCGATAAAGCTAGATTTAATGTGTTCTTGGAGAGCTGCAGATGAGTGATGCACGGGACGCGATCTTCCATAGATCAGTCGTGGTCGCTCTTTGTTTGCACACGGCGGAGCCAATCACACCGCGTGCCGCCGTGACTAAGCACATCCGGCGTCAACTTCCCAGCCGTTTCCAACATCTGAACCTCTCTTTGATTCTTCCCATCTTCACACATCTCGTCTTGACGTTCTCCTTTGCTATCCCTCAGCTTAAGTGCGAATTTTTCTCATAGAGCGTTTAGCTAACCCGTCAACCCCACTTCCGAGTTATGACAGACGAAGAAAAAGAGCTTTTAGCCCGCATCGGCCAGCTTGCTGGTGAGTGCTCCTCAAACCTGCTTCCTGTGCGTTCCCCTAACTCTTTGCTTAGGCCAGATCAACCGTCACAAAAACAAACAGTCCGGAGATCGTCACTCACCGAATCTTCATGCTGCTCACCATCACAGTCCGTCCTGGCTTGTTTCAGAGGACTTTCCCTGAATTACTGACCCTCCCTAGGCAATGCCTACCAACCTCACCATCCACGACCGTATGCAAGTCAACACCGCATCGGACGCCCTCAACCTCATCGCCACCGAACGCTCCAGCTGAAAAACGGTACTTCGACGCCGCCTTCAGTCTCCAGTAATGCTGACAGCGGCACTGAGAGCACAGGCTGGGTCTCGAAGACGGACCGTCATCGTCAGCTGATTAATGCCGATGTCTACGCGAAACAGAGCCAGGAGAGGGCTAAGGCGATCGAAGAGACTAGGCAGCGCAATCTCAAAGCCCAGAGACGCGGCGAAAAGGCTCGCTTCAACGCGTACCTTAGAGATCGGTCCGCTCAGATTGGCGCTGGCGCCACGAGCACCGCGAATCCGGGACAGAATAACATCATCGTAGTAGAAGACATCAAGTTCCGCGTTATGGATGGTGGGAAGAAACTTCTCAAACTCCCTGGTGCGTCATTCGCCTCGACGCATAAAAGAGTCTGGTATTCACGAATTCTAGGTGACGCAAACGCGGGATTACAAACTCCAAAGACCGTCACCGTCGCGGGAGTTCAGTTCCACCGCACGAAGACGGGTAATCTAGTGGCCAACAGGGTCCTCAAAGAACAAAGGTATGTACTGAGCTTCTGTTTGAGAGCCCGCTAACAACCGCAGACGCTCGGGAGTGGTTAAGCTGGACCAGCTTTGCAAGATCTTCTCCATGACTGGTAATTCGGAATCCGGACCAGATCGCGAGACCAACACCTTCGGGGCCTCGCGACAGGCTAACGCCTCAGAAAACCCACTAACACTTTTCTCACAGGTTCTTGTCACAAGGGTACGCGGTGTCGTTACGTTCACGACCCGCAGAAGGTTGCCGTCTGCAAAGACTTCCTGAAGGACGGGAAGTGCGCAAATGGCGAGTCTTGCGATCTGTCTCACGAACTGACCCCTACCCGTGTCCCCAACTGCCTGCATTTTGCCAAGGGCAACTGCATGAAGGCTGACTGCCCGTATACTCACTCGAAAGCATCACCAGGTGCCCCCGTCTGCCGAGCCTTTGGCTACTACGGCTACTGCTCTAACGGTGCGGATTGTACCGAGCGACATGTGTTCGAATGCCCAGACTTTAGCAACACTGGCCGATGTAAGAACAAGGGCTGTAAGCTGCCGCATCGTGAGAGGGCAAGCGTCCTCCGCAACCAGAAACAGGATGATGATGACGAGGAGGAGGACATCTCGAGCGATGAGGAAGAAACACACTCCGATGACGTCGACTCGGATGCAGTCGCTGAGTTCATCGAGGCGGACTCGGATGACTCAGACTTTGAGCATGCCAAGGACTTTATCCCTCTATAGGGGACAGATCTTGGCTCTAGCATCCGGTCGAAAGTTGTGCTCGTTGTTTCTACTCTTGACGAAGAAGAGACCCGTGCTCTTCAACAGTATTACTACCTTCGGCAGCTGGGCGTTAGGAGCCTTTGCGAGACAAAGCCGACGACGAAGGATAAGAAAAAGAAGAGAAAAAGAAGAGAAAAAGAAGAGAAAAAGAAGAGAAAAAGAAGAGAAAAAGAAGAGAAAAAGAAGAGAAAAAGTAAAAGAAAAGGAAAAGGAGAAAATAAGAACAAGGATGACCTGATCTCCAGAAACGGAATTCAGGGAAGATTCGCCTGGGAGCGAATGTAGGTAGATGCCTCGCCTAGAGCGACCACTGGATACTCTCTTGAAACAGTTCAAGAGCGGACAGAAGAAGAGAATAGATGATGGTCTGGGAACCTCTGGCGACTGAGCACCTGTGATTTTATTGCTGGAAGAAGCACGTTTTCACCTGATGATAACCCTTATGCAACTGAAAACCATGGCCCCCACCACGCGATGCCGAGGCGCGAATGCAGATGATCTCCATGGAAGCTTTGCCTCCCCTCCCTCACTCACCCACCCCGCGACGACCGACTGAGCCCTTGAGCCCCTCAGTACAATGGCTAGCCCCTGACGAAAAGGAGGGACGCCGAATCTACTGGCACCCACGGTACTGTACCGTGCAGCAACGCATAGACCACCACGTTGGGTCAAAGTATCGAGTCCATTCGCCATCGTCACTCCCTCAGCAGCCGCCGAGACCCCGCCACTTCACCAATTGATGGGCTTACCGGTACACTCCCTCCTCAGCCAACGAAGAATGACACTCTGCATCTAATAGTACAATCTCCACGACCCTACGAAAAGGTGACACTTGCTGCTGCACTGCCCGACTCAGCCTCCAAGGAAACCATCGGCGCGCAGTCAAACGAAGCGCATGGGACGGGAATAGTCAGCATCAGCCTCGTAATAAGACGCAAGACGCTGCAACGAAGAAGAAGCCCCCCAATATTATTTTGATTATTATTATTTTTGAACGGTGCTTGAATTTTCCCATACATCTTCGAGTATCCTATATTTTTACCTTTGCCATCTGGGAGTTATGTATTTCATTGGCCATCTACTATATCATCATTAAGCCTCAGCGTTTTGGCACATACCTACTGAAGCCCGCTATCGAGAAACCGAGGCAAAACGCAGAAAGCCAAGATGGGCATCCGGGACATCCTCCGAAAGAGAGACCAGCTTGGCGACGACAACGACGCTTTGAGAGAGCAAGCTGTGCGCGACCTCTCGGGTCCTCAGTTCACCTTCATCCGCTCCGACACGTTCGGCCAGGAACGCATCGAACCGCCCAGTTTCCCCCTGGACAACGACAAACACCACCTTTCCGCCCAGGAACCACAGCGTCGCAGCCGTCTGAGCCTCGATGTCTTCCGTTCGAACCGCTCCCGAAGCGCTTCCGTGTCCAGCCAGACATCCAACTCCGGCGGCGGCGTCGCCCATCTGAGTGTGGAGGAGGAGGAGCAGAAGCGGAAGAAAAGGTTATCGGAACGGTTACACCTCACCCGCCACACGGGATCGAGCGACAACGTGCCCCAGAACCTACCGGAGATCCGCGAACCGCTTGACGGGCAGGATCAAGATGCGACCGAGTCGGCTTGGGAGCAGAGAGCCACGATCCTGGCCGGACAGAATGACCTTGTGAGGAGCAGGCCTTCGACGCCGGACAGGAGCCCTGGGAATAGTCCGCCGCAGCAACGGCAGGGGGGCGCAGCTCGAGCCAGGTCCGGCAGCAGAGTGACGAGTTCGAAGCAGACGGATGACATGATCCAGGAGGCGATCCGGTTGCATGAATCAGGTGATCTGGCCAGGTCGACGAACCTGTTCAAGCAGCTGGCGGATCCAAACGGGGCCAACAACACACTCAGCCAAGTCCTCTACGGACTTGCCCTACGGTACGCAAGCCAACTTCACGACAGCATCCCCCCGCCGAGCACCGGATTAGTTATACTGACAAACGGAGCAGACACGGCTGGGGCTGTGAACCCGACCCTGCCAGCGCAGTACAGTACCTCTCCGCCGCAGCCTCCAATGCCGCCCTTGTCGAGCAGGCGGCTCTCCAGGCAGGGAACAAGAAAGGCGGCGCTCTGAAAGGCGAGCTCGTCCTCGCCATCTTTGAGCTGGCCAACTGCTTCAGACACGGGTGGGGGATCCCAAAGGATGCTATTGCAGCGAAGCAGTATTACGAGACTGCTGCGAATCTCGGTGATTCAGGTATGTACGAATCTGTCTCTGAAGAACCAGAGGCCTCCTCTCTCCCCCCTTTCGCAACTTCATCATCTTTTGGCCGTCCGGTCTCTCGCCATGCTTAGACATGCGATAGTCCAAAGGTTCCAAACAGAAACAAGAGGAACTTACATCTCTTCCTAGACGCAATGAATGAAGTAGCGTGGTGCTATCTTGAAGGCTTCGGCTGCAAGAAAGACAAAGTCAGTTCCCCCCCCCCCCCTTTCTCTCTCCCTTACATGAGGTTAGTCCGAAGCTGACAACCTATATCTTTCGGTATACTATAGCATGCCGCAGCAAGATATTACAGACTAGCCGAGAAAGCAGGGAACAAGACTTTGGGTAATAGTTGGTGAGTTCCCCCCCCCTGTTTGCTAGAGTTCCCATGACCAAAGAATGCCTGTGCTTGTTGCGCCAGGAAAGAGAAGGGAAAAGAGCATGAAAGATCATCATCATCATCATCATCATCATCATCGGTAAGACACTGACTATAACGCAGGATCTGGAAGGATAAATATGACCCTCCTAGAGAGGGAAGCAAGAAATAAAAGGCATCGTCACATATCTTACCATTTCAGCAATCACATCCTTCTTCACATGTTCATACATACATATTTACCAGTTAAAAAATCTTGTAGTCTGTCATTTCTGCGTGCCTTTTTCCTCTCATCCTTTGAAGCCCCTTCGCATCCGCCTAAAGAAGGCACCTCACAAGTTACCCATCACCTGCCTCCCAACCACCCGCTCCGCATGCTGTCTGAGACCTGCATTTAAGTAAGACCTGCAGCTATCACATATGTGCTCCTCCATCCATCCATAGTGAAAACCCTCTGCGCCGCACACCGACCCCTCTTTCTTTGGGATCACGAGAAGGTCACTAGATGCAGCCAATGCCTTAGTTGGGGCCTAGCCGCTGATGCAGGAAGTCGTGTCTGCAGTGGCAATATGGCGTCACTGGACAAAATGCTCACCCATTTCGCACTTTCAGTGTCGTGAAAAGATGCCATAGGGAAGTCGATTGCAGGTTCAAGATCGAATTATGATTGCAGGACAAAAGAAAAAACCTAATAAACTAAGGGCGACTTTCCTCACAACTACAAGAAAGGGACACCGCAGTTGACACCGCAGACTCTGTGGGAGCCTCGGCAACACCTTTGCCATGCCTTTCAATGCCTTCGCGTGCTCGGGAAGCCTCCAGGAAGGGAAGAAAACCAGCCAAGAGTAGGAAGTAGAGACCTATTCGTTTCATGTCTTCGTCACAGTTCGTCTCACAGTTCGTCTCATTGGTTTCATGATATCGCTCCGTCCATTCATTCGTTCATCATCAAGCCCAAGACCACGAAACCCATCAATAATGCTCCGATCCCCATCATGCGAGCGACGTGTCACAGCGCGCCACCATTATGTGTGCGATAATGGTGTGAGCCTGTCTCCTTCATTCCATACCCCTTCCATTCCTCCAAGAATACAAGACAAAGCACTTGTTGGACTGTTCCCTTACAAGAGAAAGATCTGCAGAAATAGGTTGTCGGTAGGGTGACTGGGTACGGCTCTGCCGGCAGGGCGAGATCAACACCGAGAATATGGCCAAATTCAATAAATTCCAAAACTCCTGCTCGCTGGCTGAAAAGTTTCATTCATGTTACCAAAAAAGGAACAGGGAAAAATCCAAAATCAATCGAATCGAGAAAGCTGCGAAATCCCGTGAGAGGGGGCAAGACGGCCATTGTGCCAAAGTCGTGGAATGCGTGAGCGAAGTGTTCTGAGGGGAGATTGCGAGGGAGCGGCCCAGCGGGTGTATTCGTGAAAAGGAGGCAAATAAACAGAGTCTGTGAAACAAATCGCATCCAAAATCAAGTCGTTAAAATCGTCATCGTGAGACATTTCTGTATCTTCAATTCATGTTTTCGTAGCGGCATCGCGCTGCTGCGCGTTTTGTGCGTTGCACTCGGCAACCATCTTTGCAAAATTGCGGACGACGTCACCGGGAATCTGATCCCACAGCAGAGATCGGGTGTACACCTCAGCGGCGCCTTCGTGCTTATTCGTCATGCGCATCGCCGCAAGTGCGTCAGCCAAGTTCCGTCGACCCTGGCTCATGGACTTGGGAGGTGCGTTCTGGAGGAACTCTTGGTCGTTTACACCGTTGTACTGGGCAGCGGACAAGGAGAAGATGTGCTCATTCGTCTGCTCTTGGGTGGGCTGTGTCAGGCTGTCACTGAAATCAACCAGAGTGGACGGCTGAGCCCTGTCTGCAACCTCGGGGATGCTAATGGATGGATCAGACCAACTGGTAGTCCCAGAAGGCTGAGGAGCGAGGGGTTGCATCGAGCTGGGCGTCTGCGCAACTCCAGCATCCTTCAGGACAGTGTTAAGAAGTGAAGCCGAGGCAGCGCGGACGTCATCCGATACGGCTGGGATAGGCTGAGGGGTCCTGTTGGATAGGACGAAAGCGCCTACAAGGAAGAGCATGAAGAGCAGACCACCAGGTGGCGAGTTCTTGTCGTTGCTGCTGGCAGTCTGGGGTTCGCCCTTCTTGGATGGGACCAAGGCTGTCGTGGGCTTTGTCTCCTGCTCTGGCTCGACAGGGTAGTCGTGGATGAATTGGCCTGCGTCCCATGCACCAGGCATGTTCATGTCCTCGAAACTACCAAAGCTCTTGCTGAACACATTTGTCTGAGAAATACTTGCGGGCCTGGAATCCCGCTCAAGCTGTTGAATATGCTCGGTCAACACGCCAACTCGTTTCCGGAGCTCGGCAGTCTCAAGAGTATGTGCACGGATCATCTCCTCCTTATCGAGATTGCTGCTCTCAACGAAATCAGCGTAAGCTTGCTTCTCCCGTTGTAGCTGCTCAACCTCCTTGCGTAGCTGCTCGTTGTGCTCCGCGATGGTCTGATACAGCTGGTTGAAGTCTTTCTTCTCCTCCTCAAGACGCTCAGTGTGCAGCTTCTTGCGCTGACGAGAGTCAAGGGCTGCCTGCCGATTCCTCAAAAGCCGTTTCTGCTGCTTCAGCTCTTTGATCTCAGCCTCGTCCGTTGACATGGCAATGAGAGAGTCGATATTATGCAGGTTACGGTCAGCGGGGATGTCGAAGCGAGCGTTCTTCTTGCGAATGCCATCTCCTCGACGTAGGTCATTGTGTCCACGCAGAGGAGGACTCTCTGGCCGTGCCCTCTTGGCGCCCGAGCCTGCCACCAAATTGCCTTGTGGTGAGGTGGGCAAAGACGGATTTCCGGATGGGATACTGGAGAACAAGTGGCCGTGGTTCGAGAAAGGATTGTGAGCAGCAATGGAGCCGTGCATGCCAGTGTCAAAGTGCTGGACCGGAGTACCAGAACCCGAGTTGGTCGTTGCCATGGGCCACGAAGAGCCAGGAACCATGAAAGGGCCGGGTTGAGCATGCTCCAGGTTGACGAAAGAAGTAGCCTGGTTCTCGAAAGGGTTGTTGGACGGCACGGACTGCATGTCGACAGGCTGCGGGGAGAAGAGGGAGTGAGCAGGCATACCGACGAAGGACTCTCTCCTGCTGTCAGCCATGGGGGGCGATAGTTCAAGGCCCGAGTCTATAGCACTGTGGTCAAGGAGGCTGTCATCAAGGATGCCGGATTCCTCTTGCTTGAAGTACTCTTGTGCCTGTTGAGTGTCCACACTCAACGGCGCAGCGCGATACTGGTGGTGTTGGTATGGAAGAAATTGGGAGACCATGCTGCAGGTGTGAGATAAGAGGCGTACAAGTTGAGGTGTTGAGATCCAATTGTACAGCCCTGGCTGATATAGTTGCAAGACTAGATTAGCGTCTGAGGCGAGCAAGAGGTGCTGGGCGAGATCGGATCCCAAACAACATATGCAGCAGCAGGAGGATATGCAAATGTGTGGTCACAACAGGAGGCAAAGATGAAGAGGGGTAGAATGGGCAAATGGCGCAAAGAGGATGGAAGAATGGGGTTCGCAGCATACAGTATGCAGAAGCTGTGCCCGAGGATAGGAAAAAGAACTGATGAAGAAGAGTGAGGAGAGAGAAACAAGATGTCCAAGAAACGAAGTCAGGATGGGCGATTGAGGAGGAGAGGAGAGAAAAGTGAGAGGGAACTGACGGTGTAACGCGTTTGCGTGGGGAAGCGAAGGATGATGAAGAAGAACCCAGCCCAGCCAAGAAACAAGGGCCAGCGCTAAACGGTAGCAGCTGAGGAGATAAAAACAGTGGCAGGGACAGTGAATGCAGGGCAGGGCAGAACAGGACGGAGCAGAGCAGGGGGGGAGGCGGGGGGGGGGGGGGGGGGGATTGGCTGGCAGCAGAAGAGAGACACACTTTTGTTCAGGTGCCATTCAAGCTCGGCTTTGAAGACCAGAATGACCCAGACTCGGGCGCTGCAGCCGCAGGTAACGGGACGGAGCGATGCAGGCAGGCAGAGAACAAACAATGTCGGCTTCAGAGCTAGTGACAGGAAAAGGCGAGACGTAGGCCGACGTAGGTACAGGAGGGTGGTGAGACAGGTACCGAATGTTTGGTGCTTACCAGGGTGAGCGACAAGGGACGCGGCTTGCGGTACAGAGCAGCTAGTTCTAGCTACCGGTCGATCCAGACTCCAGACTCGGCAATGATGACAATTAGTGGTAGATTTCAGCAGAGATATGCCGAAGAAGTTCAAGAAGAAGTTGGTGATGAAGATTGACCCAGAGGTGCACAGACCGGACAAAGCCGGGACGAAAAAGAGGCCTTTGGTTCGAAAACGAATGTGCAAATGGGATGAGAGGGACAATGACGAAAGACAGCGAAAGACAGGAGTCGACTGTACTGATCGAACAAGGTCAAGTCAAATGAGTAGTCGCTAGTAAGTAGCTTGTGGTGTCGAGTTGACCAAGGTAAATGCAGGCAAACTTTGGGATGGTTGCAGCGGCACGGTCTTTTGGTTGATGATTGATGATGAAAGAGGAGGGTGGCTCTTCGAATTATGTAGGATGCCGCTGGTGCGGTATGTGTACGGTATTGATTGTCAAACAGCCAGCCAGCCAGCCAGTCGATCAGTTGAAGGATGTGACGACTAGCAGGAGGAAGGACATCGGGTCGAGTCTTTTTGGTCTTCTCTCGTTAACATCTCTGATCTCCTTCATCGATCTGGTGCCCGACAAGGTCCCTGAACCTGACCGGGGCTTGTTCCTAACTTAGGTTGTTTTTAGCAGTCACCGTCCCAAGTCACCCTTAAGTCTAGGCCAGGCCATAAGTGATACAAGGTACGCGGCAAAGTGGTGGTGGAGTCACCCACTCAGAGGTACCACTTTATCTGCCAGTGCCAGCCTCTGACTTAGCTTCCCAAGAGCCTCGCGTTACCAACTGTAACTACAAGCCCTGGCCCTATTCACCGTCTTGGTTTCACCTCCGACCTTCTGCTCGACCACTGGCACTGGTGACCGCATCCTTTTGCCGTTCATCCATCCACCATCGGACCAGCACCCGGCCCATCACAGCGGCCAAGTTCCATTTCATCACCCTCAACTGTATCTTCGCAGCCTGTCCATTGAAATGATGCCCAAGGGCCTTGACACTGGGTTGCCTCACTCAGATATCCCTCCTCCGGGGATTCTAAGCTCCTCGTTGCTCGTGGCCAGGCTTGAACGGCCTGCTGGTGTACTGTCCTGGTAGATTCAATCATTACTCGTCTGCTGGCGCCAATACACCGCACGCACACCCTCTCCCAGACCGCCCGTTTGAACTCTCAGAACAAAGAATGAATGGATGTGCACCGCCACGGACCATAGACTTAGACGGCCCACTCAGCACCAAGAGCGGCCCGTACAAGGGAGCAGCCGTTTGAGCTAGACAGACAAGCGAAGGCAGCTTTTTGCGGGAAAAAGGTGGTTGATGGTGCAAGCGACTGGCTGTCATTCAATCTGCACTCTGTTCTGAGAGCTCATGTCCAGAGAAGCATTCCACACACACACACACACACACACACACACACACACAACGCGCGCGCAAGTTTGCTACTTACTCCTGCCACACTGATCCTCAGAACACAAGACACCACGCGGCATGTCCCTCATGATCATGATCGCCAGACACGCATCACACACAGGAATAGAGCAGGCAACACGACTTCTTTTTTTGAAGCAAACCAAACACGGCCACTAACAGCCGTCCGAATGTGTCCACCCGCCCACACAGCCTGGCATTTCCTGGGTCCCCTCTCCCCCACGCTCCGCTACGAAGAGACACACGACAAAGCCATGAGTAGATGCCCAGATCGCGTTTACCGCTGAGAGCCATGATGTTGTCATGTCCGGGTCCAACCTGAGAGGGGAAAACCAGCCATTGTATCCGTGTCCAAAATAGTGGCGCAACTCTGAGACATCGTCTAGCCGAGCTTCAGCAGGGAGAATAACTCTTCTAACTTCCAAATTTCAGCTTCCAAAGTACGAGGCTGTTGCGGCAAGATATCCCTTTGCTTCAGCCTCCCACCTCTGTCTGCCCTTGGAACCTGGGCAGATCCACCTGTCTCTCTTCGACCACAGGCATCAAATCGCTAGCTCCAAGCCTCTTTGTTTGTCTCTGTCGTGTCTCTCCCAGCACGCAACCGCCCTGCCTCGGCGCTCCCCCGACTGGGTTTTGACTGACTCTGATGCAGGCTGGGGAACTTGACAGCTTCAACGTTGTGGACAGTGACAAATATTGGGCATCAACACTCGTTCCTCTCGCTACGCAACCAACTACCTATCCTCGCGCCCACATGCTCAAGCCAACTGCGAAAGTATTGTCGCTGCCCAACGTCGGGAACCTACTGACCGCTGCCCGCGTACTCGTAATACCTTGCTGACCACCCCAGGCAGCCCTGTCTCGGGGGCACACCCTTGCTCCTCTCTAGCTCTGCAAACTCTGGTCAGCCAGTAGATGGCTCCCACTGACTGGTGCTAAATAAATCCGGATCGTGACAGGT
This sequence comes from Sarocladium brachiariae, assembly GCA_008271525.1. Lineage (NCBI taxonomy): Eukaryota > Fungi > Ascomycota > Sordariomycetes > Hypocreales > Sarocladiaceae > Sarocladium > Sarocladium brachiariae. Next base: position 539,835 of record RQPE01000002.1, read on the forward strand.
TCCCCATCGCCAAAAGATAGAGCTTGGCTCGCATCCCACGCCTCTGTGGCGCTCGACTCCTCTTTCATGGCCTGAGAGGAGATCATGCTCACATCTGCTTGCATTCTCGGCGATCCTAACTGCACCAAGAAGTTCTATCGATGTTACCTGACTACTGACTTGACCCGACGCAGAGACTTGAACGGTACCCAGAAATGAAACTTTTGCGAAGTCCACCTGACCCAGTCCATCTGACTCCCAACCACGGTCACTCAACCATCTCGAGGACCAACCCGTGTGTTGGCTTTAGTCTCTTCCCTGGCCAATTACATTATTCCAGGATATCTTTACGGCATTATTGACCATTCAGCACTCTCAGAATCCAGGGAATGCCCCCGCTCTCTCTCTTATTCTACTATCATTTCTCTTTCTGCCTCTGGTCATTCGCCAGACAGTTGATATGGGATGCGATGCCCTCATATGGCCGACCCTTCTTTCATAGGCCAGATATCTGACACCCGATTTCCTTCATTCCTATCTGTTCTTCGCCCCTCATGAAACACTATCTCCAGGCTGCACGCAAGAGACAGAAGGGTGGATGATAGCCAGTTCCCACTGCAAGACGCTCTCCCCAGCCACTCATCAGCCTGTCTCCCAAGGTGGCCGCATAACAGGCCGCCTTCCTTTCATCTACCACTCCTCCATTCCTACGCCTGTCTTCCTCGCCCCAGAAAGAGTCGGTGTGCCTCTTCTGCCCAGCAATTCGGGCACCGAACGGAACGCCCATCCGGCACTTCCAGTGAGGGTGTCGTTTCCTACCCATAGCCAATCGCCCCCCTCATGAGGGCTCTCCTCCCCATCACATGGAGTTTTGAACCCCTTGATGGCGTTCCGTGAACTTCTCGAGCCATAGCGAATCGGAGGAGCAAGGCGGCTTGCTGCCCAACGTGATGAGACAACGCGGTTTTACTGCCGCATTCTACTTGGTGCAGTTTAGATCGATTCTGAAGTGGACAGTGACGCCCCAGCAGCAACGACGCATCTTCCTCTTATCCTGATTTGCTGTTCTGTGACGACAGGTCTGTTGTAAGATACCCTTGTTGGTTCAGCCGATTTTATGTCCTTTCCCTCGACACCGATTTGGACCTTTCTCGACGGCGGCAGGCAATATGGGGAGCCGCTTGCGAGACTATCCTAACACCTCTCTGGTCTGTCTTCACCGCTCGCGCCAGGCTAGACACGAACAATATGCACATGTTCTCCAGTTCACGAAGACATTTTCTCATCAATGCAGGTACAAGCCAGCCTTCATGTCAATTGCATGAGCATGCACGCGGCAGCGGATCAAATCACTGTAGAAGCATCCCCTAATGACGCGGTCTTACCGATGCATCCACGTTGTGTTTATTTTCATCCCTTATTGGGTCATTCAGGTTTTCTTTTCCCCTAGACCGAATTCTGTAGGCAATTCTTTTTAGCTGTGCCTTGTTTTCTTGATTTTTATTCCTTTTCTCCCTTTACTTTTTACCTTTTTTTTTTCTTCTATTCGGCACAACCCTTGTCAATGATTCAGAAGGGCGGTCAAATCAAGCATGGATCTTCTTCGACCTAGTAGGAGCGGTGTAAGAGTCAACACTTCATAACAACCGTAAGGGAGACAAAAAAGACTCCGAAAATAGATCAGAGTGGTGAGAAACGGGTTTCATGTCTAGAAATCTTGTCATCCTAGAGGAAAAGATCGGAGTATCATCCCTCGCTATTGCTGTCCCGCTGTTTCGGCAGCTTCGCCCATAATACAGCCAGAGCATTCCTCCGCTTCAGGGATGATCCCAGTCCACGAGGCTGAACAATGTTCCTCCAGTTTCGATAGTTCAAGAACCCAAAAACCAAGAAGTGAAATAGTCTTTGCTAGCTCCTTCAAAATACAACTTTCGTGTGTGTTTTGACTCTTTTCAAAAACAAGGGGCTGGGAGAAGGGCAATCCAATGAATCGTGGAAAACCTCGGCGAAAGATTTTAGAGGTTGGTCATCGTGGTGATCGGCTGTGAATGAGGGTGCAAGGGAGATCATGGCATGAATAAAGGGGTTAATGTGATTGATGTTATTGAGCAGGTAGAAGTTCGATGCTGTAGTCATGGAGACATGACTTCACCGTTGTCGAATCACGGATGAGCCTTGCCAGGCCATTGCGCCTGCATGCTGGCACGCGCATTCGTCGAGCTTCAGATCGTCCCACCTTGCCGCGAGGGAATTGTTGCCCAATGACACCTGACTGTAGTCATATTTGACTCATCAAACTTCTCATGGTACAGCAAGCCCTGTCTCCTCCAGCAGAGCATCCTGTAGATTCTCCGGACCGAAACGTAGTCCAGGGTGGATGTTGTACTCCTCTTGCAACTATCTTCAAGGTCACCCTTTCGTAGATAGGTATGACCTGCTGCTTCCGAATAGGTGTAAGGTTAGCTTCAGATGATGGAGAACAGCGTTGTTTTTAGTAGTTGAGCTCATGATTCTCTTCATGTGTAAACGATACAAGTGAACCATAAGTCTCTGAGCAAGTTGCAAGAGGTCATCGTCTAGGGCGGCAGATGGACATGTTTTCTTCACATGTATGATGTTCAGATATGAATGGGAATTAGACAGCTAGCCCGCAGAGCCTACGATAATCTCGATAAATGCTCATTTTGATGCAGTCGTTGCGTCAATAGTGAGGCTGTCCGAACAGACCTGCCGGCGAGGACTTCAACCTTAGAATATCAAGCCATCGCAGTCAAAGTATTATCGTCACTTATATCTGGAAAACTGAGCCAACAGAGCTTGTAGTAGTGAGACTACAATGTATCGGCGAAAGAACGATAATAGGTATCCTCTCATGCTCATCAGTCAGAAACCTTCGGTTCACAGAACATGGTCTAGCATCACCAACCCCTGAGCGATGGCTAGAAACTCAATATCGGAGAGAACAAACAGATTGGAGACCAGTGACTGTCAGCATACTGGTCAAGAATCCTTGCCTCGTCTCCCTAATTTTCCCTCCCGCAGTTAATCGACGGCGCCATGCCTCCCGCGGGCCCAGGGCGTTTCCTTTGCCGGCGCTTGGGAGACAAAAAAAAATACGCAAACATCAAACCACCTCGCTACATCATCCAGGCCAAAAAAGTCTCCTTTCATCAGACCAAAGCTGGACGAGTCTACAAAAACTGAACAGAGCCTCCTAAGAAAATAAAACATCGGAGTGATCGTTTTCCTCGGTTTCTTCGCCTGCTCTTGGCCATCTGTCGGCCCGATTCGCGATCTTCTTCCCATGGCGAGGCGAACGATGACTTCCCTCGCTTCCCTCGCTTCTCTCGCTTAATGGGGAGAGATTCATTCTCATCAGTCGCTCCTTCATACACCTCTATAGTCTACCTTCTAGTCTCGGCACTTCTCTCGTTGTGTGCATCACTGTTACCGGTCGAAGCCGGGCCTCTTACAAAAGGGAAGGCAAACATCCCGTGGCTGTAGGCGAGGTCCAAGCATCACATTCGCAATACTTCTCTGGGAAACCCTTGCGCGTCCATGAGCACTGAGTTCCCAGATTGCTGTTCACTCATCTCGCTCAGGGTTTGACAGATCTATGTACATCCCGAAAGCCAAACGCTTTTGTACTTCTCTCCCTCGCCCCCCCTTCCCTCCCAAGGCACACACTACCATTAACACGAGCTTCGCGAACGGAAAAATTTCGATCTGCTACTCTCGAAACCTTCACCGCACTTGTCCCGGACATAGTGTGAAGAAATCAGGGCCTGGAGCCCAGGAATCAGCCAAAGAGAAGCAGGCTGAGGAGGTGAGTGGCTCCCCTCTCAGAAGAGATCACCGTCACACAGCAGGACGAGAAACCCTCGGCAGATTAATTGCCCAACACCGCTATTTTCCCACCTGGCTCGCTCCTGGGGCTCCCCGAGTCCTGTGTATCCGAGAGAACCGGGACTCTGGGAAGACAGGACATGGGCGAAGGGGTAAAGGGCAAGGCCATATATCAACCCCGAAACTTGGGAAGATAAGCTGAATGTGGCTCGAGTATATTCTAATGTCTTCTTCCGGATAATAGCCACGATGAAGCTATCTCACTTTCCAATACTCATACCCGCCTTCACTGCTAAAGTAACTTGCAAAAACCCCCCGTTTTCCCTCTCTAACGTCTTACGTGGACTCACCATCAATACTTAGATCGAAATTGACACTCCCCTCGGAATCACCCTTCTCTCCTCAACATACCGTTTCTCCCGCGCAGTGGCTCGATCAAGTCCGCACCAGAATATCCCTATCGGCTGCATGCCCTATTCCTGCAAGGCAGCGATTACATCCGCCTCGACCCGAACGAGCGTCACGTTCGTCTCGATGTTCGTGCCACAGCTCAGGATACTGACACACGCGCCCTGTTCTCATTGAGCTACACAGGCGTGGTGGACATGACGGGTGATGCTGGCCTGGTGATTCGAGGGGATGAGCATGCGCATACGACGGATTTCGGAAATGCTTGTGAGTCCAACAGTTCCTCGAACGGCATAAGTCCGTTGGTAAATCGAAGTTCGAGGCTAACACGTGCTTGCAGTTGTGCAAGTGAGGTTTGAGACTGACGAAAAGTATCTCAAACCAATCGAAAACAAGTTGTACGTCGGTTCCGGACGCTTCATTGTCGAAGAAGGCAAACCTATCGTCGTGGAATACAAGATCAGTGAAGTCGCCGCAGCTTATGAAGTCTGGGCCTAATCAAGTCTGATGTACGATCCATAAAAGAAGGAAGAGATGGGACTATGTTGCAAGGGAGAACAGGGGGGACTGAACAATGAATTCATGACGCGATGTATGCTCTGCCTTCGTCGCAAATCTGATCCTACGATTCATGGGGCGAAAATGCTTCTTCTCAAATCCACCAAACTCCCTCCCAATGAACTTCGTGACCCAGCTATGATTCTGTCATGTCTAGCTTCTGAACACAACTCCTTCCCGCTTCGCCTCCGAACTTGATTTCGAGACGATGCACGCGAGCCTGCCCGCCAGTCATCGTCACAAGTCGCCTTCTCTTTGTTCTTCTTCTTCCAACCCACTGCCGTGATTTGGCATGCTCTGCTCCTAGTGTCCCATTCCCGCGAGCTGCAGAAGACGCTCACCAGCACGGACATTGGCATATTCGTACGCCTTGGACTCCTGTGGGAAAGTGCCATTTGCAGCCCACAGGTCAATGAGCGGCTGCATAGGCTCAAGCTCCGCCGGCGTTAGCATATCCAGCGCTGTCGCAGTGAGGACGAAGTGGGAGAAGCAGCTGTTGAGTTGTTTCTCGAGATTGAGGTGGTAGAAAGGGTCGACGAAGTGTGCCCAGTACAGGTGAGCGTAGACGCGGAACATCTGGCGGAAAATTATCTGGCAGACCTCGAGGAACTTGTCGGGGAAGCCAGAACGCTTCCCGAGCCAGTCTGGTTCGGAATTGGAGCCAGCGAGCTGGGAGAGGGGGGTAGAGGTGATGGCTGAGTTTAGAGCGTAGGAAACGCCGCTGGGGTCAGTGGGGAAGATGTTGGTGTCATCGATCTTGCCCGAGATCCAACGCTGCATTAAAGTCATGTACTCATTGGCTGGAAGCTCGACAGGCTCGCGGTTGCGGTTGAGCCAAGTAAAGGAGTGGTTGCTACTGGGTATTAGCTGTTCTGCAAGATGAATAGTCAGGAAGGGAAGATGCTATACTCACGCTCCCGCTGATGTCCTCGGACAGGTGGTAGAATTGCAAATAGAAACACCATCTTCTTCCTTTTCGTGAACCACGCGGACAAAGTTCCAGAGGTTACGGTAGTGCTCAACAACTGCCAACCAGTTAGTCTACAATGCACGAATGGTTGGCATTAGAAAGGCGCATGGATGTCTCTCTTACCCTGGTGAGCAATCCACTCGCCAGGCTCAACCGTCTTTGGCCGGGCACTGAGCGTCATGAAGTTGCCCTTGACGATGTGCTTGGCGTATTGAGGGTTCAACCACAGCGGAAGCGGACGGGGAAGATGGTAAGAGTTGATGATGTCCTCGCCACTTGATAGTCCGCCATTTGACTCATCCATGCCGATAGTCTGAGCGAGCGAAGGAGAGTTGGGTAGAGGAGGAACTTTGGGGGCAGATTGGGAGCCACTAGAAGGGTTGCTGTGGTGAGTAAGGTCAGGAGAGGCTGAGGAAGGTTGTTGACCGGCGCTGGATGAGGTTGGACTCCTTTGCGGCTGGCCAGAAGAAGGCTGTTGGCCAGGAGGTTTTCCAGCACCGCCACGGAAGCGGGCGTTGCTATTGTACAATGATCAGTAAGGGTTCATGAAGCAGAGGTGAGTCACAGCTGGCGTTGCTTTGAAATGAGTTTTGATCAACAAGTCAGGAATGCAATAAGAAGAGAAAGCATCAGTCTTTGGCTTTGAAGGACAGAAGCAGACCAGTAGCAAACAGGTGGCAATGAGGCCTGATATCGGGAAGACTGCTGCTATTGTTCCATAGGATGGAGGGTTTGTGTACCCAATGCGTACGAGAAGGTGAGGAACGAGGACCGACTGCTCATCACTCCAACCAAACAACCATTGTCAATGCCTTAGGCCAGCCCAGATTGTGGGTGATAGAAACCTCATATAGAGGACTTGTAGTACAGCCGAACATGTGCGTCTCAGGTCAAGACATGAGGCGTTGGCTGGCATGCATCTGGGAGGAGACATGGGAACGGCGATGGCGAAGAAGCGGCAAGTCAGACAATATCAGTCCTCTCCAGGAAACCCCCTCCAGCACTGGCGAGGCGGGGATATCAGATATATGGCCGGGAGCGTATGCCAGACTCGAGGCTTCACAAGAGCAAAACATCGAGTTAAAGGAAACAATTGCAAACATACATGCCGGAGAAGAGGTTGGACATGGTATCTGTAAAGGCGGGGGTAGCACCAGGGACGTCGCACTGAATCGAGGGGGCTGCAGTATCAGCCTCGTCACGGGACCACGAGGGAGCTGCCGGCTTGTGCAGACGCCAGGTCAAGCTGAAAGAGGCAGCAGTGCAAGATGCAGCTGGCAGGCGTCTGTGGCGATCCAGGCGTTTGGACGGATGAGAGGAGGATGTGTGGTCGAGGTTGAGGGTGCGAGAAGGAGGAGAAATCGAAGCCTTTGAGATAGAGTGAGTTGAGGATATGGAGAGAGAAGCACAGAGAGACAGAAACACACACTGTAGCATAACTTTCGCGACGTTTCTAGGGGACCTCACAGGTGTCAGGGACCGACCCCTCTATTGGGCGCTACTCTACCGGTAACCCCTGAATGGAATCCCAAGACAGCGCCGAAGCTCGTTCACTTCAGGGGTTGCACTCCCCGCCAACATCCACCGAGAGCCCACCTTAAGCTCGAGCTACAGGCGCTGATACCCCCAATGCCAAACACAAAGGTTGCCTATGGTGCACAATGCCACCAAAACCTGAAGCACGCTAGCTTCTCTGGGTCTGCCGTTCCGTGTTTCGTTTCACCGTTTTGAACCCCCAGTCTCGAGGAAGCTGCGCCACAGCTTTCTCGCGCCTCAACCAAAGAAGACGTGGCTGATGAGCTTTCGCGCGCCGTACTTCGCCAACTACGACCTTTTCGAAGGAGCTTGCAACTACCCAGCCATTTCACATCGATCTCGCTGCACATTGCCGTGGTTTACAGGCTTTGTAAACTCGTCAAAATCATCTGTTAGCCTGAGATAGCTAATTGCTGGCTCACGGCGACGTCAGAAATTGTTGCCCAGGATGTCCGATTCAGAGGATCCCATTGATCCCATCGACGATGGCGGCGATGACCTCTTCGGCGACGATGATGACAACGATCTTGCACCCACCTCGCCCAAGGCGCGCATTCTCGATGACGATTCTCTAGCATCAGATCCCGAAGGAGACGATGCCCAACCCCAGTACGCCCGTGATGAACGCGCGCGCTCGCAGACTGCTGAAGCTGAGAGGCGGATCATGGAGGCACACATCCACCGCCACCGAATCCCAAAACCAAGTGACAAGACCGTGAGTTCCCTTAACTCAAAATGCGCAAAACGGCTCCTTTAACTTTTTTTGCAGCTGCGCGTCATGCGTATCCCGAAGTTCTTGAAAGTCCATCCGATGGCATACAACCCAGACACCTTTCAGCCCACTGAGTTCGACGTAGCGAACGCGGTTGCCGCGAACCCTCAGCAAGTTGTGAGATATCGCAAGGTCCCGAGTACGGGAGAACTGAAGAGCAACACAAATGTCTATCGCTGGAGTGATGGCTCTGTGACCATCTCAGTCGGCGGCGAGCACTACGAGGTCTCAAGGAAGGCTCTGGGTCCTGCACCAGACAAGCCGTACAATGAGCTCCAAGATGGACACTATTATGCTGCCAGTGTTGAGCTCTCGTCTAACTTGATGGTCACTGTGGACCACATTACCGAGCAATACAACGTGCGGCCGAATAAGGAAGTTGGCGATGAGGCACTGACTCGCCTAGCTGAACGCATGGCAGAGGCCACAAATGCTGGCAGATCGGATAACATGATTATCCGCACCACCAAGGATCCCGAAATGCAGAAGCGTCAAGCAGAGTTGGCAGAGAAGGAAAGGGAGAAGGCCAGGCGCCGTAGGGAGAATGCCGCAGCGAAGATGGATGGCGGCCCGATGGGGCGGTCAGGTGGGCGTGGTGGCCTGTCAATTGGTGATCTGGAAGGCCGACGAGGTGCTGGCTCTGGCCGCAAGAGGGGCATTCCTGGTGCTGGAAAGCCGAAGAGACGGAGGCCAGAGTATGACTCTGACGACGATCTCCCGCAGGGTGTGGGCAGGCATGAGGAGTATGACCGCGAAGATGGTTTCGTGGTGGGCAGTGATGACGAAGAGTTGGACAGCGGCGTGGATGATGATGAAGAGGAAATCCTCGAAGACGACGAGGACGAAGCGCCGCGACGGAAGAGGCAGCGGACGGTCGAGGTCGATGAGGATGCGTCAGGAGATGAGGTCGAGCCAGCGGAGACCTCAACGAGGGCGCGTAGGCGGAACGTTATCGATGACGAAGACGATGAATGAAGGTCTAACAGCGCAAGACGAGCTAGGGATTATTCGGACAATGTATGAACATAAAATAGCATCGCGGGTTCCTCTAGAGGGCTGGCGTTTAATGGATGGCTCTATCTGATCTCAACGCGAGGGCAGCAATGCTCAGGACAGTAATCTCAAGGTAGGCCAGTCACTGCCTTACCCAAGTTGCACCTCTGACGTCCCTCCTCTGATTATCGTGTTTTCGTAAGTGGGTATATACTCAGTATGCTCTAGTTGCCTACCAAAGCTGATGAATCGCGCCTCCAATACCTATTTGCATGGGCCTTTATCTCTTGATAAGAAACGAAATTGACTTAGCTACTCAATTCTAGCACCTGCAAAACATCTATTCGAGATGCAACTCGAGGAATGGCAATCACGTGACGGAGTTTATGACCTTCATCTGCCATCGTCACATGCTTCCCAGAACTTTGAATTGCCCCACCATCTCCCCAGCTCATCGACGCATCGAGTCAGGCTAAGGTGACGTGACGCTTCCAACCACCTACTCATCCTCAAGCAATTTCCGAACCTAGAGCATCGATATTATATCTTCGACATTTCCTTTGCACCTTAGGCTTGATGAGATCCTCGAGGAATGTCGTAATGTTCTGACATTTTGCTGCTCTGCCAGCTCCACCAATCTCAACAGCCTAGCTCAGAAGCTCCATCATCTCCATCCGCCCCATGTGCGCCGTTGCTCAGCTCGGTCCTCGGTAACCATGGGTGTAGTTCTGGCGGTATGGAGAGTTGTTATTGATGTCGTTCGCTTTTGGCAAAAGGCAAGCTCGGCCCTGATCTTCTTACTCTCTCAACCCTTGATGTTGTTCTTGGTTGACTTGCAATGTGCAGCCCACTAATTATATTGCAGAAACTCTTCAGTTGGTACACAAAGCAGAAGCCCGTGGAGTTATGGCTCGATCTTCTTCGTAATGCGCAGACGTTTGAGGAATGGGAGGAGGCCGCACTGCACCTCGACAACCTCTTAGGGCTGGACTTATGGTATGTCTGCCTTGACAGGTGTTGCTCGTCGCCTTGGATCCAAGCGTGCTAATAAAAACTAGGCGGAATAATCCCACGTCCAAACACTACGATTGGAGACTCATCACCGAGAGGCTGAGTTCTTTGTCGATCGCGCGGGAGGAAAACAACTTCCAACAGCTCGTGAACCTGCTTCGCTCCGGCCTCGTTCGCAATCTTGGCAACATCACGGCGTCAAAGTTATACAATCGCTCTTTTTCCGGCACCAAATACCTGATCGAGGAATACATAGCTCAGGTGGCTGAGTCAGTCGAGGATATAAGCCAGTTACCAACAGTGCCACCCACGGGCACGGGGCAGCAAAACAACAATGGTCCAGCACTTACGAACCAAATGAAGCTCGACTTTATCCACGACACAAGGCAAGCATTCGGGCGGAGCACGCTGGTGCTCCAAGGCGGCGCCATCTTCGGCATGTGCCATCTGGGCGTAGTGAAGGCCCTCTTCCTCCGGGGCTTACTCCCACGCATCATCACGGGCACCGCAACAGGCGCGCTGATAGCAGCTTTGGTATCGATACACACGACTGAGGAATTACCTGCCGTCCTCGCCGGCGAGGGCATCGACCTGACCGCATTCTCGAACAAGGCTACTGCGATGGAGCAGACGTCGCGGTGGAATACCCTTCTGCGGAGGATGCGACGATTTACGCGCGAAGGCTACTTCCTCGATGTGACAGTCCTGGAGGAGTGCGTGCGAGCCAATGTTGGCGATTTGACGTTCGAGGAGGCGTACAACCGCAGCAAGAGAATTTTGAATATCACGGTTGCGACAGAGGGGCAGAATGGGGTGCCAACTCTACTGAACTACCTAACAGCACCCAATGTGGTATGTAGCCATGACTTTCTTTAATCGATCCGAACATGCACTTACACACAACAGCTGATCTGGTCTGCCGCCGTGGCCTCCAACGCCTCCTCGCCATCTCTCTACGGCGCACGCAAAGCTACGGTCCTGTGTAAGGATGCCGACGGCAATATCGGCCCCTGGGCACCCGCAAACACGACCGACTTCCATCACTGGACACAGTCTTCCTATACGGACCGCGACTCTCCGCTTCGTCGCGTTGCCGAGCTCTTCAACGTCAACCATTTTATCATTAGCCAAGCACGGCCATACCTCATTCCTTTTCTTCAGTCAGATATGCACGGCCCATCGCTCCTCGAAACTCGTAGCAAGACGACGCAGGCTTCGGCGTTCCTCGTCAGGATGGTCGGCCTGGAGCTCAGACATCGTCTCCGTCAGCTCGATACTCTACATCTCCTGCCAGCTGGTATTCGACGGTTTCTGGTTGACGAGCAGGTCCCAGCCTCATCGTCGATGACTCTCGTGCCAGAGGTCGGCGCAGGAGACTTCGCGCGCTTGCTTGAGACGCCGACAAGGGAGACGCTAGAGTACTGGATCCTTCGCGGCGAGCGTAGCGTATGGCCCGCGGTGGCCGCTTTGAAAATCAGGTGCGCTGTTGAGAATGAGTTGGACAGATCATACCAAGTCGTCAGGAAGTTGAAAGCGGGAGGGTTGAGGAGAAAGGGGAGTATCAGTGGGGGAGCAGATGGGGGGACATGACAGCTGGTCATATCTCCGGATGACCTCTCCGTGATGAGGCATTAGCAATGGATAGAATGAGGGTTAGGCGTTTCTTTGTGCAAATGATACCTACCTTGGCTTCCTTTCCTACACGCACGGACATATGCTACATAGGGTACATACATTCAACGAGTTTCCTTACACATTCAATGCTACCAGAGAAACTGTTCACCCAAGCAGATGCAGGCACGGAATGCCGTCAATGCCCTGACATTCTTGTTCATCGTCATTTCCTTGACCGGCCTCTCAGATATGACGTCTCTATTCATCAAAGCCACCGGGCTCTTCTTTCTTTCTTTCTGTATGCGTACGTGTGCATCCTCCGATATCCCTCCGAGGTTTCTGCACTTTTGTGCCCATCTCCTGAAGCACCGCCACTCCTACCAAAGGGACACGTGAGGACATGATGTGCATCGTCTTTCGATTCCTGTTCCACATTCGTATTCTTCTCTCATCTTATTCCTCACTACTCTGAACACATGTACGAGAGCACACACACACACAGACACACACAGAGAAGCAGCCCCTTGCCCTGCTCTCCGGTGTGGTCCTCCTTGCTATCGCTGTTTCGCCTCCCCGCGGAGAGCAAAGAGTATAACCCGGCAATCATATCTCGCTTCGTACCAGAAGTGCATAGTCTGCGTCGTCACGCCTGCATGGTCGAATCAGATGATCTGGTTGATGATGATGGTTTCCCCGCGTTTAAGGCTTAGGCTCCCAGTCTTAGGCACACCACCACAAACGCATGCAGATAGATCCAAGGACCATACCACTATACATAAACACGTAGTTTTTTTTTTTAGTTTTTTTTTTTTTTTTTGGGGGGGGGGGGGGGGGGGGGGGGGGGGGGGGGGGCACGGACATTCATTGCACACATATATACGATTTTGCCCTTGGACACTGAAAACTGCCTTCAATCCGCCCATCGGAGTCCGCCGAGGGCGTTGCATCTGCCTTTCGATTAACTGGGCAGTAACGGATCCCCCCTGTTCATTCAATTGGCCGTGACAGCCGCATGAGAGAGACGGGTAAGGTAAGGAGTGAAAACAAGAAGAAGAAAACTCCAACCAGGGAAAAGAAAAGTGAGGCTGACGGTGGAACACTGTGGTACGAGAGAAGAGGCAACAGTTTTCTGTTTCTGACCCCTCTACCCCAGGCTTTGCTCAAGGCAGTTTACCCAGATCTTTGCTCGTGTTTTGTTTCTTCCTCTTTCGTGTCCCCCACGCGCCGATGGCGGGTGTCATACGTATCGCCTAATACACGTACAAAGAAAGGTATTGGGGTTGGGGGTCCTTTATCAACCACTGGCATCTGTGAGGTTACCTATTACTTATCTATCCGTGACTAGCCGCCCGTCCGGTCAAAGAGGCAAGCCAGACTTCTTTTACTGGCTCGGCTTTGTGTGACGAGGAGACCAGTCAGACCAGCCAATTCGAAAAGTGCAGTTTCGGACCCTACCGCTACCCGCGCATCGCCGCTGTGATCATACCGAGAGCATCCTTTCGTACCTAGGCCCTCTCGCGCACTCATCCCCGACGTGCATACATAAGGTAGGTGAGGTAGGCAGGACACTCTGAGACATGTGACCCCTTCTCCTGCACGAGCCATCTGATGCCACATTAGGTCGTCAAGTTCCCAGCAGAGCGTCAGCAGCCACCGATATGACTGGTTGCGTTGCGTTTCGGTGTGGTGTTTTCTGCACCTAAGGAGGTGCACGCGGCACATGAGATGAGATCCTGTTCACATACATCAGGTACATACATACGTCAGACAGCCGATTTCGGGTCCCTTTCGCTGCCAGATCGTGAACCCTGAGATATGATCCCGCAGGGTCTTGGGCAGTCAGGTTCTCTTATAAACGCGAGCATCTTTTCCTATCGTTCTGTTTGGTTTCTGGTCCTGTTCTGGACTGCTCTTTCATTTCCCAATATCTTCAGTCGTCCTAAGACATTTGATCGATGGTGAAAGTACTCACAACAAAATACATATCGACAAGCATTTAGCATTGACCAGCTATCTACCTACCTACCTACCTACCTACATACTTGCCTATATACATACATACATTCATACATGAACATTTGCTCACGCGCTGAATTCGCCCTTGACCAATATCGCCAAACGAAGCTTCTTCTCACAATGGGCAACACTCCATCCAAGCCTCACCACCACAACTCTTCCTTACATCTTCTCGCCTCCAAGTCCCGTCGCCGCCAACATCCTCAGTACAACCCCGACAACGAATCATCTTCGCAGCTCGGCCAAGCCTCCTCGGAGCATCTGCAAGCTCTCAAGTTCGGCAAATGGGACACTGGCACAAGCGAAGAGACTGCGGTCACCACTGGCACCACCGCTGACAAAGCCTTTGATCTGAACGACTCTGGAGAACAAGAGAACAAGATGAAGACATGTGTCGTCAAGGAAGTGTATACCGTCCGCGAAACCGTCGATACCGCACGCGCCAGCATCGAAGCCGTGCGCGGTTCTCCCGCCATCGAACCTGGGAACTACCCAGGCAGAAAGCTGAGCCGTGCGCACGACGACGACGACGATAACGAAAGCGTATTTGGCTTTGAGGGTGAAGAGGAAGAAGCCTGGGCAACCGTGAACGAACCGTACCTCGATTTCGAAATTCGCGGGATTGGATCCTGGATCGGCGCCGCCAAAGAGCCGGCGAGAAAGAAGCAGAGGAAGCACAAGTGAACTCACCACAGCTTGGGACCCCTTTGGGCCTTTCCCCTAGTCCCGCTGCTTGCCTCTGTGATACAAACATACGCATTGTTTCCCTTCATTTTCTTGTTTTCCTGTACCTTCTTTTCATTTCCTCTTTCCTTTTTCCTCTCTTCTCCTATCTACCGTGTTTTGTCGTGTGAAAGCTATGTTTGATGTCATGGGGCTACGAAATTACGATGCGAATTGGGAAATCTTTTGGCTCAGGATAGGGAAAAACAAACAGGACCTTGAGAATGCCTTTGCTTTTGGAAGGGGTTTTTTTGGATAGAGATTCGGGTGTGTCTTCTTTTCTGCTCACGCTTTGCACATTACTCAGTATGAAGATTGTCTTTTATATTTGTACCTCGGACGATATATCGGAGAAGGGTAACCTCAAACAAAAGAGATTTTCTGTATCGACCACAGCAACCCGGAAATGGTACTTTACGAGTTTCAACTCCCCTTGTAGTGTTCTTCAAGGCTGTGCTGGCCAGTGGTGATTCGGTGGCTGTTGGATATGTTTGACCAAAGGCGTCCATGATCATGATCATGATTCCGCATGAACCCCCCAAACCTCGAGCCAGCAGATATCTTTCTCTCTTTTCCCCATGTCTTTCTCTTCAACAGTGTCCCATCAAACAAGCAACTGTCTTCCCTCACCCTTCTGCCGCATTTCTGTGCTCCGCAACTACACCTACTCCCGCGCCTCCCCTACTCCCTTTTCTCCACCTCGTATTCACCCTGTCCCGTTCGAAACACCAACCATCTCCCTCGAAGATCAGCACCGCCCACAGCCCAACACAAAACTCCACCGCTCAACCCCAAAAGAAGAAAAGAACAAGCGCTGCAAGCCTTGATCAACGTGATTTTCCCTGTCCGCCGGCTCGATCGGCTCGATTCTCCCGGCGGGGATTGATGTCAACCTTAAAAAGTATTGAGAGTCTGCGAACGAACAACCAACGAACCGTCAAAAACTATGTATATGTACAATGCGGTCTACCGATCTGCACCATTATGTTAGCCATCTAACCCACAATGTCATATTTCCCATACTAAGGCCAACCTCAGATGCTATACTCCAGAGAACCTTATGTTGTTATCCCAGACCTGCCATCATGTGAGCCCCATCCCAGGACGCCTCAGCATTCCAATTGCATCATCTTCTCGATCCACCACATTCCCATCCAACGTTAAAAACATAACACAGCATAGCATATGCACATCACGTTCACGTTCCTGACTGCTGAAACAAACATGTTTCCATTATCAAGTTCTTATCGGTATGCACACTTTTCTGCCTTGTTACACTTGGACCATCAACTTCCGTCCCCTGGTTCCCCATCCAAAGCCATTATGAGACGAAGGGAGAAAAGAATTCTTGCTGTTTGTGTACTGGAGGGTTTCCCGCATCACGTTTCCCGTCGTGCGAAGGGAAAGCAAGGGGCGAAACAAGTAGAAATCAGAGCAAGAAACTAAGTTACACATGAAAAATTTGTAGGCCGCAGACCCCGACCAAAGGTTCGACAGAGGGTTGAACTCGACTAACTGCCGTAGCTTGTAAGCATACGGATGCCTTCGTACTATCGCGTCACCGTTGCTGACAACTTCCTTTACAGGAAGTAACCGACGAGGGCGACAGCAGCGACAGCGAAGGTGACGTGGGAAGCACCAACGCGGGCGGCAGCGCCGGGGTTCGGCTGTCATTGTCGGAGGCAGTGGTGGTCGAAGAGCTCCTGGCAGAGGTGCTGGTGGAGGCTATTGCATTCGAGTTAGTCATAAAGCTATCCTATGACGAAAAGAGCGCCTTGGGCGGGTTGTCAGTAACATCAATCACTTACCAGATGCCACTGTGGTGCTGGCCGCAGGAGTGCTCGTAGTCTTAGTGTCAGAGGTGAGGGTGATCATGGTGGTGGTCGCCTCGGTAGAGCTAGACGCAACAGAGGTCGAGGTCACGGCGGGTGTGCTGGTCGCGGCCGCGGAGGTGACAGGCACAGCACCATCGAAAGTAAACTGCTCGCTGTAGTTGATCCCACCGGTCGAATCCTTGATCTCGAAAGCATAGGTGTCCTTGTCGAACTTGGGGCTCAGGGTGATAGTCTCCTCAGGACCGGTGGTGTTCTCTACTCGAGGCGTTAGCAGAGCTGCTGCAGGCATACGTAGAGTCAGTAGGGGGGTGTCAAAACACGAACCAATCAGGGTCTGGACGGGCTTCAGATTCTTCGGGTCGCCATTAAGGAGGATGATGCTGCAGCCGCTATCGCAGCCCTTGAACTTGAGGGTGAAGGGCTGACCGGGGGTGACATCGAAGTTGGAGTTGAGGAACTCGGGCTTAGCCATGGCAACGCCAGCAGCGGCAGCAAGGACGGCAATTGAAACCTTCATGTTGATCGTGTGTTTGGGTTGGTTGGTGTTTTGTTTTGGAAAAAGATGCTATTGCAGCGGGTGTCAGTAACGAGAGGCTCAATGAGATTGAGAGTGTGTGAGAGAGAATCTGAGAGAGAATCAAACAGAAAAGAACAGAAAACAGCGATAAGTTGGCTGCTCGTGTGGGTGACGACGCTCGACAGAGTCTGCACGGACAGGTGACAGCCAACTGACGACCAAAGATGTCAACATCATGGAGGAGCACCAGCTGTCAGTGGCGGCCTTGCAGGATGACAGACGTGGATGCGCAGGTGTAACAACAGTGGGAGAGCATGCCTTGCTCGTGCATGTCCTGTCGATACCCATGAAGGCGTTCTCACCATCATCCTCAACAATCCGAGACAGCCGGTTTTCCTCCAGCGCTGCCGATGCGCATACAAGAGAAACAGACGTAGCAAAACAATAGCCACTTACACAAGAAGGCGCGTTCTGCGAAGGATGTCGAGTAGCTGAAGGAGGGTGCGATCTTTGGTTAGATGTCAAACGAGAGACTGAGAAAGAAGAATTAGGTACGGCAAGGTACGGCAAGCAGGTTTAAGGCACTGAAAGAGGGTCAGGTCAAAGAGGAAAGGAGGAGAAGGGGCTCACGATCACGGCGGACGAAGCGCGCATTTATTGAGATTAGTGCTCCATAAGCCAAAGTCCTAGCACGGCTAAGTCCAGGTACCCTCGCTGCTACGCCGCCCGCCCGGTACGTACACCCTGTACAGACGGCCAGATCCTGTCAGGTCCACCGTGGCGGGTGGCCGAGCGGGTGGCCGCAGATTTCAAGTTCGGTCCTTGGGCCAAGGGGCCAGCAGAGACAAGGAGAGGTTCCGTGACGAACCGACTCCTATTAGTGCAATGTGATTAAGTTTAGTGCTCACCTTCTCTACTGCAGGTTTTCAGTTGGTTCGAATTGGCTCGCCCACTGTAACACCAGACCTGCACTAGGACCTGAGAGACACAGTTCTCCACCCCCGGCCTGTAGCGTGTAGTATGTAGGTCCAACCCCTGCACAGCCGCAGCATCAGCCTATCAACGCCAACAAAACCTGGGACTGGACTGGGCTCTCATTGGCCAGCGGTTGCCCCCGAGCGCGATGCCAATCCTCTTCATCTCAACGTGGAGCCCAGGTTCTCCGTTTTTCTTGGTGTCTCTCTCAAGCTCTGGCGATGATGCCGATGATGTACCTCTGCCGCCATCAGAAAGTGACTTGAGCCCATGCTGATCAAATACCAGTCAAAGGGCTTGGGCTCATGATGACCCAAGACTTTGCATCATCAGCATTCATCAGCCATCTGAACTGAACGTTTGTGGCGAACTCATCAACAGTCGCGTGTTGATACCTACCCTTCCTGAGTCTTGGCCACGAGCTCACGCGCCACCAAATTCTGGTACCTTTTTCTCAACTAGGTTGTTTGGGTCCTCAGATCAACCATCACTCCCGGACTCTCGCCTCTGAACACTGGTGCCTGGGCACATTCCATTTTTTTCGCCTCACACTCGCCATCGTCTTCACTCAAGGGGTAAGAAAGCCTGGAAGAGGATAATTGCCCTGTCATTTTCCTTTCTCCTACTCCTTGACCCCAAACCGGGTGGTTTCCATGCCATCCCTGGTGCTTCACACCCATTCAAGTCAGCACAGCCCCTGATCACAATACCCGAGACGCCTCTTACCCACACTCTTTTCCTTTGCTACTCCCCCCCTAAGGGCCAAGCATTGCATTGCACGATGAAGTCTTAATACCCATGCAGCACAGGGGGGAGTGATGAAGCACGTACAAAAAAAGAATAGAGAAAAAACCATCCGCCGCACATCCGGGAAATTAAGCCCCTAAATGCCGGAGAGCAAGGAAGGTTAAAAAGACCAGGAGACCATTCTGCATCATTTTCATGGCACAGAAACGGCATGCCGATGATGAAGTCATGGGTGGCAAGTTACAAAGTCCTACATATACATACAGCTCGCCTACACCCGAGAGACGACAGCCTCTGCCAGAGACACCGGACTTCGGCAGGAAACAGCATCGTCGCTCTGGTGGCGGCGGAAGCTGGGGGGGCCTGGAACTCTATTCGAACATTGAACGCGCAAACCAGGGCGCAGCACCTCCACCAAGCCCATCAAGATCCAAGACAACAACAGCTGACAATCAGGTATTGTCTTGCCCTCGCATTGCCCAGATCTGGAACTCGACCTTATGCGTCTTCAAGACATGTTATTCTGGTCGTTCCCCCTCTTCTACGCCCGAAGTACAAAAAGGCCCTTGTTCTAGATGCTGGGCAAAGTTAGGGAACAGCAAGCTCGGAGATGCCCATTCACCCAATCCCAGGCAAGGGTGTACGTAAGTCTCACTCAAATGAAGTAGTCTATGCTTGGACGGCAGGGCAGAACCAAAAACTGTCTTTTGTCTGCTTGCATGGCGTAACCAGTTCACAAGGGTTTTTGCTCGCACATGGACGAGGTACGTAGCCGTAGCAGGGCTTTTCTGGTTTGCATCTTGTGTAACCTAAGCAAAGCGAAGCACACCCACCACACCTCAATGAGTCACGCAGAGCTGCACCATTCCTTCATGCATGCATGTAGCTAGCCACCATCCCCTCCCTCTTTCCAGCCCTATGAGGAGCATGTGTGCAGCCATCAGATGCATATACCCAACCACCACATCTCGTGTTCGCAGTTGTTGCGCGCACATGTGCATGTGCACACATGTGCTTCTATATCCCCTCCATCTACACCTGCAGGAAACTATCAAATCGCTTACGTAGGCTCATTCTTACTTTCTCGTCTTTGCAAAGGACGAAAAGAAAAACGGGAGAGGATAGTCCTGATGTCCTAAAGACACATGTTATAGCGGGATGACTAGGGATGCCAAGTTCAAGAGCAGTTCTTCCATAGGATGTAGACAGGAACTGGCAGAGGTAGGAGAACGCAGACTGACGGGTCTTTCTGCCCAGCTACGTAGGCTGCTTCAGAAGTGTGGTGACAAAATCCCCTTCGAACTTCAATGTTCCGCCAGGTGCCGAATGGGCTGTCATCACATATCTTAGAAACATCCCAGAAACATGGTATTCGGATCTTTGGACCAGTCGCATGCATGGTGTTGATTCACACGTGGCTCAACACATCTTGTACATCGTTCTTCTTACTGCAATTACATTGACTACAAAAGCTAAGTACTTCCTTGACAGTGCTTCGAAGTCCTCCTCTAGGAGCCCCTCGCCGAGTCTGCACGCCCGATTTAGGGTGATCGCTCTCAATCATCAAATAAAATTCAAGTGCCTTTTTCATGTCATATATGCATATTATGAACACCTGCGACCAGACTAAAGATCGCTTATTGTTCTTTTCCCTTGTTCCGTTTCGATTCGTTTTCGTCACCGCTTAGTGCTCGAGCAAGCGCAAGCTACCCTGCACCACAACGTTCTCCAGGATAGAGCCTGGCGGGATGTCGATCGTTTGGCCCTCAGTTGCCACGATGATGACGGTACCCTTCAGGGTCACGCCACGGCCGAGATTGACAGCACCAGTAATGGTCAGGTGGTCGAGCTCGAGAACCTTGGGGATGGAGGGAATGCGCTTCTGGAAGTCAGAAACCTTCTTGAAGTCACCTCCGAGCTTGATCAGAGGAGCGTCGCCGAAACGAGCTGCGCTCATCTGAAGCTGACCGTGCTTGAGCTGGTAGAGGTCGGACTTGACAAGCATGAGATCGGAGCAAGTCTTGACGGGAAGGAAGCGGCGACGCGGAACGTTGACACCGTGGGCGTTGTTGAAGTGGCGGATAGCCGCACCGACAGCAGTCTCGAGTTGAACGATGGAAATGTCGGACTCGCCCTTCTTATCGCCGGGAATGGTCTTGCCATTGGGGATGATCTCCATCTCGAGCTCATCATTCTCGACAACGCGCTTGATGGCGCGAAGGTTGAGCCAGATGTTGTTGGTGTTGAA
Organism: Sarocladium brachiariae; assembly: GCA_008271525.1. Classification (NCBI taxonomy): domain Eukaryota; kingdom Fungi; phylum Ascomycota; class Sordariomycetes; order Hypocreales; family Sarocladiaceae; genus Sarocladium; species Sarocladium brachiariae. The sequence continues at coordinate 560,583 of RQPE01000002.1, forward strand.
GTACTTGAACTTCTTGATGGACTTAAACTCGTTCACGTGTTCCTTGGGGACCTGAGCAATCTCGAGCAGGCGGACAGAGCCCTCCTGGTCAATGATGGTACCACCCTTGACATCGGCTTTGGTCTTGTTGGTCAACTCCATGATGTATTCGGCGTTGGTCTCCATCATGTGCTGGAGAATGCGGAGATCGACAACGGCGCCAAGATTGTCCACGTTGGACAGGAAGATAATCTCAATGCCACGCTCGAGTAGCTTGTCGAGGATACCGGAGTTGTAGAGAGACTCGAAAACGTCACCGTGGCCGGGCGGGTACCACTCGTTGATTGGGGAGTCGTAGCTCTTTGGAACGGGGAGTAGTGAGTCCTTGAGAATACGGGGGTAACGAGACTGATTGAAGGTGAGGATGTCGACGTTGTGGCCCTCGTACTTCTTGATGATGGCCGCGGTGTCGTCGTTGGTGTTGAATGAGTTCATAAGAATGAACGGGACGTTCACATCGTATGTGCGGTTGAGGTACTCAATCTGACGGACAGACAGGTCGAGGAAAGACATGCCATCACGGACCTCGATGACGGACTTGGGGCCGACGCAACCCATGGAGGTACCCAGGCCACCATTGAGCTTGAGGACAGCAAGCTTGCCAAGGAATTGAGTGGCCTCAGTATTGGCGAGATCTTCATAGTCGACGACCTGGCGAGGAGCAGGAGGGGCGATGCGGTCCCAGTCACTGGAGGAACGACCCCAGTCAGTAAGAGCTAGAGAGGTAATGGTCCAAGAGGCGCAAACTTACACAGCATTGCCCTTGGCCTTGTCATTCAGGTAGCGGCGGAAGAGTGAAAAGAAGTTGTCCATCTCAGTCTCGAAGAGCTATAACATGACGATTTTAGTCCATGAGCAGCACCACATGTCATGAATCCGAGGCTTACCTTCTTCTGTTCGGGGTCCTTGACGGTGTCGGCCAAGTTGGTCAGAGCATTGCGCATCTGGGCAGCTGCGACGTTGGTAGAGGTATTCTCGAAAGCCTGGGCATGTTCGTTAGTCAACTGCGTTGGAAAAGTAGGATTCGGCAGAGAGTGAGGCATGATTGCGTTAGGGTTGAAGGGGGACGATTATGGGAAGAAATCAAGGAGTAGTCCATCTGATGACAGTTTGGCGAGCCCGAGCCATTTTGAAGGGAGGCTATGATCGGATCATGGTGGATTAGACGCGATAGTCGCTGGTGGCGGTTGTGTGGACCTGCTGCATACATGTCGTATCCAGTTCAGGACGGGACACCTTGATGAGCTAGGTCAACTGGAAGCGCACTCATCTCGCAAGGGATTGCAAAAACGTCCGCCTATCCGAGACCTGTCGATTCCAAGGCCGAACCAGCTATCTGGACATGATACCATTTGTCGTAGGAATTGCTGTCGCACTGTTCACCACTGGTTGTAGGCGGTGACCCAAGGTCGGACAGCTGTAGGAGCTCTGGGGAATCGTCTCGAAACTGCTTGTAGCTCATGGGCGGCCAAGAAGGGAAGGGGAAGCAGTGTGGATGATGGAGGTGAAGTGTATGAATGCAACGCGATCTCTACTTACCATGTGGCTGCGAGTCTTGCCATGGTGGCGACCTTCGAAGCCGTTGTCTTCGTCCTTGCCCTCAGGCTTGAGACGTGAGGGCAGAGCGCTCTTGATCGCAGAAGCCATGATGTCAGGCTGTGGAGGCTATTTCTTAAGGTGATCAGAGTAGGTAGGATAATATTCAGGAGAGCCAAGCGACAAGCAATTGCGAGTAACAAAAGCAAAAACCTGAGATGAGAGAGAATTGGAGAGGAGAAAGCAGGAAGGGAGGAGATCTGGGGATTAAGAATGGACAAGACAGGATGGACGGGGAGGTGTTAGCGAAGCGGGGTCTGGCGAGAACTTTCCTGTTGCCACCACTATAGTACTGCTGAGCTTACTTGGAATAGTGGTTGCAACCACTGTAGGAGCAATGCCGCCGCCACTAGAGGACAGCTCGTACAATGGCAAGGGCACCTTCACTCCCGCGGCCATAGACGATGGACGCCACGTTACGGCAGCGATACAGCGCTCGCAACAGCGATAAGAAGCTGATGGAGGGTGGGTGAGGGGTTGCAAACACCGGTTTGACGTCAGTTTGCTGCAGTGTCACAGTCACCGTTTGACATACTTCACCGAGATGGATCATCTTCACATCACTAGATATTCTGAATTGCAAAATCGATGACTACCTTTCGCTACCACGCAAAAAATACCACAGACAATTTCAAGCACCCCAAGACACTTTGGCCCATTTCCTGAACCTAGACGCGCCATCTCCTTTACCAGCTACTGGACACATTCCCATCTCCGGTTGCTGTGATACTGGACATGCAATTTCGCAACCCAACCAACGTCCCACCGGCCGGTCCAGCGCCAGTAGTGCCTATCGCGATCCCTGTCTGCCTCTTCTATTTTCGTAATCTTCAGCCCACTTCCAATATAATCAATTTACCTACTGCCCACGACGCTGCTTGTCCCGACTTCTCATATCAGGTGGCTGGCCTGATCTTCGTTACCCATCATCAAATAGGATGAGAGAGCTGATTCACATCAACCAATCCAATCGTCCCTGGACTCCCTTGCCGGTTTTTTTTTAATTCCCTCCTTTTTTTCGCCTCCCGACATGCGGCGCGCCCGTTGCGCCATTCGAAAGCTACCTCCCCCACCCCCCACGGTCTGCGTGTGGTAACATGTCTAACTGTCCAGTGCCGCCTATAGCAGGACGAGGCAAATACCGTTACTACTGGGGACCCAAGAAAAAAAACCTCGTCACATTCTCTTCTCGAACGGCAGAAACATTGTTGGAGAATTTTTTTCCCCATTGTCAAAGTTCAAGCCACGATGCGCCACTCGCCAATGGCTATTCTAGTCTTGGGGTTTCCAGTAGCCATTTACAGTATCTCCTACCACGTTGATTGTTGGTAAAACTTGGATTATGTGCTACCCCGTGAATATAATACCTCAACAAATCTTTTTTGTCGGGCCGGGTCTAGCAAAGCCACCATCGACAGGCTCCGTCGTAGGGACACAATCAAGGATCGCCCGATTGATTGCCAAGTCAAAGCTTTGCCTGGCAAACTGTGGGCAAACTCAACACCCCGATTGGCTCTACCCAGGTCCATCCCACTCGTTTCCACGATGCTATGGGGGTCACTCCCTCGATAGCGTCCGTGCTGGCCCCTTTTTTCCTTCTCGCACAATTCTACAAGTAATTACGCCTGAGCTTCGACATCGACGTAGCTAGTCGCTACAAGCCCAAAGTAGGCATGCCATGGGATACGATCAGCCTGTCAAACGCTGCTAGCTCCAAGTGTCACTACATTGAATAGACAAGTCAGGGACGCATGTATGTATATGAGCCGTACGAAGAAGCATGGATTCCATCACTTGCATCGCCATCATCATCTGGCTCAACAGGGCCATTGATAGGCTGCAGGTGATACTCCGTAGCTGCCTCACAGCTAGCACGAAGATTCTGGGTATCGTTACCAGTCTGCTATCACGTCGACAGTGGCAGCGCTTTCCCACCATGTAGTTGGCAAATTTGTTTGTGCTGCGTATGGCCGCTCACCACATCAAAATCCAGGTGTCACAGGATGGTTCGCGATCCCCAGTGCCGTGTGTGCTTGCTATTAGATCATGACCGACTACGCTTGGAACGCCCGCCGGATGCGGTGGGGATCTTGAAGGTATTAGCTTTCTCCACCACAGCATTGTCTCACCGACACCAGCCTGGTCTTCAAGCTCACAGTTACAACTCCTTCGGAACAGCTGGTTCAGGAATCTCTCGTCTACAAGAATACACAAATTTTCTTGCTCTTTATCAGCTGAAACTAGAAACTAATCGTCTGTCCCACGGGTCTGGGGCTCTCCATCGTTCTGTAATATAAGATACTCTTCTCGCAGTCTTATCATGACAAGCTCGTCGACATTACAAGACTCCTCGAAGGACTATTTCCCCAAGATGCCAACACCCTCTCCATCTCAACTTCCATACTGGAACCTCAATCTTCCACCACACCTTCACACTTCCACTTGCCCTCCTTACCTCCAGAACCTCTCCCAGAAGGACTTCAAGCATCTTCAAATACCAGATGCCCTCTACAACCCTCTTACTTTCTCTCAAATCCGTTCTATAGTCTCCTCCAACCACCTCGAAGCCTTTACCCGCCTACCTTCGCGGCTTCGCGGCTACCGCGAGTTCGTGTACAAGCTGAAACAGCAGGATGGCGGTGTTGAGAAGTTTGTCTTGGAACAGAGGCTCGGGTGGGATAAGAAGGACTTAGATGATGCACGAAGGGGAGGTAGGAAGCCCTTTGAGATGAGGAGCGATTACAAGATCTTAAGGAATGATTGGCCGTATGGTGTGGAGGAAGGCGTTGAGCATCTGGTTGTATGGACCAAGTTCAGTCTAGGAGGCGAGGAGAAGGGTGGAAATACAGCGCGGGAGGCCATTGAGGAGTTCATGGAGAGGACGTTCTACTCTCACATGGCACGGGAGAATGTGAGTTCTAATGACCATCACCGGGGAACTTGGTGGGGGACGAAAGCATTGACTGACACAGAACACAGGTCGTGTGGTTCCGTAACTGGGGTGATCTCAAGTCAGTTCATGCCGTTGAACACATCCACGTGATGGTTCTCAACCCAGATCCCCGATTCATCGAATCCATTGTAGAAGAGCCAACATCTCTAAAGCTCTGAATCGTGTTCCAATATCATTGACAACATGAGTTCAGGAGGAGAGGCGCATGACCCTACTGCCGTGTAGCAACGACTGTATTCTTGTGTTAGACATTTGTAGGGCGTATTCCCAATAGACTTTGGACGCGTATAGCTCAAAATGATTCAAGTACCATAGTACAAAATTTTCCAAAAAAGTGCTCTCATCCTGTCCTCTCCCGAAGTTCAACACACGCTGCCTCCGCCAACGGCACCGCGATAGGCTTCCTCAACTCAAGGCCAAAAAGCCACTCCATCCCTGCCGCCTGCTCCTTCCACTGCTCTGCGTGCCTTTTCTTTAGTTTCTCCATGACAGATTTCGCCAGAGCCTCTAGGGTTTCGAAATGACTATCGCTCATTTCCTGGAAGACGGGGATGGTATGTCAGCGGGGAAAGGAAGCTCGGAGGCATGGAGTCTTGGATGGGATGGCAAAGTTGAAACCTCGTACCTGAACAACCACCGCTTCAAGATCTGGGTGCAGATCATCAGGCAAGCCGACCTTCTCCTCGACGACCAGGTTTGCCAGCACGATCTGCTTTGCTGTTCTCTCGTTGGCATTCACGCCCACCAGCACGGGCACCCGCAGTCCGTCAATGCTCAGGGAGCTCGCCCCAGCGTTCACCGCATGTTCCTCGGCCTCTTCGTTGAATGCAGCAGCCCACGAGACTGTGACCCCCTCTCCTAGTAATGAAGCCTTCGTCATAGTAAGAGACACCTTCAGGTACGAGATCATACCCCTCTGCAGGAAGGGCTTTGATCCCAACGCGCGCATATGGCAGCTCATGTCCAAATATCCCGTCAATCTCCTCCACAACCCGGCAACACATTCCCCAAGACCATCCTTTCCCTCTTCTTCCTCGATGACCTTCAGCACCTCCTTCGCCAGGAGCCCGTAGTGCACAGTGTCACCCTTCACCTCATCGGTTTCTGAGCTCTCTCCAAAAGCGTTTCTCATCCGGACCTCGACATTGAGCAATGCAGGCTGCACCTTTCCGACCCGGCCCCATGCATCTTTCGGACCCTTGAGTGTGACCTGTAGGTCTCGAACTCGGATGATTGATGGGCTGTCATCGGCGAGGGCGAGAACTTGAGCATGGGTAAGCAGACGCGGGCCTTCATGCTGGCTTTGGCGAGTCCTTTTGCGTGCGGGTTCTGTAGCTTTAGTCATAGCGGAGGTTGCTGAATATGGTTTCAATTGCGCTGGACTGTGTTACAGGTGTTCTGAGGCTCAATAGGCTGGATTCAGGCCCCTTTCCAATACATTGAAGTGATGAGGATTGAGGGTTAGCCATGCAGTTGTGGAGCTAAATAGGTCCTTTTCACACAATCAAAAACCAGCAGCTACGTCACTGGAAAACGCGTTCGTCCCAGCAAGGTACCTCACAAAGAAGAACAAAGAACAGAAATTCAAGAAAATTCAAAACAGCTAGAAGCATTCACTTGAAAAGTTTTATCCAAGAAACCAGATAACCCAGATGCGTCGGGTTATCTGACAGACTGTGTGAACTAAGCTACCCTATATTCCTTGTATGATCCATGGCGGGAACGCGGCGCTGGATTTTCGCAGTCAATGTTCGCTTGGAAGTCTTCACTTCCTAAGCATAGTAGTTGTACATTGTAGTTGTAGTTCACCAATCTATGGTTAATCAATCTAACTTCCTGGTCTATGTTTGACTCTAACTTCAAATTGCTCCCAACGAACGCCAAAAGTCTCAACTCCAGCTGGAAAGGAAAGCCACTCATTTTGGGGACTTGGCATGCAACAGTACGCATCCCTGGTGCAACCAATGAGACCAACCCATAGACTCATGATAATGATCGTCCCACCACGCATCATGAGGCATCCGAAGGTAATGAGTATCTCTCTCCCGTTGCACCCTCTTTCTTTACTCCCTGGTATGGAAATATGGCCCCTGCCTATAATGCAGATTGCATTATCTCGATCAACCAACTTTACCTGAGCCTCCTCTGCCGATATGGACAAACCGCGCCTCCTTGGGGTTGCATCCCGACCCTGGTAACCCGCCCTGCTGCACCACCTCATTGTCAGCAATTAGTAGTACTGTAGTAGCGAATTATTACATATAATTGAAGATCATGAATCTGCAAGGGAAGCCCAACAAGGAAGAGAGCAAGGGGCGGGAAGGAACTGCGTCGTAGTCCCAAGAAGAAAGCAGAAACAGCAGAACCGGAACCCAAGAAAAGGTGGTTGAGGCACGTCAGAACATAAAAACGGCTTTCAGACGCCCGAACAGAATGCAAGACGTCTCATCCGAATGCAGGAACAAACTGAGTTCAACCGAATGCACGTTAAAAGCAAGGGGGAGCGGCATGGACATAGAAAGGCACTCCCGAAAATGCGCGACCCGCAATGAAGCCCCAGGTTGTACTCGGTCGTGCTGACGCTGACTGCCGTAAGATTAATCGCATAATGCTCTTCCCTCCATATGAGGCAGTCACTTCGGTGAAATTGCATCTAATGTTCACTGGGACAGTTTCCCGTTTGCATCGAACCCACCCTCCAATTAACCGGACGATTGATACTGGAGGAAGGCAAAATGGGTGAGAAGGTCCTGAAGATCGATTTCACAGGGATCTACAACGACATCTACAACGACTGGGGAGTGCCCCTGTTCCTCTGGCCACGCGTTTTCGGTGCACTGACTTGGCCCCAGAGGTTTTCACTCGTTCGAAGATGTGTACTCGTCCTCGTCCTCCTCGTCCCGTGCGTCATTGTCGATAATCACACGCGAAAGACGGGGTCAAAGCTAGCCCATATGCAGTGCCCTTGTTTGTGTTCCTCAACTCAAGTGTCTCAGGGGTGTCCCAAATGGAGCTCCAGATATCTAAAAGGGGTGATAGCTTCAGCCTAGATGCCAGGGTGGTTTGCCCAAGTGAGTTCCTGATCTTGACCAATACGCACAAAGCTCGTCGGAAACCATTTCTGCACCGGAAGTTGCCTTGTACTGGGTACACATGCGTAGGTCTGAAGAAATCTTGCTTCTTGATCGTAACAACCCACGCGCCAGAATGAGGGCCAGCTTTTGTGGATCTGCTTTCGGCTGACGGAGGCCCGCGTCGCAAGCAACAGCTCATTATTTGGTACTATCATCCAAGATTCTTCACCACAAGTGTGACAAGGACTTCAGCCTCAATGCGAGCGTAGTGTAGTTTCAGGCAGTCTTGTAGACCCGTCATCTAAGCAAAGGACCAGGCGCACCACCGTACACTAAACTGAGTGGTGAAACGGGGTGGGAGCGAAGGTTGCATTCACCTTGGAGCGACGCCGTACTACACATGTACAATAGTAGCCCTGGAAGGCCAAGATCCGGTCGGTTCGCTTCCAGAAGTTCGCCAGTTACGGACCATGGAAGCATGCAAGTGAAATTTCGTGGCGTTCTTCGACAGGCCCCTTGCTCCAGGACGGCGTGATGTACGGAGTACGGAGCATTAGTAGAAGCTTCTTTTCTGTTTCGACTCCACAAGACAATAGATAAGCAATTGCTTCTTTGAACAAGAAACCACGTCTCGCCGATCCGTGATGTTTTGCATGCAAAAAGCGACGAGGGAGTCTCCCATCGTCAACGTAATCATTAGTAGCCTTGTCTCAAGTCATCGACAAAATATTTCCGTAATGCTGACGCCGCCTCTTACCGAAAGGAAACCATGGGCACGAAATTTCGCCCCAGCGGACGTTCCTCGGGCGTGCCTGAATCCCCGGCCAGGCCCTGTAGGGTTGCAGCCATAGCGGAGGTGGGCGTCTGGCGTGATGTGAGTGCGTGTTGTATGCGGTATGGCGGGATCGCGGGAAAAGTTACTTATGAAATTAGCAGCAAACTAATAATGCCGTCCATCTTCATTCTATGAGTACCTAGGCAAGATAGGAAGACGTACTTGTAACGGCTGGTAGGGTGGTTTGTGTGTGACTGAACAGACATTCTCGTGCCGAGGTGCGTGGTTTCTGCATTAATCAGCCACAGTAGCGGTTTTGGCGCTCTTCGTATGCGAACTCCCAACAAACTGTGCACTGGACTCCAAGGCCGCAAGTTCGATGGAAAATCCAAATCAAGACGAAGCTCACCCTGAAACTAGATCAGTATCAACGCTCTTGAAAGCTTGGTACCACCTGTCAAAATTTGACCCTTGACGATGAGCCAGGTTCTGTCTGTGTTGATGTTTCTGGGAGACCGTCGCAATCGGCCGTAGGTAACGTGTGGGCATCCCTAGAGCTTCAGCGGGGTAACAGCGTCTAGTGGTGCCATTAGAACAACACCTACTTGTACAAAGGCTTGAGAAAGTCTGTCGTACATATGAGCCCATGCATGCTGGAAGTGCAACTAGCTTTTTGTGTCCCTCATCGTGACACATACGACTAGAGGCAAAGAGGTGGCATGGGTGACGAGCATGGGCCCCTGGCTCAAGTGCGGAGATCGCTTGCATGTCGACCATGCTTGCCATTTTCCACTCCCAGGGAACTGTCGGCCGATGAACCGTAAAAGCCCAGTCACGATGATGGGGACAGGCTTCAAGAAACCGCCAATGGGATATGAACCCGCCCAAGCTTGCTCTCGCTGGGGTACGATATCCAACTGCAGTACTACTACAGACCCAACACTCCGTTCCTCTCCGGGAATACAGATTTAGAATATTGAATGCTCAAAGTGGTCCCCGGATGGCCGACAAGGCTCAAGCACATACAGTACGGTTCGTACTCCGTAAAGGAAGGCAAATGTACCCTGGAAGGTGGAGTGGACACCCTCTTAGAATCATTCGAGTTTGCGAGAGGTTGCGTGGTTTTCATGCAGGCTCTCGGGGGGAGAGAGAGAGCACATGTCGCTGACAGCCTCGGCGCTCATCTATATATGAGAACAGGGAACAGCTGCCCTATGCACGCAGATTCAAGTGAGCTGAACCCATCGATGTACAGTGGCGATGCACGATAGGCCATCCATCTCTGCAAAGGTATTTTGGTGCTTCTAGTGGCGCTCTGAATTAATGCACTCCGTAGTCTCGAAGGAATACTGGCATAATAGGCTTCCTATTACGGCTGGTGGGTTCATTGTTGGCTTGGGTCCGTCCCAACGCGCAGATACGCGATGTGGCAGGGGAAGGGATTGCCCCTGTAAGTATGGCAATCAGAAGCTGAGGACGCTTATGCAAGTCAATTTTGTGGCAGCCCTGGACTACAGTATCTAGTTGAGTCAATCCAGACCGACTGACTGAAGCGCGATTCATCATAGGACCAAAGACGATGATCAATGGGCTGGTAAGCGATCTTAACGGCATCGCATCTTGACAGAGTCGAAGCGAACTGGTTTTCTGATCCTATCACTAATTGTCGAAAACACTAACAGATGAGCTGGCCAAGGCGGGATTATCGTCTGCCCTTTGAGTAACTGCCTGTCTGGGGAAAAGGCTAGAGGACTCAGATGCAGCGCGAATGCAAGGTACCAACCATCATTCTGGAGGAAAGTAATATAGCAAGACCCGAGAATGACTTTACGATAGCATAGGCTGATCGAACTGCCAATTTCGTAAACCAAATGTTCTCCCACCTCCGCCCCTAGTGCCACCAGTGACTGCCCACCCAAGATAATGATGACAACGCCACCAAGACGGCTCAAAGACTCGTGGACGGCGTGAGGCCCGCTTGGCCTTGTGGGCATGCTGATGTATTATAGCAAGTCTTGGACGCGTGAAGATGCGATATATGTGTCCTTGTACGTGATGTGATGAACCGAGGAAGTGCACGATCCGACATCGTATTTTGAGGTGCATTCGGTGTGTGACAGGTGGATGATGTCTGGTGGTTGGTATTGGTTGGTCCCAATGCCTGTTGTGCGTAGCCAGTCACAAGGCGGAAGAGGTTTCTCACGCCGTGAGAGGTTGGGGAGACTTGGGCAGGGACCAACACCAGCGTTTATTCTGCATTGTGAGTGGCTCAGGTCAAAGTTATGGCTTCCTTGTTGAATCGCTTATTTGATTTGTGGCTTTCATAGGTTACAGCGCAGTTTTCCAGTTGTGAAGATATGAGGTGATTTGAACCTGGCCTCTTACCTCACCGATCTGATTGTCGTGGCGTTCCAGCATCATTATCACACAGTGTCGTCTGGGGGGGCTTGCTGTCGTATTCGATGCAAGACGTGACTCTTTAGCTGAAAGAGGCGACATGAGAAGTGCACCTGCGATTCGAGGAAGCAGAATAGAGTCATCCCCCTCCGTTACCCCAAAAAACACGTACAGACCTGAGCTTAGTTGTACCAAAGCTTGGCACTTTAGTATTTGTACGTACCCCGCCGTTGCCCTATTTACCTGTACTCGATCCAAGGTAGCTGAGAGAAGACCAGAGCGTTGTGGAAAGACCAATGCACCTCACTAACATAGTCGAACGAGTCCACGGAGAAGAGTCATGAGATTCACGAATTTCCCACGTGCTTAATTGATCGACGGCGTCGGCATGCGTGTCTTAGACTACCTACGTTGCCGCCCCTCCAAAGCTTCATTCAAGGTTCAAAACCTTTCCATTTCCTGCGGCCTGATCCGACAGGCCGTGGTCAGAGCGCCAGTGTTGGCGATCCTAAAGAGCAACTTCACCGCTACTGGAGCAAACGGCGCAAACATCTTCCGACTCATGGCCGCATGGACGACTCAGTGGACCAAGCGGCGCAAACAGTGATCAGTTGAAGCAGACCAAGTTTGGGAGTGCGCCATGTCTCGCTTGTCACCACAGTCGATAGTTCGTTTTCGGTATCAGGCCAGTCAAACTGCCAGCTTTGGACAGACAAGCGTCTAAGCGAGCAAGCGAGGTCACCTGCAACAAAAACCGTCCATTGCGTCTGATTCAATAGTATTTCTGGGCGTAAAGTAATCAGGCAATGACTGCATTGGCCGCAGTAGTTGGAAGCATGGATCTCACTCACATGGAGAGAAAGTGCGAAGTAGTACCTGTACCTTTCTTTCCCCAATCATACAGATGTAGATGTGGGCGAGGCAGGTAAAAGCAGATGGAAGGGGCAGATAGGTTACTCGGTCATCCGCCCACAGGTGCCGAGCAGTGTCGATCCTCTCCCGTCCCTGACTCCCCTGCTCAACCTCCCAAATTCACATCTCGACCCATTGCCGGACCACTTCGCCTATATTGCAAGCAGCTTAGTCGATATCCACGCTTTCCCCATCGCCATTTTCCATCGCTGGGCGATCCAACCGCGACTTCGGGTCCACCACCATGATCCAGTATCCCACGTTGAGGGTAAAGAGTAACCTCCACCCCGTCCTCAGCAGCACCCTCCAACATGTACGATCGGCTTCTTATCTCACATGACCAGCAAGAATTGACAAGGTGTTATACTTGTAAGACGGACTTAACGCTTTTGGAGCGCTGCACTTTGATCCACACATCTCATTAGAGCACCGTTTTTCAGTCGGATCCGGGGCCAGCGGTTATGGGCAGGACTCTGCCGTTGCTCGTGTGAGAAAAAAAAAGGTTTCTGAGAGACGGCTTAGTACATAACACACCACCAAAGCTGCCACACCTCCCGACGTGACGCTTCTTTTCCGCTCCACCACTACGAGACTCTTACGCCCCTGTGCCCCTGGACTTGGCGTCCACGACCCCTGTCATGTATCCACCCAGGTGGAGATAGTCATGGCCTCTCCTGGGAACACTTGATCCTCTGGCTTCTTTCTCCAACGTTGGATGGAGAGACGGGTTTTGGCCCCTGTGACTGTCAGCAACGCTGGGCCTTTCTCTACGCTTGGCAGGGTGCTTTGTTCAGGCCCCTGTCCCTGACTTGCAAGTTGTCCCCGGCTCGGCCTGACACCTTCTCCCAATCGCAGTGCCAGACCCCAGAGGCCGGTGATGGCTCTCGCGCGCAGAGGCTTTGGGCAACTTATTGCCCGACTTCTACTCTCACGTAGTCCAAGCTATTGGTCCTTGCGTCCTCCACTTCCACCCAGCCTAGTGTAGTGTTCTTCATGTACGGGAGCGGCCCCGTGGTGGCTTCGCTGACTCCGCTCTAAGTGTCTGACGAGTCCAGATGCTTGTTCTGCCCACCAACAGCCAGATGGACGCCTCTGTGACCGAATACTTTATGACCCGCTGCCCTCCGCTTCGCATCTGCTGATGTGATCTTCATTGTCTGGCTTTCTGTCTCACACCATTCGAGTCCAACTGCTTGGTTCCCGAACCAGGTTTGGTGATACCCTCTTTCGGCCGATCCTCGATACCATGCCATTCACCCTTGGGTCGTGACACCAGACAGGTCGCACTCCAGCTCCAATACACTTGTTCCTGTTCAGCAGACACCTGCCTTGACAAAATAGGTCTCGCGACTCCGGCCATTTGAGAACTCAGTTATTTGAGGTCAGCCTCTTCGGTTACAGATCGATCTTACTGGTTGCATCACTTGAACAGAAAGACGCTGTTCACTGCGCTCTATCCGATCTGACAGAGCAAAGCACCACAGAACTTTGGTGGTTTCTCAGAGATCAGCGTCCGACAAGAGTCCAAACTCCATCGTTTAAGATTGCCTCCTAACTTCCTGGACCATCAAATCTTCAATTCGTTTCGAAATCTACCACCCAAGATGGCTGGTAAAGGGGTGAATCTTTGTCCAGCACCACTATTTGACCGCAGTCTCTTCTCTGACGATGGTGGTTGTAAGCAGCACATAACAAAATGGACGCTTTCTCGACCTATGCTGACTATTAGCAGTCGTGGATGGTCGCTTCTGCCAGCGCATGACGGAGCAAATTTCGTGTTGTTTGCCATGTCCCATCACGGATTGGGTTTACCCTGACTCTTTCAACACTCTGACTCAGATTGCCAACGGAGTAGCCACCGCCAGCGAAGTGTGCTGTATCTTCCTCTTGCTCTCATGGCTCTGCTTGCCTGTCGAGAAGACGAATCGGCATTATCTGAGTATATGCCTAACGATCGGCGTCTTCATCATGAACGTAAGTGCTTACAGCATGTATGCGGCTGACGCTACTCTTGCTGACCGTCTACACCAGCTCGGTTTCGTTGTGCCTCTGATAGCTCAGCCAAATCAGTGCTACGACAAAATCACACCCAATGGAATGGCATCGCTGAAGCTCTGCGGCGCATCGGGCACATTTCTTCTTCTTGGTGGCTTTTCTGGCCTCATGTGGGCTTTCATGCGCTCTCTGTCATTGCACCTGCAGATCTGCTGGCAGGTCCTAGTAGGGCGGAATTTCATGTTCTTTGCCCAAGCCGCTGGTTGGGGCGTCCCTATCATCGGTGTGACACTGGCCCTCGTGTTCAGTGGCGTCTCGTTCCGCTTTGGTCCTACGTGCCACATCAATCACGAGAATAGCCTGGCCAGCTTTTGGATCCCCCTCTTGATATTCGCTGGCTTAACCGTCATTATCACATTCGCCACGTTCGGTTACTGTATCAAAGTCTACCTCACAAGTCTAGGTGACAATAGCGCCTCAACTGAGAATTCAGGTCTCCCGGCATATTCGAACAGCATCCGCACCTACTCACCTCGCCAAGCCTATCGCCGTGTTCGTCGCGTCATTGCTTTGCAATGGAGAGGCATTTGCATTGTGCTCATCATCATTGCAGACGTTATCTTCTTCTCGATCATCTTCGTTTTCCAGGACACTGCTGTTCAATCTGTCAAGGAAGACCCCAAAATTGCCGAAGACTGGATCCTTTGCCTGTTTGAGCATAGGGGCGACAAGAACCAATGCCTTGATTACGCGAGCTCTATCGCCGTAAATGAGGCAACCGTAATGGCGGTATTGCTTCTCCTGGCGGTAAGCACTCTTCCAGCCTGGGCCATGTCGAAGTCAATACTAACCGTTGCCAGCTTAACGGTATCTGGCTGCTCTTGTTCCTTGGCCGATGGTCAATGGCCAAGGGATGGGTTGAGCTCTTCCGAAAGCCTTTCAGCCGTAGCAAGGCGGAATTCGTGTCAGTCGATGCGAGATATGATGCGAAGCAAGACAATCGTCAGTACGAGCTGCTCGACAAGAGTCAAAGTGCTGGAGTAACACCTGTAGAACCAACAGTGAAACTTCCAGAGTCTGGGAGGCGAACACCAGACTACTTTGGCAATACAGCGAGGTATCATGGTTCTTCTCGCTCGTTCTCGACGCCGCGGCCACCGCCACCATCCCAACCCGCATGGGATCACCAAATGACTCATGCTATGCCGAAGGACACTCAAAGTCCACTAAATATGCACAGGATCTGATGAAGGAGCAGACCTGCATTGTATCGATATATTGCCTTTAATTTAGGCCCAACACGACCCTACCCATGATCTCTTACACAACAATTGTATAAAACGGCGCACTCACGTGCATCTCTTACGGTCCAGAAGCACCCGCGCCTTTTCACTGAACAAGGGGTTCTACTTGTACATACCCTGATTATCAAAAGGAGTCAACATGTTTAACAGGTGGTTTACGACGAACGGCATATAATGGCATGCCAGAATGGACCGGCAAGCAGACCCTTTTCTTATCCTGAGCACTGCCTTTCCTGCTTTCATATGTACCGTATGTGGGCTCTTATAAGCGCGGCGTCGCGGAATTGATGGCTCGATTCTTAAAGTTGAGATTGAGAGAATGAAATTTAAAACACTTTTGGAATAGCGCACGATGAAGGACGACTTCCTATGGCATAGCTGTCACATAGCTGCCACATCACAGCATGACAGCTATTCACTCCGGACACGACCGAGGAGCTGTGTGGACGAGATGACACAGAACAAGAGTGTATCATGCTCTTTGTATCCCTGCCATGAATATTGGACAAGCCAGAGAACAGAATAACAGAAAACCAATCCTTGACCCGTGGCGTTGGCAACTTGTGGCGGATCAGGCGCGCAGGTGCATCCTTAGAGATTGGGGTAACAGACGTGTGGCTGTACTTGCACTTCCGGCCCACGAGAGTGAGATGCAAGGCAGGCATACATATATGCTCATGAGGAACAGCGCATTTCGAGATGATCAAAGCCGCTATATTCACAGCTCGCAAACGCCACCATCCTGCGCCGCCTCTGTTCTTTCCATTCTGGGAGGTAGATCGTCCCCGCACGCGATCCTGTTATCAGATTGGGTTGCATTTTTTGAAGAATATATCTGCTCCGACAGGTAAATGAGGAAAAGCAGAATGGCATACCTATCTATATTGCTAGGCAAGTATGATAACCCGGATCTCTCATGTCGACATGAGTGTGCGGGGCATGGCTTTGGCCCAAGAATACAGAGCTGGAGCTTTTATTGAGCAGTTCGGAGGATTGAGCTCATCAACAAAACATATCCTGCGGCAAAATTTTCTGAATACAGGCAAATGCTTCATAGGCCTACACTTCGAGCTGGAGCATTGTATCTGGATGCCTGCGCTGAATCCAAACCAGCCTTCAGCTTGGGAGGCGAGTCTGAGATAGAAGACACGAAAGTCGATCTTGTATCTACCGTACTTCCCTGTATTCCTTTCCTGGGCTCACTGTCTTGCATCTTCCCTTGATGTCCATGTTTGTGTGTATAGTTCTGCTTTGGATGCCCTTCTGTCTTGACTCATACGGTACTTCCACAAGTCGAGCGCTACGAGGAGTCTAGTGTTGAAACCAAGGGAATTGCCTAAGATTCGAGTCATTCGAGGGCCTGAGTGTAAGCCTCAGGTGGCAATCGTAACCCCTCTTAGCGTTGAAAGGCGACATTGGGCCGTAGGGGAAGATCATGGATGGCGCTCTGTTACCCTCGCATGAATTTGCTGAACAGTCCTTGCGTACATTGTCGCGTGATGGAAATTGGAAGGGTGAGAGGCTGCAAACGGAAGGACTGTGGTGTACAAGTAACTAAGTTGGTGAAAACGGAGCTACACGCCGTCTTAGACGGTACTCCCCGACCTCTCCCAAATTCCCCTTTCTGGCGTATTCCGTTTCGGCGGGGCTCGAGGCTCCGTTTTTGAGTTGACCGTCCTAGGCAACTTGCCCCACGACCTCCACGACCTCTCACAATGAACTCACTCAACCACTTCTGACCCTTCCCCGACCACACCTGAGAGCTATCGTTGCGTTCACCGTAAGACGTCGCCGCGTAATCAACTTGTACGCTCTCTAACGCCTCCCTGGGAATAGTCGCATCGCAGTTGCGTCCTGACCACGGACACTCGTCACAGCTCAGTAGAGCAACCGTCCTTCGAGATCATAGTGACACTACAGAATACCATGACGACTTCCCAGATTACGGCAGGTGCCATGTCCATGGGACCTGTTCCTATTGAAGGGGGAGCTGGAGGAACCGCTCCGCCCAGCGTTGAGCCTTTGCGGAATCGCGTCAAAGAGAGCAAAAGCCCGTTCCTTGCCAGCGCGGCAGACAGTGCTGTGGCCTGGCAACTTCTAGACAATGCGACAGTCGAAAGAGCGAGGAAGGAAAACAAGCTTCTCTTCCTGCACATTGGGTATCAGGCCTGCCATCGTAAGTACTGCGAGAATGCTCCATGAGACGTTGGGTTATGCTAACATGCACCAGACTGCTACCTGATGGCCAGCGACTCCTTCAGTAACCAAGCATGTGCCCCTTTGATCAACGAGTCTTTCATTCCTGTTCTCATCGACAGGGAGCAACGCCCTGATATAGACAATCTCTACATGAACTATGTGCAGGGTGTAAGCGGAGCAGGAGGTTGGCCCCTGAACATCTTCGTTACCCCCGAGATGGAGCCTGTATTCGGTGGTACCTACTTCCCTGGACCTGGCTCATCACAGCCTTCTACTGAAGATAATGATGAGGCTGTTACGGATTTTCAGACCGTCCTCAAGAAGGTCCGAGATGCTTGGTTGGACCAGGAAGCCAGATGCCGGAAGGAGGCATCAGAGAGCCTGGCACAACTCCGGGACTTTGCTGCCGAGGGCACGCTTGGAACTCGCAGCATCACTGGAGCACAGCCACTCGGCTCAGGATCAGGAGCTCCGTCTGCAGCACCACCGCCTCCATCGGAGATAAAAGAGAAAGCAGCCATCTCGAGTGAGCTCGATCTCGACCAACTTGAGGAAGCCTACAGGAACATTGCGGGAACGTTTGATCCTCTGTTTGGTGGTTTTGGTCTAGCACCCAAGTTCCCTACACCGCCGAAGCTCAAATTCCTTCTGAGTCTCAATAGCGCCCCGTCCGATGTGCAGGATGTCGTCGGTGAAGCCGAATGCCGACATGCTGAGCATATTGCTCTTGATACCTTGAGAAAGATACGAGATGGGGCAATGAGAGACCACGTCGGCGGTAACGGCTTTGCCAGATTCTCGGTGACGCCTGATTGGAGTATCCCCAACTTTGAAAGACTCCTCGCTGATAACTCTTTACTGCTTGGCCTCTATCTCGATGCATGGAAGATCGGAGGTGCGACTGCTGGCGGCGAGTTCTACGACGTTGTGGTTGAGCTGGTACACTATCTTACCTCTGCTCCTATTGCTTTACCTGATGGCGGTTTTGCATCCAGTGAAGCAGCGGACTCTTTAGAGAAGCGAGGAGACAGGAACCCCCGAGAGGGTGCTTATTATACTTGGACGAGCCGCGAGTTCGAAACTATCTTCCCCACAACAGACAAGCAGAGTTCCGAGGCCGTGGCAGCGTACTTTGGAATACTTGAGGATGGTAATGTTGATCAAGACCATGATCCCAATGATGATTTCATCAACCAGAACATCCTGAGAATTACGAAGCCTGTCGAAGACATCAGCAAGCAGTATAACGTGCCGGTTGAGACACTCAATGAGAGTATTGCTGCAGCAAGGAAGCTGATGCGAGAGAAGATCTCAAAGGAGCGCCCGAGGCCCCAACTCGATGATAAGATTGTTACTGGTTGGAACGGTCTTGCCGTTTCTGCCTTGGCCCGTACGGCGCAAGCATCAAAGGACGTCAATGCTGAGCTGAGCGCTAAATGTGCTGATGCTGCCTCGAAAGCTGTTTCCTTCGTACAACTCAACCTGTGGGATAACGATAGTAAGACACTCTACAGAGTGTGGAGAGGTGGGAAAGAGACGGAGGGATTCGCAGACGACTACGCCTATCTTGTTCAGGGCCTCTTGGATCTGTATGACTTTGACGAAAGGCAGTCCACGCTTGACTTTGCAGGCGAGCTCCAAAGTATGTTGACCACATCGACCTTTCCACCGACCCTCAAGCCTAACCTATTCACAGGAGTCCAAACCTCTCTCTTCTACGATACTGAGCGCGGTGCCTTCTTCTCAACTAATCCCTCTCATCCCTTCAGCCCTATCCGCCTCAAAGACGGCATGGATACATCCCTCCCATCCATCAATGCAGTCTCTGTTTCTAACCTCTTGCGTTTCTCTTCCCTCAAACCTGGCGGCGACGAAGAACGTCTCGCTCACGAGACAATCAATGCTTTCGAGCCAGAGATGCTCCAATATCCCTGGCTGTATCCTGGCCTGCTGGGTGGCGTTGTCAGGGCAAGGCTGGGAGCTTAGATGGCAGGAAATAGAGCGAAGCTACATAGATCAGGGCTCGTTGCTCTTTACTTTGGATTTATGGGTTTTGTGTGGCCGTTTGTTCCATCAACGAGAGAGCCTTCGGGGGCGGGGGGGGGGGGGGGGGGGAGGGGGGTCCGTTGGACAAGATTTTGGTGTGAGGAAATGCCAGGCTGGGCTGACTATTGTGTTTTGACATGATTTAATCCAAAATTTTCTGTAAATGCCGCGAAGCAGGTACCCGTATCATGTGTTGAATTTCCAACAAACGCCAAATTTACTCAGACAATTGCAAGCGGAGGTGTCTGGAACCGGGAATGACGAATTCCCATCTCATTCTCTCACGCAGAGGGTATCTATTCTTTCTTCCGAGGCTCGAAAGACATTCACGCCACATAAATACACACCCAAAGGTCTCTCTGTCTCTCTCTCTCTATTCTTCGCATCGGCATCGGTGAGATGCATCTCCCTCTCATCCACCCCCCGTCTTCCTGTTCATTAGGCCGCTGAAAAAGTTCTGCAGCTGTTCGTTGTCCATATCCTTTGCCATATTTGAAGCTGTGTTCTCTTGCTCCTCTGAAGGGTCAGGCGAGGAATGAGCGTTGCGATCCTATTCTTTTGTTTAGGTCCCTTTCTTCGAAAATCTGGGAAAGCCTTCCAAGGAATGGATGGATCGTCAGGGGGGAGTAGGAGGGGGCGCATGCTTACCTTGAGTCGCTGCAGCATGTCGTCGGCATCGACTTGTATGCCACCCATGTTGAACTGCACTGGGCCAATATGCTCGCTGACGGACTTCTCGTCGCCGAAGTCGAGCGTCCTGCCGCTGGCACCACGGCTTGTGTCGGCGACCTTCTCTGGCGCCTTGGCCTTGTAGACCTCGAGGGCCTTGAGCTGCCTCTCCAAGAAGTCCTGTACGTCGTCGCTGCCGACACTGACGGCCGGGCCACCTGTCATTGCGTTATCGACGAGGGAGATGCCGCCGCTGGTGGGGTCCTGACACCAGTCTTCGTAGCGAGCGATGGCGCTATCCTCTTGCGTGACGGGTGGGATATCTGTCGCTGATGGACCGTTCTCCTCTCTCTCTTCCATTTCAGAGCTCTTGCTTTGTTGGAGTGTTTCTAGAGTGGGTGGTTCCGCGCCGCGAGGGAGCTTAATGTCCTCTGCCCATCCTTCGGAAACGACTTCTGGCTCGAAAGTGCCCCCCAGGACGCGAATCTTGCCCCAGGAGTCCCAATTGGGGAGAACGGCGATCTTGTCACGGTCGATAACGTTGTGCTTGAGTGGATTGCGTTTGAGCAAGGAAGTGATGCCGAGTGTCGAGTGGATGAGAGAGGGCAGTTGAGATGGTGTGTTCTGGGAGGTATATATGAGTGAAGCACCGTCTAGACATGTCAGCTTTCGAGGCCTCGAAATCGATGAAGGAGAATGTCTCACGTCTGAGAAGCACTGTCCGGAGATATTGCAGGACAGTATCAAAGTCGGGTTCTTTCCACCCTTGGCTCTTCTCGAGAACTTCCATCCTTTGGGCCTGCGAGATAACTAAAGTCAGTCCTGATCTAGAAGGCATCATAATGAGGGCGCACGCACGTTTTGGCACACCACGCATAACGGGAGCCCCAATGCGTCTGACCACTCTCCGGGACCTTGTGGCAACGAACTGTCGCCATCAGTCGTCGCCGTCGCAGCCGGGGTTCCGTCCAGGTTGGTCGACGCGCCGCCTCTTCCTCTCAGCTTCCACGACTCCATCAGCTCATCCATTTCGCTCTGTTCCTCACTTCCGAGTTTGTCCATGACAGCCTTCAGAACTTGGATCCATGTCCACAGCTGCCGTAGCCACAAGTGCGGTTGCGACCAGTCGAGCAGAATGACAAGCGCTGTATTCGGTATGGTATCGGTTTTGAGGAGCGGCGAAACGAGCGAAGCAAACTCGCTAGAGGGCTGGGAGAGGAGGTAAAGGGAGACGCGGGCGATGGTATCTATCACATGGGTCAGCTGGCGATGCCCTGTGCTTTGGAGGAGGTCTTCTCCAAAATACCATCTTGATCTGCGTCGAGGACGTCGTAGTAGGTGTAGCCGAGGGCAAAGTTGTTGGCAATTGGAGGCATCTTTTGCTTATCCGGATTTCTTCTGGACTCTGTGCTGGACAGCGACTCCATGAAGTCGCGCTGTGATTCTGGCGTGCCACCTACCGTCCCAACAACAGTCAGCGCTCGTGATCTTGCCCGGCTTCATACCCAGGAAACCGTACCTAACACCAGCAAGTTCTTCTCAGGCAACCGCTTGCCACTTGCAACTGACTCCAGCATAGACGTCCACAGGTTCTTCTTCTGTTCGCCGGTCGGCCGCCCCTCGGTGTCCCCTGAGCCGGACGTCATCGTGGACGCCCGGTTCCCGATAACGGCCATGCTCTGACCAAGCGGCCGATTGTTTTTTTTTTTCAAAGGCGTTCCCGCGGCTCGCGAATAGCCCCAGGCCGCAAACAGGGCAGTCTCCGGCGAGCCAGGTCGTACAGACGCGTGGTATGGACGGTGCACGCGTGCGGTTGGAAGCTTTGGTAAGGGGTTGGTGGAGGAGGATGGTTGGAAGGTGTCGTTTGAACTATGGATATCGACGGCTCATGGTGATGTTTTGTAGAAAATCGATGCAGCTGCAGTTCTGACCCCTGGCTGTGCTGGTAAGCCAATAATGTCGTATAGAACCCTTCAGCGCCCCTCGTCCGTTGGCTTTCTGAAGATTCCTTGCCGATTTCGAGCTTCCCCTTCGCCTTGATTAAATGGTCTGGAGCTCGCGGCGTGTCATGGGGGGTTACCACCCAGAAAAGGACCCGCCTGTAACTTAGCCCGTACCGTGCCTGGCGGAGGTGGGGCCACAGGTGATCAGTATCACTGTACAAGTACGGAGTAACTAATACATACATAATTACTGTAAGGAGTGAGTAAAGTTGTACCACAAACCACATTCATTCACCACACCACCATCACGAGTGCCTGTGTACACAACGTCGTCAAACTTCGAGTAAATGCGCTGATAGAGTAATGCTAAAAAAGGCCAAAAAAATACATACAACAGCCGGTATTCGCTGGTCGTCACCGACCCAACTACTAATCAGCCCCTTGGCAGTTTGACTAGGGGAGAGCGGACGGGATCCCGTGTTCTCTACCAGGTATGGTCGTATGTGAAAAACAAACGTGTTAGTTAATTACATGTAGGACAGTCCAATCGCTGTGCATCCTTCATTTCATAAATAAACGTACTTCGTTTCGCCAATGTTGGCCAATATGTTAATGTCCTGGTAGTCTCTATGTTCTAGGATATGTTTAATGAGACAATGGGAGACACCAAAGGCAAGAAGCAAGCAAGCAAGCAAGCAAGCCAGGCACTTCCCTTCCTACGATATCAAGTCTGTCCATTTCTGATAATGTGCGGAAAAGAGAAGCATTCAGCGCTTACCGAAGGGTTCACAGATGCGACAGAGTACCCTTGTTGACCTTGCGTCGCTCCACGAAATCTTATGCACAGCGTAATCAAAGGTGGCTTTGGTTGCCGGCCAGGAGGAGGCGTGAAATCGGGAACCAGCACGACTCGCGCGGGCGGTTGTGTTGTCGTGATGGCAGAAGATGCATCAAGCCGCTGGAACTAGGAGACGTCAAACTATCCGCTGAACGGCGCATCCGACTCAGCGATTTGCGAGGCTGAGTTGGCGACATTTGATGCATAACTACTAGGTAGGTAGTTGATGCGTTGGACCGACTCTGCGAGTCGTAAGCGTGCATGCTGGCTTTGAGGCTTGAGATGAAAGCCTGGTTCTCGTTCGGGATTTTGGAAACCAGAGCCTGGTTCGGTCTGGACCCAGGCTTGCCATGCTATGAGTGTGAGGATGGCCGGTATCCCTTGGGCGACATGTTCTGCAGCCCGAATTATTGGTGACAACACGCTTCAATAGCCTTCCAGGCACGGGGCGCCAATGGACTATCGGGTCTCTCCGCCGAAGAAGGGTGAAGACGCTGAGTACTTCGCAATTGAAGTGCGCTTGAGATACCTAAAGAAAGCCGTGTTTCCCCATGTCGTTCTAGCAATGGCGGTGTTCTCCAGGTATCCCTGCAACCGTACAGGCCGATACCCTGACTGCACAGACGAAGGAACTGGGGAAAAAGCAAGGTTGAAAAACGATGATGATGGTAACTTCGATCCGATCAGCTCGGCTCGATCAATGATCTCATCATACGTCAACGAAAAGCGGCATAGATGTCGACCTGTGTATAACAGCTTCGCGTATAAGAAGAAGCACAATTCTCCTCAGAAATACCTCTCTTCTTCTCATCAACATATTCTTCCACATTCATCAAAACATCTATCAACCCTCCAAACAACCTATCCAAATTACCATGTCTGACTACAAGCCCACCGGTACGCTCTCTCCAACCCGTTCTCTCACATCATTGCGCTGACAGCTGTCATACAGAGCACGATGGTCTCCGCAAGGCCGGTCAGCCCGACCAGCGCGTTGGTACTGGCGAGTTCGCTCACGGCAAGGTTGACCCCCACAAGGCCGGCGCGGAGGGTGGGAAGACTTCCGGCTCCGGCTCTGGAGGTGACAGCCTTGGTGAGAGTGCTAGCGGTGATGGTGGCGATTACAAGCCTACCGAGCACGGCGGACTGAGGAAGGATGGAAAGCCTGATGGCCGTGTCAAATAGATTGCCTGGCCAAACATGAGGCATACTGCAGAGATGACGATAATTTTGACTCTTTGTGGTTACGTCGGTTTCGACACTCAAGACGAACGTCCTTTGTGCCAATGATTTTGACCTCGCGGGTCCAGCTCGATTTGTTAGCTCAAGTGCTCTGGCTGGCTTTCTCCTTAGGTCGTCTGTAATACGTTCTGCGTGACCTTGCGTCTATTGGTTCTGAAGGTCTACGAGGAGCATAGTGTATCAGAGTTTCAAGGCTCCTGGTGGGGGAAGCTTTCTGCAACAGTAGGATGATCCAAACTCAGTCCCAGGATATCGATGGATGAAGTTATAGACAATTCGTAGGCAGCATCATGTGAACATCAATTTCTTGTACCAGTCGCCCAAGCCTCTGATTTCCAGCCTTTCTGCAAACGTCTTCATCGAGGTGGTCTCCTCGAAATCGGCACCCCTCCTCGCCTCGACAGAGTACATCCCCTCTGAAGGCGCTGGTTTTGAAATACATCGGAAATCTTTGTACCGCAATGCCTGAACAGTACTCACCCAGTCTCTGAGGGCGTCCTCGTCGGCCGCCTCAGCAAACATAATGCCCGGGCATCCTCCGCTACGCACGAGAACCCAGTTCACGTGCAGCTGTTCAGCGGCGCGGCGGACGCGATGGAGTTTCTTCCGGGAAGTGATGTGATGGGTGCGGATCAGACAGTTGAATAGAGGTGGATGAAGTCGTGGGTTCAGTGGCATGATGAATCCAGCGGCAGAGACATGTCAAGAAAATGCACCACGCCGTGTGTGGATTGAGAGAGAGGTGTGTTCAATGAGCAGTTGTTGTCATCGTTGTAGTAGGTTTATGCACAAAGATGGCAGTGTGTTGCAACTAACCGTAATATGCGGCAATCCAAGTATCGCACATGGAGTCGAACTGAAGAACAACGTATAACATCTTCGAGAGAAACACAATTTCTGACTATTAACGACAGATCTGATAGAAAAAATCACTAAAATGTTATCAACGAGGCGCTGATACTTGAAAGCTCTAAGGCTTGGAGGTTTGGGTTATTCGGACCCTCCAAGAAACCAATCCCCTTCCAAGACTTGGACGAAGGTACAATCGAGACTGTTCTACACAACCATGCTATCTGAGATGCCAACCGAGATCCAATACTTCAACCCCATGCCCACCTCGTGGCTTCACGGAGCAATATTTGCAGCGACACCAAGTCAGATCAATGCAGTCTGGCTATTCAGAACAGGAACCCCATCTATGCGGGCTCATTACCAAAGCAGGAAATTCGTCTGCTAGGCCAAATATTCCCAGTCTCATACCCGGTCGGTGCAACTACTATATACTGGATTAGAGGAGAGGGACAACTATGATGAGGGGAAGTTGCTTCAGCCTGTATAGGGGATAAAGTATACAGCATAAAGCATATACGAAGAAAACTAGTGAGCTTTTCAGCTGCAGAGGAAGCGAGGGAAGGATTGAGCAGACGCAAGAATAGAGTAGAGTTGTCTGTAAATGTGCCCAGGAATGTTGTATGGCGGTGCAGTAATGCAGAGCCGACGACAGTGTTCTCAAGTCCTGGTTAGTCATTATATCCTGGCCAAGTATAAAGAGAGCGGGTGGTCCAGCTTACATGACGAGATTTGACATTATTGTTGGTAAGATAAGGTCACAAGACCATGCGAGAATAATGTAAATGAATTGCTGCAATAGGAGGAGACGCGTATGGATATGCCGAGAGGCACTTGGTATTACCTAGTCTAGAATAGAGGCCGGTAGTTCTAAGCTTAGAGACTCGAAACAAGCTTGTCACCCAAGGCCTTGATGCTCTCAGAGAACTCGCTCTGACTCCCGGCAGCCCATGCTGCGCCGTCCTTCCCAGGGACTGCGTCATCTCCGATGAAACCAATGTACAGTACATCCTTCCCATCATGACCCAAGTCCCCGTTCAGGCCCTCATCTGGGAAACAGAGATTACCCAGGGAGATAGATGCCTCGCCAGTCAACGTCCCGCCATTGGTGTCTCCCCAGATGCCATAATGCTATACACGTCAGCTTGAGTCAGAGGTAATCGACATGTATGGACTCACCAGTTGTCCGTTGCAAACTACAGCCATCACGCTCAGCGGCTGCATACCCTGTTGCTGAGGGTCGAAGGATGGCGAATCTCCTTCGTTGCCGAATACCACGTATGGATGCAGGTTCGCATCCAGGTCAGAAATACCGTATTGGCTCACGGTGTCTTTGAAAGCTGTCATGCCCTGACCAGAGGGATCGTTTGCGCAAGCACCTGCATGGTTGTTTGCACCGTCACAGTCGATATCCATGTTGTCGTACTCGCCCGAGCCTTTCAGGAAGATAGCCCCGGAGATGTCACCACAGTATTGGGCGCCTCCGGAAAATGTGTCCGACAAGGCATTTGAGCAGGATCCGCTCTGGAGAGTTGTTAGTGTTTACCATCTATCATCACGAACTTTTTCCTTTTACTTGATGTTGCTCATAGAGAGCCCTGAGGTTGTCCGGGAGGTCGTATGCAGCGACAACTGAGCCCATAGAGAGGACCGAAAGAACAGAGTAGCGGTTCATGATATGAACCTTGCAGTAGTTCGATAAGTTTTAGAGTGTTTATGGGAGCTTAGACTGACCATGTAAGCAAGCAGCATCGAGCTTTATGTACCTGACTTGCAGCTGCACCAAGTCAGAGGGGGACATGTACGTAAGGACTGGCTCAAGAATTGACCTGTAAGCTAAGGTTACATGCAAGCTACATCTCGGATAAGTCGGCTCACTTATTCTCGGTCACCTCAGCCTACGTCGGTCCCCGGTGTTGTCAGCGTTTCCATGCTGTGGGGAAATGGACAAAACGGGCCCAAGGACGCGCAGCGGCTTTCAGACTTCAGGAACATGCAGGAGACACTCGAGTACCTCCTGGGGCTCAATGAACCTGACTGCATAGGCGAGGATGTCTCGGCAGACATTGGGTTGCCGACGCTGTAAGCGTATGGAACGAACTCATCGTCCCCAAAGGCAACCAGGGCTCTCTTCTCGGCAGTCCCGCGATGTGCATGCAAAAGGACGAACATTGGCTAATGGAATTCAACTCCGCTGTAAGGACTTTGAGGCGAGTGAGCATGTGATGGCATATGCTTACACTGATGCTGGAGGTCTCGGTCAGGCTTGGTTGCCTACGTAGAATGATGGAACAGAACTTTCAGAGTCTGACAAAGCGTATTTGGACGCGATTAGCAAGTACAGCTAGGAGTATATTGAAAATCTCTACCGGGGAATGAACCTCGGTGTCTGACGTACGGGGAAAATGTCAATGACCGCGAGTCGTGTCTTAGGTCAGTTATATTCGTTAGACGCTTCAATCATTACAGTAAAGTATTCTGGCTTACAAGCTTGTAACTCGTGATACTATGAATAATGGTCCTCTGACTAGGAAAGGGCGTGTTGACCAGCATAGTCCGTAAGCATAACTAACATTCTCCTACATCAGCCATGACTCAGCAACCACAGGAAGGGCCGAATCTTCCAAGAAAGACGTGACAGTGTTGACGAAACTTACAGTTAATAATGCTGAGCGAAATGATGTTATGTACATTTCGGGGCAGCTGAAGGAACGCAGATCATTGCGGTTTGGCCTGTAGATCCCTTTCGCCAGTTCCATTAGTGCAGAACTATGTGTCCGAACGGATTACGTATTTCGGTAAGGCGAGCTACCTATGCTTTCAGGCTCCAGCTGGAAAGTACATATCTATTGGCAAAGCTAATGGGTAGTGCAGAGCACTACATACGATACGTTGCATCGGTGTCTTACTAAGTTCTCGGCCTACTCTGCTCCGTAGTATTGTCGGTGACATGAAGTTCCGCGGTAGGGGAAGATGACCTCGAGCACCCGTGGCTTCCGCTTACAGTGTGATTCGAGACTTGGAGCTTGGCTTCGATGGGGTTGTCGAGGCGCTGGAACACCTGAAATCCACCGCTCCATGGTCCATAGAAAGCATGGGTGAGACAAAACGCCTATTGAAGGGCAGAAGAGAGACATGCACTCTGCCAGCGTTCCGCTCGTAAACGGCCTTGACAGAGTGTAGACACAAAGGCCTAAAGGCCCGTCGAGCGACGGAGCCTTTGTGGGCGGGCCTTTGTGCGGGCATGGCTGTCGTCGTTCGGGCCGGATAGAACACGTAAGCCCTTTTCTTCAATGTCTAACTACACGACGGAGGTAAGGACCTTGAAGCTGCCGACGAGGCTTCGGATCGATGGACTCCCAAGTGATCGCCGTCGATCTTTCGACATAATCGGTCTCTAGTCTGCGATCCTTTCTCGTCTAGCTGCTTCGAAGATCCACGAGTTGCTTCTTGGCATCCCCCGTGCGATTTCCAGCATTACACGAAAAGGCGTGCCTTGTGACCTGACCTGCGTCACAAGAGACTATCCCAGTCATCCGCAGTATAAAGTTGCTGCCAAGTCGCCATAGGAAGGGTTTTGACTCTCAATCCATCTCATCATTAATCTCATGACCCTTCCAGCTTGTGCGCTCACTAAAGATGATTGACATAATGCAAAAGACGCTTCTGATTTACCTACTAGCTCAGGGCGCCAGCGCCTGGCTGCCTGAGCATCGTGACCTGGCTGCCTTTAACCAGACGGCACGCTTCGAACAGCTGGGGAAACGTTTCGAACCCTCTCTGCCTAATGGGATCACCAAGATCCGCGGTGTCAACTTCGGCGGTAAGTAGTAGATCTTATTCATTCAGGCCAAAGAATATGCTACTGATATATGAGTACAGGTTGGCTTATCAGTGAGCCATGGATGATGGGTGATGTCTGGAGAAACGACATGGGATGCGGAGATACAGGATCAGAATTGGAGTGCATGACCACTGTCTACGGAGGAGGTAATCGTGACAACGGCAATGCAGCTTTCAAGAATCACTGGGAGCAATGGATCAATCCCGACACTGTCCAGTCTGTTCATGATGTCGGTCTGAACACCATCCGCATCCCCATGGGATACTGGGCCTTCAGCGACATTGTCAACTACGATTCAGAGCCCTTTGCGGACCCTGCACCAATGCTTGATCAGCTGGACAAGGTTGTCCAGAAAGCAGCTGATCTGGGAATCTACGTCATTATCGACCTTCACGGTGCCCCTGGTGCTCAGCAGGAGGATGCCTTCACTGGCCAAATCAAGTCACCAGCCGGGTTCTTCACTGACAAGAACTTCCAGCTGGCCGAGAGGTGGTTGTCTTGGATGACGACAAGGATCCACACAAACGACGCTTACAAGACTGTCGGCATGATTGAGGTACTCAATGAGCCCGTGTCGGATCATGATGGGGATCGCTGGCCTGCTCCTGGCGAGGTCCCTGGTCTACTGGAAACTTATTATCCGGGTGCGCTGAAGGCGGTCCGAGATGCTGAGAATGCACTGCAGCCTCCGATCTCAGACGACCAGAGGCTTCATGTGCAGTTCATGTCCCAGAAATGGGGCTCTGGCGACCCTCGTACCGTGTCAGCCATCACATCAGACTCTGCCGTTGCCTTTGACGACCACAACTACATCGGCTTCGCCCTCCAAGGAGCAGACAGAGGCGACCAGTTCAAACTCATGCATTCAGCCTGCACGGACAGCCGGGTCGTCGACGGGGAGGACCTCATCATTGCTGGCGAATGGAGCATGACTTCGGACGTTGATTGGCAGAAGGACAGAGACTTCTTCACAAAGTTCTTCACTGCACAGCAGCAGCTTTATGAGAAGCCTGGAATGGCCGGTTGGATCTTTTGGACGTGGAAGACGGAACTGGATGATCCCAAGTGGACGTATTCAAAGGCCACGTTTGAGGAACTGATCCCTCAGGATGCTGCTGCTCTGGAGCAGAATGTCTTCCAGGACGTTTGTGCTGGCTTTACTTAGGTGAAGCCGTGGTAAGCAACACCTGAGCTTCTTCCACATTACATCCAATGACATCTTGTCACCCTTTGGTATTTAATGCACTATGACTCTTCCGCAAAATGCTAAGCCCCCCCATGAGCGCCTCGCCGTTACTGAGATGTTGTGAGGACCTGGAAAGACCGCCAGGCTGCGGGGACGCTCAGCTGGTACAGGGGAATTTCCGAGTCAACTCTCGCACCGGGGTAGGAGTTGAAGTGCCAGACTCCGCCAAAATCACTGCCAGCCTCAATGAGCTTGACTGAGTACCCGGCCTGGCGAAGCACGTGAAGAGCATAACAGCCGCCGAACCCTCCACCGACAATAATAATGTCGGCTGAGACGGTCTGGACGCCGCTCATTGATGCAGTTTCGCCAACCATGTCGGATGTTATCTGGGAACGCTGATGGATGGAGAAGGTGTAGTTGAAAGCAGGCAGCAAAGTCCAGACCTATGATGGAGAACCTTGGCCTGAGATGTGGTCTTAAATCAATCTCGTGTCTGTCTAATAATCAGCACGGCCAATAGGAGATTGGGCCATATGCACCAGGCCAAGACTCGAAGAGGGTCTACTCAGCTTGGAACCACGGTTCTCCCAGTGTCGGTCTATCGGAACCTTTCCGGAAGACCGACCGAAAAACATAGCGCTCGATTCTTTGACCTTGTGACTCTACTTTCACTGTAGAATTCGCCGTATTCATAGTCCTCAGACTGCTCGTGACACTCGTGACATTTTCCTCAAACCGCGGGCCCGGATCCCCACCTCCAAACCCCGGACACCCGAAACCCCGGCACCCGAAACCCCGGACACCCCGGCCCTCGTGTAAGATAGATGATGGCCCATCCAAGTTCCAAGTAAGGACGGCATTGTAGTTCAGGGGAGCAGTCTAGACAGCCGCGGAGAAACTGGCTAGTTTAAGAAGGCAGGTTTCCTTGATCACTCACTCTGTCCCCCAGGCACGGCGGTGTTTTCCTTCTTGCCCCCTGCCCTAACATGTCTCTCGCTGTTGACCAAGAATTCATCGAGGCCCTGGGCCCTTTCCTCACCAGCCAAACACATGTGGAAAAGCCCAAGGTTCATGATGTTCAAGGCCGAAGGGCACTATACGCTGCCATCGGTGGCCAGGCGCCTCGAGTCCCAGAGTCTGTAGCAGTGGAGATATTGACCATTCCCCAGGCCGACGGATCGGGGTTGCGTCTGTACCATCTCAGACCACAGGGTCACAACGACGCCAACGCACCTACAGCAGCCCTCATTCACTTTCACGGAGGCGGCCTCATCTCATTGACGCCCGATATCGCCACGGAACGGCTGGCTCAGTACGTTCTCCGCACAGGCATCCAGGCTTTCTCCGTCGACTACCGGCTTGCCCCGGAGCATCCGTATCCAGCGGCCCTCGAAGATGGCTGGTCGACATTGAAATGGGTCCGCGACAACGCCGTGCGTCTTAGGATCGGCACGGCTCGTATCGCTGTGATGGGAGAAAGCGCTGGCGGCGGTCTTGCTGCCGCTCTCACCATTCGTGCCCGCGACGCCTCCCTTTCGCCCCCGATTGCCCGACAAATCTTGTGCTCACCTATGCTTGGCGACCGCACTGTCGGTGACGTCCCTGGCGGCTTCACCCTGTGGGACAGTAATGATAACTGGACTGGTTGGACTGCATATCTGGGGGATCGTGCAGGCGGTGAGGACGTGCCGGAAACTGCAGCTGCAGCTCGTGTGAAGGATGTGGCCGGGCTGCCACCTTTATATATGGATACAAGTCAGCTCGACCTCTTTGTCAAGGAGAACATGGACTACGCGCGAAGATTTGTTGAGGCTGGCATCGAAGTTGAGTTGCACTTGAGCCCTGGTCTTCCTCATGGATTTGATGGATTGCTGCCCACTCACAGGGTGGCAAGACAGTACGAAGAGCACAGGACACGAGTTCTTAAGAACCTTTGAGCATGAAGCCGGGCAATGGGGCTCGATAGTGAACGAGGTTTCTACTTGAGCTCACCACGACAATATCAAGCGCGTTTGCCGGCCTCTTGTTCTAGTTCTACCCGCCACTCCACCCCTTAGTCTGCCTGCGACGCAATCTGTATATTCTGACTAGTGCGCAAAACTAGCATTTACGCGCCTGACAAGGACAGAATAATCAATTAGCCAGCTGTTGCACATCGAAAGGGTATACATAGGGGGCCGGGGAGAGGGTTGCTAACGAGGACGAAAACGAGGCGGTCAGGGTTGTCGTCGTCACAACACCGGTGGGATCTGCTTACAAGTATATGTAAAACTAGGTAGTTGGTGCGTTGGCTGCCGATAATGAAGAATCTCATAATGACCGTGGCTGGTTCCCGATGCACACGCTGTTGTAGATGGAGACGAGTGCACAGCATGCAACCCATTAGCGGGATCCCGTGTTCTCTACCAGGCATGGTCGACCGTATGTGCTAGATATAACGCAACATTGCATTATATATCCGTCCAACTTACCTAACTACCTGTCGACCGAAATATCGTTGAACCGAAACCATCCCAGTTGCTCCAGAAGCCACTCCCTCCACCCTACCACCGTTCACTGAATGGACTACGATCATCCAACAAGTACAATCATTCTCCCGTGGCAAAGACGACCCCCTCATCACGACTCTCACGTGACTATTTGTTTCGCGCATATATGTTTGACGGATTTCTGCATCGTCCAATGTTTGCCTCTCTCCTACATTGCGAATGTCTCGACGTTTCTTGGCGACTATGCCCACCCAGCTTGTCTCAAGAGCTACGGGCTCACAGCCCCTTGGACTCCAAGTGGTTCAGCATAATCTGATATCCACCAGAAACGCTCATGAACAGTCCATAGTTGTGCCCAGACTTTGACTGAAGGGCTGCTGTAACATTCATGGTTGAATGCTTCAGAACATGGTGAATGGAAATCACCAGCGCTGGCCCCTTGAAGTCCGGTGCCTGGCCGAGCTTCATGCCTCCCTCAGAAGCATAGTGACCAACAGATTCGAGCTACTTCGATCCTTTGAGTATACGCCAGAAGAGCAGGATCCTAATTCTGCTTCTTGTAGAACAGCCCCTGCAGAGTTAGCTCCATGTCCATCAAAAGTAGCCGGACCCATACTCGGAAAATCGTGCAGGATCGGGCGTCTTGGCGAAGGAATGATTATAGTTCAAGACCGTCAGGGTGTTGTCGAGCATGACTTGAATGGTGTTCTGCAAGAACATTTGCAAGCAGCACGGATGTCTTCTTATACTCGTCCCAAGCCTCGACCTCAAGTACTTCTCTTGAGGAAGGCAGATATTCGTCATGGTTCTTTACTATCAACGCAAGCAACGCATTTCCAACTCAAACACCGAGGTATTATGCGTATGCTTGTGCTCAACTATGTACGAAAGCTGACCAGAGTTGCGTTGTTGCTGTCGTATTCATCCAGAGCATGTAAGTGCGTCTTATAAGTTGACAAGTGCACGGTTCTTGAGGCACAAGGCGTCAACCTACTTTTTTTCCCTCATTCGGGATGATAACAGGAATAATTCTGATGATCAGTACTGCGTATTTGCCTACAATCAGATCAAGTACGCCTGCGTTGTCTTGATTCATGAGGGATAATCGCACTGTCTGGGAGCTTTCACCAAGTGGAGCACCAACCAAGCCTTAAGACTCGCTACGCCATCGCGTCCGTAACCGGGGCGCAGCCTCCAAATTTATTATTCAAAACACAAACCACCAGCCATCCACCATCTCAGCAAACGGTGAAGGAGAACCGCGCGGCGGCACCTCTCTGGTCGAACGAAATGAACAAAATACGCGCGATTCAAGCGCTGAACAAGAAAGAGATTGAAAACGGCATGTGAGTACCTCGTACCTTACCAACCACGCGACCGAACGCTTGTCAACCACCTCCAAAGCTCTGAAAGGCTGACCACCGTTGCCACAGCTCTCCGAACGCATCCTGGCACGTCGACTACCGCGATACCGCATACATCTACTTCGGCGGTCTCCCCTACGAGCTCTCCGAGGGCGACATCATAACAATCTTCTCTCAGTTCGGTGAGCCCGTCTTCCTCAAACTCGTCCGCGACAAAGAGACGGGGAAGTCCAAAGGCTTCGGTTGGCTCAAGTACGAAGACCAGCGCAGTACGGATTTGGCTGTGGACAATCTGGGAGGTGCCAAGATCGGCGAGCGGTTGGTGAGCGTCGATCATGCCAGGTACCAAGCGAGGGATGATGAGGACCAGGACGAGTTCAGGGTGGGCTGGGAGGATATCATGAGGAAGGAGGGGAAGAAGGTGGAGGAGGAGAGCAGCGAAGACGAACAAGAGGTGGAAAGGAGGCCCATGCTGAAGGAGGAGAAGGAGTTGGCCATGTTGATGCAGGGCCACGATGACGATGATCCGATGAAGGCGTATTTGATCGATGAGAAGAAGAAGGAGGTCGAGGAGGCGAGGAGGCGGGCCGAAAAGAAAGAAAAGAAAGGGGAGCACAGACATCACCACCACCGTCATAGGTCGAGAGGAGATAGGAGTGACGAGGACAGGCACAGGAGGTCGCGCAGGGATAGGTCACAAGATGAAAAGGACAGAGATCGGAGCCGAGACAAGAGGAGATATAGGGATGAAGGGGATGATGATACTAGAGACAAGAGGAGTGAGAGGCGGAGAGGAGACCACGAAGAAAGAGGAGATAGGGATCGAGAACATCGCAGGCGGAGGGAACGTCGAGACGACGATGAGGACCGAGATCGCAGACGAAGAGGCCGTCATGACGAACACGAGGGGAAGCGTTCTCGACCAAGGTCCCGGAGCAGGTCACCACGGCAGTCCAAGGATTGAGGAGCGATCATCTCAAACCAACATGATACCCCATTTCGAATATTCATCTGCTCCAAATTGCCGCGTCTAAACGCCGTATTGTAAATATCCTCCAAATAGAAAACAAGAAAAGCACTCTCTGCTGAAGCCTAATTCCAGACAGCTTATGGTATCATCTCATCACGCATTCCCCAGGTAACGTTTCCACCCTTCTCTGATGCAGTGTCTCTTACCGCCCTCGCCGTCCACAATTACGAATTTCTCCCATCTGGCATCTTTCCCCGCGCCAATAACGGCGAGGCTGTCTTCACTTATCCAGCCGATGACACCTTTCGGTGGTTTTGTCGTGCCAAGCACCGTGCCCTCCGAAAACGGAATGCCGCCGATGGCAGCCTCATCGCCTGCTTCGAAGGGTGCTGATGCGAAGGAGTAAACGTCGGAGAATACCCTGGGCATCAAGGGGATCTTGCTAAGAATGCCCCATTTCCCCACGTCTCCGTCTGCGCCCCCCGGATTTGCGAGTTGCTGGCTACGGTGGGTGCCCGTGCGCCGTGGATGAGGCACGTCGAATACATGCAGCGTGGACTTGTCCGAGGTGCAAGCCAGCATTGTACCAGATGGTGAGAACCCGAGCGAGAAGATGCTGGCAGGATCAACGCCTCGACGAAGCTCTGCTATGCGAGCGCAGTTGCCTGTGGAGTAAATCCGGATCAACGTGCCTGTCTCACTTGCACTGGCAAGAAGATCACCGTCCGGGCTAAAACGCATCGCCTTGAGCGCTGAAGAATGCGCGGGGATGATGCTTACGTTTCCTGTGGAGAGCTCGACCAGCTGAATTTGCCCGGATGTCCTGCCTGGAAATGCGATTTGACGTTCTGACAGACAGCAAAGACCGAGGAGATTATCCGCCGTTTCGTAGACATGCAGCAACTCAGGCGGTTTCGAGAAAGAGTAGAGACGGACGCTGTTCTGCAAGACCACTGCGATACGTTCCCTGCCGAGTTGAACGCCTCGAATGGCAGTCAGTGCTGTGATTTCGAGGGCGATTTTGCCCTTCATGTCATCCCAGATGATGGCCTTGTTCATGGCGAACTTGGGTGACTTGCCACCTCCAACCAATGCGAGATAATTACTCGTGCCCATCATCTGGACCAAGCCGATGCCGGCATTGAAGTCTGATCCGCGAATGTTAGTCCGAGAACGGTTCGCCATTGCAGTGACGAGACAGGAGCTCACCTCTAGAGGCCTTGAGGAGACAAGACTTGGTATGAAAAACTGCACGTTGTCAGTCAAGCCAACGAGTTCATAGCACATCGGTCATACTGCATATTCCTGATTCCAACCCGACGGAGAAGCAGCTCGAATCATTGTTGAAGGCGACAGACAGCACTGCCGTCGGCGTTGACGAGTCTATGGGTGGACGAACGTTCATGATGCGGGGGTCAGTCAAACAGAACCGGGGGTAGCGGCCGGGTTGCTTGCAAGGGAAAGGCGAACGAGGGCAATAAGTTGCAGGAGTGAGGGCTATGAGCAGAACATCATAAAGAGTAGTCTGCGCTTGTGAAAAGAAATCCAGGGAAATGCTGATGATGATGCTCAGGGCTGCGAGTGATGAGGCGATTCAGATAGTGATTAGATAGTTCCTTATGCGAACTGTCACCGTCGTCACGGACACTGGCGGGGTGAGATGCCTGACAGCTACACGCACCGTGCTTGTCTGGTGACAACAAAGAGCGGCTCCAGAATGTCAGCAAGCACAGCTTAGACCACGCCTAACCTTTGACCACGGAAGCTTCTGTCTTGAGTGGGCAAAACTCAACAATAGTCAGTGGCTGTGCACGGCATGAGCGCGCAGTTGATGTCGCAGAAGACAATAAGTATAACGTTTGATGCTGAAGCTGCGAATGCCGGGCACTGGGCAATACAGTGGTCATCAGGTCGACTGACCATGTCTCACTCATAAGCTGTAACCAGGCGGAGCTATCGTACATGTAGTTAATTAGTGGACCTCCCGCTTCCTCTGCCTGCTGGTTCAGCCACACGACGAGCTGCACGTGACACTCTTGGCCCAAGCTCTTTTGGTCTCCATTGACGGACGAACAACCCGCACACTCTGGTGCTCTTATTTGGGTTCAACCTATTTATCCATTCATGTTCTAGTAGAAGAAATCCTGGCCCCACCCACCGCCCGTAAGGAGTACAAGGCGGTGTGGCGCCGGCTGATGGTCCCCTTTCCTTTTGGCGTGTGTGCCAGGCTGGCTTCAATTGTGTATGTGTCGTTGTCTCGCTGCCCCTGAGTGAACTGCCCACTCTACGTAGCCTAAGCATGAGTGATTGGCTGCAATGGAAATTGCGTCTCGACCTTTCCCAGTCTCCAGCCTAAGGAGAGCCCCTAAAGCTACACTCTATAGCACCTAAGATCCCTGCTTTCAGTGCAGTTGCTGGTCTGTCGTGTCGGTGCAACTTGCCTGGACAGCTCCTCCATACTTAGTAGATACTACCTTGTACTCGTACCCCATCGTCGCTACTGACCACCCACCGTCTTCCACCCTGACCACTGCATTCATTCCCCTATCCTCTGATTGTCGTTTCCACCCCCCCCCCAAACAGCCAGCCATCAACGCCGAACATTTTCTCCCCCATCCCCAAACGTACTCCTCCCCTACCGCTCTCCTGACCTCTAACCAGCTCGAATATATCTGGGGATCTTCTGCAACCTCCGGCCACACCATCGACTTCCTCGACAATCCATTTCCCGTTTATCCTCCTGAATTTCCTCGTCTGCAGCTTCGAACTTTTGTCAAGATGATGTCCTCTTCGGTGCGACTCCCTAGAATCCACATCCACGCCCCCCAGTGCTCGTGATGCGCATCTCCAACGACCCTGCATCGCGAAGCCACGTCGCGCACAGATGCCATCAATTGCACACCACTTGGCTTCATGCACATTGCTGACATTCCTGTCTGATAGAAAATGCTGCGGAAGAAGAAGAACGTGAAGAAGGGTATTCAGTTCTGCCTGATGGTCTGCGGTGCCTCAGGTACTGGTACGTCGACACAACATCGCGCTCTGCTCGACCGAGGATGGCCCCGACTAATACATGCCTAACAGGCCGAACCACTTTCGTCAACACCCTTTGCAGCCAAGCTGTCCTCCAGCACAAAGACTCTGATGACGCCAACGATGCTCACGTTGAGGAAGGCGTCAAGATCAAGCCTGTCACCGTCGGTTCGTGAACCCCCCCCTAATTTCTTGTGCCCTCAATCCCTACGACATAAAGACATCAGGACCTCTGACCATGGGTTTTTGGTAGAATTAGAGCTCGATGAGGAAGGAACTCGTATCTCCCTGACCATTGTTGATACTCCCGGTTTTGGTGACCAGATCGATAATGAGGCCAGGTAAGCCGCAAAGGAAACCTTCCCTGCCCCCCGACGTTTATCATTGACGAATGAATTCTTTAGCTTCGCTGAGATTGAGGGCTACCTTGAGAGACAATACGACGATATTCTTGCTGAAGAGTCCCGTATCAAGCGTAACCCCCGTTTCAGAGACAACCGTGTCCACGCCCTCCTCTACTTTATCACCCCTACTGGTCACGGGTACGTCTTGACATC
The DNA here is from genome assembly GCA_008271525.1 of Sarocladium brachiariae. NCBI lineage: Eukaryota > Fungi > Ascomycota > Sordariomycetes > Hypocreales > Sarocladiaceae > Sarocladium > Sarocladium brachiariae. Next base: position 598,860 of record RQPE01000002.1, read on the forward strand.
TTGCGTTGCAGACCATGATCTAACCAGCCATTCGTTAGCCTTCGTGAACTTGACATCGAGCTGATGAAGCGCCTCGCACCCCGTGTCAACGTCATCCCCGTTATTGGTCGCGCCGACACCCTCACCCCCTCTGAACTCGCCGAATCCAAGAAGCTAGTGATGGAGGATATCGAGCACTATCGCATTCCTGTTTATAACTTCCCCTACGATGTGGAGGAAGACGACGAGGATACTGTTGAGGAGAACGCTGAGCTTAGAGGTCTTATGCCCTTCGCCATTGTTGGCTCTGAGGACATTATTGAGATCGGTGGCCGTAAGGTCCGCGCTCGCCAGTACCCATGGGGCGTTGTTGAGGTTGACAACCCGCGCCACTCCGACTTCCTTGCCATCCGCTCTGCCCTCCTCCACAGCCACTTGGCTGATCTCAAGGAGATCGTCCACGACTTCCTGTACGAGAACTACCGTACCGAGAAGCTGTCCAAGAGCGTTGACGGCGCTGGAGGGTATGTACAAATTTTATATTTGTGTTTGATGAACCAAGCTGACATTTGCATTTAATAGTATCGACAACTCCATGAACCCCGAGGACCTCGCCTCTCAGTCTGTCCGTCTCAAGGAGGAGCAGCTTCGTCGCGAAGAGGAGAAGCTCCGTGAAATCGAACTCAAGGTCCAGCGCGAGATCAATGAGAAGCGCCAGGAGCTCCTGGCGCGCGAGTCTCAGCTGCGGGAGATCGAAGCCCGCATGCAGCGCGAGACAACCGCCCAAGCAAGCCCTGCTCCCGAGGCCAACGGCGATCACCAGCAGTAGACTGTTTTGCGGCCTGTTTATCATGGGTGCTTTCTTGGTGTTGCGCAAAGACCGGCGTGATATTGGTCTATTTACAGCTGCTGGCGTTAGCTGTTGCGTCAAGCGATGAGGATACGAGGATGAGAGGGTGGACACGCGCGTCTCCCACCCTGCCTTTCGTCGGAAGAGGCCATCCTCGTGCCATAAGATGTGGAGTAGATACCGTGAGCTGGTCAAGACACGGTGGTTCGCGTGGCTTTTTCTATCTGGCAATACAGGCCTAAAATGAAGTGTTGAATGACGGAGTTTTGCAATCCTGTCGGGTAGCAGCCCGCGTTGCAAAGCCAGAGGATGCTACGTATTTTCTTTTATAGTTCTAGTGGACTTCTAATGCAGATATCACCCTTATACCACCAAATTCGAAGCAAGTCAAGCACTCAGTCCAGTCCAGGGAACAAGCGTACACGTAATTCTGTTATGCTATAGGACCATAGGAGATTCAACGGAAAGTACTAACAAAGAGACAGAGACAACGCCAAACGACCCTATCAGAAGTCAAGTCCACCCCTTTATCATTATGCTAAGCTGGCTTGCTGAGCCCTTCGTTGCTTTTTTCGATCTCGCTCTTGTGCTTAAGTCCAAAGCAAGCAGGTTTCAACAACAGCCACTGCTAGACCGAAGCAATCATGCAACCACTCTAGGGAAGCTTAATTGTTAGACTGGCTGTTAAGGATCCTCAAGATGGCGAGGAAGAGGTTGATAATGTCAAGGTAAAGGCTGATCGCGGCGGCAATTTCTTCCTCAACGTGGTGATGACGCATGACCATTTGCGTATCAACCAAGATGTATGCACTGAACAGCAAGGCCGCGACACCACCGTAGATGAGCTCACCAGTCGAGCTATACGGGAAGAACATGGCCATGAAGCCGAAAAGAACGAGGCCCCAGAGAGCTCCAAAAAGGTAAGGCATCCAGGAGGTGAAGTCATACTTGGTCTGGCAGGCGAATGCAGTCAGGAAGACGAAGATGCCCGCGGTGAGAATGACAGCGTTCAGGACGATGGAGGTCTTGTAGAAGGAGACAATGACGGAGATGGAGTACGCTTCGGTCAGAGTAAAGAGAGAGAGGAAGAGGAGGTTGGTCGGGTACGATTTGCGCTTCCAGTAGGTGAGACCCATGAAGACCATGGCACCGAAAAGCTGATTCCGCTGTTAGTAAATTGTTGCACATTCAACTGAGTAAATGGGGGGACATACAGAAGCCCAGACGACGCCGGGATGGCTTTGGATCCATGCTTTGTAGCTTTCGCTTACGAAGGAAAGAGTGCTGACAAGACCGGTTGCGATGAGCTGGACGGTGAGGATAGTGTAGACCTTGCGGATGAATTGGTTGCGGATATCGACGGTAGCTTCGGCAACGGTTCCTCCAAACTATGGGCAAAGGTATATGTGTCAGTCCATTTGAAATCTTCTCTTCTCTTCTTACTCCCGGATAAGGAATGGAAGCTTTATCGACATACCTTGAAGTCATCGGGCAGGTTGTCCTCGCTGCTCCTCGGCGCGCCGAACAGGCCTTGCTCTTCATCACGAGAGGATGACCCAGCAGCGTAGGAAGGGGGCGCCTGGGTGTAGTCATCCTCGGGCTCCTCCTGCGGAGCGCGCTGGTATTTGGCGTTGGCGGCCATTGTATCGTCGGTTGTCGTTTTGCTGGTCTGGCGATGCGATGCAAGGAGAGGGGTTGTAGGGTCGTCGTGGTTGCTGAAAGACTGTTGTTGATGAGGCATGTCGCTTCGATTGGCCCCCCGTCCGGGTAGTCAGCTGGGTGGCGATGATGCGCACGTGGAGACTGTGCGTGCAAGAGTTCTAGCACTGTAATTATGGTGGACTTTTCAGGACTCAGCACAGTGCGAGACCTTTATACTTTAGGCTGCCTCCGGGTGTTTTGGCCGGTGATGCAGGGTACCTAGTTTCGCTGATTGGGAGTGTACAAGATCTTGGAAAGAAATCAAGGTTGAGAAGAAAGGGGGGGCGGGTAATTCAAGATAATGTACTCCGTACAGATCTTGAAATTTTCTGTGCCGATGTTACTGTCGAGTCATATGGTCTCACAGGTCGGCGTCGTGTTGTCAAATGGGAGAGTCATCGTGGGCTTTCGACGTGCTTCTAGAGCAATTCTGCTTGTTTGAGTTAACCTATGGGCATGAGAATTGGCACCATGTGATCACATGCGGGCATCAAGTTCAATTACGTATGTACGTCGTAAATTGGATTTTTTCTTCTCGTCTGAGGAAGAATCGAAGCTAGTGGCTTCTTATCACGAGTGCAGCATAAGGTAATATGCGAGCCACAAGCTGGGTGTGTAATTCGTGCATCATCCTGCATCAGATGGAAAAGACCTAAGGACATCCATTGTGCCTACCATGCGATAGAATACAAGTCGTCGTAACAACCTAGCGTCCAACCCTTGGCATTAATACATCCCAACGTCCTCAATATGCCTTATTGCCGTATTTCACCACCATCAAGGACCTGCTGTCTACCTCCACGTCTGGAGTCCCAAGCTTGGGCTTCTCATCACCTGGTCCGAAGCATAGCATCTCAGGCTGGCCACCTGACCGTTTGACGAAAATCTCCTCATAGCCAGTCGACACATAACCCATGCGCTGGAAAACGGCACGACCAGAGTCTGAAGCTGTAAGGGCTAGAGTCGTAACCACATTAGTTCATGCAGGTTCGGTTGCCGCGCGTGTGTTATCCTTTTGCCAAGCTGGAGATTAACTCACCTGAGAACCCAATGACTTTCCATGGCTTAGTTTGAACAATGTCTTGAATGAGGTCTAAAGCAAGCTTTGTGACTCCTCGTATCGCTTCGTTCCCCTCAAAGCGCTCAATGTGAAAGACGTGCAACCCGATTTCCTCATCCTGGGCATAGGAGTCCGAGACCAACAACATGTCGGGCTCAATCTCAATCTCCTTCTGCTGACCGACCAACAAGGCCTCCCAATGTCTCCTCAGAAGAGGCAGCACGATTATCGCACCGACATCAGCACTTTCCGGCCCTGGAGTCCGGCACAGGATTGAAAGCTCGGGACAAGCATCACGCCAGGATTGCAGGCGCTCGAAGGGGAGCGGCGCGGGGTAGAGTCCCTGATCACATTCGTAGATGTTCCGGAGGAGAGCATCGTGTATAGGTGCAGCTTGAAGTGACAGTGTCATTATAGCGCCTTCATTCAATACCTGGTGGCTTGTGGGGGGGGGGGGGGAGGGGATTCGAGAGGAGGTTCGACTACTAATTTGATGGAGATCTCAGCTAGATTTCCTTATGCTCTACAATCGGTTCTATCACTTAGCGTCGCACGAATTTTTGGCCTTGTTCTGGCCTTCACGCTTCGTTGAGATATTGCCCCATTTTGGCCGTTGGAATAAGCTGTGAAGGTCTGCCGCATCAACTTGATACTCGTAAATGCCCATAAAGCAAACACCAGGTTGCAAAGCTTAACCTGGTGGTGACTTACCAAACCGAACTTCGCTCCACTTGCATCAGTATACACGACTCGCCCTCTTCCTCCATTACGGCAACTGGAATCCAGAAAGTACGACTTCGGAAGAGTCAAACTCCGTCTGGTAAGAATCTAGCATTGTATACTGGAATATGTGACCCAAATGTAGCTTACCGAATGGCATTGTTATGCCTTTCTTCATGCTCAACTCGCAGTTCTCTTCTTGAGATTCATCTCGAGCCTGAAGGTCATCGTCATCTTGCCCCCTCCGAAGACCCGTTGATAGCTACGGAAGGCCGATGAGTTGGCCTACTTTGCGATCTTTCTGAACTCTAAAACGACCTTTGATGGTAACCTGATCCCGTCAAAAGGTTCGCCAAATCCCGGCAGTTATTGTGCATCTGGCCTCCCCCGGTAATACTGTGGATGCACGGCGGCAGAGGTACATAAAGGACATATCCCACAGACTCTGGATCGCTCATGGCCTTTCTGGACCCAGCTTTCTCCATCACGGTAAAATACCAGTGTGCCCACGGAAAGGGGGAACATTATAATACTGAGACCCCTGAAGGCAGTCAGGATAGTCGCCAGCAAAACCACTCCCGTCTCATTTCCCTGTTGATCCGCTTTGCCGCTCAACTTCCACGAGTCAAGGCGGGACTTGTTTTTGGCATCCTTCAGAGATGCAAAGCTCAAAATCACCACATCTCGTAGCTTTCAACATGCGCAAATTGGCTTCGGTCAAGGATGATGAGGAGCTTCCCGCTAGCTGGCATCCCCGCACTTTGCATTCAACTACGGAGAGCACCACATGCACACAGAGGAACAAGCTCCTGTCCACCTCAGGTTGGTCGACAATTGACAGAAGGGAGCCTAGTTCTCAACCTGAAAGCAATTCGAACAGCACAGGACCCTGAGTATGGCATCGAATAGATGCTGGAAAGGGAACCCAGCTATAATTATGCATAATTGACTGCAACTTTCAGCGAAATTGAAACGAAAAACCCCATGTCCACAATCGGCATCTTAAGACTAGGTCATTGCTGTCATCTCATCTTATGAGGACCTATCACAGTCACACCCGCAGCACCAACAAGTTTTCGAAAAGGGGTGACACTGGGCCATAGTGCGTGCCGGGGGGGAGTGGGCTGGCAAAGCTTGAGGAGAAAGCGACAAGAAGCTTATCGCAACACGTGTTGCGCAGCACAATCAATACTTGCTTGAAGGTGTCGCACTCCATCGTGCCTTTCCGTCGTGAGAGAGAGAGAGGAAAGCTTAGAATGAACTGAAGCTAACATGAGGCAAAACAATACTGAATGCTGGGATCTACCAATCGAGAGGCTGGACGGATATTTTGTTACGCTATGCCAGCAGTTGTGTTCCATCAAAGCCTCCGACCTTGAGCCCACTCTCTCCTCAACAAAATCGTGCCCTGACCTATTGAGGCATTCCAGCACCGGTGATTGGCCTCGCAGGACCCTGGAGAGGGAGGGGCTGCTGGATCTGGCACTGCCGTCTGGCCCCCTCCTTTCCTAATCAGCCCCTGGTGAAGATAGTGACCCAATTCTCGGCGCAGATGGTGCACCTATTACACTGCATCTGTGACTGAGTCTTTCTGTCATCCCTCAGCTTGTTCCCATGTCTCCTCCCCACATCCTCTCACCGCCTTCCCCCACCCCCCTACCAGCCCCCCCTTCTGAGAATGTGATGTGCTGTAACTGGCTTTTAGGCGAACCATGAGGCCTACTACGTTACCGTACGACCTAAACTTAGTACTAATACTAACGACCTGCGACTACTTCTACTAGTAGTACTACTAATTACGTGCACCTAGCATCAAGAAAAACTTACTCGTAGCGTCGCTAAGTCTCGTCGCACTGGGCGGCTTCGAAATTTGTTCAGCACACCATTGATCAATCCACACGTTCAACAGTACTGTAGGTACAGATACAGTACACGGCACGCACCTTACTCGACTACAGGCGCCCAACGCTGTCTCGTTTTCAGGACCTTGTGGCGTACTTTCGTCCCATATTTCGACTTCTCTGCTCCCTTCCTGTTCGCTGCCAAATCCTCCGACGCGAATCGCTTGCTCCTCTTGTTTCCTTCAGCCAGCTTGAGGATTGTCAATGTCTGCTCATTGACCTTGGTCCTCCATTCCCCCTTTCTCCTCTTCATTCGTTTTGATACCCGGTATCTTTGGCCTCCGCTGTCGGGACGGAGTGCGAGCTGCCACAGAAACCACCCCTCCCACTGCCTCCTCGAGTCTTGGGAACCGCTGCGGACCAAGCATTCTCACAACCCGCATACGATCAACTCACCGCCGACCCTTCGCATTTTCCTGCGTTCGATCCATTGCCCGATTTTCCTTTCTTAGTCTACCCAGCGGTATAGATTTCGGATTGCTTGCTTGATTGACCCCTTGCGAGCCGACACCAAACCTGGCCGAGGCGAAAACCATTACCTTTCGTCAGCCCGCACCGATATAATACAGGACGCCCTCACAGACCCCAGAATGGCTGGCAAGGAGCCACGCTCTGCGTCGCTGGTCGACGAAGATGCTGCCATTGGTGCCACCAAAGCTGCCATTCGCCCGCAGCGACACAGCGAGTCCGGCAATTCCAACATGAACGGACCTCTCTACATGCAGACCTCCGGTAACGGCAGGATTTTGGTCAGGAGGTTGAAGCGCAAGGAGGAAGGGATCTGGAAGCAGATGGCTCGATGGTTCGTCGAGAATCAAATCGGTACGTGCGATCTGCGATTGTTGGGAGACACTTCCCAACCGCAGCTGGCCCCACGTGGCAGCCCTTGAAGACGTGGGTTGAGACATGTTGCTCCTGTGCAATGCTATCTTGCGCGAAGGCTTCGCTTTGGGCGCCTTGTCACTAGATTCACTAACATTTTTCTTTCGTTCCAGGCCTCTCCTTCAACCTAGTCGCCCTGCTCTTCCTCTCCCATGCCTGTATTCCTAAGGCGCGCGTATACACTGCAAAGTTCTTCCAGCTCAGTTACTATAACCCGGCAACCGATAAATATGGCCTCGGCTTCGATGATGTTTACTTCATCACCTTCTGCATTGTCCTGTTGACTGGCCTTCGAGCCGGAATTATGGAATATGTGCTTGCGCCGCTTGCCAAGGCCTGCGGCGCTGGAGACAAGCGCAAGGATCTGACACGCTTCAGCGAGCAGGCTTGGCTCATTGTGTTCTACTGTTTCTTTTGGCCACTCGGAATGGTAAGCCTTTCCTCATCTTTGCGGGCATACCGAAAACGCTCGCTAATGGTTGGTCACAGTACATCTACTGCCACTCTGAGTATTACCTCAACTTGAAGGGACTCTGGACGAACTACCCCGTTCGCGAAGTTGACTCGATTATGAAGCCTTACATCTTGGCTCAATGGGGTTTCTGGCTTCAGCAACTTATCGTCATCAACATTGAGGAGAGGCGCAAGGATCACTGGCAGATGTTCACGCACCACGTGCTCACCATTGGGCTCATCTCGGCCTGCTATGCTTACCACTTCACTCGCATTGGCAACCTCATCCTCGTCATCATGGACGTTGTAGACATTGTCCTCTCGGTAAGCTGGCCATGCCGTATGGAATGCGAACACCGCTAACCCAACACAGTTGGCCAAGTGCCTCAAGTACTGCGGTTTCACCACTGTGTGCGATGTCATGTTCGGACTGTTCCTCGTCGTTTGGTTCATCGCACGACACGTCTTGCATATCATGACCATTTGGTCTGTGTATACGGACGCTCGCGAACTCATTCCCGCTGCATGCTGGTCTGGTGATGCCGAGAACGTGGTTGGCCCTTTTGATACTCCGTCGGGCTTGTCGTATCTCTACGAGCCTTTCATCAAACCAGGCGGCGTTGTTTGCTTCAATGAGCCTGTCAGATGGAGCTTCATTCTTTCTCTTGTTGGATTGCAGATACTGATGGTCGTTTGGTTCACCATGGCTATCCGCGTTGCTGTCAAGGTCGTCTGCGGAGGAAGTGCTGAGGATGTTCGCAGTGATGCCGAAGATGAGGAGGAACATGAAGCCGACGAGTTTGTCTACGAAGAGGCCAAGCCTCTTGAGCAAGAAGTTGGCGTTGAGGAGATTGACTTGAAGAGCTGGGAACGCAGGTCTGGAGTGAGACGCCAGGGTAGCAGCTCAGGCGTCAGCTACCATGGGCACAGTGACCGGAAAGAGCTTCTCGGTCGTATCGGTTGCGAGAAGCAAGTTGATTGAGAACAACCCGATAAGCAGAAGCGGATTGACCGGTGGTGACGAAAAAGTTTTGCGATGGAGGTGTCCTTTTTTTTTCTCGTCGGCGTTTATGGCGTTCAGAACCAGCCCTGCATGGGCCAATGGATTCACAAGAAGACATCCAGCTGAGTAGAGCTCGTTACCAAGAGTGAAGCTGGGATTTGATTGACTGTCATGCGCGTGAAAGAAAGAATTTAGCTTGCATAGGGATGAAGCTCCGGTTGAGCCTCGCTATCCCGACGAGGCGTTGCTAGCTGGCTGATTATACCATTTCAAAAAAGACGATCTGGATTCTCATTACCTACCTCTCTTCCTCACGTGGTCATGATGCTGCAATGATTTGCTTCAATGTGAATTGTGTGAATGCAGTGTCTATATAACTTGGAACTATGCGACGGATTCCTTAGGCCTTTAGCATTTTGACAGCCATGTCCCTCAGCATGAACTTCTGGATCTTCCCGCTCGCCGTCTTGGGATAGTCTTCGACCCAGAGGATATCCCTCGGCACCAGATGGCTCGACAACTTCTCCGCCACCCACTTCTTGATATCGGCCTTACCCAACACGTGCTCGCCCTGGTCCTCACCTTTGCCTTCCGCGGTGATCCAGCCCTTGACGGGCACGATGAAGGCGGCGACAGCCTCACCCAACTTCTCGTCTGGGACACCGACGACACTGACCTCCTTGACGCCTCTGAGCTGGAAGAGGCAGTTCTCGATCTCAAGGGGGTGGATGTTCTCGCCACCGCGGATGATGAGATCCTTGATGCGGCCGGTGATCTGCACGAAGCCATCCTCGTCCATCTCGGCCTCGTCACCGCTGTACACCCACACCCTGCCGTCCTCGTCGACGCGCCTCACCTCGGCGGTCTTCTCCGGGTCGTTGAAGTAGCCCTTCATGGTGAGGTAGCCGGCGGCAGCAAGCTCTCCGCGGGTGTTCAGCGGGAGAATGACGGAGGGATCCGAGGGGGAGACGATCTTGACGGTGGTGTGGGGCATGGGGGTGCCGACTGTCGTGGTCCGCTTGGAGAAGGGGTCGTCCGGGGTGGTCATGCAGCTGACGGGGGAGGTCTCGGTCATGCCGTAGCAGATGACGAGGTCCTGCAGCCCCAGACGAGATTGGACGGTGGTCATCAGGGCTGCCGGCACGGACGACCCTGCCACGATGCCCTTCTTCAGGCTCTTGGGCGGAGGGAAGGGGGAACTCTCGAGCGACTCGAGGACAGCGACCAGCATGGTGCTCACGCCGTAGAGACCTGTGGCATCCCACTCCGAACACATGCGGACGGTGGCGCGGGGGTCGAACGCCGGGCTGGGGAAGCCGATCGCGGAACCGGTCGTTGCGTTGGCCATGTACCCGAGAACGGAGCCGAAGCAGTGGAACAGCGGGGGAGGAACGACGATGCGGTCCTCCGGGGTGAGGCCCATCCTTTCAGCAATGAGACGGCCGTTGTTGAGGATGGAGGAGTGGGAGAGCATGGCGGCCTTGGGCGTGGACGTCGTGCCGGACGTGAACTGGATATTGATGGTGTCGTCCGGGTGCAGGGGACGGGACGTGGTGATGGTCGTGTTCGAGGCCGTGATGGAGGAACTCGAGGCGAGGAGCTCCGTGTAAGGGATCGTGGCGCGGCACAGGCTTCCGATGTCATAGTCGACCTCCGGGTGAGAAGACAGGTTATCGACGACGACGACATTCTTCAACGTCGGGACGGCCTCGCTGTCGACCTTGCTGCCCGTGAGGTCGCCTGCCACCTCCCTCAGCAGAGCCTCGTTGCTCCTGCCCCTGCCGGGCTTGTAGCTCAGGTCCGTGACTGCGCCGATGACCAGCGTCTCGCAGTTCAGGTGCCTGAGCGCGGCAGCGACCTGCTGCGCGTTGAAGGCCGGGTTCAGGGGCACGAGGATGGCGCCGATCTTGAAGCAGGCGTAGGTCAGCGCCGCGAAGGCGGGCGTGTTGCCGAGAGAGACGGCGACGGGGCTCCCAGGCGTGATGCCGAGCGACTGCAGGGACCGGGCTAGCCGCGAGGAGAGCACGTCCAGGTCGGAGTAGGTCAGGGTCGTAGCGGGCGACGAGAGCGCAGCGCAAGGTGGGAGGGAGTGCACCGCGGGACGGTGGCCGTGGGCTGAGACTATGGATGAGAAATGCTCGGGAATCGTGCAGGTCAGGAGCGGAGGCTATTTCCAGGTTTTAGAGATGGTCAGTGTCTTGAATTATACATATATGAGGCCTGTTGCGAAAAAGAGAGAGAGAGAGAGAAGGTATATTGAGTGAGTAGAACTTACGTCGCTTGGACCTGTACGGATGCTGAGGGTGTCGGATGTAAAACATCTTGCGCCAGTTCGAGCTTTGAAAGGCAACGAGAATAAAGAAGAGGAGGAATAGGAAGTAGTATAAGAAGAAGAGGTCGAGGAGGAGGAGGAGGCGTGATAGGCTGTTCTGGTTGAACGGGTGACTCTTCTCAGAGCACCGGAGATCCTCGTGGAGCTCATTTTCGGCCTCGAGTTTCCTCAACTGCAAACACAAAGAAATACACAACGCAAGCCGCGCTCCAGATTCGAGAGACACCAACCGCTGAAGCCTTGCTCCGTGCCAAAAGCCTTTCCAAGATTATCAAGGAAGACTGGCTAATTCTGGTTTGGAAAGTTGTTGCAAAGTCGATTCAGGAACAGAGTAGTGAAGTGAAGTGAAGTGAGACTGAGAAATGGCCTTGCTCTGCTCTGCTCTGCTCTGCTCTCCCCACGTACGTCCCCTTCGGCGGCGCGTACGGGGAAAATGAAGCAGCTCAATATAATCCCAAATGGTTAGAAGCGGGAATCGGCGCCCAGCTGTTTGGTCCGAGGTCTGGGGGTGTTCGCTCCCTCCATTTCACTGACGCTTCCCCCGCATTTCCCGCTGGAAGCCGCATGCATGAGCGCGCAAGTGTGTGGGGACGGGATAATGAGCCGCGTCTGAGGGGGTTAGGGTTGGGGTTCTGGAGAGGAGGCACTGGACAGCTTCCTAAAGCCCGGATATACAAGGCCGTTTGTTTGTCGGTATGTTGCGTGATTCTGTTTCATTTCTCCTTCTTATATGTATGTTTCAAGTATATTTTCTCCAAGTAGTTTTGAACACAAATTGTGACCAAGGTTCTACGAGGTTAACATTGGCTGTTTGCTGGGGAGCAAGAGAGGCCGTGGTGGCGGGGGTTGTCCGTCTGCTCTATAGAAAGAACTTAAGCTGAATGGACGTGGCTTGTTCCATCACAGGGTTGATTGAATCACTTGATAGATTTGCGTAGAGCTGCCAGTCGCCATGACTTGAGAGCTTGCTCCTGCTTGTGACGATGGGTGTACCTAAACCCGGAAAGACAGTGTGCCGCAGGGTCGAGGATGCCCATACTCGTTCAGACGGGCTTTTCCACTAGCTTGGGCCTAGACCGCGCCAATTGCTTCCCTTTTTTCTTTTTGGAGGGGCGCATATCCGGATCAGGAATTTGCTAAATAGCGCTTGAATACTTAGACGAGGTCTCGGCATTGAGTGGTTTCGAGGTTGTTTTGAAAGCACACAACATGAGGTGGAGGTGGTGGCAGGTAGCAAGTAGTTGTAGTGGTGGTAGTTGTAGTGGTATTACACTCTGACAGTGCTTCATGCTCTAGAGGGGCTGCTACCAGAGAACGAAGAGGCATGCGTATACGTGTTGATGACCTTGTTCGCCTTCGTATTTTCTATGAGGGAGCCTTCTCGAGACCAGCCTGATGCTTTTTGCATGGGACGCCCTGCGCCCATCTGCCTGCTTTTCCTTGTCATTTCTTTCTCTGGGCCCGTTCTTCTGCCACTGATGCCGGTGACGTCGTATTCATTGCCTTTGGGGGGACTTCCAGACCTTTCTCTCTATTTCTTCGCCGTGTTCTTTCTATAGTGTTGATACAGGGTGCCCCGAAGACACCGGTAATGGAGGGCAAGGGATGTGACCAACATAGGAATGATGATTCTGTCCCTCAGCATGCTCCATCGGTGGTCGGTATTTGGCGGTCGGTGTGGGTGATGATGAGTGTGTGTATATCTTGAGCGCCGGCAGCTACGCGCTGATCAATATGAAAGTCATGTCGCCTTCTCGGCCTCTTCTTGTGGTTGCGCTTCCGGTCCCTTTTCACCAATATGGCGCAGGCTCTCAGGTTTCCAAGTACCTAGCAATACGTCAGTTGCCACACTTCTCAAGATCCTGTTCAAGTTGCCTCGAACAACCTACCCTGGAAATAGTGCTTCACAAACGCCATCGGATCATCGTCCCCCTTTGATCCCATCTGCTCCACGCCCGGCGAGAAGCTCGTGATTGGCAGGACGGCAACATCGCCAACCCTCTTCCTCGTTTCCATGCCAGTGAACTGCTTGTAGGAGATGGGCTCCTTGCTCTCATCTGTTTTGAAGAATCGCGGATCGTTAAAGTAGTCGAAGATGACGTCCGTCCAGATCGCGGGCCCGGTCAGCTCGATGACACCTTCCTGGCCGATGGATGACAGCTGGTTTTTCTGCTTCAGAGTGAGGGTCGCGTGGGTGATGCGCGTGATGATGTCGCGGAGCACGGGGTGGCCAGGCTTGGCCATGATGGTCCATTGGCAAAACTGGATTCTGCGACTGTACCACTCCGCCCAGTCGGGGCGGTCAGGGTCGGCTTCGATACCGATAACCAGGCCAACGGTCTCGCGAGGAATCTCCTCGGGGAGCCAGTCAATGGCGCTGCGGATCGCGAACGTGTCAATGTCGGAGTAGATGCCACCGCGGGCGAAGAGGATCAGGTAACGAAAGAAATCAGCCTTGTGAACCGGCAGAGGCAGAGCGTGATATGCCTCGAGAACCTCGGGGACAGAGGCGTAGAGCAGCGTCAGGAGGGTTACGGCCACGTCGTCTGTGATGACCTCGTGGACAAAGCCTGGATGCGCTGCGTCCCATGAAGCCTCTTCCTCCTTGAACTCGAAGTCAACCGCATCAGGCGTCTTCTTCCATGTCTGCCAGATGTAGCCGGGAAATTTTGTGTCGACATCGTACGGGTAAGCGTAGGCGAGTCGATCGTAGGTGGTCATCTTCGAGGTGTCTTGCAAGGGCTTCTGAAGGGCGGGACGCTCCTTGATGGCTGCGCCAGCGTTCGTCGCTGGTGAGATGACATTGTGTATTTGTTCTGATGTCGGATTGGTGTTGAGGGAGCTGCTGCTGGGGCTGGCGAATGGTTGAGGCTGACGATGTGATCTCGAGATGAGGTAGAAGACTGTGAGGACGAAGGCGGCGGCGACGAGGGCCCGACGAGAGTTGAGCATTGTGAGGTACAAGAAACAAAGAAAAAAAACCAGGATGAAATAAAATAAAGATGCTTTTTCTTGCCACACAGAGAGGCGACGCTTTTAAATAAGAAAAAAAGGGTCCTGTCAATCCTGAGACGAAGACAACAGAAGAGATGGGATAAAACAACCTATTCCAGAGGGGAGGAAACCTGTCAGGACAAAAGTCAAGGATAAGCTACCACTTAGCAGCAGCTTCCAGCGACCAGCAGGAATGGAACGAGGAATTGCCAAGTAATGCTATTAGGGTATCGAGAACATGGTGATAAGGGAAGAGGAGGGAAGGGAGGATGCTCATAGGTGGATCGAGAGACGGCAAGGGGGGGTGACGAGGAACGGGAGGGTTGATTAATAGTGAGAGAAACGCGATCAAGGGCGGTCGTGATGGAATTCCAGGAGACTTTTGGTGTTGCGTCGCACGCGCCCACTTGAGCAGTGCTGCCAGGCTGCGACGGTACATGTACAGACAGTGCAATACGGAAGTACCACGGATACAGTACAGTACTAATTACAAGTACATACAGTGCAGCCGGGGTACATGAGTGGGCCATGGATTCGTCACCAATGCTGCAGGTACCGTTTCGTCCACTTCGTAGGCTGGGCTAATAATAATAACGTTACCACGTACACTAAATCAAGGTGCTGCTCCATGCTCCAATTCATACTACATATACTATGTACATGTAGTCGTAATACGGAGTAGTACTAAGGTAATATACTGCGTGCTAATTAGTACGATACTATTCTGCATAGTAAAGACCCTGCGATGCGACCCGTGGCTTCATCAGGGTTAGCGCCGTTTGGAGGGTTGAAACTGGTCGCGAAGATTGGATGAGACAGACGGGCTGGCATTTGGGGAGGTGAGGTCCTTGAACTTGGAAAGGTTGGTGACAGGGATATAAAAAGCTTGGCAATCTCAGTACAGGTACTGTTGTATGTGGCTCTATTTCAGGGTCGATTGCTGCGAGCTGCTGCTACCACGGCATGGAGAACCTTCTGTTGAAGAACATGGCATCCATCCTTTCAGAAGGATGACGACAAACTACCTAACAAATGGAAACCAAACCTGGCTTTTGCCAGCAACGGTCGACACAATTAGCCAATAATAGGTGGCAAAGAAATCGACTTATGCGTGTTCGTTTCACTTTCCTACAAAACCCTCCTCCAAGACGGTAGCAAGCTCATCCAAGCTCTCAATCACCAGATCTGTGTGAACGTGGTCCGCAAGCTCCCTGTTCACGTCGTTCACCAGCAACACCGTCGCGGCACCAGCTTTGCGCCCCGCCGTCATGTCATCTATCGAATCCCCCACCATGATCAGACCGCTGGCATCACCGCTCTCATCATCGCCGCCGCCTTCTCGGACCAGGCCCCATGCCCTGGCGATGTGCAGGATCCCAGCCGGGTCCGGTTTCGGGGGCTTGAAGTCGCGCGTGACAATGGGATGGAAGTGCGAGCCCGGCAAGAAGGTCGTCAGGAGGTTCTGCACGGGCACGTCGAAGTTGCGCGTGCAGATGGCCTTGGGGATGCCGTGGCTGTCGAGGAAGTCCATGAGCTTGGCGAGGCCTGGCTGAGGTGTCTGCGACTTCATGGCTTCGCTCTCGATGCTGCGGATGGCGGCCAGGGCTCTTGCCTGCTCGTCCGCCGGGAGCGCCTCGATGTGCTCCAGGATGTCCACGGACTTTGTGATTCCCAACGCATCACGCATCTGGCCGAACATGTACGTCTGGGGGATGCTGCGGTGTGTGTGTGTCAGCCCTCATGACCATTATCACCTCGAACAACCACCAAACCACCTCATCATATGTCTGCGCACAGAAACGGGGGCGCGGGGGAATAATGCTCTCCATGACGTACCACAAGGTCCCATCCATATCAAACACGACGCCTCTGAGCTTCGGAGCGTCGGACGCTTGACTCTTCGGGCTTTCCTTCAGTGGCGCGAATCGCCGTACTGACGCTGTCGAGGCCATGGCGGTAAATAATCGCCTCATATGGTGACCACTCTTATCATATAGACAATGTCAGAGCAGAGCAGCTCATGTAATTATGTGAAAATGGTAGTCCTTACAAGAAACCCTGGGTGATAATCTACAAAGCCGCCGCAAGCTAAGAAAGCGTCATTAACACTGGTTGATCTGCCTTCGTCGTCCTCCGGTGTGGGCCGATCACAGCTCCGGAATATGGTAACCCCCACTAGGGTTGGGCTAGGGTTGCAGCGGCTTATACCGTATGTACGATGCCCAAGCCTAAACGCACGCACGCTGATGATCTTATTAGACACAGAAAGCAAGCTTTTGATCTGGGCGATGTTGGCGTTGGTCGAGCAGCAAATAACTTGGAGGTTGGCTGTGATTGCCTAAGTGCGATTCACTATTTTGACTCTTTGCTAGTAGACGCGGATGGGAAACCAACCCTCGAGTAGAGAATTGGCCGGTGATGTGAGTGTCTGACAAAGCTGTGCCTTGCAGAAGTACCTATACTGATGATATTTAGACCTGCCGAGACGCATCAGGTGCAACTTCGTCCGGCAGACTCTTTCACTTCGAATCCAGCTTTGGATGTGCGTTCAACCCAAAACAACACCGGTGTTCTCGCTGCCTCCTGCGACAGGGAAGAGACGTCAACAGATGGTGACGACTCCATGCAGAGAAGCCCAGTGAACCACTCGCAGGGAACTGCTGATGACGTTTCTGCCAAGTTGGCGGGTGCTCACGTCAACGGACAGTGAGAGAAAAGGGGACCCCATTGGAAAGGTTTGGATTTCTATGAATACATATACATGGCTGTGCAAAAATGAACGGAGTTGTAAAATGGTACAAGTATCGTAAGAATCAGTGTTCGATCTTTAGTGAGAAGTCGATGTGTGGCACGCCCTGGTGAATAGAGCTCGTGGAAATAATATCAACATCTAGCATTTCGTCAGCATTGTAAGTCCTCAACCCCTCCGTTCTCATGGTCGGAGAGAAAAGCATTGTGACCTTACCATTGCACACGTACGACTCAACGTTATCCTTGGTCAAGCCCCCGCTCACCTCGAGCAAGAACCTTGCCTTGCCGTTCCACCTCTGTCTCAAGCTCTGCGCCGCGACCTTGACGCCGTCACCGGTGAAGTTATCCAGCATCACCACGTCGGCGCCAGCAGCGATGGCCTCGTCCGCCTCTTCCTCGCTCTGCACCTCAACCTCGATCTTGACGGCGAAACCACCGACAGACTGGGCAGCGCGCACGGCGTCAGTGATGGACCCTCTCGACCAGACGTGGTTGTCTTTGAGCATCGTCATGGCGCTGAGGTCCATACGGTGAGCATCCGCGCCTCCCGCCAGCATACCGTACTTCTCTACCAGGCGGAAACCTGGTGTGGTCTTACGTGTGCCGGCCAGAATCCCCGTGTACCCAGCCGCCCGGACAAGATCGACCATCTCCCTGCTCCTCGTCGCGATGCCGGAGCACCTCGCCAGCATGTTCAACGCAACGCGCTCACCCAGCAGGATGCCCCGGGTAGGGCCCCTGACCGTGGCAACCTTCTGTTTCCCTCCTGTGGTCTCGAGGTCTATTCTCGAACCCTCCTCGGCGTGCCACTCGACGGTGCAGCCGCACTGTGTGAAGATCTCGTCGAAGAATGGGCGGCCGGCGATGATGCCGGGGGATTTGGCGAGCAAGTGGGCAGCGCGAGGGGCGGAGCCGACAACGAACCCACCGTAGTCGAAGGAAGGCGTGTCTTCAGCTAGCCAGCTGGTGATGATGGCCTTCCAACTGGGAGGGAGGAGGTCGGTGAGGGAACCGTGAGCAGGGGTGGCCATTGCTGCGGTTGTTGGAGTAGCTCGTGTAGGGGAGCTGGTGTTATTTCGCTTCTGGAGGGGTTACTGGCAGGAATTGGCAGTAACTGAGGGTCGTTCGAGTCGGTTGACGAGAGATTCGAGGTCGTGAGAGGGAGAGATAGAGACAGTCAGTTAGAAGCTTCAACAAGGATCCAGGTTCGAGAAGAAATGGAATGGATGGAAGATTTCGGACGAGGATTGGTTCGTTCAGTCGCGGGGCACGGATTGCGACGGGCAAACGCGGGGCGGGAAGTGAAACTTGAAGCTTTGGTGGGGGCGGGCTGCTCAGTGCTGGTGCGGGGGGTTTTAGTGCGGTACAGTGCAGTGCTCAGCGTCCGCTGGACCGGAAGCTGACAGTGAGCGGCCCGACACGATAATGGGCGGGTGGTGTAAGTGAGTCGTTTCTCTTCACCCGTTTTCATCGGGTGAGTCCCCTCAGCTCAGCCAGAAGGAAAAGTCCAAATGGAGTGAGACTAATATGGTTGGAGAAGAGTTGCCGTGCACCTTTCTCATTTATGTGAATTTTTGCTGTGGGAAGAATCTTGCTTCTCTTTTTTTTTTTTTGGATCACGCAGCTTTTCGACAGGTCGAGCCTCGCTCTACACAAAGGGAACTCAGTCCTGATTTTTGTGCCATATCAAGGGGGCTCGGGGAGATGCTTATAGCAAACCAGGGAAACTCCCTCTGATAGAATTGGGAATGTCTGGGGGATAAGACCACTTTTGATCACGATGAAGTTCTGACCGCTCTGAACCTTGTCAGTCTATCACGAAGTACCGGTGAGGAGTTGGAATTGGCATACTTGTGTACACGATGATCTTAGTAGCATTTCCACCGCACCAAAACTTACAAAAGCAACAACGACTTTAAAGCGTCCTCTGAATACTTTCAATTAAAATTGATCAGGTTAGTAGGCAGGTGAACCTTTACAATTTATGCGGGCTGGGATGAGTAAAGGAATCAACATCGTGACAACTAAGGGCAGTGCAGTAGTTCCGGTAAGTTGGAGAGTCGTACACGTGTTGTTGCCGCTATAGCCGGAGTCATCCTTGCAAAGCAAATGAGGAGACCTTTCGGTCAAATTGTCTCAAATATTCTCCCCAAAGCAAGCACTTCATCAGCTCAAGATCGCATTGCCTCCCGGACCACGGCGTCATCTGGCGGACCCTGCCTAAGACTGCTCTCCGCAGTCCCTCTACCCTCACTACGCTGAAGGCATATTGCTGCTTCAGTCGACTTTCTCAATATTAACCAGGTAAAGAGCTCATTTAACCGAGTATACGGACTTCCACTAGCAAAGGCAACAGACTCGAGATGGTTGGGCCTAAGCATGGAAGTTCTGGTGGTCAGACTTCACGAGGGCCGGGGCCTCTCACTTCCGCCAAGTGAACTTCTGCCGCAAGGAACCGACCATCAGCTTCTTCCATACGCTATTCTGAATTTCTGCGAATCGAAAGGGTTCGTCTGCGCCATTTCAGGAACTATAGAGAGCCCGAAATGGGGGCACGAGAAAATAAGAATTGCGTGCGAGCGTGATGGCCTGGAGTCCCCCGACTTCACTGTGCATTTCTACATCAGAGACCAAAGGGCCTCCCAGGGTACGCGAGATATATCTCTCGGGTCCGTGACAACGAATCCATTCCTCTTACATAGATCTCAAACCCGCTCGGAGTGGCTGCAGGTTCAGGGCGGTACGGGCCAGATACGCCTTGACATCAGCTACATTGGGGGCACGAAGGCACAGATGGGCGAGCACCCCCAGCCAAATATCTGGAAATTTGGCCACGAATTTGGGGACAGTCGTTTAGTTACAAGAGAAGCCGGAGAATCTATGGAAGAAAACTACGATTGCCAGAGGATTTGGAAAAGAAATCTCAGCCCAAGGCTCGACCTTGTACGCCCTCTTCTCTCGCAACCCATCAGCCCTTTCATCGCGCCGCTCAAATTCGTGGCGGAAAGCCACGATAGGATCCATCTATTTTCACCATTCTTTCAAGGCGGACCTCTGTTCTATTACCTCCAACGAGATAGGCGCTTCGATCTTGCCCGGTCGAGGTTCTATGCTACTGAAATCGTTTGCGCACTAGGACACCTGCACGAGTTCGACCCATCTTACCAACGTCTGAAGCCGAAGCACATTCATCTAGATGCATTAGGCCACATTACTATTTGCGATTTCCCTCAATTTAATCTGGAAGAAGAGAACACGAACCGCTTTGCTCGCCCTGTCTTGGAGTGTCCGGCACCGGAAACACTCTCTGGCGAGGGTCCGACTGACGCGGTGAAGTGGTGGACCTTGGGAGTATTCTTATACGACATGCTCACTGGACTTCCCCCTTACTACCACGAGGACGCTAATGAGATGCATCAGATGATACTCTCCGAACCTCCGTATATTCCGGGATCGCTGCCCTCCTCCGCTAAAGACATCATCATGAAGCTTCTATCGCTACAGCCGGAGACTCGGTTAGGAGCAAAGGGCGCGTCCGAAGTTCAGGCGCATCCTTTCTTCGACGGCATTGATTGGGCAAAGGTGGCTCGGCGGGAATATGAGCCACTATTCAAGCCTCCCGAATTCTCTCAGTCTTTCAAGAACCCAGTGTGGTTTGTACCGCGTCCACAGCCAGCTCCAGAAGAGCTATTCAGAGGCTTCTCCTATGTTCAACCAGTAGTGGACTTGGGAATAGCGCTTCCTCCGCGTTCCGTGATAGACCTGCCTCCTTCTTCAGTTACTACATTGTCCCCTGCATCGGTTACTGTGGCGCCTCATTCCCTGGTTGCTGTCCCGTCAACTCCTTCGATTATCCGCTCGCCTCTTCCGTTAGTTGTCACCAAGACAACCTCTCTTCTGGAAGGCTCTCAACCAGCCAATGATGAGATAACCAACTGGAAGCTAGTTTGGGAGCCGGCGGGTCGCCTCTTTTACTTCTATAACCATGTCACCAAATCCAAGCAGCCAATCCTCGATAATTATATCTGGGAGTTGAAGCAATCTACGAGAGAGACGTCCCAATTTCCCGCCATTCTGGGCACTTCGGCCCCTCTGCTTGATGCCAAGCCCAGCGAAGCTCATAAATATGCAGTGTTGATGGAAATGCTGAAAAGGGACTATCTTCACCTGATCCCTGTATTCCTTAAGGAATATCAACCGACGTTGAACCCCCCTTTTCAAACACGGGAAAGACCACTGCAGAGCGTTATTGAGCGGGAAGATATTGCCCTGGTCAAACTATTCCTTGAAAACGGGGCAGATGTGAACCCCAACATCTCAAAAGCCTCAAGGGAGTGGCCATTGCGCATTGCAGTTGCAAAGAAGAACCAAGAACTGGTCAGGATTTTGGTCCCGAAGACCAAGCGGGCGCCAGGTACTAGAGCGCTATCCGACGCCGTTCATCACCAAGATACAGCCATCATTGAAATCTTGCTGGCGAACAGCGTCAAGTGTGACTTTGAGGAGTCAGATCAAGAGAGACCGCCTACAGATCCTCCAAAAGTTCTCGATGGAGGATGCACCTTCACAGGACTCGAACCCGATGTGAACGAGACCGTCTCCCCGTTGATTGCAGCAGTTCTATCTTGCAACGTAGAGCTGGCCAAGTTGCTCCTCGCACATGGCGCAAATCCCAACGTTGGTTATCATGATCTGGGAAGTCTCCATTCAAGCTACAGTCTCACACTAAACGTTAATTGCGGCAGAGCCGTAGAGTTGGCAATGGAGTTGGAGTGCCATGATATGGTGCGGCTACTACTGGACGCAGGCGCGGATATTGACCTCCCGCAGCCTGTCTGGGTTCATCAATGCGATATGGTACCGAGAACGGAGTACCTCAAGATCACAGCTCGCTTGAGGGCAGTGGTGGCGAAAAGGAAATTGGCCAGGGGCCAAGCTGAATCATGACATGGTTTAGGCGTTTTGAATTAGAAATTGTATTAGCTCTGCTGACGTCCTTCTGGGTATCTTTCAGTTCACCTTCGGACCTTGGGGTACTTCAAATGAAGGGGCGATATCGATCTCAGGTTCTATCAGTTCACCCTCTCCTATATCTTCGTTTTCATTTCCTTCTTCATCATACTTATAGTCGTTATTCCCATCATTTTATTCATGACCATCTTTGTTGTCATACCCGTCATCATTTCCATATCATCTCCCTCCCCATTCTGCTCTTCACTCATCCAGTACAAAGATATTTTATCATAATACATTTTGTTTTAATTCTAAAAGTAAATAATATTTTTATTAGCCGCTTACTTTCTTTGTAAATATTCTTATAATAAAAGTATGTTCTTTAAACAAGGTACTCGATCGAGGGCATGGTGTACTGAAGTTGGCGAGTCTTGAGGTTATCATCGAGCCACACCTCCTTTAATGCATTCAATAGACACCCTAAACGTCATTGACCACGCATGACTCACTCTGAGAATAAAATGAAAAGCCCAATCTTTGACAGCACGCCAACATTCGCTACCCAACCTTCGGGTGTGTTCCTCAACCTCCTCCACCTGGGCAGCGTATGTTAACGGTCTGTGTTGTCGAAAAAGCCTAAAACGTAAAACAAGTACAACGCATCCATCAAGTCCTACCCAGAGCCCTCAACCTTTGTCATACTCTCCGTTCTCCCGAATCTGCCGGACAGTGGTCGCACAGCCAGTTTTCACCGATGCACACAGGCAGTGACAACTGTACAGTTGGGCAGCGACTCAGTGCCGAGATTGGGGCTGATTCAACGCAACCATGCCAACTCACTCACCAGTCCTCGGTTATCGAATGACCTCTTCCCTTTCTCCCTTTCTCCCTTGAAGGGGAGGTTGTGAGACGCTTTTAAGAAAGCACACTGTCATCTCGAGCATCTTGCTCGGTAAGCAGCTCATCTACCGCCAGCAGCAACTCTTCAACCGCCCTACAAATTTCACAAGGACGCTTCGAAAAAAAAGCCATCGCACGCTGCTTTCGCTTCGAAAAAAAAGAGAGCAATATGTGCTACTATTTTCGCCCGCAGATCAAGTGCCCAGGATGCCGTAATCACATGCGCTACGAGGCTCTGATGGAAGTCGAATGTCACGAGGCCGTGGACGGCAAGTTCCGAGCTTGCCCCCAGTGCAGGAACGGAGAGACCCTCAAGGTCAAGGAGGGTGCCAGCTGTGGTAAAGAGTTCTGCGCTGAATGCATAAGGAGGATAAACTCTAGGGGTCAGAATTCCCCTCGGGAGTTGGGTGGTCGCTGAAGCTCGAGGAAGCTGCAGTGTCCCATCTGCATGGTGTTTGGTTTAGAGGCCGGCACTTCTACGCCTGCCAACGTCATCAGACCAGGGACTTCTGGATGCCAAGATCTTTGAAAACAGCTGCCTTGAGAATTGTAGTCCTTCGTGAATCTAGACCTGGCTTTCCATCATCATACAGTGAGGTATCACGACGATGACAACAAGCCGACATGATTTACAAAGATTGCCTTTTTCCAAAGAGACAAATCATACGAGTCACCATAACTGGCCATCTCGTACTTGACGGAGGAAGCGAGCGTGACCTACGTTCACCCCGAAAAGGTGACCAAGTGACTTCGCGAAGTCCGAACTCGAAAGAGTCACGTGAGATAAAGGAAGTACAACTACCTGTAGTACATATAGACATGTACCTTACCTGATGTGAAACGGCTGCCTATGTCCACGTGGTGGATCAGACTCTGGAGGGCTTCGCTCCACTGTTCCTGGGGACCTTTGAACTCTGAACAACCTCATACCTTCGCGAACTCCGTAGAGTTCAACAGCCCTGTCCCGAGCCATTGGCACACACACGGCGCCGCCGTCCCGTAAGTACGAGAAGTGATCAATAGTTTCTAGGCGACTAATGTCATGTGTAGCGTTCCGTGGTGCTGACGGTCGTTCCGAATGCGGCGACAAAACGAGTATGCAGCGGTCGTCAAGAATGTTAATTCTACTAGCTTCGCTACCAACGGTCTAGTGCCTATCATTGACAGGCAGCCATGTTTTCTCGGGATTCGCGGGAGGGAAGTTAAACACGCCAAAGCGGTCGAGAGAGACCTCTATACTCGTGCGGACTCTTTGATCCGAAGCTTCTACCCATCTCGAGTGCATCTAGGCTCTGCCCTACGTCCCCAGTCCTGGACGTATCGAGCGATGCCAAGCCTGCTATTGAACCCAGAAAACCTGATCTAACTACATTTCATTATATTCTCAGTTTCCAATGTCTGTTTTGAGCACACGGCTCCAATGTCATGGGCCCCCTCAGCCCAGACCATGCTTCTTGCAGCCTGACACTTCCACTCTACGGTTGCGATTGTGTCGCTGCGTGATCATCGGGATGGCCGGTTTGAGAATCCCAGGTTCTGCAGCATAAATACACGGATTCCTCTCCGGACGAAATTCTTCAAGCCTCAACGAGCATTACTTTCATCATTCAATAAGTCTGTGTCTCATTGAGTGCACTCCATTAACCGCCAGCCAGCCAGCCTGGGGCCACCCATATCCGATCATGTTCTTCACCTCGAACACGGCCTCTTTGGCGCTCGCAGCTTTGCTGTGCAGTTCAGCTGTCTTTGCTACTCCCCAAGATGGTGCTCAGTATCGATCGGGTCGTCGTTTCCGCCGGAATCAGTGGGATGGTCTACCCGATATGAGTGGAAAGAATGCGCCTCCGCCAGTGGTCCTTGAGCCTGTCATTCCCCCTGCCACCAACGGAACTGATTTGGAGATTCTTAATCTCGACAAGGATGTTACTCTTGCGTGGGCTGCCTCAACCGACAGCACTGCTGGCCGGAGAGCCAAGCGTGGTGATGCAGGCGTGCTCTCGCAGGGCAAGTTCGTGTTCAAGCACCCGACTGTCGCCCTTGATCACTCGTCTTTCGTCAGCAACGTAGCCTGTCCTGATGGCAAGCTCACGGCCGTCTTCACCCCTGAGGCGTACAACTATGCCAAGCAGACATGGGCTAATGTCAAGAATCTTCTCTTCATCACCGGAGTAGATGCCTGCGGCAAAAAAGATCAAAACGAGTACTTTAATTCCTATACCATCACCTTCAACGATGAAACTAGGACGATCCTTGCCACGGGCGTTGTGGTGAGCTATAAGGATGTCGTCTTGGACATGAACCTTGATTGGGGTGATACAGGAAATCACGAACTGAAGCGTGCCGCTGACAAGCGCGATGTAAGTAAACGCACTCTTTGTCTCGTTCTTGTCTACCATTCTTTTCTTCTCTCGTATGTTGGTGGAGGGTTATTCGCACAGTCGCTGATAAAGCTTTCATGGAGCAGCTCTTCGAAGCGCATGGGCTAGAACCGAGAAAGTATGCTACTTTCACAACCAAGTGGTCCGCCTACCTTAACGACAAATGGGCGCTTGGCACAGACGATGACGCGCCATGGCCCAACGCTGCTCGTCTCTTCAAATGGGACAAGAGCGGTGGCCAAAAGGACAAGGCCCGCAGGAAAGGCAAACCTCGCAACAAGCAGGGCTTGAAGACCAAGCCCAAGGCCAATCCCAAGTCCAGCTCCAACTCCAAATCTAAGTCCTTGTCCAGGCCCAAAACCAAGTCCAAGTCCAAGTCCTTGTCCAACAACTCCAAGCCCAAGTCCGGCAAGCGTGACCTCGCTGAACGTGAGTCGGAAGTTGGCCTTGCTCTTTACTGTGTCGATTGTGGCGTCCGGGGAGAGGCTACTGTTTGGGGCGAGATTGAGGCTTCCTTCCTTGGCATGAGCGTCAAGAAGGCCAGGGCCGGCATCAAGGCCGAGATGCATGCTGGTATTTATCTCGGAGTCGATGCCTACGTGAAGTATGAGAAGTCCTGGGGTAAGGATTTCAGCATGGTCCTTCCAGGTGGCTTCAAGATCCCCATGCTCGTCGAGGTCGGCCCATTCGTCAGCATCGGCGTGGAGGCCAAGGTCAACATTAACGCCACCGGTCAGCTTCTGGTTGGAGCTGATGTGAACTGGAACGATATTGATGTCATGGTTGACCTTATCGACCTCAAAAAGAGCACCGCCAAGGGCTTTAAACCGACATTCCAGAACCGCACAGAGGCAGAGGGTGAGCTCTCGGCTTCTGCCAGTCTTGGAACCCCGATCAAGCTCGGAGTTGGCATCAAGCTTGTCGGTGGCCTCTGGGACGCCGAAGGTGCCCTCAAGGATACGCCCTCTATCAATGCGGAAGGCAAGTTCAAGGCATCGTACGAAAAGGCCGCCGATGGCACCGTCACCAAGGAGGTCGACAACAGCTGCTATGGTATCGACTATAGCATCTTTTTCGGAAACACTGTCGAAGCGTACGTGTCAACCAACGGCAAACAAAAGGTCTGGCAAATCATGGACCCCTATCGAGGCCCGGCGATCGCCGCGGGTTGCATTGGATACGTTCCTGAGCCCAAGGGTGAAGACATTTGCGGGGCGACTGAAATGGAAAATCCATCCGAGGACACAACTTGTAAAGCGGTTAAGTCCAAGGTCAAGCTCATGGGCAAGTTCAGCCTCGCTCCCCCCACGGACGAGGAAGACCTCCCCGCGTGCGCCTTGAAGTGTCTTCAGAACGAGAATTGCCAAAGCTTCAGCTTCAGTGACAAGAAATCGTGTCAGCTGAACAACGTTCCGATTGAGGTGGCAAGGTACTTTGAAGGACCGATGGCCGGGCCCAACTTGGATGAACGGGTCGAGGTGTTCGACAAGGATTGCTTTGATCCTGTACCATGCGAGGAGTCAGAGGCTTCCTCTTAAGCTCTTTATTTCATTGACGTTGGCGTGATACTGCACAGTACTATAGACATTTTGCATGGATGGAGCATAGAGCATAGAGCATATAACATGTAATATGATGCATACACACTTTCAAGTAATTGGACTCTCTGGCTTGCAACAACCCCATCTTTTGGTATATAACTAAGACTGTTGGCTCCTCTGAGTATTACCCTAAAAATATGCCCGTCGCCTTTCTCAACCTGGGCATAAAGGTCTTGAGGTGATGACCTCCCGGGTCTAGTGAAAAGCCACCAAGACCAGGCGTCACTCGGCATATCAAGGGGGGAAAGAGAAGTTCGATGAACAACAACTGCCAATGTCGGGTGAGGACACGGAGCTGTGGTGGTGCCTTTACCAACGTTACCACTGTGGGGTCCAATGCAAGTCGGCAACATTGAACTAGCATGTCTCGTAAGATCCTTTTTCTTTTGTGGACGGAAGAAGAGGTTGGTTCAAATGGATTGCATTAAGCTCAGGAGCATCTCCGACTCGGTCAGGCTCGTGGTCCCCGAAACAGGTAACGTCGGCTGCGGGATCGTGCCAGGAGTTGGCACCGGAGGCGACAGAGATGAGACCGAGGATCGCGATCGACTTCATGATGCATCCTTATGTATTCTTCAATCAGTAGAGTGTTCTTCCTTGTTTTTTTTCTTCTCCATTTGATCGAAAAGGATCTGCTCCATGTTGTGACTACGTCAATCCTTGCTGTCCATCGACTAACAGCCTCTCTTTGTTTCCGAAGAACATCTAAAGCCACTGGGTGGCTATGATGCTATCTCGCCACGACATGTACAATCTTCGAGCTCATTGTAACATGGACACTCTCAAAGGCTCTGATGGCATACAGTGCATAAATTGCCGACACATTCATGTATTGAAGATCTACTATCGTGGGCGGGAATTGCCTTGCACCACAAGTAAGGTGCCTGACTTGCTTGGTCCACGAATTTCGCCCTACCAAACGCTGGTTCTGAGCCCTTGATGAAGCACCAGGGAGGATTCTCCCATCTGTGAAGAGTAAAAGGCCGATGAAAATCCAACACAGTCAGTATTCAGCTCGTCGTTTCAATAGAGATGCTCGCAGGTACCAGGACATCAAGATACCTGATAGATTGCTTAAGGAGATTGAGGAACTAGGAAACCCCCGTGATCGACGAACTGATGTACCACGAGGTACGAGATACGAGGCAAGATCTCGTCTGCGTGAGGATGTTCATTCTCAGTCGGCGTACTACTCTAAAGCTGTCCGCCACAAGGTACTCCATGCAAACAAGGCAACTTGTGGCACTATACATCAGATCATGATGGCCCGTTCGAGTGAACTACCTTGCACAACTGTGTGCATGCATTAATCTATTTCATCTCCATCAACTGACGCTATCTTGCAGCTAGTATGTGTTCATCTTGTGGCGACATCTCTATCCTCACGCACGGAGGCTTCAAGGAACATTACAATAGGCAGTCCCCGGATGAACTTAATTGACAAAGTGGGAAGGTCAGCACCATCGAAATGGAAGCTGAAATGGAACCAACTCTTGTTCGATGGTGGGCAGCATCAACGATCCCGCATAGCCTTAGACGAATTGCCAATTTGGGGCACCTCTGGAGCTAGATCAGATCCTTCACAGTCTCATGTGCTGTAACCCCCCCTCCCCACCACGACATGAAGATGACTGCTTCATTATGTCGTAATGTGGGCATTCAAGTCGAGCTGGCCCCGGCCATTGTTGTTTACATTGGCCATGAACACGTAAGAGGCTGCGCGCGCCTGTGACATGACGCTCACCTCGGTCTGTCTGCAGCCATTGAGCCTGTTAAAAAGGATGACCACTTCCACATCCAGTCGCGCATAGGCCGACGTGGCAAGGCATCGCACAGTAAAAGGAGCCGTGATTGGAGTCTGTTGATTCCGGTTTCCTTTCCGTCCTTGAGCAGGTATGTGAAGCCTACATCACGCTTCATACGTTTGGGCATATCCAGTCATCGGCTCGCCTCATACAGACGGACAACTTGGACAAGCCATGTGCGGAGCTGGAGTCTGTCTTGGGCTGCCTGACAATTAAATCGTCGAGCCGAGACGAAATCCTCTTCGTCTCTGGTCTCCAGCCACTGTGTCTTCGACTCTGGCAATTAGTGAACGTTGCGCCCGAGACCTTTCGTTGTTGAAGTAATGAGGCTGCCGATGGATGAAGCCTCCGACTGGCCCTCCCAAAGTCGAGGAATTAGGCGTCTTCACTCATCTACCTTCTTCTTGAGCGGACTTTCACCAGTTGCCGCAAACTTCCTATAACCCCCCATGTTAGCCATGACCACGAGAAGAGAGAGACGAAATGCCCGGGTCTTACTTGACGACGGGCAGCGAACTCGGCGTAGAGAGAGTTCCAGATCTCCCTCTCAATGCAGTTCTTGACGCCCTTGCCCTCCGGGATCTTACAGTCCGGTTGATTTTTCTCCCTCAGCCCCTGGTGATCCTGCAGATCAACCCAGGGCTTCAGCACCGGCCAGTCCGAGAAGTGGACGAGCTTAGCCTCGTCGATGGCGACTTGCGGATCCCACTTCTCGACATCGGATCCGAGATACGTCTTGTGATCGTTGGAGCGGAACTCGCCGCTCAGCAGAGCATACTTGCGGTGCGGCAGGACGGCGGCGCTGTTGATGTATAGCTTGTTGACAATTTCCATGTCGAACTCGTCCTGCTTGGCCTTGTCGATGAGTTTCTGGAGCCGTGAGAACTCGACGGCGCTGGGCTGGATGACCATGATGTGGCTGGCCAGGACCTCCTTCGGTGCTTCCCCCTTCATCAACCAGTAGGCTCGCGGCAGGGCCAGAGGGCACGGCGGCATGAAGAACAGCTCATCCATGCTTCCGAGGACCAGGACGTCCGAGTCGAAGGCAAGGATGCGGTCGTACTGGGTCTGGTTGAAGGCGAGCAGTTTGGTGTAAGAGTTGGCCCAAGTCACTGTGTCTCGCCTCGTCAGCTCCGCAAAACAAAAAGGTTGGTTTCCTAGACTTTGGTTGGGCGCGCGGACTTACTCTCGCCGCCATCTCGGTGCTGGATGTCAATGGGGACCAGCTTGACGTTGTACTCGTCTCGCAATTTCGTGAGCAGGTTCTGGCTCCTCTGCGTGAACTCGTCCAAACCCGGATCCTCAAGCGACAACGGGGAGTACAGCAGCACACGTTCTGCTTTGCTATCCAGCTGATGGAGACTAGCGAACGCCATGGCTGAATTGCAGAGGTACTCGAAGTCCGTCACGTATTGAACATAGGCGAATCGGCTCCAGTCAACCGACTTGAGGAACGGGAGATTTTTATCGTACTCGGCTCCTGGGTGGGCGGTCGACGACGGCGGATGCAACTTGAGCACTGGCGTAGCCGTCGGATTGGCATCAGGTTCGGACTTCTGGCCTTGGGTTTCGCCTCCTGCTGGTGGTTCGCTAACGGATGTCGACGATGATGATATTGATGATGAAGAAGAAGAAGAAGAAGAAGCTGATGCTGTCCTGACGGCTTCTTGTCTGCTGACCGTAACCGAACCGCGGTGTTTCCTGAGCGTCACCGAGGCTGAAGCTTGGTCTGGCTTCACGGCATGGCCCTTACTGTGGCTGGGTCGATTCTCGAGGAAGGCAGACTGATCGAACACGTAAGCATGCTGCTGCACCAGAAGCATGAGAATGATTGTCGCAGCGGCCAAGGCCACCAGGACGCGTATTTGTCGAGACAGCATGGCGAAGGGGGGGGATCGTAAATCGTTTAGTCCACCTTGCTGTCCCTGGTGCCAGCTCGTCAAGTTCAGTCACTTTGGTTCAACAATCACCGTAGAAGTATCATTTCAAGAGGTCCAGAAGGGCATGATAAAAAGTTAAGGAAAAAAATAAAGGAAAAAGAAGGCAAGCGAAGCAAGTGTTGACAGAGAAATTGATGAAAGTCCTTGAGACACCTGGACACTGTCGACCACCTGGCCTACTCAAGATCGAGCGAGGGGGGGCAACCCTTGGAAAAGCACTATCGAGTCCCAGGTCCGAGGTATGTATACAGTATGTTGATCGATAGGTATTCCCATAGCACTTGTAGCAGCCTCATCCATGCCATTTCTTTTCCTTCAGGTTTGGCCTGATGATCCCTGATCCACCCCTCGCATTCCTCATCCTGAGAGTTTCCATGGCCAAATCCAGGAGCTCGTGGGGTTGAACCGTTGAACGTGGCCCTAACCCAAACAGCCTTGGGAGGGGGTACATGCAAATAGAAAGGACAAAAACAAAGAATAGAAACAAACGAAAAGCACGGAAAGGTCCGCCTAACGACCAGCTCATCCTCAATGTCAAGGGGAGATGTAGGTAGGTACTATACCTAAGGTAGGGTTCTACTCTCTACAGATCTAGGATACGGGGGCTGACATCCCGAGGCGGCGTCACCTGTCAATGGAACAACCAACACCAGCTTCCGTGTTCGGCAACAAGGGGCTTGCGGGAAAGGCGTGATGATAAATGAGATGGTGGATACTTATTTTTGGGAATTCCGCGTGAGTTCATGAGTGAGCACATTGCCTTATGTATCCTTTTGACAAAATTCCTAATTACAAGGAAATACTCCACGGACGACGACCCTTGCGTATAGCCTCCCCCTCCCCCTCCCCTCAGGAACCAACGGGCCTGGTCAGGAATGCATTCATTGTAAGCGAGAGCAGGGCGCGAGCGGCGCTAAACGACCTGGACTGGTTCCATCTCTCATTAGTAGGCAAGTTAACGAACTTATTTTCTATCCATTGTAATGAAACAACAAGACACTTATCAGGAAAAATGGGGAGAAAAAGGGCAAATTGGTTTTGAGGGGCTCCAAGTATGGGCCTCATCCACATCTCTGTCGCGTGTTTCTCACGTCGTATCATCCTCGGAGTCAATCTGTCGAATCGCATGGCTGTCGCACATGGCCTTGGCAGTCTCCTGCAGCTACATACCGTATACATTCCTGATGATTGGTTTCAAGTGCAGATGTTCTCATGCAATAATATTTTATTGTACTGGAAAGAAAAAACACTTTCCAGTTTCCAAAATGCCTCCCATTGAGCAAAAGTAAGCGCGTTTCCCAGATCTTTTTTCCTTTAAAAAAGAAGGGGAAAAAAAGAACTGAGGCCACATCATCAACTGAGAGAGATTTGATTCTCAAGTCTCCGGCCAAAATCGGCTGGCTCTGTTGATAATAGCAGGTTGACGCACTCTACGAAAAGAATTCTGCTCTTTTTACCAGGAAGGCAGATTCATTGTCATAACTTGTGAACATTCTTCCGGCAGAAGCACGAAGACGTGATGGGCACGTCGGCCACCCTCAGAGCCTCGTCCAATGCCGGCTTGATCTCGCTCGCCTCCTCGGTCCTTCCCAGCCGCAATAGGCATTCGTGATATCCGTGAAGCGCCCACACGTTCCTTGGATGGCGATGTGTCCGCGGGAGTGCTTCGCTCAGACCCAGATCCGCAGCGTAGACCCCAAGTGCCTCCTCGGCATGGCCTTGCTCCAACATCAAAGCTCCGTAGGCATGTCTTGTTGGTTGCATCCACCCCCAGGGTTCGTCGTACGGCAAAGAGTCGTAGCGTCGAATAGACTCGCGCAGATGCGCAAACGCTGCATCGTAGTTCCCTTTGCGGTACTCCAGCTCGCCGTCGAGCATGGCTTCTGCGACGCCGAGAATTTCCACGCATTGGTTGTTGAACAGAGTCCTGGTCGGTTTCACACGCGGCACGGCTTGCAGAAACAGGCCGCGTTGATGTTCGGCTTCCGTCACACGACCTCTGACGGCAAGAGCAAGTCCTTTGGCGTAGTGAACGAGAGCCGTAGTGACGCAATAGAGGTCCTGATCTTGGGGAATAGGCAGGTCTATGAGGTCAGACCATTTGCCGAAACGAACATAGGCGTGCACGCGCATGGCAAGGAAGCTCTCGAGCCAATCAGCCATCGGTGGTTCCTCGACCCGAAGTAGATCCTCTGAAATGGTCGCCTCGAGCGCCGTCACTGTCTCAAAGGCAATGTGAGATTGCCCTGAGAGCATTGCCGCATAGAGGCGAAAGTGGTAGTCGTGACATCTGTAGAGAGTGTAAAAGTTCATCGGGCCCTCGCGAGCTAGGAACTTGCTGTCGGCAAGAACGGCTGCAGTGTTGGCCTCAACAGCCTTGCTGTAGTCACCCACGAGAACATCGAGATGGCTCGGCATGTGGCAGAGGTGGCCCGAGTCTGGGGCAAGCGTGCGGAGGTGGTTGGCCGCATCCATGGCAGCTTCTGGTGTGCCAGACATCTCCATGAGGTGGATGTAGAGATGAAGGGCACCAGGATGTTGCAATCCGCCGTCGGAAGCCAGCGCACGGTCCAGCACTCGCTTGATCTCGATCGTGCGAGCTCCATCGGCGGGTTTGCCCGTGTTCAGATCCCACAGCTGCCATGGGGTCAGATTCATCATCGCATCTGCATACAGAGTAGCGATGTCTAGATCGTCTGAAAAGGCGTCGTAAACCTTGGCCATGGCATCCGCATATTGTCGGTTCCATTCCGAACAGCTGGTTTTGGAAGGTTCTTGGTCTCTGGGATACCGATAGAGAAGGGCATCAATTAGCGCTCGCTCTACCGGGGCCGCGTCTGAGCTTTCGGCGAGTGCCTTGGCTTTCAATATGGCATCATGCGTCTGATTAATGGTGTCACCTCGCTCCTTGTCACTGAAAAGGCTCCAGGGTTTGTTGTAGTTTGGGCCAATGGTGTATGCGAGGCCCCAGTAGGCTATCGCACAATCCTTGTCGTGGGAAATAGCCTTCTGGAAACACTTGGCTGACTCTTCGTGATTAAAGCCATAGGACCACATCAGGCCACGATTGAACCAGGTTTGTGCATCTTGGTTTGGGCTGCTGATGGGTCGACGGAAGCTGCCGAGGTTGTAGTAGTAGTCGAGGTCTCCTCCCTCTGACGTGACCATCTTGAAGATATAAAGCGACAAGGTCTGCAAATGAGCGTGCGATGCAGTGAATTTTCTTCGGGTCTCTGGGAGATATGTCGCAGGGAAAAGGAGTGATGCTGATGAGAGAAGAGGAAACTGTGATTTAAGTTAGCATAGCTTCAGTCTAGGGGAAGAAGTAACGTGCCTTGGATAATCGTGTCTGTAGGTAAGGACCGTAAGGTACTAAGGTGGTGCCTTTAATGGTTCAAGTTGATCCCGGGCTCCGCTTTCGGCCACCGGGGAAGTAGACAGCTCCCGTCCCTGGTACCCCTGTCGACTGACAAGGGCCACAAGAGGCCTGACGCACCTGACTTTCTGCATATTATTCACCGCTGTTCTTCATCCAACAGGCATTGATGCCTAAGAATCAAGCATTGATTCAATTCCTGGCGTGGTTCTCAACGCATTATCGCAATTCAATGTCGTGCTGTTGGACGGCGTGATCCAGCCACCGGGGCCACATCGGAGGGGTGCTGCCGTGCAGCTATTGTGACCAGATTTGTCTGCCAGCTTGTCACCATTCGTCCAACTTGGGGCAGCAATCGATTCACTTGATTGTTCTACATACAAAGTCTTATCATCAAAACAGAATATAATAAGTCAGAAGGCGGCCTTGTTGTCCCTTTATGGCTGCGTGTACGGCAGCCACGCGAGTCAAGCACCACCTACAGCCCAGGAAAGGTTCAGTGGTCCGAGCTGAACTTAAGCGCAACAAGGCGTGTGTCAATGCTGACGCTCCAAGCGACCTATGCATAAGAGCAAGCCTCATGAGAAGGCGCCGTACTCGTTCGACTCTTATAGATAGTAATTTTTGTAGGATAAAGACTACGCATGAATAGCCTTGGGACGCGAAAGCCTAAGGCTGGGGAGGTGGGCATGGCTAGAGTATAAATGGGAGGATAAGCAGCAGTAAAACCTTATTGCATGAGGAATTTAATAATAACTAGCTAACTTACTCTATGACTACTGAAGGAAAAGAATAATAGGCTTATGCAAAGTCAATAGCGAAAGAGAAGAGGATCAAGTCATTCACCAGGTTCCTACCTATATAATAACCCTTCGTTCTCTGGAACTGTGAAAAACGTCATTTAGTCACTTTACCATATGTTCGAACCTACTAGCAGCGGACGAGGGAGCTACGATTCTACGCCTCATGGATTCCATCCTGGAGCAGCTGGACTTGTTCTAATGTAACCTCGAGCGCAAGGTTGATAGCCTTGAGCGCAACATCAACATATGGTGGGCATAGCTCGTGTCCACGTGTGGCAGGCAGTGCTGATCTGTGTTAGCAACAAGAACATGTTGGCTTGACTTGGGAACAGCTGACTTACGCGGTCTGACTTGGTTTTGGCACCGTTATACAGCGTCCAGACCGGAGAGCTCATACCATATTGTACGCACACGCTGGGGGACTTGGATTCGTTAAGTGGTTCGTGTTTTCTTTTTTCCATGGACCTGCTATTCTCAGGGCGCTGATTGTTTCTGTTTTACTTCAGCTGGCAAGGCTGCGGCACTACTGCGCAGCTTGGGCGAGAGCGTCCCAAAAGGCATTCATGAGAGAAGACGTCTGTTGATGTTTACTTTCGGAGTGCTTAGGAGGGCAGTGTAGGCTTTAGTAGTTTACGGATTTTGCTATTTTAGCCAGCTCGTGATGGGCATCCATCAACTGGTTCACCACCTAGGTACCTCCTGCTCGCAAGTAGCCCGAGAGCACAATACAAAGAAATGGGTTTCGTGTCGTTGGCTTTCTCTTAGGCTCAGTACTTATGGAGTATCTAAGGCTTATAGGACCATGAACTTCTGTCGTGGTATCTTTAATAGAATTAATTATCGTTATTTTTTATAAGTTTTATAAGCGTATAATCGGTTTTTAGGATTATTGATATATCTTATTTTCAAGGTTCTACAAGTACACAACTACTTTAGCTAGCCTCACAGGTATCCACGCTGAAGAACACCCAAAGTTCACGGCCATGGCTTGCATGCCCCTATTCGTTGAGGATCTTGGATGAACGTATTAGCATTGATTTCAGCAATTAAGTAAAGGATTTCAGGTGAATATCTTACCGGGCCATTATAACGGCCCCTCTTGACAAGGAAGTAAAATGCCAGAACCAAGGCCCATGAGCCGCAAACAATTACAGATAGATAGTCTAAGAACAGCACTGTGAGCAGTTATACGTTTCGAACTTCTAGGAAAAGACTTACTCATGCCATTGACGGTGACAGGAAGAATTGTAGGGAAGCACAGCATGATCGTGCAAAAGAGAACCAGGATGGGAGCCAAAGCGTTCAAGGGACGCCCAAAGGAGTAAAGATTAAAAGGACGGGGTGGTAGGCACTCCCGCCCTCGGATCGCGAGAATTGCTTGCGGTACCGCTGCACGATCAATAACTCAGTACTTTATCTCAGATGCTGCACATTTAGGAGGGCTCAAGTCATGCAGAAGGTTTGTTCACTTACCGTACGTTGAGAACAACATAACGATGCTCGAGCCCACGATAGAGGTAAATGCAACAGGAGAGCCGATATAGATGGCACCGTAGCATGTCGAAAGGAATGTCGACAAAAGCGTCGCACGAAGAGGCATCTGCGTCTGCTCATCGATGGCACTGAAGTATTCCGAAAACGGCATCCCATTGTCTCGTGCAAAGGCCCACGTCGTTCTTCCAGCGACTAAGATGCCGCTTAGCTGGGAGAACATGATACTCACGAAGACGAGACATGTCATGGCAATAGCTGCAGGGGTGCTGTTTGTTGCCTGGGCCAGAATGGCTAGGACGGGTACACCGGTAGGTGATGCGACGACTGCATCGATGTCTTGGACGCAGAACAATAGGGCGATCAAGAAGGAGAAGGATGTGATCATTCCCGTAACCAATGCTCCTAACATAGCGCGTGGCACATCCCGTTCTGGTCTGGGCATCTCTTCCTATAGCTGATGTGAGCAATCTTAATTCGAGGGAGAAATAAATGTTGATGTTGACGAACAGATAAATGGGTTGCTGCATCGATGCCCAGGAACTACGGAAAGGTGTCAGCACAATGCAATGATGTAAGTGATGCATGTATAAAGACTGACGTTGTAGCAAGAGAGCATCCAGCCAAGTACAAATGCAACTCCATCAGGTTGCCAACCGGAACTGTTGGTGAAGTTGGTGAAGACAAAGGAGGCAGGTTCGTATGGATCATTACGATGCATAGCGACCGTTGTGATGAGACAAATAAAGAACGAGGCAAGACTCCAGTATACTAGGCAGATTGGTCAGGATATACCGCAACGAAAGAGAGGGCCTTCTCTTCCTTGGCTTACAAGAAGCTGAAGTCACCACGGCCATGATTCCGTTACCACCAATGACGATCATGGTGCATAGGATGTTGATAGCCACATAAATCAGCCAAGTTTGCCATGCCTGGGGGACGTATTCGGGATGAGCCTGCACCACCATTCCCTGCAGAAATGTGGCCAAGAACAATGCTGCTGAACTAGATACGTTCATATCTGTTAGTCTTTAACTATGGCCTCTCTCTTTCAGGTATTCCGTTATTCCGCTTGCCTTATAATAAACCACCAGGAAATCGTATTGCTCCATCCAACGAAAAAACTAAGACTGTTCCTGAAGCGTTTGGGGGCGACTACAAAGGTGTAGTGGTAAGGTCCCCCTGCATTGGGTAGAGCAGAAGCCAACTCAGCAATGCCAAGGCACAGGATCGTTGTATAGATTCCAGCGCCAAGACAACCCCAAAGGATGGTCACAGGTCCTCCAAGAGTAATTGGGGCGAGAAGGCTTCCAGCTTCAGCGACCCAGGAGTTGAGGATGGAGAAGGATACACCGAGGGTTGCAATTGTGCCGAATTGTGTTTTCATCTTGGATCCTCCCTGGATAATCGTCCTAGTTCTAACATCATCCCAACGTGTTATTGTCAAAGTGCACATACCTCGTAGATGTGGGAGACAGCCTCTGAGCGGCCATCCTTTTGACTTGCGCCGCCATCGAGCGACTGCGCTCTGTTCTCAGCCTTGGCGGACATACTGTTCACTGCGGTCAATGATTGAGCTATGGACTGTAACTCGGCGAGCGAAGAGTCATGGCTTCAATTTCGAGAACCCGCTTCCCCAGACTCATGCCAACGTCTTTATACTTGGCATCCCATCCGTTCCGTAGCCGCTCACGTGGGTCCACTGGGCTGATCACCTTAGCACATATGAAGATAAGAGACAAACAACATGAAGGACGAAACTCTAAACTGAACTATCACCATCCTCGCCAGAATAGTGCTCCCTTAACTGCTTTCAGTCGGAAAGACTGTTCCCGGTCCCGAGTACGGATTCTCAATTGGGCGTTTCCGCTCACGTGGTAAATGTTCTCCTCAACGTGAAGCTCATTATATGCGTCGCGATGATCTACATTGCACGGGAGCTTCAGCAGCTGTAACTCGATTTATGCGTATCAATTGAGTCGATCAGATCGCCCAAAATGACTCCATCTATCTACACCCTTCTACCACTTTGGCTTGTGCTATACGTGTGTCATGCTTCAAACCTCGAGTCAAGCAACCCACAAGCTGTCTTGTCACCTACACGCCCCGATGAGCTGCACGAGCATTACGTTCCAGCATGGCAGACAATGCCGAGGCCGGGGACCTTACCAAAGGCTCGAATTGAGGCAACTGTGCGGGTCAACAACATTGATCTGTGGTACGCGATTTATGGTGCGCCATTGAACACAAGTATCGCCCAGGGATTGAGCCCCGTCGTCTTCCTTCATGGAGGATTCGCCAACAGCGACTACTATGCCAATCAAATTCGCTACCTAAAGGACTCGCCTTATACACTTATTGCAGTAGACTCACGGGCACAGGGACGTTCGTCAGATGATTTGAACACGCCTATTACATACGACCTCATGACGAAAGATGTAATTGCCCTCATGGACCATCTTCAGATTGACCGGTTCTCCACGGTTGGATGGTCCGACGGGAGTTGTATCTCATTCAATCTGGCCATGAACTACACCAGCCGCATAGACCGCGTCTTTGCTTTTGGGGGGACATACAGCTACATGAATATCAACGAGACCGTGATGGACACGCCCACGTTCAGCAAGTACATGGAGTTTGTACAGGACGATTACAAAAAGTACTCTCCAAGTCACGGCTCATTCGATGAGTTCGAGGAGCGTATGCTTGCTATGTGGTCGACTGAACCGGTATGGCGTGCCGAGTCTTTTCAAAAGGTGACAACACTATACAGCGATCCAAAGAATGCTCCTATTGTCTGGATTGTTGCAGGAGATTCGGAAGAAGCCGTGACGAGGAGCACCCCACACGAACTTCATAGCTGGGTACGTTCAATATGCTTCTGGACAGCTGTCTTGTCTTATACTGATTACGTCCGCAGATATGGGGCTCATCACTTGTCATGCTGCCATCGGTGTCACATTTCGCGTAAGCATGTGCCACGGTAGCGAGCCTTGGGGATTGGTATACTGACTGGTGATCACAGTATGCTGCAAGATCCACAGACATTCAACATCATGTTGGAACGACTACTGCAAATCGAACGCAAATCTTGATTTTGCCAATAAGCCGAATTATATAGTCAGCCCTCCTCAGTGTCGCGTGAGGTGGATATCGGTTGGCGTGCACCAGGTTTGGGCGAGGCGAGGAGGAAGACCAGGATGATCGTACTTTATCAAATGTTTGATGCAAGATTATGTATAAAGATAAGCACATTTATCTACATCTTCACCTTGAAGGCTTTGATAACACAATATTGCTAGCACATTGAGTCTTGAACTTACATCAGATCCTAACATCCAGGCGCTTCATCAATGTGAAGTCATCTCTACTACAGACTTGACTGGACAATATCACAACTTGCTTTATAATATAAATGATTGAACCGCCTGACAAGGAGTTTACGCTGACAAGGACTGAATTGAATGATTTGTTCTAAATAAGCTGGCCCTTACAATCAATTACGTAGAACTGCTCATAACTAACACCCTTCATCTGGTTATGGCGGGAAGCGTGGAGAAAGCTGGGGGTGGCCTGTGCATCACAAAGTTCCCCTGTGTGTAAGCATGTGGCCAGGACCTTGGGGGGTGTGATAGGGGCGAGGAGTATTACTATCCGGGCAGTAGTTATCCGGGCAGTAGGCAGGGATACGCGTCACTATAGACACACTAGATAGTTTATAGTTAGTAAAGTATTATATATAAATATAATTAATATCCTTCCTTACCCTATATAAAGTTATATTTATCTTATATATAATATGCCCTTTAATATACTTAATAGTTTAACCCTTTTAATATTGTGAGGCTTTATAAAAGAGCTGATTCTTAGAGAGGCTTATAGAGCTTAGGGGTTAGCGATGGCTTCACATAACGACGGCTTTACACGGCGATGGCTTCACCTTAGATGCCATCCTCAACACTATAAATATCGCGATCACTAGCATTTGGCGGAGTCATTATAGCTTCAACATATCAATTTACTACAAGAGTACAGCTATTTACTATGGTGACGCGTATCCCTGTAAAGCTAAGCGCCACCCCTGTCTACTGCCCGGATAACTACTGCCCGGATAGTAATACTCCGAGGAGTAATGGACTACTGTAGCCTAAACTGGGGCAGCCAAAAGAAAAGGAAAAGATGTGCCTCCTTATCGAGCCTAATAGGGCTTCATCTTACCAGGGGATGAGAGGGCCTGGAGATCCCTATTATCTTCCCCTTGTGGTGGAAGAATGCAGCGCCGCCATCTAAAGAATGCTGCCGTCTGGTCAATTCTCGCCTGGTGGGCATACGAAGGGGAGCTTGACAACTACGTAGTGTCCCTTTCCAAATATCGGACTTGTTTTTTGACCCAGCCATTATCGATCCTAACACCATTTTTGTTGACTTATTCAGATAGAGAGTTTCTCCTACAACTGCGTAAATCCTGCTCACGATGACCGAAAATGCGCAACCAAAACTTCCGTGAGAGGCAACTACCCAATACCGCCACCATTGACATTCTGATCCTTCTCCTCACCCCTTTGCCAATGTCAGAGCTCCAGGCACGTAATCGGGAATCAAAGCGATGAAAAGTGAAGAATCTCAGTGAACACGTTTTACCCAATTGATTTGTTCCTTGTAACGGCCAGGAATGTCAAACTCCACAGCTGCCGGATATTGCTTTCGGTTGGGTTTTGCCCCGGCGGCGGCGGCAGCTCCCCAAGGGGTATTGCCTTGAAGGTGTCGTCCTCATACTTCCAACTCCAGACCTCGCTGCTCAGCTGCCCCGTATTCTTGTCGATGATGTCCCACAGGTGGTTGTAGGCCCTGACAGCTTTCCCGTGAACGTCTTTGTCGTTGCAAAAGTCAGGTACGGACTTGGAGTCATTGCAGCGACTCAGCTGGCGCTCCAGACCGGCTGCCATCATTGCGAGCTGCCAGGACCAGACCACGGTGCCATGGTAAGCGGCATTGGTAAAGTTGGCGGAGTACACCTCATTGTCTCCATAGGCCGGATTGGCGACAAGCAGGCCAACATCGGTGCTGAGGCCTACTGGGAAAGGTGCGAGAATGTGAGAAGCGCTCTGAGAAATGAAGGAGGTGAGCTGCGTTTGGTTGGTCGTGTTCAGGAGAAAGTGGCGGAAACAGTCATCCGTGTTCATGACACGAACCAAAGATTGATCATCGTTGCCTTGAAGAGCGAGTACATGGAAAGTCACATCCGAGGTGATGTTCTCGGCTCTTGAAGGGAATGGAAATTTGTTAGCCTCGACGTAGTCGGAGACGAGCTCTTTCGCCTTAGCCTGCGATACGGTCACCTCGAAGAACTGGAGAGTGTGATCCTCCCAGACCTTGGCATATGAATCTGCCTTCTCGGCCCAGTCAGAGTGAGTCGGGAAGAAGCCAGCTCTAGCTAGAGCCGCCACAGCACGTAGACCAGCGGGAACAATAGCAGTGTTCACGTCGTAGGGTATGCGCCCACCACCAATGCCATACGTACTGTCTCGCCATTCACCCACTAGCTCTCCGTCCTTCAGATGGATGAGATTGTCTTCGATCTGGCCTCCTTCGGCAGCAAATGCGGCAGTTTCGTTCATAATCTGTTCGGCGTTTACAAGTGCTAGGTCAGCATAGGAGAGACCGAAATTATAGGGATCGGCGAGCGCTTTGCGCTGCATGAAGTCTTTTGCGCGAGCACTCCCAACTTCATTCTTGATGAAGTAGTCGGCAAGAATAATGGGGGTCAAATAGTCCGTATCGATCATCTTGTAGTCGTACATTGGCTCCGTGGAGGTTTTGTTGTTTCGCAAATTCAGGAAAGTTGCATAGTCGCCAATGGTCTCCTCATGACAAGCACTGCCATCTGTCTTGTTGATCCTCTCCAGTAAAGCTGAGATGCCTGCCTCAAGGGAGCTGTTCTGACCGCTGCTCATGATTGGTTCCATGAGGAGCATGGAAAGGATGCTATCTCGGCCAAAGTACGTAAGGAACCGCCAAGCTCCAGCAAGAAGCTTGTCAGTGTAGGAAAGAAAAGACAAAGCATCAGTCTGAGATGGATCCTGCTTTGTCAAGTTCTGTGAATTCGCGGAGAGCACTTGTTCCGCGCCAAGTTGCGTAAGTTGGGGATAGTTGAAGGAGGCATTAAATACGTAGGTACCAGCTTCGAAATCGATGATGTTGTCGTGAACATTGACCTTGCTCTCGCCAGACACAGGGGTGAAACTGAGTGTTGTGGTAGTGATGTTATCAAGCCACATCCTCTGAATGGAGGCACCTCCTCCATCGACCTTCGAGAAATTCATTGCATCTTGGATGACTGGATACAACAAGCTTGGCCCCTCGGTAAAGTCGCGAATGGTCCTGATGCTGCCCAAAATGGGGACCGCAAGTCTAGCTGAGGAGTTGAACCTTAGCTGACCTGAGATACCGACAGTGGGATGGTAATAGCCAGTGTCTTCCCAAATCGGGTCCAGAGCATTTCCTGTGGTCGATGAATTGACAAGTGAGATACTCAGGCTTCCATTCTTGCCATTCTGGGGCTCAAAGAAAGCCACCACACCACTGTTACCTGCCGGCCAAGCGACCTTAAATGTTCAGTCTGATGGATCCTTTACTTGACAGCTCATCCAATAACTTACAAGCAAACGCGGCCCGATGATGGTCAAATTGCTAGACTCTAAAGGGCTTGTGACGACGACTTGGGCAGCCGAGTTGCAATCTGAATAAAAGTAATTTGTGTATGGAAGCTCGCTGAGCTCGAAGCGTGTAGCGTCATCAGAGCACGAAGGAGCTGGAGCAGGATTCATGGTGGCAGTCGGCAAAGTCGTGATCAAGGGGAACTCGGAGAAGGGCCCATCGTCGCCGGTTTGAGAGGGATGCTGCTCCCACACAAGTTCACCGTTGACGCACCTGGGAAATGTCAGTTGGCCCAGAAGTAGGCAGCGACGACGCCAAACGTACTGATAATTCACAGGGGAATAACAATCCGTGCCGCATTTGCGGGTGGCTTCCCCGTCGATCACTGGACAGAGCTGCTTCTCATCATAACAAACGAACTGAGAACCGTCAGGAACTGAATCGTAGACCGCGAAAACTGGAGGGGGGAGGTACTGACTTCAGCTGGCGAATACCAGGCATCACCACATTGCTTGAGTTCTTGGGTTTTTTGTACGCCAACGAAGCGAAGGGCCGATACCAGGAATGAGAACATGACGACCACAATTGCTCCAACCGTGAGAGATTGGTTCTTATGTCGGGAATTTAAGGAGTTTGCATTGTCTGCAGAGAGCGATGGCGGCGAGGACGACGACGTACCGCCGAGGGGAGCCGGTGGTCGAGAGCTGCCCATTTGTACGACATGCAAGCAAGCGGCTGACGTTTGGTCTCAGTCAAAGCTGGGTGTGTGAGCCTTTCACCCCGAAGCGCCACATCGACGCTAGTCACGACCACAGATATGTGGGCGTTGTGTTAGCTTACAAGATCGCGGGGAATCGCGTTTCTCGTGGAAATACGATGCGATGCATGCGTTCGTGCCAGCCCATAAGGTTTGAGTCGAGGACCCAGAGAAGCCAAGCTTAGGTTGAGCTGTGGACTCAATGACGAAGCACTGCCGTATAAGTGCCATGTGGGTTCAAAGTCTTCGATGATCGAGTGGAGTGGCTGTGATCGACAGCAGAGTGCATGCTATTTTTGATTGGAAGGTGAAGTTGTGAAAGTGGTTGGTTCCAAGTTCCAACACCCGAACTGTGCACCAGATCCAGATTCAAGGGTTAGGGTCTAACTGAAGCACCAAACGTCCGCGCAGGCACGCGATGACCGATTGACGCTTTGGACAGCCGCCATCACTTGTGAACAATGATAACAGCCGTATAATCTTGCATAATCATAGAAGCAAAACAA
Source organism: Sarocladium brachiariae (assembly GCA_008271525.1). Classification (NCBI taxonomy): domain Eukaryota; kingdom Fungi; phylum Ascomycota; class Sordariomycetes; order Hypocreales; family Sarocladiaceae; genus Sarocladium; species Sarocladium brachiariae. The sequence continues at coordinate 642,653 of RQPE01000002.1, forward strand.
ACACGTCTCCTCACGCGCTACAATGCTTTTCCCTTCTTCCTTCCTACGCAGACTCCATTACCCAACTCACATTTGTACTTACCTGCACTACATGGCGTCCAGTATGAGCTGAATCGTCTTACCAGGCCTGTAGGAATATTTCCATGTGCAACGATACCTGAAAAAGCCATCAGGCAACATCAACTACCTCATTGGCTATGATGGCGACAACAGACTCTTTATCCAATGAAGGTGAATCATCCCCTGCCGTCTCCAACACATCCTCTCGTGGAGGATTCCCCAGGTCATCATGTGTTGCTAGTAAGTACTCTAAAGATTGCTTATAGTTTCCATCAAAGCTAAACGAAGTAGCACCTGGGGCTTCCACAAGCCCGACTTCTTTTGAGGAGTTGTACTTCACACCATGCCGAGTTCAACACCATCCTGTCGCAGTATCTCAGACTGTTGGTCGAAACAACATTAAGCAGCTGCCCGAGACTGCCACAGACATGTTTGCTGAGAAGCTCAAGGTAAAGGCTCAGCAAGTAGCTTCGTGCAATTGCCATGGGCCAATCTGGGATATGGTCCTCCATCTGCAGGATCAGATGTGTTCCCTGCAGAGGTCAAACCAAATCCTGATCGACACTGTGCTGCCAATGAGCCATAAGATTGAATTGATCAATCGTCAGACGGAGATGCTCGCTTGTTCTCAGACAGAAACAATGGCGAGCCCGGACAGTCTTCAAAGCCTCTCCTGCACACTAGCACGAGATCTCTTCCCGAGTCGACTCCGCCAGGAATCTGTTGAGAATCTCTCGACAGGGAGAGTTGGTCTAGATCTCCCGTCCCACGATAATCACGTCAAAGAGACTCATGGTATCGTTTCAGAAGCCGCTGCGGCTGTCATACGTGACGAAGCCAACGCCTTAGTGAGATCCGGCATAGCCCGCGATCTCACGCCAGAAGGAACACCAACGCATGTCTCAGATATCGAGGTCGGTCACACGGAGCCTTTGAACATCAGACCAGACGAAAAGACGACGGGTGCTGCTAGGCCCCAAAGCCACCAGTCCTTTCATCTCCGGCCACGTAAGGAAAACCCACAGAGTCTAGACAACTCTGCGGTTACACGAGACGACATGGATGCTGATGCAAACCCACCAATTACAACCCCCAGCTCCCCAGAGTCATCAATGTCAGACTGCATTGAGGTTGGCTCTACTGTCTCCCCGAAGCGCACGATCACGGACTCAGTAGACAGCGACGATACGCCATCTTCACCAGCCCGCAAAAGGCGGATGACCGCTGGTTTCATCTGTGAACCCACCCCAGATGACTCCAGAGACACGAGCGACGAGAGTATGCAGATCCTCGCGACTTTTGGGCTTTTACAAACCGAGAAGGCCCTCGGAGGAGACCCGGATCCTTTGGAAGACGCAGGACTGGCGTTGAATCGCACAGAGGGACGAAGACCCCAGAGAAGGGCTGCTAAGAAGGGGAGGCAGCAATTTCGGGAGTTGATCGAAGAGTTCCCCATACTTTACGAAGCACCGGAGAAGCCAATGAAAATTGCAGGGAAGAAGCAGCGCGCGCGGGCCTGATACGGGGATCTTCACTCAGCCCAGCAACACCACCATTACTTTGGAGTGGCCGGATCCTCCGAGAAGGGTACACTGACAGAAGGCCGCGCGAAAATGGCCAACGTCCAAGAAGATTTTGCTTAGGGTTGGTGACCTTCAAGGGGCAGTATGGCATATTCTGCTTGCTTCCTTGCTGCTGATATTAGATTATGTTCCACAATTGATGTGTAAACCTCCATTGTGCCTGTACAAGAACATGCCTCGTTACGATCTCACAAGCAAGCAAGGATTTGTGAAAACTTGCTCAGCGATGGCTCCCCCAATTAGGGTGTAAAGGAGATGAATGGGGTGTGTACGTGATGCTGGCCAAAAATTGATTAAGCCTCCAGAAACTTGCCCGAAGCTTAAGTGATCTTTAATTCAAGTGATTTTTCCTTGCACCTTCACGACCTGGTTCCACGTGGGTGGGATATCTTTTTGTGCGCGATCAGTGATTTGATGTGGGAATGAAGGTTTAGGTGTAGGAATCACAATCCCCCAATCCGGCAAAGCAGGCAGTCTCATGATCACAGGTGCAAAATGGTTATGTTAACGTTCGATACTGATCGCTAGTGCCTATTTACCACATCCTACGAACGACCGTATTCGTTGTACAAGTAGGTTCTTCCCCGGTGACCGAAAGCGGAACATCATGATCAATTTGAACCACCGCCGTACAAGGCTCCTCGAGAGTTTTACGGAAGCTTTGCCATTTACAAACCACGTGTCCTGTGCTTTTTTTTTTTAAATAGTAATTATTTTCTCTTATTTTAAAGTTATGTCATTAAGGGTATTCTTTAATTCCTTCTATTCATCTACTATTTTTATGTGTAATCTGGCGACCCAGTGCCTCGTGACTTTGACACATTGGCAAACATGAAGCTGTCAACGCTCGCGTTGGCTACGATTACGGGCGCTACGACGCAAGCTAGTCTAATCGATCGCGCCAGGAAACTCGAGTCAGAGCCCTTGAAGTTCGAGGAAGATGGGACGTTCCACATTTCCATCCTGGAGGACTTGCACTTTGGTGAACGTGAGATTTAAGATTCGAAAATTCTGAGCCACGGCTCTCTTGAATAAGTACTTTTGTTGATCAGTCGATAGATGCCCAGGAATATCGGGGCCTGCAGCAGGATATCAACACTGTCAAGGTCATGGAAACGGTGCTTGATGCTGATCGACCCAATCTTGTTGTCCTCAACGGAGATATCATCACGGGCGACAATCTATTACTTGAAAATGCCACGGCTGTGCTGGACCAGATTGTGAAACCCATGCTCGATCGAAACCTTCCCTGGGCTTCTACATACGGCAATCATGAATATCAGTATAACCTCACAGGCGCAAAGATCCTTGAGCATGAGAAGCGATGGCCAAATTCTTTGACGACGAGCATGGTTCCGGGCAAGAATGCTGGCGTATCGAACTACTACCTCCCCGTCATGCCGCATGGCTGCAAGTCAAAAGACCGATGCACGCCAGAGCTGCTTCTCTGGTTCTTCGACAGCCGTGGTGGATTCGAGTACCAAGTCAAGAAGCCTAATGGCGACTTGGTAGATAAGCCGAATTGGGTTGATAAACGTGTCGTGCACTGGTTCCGGCAGACAAACAAGGCATTGCTGAAAAAGCACAAAAAGATGATACCCTCTCTTGCCTTCGTACACATTCCAACCAACGCCTCGCAAGCAGTCCAGACGATCACAGGAGTCAGTCCGAACTATCAGCCGGGGATCAACGATAACTCTCCTGTCGCAGGACAGTCGGAGGGCTGGTGTCCGGGGGGCTACAAGGATGCACAGTGTGGATATGGAGGCTTGGACGAACCCTTCATGAGGGCCATCACAGAAACACCAGGTTTGATGGCGGTATTCTCTGGGCATGACCATGGCGACACCTGGTGCTACAAATGGGATCAAGCCGTCCCGGGAATGGCCGTGAAGGGCAACGGCATCAACCTCTGCTTCGGTCAACACACAGGCTACGGTGGGTACGGTGACTGGATTCGAGGCGCTCGTCAGGTTTTGGTGTCCAAGGAGAAACTCAACCACCTTGAAGTTGATACCTGGATCCGCCTTGAGTCTGGAAATGCTGTTGGTGCTGTATCGCTGAACTCAACCTATGGTCACGACTGGTACCCTGCCACGCCGAATGATAAGACTTCGTGCGCTACGTGTACGTATAACCTTCGGGTCCCAACTGACTGTTCTGACAAAAAGCTGATTTTCCCCCTTTTTGCAGGTTGATTCTTTGGAACATCAAGTCTTCATGAACTGGGCGATGATGCCTATCAGTGGAAATTCTTGACTGGCGGTTTACTTCTGCACAGCGAGCTGGTAGTATGTATCATGGTGAGTAAGCCATATTGACCAAGAGATGGGAGTGGAGGGAGGATCTCAAACTAAGTACCTTACTTTCCAGATAAGCTTATCTACCTAAACAAGTACCGTAACTTGCATGAATCCGTGTCAAGTAGGTACCTGCCCAGTAGTTTAATGTCAGCAAAAGTACTCTGTTGAATTAGTGGGTGGCCGGGGGCGACAAGGAGGAGACGAGGAGACGAGAGGCTGAGAATCGATGCTTGCAATGTCTTAGCTCGGCGATGATTTACCAAGAAAGGAAGGAGAGTATTATTGACAAGCAAGATGAAGAAATTTCAGGCTGCTGGTTGCCACAAAACCACGATTCTCTAGGTTTTTGTGTGTTTTTCTTTTCTTTTCACTTTTCGATGTTCTTCTTCTCCAAGGCTCGTCAAGTCATCTGAGAGAACACAGAGAAGCCATGCGCGCCAGCACTTTTGCGACTCTCGCTGGCCTTGCCACGCCTCTGCTGGCCTGGAACACAGATGGTACGTACTATAAACCAACATTCTAGTTGGAAAGGGGAAAGCTCCCGTGAAATGTCGTGAAAGTCGCCGGATACGTAAGCTTACGCTCTTCCATAGTTCACCATCAGATTGGCTATTCCGCAGAGAAGTTCCTCTCTCCCGAAGCGAAGAAGGTCATCAGCAGCATCCTCGAGCCAGAGGCTGAGGGCAGCTTAGGTCGCATTGCGGCCTGGGCAGATGCGTATCGCAAGGAGCCCGAGGGACGACACACGACCACCTGGCACTGGATCAACGGGGCTGACGATCCTCCTAAATTCTGCAATCTTCATCTCAACCGAGACTGCACCGCCGACGGGTGCATTGTCGCCGCCCTCGCCTCCCAAACCCAGATCCTGAAGGGCTGTGTCAAAGAAGCCAAGTTTGGCCGCCTAAACACCACGGAGACCAAGTGCGCCAATGCCGTCAAGTTCATCACCCACTTCACCCAGGACATCGCGCAGCCTATGCACGTCACGGGGCAGGCTCGCGGTGGTAATGACCATGAGGTTGTCTTCGACGGCAAGAAGACCAACCTCCACGCCATTTGGGACGGTGGAATCGTCTACACCCTGGCCAACGTAACAAGTTTCAATACCGACGGCATTGATCCGTATTTTGAGAACCTCGTTGAGCGTCTCAAGGCCGATACGCTATTCGTGCCCAGGTCTGAAATGACGACCTGCAGTAATCCAGGTACGCCGACCGCATGTGCCCTCGCCTGGGCGCGCGACGCCAACGAGTGGAACTGTGACTATGCTTTCAGCCAGGACTATAATGCCACGGATCTGTTGACAAGTGGCTACGCGGCTGGTGCTTGGCCGATTGCCGAGATTCAGATTGCCAAGGCCATCATCAGGATTGCCACTTGGTTCAACAAGGTTGTTGAGAATCGTTTCCACGAGCGGGACGTCGTGCTTGATCTTGTGCCGAGCTGGGTGGGCGGACCCAACAACGGTGCTTGAGCATGTGAACTCCACGAATTTACGCAATCAATGTATATATGATTTGACAATAAAGAAACTGAAGTTCAAGACATTTGAACATTATCTCCAATATGGCACCTATGTCAAACATGGGCTTATTATTACTCCAGACCAGCAATGGAAGCTGAGCGCACGCTATGCCTGACCACGCTTCAACTACCAGATTATAATGCTTGTGCCCTATCGAGAGTATAGAAAGCTAGCATGACTTACTGGCCTGGGAATAAATGCCTTGATCAAGAAGATCGGTGCTAACGCTGCCCGTCGGATAATTGATGAATCTGCCCTGATTTGGTGAAATTTTATTGAGAGAGCATGTTGCACAAGGCTTATCCTTCACCTAACATTTTTTGAAGGAGTTATGAAGAAATGAGATGGTCAATTGAACCCAGACCACAGATATATTTACACAACACAATCTAGCACTGGTAATGCGAGTGTAGATCTGCGCTTACATATTGCCCAGGATCTGTCAGGCTTCTATACCGTGATCTGATCCATCCGATCCTCGATGTTCGTACATATCAATCACCACCCTGATTTCCATTGACAGAACTTGTTTCTGCGTCACGAAATGCATGAATAGGTGCCTCGGTAAACAATGATCACCGCCTTCTTTGGTGGAGCAACTCGCTATACGAAATTACGAATGGGCTAAGAAACTCGATGGGGCTTGTACATAGTCCATAGTACATAGTACATCTACATAGTATGTGGAAGGAGATGAACGGAGCTCGGTGGTGAGAAGATAAAAGGAAGGCAAAAAGATTAGGCTGTAATTCCATTCGCAAGATGCTATCGCCGAGGACCGACAATGTCTGATTGCCTAGAACCAAATTGTCTGCCGCATTTCCGTATCCGCGATGCTCTGTCACCCGCGGAGGACCGACGGTGACCGACTGACTCAATCCGCAGCCCACGGGCGAGATGACACACATAAGCAAGCTTGCGCTGAGGCAACAGCGAAGGAGGAAAGATCAAAATTATTTCACGGCATCATAATTTCCTGACTCTTTGGCAGTGTAACAGGCGTCATCCCGTCACTTCATCAATACCTCAAACCAAGTGACCGCGGCACGCATCGCAAACGCAACACTGAGGTACCGTTGCTTGCACTGATGAAGCCTATCGTACTTGACGGCCGGACGGGCGAAGGTGGTGGCCAAGTCGTTCGTCTCGCCGTTGGTCTCTCGGCCCTCACGAGCATACCCATCAAAATTACACATGTGAGAGGGAATCGCGAAGGTGGGCGTGGAGGCGGTAAGTTTGCCAAAGACGTATCGAGCGAATAATGTCATGGTCGCTGACATGCACACTTTGGGTCAGGCTTGAAGAATCAACATGTTACGTCCATAGAGTTCCTCGCCTCTGTGACGGATGCAGAGACCGAAGGGCTCTTCGTCGGCTCGGACACGTTGACTTTCATCCCAAGAAACCCACCCACGGCTCTCAAGGAGCGCAAGTTCGCCATCTCAGCCGCCACGGGCGCTGCAAGCACCCTGTTGATTCTCCAAGCCATCTTCCCCTTCATATTGTATGCAGCAGGTGATCCAATCCAGCTGGATATTTCTGGTGGCTCCAACGCTGCCTTCTCGTTAAGTTATGAGTATCTCGACCAAGTCCTCCTACCGACTATAGAGGAACGGTTTGGCGTAAGGGTTGATAGGAAAATGAAGACAAGGGGTTGGAGTTTGGGGAAGCAGTCAAGGGGCGAAGTTTCCATCACAGTCTATCCTATTCAGAAGGGGGAGAGTATGCGCTTCATTCCTCCACCTTCCCGAAGGTATCCTGAGTCCTTCATGGTGAAGAGCGTCGATGTCAACATCGTGACTCCAGCATTCACACACAAGTCGTTGCAGACCATCATTGTCGATAAACTCGGTCAGCTGTATCCCGACGCTGACGTGCACTTCAAGACGATCGAAGACTCGGGCGACCCGGCGCGCGTGTACATCCTACTCGTCGCACATTCCTACGGTGGAATCCGCTGGGGCCGCGATCTCCTCACATCTCTCCCTAAGAAAATGAAGACCTTTGACACAATCCTGCGACAGTTCGCCTCGAAAGTGTGCCGCGATCTTGATCATGAGGTTGCCTTGTGTGGCGACGCGGATGAGTTCATGCAGGATCAACTCGTGTGCTTCCAAGCTCTCGCGGAAGGCTACTCCTCTGTGCTCCGAACGAACGGGCCGATGAGTCAGGAAGATTTCGAGGAAATTTCAGCGTCCTGGGCGAGCCTCACGAAGGGTGACGGCGATGTCAGAAAGGACAGGCCCGGAGAGCCGTTTGGCTATGGAGAGAGCCACGCGACCACCGCGAGATGGGTGGTGACAGAGATGCTGCCCCAGGTTACATTCTATCGAAAGGGAACTATTGTCAAAGGTGCCGGAACCAAATTCCCATAGCCAGAATGAAGTCCAGTTGCGCCTCAGACGGTCCGTTCTTGTCACCGTCATCTGGTTAAGCCAGATACTTGATCAACTTCGAGCAAACCTTCCTTCGAGCGCGAGTGGGCTGGATTTGAAGTGCACTGTTCGTATCGTTCACTCCATCGGAGACCTACATGAGTTCAGTTCTCTCATAGAAAGGGGCTTTATTGAGTCTCCCCTCCAAACTCTGTCCTATCGTATTGCCCTTGTCCTGGCTTTGGAATTCGTTTTACTGCTTGTGGCTGGCTTGCAGACAGATTGTTGCCTTGGAAAGCAACCCAATGCGGTCACGAACGTGGCAATGACGGTCTGCCACTGGCCGGTCAAGGCAAGAAAGGAGACTCCATGCCACGGAGCAGTGAGTGTTCGTCCCAGCAGTATGAAATTGCTCATGACTTTCGTTTGGCTTGTTCAATTGTTGGCTACCTATTTACTTTCACTTAACGAGTTGTGTAGCCACCGTTGGCAAAAATGGTTTGTCCCGTGATCCATTTGCCCTCCGTACACAAGAACTTAACAATTGGAGCGATATCCTTCACGTCTGTCAGCCGGTTACCCATGGCTTGGCTCTTGTGGAAGGCGACAGCTTCCGGCGATTCCTGAGGGTAAAAGAATGCTAAGAGCAGATAGGACGTCAGCAAGGGAATCACAGCCAACGTCTTTTTCGTGTGTTCACTTACGTGTATCCATCGGTCCAGGGGCGACGGCTGTGACGCTGACCTTCCGATCGAGCAGTTCCTTGGCAACACCTCGAGTGAAATGCTCAACGGGTGCTTTGGAACCAGCGTATGACGTATAGTATCCGGTGAAGGCAGCAAGAAGAGCTGTGACGATCGTGATCAGAGCGCCGCCATCTTCGACATATTTTGCGCCGGCTTTCAAAACGAGGAAAGCAGACTTGGAGTTGACACTGCATCATCACAATGTCTTTTAGTTCAACTTGCCAGGGAAACACTATTTCGATAAGACATCGTTAAGAACATGGCGAAACTTACGCGAACATAGTGTCATATTCGTCCTCGGAGATGTCTGTGATGCCCTTCTTCAAGACCTTGCCAACCGTGTTGATGACGACATCAATCCTTCCAAAGTCTTTCTTGACCGACGTGAAGACAGATTCGACAGCCTTCTCCGTCGTCAGATCCGCCTGGTAGAACTTGACCTTGATCCCCGGAGAAAGCTTCTCCAGCTGCTGCTGCAAATCCTTGGTATGCTCAGCCGAGGATGAGGAGTTGTAGTGCAAGGCTAGGTCTGCACCAAGAGGTGCAAGCTGGAGTGCGATTTCGGCGCCAAGATTCTTGACTCCGCCGGTGATGAGAGCGACTTTTCCTTGAAGTGACATGGTTTTCAGCAAGGGAAGGGAAAATATGGTACGCTCTTGTAGTTAGTTATGTGATGCTTGATGGGGAAAAGGTGCTGAAGACTGGTGATCAAGGGTTAAACAGAGCACCTGCGACTTCTCATTTATACCTTTTCAAGACTCCTATACCCCTACTGGAACTCATTGATTTCACATGTACAAGCATTTGTGATGTGGCCCTGATGTCAGGTTCTGTCTAGGAAGCTTCTCTTGCATTGACCTCATCCGGACAAGCCTGCTCTGAGAATTCCAGGGTTCCATTATGATGAAGTGTTAACTGTCTGTCTTAGCCGCCATTTTCGTTCTGGTGGCATCCATCCTCTAGTGCCGTCTTTTGCATGCACCATATACGGTTAGACTTGAGGCAATGTCGATCATCACCATTGAGGTGCGTGTGTCTCTCAGCTCTCAGCTCTCCGCTGTCAACAGAGTTTCCAAACTACCTAGGTGTCTTAAGGGTGGCAGCTCAGACAGGATGATGTAAGGCAGCCGGACTTCCGTGCCTCTTTCGGGATTTCCTTTCCTCAAATCGTCTAATTCCTGAACAACTCGCTTCATCGGAGATAAAAAAAGACGAATGCATTAAGCGCTGTCAACACAATCAGATCGCCTGCCTGCCCCGCACCTGATCCATGGCCAGGGAATTAGTCTTCGTTGTTGGATCTGACCCAGAACAGCTCAAGGCCACGGCGGCCTCCGCGAGGCAGATTAAATCGCATCTTGCTAAGCAGTCCTGGAAGGCCTTCGTTGCTCAGGATGCAAGACGTCGGCGCGGACGAAAGCAGCGCATCGCCGGCGAAGCCCTGACGACAACTGGGCTTGCTGTCCCCGACATCTGTGAACATAGCTCAAGTTCCGACGAAGATGTATCCACTGTCTGTCCAGCAACGCAGGTTGCAACGCTTCCTCGGATAGAGTATTGCCTTGGGGGTGGCCGATGCGATCCGTTCATGTCTTATCCAGTGAGGGACACACCGTTTGTTCCCCTCCTTGTTGATCATTGTATGGACCCCTATGTCTGAGCCTTTCGGTCTTTTGAATCGGTCTTGATAGCAGTGCGTTGACCCTACGTGCTTTAGATCTAATGCACATGGCCGTCGATATCCCCGAGCTGGATCAGCCTGGCAATAGAGGTCTCCTGCGTACAAGCTGGTTCCCTCTGGTCACCAGCCAGGCCTCTTGTTTCTATGCCATCCTTCTGCTCTCCGCATCCAATATCGCGGCACTTGGGCACGACAACCACTTCGCGTATGATGTGCTCCAACTCAAAGCCAAAGCCATCGCGTCCATCAACGACGCATTTTCAAGTAGAGACTTCTTGAGGACAAGTGACGCTGTCATCGGAGCAGTGGCTAAGATGGCAAGCTATGAGGCTATGCAAGGTGACAAGGAATCGTACCGCGTTCACATGGCTGGTGTGAGGAGGATGGTCGACCTGAGGGGTGGATTGGATTGTCTAGGCCTGGATGGGCTACTGAGACGTATTATCATCTGGATTGATCTCAACTCCGGCTTTCTGATGAAAGAACCGAGGTTCTTTCCAGGTGAGACTTTTGCTGGTGACTTTACAGAGCTTGAGCCGAACCCAGAAAGGTTTGTTGCTGCGTAACACTGGGAGGCGCGCACCAGCAAATTGATCCGAGCGCCCTGTGGCTTCGCAATAATGGAGATATGAAATATAATCTGAGGGCGTTTCCTGCACAGGCGAGATCCTGGTGATGTGATGGACAACGAAGACCATGCAGAAGTGTTGCCTGCTAGGCCGAAAGTAGTTCCAGGTCAGGCCCCATAGATTTCTTTCTGAGATGCACCACACAGTCGACCGCGCTCAATGTGTTTCCTTACTTCCCACAACACAGCATCCTGGCAAGAGGGAACTTCAGTGTCGCGCAGCGTCTCCTTTCAACATGTCGCATAAGCGAGGATTCGAAAGCGATGACGACGACGACGACTCGGCCGGCACGCCGCCTATCTCGAAGCGTGTCAAGAAACAGGAGAACAAGCCCAAAGGCAAGCACCAACATCAGAGCGCGCACATAGATCCAACATGGGGCCAGAAATACGTATTCTCAAGCCATGAACATGCAACGACGATTCCCGTGGGGGAAGAATCAGAGTTTGAGGATGATGCAGACGCTATGGCGTACCTGATGTCCGTCAGGTAAGTAGCCCTAGTTTGTCCTCGCTTCTTCTGGCTTTCGCCAGCGCAGCCTTTGCTCAACGTGGACCTCGTTCTTATTCGTGTGCAGATCTGATTGAATGCTGATTCGGTGAGTTTAACAGACATCAAGCCACTGAGATCCCTCATCTCCTTGTAGCACCCAAGGTTCAGATTGGCCCGCAACTACCAGCCGAGCTCGAGACAATCAATGGAGACGGCACACGGAGTCCCGAAAGCTGCGAACAGCACGGCGGCCCATACGAAGAGAACGAAGCATATATTAATCAACAATCTCAGTCCGCAGGGTATTACGAAGACGGCGCTTACTTCGATCTGGACGAGGACGACCTGGAAGAAGGTGAGGAGGTTGAAGATGATGCAGATCCAGAAAAGGCTTTGCGCGAAGCATACTTCTCTTCACTGATGCGCTCGTACATTGCTCTTCGCGACGTGGTCAATCAGCCTCCACCCAAAGATGCCTCCAAGCGTCTCTGCTCAAGCCACCTCACCAACGCCGCTCCTTTTGGCCGATCATCACACACATCCTCCACCTGGACCAACGTCGTGCTCACTGTTGATCCACACCCTCTCCAGCTCGCTCTCCTTTCCAAAGACTCGGTATTCATCATTCTGAGAGTTCTTCTTGGTGGACAGCTGCTCCGGCGGGGTCAAGAACTCCCAGAGCGCACAAGCCGTTGGCTGTGGGCGTTGCTGGCGAGATTGCCTGAGCCTGGAGAACTAACGCATTGGGAGCTGGGCTGGATCCGGGACCTTGGTAAGAGGGCAGTCCTTCTGGGTACGAGTATGGAGGAGATAGCTGCGTTGAGGGAAGAAGTTCAAGAGGAAGGGCTGGGAATGACTGAAACTCTAGAAGGAATCAGTGAAGAGCAGACGCCTCCAGAGGACACTGGCATCATTGTCGAGAGTGAGTCCCAAGCTACGTCACCAAGACCACTGAACACGGAAGACGCAACAGCACAAGATGAAGATGTTGCTGAAGATGTTGCTGAAGATGTTGCCATGGAGCTGGACTCCTCGGACGAAGAAGAGGATGTTTCCCCTGACCAGAGCCTTGAAGAAGCACGGAAGCGGCTACTGGCACAGCTCGACGACGATGAAGCAAATGACGCTGAGCTGTTGGAAGCATCAAGGAAACGGGAGATGAACATGCGGGCTACAATCAACATGGTTCTCACGGTCACGGGTGAGTTCTACGGACAGCGGGACCTTCTTGAATTCCGCGATCCATTTGCGAGAAGTGAGAACTTCTTGTAAGAGTCTCATTTGAGCTAGTCTATTTGCCGGGCCATATCTTTTAGAAAGGAAGGCCATCCCTGCTTTGACTACATAAAACAGCATAATGATACCCTTGACTACGCCAGAGAGAAGAAAGCAATAATCAACGAAGAGCATTACCTCAAAACAATGCCGGTTACAATCAGTGGTATCCTTGCACAAACTCGGCAGCTCCCACGAGCAGGGCCGCAAAAAAACGCCATGCCTATGCCCAGTAATCGTTTCAATCCAAACCTCACCTCACTATTATCGTTCAGCCGCTCATCTCCATCTCGTTCTCGTAGACCAAGAACTCGGCATCCTCGAAGTCACTCCCCTGATCCAAAGTCATGTTCTCCTGGTCGGCCTGCTTCCGAGATGGCCCCTTCTTAGCTCGAGACCGGGGGACAGCCATTACACGACCGGCATTGCTGTTGCCCCACGGATCCAGGCCTCGCGGGCTGACCTCACCATCCCAGGCGTTCGTGTCGATCCAGCTGCGAGCCGGGTCAGAGGGCTCATCATCTTCGAAGAAACGCTTGCGCGTGTTCTCGGAGGTGTTGCTATCTGTACTCTCCTGAGAGAGTGAGAGCTCGGGTACACTATCGAGACCAGGAACGTCGTCGTCTTGGTCGTCAGAGTCGTCGTAGCGTGTCCACGCTGGCTGAGTGTCCATTCCGCCGATCTTGTTGATTCCACAGAATGGAAGCAGCTCCCTGCCCACACTCTTTGACAAATTCGAAGACGAGCGTAAAGCGGCTGGAGTTGTATTATCGGTCCAAAGCTTGAAGGCGCTAGGTCCAGCTGTCTTGTAGCCCTCTGGTACGGACTTGCGGATGCGCATGCCAACGCTAAGCAAATTTGATTGGACTGATGAAGGAAGGATAGGCTGGCGGCTGGGCTCAGAGGAGGACTCGGGCGAAGAGGTACGGGAATTGAAGAAGGAGGTGATTTGGCGTTGAGAGGGATCGGAAGCAGCCCCGGCGAAGGGGCGCTTGATACGAGGGGTGGACATTTTCGCTTCGGAGTGTTTGGTAGATGATAGATAGAGCTGTTAGGCAGAGAGGCGCGATGGTTTGGCTTGGGTACTCTGAAGACACCACCAGGTTGTTCCAAGATTTGCCACCAAAAGTCGGCCGACGATATTGCGTTTGATCCCTGTGCCTACCCTCAGATCAGATACTGCTCAATGGCAGAATTGTCGACACAGCTGATAGAACGAGAATAGCGAGAGGGGGGAAAGCGAATGTGTGCGTTGACTTGCGCAAGAAAACCGAGGATTCGCAAAACTGGACGCAGGGGAAAGCTGCTATGCGATTCCGTTGACAGGACGACAATGACGGTAGTGCGATGAAAGACAAAAAAGGCCGGATTGAGAAGAGCTGGCGGGGGATGACCACTGGGAGTAAACCACTGGCACATACCATCCTTACAGGGGGGCGACAGCATACATTAGTGCTGGAGGTGGAGAATAACGGGAACCCGGTAGGGGGCTGTAAGGCAGTACAGGGCGCGTGTAAGTCCGCGTTTTTCGTGGTAATTTCGCGTTAAGTCTCGTTTGCCAATCGGCGTACGTAAGATGGTCAGCTATTGCATGAACGGGTTGCTTGGTGAAGTTTGGCGGACTTCAGTTGTTTTTTATCCCGTCTCATATGTTGCCGACGTCAAGGTATGAGTTATTATCATGTCATTCGAATTAATACTGTAGGGAGGAAGCATTGGTGGCCACCTATAGTTCAGTAAAGATCTAAGTATTTGGCTCATCACACCACATACCGAGATTTATCCCTCCTGAGTTTTTACGATTTCGGGGTGGTTCATCAAGTTCACATTTGGAATAACCCTTGGCTCAAGCATTTATGCAATATATGAGGCTTCCCTTTCGCCTCAGTCACCCTGCTCATAATCAACTCTTTGGTTTCTCTTGAACCCCCGAACGAGTATGCTTAGAGGTAGAAGAACAACTTCCTGGTCAACCCATCTGCAAATCTTCATTTGTCACGAAGATCCGAAGACGGGTATTCCTTTGGATGTGCAGGGCACATTGGATGACTGCCGAGGTGATTAAAGGAGGGAGAACATGCCCATAAGTAGATATAGTTGATCCTAAAATTGCCCAATCAGTACGTGAACTCCATCACTTGAAAGAGTAGCACATGATCTTAAACTTCATCATCTGTGATGGCAAGGGACAAACTCCTCTACGCGGTACCTTGCCATAATCAACTGGGGATCCAAGTCGCAGGGCCTCGTGGAAGTTGCATAAAGGCTCAGAATTCAAGCTCCTGGGGTGGCCTGAGCTCTTTCCCAACTCTGGGCGTTGGTAGTTTGAGTGGTGGCAAGGGTCTGTCCTGTTAGAGAAGCTACACACGGACAACACAAACAGTTGCGCAAGGTATAGAATAAACGTTTCGGCATGGTAGAAAGTTAGAGCAAACACTCGTGCCTTCCAGCATGATGTGTCGTCAGTCTACCATTGCTGGGCACGGTAAGGTGCTGTGTGCTGGAGAACCTGAACCTCTACGGATTGTAACCCGAGAATCAGCAGTGAAAGCATCCAGGTGAAAGCATTGAGGTTTCATCAGGCAACGCACATGGCCTGAAGTGGCATACGCCAGAACGGGAGGTATTATTTGAGTCGACTTTGAGGACTTGCGCATTTTATCTGGTGACGGGGGTTGCAAAACATATGGATCATTTGCGCAATCTGACAGGTGAGGGAAGTATTGAACATCTCGAGCATGAGATCACATTACAGATCACGTTGGGGAAAGAGTCGTGGTAACCATTGAATTTCGCAAAGCCATAAAGCCTACCCCTGGAGCTGCATCAGGTATGTAGCGATCCTCAACGAGCGGTTCCGCGTCCTCGCATCTACTCACTCCGTCGTCTATGGCGAAGCTTTGATACTCAATAGGAATGCTTGCTCCAGCTCTCCACCAATGCAGTGCTTTTGATTTTTGCTCTCCAGCCTCCAGAAAACGACTCGTTGATACAAGGCGCGCGTAGACGGTGAAAAAACGGTGGCGAAATGGCAAAAGAATTCGGAAGAACGATGTGTGTGCCATGCAAGATATCCGGAGACCCCAAACGCCCCTGTTCTGGGTGTTCCATCTTCTATCTGCAAAACGGGGAGGAAAGGTCGGCGAAGGGTCTATACGCCAAAATCGAGGAGGTTTGTGTTGCAGATCCGAGATGACCACCATCATGAGATAAACCGTTTTGAGTCGTGACTACCCAGAAGAAGAAAGGAAAAACCGCCGCGAGGCAAGTCTACTTTCTCCGGAAAGAGCAGCCCTCAGTGAGCCTGGCCTTGCCACCGGTGGGCTGGCAAAGGACGGTGGTGCATCCCTGGCAGATGACGACGGTCTGGGCGTGGGAGAAGACGGTGGTGATGGTGAAGCAGCCGGGGCACTTCACATCCATGAAGAAGGAGCGGGGGGCGGGCACGAGGGTCTGGTGGCGATTGTTAGTATCGAGAATTCTTCGAGGCCATGTTTTGGTGCTCATCGTACCTTGAGCTTGTGCTTCTTGGCCTCGGCGGCCGGGGAAGGGTTGAGAAGATCAACGGCGAGCACCTGAAGAAAAATCGTCAGCATGCTTGTCCAAATTTTACATTTATCCTCGTCTCTGATGCCATCCGTAACGGAGACTGGGTCGTGTGCTACTCTGCCCTCCAACTTTGTAAGCCTTCGGCATCTTCGTCGTCCTCCAACTGTCACGAAGAACAATCATTGCAGCATCGACCCAGTTCGTTCGTTCGGCATCGAGAGATTCGTCATTGTCGCTTACCATGGTGACTGATTGTGTCGAGGTGAGGTATTGTGTCGAGATCTGGAGAGTGTCGTCGGGGTAGGAAACGTAACCTAAGCACAACAGTAAGGGCAGGCAGCGATGGCGGGAAAAGTTTGAGGGGACCGAATTGAATGAGGGCTTCTCTCATCACGTGGTCGTAGCCCTAGCGTTTACTTTGCTGTGGTTGGCCCCAGGGCTTCACTGGATCCATTTCGCCCCTCAAGAGCGGGTCATGCATTCTTCCAGTCTGTAGCTGTTGAACATTCAGTCATGCTAGGATCAGGAATATGCTTTAACCTACCTAGGTAACTAGTAGAAAGTGGCGAGAATTCATGTTTGGGCAAAGCCAGTGGCAGACATATGAAAAGGATTCATCACCCCGCCAGGTTGGCAGCTCTAATAGTGAGATTGGCTTTGGGCCAGAATCAGGAGCTTCCTTCCATTTGAACGAGTTTCGATTAAGTGAGATTAAATCAAACCTCCTGGCGCTGAAACTTTCTCCGGTGAATGCAGTCACTAGGCAAATAGAAGATCAATCATGTCTCCAGATTTCAGTGTGATACACTACATCCTCAATTCGGTTGCCAGTCTTGTTAAAAGGGTGGCCTGAAGCTTATAACTCATTACATGGTCGTTGGGGCTCTCAGTCTGAAACCAGCCTGTAGATGGAACGTGATTATGCGAAGTTTGTACAGGACATGAACTGTCCATGGACATCCCGCGAACTCGATTTTCGACTTCAGGTAAACTGCTTCTCGTTTGCGCAACTAGAAACTAGGTGTTCATGAGGGGCAGTCGACGAGACGGAGCTCTTTCAGAGTGGGGGTGGGAGATCTTCTCTGCCTGGCGTTACGTAGCCTTAGATGGTATCCCACCATCTGCAAAGCGACCTCATCCCCTAGCCTTCTGACACTTTATCTCCCCTCAAATCGCGTACAATGGCTGCGCCTAACGAGCAGCGCATTGCTGTGCCAATTGATGACCCCAATGCTGACACAGAGTGGTATGTATCTTCCCGAGCGCCCCTCGTTGTCTCCTCGATTGACCCTCATGGTCTTTGCCTTGGTTCGAACTTGGGCAGGCTTTGCTAACTCGCCCCCAAGGAATGAGATTCTCAGAAAACATGGCGTCATCCCGGAGAAACCACCGAGTCCGACACCGATGATCGAGGAGGCCATTCTCGAAGGCCGACGCCTAGCGCACGAGAACCGCCTCGAAGGCAAAGACTTAGATGAACTGGACGAATTGGAGGATGAGGAAGAGGAGGCCTTTCTAGAGGAGTATCGGAAGAAGCGCATGGCAGAGATGAATGAGCTGTCAAAGAAGGCACTTCATGGATCCGTCTATCCCATCTCAAAACCGGAATACCAGCGCGAGGTTACCGATGCGTCTGCCAAGGGTTCGGTGTTTGTCAACCTAACGTCTTCCATGGGTACAAACGTGGAATCACGCGTTTTGTCTGAACTATGGCGACAAGCTGCCAAAGAATACGGGGAGATCAAGTTTTGCGAAATCAGGGCGAGCCAAGCGATCGAAAATTATCCCGACCGAAACTGCCCTACAATCTTGGTATACAAGAATGGCGACATCATCAAACAGGTCGTGACTCTTGCGACCATGGGCGGACCTAAGATGAACATGCAACAGATAGACAACCTGTTGGTCGAGACAGGGGCAGTGCCGGAGTCTGATATGCGTGTAATCAAGAGGCGACGTAAAGCAGAGGATGCGGAAGAGCAAAGACTAGCTGGCAAAACTATCAAAACTGGCACCGCGGGACGGCGCCAGGAAGATGATGATGATGACTGGGAATAAGAAATGATTCAGGTATGGATGGACACATAGACGAACATAACATCAGCTCGAGTGGCACGACTCAGAAGTACTCTCAATGAACCGGGTGTACCTGATGGGGGTCCTATGATAATGCTCTAGGATGGACCTTGAAGAACATGAGCCAGCGAGCCGAAGTATACAGTGTATTGCATCAGCTGGTACCAGAGTTGACCATATTGAAGCTTTCGAGGCAGTCTTGAGGCTGGTTGGTGGCGGGGATGACGTGGGGCACCGGCCCCTGGTGTCCTTGTCGTAGCGCGTCGCGTCTGTGAAGGTCGCGTGTTGTTCTACCTTTTTAAAACAGACTTCAAAGGCTTGCGACAGAGAACAACAACATAGTGTTGTTAATCTCTCCTTATCAGAGGAATTCGAATCGTGTTGAGGAAATCTTTTTCTGTCAGAAATGTCAGACGAGCCGACACTGCCCCGCCTACCCGCTGTCTCATGGGATGAGAGGTCTCAGAGCTTCTCCAATAACCCACGGAAAAGAGGGCGTCTCACACATGCCGGGAACTCAGTCTCATCCTCTTTCAACTCCAGTGATCCCGCTGTCTTCTCAAGTGACGACGATCCCGCAATCGACAATTACGTTGAAGGGCGCCGAAAGAGGCGTTACGTTGGGACATGGTTCAGTCAAGAGCCAACATCTTCAGACTCCACATTCGGTGACATCACGCCAAAGCCTCGGGCGAAACGAACTTGGGCAAGACAACTGGACAGCGGTATTTTCTTAGGAAGCGATGATGCAGAGAGTGAAACCATGTCCGAGTGTCCCCCAGCTACGACGCCGTCCCGCTTAAGACAACTGGATGTACGACCACGTCAGCAGGCAAATGCTGCAGAGCTGCAAGCACGCAAACGTATCCAGGACTACGTTGAGACTGGAACAGAAGATGTTGTCCTCTACTCCGCGGGACTTACGGATCTATCTAGTGAGACTATTGAGCCTCTGAAACATCTTACCCGCATCCCTATTGTCGGAAGAGATGTCGCTTTCGAGCAGCATCCTACTCAGATCCGGCTCAACCTTGCATCGAACTCTTTAACAAGACTTCCGGGGGCTCTCTTCGATGTATCAACAATCACGATGCTGACTCTTCGGGGCAACAACTTGGAAGAGCTTCCCCCAGGCATTGGGAAGCTCTGCAACTTGCAGTCTTTGAACGTATCACAGAACCGCCTCAAATTTCTGCCTGTGGAGATTCTTCGACTGTTCAACAATCCTTCCAAACTTGCACAATGCGTTGTGCATCCAAACCCCTTTCTCGAGGCTCCTGGGGCGGATCGATTCCAGCCTGTAAATCGCCTGACTGTCGACAGGAAACCAGAGGGATCTCCCCATGGCACAGACCATCGCTCAGATCCAATAAAGATCGTTACTCAGTGTCTTGGATGGTCATCATCTCGGTCCTTTGATCTCGGTGCCTACTTGACTCATTGCCTGTCACCATTTTCACATCAGGACAACATCGCCGACCTGTTCGGATGGTTCAGTCGAGGGGGCAATGTCGAACAAGATCCCAACGGCCAGCCCTTCCCGTCTTTGCCGTCATCGTCAGTCACAAGTTTGTTAGAATGTGCCTTGAGAAGCTGCTACAACACAGATCATTTGTTCGAAATGCAGGCGATGTTGGAGGATGGACTGCCTCAGTTGCAGGCACTCCTGCAAAGGGCTTACAAGCAGAAGCAGTCTGGGGGACTCCGGTGTTCGAGATGCAAGAAAACCATGGTCATTCCTGCAAGTGAATGGATTGAGTGGCGAGCTCTGTTCCAACTTGAATTTTCAATCCAGAATGGGCACAAGATGACGGCCGCATATTCCCCCCATAGCACAGCGCCGAAAGAACGCGCTGTTCCGTTCCTTCATCGAGCATGCTGTGGCCGCTGTGGCCAAAATGAGGCTCCAGAGTCTAGATGGATGGTTGGAAAGGGATGGGCAGTTGACGAGAATCACCTCAGTTTCGCAAGGTAGTGGGCAGAGACGATCGTAAAAGGGGGCTGTGAGACAGGCATAAACATCTTCGATACCCGAATATACACAGATTCGTCAAGAGTCTTGAGTTAGGTACTATGTTTCTAAAATTTTCACACAAAAGTCAACTGGGTGAGATAGGTAGGTAGTGCGAGTGGCCTTCGCACGCAGGTTGGTTCGATCCTAAAAAGGAATACTAAGGAAACAATCAGCTGGAAGCTAGCATTTCAGTGTAGCTTTCAGTTATGAATTCGTGGACACTTCGTCACCCCGGGTGCAATGCCGACTAAGTCTCTTCAGCACCTCTTGAACCCAACAGTACTGCCCCAGCGTGATCCCGATCCCTTCACAAAGCTCTTCAAGAAGTAGGGTGGCCATGGGCCGGCACACATATGAGGCAATGCGAATAACATGTACTAGTTACTCGAGGCGGACTTATATCAACAAGTCACATTCACTTTAAAACGGAACAAGGATACAGCTACCCAATGTAGATATCCATCCAAGCTTCGAGGAGTTGCTGCAAATAAGCTCGGTCTTGTCACAGGGAAGGCCAATATAAAAAAAAGTAAATGCCGCTTGAACTTCAAGAGAACAACCACAACAATAGGTTCAATCGCGTGGCAACCCGCGTTTATCTGACGCCTCATCTCAATGGGAATTTCGGGCCTTAGATGACTTGCAGGGT
The DNA here is from genome assembly GCA_008271525.1 of Sarocladium brachiariae. Classification (NCBI taxonomy): domain Eukaryota; kingdom Fungi; phylum Ascomycota; class Sordariomycetes; order Hypocreales; family Sarocladiaceae; genus Sarocladium; species Sarocladium brachiariae. The sequence continues at coordinate 663,613 of RQPE01000002.1, forward strand.
AGGCAACTTGGCTTCCAAATGCGGCCAACACGTGGGTGCGTTGGGAATCCTGATACTCCTCCATTTGAAAGGACGCTTATCGCGGCGGGGAATTTAGGTAGTACACCTTTGCCGGGACAAAGCGAAGTCACCAGGCAACAGACGGCCGATCTGCATCAACACGACACCACATTCCCGATACTACTTCTTCCAGCTTGTCCTCCTCAGCGTGTTGCTCATAACACCGCATGTTCTTCAAGACACATACGTTTGCGCGAAGACAAAGGTCTGCATCCTGTATTTGATTGTGACTGCGCACTGTCTTTGGATGGTAAACAAACCGCTTTCGAGAACAAGCTTACGACCGAAAAATATTCGGCCACAATGGCCTCACCGACTGCTTCGCGCGCCGTCTCGCCGACACCTTCACAGCTTCCTCCCGTTCCAGCATCTCCCATGTACTCGATAACGTCAACCGCAAATCCCATGTCAACACTCGACCTGCCGCTCCCACCGGCCCCCAGCCCTCCACACGCCGTCCTCACTAAGAACGATTTGGCGCGGTCTCAAGAGGCATACTCGGAGCTGTTATCGTCTGCAAAGGCTTACAGAACAGCTTTGGCCACACTTTCTACTGCAGCATCGACATTTGGCTGCGCTTTGGAGGCTTGCGCGCGCTTGAAGGAGGCCAGGGCGGACCCGATTGGACCTCCTGGTGCGACTAGCATGAGCGCAAGTTACACGATCAAGGGGGCCAACACAGCTGATACTTTGATGTCCGCATCAGGTGTCCACCATCTTATCGCGAATCACCAGCAGATCCTCTCTGAGACTGTATACCGATCGTTTGAAGTGCCACTGCTGCACGACCTAGATCGGTGGCAGGGAGTGATTGACGATGAAGAGGAAACGTATAAGCAGAACATCAAGATTCAGACAAAGGAGATTAAGCGTCTTGAGAAGGAGGGCCTAAAGCTACACAAGCAGCGGAGAAGAGATGTGGCCAGGTTCCGAGCCCATTTAGTCAATCTGACCAGTAAGCTTGATGGGCTTACGGCTACGCATACAGACCACGCAAGGGCATTACTCAGGGAAAGCCAAGAGACCAGTGCAAGAATTGTTGACGCGAGTTGTAGTCTTGTAAGGGCCGAGGTGGATATATTCGAAAGCCTGGCCAGGAAAGGTTGGACCGGAGGTGGCCTGGAAGATCTTCTTGAAAAGGGACAGGACCTTTTCGCGACAGAGCACGCTTCAGGGCAACATGCTGGGGTGGGTGTTGTTGGGCACAGCAGCGGCGAGACGGCCAAGCTGTTTTCCATCCTACCGCCAAAGAGCATCCTAGCAGACTCGGCCGCGGATACGGCAAGACCTGGTATGACACATGCCAGGAGTGATAGCTTGCTGGTCGATACAGAGAGGTACCAGTCCCTGACAGCCGTGGCATCGGATGCGCGACCAGTCGGTGATGCCGAGAGCGTATTCTCGGCGGATTTCAACAGGCCGAGAGGAGCGAGACCATTCTCACCACAACCCATCAGGAGGGCACCTGCTGGCGTGACAGAGGATGAATTGGGTGTTGTCGGGGGGTTCGTGGATGAGCTGCCCCAGCGAAGAGATACAGAGGATGGCTCTGAGGTAGGGGATGAACATACCAAGTGTGGCGGGACGGACGAGGAGAGAACAGAGGAAGCGGAACAAGACAGACAGTCTTCAGAATCCCCGCGGGGAATGGTTTCTCCTGAGTTCATTACAGATGAGAGCTCACCAACTGGCAGTTGACTATTTGTGTCGCTAGAGGATACTAGCGACGATGTATGAGGCAGGCAGATTTATACCACACAGGCTTTGTTTTATTGCTGGGAGGAACAAGGGTCATGATGGCCTCGGCGTCGCCAAGGTCAATTAATTGATGTGTACTATGTTCATGTACAAGATTTCAATACAGACAGCTCCCTCGTGGGAGAACTTTCCCGAGCCCAATTGTTCCATTCCATGTATAAACCTAACCGCCCCTGAAAACGCCGCAAAACGCCCGTCTATGCTCTGCTCTCCTTTGCACAATGGCGCAAGGCAATTCTAATCGTCCTTGTCAATGCTGTAGACGTCGCCCTTGAACAGTCCAAAGGTGGCATCGAGCCACCAGATCACTTTCCAGTACAGGCTGGCACGGTTCCAGTCGAACTCGCCAGTCTCGGTTCGCGGGACTTCGTTTCCGATGATGCTGCCACCGAACCACTTGAGGAATGGAATCGCGTTGAGGAATCGCTGCGCGACGGACTGTTGAGGGAGCAGCGCCTGGTCGGCAGGGAGGAGTTGGGCTTTTCTGGCGGTGGGGATGCGGCGACAGAAGACGCTGTCATCTTGGAGTTCGAGAGGTTCGATGCTCGTGGCGGCTGCCGGCGCGACAGCGGCGGCTGTGTTCACCGTAACGGAGGATCTCCCGGTGGAGAGGGTATTTGTCTCCATGGTCTGACTAGAGTTGAGGCTTTCTCCGGGCGAGAGATCGAGGAGGCGGCTGCTGAATGAGGTAGGGAGTCCCGTAATGGGTTGGCGTTGAGGCGTGCCAACGTTCGCGGGTAAGCTTTGTGATCTTGGTATCCCGGTCTCGACGAACGAATCGACATCGGGACAAGCTTCGTCCCTAGCTGGGCCAATGCCACGGTATGGTTCTGCGTAGACGAGGTGGCCGAGGATCCGTTGAGGGCTTGCATACATAGCCGCCTCGGCAGCCTCTGCGCTTTCAAACGTGACCTTGATCCAGTGCTCACCACCGTCGGCACGATTGACTAAGGCACGTTGGTCGGTAGTAAGGATTCGAGAACGCGTGAATGCGGGATCCCTGAGCTCTGACTTGTACCTCCTCAAACCGGCCGGGGGATCGCGAGGATAGTCTTCGAGAATGGTGCCAGCGAGTGCCTCGTAGTGTGAGATCGCGGCGTACTGCTGCACGGACGAGCGATAGCCTCTAAGAATCATCTCGACGGGCTGACTTGCAGGCACGACGCGTTGTGCTGTGTTTGCGGCATCGTCTTGCTGCGACTGCGTTTGCTGTGAGGCCTTGCGCGTGGAGGTCTGATTCTGGTTCGAAACCCAGTCACCGAAGAGTTTATCTGCAGCAGCGAGCGTTGGGTTCTCGCGGCCGGTGCGTCCAGCCGGCGTTCCAGTCCGTGAACGTGAGCGACGGGTCGATTTTCCAAAGGAGCCGGTTTCCGTTACGGTTCGACGAGATCTTGCGCTGCCAGTCCCAGTGGGACCATCATGTCTGCGGTAAAGGGAAGGTTAGCGTTGAAGTAAATAAAGCGACGCTGCAACATTTAAAGTGAGCATACTGATTGAATATCATGGCGTAGGGCCGCTTGATACCATCGTCGCCAACGTAGCATTCATCGTCGGGGACGTTGTGGAGGATGAGAGGAGCCATGGTAGATGAAAGCTGGACAAGCGAGGGTGAATATGCCTCGAGAGGGTTGTGCAGTGCCCAGAGGGCTGCGTGAATGAAGGATAAGCGGCGAGACCTTGGGTCGTTGTGTATTTGCTGGTGGCTGGTGGTTTCGCTACCGTCACTGGAGGAAGCATGTAAGAAAGTTTGGCTCTTGTACCTTGGAAGTCGTAGGTACCTAAGGTGTAAGTAAGTAAAGAAAAAGATGGAGCTGAAGCCACAGCAACGGGGCTTGGGTGGTGTCTTAAAAGAAATTCGATTACCCTGCATCAAGGGTTGTGGCGATCTCCGACTCTCTCATCCCTTGGGAAGAGGAAGCTTCATGAGGATCCATAAGTACTTGCAAAAAATGGTAGCATTGATTCTGAGAGGCTTACATCCTACATGGAGCAACTTGATCGTGACTTAACTCTCTCGAACAGTTAACTGACCTATTGTTGAAAGGGGATCGCCCTATTTGCGCTTTACATACACATGCTTCGCAGCGGATTGCGCCTCGTCAACCCCCCTCCCCTCTTATTAACATGTTGAAGATTGCCTGAGCGAGTAGAATAATGACACTGCAATAGAAACTTGCCTTGTATGCACTGCGAGGGTAATTTACGGTTGAGATCAAGGCCTACTTCAAGAAATAATGCTCGACTTGGGATTGAAAAGATAAGATTATATCTACTATCGATAGCAGCTGGATTCCGCTTGTGTCAAGCTTCAGCCTCCACCACCACGATTTAGTCATTGCACAACCACGTCCACTAAGAAGCCGATGCTTCATTTCGGGCTCAACGGCCAATATGAAAACATCAAAGGTATGCAGGAGGGGCCTGAAATTGAGAAGGCGGCTCTCTTCGCCATGCCAAGTGACCTCAAGACAGAGATCTTGCTCATCACAATGTCGGGCCTTCGGTTCTTACAACCACTTCGTCACACCGAGTAAGCTCTTGAGGCTGCAGAAAGACGGTCTGGTGGTTGACAATGATTCTAGGCGATAGCTATGAGCCAGCACCTTTACCAGCGTCCTCATCGCGCAAGCCTTTCAAACTCGCAGTCAAGGACAACATCGCGACTCTCGACCTGCCGACACAATGCGCCTCGAAGATTCTCGCCTCGCACCAATCACCGTACGAAGCCACGATAGTTCGTCAACTACGCGAAAGAGGTGCTGTAGTCATTGGGAAGACTAACATGGACGAGTTCGGAATGGGATCGCATTCAGTAAACTCAGCCAATGGGCCCGTACGGAATCCATTCGGGTCGAACGAAGACCTCTCAGCGGGTGGCAGTTCGGGCGGCAGCGCTGTGTCCGTGCAGATTGGTGACGCAGAAATCGCTCTAGGCACGGATACTGGAGGTTCTATTCGCCTGCCGGCTGCTTATACGGGCACGGTCGGGTACAAACCGAGCTACGGCATGTTGTCGAGACATGGCGTGGTCGCCTATGCGAATTCTCTGGATACTGTTGGGCTCCTCGCGAAGACTGTGCAGTCAATAAGGGAATTGATGTTCGACACGGGCATTGCTGATGAACACGATCCGAAAGATCCCACCTCGCTTCCTCCGAACACTCGACGGAGGTGCAACAGGGCTAGTGCCTCGTTACCGACTGCACTTGAACGACTGACGATCGGCATCCCTCTTGAGTATAATATTGAAGAGCTGGACCCCTTGATACTGGAAATGTGGCAGTCAGCGAGTTCTCTCTTGAGCGGAAAGGGTATTAAGGTAGTCCCAGTCTCCCTCCCGTCGACGAAGGAAGCCCTCTGCGCATATTATGTTCTTGCTCCTGCAGAGGCCTCCTCGAATCTTGCCAAATACGACGGTGTAAGGTACGGCGCGAGATCCGACGACGGTGACCACAAGGGAGAGACGCTCTACTCTGAAACTCGTGGAGCCGGATTCGGAGAGGAAGTGCAGCGGCGCATCCTACTTGGCACCTATACGCTCAGCTCCGAGGCCATCGACAATTACTTCATCCAGGCGCAGAAGGTGCGGCGACTCGTACAGCGGGATTTTGATCGTGTCTTCCGAATGGCGAACCCATTGTACGAACCCCAGCACTTTGACCTTAGCGAGATGGACCCGGCGACCCCTCTCGAGGACAAGAAGGGCCCGGCACAGGTCGATTTCCTGCTCTGCCCTACAGCGCCAACGTTCCCACCAACGCTTCGGGAAGTCAAGGAGCAGAGCGCAGTAGACACGTACGTGAACGACGTGTTCACTGTGCCGGCCAGCTTGGCCGGCCTCCCTGCGGTCAGCGTACCCGTGGAGGTACCTGGTTCTCAGCTGCCAGCAGGACTACAGCTGATCGGCCAGTACTGGGATGATCGGAGGCTTCTTGAAGTGGCTGGCATGTTGCAGAACATGCTCAAGTTGTAGGAATGAGAGGATATGTAGGATAAAGATACCAATTTTGAATATTAGGCAGTGCTACTCCGAAGAGATAATATCCTCTTCGTGCGGACTACTTCACGTACATGGTCGTCACACGCATCGCCATGGACACAGCCCCCCTTTGGCAGACTTTTGTCGTTATTCATACATCATTATGCAATAGCCCCAAGCCCTTCATCGTGACTTGCTGCGACTCCTTTGCCGCTGTGACGCCTCTCTGTCGAGATCCATATCATCGTTGGAGACCTCGCCGTCAGAACCTTCATCCTTGCCCCCATTCTTTTCTTCCTCATCCTCTTCGTTATTCTGGTCTTCCTCCTCCTCCTCCTCCTCGAGTAGCTCATCCAAGTCTCCCAAGGCGCTCACCCTGGGTTCCAAAACCTCAAGATCTTCTAGAACCTCTCGTTTCGGCATCTTCCACAAGCTCGTAGCGCAGACTCTGTCGGCGGTCAGGAGCTCGTCCACGAACTCGTCCATGAAGGTCAGCTTGGTGCCGGCCCTGCCCTTTCTCCTCAGCTTCCTCCGGTCCGCCAGGAAGGGCTCCAAGCGCTTGTAAACATCCTCGGCACGCCGCGTGAGGCGGAAGTAGAAACAGGCCAGGGCACGCAGATACTTGAAATGCTCGCCGCCGTAGCTCAGGTATTCCTCGAGGATCGCATCGCTGGGACCGAGTTCGAGCAGTTTGAAGGCAAGGCAGAGGAAGGGACTGGGTTTCTGGCTTCCACCGTGCGTGCCGCCGATGAAGTTCACGTGCTCCACGACGCGATCGATGATGTCGGCTTCGTTGAGCGCAAAGCACTGCTCTTTGTAGAAGTAGGAGTCAACGATGCGGTCCTTGACGGCCTTCTCCATGATCGTCGCAGGGTTGAGGCCATTGGGTGCTAGAGAGGCGGACGAGCCGCGCTCATCGAGGAAGCGACGCGCATCCGCTTGAACTGTATCTCCTTTCGCCATTGTCGTTCATTAAAGAAGTTTTAATGGTGGGGTGTGTTCTCGAGATCTGGGGAAACTTTGGCTGGTGACATGTCAGATAAGCACCGATAAGGATGTGTTGCTGGGCCAACAATATTTCCTTGTCTGACGCAAGTCACCACCAGCAACATCAATCGTAGGAGGTCTGTGGTCGTACAACTCGCGAATTAAAAAAAGACATACCCTGCGTTATCAGCTCAAGTATCTTTGAACATCATTTTTTATTTGCTTCAACATGCGTAAATTACTCTTAACGTCTTCTCAAGTCTCCGTTTTGCTTTCCACATTCATCAGTACGTTTGCTGTCTCAGTCGTCCACATTCCTGCCCATCTCGCGCTGACCCTCAACCTCCCAGTCATTTCATGTACACTTGCGCTTTTCCTCAGCGGTTACACCGCGCAGCAGCGCTCCCTGAAAGAACTTCGGACCGCGATCCGACCGCGCCCTCGGCCGTCGAAGCCGTACCTGCCTGATCAGTTCAAGCCCAAGGTTGTCGAACTGGAAGATGGCTCACAGATGATCCTCGAGAGCGAAGCCGAGCGCGAGAAGAAACGCTACAGGGAGGCAGTTGTACAGATTCGACCATCAACCGCGGCGCAGGAACCAGCCTGGAGCGCATCTCAAGGCGTATCCATCAACAAACTCAAGATCATTCAACAACTCCAGGCAGATGTGGCGGCTAAGTCCTGGGCGGTTGAGAATCCAGATCCATTGTCCAAAAATGCTGTACCTATGACGAGAGCAGAAAGACGAAAGGCCATCAAGAAGGAATTGAAGCGTTTGGGCCAGTCCGAAGAGCCTGTCTTGTGGCAGCGACGCATGTGGTAGGGGGCATATGGGACCAGCTGTTCCAGTGTAGCGAGTTATGACGTGAGATATATAACGAAAGACAGGCGGGTTTCAATATATGAGCATTGTTCAGGCCATGTATCATTGCTGGTAGCACTTATGGGCAGCACGGGACTGGTCCCGGGAAATCAGGGCACCCAGTGGTCCACGGAATCTATCGCCATGATGGACTCAGAATGTTTATTACCTGGGTACGTAATGGACATGTAAAGATTGAGCAATCTGGGAAGATCGTCAGCTTCTTCAATCTACTGTCTCCAAACAACCTGGGCCGGGGATATCACAGCGTGTTAGATGGAGTTGGCCCAAGGATTCAACCTGCAGGAGTGGACCGGTTGGTGGAACTTGTTATGCTCTTCAAGAACATAGGCAGAAGTACATGATGAGCTTCCATCGTCACGACACAGTCTCCAGAAGGAGCAGCGGCAGTAGAGGTCACATCTAACTGAAGGAGTAATCTCGTTGAGATGGTGGAGGAATCTACAGCGCTATCTGCAGCACTAACGTTTATGTCCTCCTGCTCGCATCGGCAGACACACGCGACCAGATGCGTATTGTGTTGCACTGGCTGCTGTCGAGGCTTCATCCCATCCGCCAATCGTGGTAGACTTCCATCGTTGAATGCAACCTCGCCGACGTTCAGGAAGCAGATTTTGTTCAGGGATCAGTGTTCCACCATCCAATGATAGGTTCTTTTAACGAAGCAAACCCGTGTTGTTTAATGCAGATCTGTGAGTGGTCAATGCTCCTGGTAGTTTTATGGGACCAAGGAAAGAAAAGATTTCAAGGGTTCTGAAGGAAAAGACGTCATCCGAAGTTCCCTGCTTGGCCCTTGCGTTGAAGGAAGGGGGGGGGGGGCAACTGGCACCAGGCACCAGGCACCAGGCACACACAAAAGAAATGTTTAATTGCTTTTGTCTCTCCTCAGAGGCATGATCCTTGCGCGTTCAAGTCGTGAGTCACGCGTTTATACGGATGATAACATTTCCTTCGGGAATGAAGATGATGATGAATAGACCCGTCAAGTCGGGATGACTGACACACAGGGGTTCAAGGGTCCCTAAAGTGAAAACAAATGCACGCCCCCCCGACTGGTTGTGAGATCTTGGCACAATGTCATGGCCCAACAAAAAAAACCGAGCCAGAGCTGGACCGGACCCAGGCCCGTCGGAAATGTGTTTCTCTCCCTTGGTTCCACCTGGCGTTTATTAATGGAGAAAGTTCACGATGGCTTCATTTTCGTTCTCTTTTTTAGACGCAACGGTTGCCAAACATGGCCATTCGTGCCCCATGAAATTACCTCCTCAAGGGCAGGGGAGATTACACCTGAGTTCAAATGCAAGGGCTCTCTCTCTTTCTCTCTCTCTCTCTCTCTCCTCGGCAACTCGCATAGTCTGGCGGGTTGTGGAGGTTATGCAGCCACGTCCCGCCGCATTGTTGATCGCACCCTTCTAAAGCAAGATCCGATCTCCTTTCCAAGGCGTCCGGACAACAGGCCGTTATGCTATAGCTCGTGCGCAGTTTAGTTGTTTAGTAGCAAGTTACGCCCGCGTGCTTCAACCCATGGATTCCTTGATAACGACGACGTTGGGTGTATCAACCCGAATGATCCCTGGTTCTTGGCAGGGAGCATTGAGTTTGCCGGAACCACCTAGGCACGGACGCGGAACGCAGACCTTGAAGCGTGGCTTTGCTATATGTAACTATGTTTTGCCGACCTCGAAACGGGAACTTCGGCATTTCCTTGTCTTGTCGCCCGTCAGCCAGCGTCATCATGGCCTCTTGGATAGATATTGCAGTCAAGGACGAGGGTAGATAGAATAGGTACCTTAGGTAGGTATTAAGGTAGGTGACTCTTTGGTCTTGCCTTGACTGAGAGTACAATTACTGAACATGCCGCCGCACACAAGCCCCTTTGGTCGTATTAGACCGTGAGTTGAAAGGATCAATTACCGCGACAAGCAGAAAAGCAAGGAGTTACGATCCTGTCCAAGTACGGTATGGAAAGTCAAGACCCATTCCACTGATAATACTAATGTACGAAATGAACCAGGCGAGTGAGATTGGCGACCCCAGAAGACGGAAGCGCGTGCATTCCATTGTTGAATCATTTTTTAGTGACTCGCAAACGAGGTCCCGTTCTGGGTGAGAACTTTCCACGTGGGATCGGCAAGGGGGTGGCAAACCAAAAAGGCGTCACCGTCATCGCTACCCACTCCGTATCCAGGGTCGCGTGGAAGCCGAACAGGAACAGTTCCCCTGGTTGTTCGGTTAGTGGACACATACATGGTAGCAGGTGACTTATGCTGACGAAGAGGACATCGCTCACACAAACTGAGAACCACATGGGCGTCATGAGATCCAAAATTGAGGGGAACTCAATCATCTGCAGGGAGGGAGAGAGAGATCGACAGAGTTGTCGGTGCGGAGAAGGAGGAGAAGAAGAAGAACCACCGCCACAGACAAGTCTGCATGAGGACCACAATTAAAAGCAAATGTCTATTTCCACAGCAGCGTAAAACATATACATAATGTAATACGTCTATGATCAATGTCTCAGGTGCTTGCTTACATGAGCTGCAACGACGAAAAGCAGCAAAAATGTGCTCCTTCATAGGGAAACGGAGTGTAAAGTCTGCAAAATGGGCTCATGTGTGGAGAGAGAGGCTGAGAAGTGAGAACCACGAACCTCTTTTCTTTCACTTTCGTTCGGGCCGGGATCCAGAGTTCATAGCCTATCTCAGCCGAACAGTTTCGGTCTCTCTTTTTTGCCCCCCCACGCCCGCCAGGCAACTCCTTTTCTTGACTGGCTTGACGACCCACGGTGCTAGTTTTATAGTAGTAGGCGGTTCTGGCCCTTTTGCAGTCCAACCTTTCCAACTATTTGATATCACTAAGTTCAGTGAAGTAAAGTCGAAAAAACGACAGGTTTTGAAGAAGCACTAAAATTCCACTTTTTGCGCCGTTTCCGGGGAGTTTTGGTGCCTGTTTTTTTTGACCCATGTAAATAAAGGAAAGTGGCTGTTTGTTATGGCTTGCCCGAGGGAGATTTTTTTGTTGTTCTAATTTGCTCGGTTCTTCAACAAGGTAGAAGCTGGCGGAACTTTAAATGTTTTGTTCTCGAAGTGTCAGTAGCAGCACTTCCTAGTACTCTGTAGAGACACTGGTATGCAGCCCCCGAGATTGGAGATGAGACATGGGTCACCAAGAAAATGAACTGGAAGTAAGTACAAGTAGTTTCACTGAAATGGAATGGGGATTGACGTGAGAGAAATAATATGAAAGAAAAATGGAAACTGTATGGATATATGTGCTTCGACCTCGGCTATGAGGGAGCTTCGCTAAGAAAAAAACAGGTAAAGGAAAATGTACCAGCAAATATTAGATACAATCGCCCGTGGTGACAGTTTGTCCCGATGATCCCTTGATGATCAATGTAGTCCTGTGCCCTTTGCCCCTTCTTACGCCTGTATAGAAAAAAAAAGGTCCTCCAGAGTCGACGCCATGGAAAAGAATAAATAAACCGAGAGGCATGCATCGATGCCTTCAGGTGATCATATGTGCATGAAACAGCCAAGAGTTCATACCTTTTCTTACATTAACCATGAAGGAAAATTGCCGTGAAATATCGTGACAGTGGAATAAATGAGACGGAGTGGAATGAGATGAGGGAAAGTGTCTTTTTTGAGTGAGCGTTGCGATGTGTTGCCAAGGGGTATAATAGTTGATAGTATGTTGTGGGTGTGCAGTGCAAGGTATACATATATGTTGGGAGGAAAGGAAAAAAAGAAGGTCTGTCCGATCCAGCGGTGTTGATTCGTCATTGTTCCTCTTCGTCAGTCTCGGACGCGCTGTCAGCCTCTTCCTTGTTGAAAAGGACTGCTTTTCTCTTCCAGCCACCGGTCTTGTTGACCTCCTCGACCTGGTCGACTGTTTCCTGCACGGAAGGACGATGAGGTGCAGTGGTAACGCACTTGTAGCTGAAGTTGGGTAAGATGACGACCGGCTCAGCGATGCCAACCTCGGTAGAAAGAGACTCGTCTGATGACGACTCGGCAGTAGATAGATCCAACTCAGTCAAGTCCATCTCGTTGGCAGGGGTGCACACGCCCGAGTCAAGGTCGTCGAGGTCGTCGAAGTCGACCAGGGTCTGGATGGTTGATTCGGACCAGTGAGAACGGGGCATTGGTGGACGTTTGCCGAGCTGGTAGAGGAAGTAATCCTGGGGCTCCTCCCTCACGTTGGAGATGTGGTCAAGCGGGCTCGCTGCGGGAGGGAGTTCCATGTTGGTCGGTTGCTCCTTGTGCAGAGGCAGCTCCATCGTCTCGGACTCGTTCTCGGAGTATCCGTAGCCCTCGTCCTCATCCTCGGTGTCGTCGTGGAAGAATGTCGAGCCCATAACTGGGGCGCCCATAGTAGGTGTTGGGTAGGTGCTCCGCTGGTTATAGCGAAGGTATGGCCTTTCTGATAGCCTTGGCGGTGCTTGGTAAGAAGGATGTGAGCCGAGCGGGTTGTTCTCGAAGGAGGAGCGGGCAGTGATGGCCCCTTCGGTGCGGCTGGCAGGGAAGTTTGCCATCGTCGGTGTGGCAGCCGAAGAGCATGTTGAAGAGGTGGAATCCCACGATCCGACCGAGCAGCCGGAGAGGGAGATCTTGCGGATATGGAGGCTGCGTGGTGACTTGGGGCCGGATTTCCGGCGATTGCTGAAGCCGCGAACGACGTACATATTGGATGATGTGTTCTGGTACTGGGGTGATGTGGGATGCTCTGTCGGTGAGTTCGTTCTCACGGCCAGGAATTGGGCCAAAGAAAGGATGTTCAAGACAAAGCCCAGGATCGTGTTAGTAGTCCTTGTTGAGTGAGTGAGAGAGAGAGAGTATATGTGTGTGTGTGTGCGTGAGAGAGTAAGAGAATGTGTATTTCGAGTTGGAGACCCAGGCTTGGGAAAGAATTCCCTATGAAGTTGGGGAAACACAGTCTTGGTGATCCAAGCGAACAAGGCCGCAACCGATTTGGGGAGGGGAAAACCCAAGCATATGTATATTACACACATGCCTCATCGTCGCCAGCCTTTCCGGCAAACAGGGAAGTTCTGGATCGGGTTTACGTCGTTGATGGGCGGCGGCCGAGTCAAGCCCACACACCACACACCCTTGGAAGCCTGGCCCCATATCAGTCAATGGTGTGCACTATCCACACACACACACGCACACATACACACACCCTCCCCATCCCAGAGAAAAAAGCAGCAAAGAAGAAAAGAGAGACCTGAGCCTGCGCCAGACAGACAGACGACCTGAAGGCGCAGGTCCTGCTGGGCTTTTGGGGCGGCGACGGGCGAGTGGAGGCGATTTGGTTTTGTTCAGGACAAGAATGAGCCACGGCCAAGAGGGCAGGACAACCAGCATCTTGGCACCCAGACGCCGAATGATCCGGTCTTGTTCTTGTCCCCCTGTCATCGTGTTTCTACGACTACTGTACGGATACACGCACGCTGCAATCGAATTGGTCTGCGAAATACAACTAGCCAATTAGTCGTAGGTTTTTGCTCAAAGAAAGAAACCCATTGGCGATGGATCAGGCTTGGTTCATGTGTGCTGTGCTGTATTTAGCCACCACCTAGCGTTCGGATACGAGAAACGCTGTTCGTGTCCGCCGCCCAAACTATGGTTCCCAAACGCTGACGGAGGTTTGGTGGTTGTCGTATGTCTAGGCGACGTGGAAGCTTACTTACCCTTGGAGCAACGTCGCATGACGTTATTCACAAGCTTCTGCCCGGGGTGCGCTGGACTCAAAACAGTCATTGCTGTGCTGTGCTGTGCTGTGCTGGCTTGGAGCCTTTCCCCTCCCTTCGACAAAGAAACCCACTCTGCTCTTCTCTCCAGTAAAAACTAACTTGCACACCGCCGCACACTCACTGCGCCTAGAACTATCGAGCAGGTGTGAATGCCTGTGCCTTGACTGGGGCGGAGAGGGGTTCTGAATCAACCTCATTTCCATCCACGACAAAGCGGCGTAGAAGATGTTCAGCCACAGTCTGAGACACAGACAAGACAGATAGACAGACAGACAGACAGACAGACAGACAGACACCACCTGCACTGCACACCCGTCTCTCAGCAGCTTCAACCCATTTACGCGAGAAATCCCGAACGACCCGCGATCTCGAATGCGGTCGCGCTGCCGTTTTGTTGGCATCCCCGCACCTCCCGTCAGCAGGAATTCCAGGAACGGCCGTGGGATGGGGTCCATCGTGACCGTCTGGGCCTGGTGTCTGTCTTGTGCCTGAGTGCAGTGCGTGGTTAGAGTGAGACATTCACGATGGGACCGGCTTGCGCGCCAAAAAGGCTCGCTCTCTCTCTCTCTCGTTCCTGGCTAGACGCAATGGGCTGGATTCAGTCAGGTACCAGAGTCAATCACGATGATCTTCGGAGTTGCTGACTCGATTGCTCGATCGAGCCAACCGACTGCTCCAGCCAGCAGGGGAAGAAGGCAGAAGACCAGGACGACTCGGGTTTCCTTTTTTTCCTTCTTCTTTTTTTTTTTCTGCTTCTTTCTCTGGCTCGCTTCCATCCTCCTCGTCTTGTCTGTCATGCCTCTCTACTCGACACTAACATCGGAGATATATACAAGTACATCCAGTAAAATTAGTCTGTAGATAGAAACCGACACTATCGTCCACAGCTGAATTCGTCCCTTTTGGGGGCAACTTAAGGATGGACGGATTCGGTCAATTAGGTACAGTAGTAGTATGATTGTGGACGAAAGAATGGGCCCCGTACGATGGAGACATTCAGCTGCTCTCGCATAGGAGCCACAGCCAGCTGCACATGGGCTGGGGAAGACTGCTAATACTCGGTGCAGTTCGCAGTTTAGTAGTAGTACTATCTTGGCTCTCTTGGCCCGCTCTGGTGCCTATACAGCTACTTGTACAAGTATATGGTAATTATGGAACTAGTTGCAACTGTCCACACCGTCAGCATCATCGTGGCGGTCAGATAGACAAACTGGCACCCATCTTGTATGCATGCATGCATACACACACGCAGGCCGTATAGCTCACTTGCAGCTGATCCGCCCTCGTCTCTATCTATATGTACATGCACAATGCAGCTGACCATATGAATCGCAATTTGACTGCCCTGCGATGCCAGATAGATTAGTCGATAGACGCACACTAGATGACTGAGTTCTCAAGAGAGCCCAGCGCCCCCCGCTTCCCCTTCCCCTCGTCACCTATCCATGTGATCCTCATCGTAAGGTCGCGCTTACAGCTCCCCTCCAACTTGGATCCAAAGCTTATTCAAGCACAATGGGACACACGACGTTCTGCCAACAGACCGGCAGTCTTTTAGCTGGCGGTCTCACCGGAAGTTTGGCTTTTTTGGTGCCCGCGACGAGAGAAGCTGACGATCACCCGCCCGTCGACCGCTTCTTGTACCCCGGTCGATGATTGATAGGATTAAAACAAAGAAACGGGACTTGGACGGAAAAGGGTTTTGGTCGCGGCCTCCATTCTCATTCACACACCCCGTGATGCCTCCGGATGCGGGAAGCCCGAGCCAGGGTTGAAACGGAGGATGGTGTTTTTTTTTTATGTTCGTGATCAGCCGCAGGCGAGCTTTCCAGATTTTGCCCATGGTCGTCTGATATTGCCATTTCGGACGAGAAGGATCGGGTTCAGAAAAAAAAGCAACGTCGCGATCATTAGGCACGGTCTTTTCAGCAGCAGTATGCATGCACACAATCCAAAGGAAGCTGGGGTAACTATTGGCCCCTCAGCCAGGCCAATCCTGGCCCCAAGGCTATCATCATCTCCCTCCCTTGCGTCTCTGACCGTAAGCAGCTCTTGAAACGGTTTGCTTCTGTCCTCAGCTGATCGTCGACTAGCGATGACGGTGGCGCCTAGTAATCATCACTAAACATCACCACACTCTTTGACTACAACACTATCCGTCCGTACTACTACGATGTGTGGTGCCTCTGTACCTGCAGCGGTTCCTGTACGGCATCAGTCATGTGGCCATTTTCGCTGTCACCCTCCTGGTCGATGGGACGCAGCCTTCACCGTCTCTTTGGCCTGGTTTCCTGTTTTCTTGGTGTGCCCACTCTCACTGTAACATCATCCATTGCTTTTGCAGCCTGTGCCTGCATTGGCATGCTGCAGGTGATTCCGATCTGGTTTTTTGGCCCTGCCTGTCTTGCGGTCTGTGCGTTGTTGGCTTGATGGTCCCATGCTCTCCTTTTTCCTTCCTTTCTCCCGTCCCATCGTTACGCCATCGGTGAAGGACGATAGGGCTCGATAGGGCGAGCAGCGATGATCGGCAGAAGCAAAGCGAATATAATATGAGTTGGACTCGGATGTGTTGCTTTCCTGTCATCCTTTCCCCCAGTCCCCTGTAACAAAGCATGGGCATGCAATCGAGTTCAGCCGTTTCCGTGGTCCAGGCCCATGGTAGTACATATCGTAAATATCAAAAGTCACGATCGTTGCGTCCGGGTTTTTCAGTCTGATCTGATGAGAATTAAGATGACAATGCAATGCAATGCGATGCGATGCGTTTTCTCGGGTCTCCGAGGCCCAACTAAAATCTGATCCCATCCTTTTGTCCGCGACAATTGTTCCGACGACTCGAGTCAATATCTTTCTCGGCCTTCACCTGAACTCTTGGTCGGCTCACCTCCCCCACTCCATGACCTTTCGTTTCAGCGGCGTATCACCACGTCCGTGCATCACACTCATGACCTAAGACACGGCTCACTCGTTCCTACATATGCACAAGCACATATAGGTAGTTTTGTATGTTGGTATCTGTAAAGGCTTCGAGTCCACCTGGAGCACGTAGTAGTACTACTAAGTTGTATTATGCGTCCACGCAGTCATAGATAGCTGCAGTAAACTTTCGCTAGTGGGCATCTCCTCCAGTCCGAGGATGCCCAATCCCAGGCACGGAGAGGTTCACACCCACGGGGTTGGCGTTCAGTAGCTCAAGGCCTCAGGTCCGCCTGTCACACTCACTCACTGCTGATGGTGTGGAGAGGTGCAGCTTTGCAACAAGTACCGCAGTTGTCATTAGTTGAAAGTTCGTAATGGTGTTAACTTTTGGTTGCTGGGCGGCGACGCATGGCCATCCACGTATGTTCCCCCCCATCATGATGACGACGTGATGATAGTCCAAGCCGCATGTCTGTGAGCAAGCCACGTAGACACTCACATCAGTCCATAAGACACCTGTCATCGAGATATCAACATTCTTGCCTTTCTATGTCTACACCTCTTCGTGGATCATGGAGTCAAAAGCATGCGGCAGCGCCCTTGATCAAATGCTGAGAGACTTTACAATAGGGAGGCGTGGTTCGCACAAAGGCATACACCTATTCCCACATCGCGCCCGTTAATGGCGTCCACCTTCGGGCCCGTTCCAACATTTCTGTTGTTAAGTTATAGTGGTTGCAGTAGCGGTAGAGGCTTTCCGTGTGTCTGTCTGAATGTCTGACTGAGTGTGGGATTCTCATCGCGATCTCTTGAGACGGATTATGTAGATCAGAGTCGCCCAGCGCTTCCGTCCGAGACAAGAGACCGCGTAAATGAGTCGAAGCTGTAAGGGCGAATGGCTTCGAAGTGCTGATGACCATCGGAAGGCTGTCAGTGGCCTCAAAATGAGCCCAATTGGCAATATGTGCTACTGCGAGTCAATCACACAGCCACACCTCCGGCAATAAACGTCCCTGGCGATGATGCACGATCCTCGATTGCCAGCCGCTTCAGTTTCTCGCATCGAGAAGATCCTGTTTTTCCCATCGAGTCTAGCATCGTTGATGGCTTTTTCGTAGGGTTTTCTTAGCCGCTGGTAAAACTTGAAACGGCCGATCCTGCTCATCCATCGCCAAGATTCTAACCCCATTATTATTTTTACTCTTCGATCTGATCGAGAGACAGGCAAACTTACTGTGTAGTGAGTAGTGGAAAGTAGGGCATGGATGTTATCCCCGCATCCTTACCGTATTTGCTGTGCCGTGCCGTGCCAAACTTGAGTGTCGGTGATAGGCATGGGGACGATCACCGTATTGTTTGAAACAACGATGCGAGACCATGTGATGTCAGAATGCCCTCTCCATCAAGCAACCTTTCTTTTCGAGAACACGAACGCACGTAGCACACGTCGTCGATCCCTCCTCCACCCCGTTGCTGATCGGTGGTGATGTGATGTAAAAGCTGGTGGAGAACCCGGCAGTCCAAAACAGAAAACCCCCTCTCCTTCTGTGCCGCACGGTCTTCAGTACAGTCATCACTAGAAGAACAAGGTCTTGTGGCTGCCGCTTCTCACGAACTCAATCGAGTGCTATGTCCACGACCACCTGGGCAGCAGCATTAGTCAGACTGTTGCTACTATGTACAACTAACTATATTACGACTACATACAGTAACAACACACGGGGCACCACTATTAACATCTGTGTACTCCAGAAGCAGGCGGCCGCCAGATGCAGCCGCGAGGCCATTGTGGTCGAGTTGGCTCTGGCTTAACCCTCGTAAGCCGATTCTACCACAATCTCTATCCTCGGTCCTTCGCTTCTGACCTACCGTCTGGCTCTCAGCTGACAGAAAACTCTTAATTGACTGGCTTCAGGTTTGACTCGCTCAACACAAACGCAATGATTGATCCTAGGTGAGGCAGGACAGACACAGCGAGGCAAGGCAAGTAGCGCTCAAGCCAAATGGCGCTTGGTCATCAACACAATCACATCGCGCGCCATCACCAGTTTGCTCTGCTGGCAGTGCGGAATAATACAAGTTCTCTCTCTCGGAGCCGACTCCAAACGCCCACCCACCCTGAGCGCCAATATTGGGACAGATCCTGACCAGTGCTGACGGTCAAAACTCACCTGGCGGATCCCGACAGTCTGGGCGCTGTCAGCGAAAGCTGTGGCCATGCCATGTGTGAGCTGGCCCATGCACTGACTAAAAGCAAGCCGCTAAAACAAAGGGGGTGCCGTCAAGGGTATTAAGAAAATCACTACCGTCGTTTTCTTTTTTCTCGCTCACCCTTCTGAGCACTAAAAGCTAACACTCGGCTGAGAAAAGCTGGAGCATGGCCCAATGTGTCGGGTTCTCGGTCTTCGCCGTGCGGAGTGGTGCCCGTTTTAGCAAATCACATCCTAATGATCCAGCCGCATTGAGCCCGAGCGAGTGGTTTGAAGCCACGAGTTCGTACGCTTTGGTTTGTGACTATTGAAACACCAAAGCTTAGGCTGACTGTTCTTGGCTTATCTGGTTCGAAACCAGCAGATGAGGTCTCAAGAAAAAAAAAGCAGGCTTGTCCTTGAAAACGGTCGAGAACAAGGCGGATGAAGCCTTCGTGGCCCGAAGAAGTAATGGAAAGGGCAACTATTTGCATGAAAGCATCCCCAATGAGGTCTTTGACGCAAGCCACTCTTTGAGTTCTTTGGAATGAACCCTTGTTTCCCAAGTGAAGATTCAGGACCCCTGTCTTACATTGATGAGCTGGCTCGTGTCTCCCGCAGGTGAAGAAGCTTTGAAGCTTTGCAGCTCTGACCCAGAAGAGTTCCAGTCAATCTCCCGTGGGCTTGGGGAGGGACAAATTGCATGCCGTTGCCAGATGATGGCTCGAAGTACCGGCCTCAGACAATGTTCCGTTACAGCCTTACACCTCAGCGGTGCCTGGACCTGAATGGAACCCAATTGGGTTTTGGGCACTCACACCCCCTTGGCCTCGACCACAAGCTTCTTTTTATTCCCTCGCGTGGATCTCATTTCGTTTCCAATAACTTCTGGATTCAGGTGCTTTTCCGAATCGCTGGGCTGCAAACTCGCCATCGCCCTTACTGAAGCAATCTTACCATTCTCCTCAGATCTGAAAACCTCGTCTGAGTCTCACAGTTTGCTCCACGCCACGATCGATACGCGATGGGAAAGCATCACAGTCCAGTCTCTTCGGCTATCTGGCTTCCGGGGCTCTAGGACCACATTCCCCTATTCTTATTGTGTCTTGTACGCATTACTAGGTTTTATCAGGGTTACACTGAAACAACTTCTTGACCCTAAGATATGTCCACACCAGATCAGACCGAGGTCACCATACATCGAGGGCTTCTAGGATTGGTCATCAGATGGTGGGAACTGTGAACTGTTGGAATGTTTCGCGGCGTAGGCACCGTCTTGTTGTTTGATGTCCATCTTGATCGAGTTAATTGCATTGTGAACGCAGATGCTGAGCGTGTCGACAGCCGGATTCAACATGAAGTTCATGAGAGCTGGTTCCCCAAGGTGCCGAATCACATGCGTTCGAGCATATTGGCAAACAGAAAGCGATTCTTAAGAGAGTAAATCAGAACTTGGTATCAGGGAAGAATCATGGAATGGCATGAATTGTGGGCTTGGCTTCTAAGCCGCAAATCCAGTCTTCCTCCAGGGTAGCCTTAATGGCAACTTCCCGTCCAGGTACCTAAGGTACGTAAAGAGGCGAAGGGCATCTAAGGGTATCCTGCGTGAAGAACAAATGTCCATTTGAGCAATAGCTCCATGAAAATCCTAGGACGTTTAAGTCCTTGAGACTTCCAACAAAGACGAGCGATAATGACGTTGTCCGCTACCGCATGTATCAGTTCAATAGGACATTCGACTCTTGACCGAAAATGCTGAGGGCACAATAAACTTGATTCGTGACGCTCTTCTTGTGTGAACAAACAAAAAGGATTTTTTTTTTCAACATGATGAAATTGGATCTAGAAAATATTAACGAGAAGAGCAAGACACCTTTTTTCAGGCTGCAAAACCTCGTTGACGGGAAAATTCCCATTTATTCGCTGTAATACCGTATACTGCTGTGCAATATGTTCGCGGTCATGGGTCGTGACGACATGACATGCCAGGCGAAGCTGATTTCCGAGCTTCAACAAGGCAAGCAGGTATCTGATTGCTCGAGACTAACTCTCCAGAAATCTGCATTCCTAGTCGGTCTTGAGATAAGACACTTGCACGCTATGTAGGCTTGCATTGGACATGATCAATGGGAGGAGTTGCTTTGACCTGCGACTCGTAACGTGCGCTTGATGAAGAAAGAAAGTTCTCACGGAGATGTGTAGACGTCAAGTATTTGAAACAGTTTTTATCATAAAAAAAAGCGCTATTTAAACAAAAGGAACTATGCACAATGCTTCTCATCCAGTCTCATCCAACTTGGTAGCCATACCCGGCTGCTTCATAGTACCATTCTGAAAAGAAGCCATCGTGCCCAGAATGCGATGCTCTTTTCTCTTGTTTTCTCTCCCCTCCACCCTTTTTTTTACTATACAAGTCCGTTCTTCTTTAGGCGGAGGCCCCAATCACGACACCATTGGGGAGCTCGAGACCAATGGGCAGACCGCAGAGGAACTTCTCCTCGTACTTCTTGCCGTTCTTGATGGCGAGCTTCTCCTCGATATCCTTGTACATGTCGTAGGAGTTCATCTCCTCGATGGTGAGAACCTTCTTGGGGTCCTCGACCTTGTAGGTGCTGATGTCGGTGTTCACTGAGAAGCCTGTTTGAAAAGGGAAAGCAAGTGTTACTTATGTTTTCTTTTTTGTGAAGAAGGAGAAGAAGAAGGAGAAGAAGAAGAAGAGAGAAACTTACCGATACGCTCGTTGATGTTGTATGCGGCCTTGGCGGCAGCGGCCTGGACCCTGGTGGCACGTGGAAGACGGACCTCGTCGTACACCTGGAGGGACTTCTCGATGTTGCCGTCGAAGTGGTTCTTGTCGAAGAGGATGCCGAGGGCGGCGGCATCCTCGATAGCCATGCAGGCACCCTGGCTCTGGTGAGGCATCATAGGGTGGCCGGCATCACCGAGGAGGCAGACCTTGCCCTTGGCGATGTACGGGTAAGGCTCGTGGACCCAGAGTCTCCAGGGCTGGATCTCCTTGCCGATCTTGAGGTGCTCGAAGACCTGCCTGTCGAGGGTGGGGTAGGGGGCAAGGAGCTGCTCGGTTGGCAGATCCTCGCTTCCCCAGGACTGGTTGGTGTAGTCGCCCTGCTCGCGGGGGAAGAAGCAGTAGTACGAGAGGAGCTTGCCGCCATTGCAAGGGGAGAGGACGATCTTGTCCCACTTGCCCTCCTGGCCACCCCAGTACTCGAGGGCGGCGTTCTTTGAGTAGTCGACGAGGCCGAGCTTGACGGCCTCCTCGGTGGTGACGTTGGCGTGGAGGCAGCTCTGGTCAGAGGCGCGCTTCGCGGGGTGCACACCGATGATACCACGGACGGCGGAGCCGATGCCGTCGGCACCGACGATGAGGTCGTGCTGCGCGACAACGCCGTTCTCGAAGGTGACGGTGTTGGTGTCGAGATCGATGGACTTGCACTTGTGGTTGACGACGAGTTTGGCAGCGGGACCCTCGCCCTCACCGAGCGCGGTGTCCTTGAGCATGGAGTGCATGTACTGCCTGTGGAACATGTTGTAGACGTATCCCCACCTCTTCTCGTAGTCGTCCAGGTCGTAGACGCTGACGGGCTCGCCCGTCTTCCAGTCGCGGTTGATGAGCTTCTTGAGCACGACGGGGTCGCCCTTTGCGACGTCGACCTTCCACTCGTGCAGCCAGCGGGTGCCGTTGGCTGCGCATGAGACTGACGCACCGACCTCACCGGCGAAGTCGGAGCGCTCGTAGATTGTGACGTCGTGCCCGGCACGTCGCAGGGCAATGGCAACAGACATGCCGCCGATGCCACCACCGATGACACCGACGTTGAGCTTTCTCCAACCGGAATTGACAGTCATGTTGGCTTCTGGGGGTTCTTTTGTGTGCGTGAGAGGGTAGAGGGAGAGGTAAGAGGGTATCTCAAAATGAGAGCAGTTGATATATAGGAGATGGGAAGATGCGTTGAAAAGCTCCTGTTAGAGAGGGGGGTATCTTGAAGTCGTTAGATTGAATTTGATTGCTTTGATGATGATGATCTCAGAAGTTCAGAACGAACACTTTGAGTCGAGATTCACTTTCACTTATAGAAGCTCACACACCTTCTCCAACATGCGGTTCTATGCGAACGTAACCGATGATAGTGACTAGAGATGCCACCCTTTTGCGCGTACAACCCCCCCTCATCCTCTTCCCGACCGTCACAGCTTATCGCTTCCCTTCCCCAGGTTCTGGTGAAAGCATGGGTCATCCATTATCATGTAGTGGTGGTGTACTTCTGAAAAGGGATGGAGGGTGTCGCAGCCGCGTCTAAGTACGCACCCGCTAGCGGCGGGAGACGCACCGATAAGCACTGCTCAACCATCACCATCAGCATGTCGGGTACGTTCTTTTCGCGCTTTTGGTCAGTAGTAAGTAAGTTAGAGAGAGAGAGAGAGAGAGATAGAGAGTCTTGAGCCACAAACTCTAGCTGTCGGAGGAACGACCCCCGGCCCGTGGAAAGGGTGTGGGAGCTAGAGAGATAGCACCGGCAGCGTACGCGAAAGGCGAGAAGTGGGAGGATGAACAGGCGGGCGGCTGTTGTATTCGTACAGATAGTATCTACAGTAAGGTGCCAATCGTTAAACTGTTCCCTGGAAGGGGAAACTATCCCACTGCGAAATGTTCAGGCTGTCCCAATCCAGGCTCAGTCCATCGCCGGCCATCTGTCCCAGGTTACCGGACCAACCCTCCATCTCGTCTCCTTGTAACGGTGGCAGGTCCTCTATGAACAAACTCTCCTCCCAACTCTGTGGCTCGACTAGTTTTGGTGGTTCAGCTGTTGCTGAACCGACGCTGAAGATACGCGACACATAGCGGTTCTTCCTTGTGCTCGTTTTACGCTTGAGCGCTGCGTTGGACAGAGATGTGAGGATGTCATGATAGTGTGCCGCTTGTGGACTTGATGCAGCGAGGAAACTGAGCACCTCAGTTGTGCCGGCAAAAGCTGCGTCGATTTCATGATCAACAGAACGCTTGGTAAAGATTTCGAAGCCCAGGATTAAGCCTGCAGCAAATAACAAGGCTCTATATCAGGAGTGGTTAGCTCGCGCTGCTTGATATGGTTGCGAACCCCTCGCAGACTTACTTCATAATGCACATATTGTTCTGTAAAAGATTCGAGCGATATGCTTCAGCGCAGGTCTCTGCCAAGAATGTGGCTGCGTCCAGGCATGCTCCTGCGAGCTGCGCGGGCTGGTGGCCGAACGTTGCCTTGGTCGTCAACCCAGATACCAGAATAGGTCGCGTGACCAGCGCCACCGCGAAATAGTACAGACAGGAAACATGGACATTTCCCAGAGAGCTTCCAGAGCCCTGCGAGCTGGGGGTGCCTGAGACGTCCAGAGAGCCAGCGCCAGGATTACTTAGCGCCGTCGGGAGGCTGCGCTTCCACGCCTCAATGTCCTCCAGGAAGTTTTCCACCACTTTGACTGTAATCTCCTTCTTCTCGTAGACCTTGCGGGTGATGTCGTTAATGATGCAGACGATACCGTGGGCAGCGCTCAATGCTTCGGCGGCCTGCGTCTTCGGCGTAGCATTGAAAGCCTCGAACACACTCCTCATGTCTGAGTATACACCGGCGGTTGCGGCTGGGCGGCCCAGTATCGAATTGACAAGCTTGTCCATGATGCGGACGCTCATCCAAAGTCGAAGCCTGTTTGAAGTTGTCAGTGTGATAAGCATAAGAAGCATAGAGAGAAGCCCTACCGCAGTCGATCGCCCGGGTTGCTCATATTTGAATAAGAGTCCCGGCTGTGTAAGCCCAGAGCCAGAGCAGCTCTAGAGGCAATCCCCAAATACATGAAAGCAGCATTCCGCCGACACTCGCCCAGCAGGTAAAAGGCCATCAAGAGATGCGCCCTGACCATGTCGAGATCTGGGTCTTCGAGCATGTCCGCTAGAACGAGTCGCTGTGCGTCTCGGAAGTATGGGAACCCGACGGTCTGCGCAGTCGATACGGATTTGCACTGCGCTCCGATAGCAAGGATGAGATTCCCGCAAGCTCTCTTCATCGGGCTGAGTGGTGCCATAGGTGAGTTGGCCTGTGCTGTTGCCAGTAGCATGTCTACTTCACTCGAGTCGAATATATCAATGAATCCTTCAGTCTAAGGCGGAGGTCAGCGATGCTCCGAGGAGGTTGTATCACATGTCCACTCACCACTGCGAAGCAGCATCGCGCGAAATCCTGCTTCTCTGCCACAGTGATCTCGGGCAGCAAGGCCGAAGGTGTTGAAGGCTCGTTCATTTTCTGATCTGGTGAAGCCTTCTCATACATCGTCTCCGCCTTGTCGTTGTGAGAGAACGGCGAGGGACCAATTTGTTCTGACACAACACGACGTAGCACCCCCAGGAAGGATATCGATGCCGCACTGCCAATGTACACTGCTAAAAGTCTCAGTCCCTCCCTGCGCCGTGCATGAATCGCCTGCCATTCCCTAGGGCAACTCACCTCTCTCTCCGCGCTGGTTCAACAGCATACGGGCATCGGTTGAGGAAAAAGATGCGGTTGATCCTGAACTGCTCCGCCTCTTTGACCGGTCGTTCCATCGTCCATTTCCATTTCGCCGGCCCATGGACCTCGAATCCAAGCTCGGTGGCACCTGAACATCGCCCATCAAGACGTCACTCAAGAGGCTAGCACCATCTGGCGGTGATACAGGCAGCTCTTCGACAGGACGCACCGTCGTGGCGGCCATTCGCGCAATTGGGAGCGGTAATTGAGTTGTGTTTACGGTCTCTGAATTTGTCGAGGATGTCGCCGGAGGCTTAAGGGATGCTCGCCTCTCGACTGCTGGGCGAGCCTGCTGGATCGTAAGGAAGCACGTATCTTGGAGTCCTCTCTTCTGGCACTGCGTGCACGGGACGGTTCCGCTGCAGCGCTTCTTGGTGCTGCGACATGCATTGCACGCCTCTACGGCGCGTTGCCGCTGACTTGGAAGAACTTTCGGGCGAGGCATCTCTTGCACAAGTTGGCAAAGCGAGGATGATGTAATATGAACGGAGGACTTTTTTCAAAAGAGAAAAGAAGAGAGATGTCCGGCCCATCGCACGCGGAAGGTTTCGCCGCTTCTCGGTCGAGGTATTACCTATCTATAACCCCAGTTTTGAGGGGAATGGGTCTCTATCCGATAGTTCTCCACCGCCCTCTCCACACATCCTTGGGGTTTCCGCAATGGCCGATCCACTGACTCGGTGCTTTGCTTATCTTTGGGGTCCAGTGGCTTCGTTAGCCATCTCAGCAGCTCAGCTTAGGTTCACGCTGGCGCCATGTGATCGTGATCCTGACGAGTTGCCGCTCTGTTTGCCCAACTTGTCTTGAAGTTAGTGATGTAGCATGCGGCGGGGTTCCCAAAGTCAAGATCGCCACACCATTTCGCTCAAGCTGATTGTCGGTTCCAGACAGACAGTCAGTCCTACAGCCCACGAGAAGTGAATTCGAGGACATGAATTTGCGAAATTGGTTAGACGCGCGGCCAGTAACTCTGGAAGCCTGCCATGACATGAGAATTCCAGCGACTTAAAAGTCTGGCGAGACTGTGACCATGCTCGGGCAAGGAACGCTCCATGGCCAGTCAGATGCTACGTGTAGCTGCCTCAGAAGGGTTCCCGGGACTGCGACTGTTCATCTTGTCCAGTATGGGCTTGGAAAAAACCGAGTTTGGTACGATGAACGGTTAGAGGCAGTGTTCGCAGACGTCTTCCGGCCATGCTGCTGGTGCAGATTACGATCGGATGATATCATGATCATAGGATACCATCGTTCTCGCCTGGAAGACGCTTTACACGCTTCTGCTCCCAGTTCTCGAGATCCCTCGTGCCAGCGAGCCTCTGCAATTCCACATTAGTCGTCACGTTCGTAGCCATTACCGTAGACAATCCAGCTTGAAGTCCACTCACGTTGTATTCTTCACGCATATCGACCTTCCGTGCACCCCTTCGAACCCCCAACTCTTCTTCCTTGGTCATCTGTCGGACTTTGCGATCCTGGCGCTCGTAGCGGACGGCGGTGGCGGGAGTGAGAACAAACGACCCGGCGACAATGACCGCCATAAAGGGCAGGCCGAAAGTGAGGAAAGGATGCTTGGCCATGAGGGCACGGTAGCGCATGCCGGCCTTGTTCATCTCGCTCGTCGGGCGGAATTTGTTGCTTTGGAAGGCCATCGTGGGCAGCGTTTCGATTTCGGGAACCGAACACGGCGTGCGACTGTGGGACTCAAGTCTGCGCTGAATATCAACTGGACTAGGTAGAAACCTCAAAAGATGAGCTGTGCAGAGAAGTTGTTGGGCTTGAGCTGTGGTCTTGCAGAGAGGCAGATGCAGCTTGGAAAGTGGCATGATGCAATTCGAACGGCGAAGACCTTTCGATGGAGCCCGAGGTTTTCCTTCCAACGGTGGCACGTGCACTAACATTCTGGGGTGCCACTGACGGACTCGCGACATCGTCAATTTTCAACGCAAGAGCAGCTTATCACCTTTCTGAGAAAATAAAGGAGTCAAATTCGATTGTGGTTATCCATAAAGTATGAAGCATGGAATTTATCGTCATGCTTTCTGATCCCGTAGTAAGATGTATAAGTCCATTAAGAGTGGACAACTCCCTAAGAGCACCTTATCTACGATAAATGGTAGTAAGCATGACGCTTATGGTAATGAATTCCTGGTCATCCTTTTCCTGGTAATCCTTGTAAGATTTTCCTAAGATTCTTCTACATTATCTCGATTGCATTAGCCTTGTAGTGCGTATACGGGACTTTAGAGGATACATGGATATGTAAGGGAGATTAGGCCCCAGCAAACACAGCTAAGAGTAGGTCTTAAGTGCAGAATTAAAGGTTGGCCAAGTCGGCAGAGTGCTGGCATGCTAAGCAACAAGATATTCTCTAAACGCACACAGTAGAAAATATACTGAAGGGTTCTATCAGGTCAGAAGTGAAGAGCACCCAACGCCAGCTTCGCGACAACAAGAGTCCAGAGCCTGAGCCATGGCAATCTTAGAACTCGAAAACTGGTCGGCTAGCGACAAACGGTAGACGAGTGTCGCTTTATCAGCACACAGAAAACTAAATGATCAGACTCTTCCGCTTGCAGTAATGATAGCAATGCTTCTATAAGAAGATCAGGCAGTTGGGTGGAGGAGTTGCTTAAGAACCCTGATATTTAATAATAAAAGGCCTTAGCAAGTCGTTTATCAATACTTGACCACTACACCTGGGATTATAGAGCTGGAATACTAAACCGGGGGTTCGCGGATCAGGAACATGCACTTGTCGTCCATACCAAGACCTGATCAAGGTGCGACACCTCACATCATGACCTGACAAAAGGAACACACTCTGTTCATGTGAAGGTCAACAAGTACAAAGAAGACTAATTGCAAGGGTAATTAACCCAATCATCCTTGGTTCCCTTGCCCTTGCTCAGATTCTGCTTGACCTCTCCTAAACTGCAGACTGGCACATTAATGAAGCCGCCGAGCCTAATGTTCAGCTTGTCATCCTTCATCATCTCAGTCACAGACTTCTCTTTCTGCTGTTGAACGTCCCTCGGGTTGAGCCCGTTCTTGTTCCCGTTTCTCTTAAAGGTGTTTTGAGCACTATACATCAGCAAGGCACACAGCCAGGCCCCCTGGTCAGTAAAACAAGGACAATACAGTTGCACAGAAACCTTTTTTTTTGTTGGGGGAGGGGGGGGGGGGGGGGGGGGGGGAGAACGTACCCGATAACCACATCTTTGAACGTGATGTCTCCCCAGTCGTTACCGTCCTTATTTCGGAGGTCGTCCGTTCCCTCGAGAATGTTGAAGGTCCATTTATAAACTGGCGGGCATTGGTCGCCTCCCGGGACAGGCTGACCGCAGAGTTGCTGAGAGCTCGGCACGGACGCAAGGACGAAGCCGTCTCCGTCGACGCATTCGAATGCGCCTCCGATCCTTCCCATCATGAACTCGTCCCCTGCAGTGTCTAAAGCCTCATCGCAGTTCCCATCAAGCTTGACGAGGACGGGGTTCTGCCCGTCTGCTCTCCAGATACCTGGTAT
The DNA here is from genome assembly GCA_008271525.1 of Sarocladium brachiariae. Taxonomy (NCBI): domain Eukaryota; kingdom Fungi; phylum Ascomycota; class Sordariomycetes; order Hypocreales; family Sarocladiaceae; genus Sarocladium; species Sarocladium brachiariae. Next base: position 692,226 of record RQPE01000002.1, read on the forward strand.
GGCCACAGCATAGAATGCGCGCTCGATGTCATGAACACGCTTCGCGTTCTCAGATTCACCGTCATCGCTGTCCTGGCCAACAGGATCATCCAGCATCTTCCCGCCCTCAATCATTTCCCGCATCTGCTTGATGCTAGCGTTGTTTCCGTCGAATACCTTGACGGCCAGTTTGTCCGTCATGACTTTCCAAACCTCGATCGTCTGGTTCATGAAGACGTTGTGAGCAATCTCCTCCCGTTCAGTTAAAGCAGACCTGAAAATTGAACAACTTTGGTTAGTGTCTGTGAGGCTCGGGTAGAAAAACGACAACAAATGACAGAATTCATCCTGGATCAGGCCGTGCTGCATAGCGCAGTGCTTGTGACTGGCAACTTACTTTAGGGCCTCCGTGGCAGCTCCGTATCCCATCTCAACGAGTCCACCTACCACTGTCTCGAGTGAATCAAGGTGGTTCTTGAACCACGATGACTGCCAGAAAGCTGATCCGTTGTTAGAATCCCGACCAGGTCAATCGTCGTGTAAACAAGGATTGGCAACGTACTGGCTCCCAGGAATCTACCCATGCCCATGCCCATGGGGATTGCCAGCAGGTCAAACATCAGGTCGAGCCCTAAAGCACCTTCTTCCTCCCGGGGGGCGAAGGTACCGACGAATGTGTCCTTGCGGCTCTCAAGATTGCTGGATGCTTGATTAAGCTGGGCCATAAAGTTCTTAAATCTCTACACAGACACCGTTCGTCAGTAGTCGAAACCAGCCGTGCTTTCTCTGCAGGATGCTCTTGATAGCAAGACAATGGACGTTTCGGCGGGGAAAACAAGGCTCACTCACCTTATTAACCATAGCAATTGAGTTCCAAACAATATGGCCCGCCGCTCCAGTCTTCTTTTTACCAGTCAGCGGAGGTTGACAAACTTCAGTGTCGCAAAAGTCGACTTCAAACATTCTCCCGCATTCCTATATGCCGGTGACGTCTCGTCAGTATGAACTCTGATCAGGCCCCGGTGCAAGGCGATTTTGACTGACCTGCTGCTTAACTATCCCAAGAACCCTTCCTATCGTCGTGTCGAATCTAGCCTTGTGTTTTTCGTCACTGACGTGGCTCTTGTAACACCCTTTCCACACATTGAGGGCATCTTCCCAGGCAGACTGGCAGTCAAGCTCTTTCCATTGGTACGACATGGGCTCTCCAGCGATATCATGGGCCTCACTGCATGACTTGGTGACCCAAAAGCCGGTTCGTTTGGTTTCGTCGCATGTGCCGCTGCCGCTGCTCTTACCGTTCTCGATGTACTGGGCCCAGTTGAGACCCAGCCTCGCGGCATCATCGGGGACAGGCATGTGCTTGTCGAGATCCACAGCCCAATCAGTGGTGCCTCCCAGGTTGAAGGTCTTGTAGTAATCTCGACGAGCCTGCTTCAGCTCATCCGTCATGAAGGACACCCACAGGTCACCATCTGTCATGACGTCCGAGTTGCTGGTGCGTTCCCTGCGAACCCATCCGCCAATGTCCTTGATTTCGGCATTGCTGATGTATCCTGCTGTGTCCGTGCATTTACCCTTCCTCGCCAGCGGAGTGACGTTGTCGCCTAGGAAGAAGCAGTTTGGACCAGCACACGAGGGATTGGCCATCTTGAAGCTCCGTCCATAGCTCGTGACTCCTACAATCACCTTGCCCGAGGGAACTCCAGCCTTGGTTATCATGGAAAGGGCATTCATAGTCTCCGTCTGGTTCACATGACTTCGCAAGCAGTTACCGCTCGGGCAACCTGGGCTGGACCATTTATTACCAGCGTCCCACTGGCCGTGGAGGTCATATGTCATGTAGATAACATAATCCAGCAGAGGTGCCATGTCTTCGATGGGAAACTGCTTCAAGTACCAGAACGAGGCTGGCGCAGCAATCGAGAGGGTCTTACCGGAAGGCAGCTTCTTCCTCAACAATTTGAGAAGCTCCAGATAGCCTTGTGACTCTGAAGGATCTCCTGCAGGAATCCCTGGCAGGTCAGGTGCCTAAGGTAAGTAGTTAGTTTCCTTGATCAGTACAAGAAGACCCAGAAACTTCAGAGCGGAGGTATCGTCGTGCGAGAACAGGTGCGAGAGAAGAGAAGAGCAACTCACAGCAGGGTACTCCCAGTCCAGATCGAGGCCGTCTAGGTCGTGCTTCTTGACGTATTCGACGAGGTTATTGGCAAGTTTCTCTCGGTTCTGGCTCTTGACGCCATCCCTGAAGACCGAGTAGTTTGGAGCCTCGGCAGAGAACACCCACCCTCCGAACGAGATGATGCGTTTGATGCCCTTTGAACTCAGCTTCTTGAACTGGTTGAACTGGAACTCCGCCAGGTCATCCTCGTGGTAGATGCTGAAGTCAGGAGCGGGCTTGATCATGCCGAATGCGAAGTGGGCGTGGGTGTAAGAAGAGTCGATCTGTGTGGCGTCCATGTGCAAGCACTTCCTCCCCAGGTTGAAGCCCTCGAAGTACCCGAGCTTTATGTACTGGCTCGGAGCGCTCCCCTTCTTCACACTCATGCCGCAGTTCGAGATGCATCCGTAGGTACCTTCCTTTGCTGTTCCGGGGGCACCAGTACTGGTATCAACACAGAAGTCCGCGGTCGTGCCACACTGCCCCCACTGAGTGTAGAATATCAGCATCTACTCTTGTAAGAACAAGACACTAGGATCATGAACCTACAATATTGCAGCATGTGTTCAACGGGCAGGGGTTCATCTTGGCCCAGTCGGTAGAACTCGAACCACTCGGCTTCTTGGATCCAGGCTTTTGCGGTCCGCAGACGGCGTTTGCGATTGACGCTGGAAATGGTGCAACACCGTCGCTTAGACAGATCAAATTACCAGGCCAGAAGCCATAGTCGCAGCCGTTCCATCCTATGGCGAGCAAGCGCGGATTGTCAGTAATGTCGAACAGCAGCATGGTTGCCTCATTGGACTCACCCCATGTCTTCTTGTTGTTGAACTTCTTCAGCTCATCCACTGTCAAGCCGTAAGCCTCGGCGACTTTGTGGCACCAGTCATCGGTCTTGATCTTGTATGAGAAGCATGACCCATCAGAGTTCTTCTTCGGCTTATCCACTGCACGTGAGCTCAAGTACTGTCTAGAGGCCAGGGCGGTAGAGTTGACAGCGACCTGTCTCTCACTATCCGCGCCGGGAGCGTTGACAACGGTGATGGTGGCACTTTTTAGCTTCTTAACCTCACCATGTGATGAAGTGTCCACGCACGTGCCGTTGGACCACTGAGCAACAGCCTTGTGCACTGTGCTCAAGTCTGGAGTTGAAGCAGCGATGATGCCAAAAGACCCGGCACCAGGAGTCTTGTTGCCGCAGACTTGCACAAGGGCCGATGTTCCATCAGCAATGCCCAGTCGAAGGACGTCAACAAGTGGTTCGAAAAGATCTTTGGCCGTGCTCTGCTCCACGAGATCGGCTCCGACGTAGAGGCCGACGGTTGTGTCGGACACCATGGCGAAAAGAACAGTTGCTTCGGAAACATTGTAGTTGTTTCTGTTTTCAAGATAGCTTCTTAGGTTCTCAACGCTCTGCAGCGCAAGCTTGCCGCCAATCTCGCTCGGCGTTGATGCAGCAGTGTAGGCAAGCTCAGGGATGACCGTCTCTGTCTTTGTATCGAGAACCTGAGCTTCAGGCGAGGCAAGAGTCGTGTGGCGAAAGTCATTCCCCCACACGTTGCAGGCACGAACATGCTGGTTCGCGGTGACAGGAAGATGAATAGACAGATCCAGGATGAGAGGCCTCTGGCAAACCTGAAGCTGGTCGACATGGGCCACCACTGTCCAGTTGGAAGGGTCTGGGCCAGCGACGAAGCATGCTTCTGGGCAGAGGTCTCTAACATCCGAAAGAGCCAATGTGCTCCCGAGGAGGACAGCACCAGCAAGTCCCAAGTGAGGAAGCCGCCAGAGCTTCCCAGCCATCATGTATTCAAAAGAGAAAACGTGATGTTCAATGTGAAAGAAGGGACGGAAAGCCAGAGAGACTCCCAGAGACAGTCGAGGTGAGTAAGGCTCAGAGACTGAGCATGAGAATGAACAATGCTGGCATGAGAGAGTCTCTCCTGTCATGTATAAGTCTTTACTGAATCGTCTACTTTATATGCACAAGAGTCAAGTAGTATGCAGTGCAGTGCTGCTTAGAGTCAAGTCGGGACTGGGCCGTTCGCGTGTGCCTCACAGCCTCGAGAGGGAATCCTTCTGCAACCTCCCAGCTCACAAGGCAATCAACGGAAATTACAATTCAAGAAACGCTTGATGCATTTCAGCTGATGGCTCGTACCGGATGTTTCGTTCCCGTTCCCTCTGCCCTCCTATTGTCTGACCGCGAACTGTGCCTCATTCAAACTTGCGTGTCTTCGTGATCCGTAATGAGAACCAAGGTGGTAATGGTAGTGGGCCAACCTACCATGAAGACCACTGCACTTATGACCTCGACATTTTGACTGTTGGTCGAGTGCAGTTGGTCAAGCCTAGACTGGCAGTCACCGAGGCATGGATTACAAGGGTATCTTGTCTAGGTAGTAATACAAGGTTGCTCATATAGATATACAAGGTACCTTATGTCAAGCTCGTGAAGAGGGGCGGGAAGCAACAGTAACGGCAAGGCATCCTATTCGATGGCAAAATGTGAGTGAAATTGGCCCATAGTGATGGGAGAAATCCTAGAAGCGAGCAGTGATGGGTTACTGGAGACTAAAAATAAAATAAAACGTAAAAATAAAGGAATTGATTCTCGATCCTCTATTCCACTCTCCTCCGCGGTTCGTTGGGAACTCCTCGACACCCACAGCACACGCCGATACAATACCATGTACCAGCAGCACCCAGTCCGCTCACGCTCAGCCCAATGTTCACACTGCAAGCCGTCATTGTAGGCCTCGTCGCCTTGGCCACATTCCCTCCCGCTTCACACGGCTTCGAGGCGCACCCGCTTCAATTCGATCTGGTCTTCCCCAGGAACGAGACCTACGCGCCGACGCAATGGTTCCCCATCATCTTCGCCGTCCAAGGCCTGCAGGAATGGAGCTCGCAGATGCCCTTTGCCCTGAGTGTCGACATCAAGACCGGGACCCTGGACGACGAGGGATTCGGTGGTCCGGACGAGAGACGTGCCGACATGGGCTATGAGATGGTGCAAGACCGTCTCAAGGAGCTGGCGCCCGGGCAGTTCTTCTTCCACGTCCCGACTGTGAACCTGACCAACGGCACCGCGGGAGACTTCATTGTGGACTGGAGAGTGAGGATCAAGAACGGCTGCGAACTCTCCAACGCCACCGGTTTCCTACCACAGGGCAGCGGTCTGGGCGACGGCTGGGAGTATTATTTCGACTACTACTACAAGTCTCATAAAAGCGTCTTTCGCACCGCGACCGACGCTCCTCTTCCCGACATTGCGGCCACTCTCGAGTCCTGCGATCAGCTCGACAGGTCAACGTCCTCGCCCATCGAGGTCAACAGCTTGAGAGGTGGCATAGATCCATGCCCCAGGATCAAGACCAAGGTGACGGGAACCAAGTGCGGCTACCAATCCGTTGCGCAGGAGTTGGCCTCCAACGTCTCCGACATCATCATGGGCCAGATGGATTGCAAGGAGGGCGATTGGCGCACAATCAAGGCGCCTTGTCCAAAGAGTGCAGCTCTACCCCTGAGGGCATCTGTCGGCCTTGCATGGGCGATGACAATGCTTGCAGCATTATCGATCCTGCAGTTGTACTAGTTGTGATAATATTACTTCCCTTGCCTACTTACTGTACGTTATCGTTATACAATGCACAGATATGCTGTGCCTCTTCTTCTTGGATTGCATGCAATGTTCGCACGAAATAATGCCCTCGCTTGTATGTTGCTACCTAAAAATAAACTGCCCAAATGGTCGAGTCGAACGATTCCAAGCCTGACATCCTCTCAGTAAAAAGGCTGCATGTCCATTCCGATTTCCTTGGGTCGCATCGCGTGAGCAGGGTGCCAATGTTAATTTCCCCGGCAAAAAGGCCGCAACGACAACGGGGAGAAGCGCCAACCAGTGAGGCAATGTACATGTGATATAAGGTTGACGGTAAGCTTAAGGGGTCCATCATCCATAACCTTAGAGTAAATTGGATTCTGGGGGTGGAGTGACGGACCACCTTGTTGGTTGTGGTTATGGGAAAAGCAACCGTGAACGGGATGGAATACCCAGTTCAGACTCAGGATTCTAGGACTCAAGGCAGATGACAAAGCCTGGGCACTTTTGGGTTCGCATTCGTCGAAAGTTGGGCGAAATGTCCATGCACTCACTATCGTTGCTTGGCGAATAAACCAACAACGTTGCATCGTCGGGAAGGCCGTTCATGCAAGAGAAAGGAGAGAAACTGTGCCTCACGCATGTGTACGGCGTATGTGGCATTCGCTGGCCGAGCTTCCGCCTCAAGTGAGCTCATGTTTTCGAGTCGAATCACCATTGTGACAATGAATTACCCTAGTCGCGTGTCTGTGTAGTAGTAGTTGTTGGTTGCTCTCGTATAGCGTAATCTCAAGTCTCGAAGACCGTCCGAGATGATCGTATGCTGAACAGCACATCAGCCGGAGCACCAAGGCCTCTGCTCGCTCTCAGGGACAAATGGATCGGATACAACCATGATCCCTAGTCTGTCACAACTGTCTGTTCTTCTTGTTCTTGTTCTTCTTTTCTTTGAAGGGTTCGTTTATAAAACCACCCACGATCTAATCCCACTCTGCTCGGGGCCTCTCAACCCATCCTCCACATTGCTTTGAAGGGACATCTTCAGGAGAGCGCAAGTATCAACACTCAAGATGGTCAAGCCTCACTTTGCCCGGCTCCTTGTGAGCTTTTCTGTTCTTCTTGGAATCACCGAGACTGCTTCAGCGCAGTCAGATGATGGTGGTGCCTGCATCTATTTAGGCATCGCTCGTGAGGGTGACACATGCGAAGTTTTCGCAGCACGCGGAGGCATCAGCGAAGCCGAGCTCATCCGAATCAACAAAGGAATAACCTGTCCGTCCCTTGTCGCAGGCACACAGTACTGTCTGGAAAGGCTGGAAGAGGAAGAGTCTAGCAGCAGCACTCTCTTCACCACGACCAAGCCTCCTACTAGCACAACCAAGCCGCCGACAAGCACGACAACAAAGCCACCGGCCAAGTGAGTTTCATATACATATACATTATTCTTTTTGTTTCTTACCTGCAAGAATCCTAGGCTGAGATGTTCTACTTCAGCGGCATAACAACACCGTCTCCCGTGTTGCCGAACATTCCAAAAACCTGCAATAAATTCCACTTGATCAAGACCACGACGACCTGCCAAGGCATCGTGGACTACAACAAGATCACACAAGCCAACCTGATCGATTGGAACCCTTCCCTATCACCTACGTGCGACGACGGCCTTCTGCTTGGGTACTACGCTTGCGTAGGAGTCCAAGGCACCACAACCCGTCCACCTACAAGCACGAAGCCGAGCAATGGGGTCACCACGCCCACGCCTAACCAGGACGGCATGGTATCGAACTGCAACAAATTCCACCTTGTCAAGGAGACGACGACCTGCCAGGGCATTCTGGACTACAACGGCATCAGCCTCGCGAACTTCATCAAGTGGAACCCCGCCGTCGGTTCCCAATGCACGAACCTCTGGCGCGGCACGTATGCGTGTGTGGGAGTCATTGGAGGCACTCCCACGACAACATCCAAGCCTGGGAACGGTATCTCGACGCCTACTCCTACGCAGTCAGGCATGGTTTCCAACTGCAATAAGTTCCATCACGTCAGGCCAACGACTACTTGCCAGGGGATCCTGGACTACAACAAGATCACACTGGCCAACTTCTTCAAGTGGAATCCTGCGGTCGGTAAAGACTGCACAGGCTTGTGGGCGAATACCTATGCTTGCGTTGGCGTTGTTGGAGGCACGACGACGACCGGCATCACGACCCCCTTGCCGACGCAGACCGGAATGGTCAAGGGTTGTACCAAGTTCCATAACATCAAGACCACAACAACATGCCAGGGCGTCTTGGATTACAACAAGATCACCCTGGCCCAGTTTGTCAAGTGGAATCCGGCTGTTGGAAGTAACTGCCAGAATCTATGGGCAAACACATATGCGTGTGTGAAGGGGCCTTGAATAGTGGCAGAATCAGATATGCCAAAGAACGAGTTCTTGAAATAGCTCTTTGCAAATCATCTTGAATCCATTTCTGCGACGTTTCTGTCTCAGCTGTCCGTACCTTGCCACACTCTATTTACGATTGGCGTTATGGGATGATATCCCCAACTAAGCCAGGCACAGCTCGTCGTCGACCAAGAGGAAGCTCACGCTGACAAAAGGCAATGCTGCATCCTTTCAAGATTCGGTGTCTGGAACAGACAGAACCAACGACCGCTGGTTTTTATTTTAACGTTCTTGACATCAATATATACCCGCCGCCGCAGTAACATCAAGTAGAGTAGCAAATTCGATCTTTACTCCATAAGTGGTAGCAACTCAGACAGGTAAGATGAAGAACCAAGCTCAGAACAACACGATGCCTGCCTTCAGACATTAGGCCGAAGACCTTCACTCACTGGCGGGGCCCTGAGCTCCCGATCGAATGGCCAATATGGGCGACTTTTTCCCCCGAGCCCACGGAGCTGACGCACGACGTGTTCTCGACAAAGTTATCTTGAGGATTGGACCTTGACGCATATTGCATCCCCCCATCACCATGCCTCTTTATGAGTAGAAGTTGAGTCAAACACTAGAGAATCTTGGAGGATCAACATCGTTTTATCATCACAGAAATCACTTGAGGTCCATTTGTACATCCAGTGTCCCCATTACATAGAACCACGAAGGAAGGATAATCAAAGAGGCTAAGAATAATCCACTCTCAAGAAGCAAAGAAAAGAAAACCCAGCAAACAAAGGCGCTGCATCACCACTAACGCTTCACTGACGCAAGACTACCGCTCTGCAGTTAACAGACCAATGGGAATCTCCGGTGTGTTTCGGCTTCATCGCAATGGCATGCGCTGACAATGCCAACTTAGATCTGAATCAGCCTATCAGCACAATCGTCCCTGGTCTCCAGATTTCAACCGTACCATCAACCCTTCCTCAAGCGCAGTAGCAAGGGAAACGTGCCTACCAGACGAGGTATGGTATAACGTGATTGAAGTGCCTCTTCCGCGGGCGACTGGTATCCTTCCAAAACAACGGCTTGAAATAGTACAGAAACATGCCATAAGAAACACGGCTTTAAACTCAGTTCCGGTCGTCCCACCCCCACTTCAGGTGAATATACAAAGGGAATTTTGGGATTTAAGACCGTTTTGTAAGACGAGCGCCGGATCATGATTGTTTGGGAAAACTCCAACAGCACCGAAGGCTGCCGCTAGACTGCGTGGCAAGGTCCCAAGGGCGTGACACAGCAGCAACTGCAATTTAGCCATATGCATCTCGCTCGTTCATCATTCGCGGCAGGAGACCATTATTGATCCAGCCGAGCGGATTGTGGTTGCCAGCCGTTAATGTATGCCATCAAACCCATGCCGATGAGGACAACGCCCATCATTGATGCATAAGGTAGGCTGGCCTCGAGGTGGGTTTGCGACGTTGGTGCTGACTTTCTCGTATCCACCGCTGTTATTGTGTCGGCACGCGAAAGGGTGGCATCCTCTGCTGGGTGGCTTTCAGAAGCCGCACCATTAGATTGGCTGCCCAAGTTCAAGTTTCCCGATGTTCGTTTCACTGGAGGATGGACTTCGTCCGTGCTGTCTGCACCGTCCGCCCGTCCTTCAGCCCTCCCTTTCCGTGAGCGTGATCTGCTCTTCTCGTGGGTGGCTGCTCGGCGCGCCTCTTCGGCCCTCAGCTGAACGACCATTTCCGCAAGCGTCTTACGGTCGTCGTCTCGTTCAGCCTCCGCGATCTCGCATCGCTGCTTCCACTCCGCCAATGAGGTTCGCATCTCCTGCATTTGAACCTCCATTGTATCAATGCGAGCCTGTAATTGCGTGGCGGTTTCTACTGCCGCCTCAGCCCCCAAACTAGGCAGCTCGGTTACCGGCTCCTGGGAAGCAGCAGACTCAGACGTGGCAATCATATCCTGCTCCTCTGGTTCGCCCGACTCCAGAACACCATTCACATTCACAGTGGCGTTCTCCTCCAGGCGCCTGGCGAGATCCTCCGCTAGCTCCCGAGCCTCGCGCTCCTTCTGCAGCATGGTCTCAAGCTCCCGCATGCGCGCTGATTGAGAATCGAAATCACGCTTTGCACTGTTGAGCGCTTCGATAAGCTCCTTGATTTGACTGGAGCTTTCTGGCCGGACTGGAGATGGGTAATGTGATCCAGACTTCGGGCGCTCAGATAATCCTCGCTTGATTGATGCGGCATCAGGCTTTTCGGGCAGTGGCTGCTGTGGCGGTGGTGCAGGAGGCTCGGAGAAACGGGTCTTCGCATCATCTCGGAAAGACATAACATGACCATTAACCATGGGCGAGGGCTTCGGAGGGTCGAGGCTGTCGGACTTATCGAGGTCCTTGATGTCATCCTTCGACAGTAGAGTGTTAATGAAAGCATTGGTTCGGTTCAGGTCCTGGGACTGGAGCTTGGCGCTGCGCATCTCGTTCTGTTACGCAGCATTAGACTATTTCAAACACACATGAGGTTTTCAGAACTCACATTAAGACGCTTAAGAATTTGATCCGTGGCGATTGGGGCGAAGAAATAAGGTCTTGGCTGTTGTTGCATACCGTTGACAACGTTCATGGATCCAGCAGCTAACATCCTGCCATTGCCCATAGATACGTTGCTTCCAGTGCGACCTCTCATTTGACCCGCTCCGCCTGGCATCATCATGGAACCGTTGGCTGGATCGAGATCACCGAAGTTCATATCCATCACGTTGTTGGATGTATTTAGAAATCCAGCGTGCTCGACCTTAGCTGCAACCTTGTGGTGGACCACGGTTTTCTGGTCTTCACTTACGATATCAATGCCGAGTTCAAGGTGGTCTGCAGTCTGTAGCTCATGCGGTTCTGATTCCCGATTTTCCTGGGAGAGCCTTGTCCCGTTGACAAACGTGCCGTTGGAGGATTTGACGTCTCGGATATATACCTTGCCATTACGCTCCGCGAAAATTTCGGCATGCTGGCGAGAAAGCACTTTGCTATCGAAAAAGCCATTGCTTGGCGTGGGTACTGTTTTCTGATTCGTTTGTCTGCCAATCCGGAGGCTATCTGGTGCGAAAGGGACTGAAATCGTTTTCCGTTCGAACGTCCCGTTGAGAGATAGAAGGTAAAGTACAGGTTGCCCTGCGTTCATAGGCTCAGAACCTGGAGGCCGCATCATGCCCTGTGGTGACATTTGCGGTTGGCCGATTCCAGGTTGAAGAGGACTTTGAGGCACAACCATGCCGTTCGGTCGTCCCACGGGAGGCCTAGAGAAGTCTGGCTGTCCTTCCGGCTTCCCTACCTGCCACGAGACCTTTTGTGGCGCCCGATTCCTGGCAGCAGTACCAGCAGACCAGGAACTTAGGTCAGAGGTTGTTGAGATAGACGTGCCATTGGATTGAGCGCCATTTGATGCAACGGTGGTTGTAGACGCGGTTGAAGCGATGGAAGAGGACGAGTTCGACCGTGGAAGAGTTTTACGTGGCACAAACATGCCTCGGGAGTCGTCTGAACTCATAGAGCCGTTTCCGTTAAGCGTACCCCATGCTGGCCGAGATATCTGCGGAAAATTCGGGGGGTTCGCGACTGCATTCATCAGGGAGAGATCAGGAGAAGGAAAGCTCGACGACGATTTGTGGGGATTGGCCTCGTTGTCGAGAAATCGATCGCGCGTGGCTCGTCTGGCGCAGCGGAGTCAGTCCTCCACCGTCTATGCCACGGCCGGCGATGACCGAAAGGGATTTCAGGCAAGTTGATATCTGTATCGCGGTCTATGTTCGAAATATCTCAGCCGATTGCGATGCTTGGAAAAGTATCAGCGTGCTTGCTCCCAGACTCCGTCAGGGTGGTAGGCGGCCCGAGTAGCTAGGTTGCCCTAGCGTCACTGGCCAACAAAGTTCCGTGGGGCGCGCCTCCGAGAACAGCGATAATGAAGAATAGACGTTCAATGATGCACTTGAAGTAACAACACGCGATGGAATGCCGTAGTCGTGGAAATTTGGCTGTAGAGGAGTTGTTGGATGCTGCGTGTCAGGCTCCCTGTCTTGCTAAGCGCTGCTGGTTGGCTTGACGAAATGGCTGGGGCAACATGCGGTCCAGTGCAGCCGGTGCTGCCACAGATGAGAACACGACTGACCGCAATGTATGATATCAACGAAATGAGGTGCGACGAAAGATCAGCTTTGGTACACAATAATTTATTCTTTCTTTCTTTGAAAAGCTATGCGTGTTTGTCCTTGTGACTTCAACAATGAGGCGACTGTCAACTACTCACGTGACCTAGTTGCACAGTTCGAATAGCGTCTATGTGCACTATTATACTGTCCAAGCTGGTCCGTGCACATTCGCATTTATACTTTATCCGCAATCCGTTTACAGCACATTCGAGCAACCCAATTGATGCGGGCCGAAGCTGTCAATCAATACCTGTAGTCTGGAATCGTGAGGACTTAGAACTTCTTTTCTTATGCCACGGCATCGCTTCCTTTGGGCCAACTACTAGCACAACCCGAGCCAACTGCGTGAACGAGTCGTACGAAACGTGCATCTCGAATTATAAACAGCAATACCCTCGATTCCGACGCCATGCCCCCCGTTACAGCGATCCCAGGTGCTGGCCAGCATGGCCCTTCGAACTTCGAAAAATGTACGGAGATGAAGAACTTTCCCTCACAGTATGAGTGCCCGCTGACGATTAGGAACAGGGAAAATGGGTGCAATGATGGGTGGAAGTATGTAAAGCCTGTTCTTTGGAGCTTAGGGATCCTTGCTTACTCCCCATAGCGGTTGGTGTTATCATGGGCTTCATTTTTGGTAAGACCAGCGGTCGCATGTGACCTAGCTGCAAGACTAACCTATGTTAGGAACCGTCAACATCTTCAGATACGGCGCAGGCTCGAATGGTATCATGAGGACCCTTGGGCAGTATATGGCTGGCTCTGGAGCTACCTTTGGGTTTGTGGAATTTGGCCCCCCTCGAGTCCCCGTGAACACCATGAACTGACGTGGCACAGCTTCTTCATGTCCATCGGCAGCATAATCCGTTCAGATGCGCCAGAGGAGTACCGGGAATTATATCGAAAAGCTCAGCGTCGTCCTATTATTCTGCAAGCGCACCCAGCCTGGAAGAGAGATTCTTAATACCAGTCGCAACCAATGCGGTCAGCATATTCGCTCGATTCCCCCCTTGTATCAAGACCGAACTCTATACGGCCATCATCATATGGAATCTGTACGATTATAGATGTGTATCTTACCTGCATTCTGACGCGGTGATCAAATCAAGATATTTGGGTATCGGATTGCCCTGTACCACCAATATCCTGTAGTCAATCTCCGCTTTACCAAACTGCCGAACCCTTCTCCGACATTGTCCTGTGGCGCCAGACTTACATACTGCTCGCGTGAAGCCTTCGCTGGCGAGTGACCGTTATCGCTATGCACGGCACAGTTGCTGTGATGTGAAGCTGCAGCTGCAGCTACTAACCTCAGTCAGACTCGGTATTGGGTATGGGTCAGCTTTTCAACAAATCAAGCAGAGAAACGTGCACCACAGCAGCCAGCAATGCGACAACGCTGCACATCGTCGGCTTTCCTGAACGGCCATCTCAGCCCCTGCAGTGAGACCTGAGATGGGCATAGACTTGCTGATCTGTAAGTGGCCAATGACTGCTGTGAGGCTGAGTATAGCCACCAACGCCATCGCTGGACCTGTTTCACATGATTGGACCCTCATCTGCCTCACCCGCGTTCTCAACGGCTTTGTTGGCTAAGAGGCGCCCTAACGCATAGCGGCATTTTCCTACACGAGTCGACAGTATTACACCGCTACATAGCTGAAATTTCCTTCTTTGACAGGATCGTGTGTGCCACATTTAGCTTCCTGTGACCAGATACATCCCGATAACATCCTCGTGCTATTGTTGCATCGCACAAGCCCGCCAACCTGGCGATGATCAGCTTTTGACCAAAGTAGCCTTCGACAACCGCACAACATGCCTGCCACGCCTACTCTAATATGACAATACTTCCTACAAGGGTGATAATATGCCTCGACCGGATGTTCCATAGTCGTATACGGCCGTTGATCACCAATCATGCAGTGATGCTGAAATTCAGCGTTACTGTGTTACCGAGTAGAGCCAGGACGTTAGGGCTGATATTCGACGAAGTTGGGCCGCATCTTACTGTCGGAAAGGCATCATCTTCCCTCTGACATGACACCCATACATGCTTAGGGAATCGAGCTCTGCCGACGGGGACAGGGGCATGAGCATCTGCCTTAGCCTCCGAAGTCCTTCCGGACTTTCTAGTCGGAGCGACGTCTTACACACACATTCGGGGGGATGTGCCTCGTATCGCTTAGGCTATGATCAAACAAAACCAGTGGCAGTCTTTCTTTCATGATTTCTTTTACGCAAGATCGAAGACTGGCTGTCTAGACTTATCCAATCCGGAGCTCATGGCTTGCATTCTGCCCTGCATCCATACATGGTCATTGCCATTAATTCTGAGCTGAACATCCCATGCCAACTTACAGCTCAGTCGTGGCTTGCCCGTGGCGTCGCTTTTGCCGCTCGTGCAGAAGCGCCCTGTACGTTTGATGACTGTCTGCGCTGTAAACAAAGGGGGTCGAAGATGTTCTGTAAAGCGAGAGTGCGAGTGCGTTATTGTTTGGGATCAAGGATGTACCTGCTTGGCTTGAGCAGGCGTGCGAGTATAAAGGCCAGCTTGGGAGACACTTCAGCCGAAAGGGCCTACAGATATCCAAGAGCATATCCTGATAGCTGGCTCTGAAGAAGATTGATCTTTCACTCCTGCATAATCTTCCTCATCAAAATGACCTCGGGGCCCAGTAAGAGAGGCCTGTTGAGGTCAAAGCTCTCTCAGACCAGGACGAATGGGTAGGTCTCCAACACGTCTCTTCATCCTGATTCACTGACAAGCTACAGGAAGTCTCTATGGGGCACCCTTCTGGCCCCGTTGCTTCCTCAATTCCTAACTAACAACCCTATGCCAAACGGTTTCCCTTGGAGGTGAGCTGAATGTGATTCTATTTCCTCAATGCATCGACTGAAATGTGTTAGTAAGCTGGACTGGCATACAAACTTCTATCAAACACATCCAAATACTGGTATGTCCACCGCCTTCGCCTTCTCTATCTTTCGAGGTAGAGTTGTGCGGCAATCTCTTCTTCATACTTGCTTTCCAGAGAGGGGTTCGTGTGAGTACTTACAAACTCAGGTGTCATTCGGGCTTATGACTTCACTATCAGTCGTGGTGTTATCGCTCCTGACGGCTACGAGCGTGATGTTCTCCTGATAAACGAGCAGTTTCCTGGACCTCTGATTGAGGCCAACTGGGGAGATACTATTCAGGTGACCCTCCGTAACAACATAACCAATCCGCCAGAGGGCACAGCCCTTCACTGGCACGGCATCCTGCAAAAGGACAGACCTTGGCAAGATGGCGTTCCTGC
This sequence comes from Sarocladium brachiariae, assembly GCA_008271525.1. Classification (NCBI taxonomy): domain Eukaryota; kingdom Fungi; phylum Ascomycota; class Sordariomycetes; order Hypocreales; family Sarocladiaceae; genus Sarocladium; species Sarocladium brachiariae. The sequence goes on from RQPE01000002.1 coordinate 707,873, forward strand.
TGTCTCTCAATGCCCTGTTCCTCCTGGAAAGAAGTTCACTTATCAATTTGTTGCTGATCTTTGTGTGTCACTCCCGCAATGATGTACGTTTGTTGGATCTTGTATTGACGACGTGTAACTCAGATGGTTCCTCCTGGTATCACTCCCACTACTCTGCTCAATATGCCGGTGGTCTCTTTGGTCCCATGATCATCTACGGACCTAGCAAGACAAAGTACGACGTCGACGTTGGCCCAATTCGTATGAACCCTGACCCAAACCTTGGATACTGAGCTACAACTAACTGTCCGCCCCAGTATTGTCTGATTGGTATCATTCCCAGTACTTTGACTTGGTGAAGCAAGTTATGACACCAGGTGCGCGTCCACCATTGATCGATAACAACCTGATCAATGGTAAGAACAGTTTCGACTGCTCCCTTCTTCCACCAGAAGACACTGCACGTTGCACACAAGACGCTGGCTTGTCCAAGTTTAAGTTCAAAAAGGGCAAGTCTCACCGACTTCGGCTGATCAACTCCGGTGCGGATGCCCTGCAACGGTTCTCCATCGATGGCCACAAGATGATGGTGATTGCAAATGATTTCGTGCCTGTTGAGCCGTATGAGACCGATGTTGTCACTCTGGGCATTGGTCAACGCACAGATGTCCTCGTTAAGGCGGATCAGAAGCCCGGTGCCTACTGGATGCGCAGTAACATTTCAACACGCTGCAGTCCTACCAAATACCAGCCCAATGCCCTAGCCGTCATCCACTATGAAGGAACAGATGACAAGATCGAACCAACGTCCAAACCCTGGGACCACCCTGATCCCGCAACTTGTGCGAATGATGATCTCAGCAAAACCAAGCCGTTGATGCCCCTCACAGTTCCCCAAGCCGACAAGTCTTACGATATGAATATCGAGCTGTTCACCAACGCTACGGGCCACCTACTGTGGAAACTGGACGGCATACCCTTCCGTGGCAATTTCAATAGTCCGACTCTTCTTTTGAGCAATCTTGGCAACTTGACATTCGATCCGATTTGGAATGTGCACAATACCAAGCAATCGAAGAGTGTCCGTGTTCACATAGTGAACAAGACCCCTATTGCTCATCCGATGCATTTGCATGGTTTCAATATGTATATCCTCGATGAAGGCGTCCATCCTGCTGGCGACGACAAATGGGATGGCAAGATTATTAATCCACAGAATCCTCAGCGCCGCGACGTTCAGATGCTTCGTCCCAATGGCTACATCGTGATGCAATTTGATGCAGCTGGAAATCCGGGAGGTCAGTTCCCAGCCATCCCGCTGCCATTACCTCAAGTCTCCAAAGCTAACCTGAGTCTTCCTTTAGTCTGGCCTTTCCACTGCCATATTGCTTGGCATGTTTCTGCCGGGCTGTTCACACAGTTCCTGACTGAGCCGGGGAAGGTCAGAAAGTTCCGCATTCCAAATACGGTTGCTGAGACCTGTCGGCAATGGGGCACGTACACCAAGACGGTCATCCCAGAGCAGATTGATAGCGGACTTTGAGTTTTTGCTTAATTACCTAGTAGTGCTCGATAGTGCGATTCCTCTTCCCTTCAATGAAATACGTTACTCCCGTTGAACACGACTGACCCGTTCTACTCATGTGTCTTTCACTAGCTGAGGTCGCTCAGCCAAGAGTCGAAGGTGAAGAGGATGAGCACCAACAAGTGGATCATGAGCGCTGAGACTTTAAAGTATAATAGCACACGGCCTTGTTACATACTTTTCTCATGAAGCTTCATAACTACGAGCTGCCATTGCGTTGTAGTTCGTGGGAGACATTGCAAACTAACTAGGTAATTACGTACTTGAGTCAGAAGAATTGGGCGGGCTGGTTGTGTTGTTGGCGGCCTTCCCAGCCTCGGAAGACGACTTCGTCAGCTTATCAATGTGATCCTGCCCGGAGTCTTCTCCCTTGTTCGCTAGGCTCTCTTCTTCCTTCTGCTTCACCAGACTCGGTAGATCTTCCGCTGACTTTAACCCGGACTCATGCTTCATCAGAGGACTACTGCCGTCCACTCCTCCATCACTTCTGACGTCCTGGTTCTTCTTCTCTGCATGCTCCTCAAAATTGAGGGTTTCTTCCACCTCCTTTACCAATCTGTCGACCTCATCCTCAACAGCACCCTCGCGTTCCTGCTTGCTCTTCATCTGCCTTTCAGCTTCCTTATCCCCGACCACACTGCGCCAATGTTTATCCAACTCCTTTTCCCAACCCAGCTTTTGCGCCAACTCTCTGATCCCATCGTCACATGCTCCAAGATGTAGGACATCATCTGTCCGGGTGCCGATTTTCCCTACTCGTTCCATATTGAAGAGCACACGAGGTCGCCCCGGGGATGCCATCTCAGGTAGTCCCGCGAATGGATACACTGTAAGGCTTGTGCCGATAATAAGGACTAGGTCTGCGAGGCCGGTCACTGCGGCGTAGTTGTCAAAGCGCTTGGGCAGCGGCTCGCCGAAAAAAACGATATCTGGCTTGACAAGTCCTCCGCAGCCATCCTCCATGCATCTAGGAACCTTGCGTTCAAAGACATGGTCCTTCATCAGATCGTCTGGGAATGCTGTCTTGCAGTCGATACATCGTTGCCAGGCAAAGCTTCCGTGTGCCTCTACGATCCTCTCTTCTGGCACGCCTGCTCTCCTCTCTAGGCAGTCGATATTTTGCGTGAAAAGCATCTCCAATAAGCCCTTCTTTGCAAGGAGTGATATGAATGCATGAGAGATGGTCGGGTGGAATTTGCCGGGGTATAGCTCGTTGGCGAGGATATAGAAAGGATCGGGATTTTCGCGGAAGTAAGAGATATCAAAGACAGCTTCGGCATGTGGTAGATTCAGACGGGCGAGGTTATTATAAAGTCCAGTCTTTGGTGAGCGGAAGTCAGGGACTGCGAAGCACATATTAGACCAAGCAGATATGAGGAGGTTCTAGACGTAACATACTTCCCGCAGCGGTTGAGATGCCCGCGCCTGTCAGTACGACTATACGTTTGGCCTTGCCGGCCTTGATGTGCTCCGCCACAGCATCGAGACTGCGTGATCTTAAGTTGCGTGGTGGAACAGAAGGGTCGATGAGGGTGGACTCTTCTTGGCCCATCTTGCGCCGACCTCCAGGGATTCCACGGGCAGGATTACGCTGCGGGCGAGAGCCCTTGTCGTGTTTGTCGCGACGTCGACGGCCTATGATTGCGGTTGGACCGAAGCCTACTTAGGTAAGAGAATGGTTGCAATCAAAATTCGGGCAACTTCAAGCTGGATATGATTCTGGTACGTGTAAATGTGGGTGGAGGTGGGATGTCAAAGAAGATTTGAGAGGGTGGGGTTTTCGCATTTTGTTGCATCTTGACCAACGCCTGCACCAGCTCTGAAGGGAACTTTTGGTGTGGATGCTGACTTAGCGAGCATTCGCCTTGCTTATCGACTTAGATGACAGCGTCACTACTGTATTGGTCAGGTATTCCAATATGATGGCTCAGAGTTTGTGAGCAAACAGTCGCAAGTCTGGGGCTCTAAAGATGGCCCGGCGAAATAAAAATGATATCGCAGCGAGCATCGGATCCAGAAAACAACCAAAAAAAAGTCCAAGTCCAAGGTTAAAATGATGAATTCATACCACCAATGATGTAAGACTGAAACCCGCAATTCCCTTTCTAAGAACGCAAAAACGCCAATAATCCATCATGTCGTGCCTCTGCCATTTTCCAGGATGTGCGACCTGCCTATGGCTCAATTGTGTCGTGATCGGGCCTGCGCGAACTGTTCCTCCTGCAGTCTTGCGAGCTCTTCCATCGACATTCCACTGTTAGCGAACTTGTCTGCCTTCTTCTCGCGACCCTGTAAGACTGTCAGCATCGAAGCATTCATCGGTCACGCACGAATGGGAGCCACTGACCTTCTGCACCTCCTTGTGCTCAGCAGCTGCCTCAAGTACCATCGGGACGTAATCAGAGAAGCCCAGCTGCTCCAGCGCTTTCGTTATGTGATCACATGCGATCGTCTTCTTAGCCTCCTTCTCAGAGATCTCGTTTGCCTCGGAAGAGATGAGAGTAATGAACTCGACGCAACATTCGATCAATAAATCACGAGCTTCCTTGGCGAACGCGACACCATTCTGTGCTGGAAGAATCTCGGAAACAATCTTCTGTACGGTCGCTGTCAAGGATAGTCAGCACGTGTCCGAGCTTGCGTTGATGACGTGAAGGAGGTACGAACCCTTGGGAAGCGACAGATCATCGTTGCCTATGAAATGGTCAGTCAAATGATGCAACCGTATTGAAAGCGTCGCTGACTGCTCTCAGCACCGTAGTTCCGCCAAAAACGGTCCTGATGTGTAGTCCTGGGCATCATTCAAGGGACTGGCGATGCAGTGAGCGTGTAGCAAGGCTCATCTCAAAGACAGCAAAAGCGTGTCTGATGGGGTATGATATCCTTTTCCACAACTGCATAATCCTGACACACTGTGTCCAGGACACAGACTCTCAGTGAAGAGAAGCTGTTTGCCAAAGCAAATAAGTACTTTCTTTGTTCATGTCGTTCCACCCGCCCTTCCATTGTTGGTGGGAGGTGAAACACAAAACATAGGACAGACAACAAGTAAGGCGGAAAACGATAATAGAGACAGAAAGCACTTATTATAGAGGCGAGAGCAAGGGAGCAACTTACCTCCAAACTCGTGATCAGACATGGCTGCAACTTTGTCGATGGACGCGACGTCTATTGTTCATTCTTGGGTCAAGCAAGGTTGCTGGTAGCCTGTGTTCTTAACGAGAAATTGGGTGGGGTGGCGGGTGTCCTGGCGGCCTGTTCTGGTTAGTCAGCATCATTCCCACAATGGTGATTGCCATTAGTTGCCTCGAGACAATTTTGGTGCCACTCGGACAACGATTATATGTGACACGGAGCGGGAGTTAATTATTAAAAACCATGCTTGTTGTGGACGGTGTGCGATTGCTCAAGGTTGTCCACCAAACAATTGACAAAACGTGTGCTACTGGTTGATGTTTCCTACAGACGCCGCAAGCCGCGTTCCTGGTGGCTTAATGTAACTCATCGGACCAGTGACATAGTAGTGTAGATCAACATCCAGAGCCGGGAAGATCACGTGCACGGGAGGTTGCACATATCAGAAAGGACAATTGAACAATGACCAATAAAATCATCATTCAAGATCGCAATTTCAAAATATCTTGAGCATTGCATACGCTCGTCGTTTTATTTCAAAATGTCTACTGTTGTAGGTGGGTGGTTGGCAGGTAAGCGAGTGCTGAAGCTCCGGCTCCACTAAAATTTGGGAGTACTTATTTGCCGTAACAGAAAAATTGTAACCACGAACTTGAACCTTCAAACCTCCCCAAAGACTCTGAGTCTACATGCCCGTGGAACAGTGGCGCCGTGCCACGACGACGAAATGTGCACTGTCGTGTCATCAACATGAATCTCAATGGTAAGAATCATCACTCCCTCTTCTTCTTCCGACTTTCCACATGATGAGATCGTTGTCGCCCCAGGCTAAGGAGGTCCGACAAGCCTCGTTGCTGAAAGACACAGTCTTTGCCAAATAGACATTCTCTGATACCTCACTTTACTTCATACTACGGTGGCCGATCCTACTCTTGACTGCAGTCGGCTAACGCTTCAACAGGATCTCTACCATTAGCATCCCAGCGCCACTTGGACGTAAGTCGACATCGCGTCTCGGTCAATCCTCGACGGCGAGACTGGCAATGATGCCAAAGCTATAGCACTATCAAATACCGATCATACATGACGGATAAATATCTTATAGCCTGAGCACATTGTCTCGCTGCTGGACGCGTCGTCTGATTTCCCAGATGGAGACTGACAGATGCCAAGCCTACAGTGCGACTCTACATGCTTGATGTCAAAGTCATCAGTCAAAGGTAGTCCAGCCTTTTCCTTACTATTATATTTCGTGTTCCTTTTCAGATGCTATGATGAAGAAACTACATTCCATGCTAATACCGAACGCACAAATGTGGAGCAACGTATGAGCTTTTCATCTTTCGACTGACTGCATCTTCGATTATATTCTTCCTCATGCCTTATTCCTATTTGAATCGATGGCTAATACCTTGTTAAAGACTTCTAGGTCCCAGGCTCGAGCCTCTACGATTGGTACTTCGCTAATTCCGGGCCATTCCAACTGCAATGGGTCAGCCCTGCTCCGTGATTAACCAAGTTCTGAAGTAACTTACGAGAGGAACTTGCCGCTCAGCTCATGTAGAGGATCCGCCACGAACTTGGCAAGAACATTGCCGGGCTGAGAGGGCTTGAGCAAACCTCCCTGCTCGTGCACATCTTGGAATGACTGATATTGGGCCTTATCCATCGTTGCCTTACCCTTGGCTCGGATAAGAGCCTGCATGTCTGTATCGACCCGTCCAGGCTGGATCGATACACTTGTAATGTCCGGGTTCTCGCAAGCGAAATGTTCAGAAATGGACTTGACGGCCGCCTTGGATGAACCATATGCACCCCAGGCGCCGTAGGCTTTGACAGCCGCACCGCTAGACACCCAGACGATGGTGCCCTTGGTCTTCTGTAACTCACTTAAACCTGCTTGAGCCTGATCTTCGTTGTCAGCATTCGGTCAGAAGCTGCAGAAATATCTGTACTGACCACTGCGAAGCAGCTAAAAACATTAACATCGTACGCGTGCTTGAGATTCTCAATAGTCTCATCACTCATACGAATGGGCTCGAGAACGCTATGATTAATGACCATCCCATCCAGGCGACCAAAGGCGCTGACGGCAGCCAAAGTGAGACTCCGAGCGAGCTGTCCAAAGACAGGAGTTAGTTAGTAGGTCGTAACTAGCTATTGCCATATCTCCAATCAAATCATCAACCGCACTGGACGCACCTCTGGCTTTGTGATGTCACCAGCAATCACCTCAACCTGACCCGGGTGGGTCTTCTTGAAGGCCTCCAGCGGCTCAGCTGTCCGAGCTGTAATAACGACTTTGTGCGAGAGGTCAAGGAGATGTTGTGTGATAGCAGCGCCGAGGCCTTTGCTTGCGCCTGTGACGATGAACACCTTGGAGGAAGCCATACTTTCTGAATTCTGGGCCGAAAGCGCGGGCTCAACGCTCTTAGGCTCAATTGCGAGTAAAGGGAAGAAGGCAGGGAAGAAGGTAGCTGTTTACACAGTGAGGGGAATCGTAGGCCGGATTTTTTCAAAACAGCTAAGGGCGGTAGGGCAGACATAACTGGGGCCCTTTATATATACTTTCTTCTGAACGTCACCCATCACCAGCCGAGTCTCCGACACCCTAAAAAAAACACGTAATCCCGGCCTGTATGATGCTTGTACAGTTAATGTACCCGATCATAAGCGACGAAAACCTGACCAGGGACATCTCTTTTGGTACCAGATTCCTCACATCTGTTCACCCAACGGTTGCGATATCGGCTGGAGTGGATAAGGTAAGGTAGCTCGGGCCGGAAATTCAGTTCTCTATGCAAGTCTGTGCCGTACACCATACCTCTAGAGGATGGACAAAGGAATCCTACAACGTTCGAACTGAAGCCACTCGGAATGCATGGGGGATCAGCCCGACCAGGGGCCCTGAGACTGTGGAAAACTGCGTCTTGTCGATATCGGACGGGATGCGAGCTTTTGATGACTCGGTTTACGCGGACATGACGCAAAGGATATGGGCCAAGTGAAGACCAGAGTCATGTCAAAAAGTTAGCAATGTGATGTATGTCTTTCCTTTTTCTTTTTGACGTTATTTTAGCAGCCTTGCTCGGAGTCTAGCGATATGTTTCGGTGCCGCCATGCAGCATCCTCCCACCACGATCGTGTTCCATTTCCCTCTTGCTTTTGTTCCCTCCACGGCCTTGGTCAGCACCTCTTCCCACGGCAGATGATTTCCGGTCAAACCTCCGGCTTTTAGATCCTCGGGCATATCCCAGGTCTGCGTAGACGTGTTGTAGACCTCTCCATTGGTTCCGTCCGGGTAGAGCACCAGTGCCGGCCACTCTTTGGCGTCGGCGCCGAGGACGTCCTCCACGGCGGCCTCGAACTCTAGAAGAAGAGGCTCGAGACGATGGACTTTGGTGCAGTTGATGCCGATGCCCCAGGGAAGGGGGCCTGGAACGCTCGAGTCAAGCATGGCCTTGACTGCGCGGGAGACGGGCGTGCCATCTGGGAGCAGCGTTGATGATTGATCCGGGAAGAGGCAGCAGAGCCAGTATGGTACGGCTGACAGGGACGGCGTCGCGCTCAGTGCTTTCCGCATGGCAGTGATTTCATCACCGCGGGGGATTGTCTCCAGAGCAACATAACGCACTCGAGAACCGATATCCTTGGGCGAGCCCAGGACTTGCAGCCTCTCGCGGTGCCACTCATCCAACGCGTCCAGAGAATCATGCGCATCATCATACTTCCCACTGTACTCCTGGCCCGGGATCATGGAAGCACCATACGGGCCTATGCTCAATGCCACAGCCGTCTTGCCTCCACCCTCTTTGGCCGCTTCCTCTGCGACCCTCACGGCGTCCTCCACAAAGGGCGCAACCTCATCCTTGGAATAGCCGTTGGGGCGTTCTTCGGTCTTCGTCTTTGAAAACCCCTCAAAAGAGAACTGGTAAGTCGCTGTGAGGAGCACGTCGACAGGGACGCGAGCGAAGGAGGACTGGCAGGCGAGGATGGTGGAGGGTGAGGTGATGAGCAGAGAGGAGGACCACAGCGGCTGAGAAAGGGAATATTTCACGCCGTGTTCCTGCTCGAGAGTGGTGCCGAGACCACCGTCGAGGATGAGAATCTCCGTCATAGCGGCGTAAGTTATTAGAGGGGGGGGGGGGGGGGGGTGGAATTTCTGATATGAGGAAGAGTGAAAAGGCTTCTGAGTGATCTGGTGGCGGTGTCAAACTAGGATTTGGTTAGGGACCTTGCGTAGTGACCCACGTAGAACAGAACCCGTGTAATAGCACCAATGTCCGTTCTCGGCCGCCATGTTATAAAGTGCAACCCGTTAATGACCTGGTAATTTGAACTGAGTCTGATGGCTCTATGCTGTTGGCTGTGATTTATTCAATTGTGCTTAGACTCAAACCTGTTAACACCTATTGGAAACTTCAAGCAGGATCCGTCCGAAATCGGCGGTTAAAGGACACACCATTCCTGCTTAAACCAAGCAAGCACGTTAAGGTCAAATGAAAGAAAGAAGCACTCCTATTTGCTACCTGACCACCGTTGGACATCATCAGCCAAATTCGGATTGCAAAATCATGGAGTTATCTCACTCTCCTATGGCACTGATGGAAGTATCGGTCACATTGCGTGAGATAGGCAACCTGCATCGGCTTTGCTCTGCATGAGGGTGCTTCTTATCAGACGATCTGGTATAGACCGTTTAATATGGCCGAGGAGTCGCTCTGAGCTTTAGCTAGGTGCCATTACTCATGTACTTAGAATAACGAAGACCGTATTTGAGAATATCACGTTAGGGGACTGTGTTTCACTTGTGGTGAAACATATCTTCAGTTCGACCTTCGCTTGGGTACCGAGAAAAACATTCGAGAACGCTGGCAAAAGGCTACTTGAAGTTTTCAAAGCTCCCAATGAAAACTGCTTACGAAGAATCCCGCAGACAATCATCGACGATTTGTGAAAGGTTTATGATGTTCTCCAGAGAAACTAGGATACTTATATTTGCATCAAACTACATGACGAATTTGAGGTTGACATCTAACCTTTGTATTAGTATCGAATTACATGATACTTGTAGGGGTGCGGACTTACCAAGAGGGTGACTACAGGAAAGCTGAGGCTTTTGACTGTACTTGGACTCCAGGATATCCCGGATGCTGTTCAGAAGCTCAACGTAACTTTGGTCAGGATTCGCCTTGAGAGCAGTAATGAACGCCCACGACATGGCTCCAGTGGCTTTCTGTGCGATCGTTGCATCGGCACTAGGCTGGTCAGCACAAATGGACTGTTGTGGGATGGAAGCATGAACTCACGAAGTCTGATCATCTTTGCTGCCAGACCACATGATGACATCAGCAGGCGAGGTCTTGGTATCGATGGTCTTCTTATACGCATCGTCACCCATGTAGGCCTGCTTAGCAAACCCGAACACCGACTTAGCTACGCCGCCGATATCACCAGAGGCGTATGCAGAAAGCGCGCCGAGGAGGCCTTGTCCTGCTTCCTTGGCGAGATTAGGCTCCTTTAGAATACCCTTCGTAGAGTACACATAGGGCAAATCCATCACCGTGGCAGAGTGACACGAGTCGAAAATGGCCGTGAGACGCACGCCGGCCTGGAGCGGCTTGACAACACGGAAGTGGATCTCATCGTCAACAATATGGCCAGCCTGCTTGTGGTCGACGGGATAGATGACTTCGTCGTATCCATCGTCTTCATCGCCGTCAAGATCCTCTGTCTGACCACCGTGACCTGCTGTCGTCAATGAAATGCTTAGAGGTAATTAGAAAGAAAAACGGCATACCGGAGTAATGCAGGAATAACGCATCGTTGGGCTGGGCGTTGGCTACCAGCCATCCCATTGCCCGAATTATATTTGCCCTTGTCGGTTGTTGGACAGGGTTCTGTTGGTCGTCGGTTAAGATAACCATATCTTCCCTCTTGTATCCATATCTCTCAACAAGGAAGCTCGAAACATTATGAACGTCATTGATACAACCTCGAAGCTCGCCATCCTGGCCGAAATAATTGATACCAATCAATAGTGCCTTGCGTTTGCCCGTGCAGTTAGAGTACTGGAAAGTGTAGCCGCCGGGGGCACCGTGTCCGAACTCCTGGGCTCCTTGAGGCGGAGGCGGGCCACTACGGGCATGGGCAGCGTAGCCAGCTTGGGGAATCGGATATCCGTATGCATCAAGATGTTGCGGTGGTGCACCTGGCGGTGGGCGACCATGTGCAGATTCATAGTGAACAGGTGGGCGAGGACCCGGCGGCGGCGGACCTGGAGGAGGAGCACCGTAGTTGTATTGGTTGTATTGGCCTGGAGGAGGGCCAGGAGGAGGAGCGCCGTAACCCTGCTGGGGAGGGTATTGACCATAGCCAGAGCCCGGAGGAGGCGGGCCCGGAGGAGGGCGGCCGTAGTATTGCTGAGGAGGCGGAGGGCCAGAAGGCGGACGTCCGTAGCCACCACCGTGGTGGTTACCGGAGCCGTTATAGCCCTGGCCTGGATACATTAGAAAGTCGGAGGAGGCTTGGGATCGTTCGCGAATGATTTCACCGGCGGATTCGGCGGAATTGAGAACAGTGACGAATAAACAAGTTCGTGATGGAACTGAGCCGACAGTCGACCTTGAGTGTTCTGCAAGCAACTAGGCTGACTATGGCCTGAGTGGTGCTGTCTGTGTGTTGTTTGCGTGTTGTGTAGAAAGTTGAAAGGCGTTCTTCTGGATATCGCTCCTCAGTGCAGGGTGCATTGGCAAGTTGGCAGGGTCCACGGCAAGGCAGCTTCGACACTACAGCTTGTGCTGCCCTTCCATTGTAAGGCTCCCTTGAGTCCCTTCCCCCGCACAAATCGGACGGACTTTCAGACGGAGTCGCGTCGCGGTGTCACAGGTGATAGCAGGGGCCTGACACAGCCTGAGCTTGGCGGTAATGGGCTATGAGACACTGAGGCTGCCGTTTTGGTGGGGTAGTGACTCCGTTTGAAACGGTACGCGCTTTCTACCTCCCACGCACGGCTACATCATGGACCTGGTGATACCAAAGTCCCAAATGACCGCGTGTTCCTTAATCAGCCATGCGCATGCATCACAGATTCCAGCCGCCTTGAGTCATTTTCATGTCGCACGGGACGACGGGCCACACAGGATGGCAAGTCGGGTATATCCAGTTCTACCTGGGTTGGAGAGGGCACTGCAGTATTATTCTCTCAGAATCAATGGAACATGGGGATGTGGTGCGTTGTACACGCTGGCAGGGAGGGGCATGTTTGCATGGGCTGGTGGAGTGAGGATGGTTTTTTGAGGGCTCCCAAGAACAAAGCCAAGACGAGACCTGAGTGAGGCCATTGGTTCGTACGGTGCGTTTGCGTGCATGAGAGCTCTCGTCGTTTGTGGCTCGTCGTCTGTGTCTGCCAGGTTGTCAATGCTTGGCGATGCGTCCTACTCGATGCTCCAACCCCTCTGAGCCTACTGGCCTCTGAATGAAGTGAAGTAGAAGCAAGAAGAACAGAGAGAAAATTACACGAGTGCCTTGTACTCTCTCACCTTTGTCGCACCTTTCGGATCCCGGAAATATCGAGGGAATGAAACTGGTCTGTATGTTGAAGCAGACGAGTAATAAATAGCCTTAATCGCTAAGTTGAGCTTAGCTTAAGCATGTTGCAGGTTGCAGAATCAAAAGGTGCTCGAGCCTCAGGGGATTGGAACCACTAAACCACTCTAAAATGAACCCTCCTTCCTCGCTGGGCCACAACCTGATCTCAAACATGCAGAGGCTACGGTTTCCTTTTCTCTCGTGCTCATCTGTGAATCATCCAAAGACTGATGACGCAGTCCTCCTTCTGACTGAGGCACCTTTATTTGCCAGAGCCACAGTTACAGCTATGACCCCCAGATGTGATAGAGAGGCTTGGAAGAAGACAGGATGACCGACCGTGTTCGTCACCTCTGGTAACCCAACGCTCCACCACTAACGGCCGTTACCACCGGACCGTCCCGCCCTAATGCAACAATTCCATGTTATGAGGGTGTGGCAGATCAGACAGTCTGAGGCCTCCTCTGTATGAAAAGAAAAATGGTAACTCTTCATGTCTCTTTTTGACAAGGGAGAAATCCGTTTGTCTGGGCTTGATGCTGCCTGCAGATGGGCTGCTTCTCGAAGACCTGGTCAAAAACCTGGATGTAGTTAGCTGAAGGACCCTGGATTTACGGTTTTCCACCCTTGCATGCGCTGGAGTCGCCCTTGACGGTTCATGCTTTCGAGATTCAGAGGTTCAGTTCACCCATGGCCAGGCAAGGCCACATGCAGCCCCTGGCTGGATGTATAAACAGAATATGCACTGCATTGCATCGCATTCCAGTACCTTACCTGCTAGCCTACCAGGTACCTAGGTACTGTTTGGACACCTGTGGTACTGGAACACATATCCAATTCAGGTAGTAACATGATACGTTTGTTCCTCGTGGCTGCTGCTTAACCCCTCCTCCGTCTCAACTCAGTCCTGGCGGCCTCCTTGCTCCCTTCTCGTCGTGCGATTGCTCTCGGTCTCTTTCGGATTCTTTCTCCTACCTGCTTCCGTGTGCATTGTCCCTCATCTATAATTTCTTATCACCTGCCTGCCACCCGCTCCTGGCGTTTTAACTTCCTCTCTCCTCAATTCTCTCGAACAAGACCTCTTCTGGCGTCTCTGCCTCTTCATCTTCTCCGTCTTCCTTGAGACCCCTTCACAAACATACCGTTCTCTGGCTTGTCGCCCTTGGGTCAGCTCTTCTTGTAGAAAGAAAGAACAGTCATCATCGTCTTCATCCGCCATCATGTCTTTCTTCAAGAAAATGACAGCCGAGTTTGAGAACTTGGGCTTTGGCAATAAGAAGGAAGAGGGGCAGCAGCAGCAACAGCAGCAACAGCAGCAATCCAACTACCCACCTCAGGGTCAGTATCAGCAGGAGGCAGGGTACCCTCAGCAGCAACATTCACTCCCTCCTCAAGATCACTCAGGTAGGTTTTAAACAGGCACCCATCCAGATCAGCATGACTTACAGTAAGACAGACAACAGAGCCTACGGTGACACTTCCGCGAGCCAATACCAGTCCGAACCTCCGAACCCGAGCTATCAGCCTCCTTCTGATAAACCCCCGTTGCCTGAAGGCTGGAAGCCTCTATTCGACCAGAATTACCAGCGATGGTACTATCTTGAGATAGCCACTGGCCGCACTCAATGGGAGGTTCCTCAGGCTCAGAATGCTCCCCCACCTCCGCCTCCCGGTGATCGCCCTGGGGAGGATGCCAACCGTGCGTATAGTGATTACAGCAACCATGGCGGTCAGCCTCCTTATGGCGGCCAGGGCTATTCTGGACAGCAGTATGCCCCCCAAGGCGGCTATGGAGGCGCTCCTCCTCATGGACAGCAAGGTTACGGGGGCAACAATCCCTATCCTCAAGGTGGCGAAAAGAAGAGCAGTAGCAAGAGTGGGATGCTCATGGGCGCAGCTGGTGGTCTTGCAGTCGGTGCCCTCGCTGGTGCTGCGATTAGCTCAGCAATGGATGACAGTGATGATGAAGTCCATAATCACTACTACCAGGCTGCTCCCGCCGTCGCGCCAGCCCCTGCACCTGCACCTGGCAGTGATGATGGCTACATCGCGCCACACGAAGAAGACGGTGTCGACCATCCACCAGCCTTCTTACCTCCTACGGATGCTGATGGTGATTCTGTGAGCTCCAGCGACCGGGAGGATGTCCAAGAAGCTCGCGAGGAATATGAAGAGGCACTCGCTGAAGCCGCGGACTCTGATGCGAGCAGTAGTGATATCGAGGAGGCGGAGGAAGCATATGAGGAGTACCAGGAGGAGTATGAGGAGGTGTATGAGGACGACTAAGCTGTCAAAATCGCCCTCAAGGGTGGAATTAGGACATGATGGGGCGGTTATCTCAGTTACTTTGCTGGCTTCTCACCGGTTGAGAATGGATTTCTTCATTTGCACTCCATGAAAGAAGGAGGCTTGAGATTATTAGTCATGATGATAAACCCTTCCAACGTTTTCCCCCATTGACAAAGAGGTGAACACTGGACTGATGCCAGCTGGAGGCTTGCTAATACGAGCCATCATCCCCATTTGGGGTTACTCTTGTCACTTCCTGCTACTTCTTCGATACCACTGATATTCTGCCCAATGTGTACGTAATCGCTCATTCCATGCGCATGTAGTCAATGCGCATCCTGAACGGATGCGCGCTTACACTTCGCGGGATCAGTCTCAGGGAGAAGCATCTAAACCCATGGTCAGTCCCCCCCTGCGTTAGTCAACATCCTTTAGCAATGGTCTCAAAGCTCACCTGCCACATGTCAATGGTAACATAATTTCCTGTATTCTCTCCAGTCGGCCTGGAGAGCACACCCATAGCCATGACATAGTTCAGCCAGTAGTATCTCTCATCGCCGGTCTCGAACTTGCCCCTCAGCAATGTCCTGCCATCAGGCTGCGTCGGTCCGCTCGTCTGGATGTAAATATCCGCCCCATCATCCGTCCGGAGGTTGTATCGGGTGTCCGGGAAGAACACGCCCTTGGTGTCGGTGACACCCCAGTCGGCACCCAAATTGGTGACTGTGCCGGAGAGCCTCGGACCTTTGAAGGTTCCGCCGGTGATGGGAATGACGACGCGGCTGCCGAAGCCCATATCGCCAATGGGCCAGCGCTCGCCGAGAGTGGCATTGACGGTGTAGAGGAATTCGAGAGTCGGATCGCCGAACTGTTGACTGAGTGAGGGTGTGGCGATGGCGAGGAGGCAGCCCAGAATCGATGATTTCATCTTGACTGGATGGACAGAAAAGACAAATGCGCTTATATTATATTTATAGATAATTGGAGTGATGTTTTATGTAGAGAAACTTAAGAAGAGAAACAGAGAGAGAAAGAGAACCTGAACCTCTACGTAGGAGGACTGCCTGGGGATCACATTGCACTTATACGCCCACCCAAAGATGCCGCCCATCCAGAAGGATTCAACAAGGTTCCGGCTCCAGATCTCGGATCTCATTCTCCCAGATCGGCTTGTATGACATAGATAGGGCTCTTTCTCTTCCCCTTTCCCCAAGTTCTCGACTGACCCCACACTCTAACTCTCTCGAGAGAGCCGTCGTCATCCGGGACTTTATCCCAGAGGCTGGTAGGTGGAGAGAGAGAGACCCCCGCACGAAATCCCGCCACCAGCCAGTACTAGTAAAATACACAAATTGGGGGATTCAGGCTTCGGTACATGGTGACGGCAATGGGCGGTGAGGGTACCTTCTCACTCTATGTTTAGTGAGAGATCGATTTGGCTTTTTAGGAGATTTAGCCAGATGTAGTGGCCGTGCGATATAGGGCTTGGGTAATGGGTCGTCCTGTTCTTTGTATCGTGATGACGAGTCTCTAATAGAGAGACGACCAGGGGTAGTGGAAGGTGATGGGCTGCGGCAGACAGGCTCGGCATCTGATATGCATAGACATGAATCAGACTTGGGTTGGGTCAATCTGTGATCGCTTTGAATCGTTGAGAAGGTTCAGATCAGGGCGATTTCTGGCAGATCGGCTTTCTTATGGCAGAGTTACATTGGCCTCCATGCTGGGCATAGCTTTGGGGGGTTCATCACAGTGCATGGCCGCGAAAGCTTAGGTGGTTCATGTATCACAGCATCCTTTGCCATTCATTGCACGCTCTACGAATCATCCGTGACTCGACTGCAGTATAATCCTGAATGGTTTCATGATCTTCTCTGTTGAAAGCACAAGAAAAAAAATGTCTCCCCGTCTGTGGCTTCGCACAACTCGTGGGAGCCCTTTTTCAGTCTGACCAATGGCGACCACGCTCTATCCAAAAGCGGCAATTTATTCCTTAACAACTGTCAGACTGACCAGGCGAACAGCAAACCACACGGAACCATTGATATGACTACGGTTGACAACAAAGTCCGGTAAGAGATTCATGGCTGTTCCAGGTTTGGCCACATATTTCTGTATTCCGCCAATGTCTGCCACGCTATGAACATTTCCAAGTGAGTCAATGTGTGTATCTGTATGTAAGTTGGCCTGAAAGCACCCGTCCTCATCTAGAGCCCTTTGCAGTGAAATATGTACAAGAGAACATTCTGAAATCCGCATCTCGTCTTCCGGACCGCTTACTGCTCAATGGCGGCGGGTTTGATGGAGGAGTGAGCATACTCGACGAGCATCTCAACGTACTCGGGGAACCAAACACCTGCAGCCGGAGCACCGTCCATGCCGCATCGACCATCACTCTCGCCACCAGGCTTGACCCAGACGATGCTATCGACGTGAGTGTTGTTAACGGTTGTGCCGGGCTGGATACCGAACCCTGCGGGAGCGACGTTACACCAATCGCCCCATTCAGAACGAGCACCGTAGGCAGCAACACGGCCCTGGTCGATGATGAAGCGGGAGGGCAGGCCAACCTCCTCGAGATGAGGAGCCAGAGAGTCAGCATAGTGAGACTCGTCCCAGGAGTTGGACCATTCCGTGAAGTTCTCGCGCTGGGTGGCGATGAAGGGGTTGTAGTTGGAGACGTTGGTGACGAAGCCGCGGACCTTGGCCTCAGGGTTCGTCTCCTTGGCGAGCTCAACGACGGTGGAAAGCTCAGCGGCAGCTGAGGAGGCGTCAGCGACTGGTACAGTGTTTTCATCAGCTTTTTCTTGGGGCATGGCACTTACTCAATGGCAGGTTGTCGTCCCAGCCGAGCCAGCCACCGTGGGCGACATCCATGTAGAGGCTCACGTGGTCGAACTGAAGAGCGTTGATGGCGTAGGCAATACCCTCGCGGTACACAGGAGCAGCACGCTGACAGAACTCGACACCCATGTTGGTGACCAGGTTGGCGAGGGAATCCGGTTCCAAGACAAGGGCGAAGGAAACATCGGTGGCGGCAGCCAACTTGGCGGCGTAAGGGTCGATGTATTCGGCCTTGTACCTCTCAAGACCTCCCTCTGTGCTGTCGAGCTCGCCGGCAGACTCACCAGCACTGCAGTCA
The DNA here is from genome assembly GCA_008271525.1 of Sarocladium brachiariae. Classification (NCBI taxonomy): domain Eukaryota; kingdom Fungi; phylum Ascomycota; class Sordariomycetes; order Hypocreales; family Sarocladiaceae; genus Sarocladium; species Sarocladium brachiariae. The sequence goes on from RQPE01000002.1 coordinate 725,593, forward strand.
CGATCGGGAAGGTTGTAGACAACAAGACCGACGATCTGGTCCTCACCGGTGGCCTCCTTCTGGGCACGGGCCGCGGCGATGGCATCGTCAATGTTGCGAAGGGATGCGATGTTGGACACCCAGAAGAAGGTGCCGATGTCTTGGATGGTGCGGACCTTGCCAGCATTGTCCGCGTCGCCGGCAGCGAGGAACTTCTCGTAGGTTGGCTCGAGTTTGGCGCCCCATGCTGGGTTCGCCGTGAGCTTCTTGCCAGCGAAAGGGTTGCCCTCCTGGCGCTGGGCCAGGCGGTGGGAGTTCATGTTGAACCTGGTGGCAGAGACGCCGCCAGCGGCGGCGAGACCAGCCGCTAGAAGAAGACCGGTGCGCATGGTGATGGGAAAAAGAAAGGAAGAAACCCCCTAAATGAACTTTGGCGATGGTGGAATGGAGCTCAGGAGGATGGTAGCACTGAAGGTCGAATGGCCATCTAGGAGGCAGCTTGTCGTCTTTATACAGAATTAGGAGAGGATAGACCCTAGTTGGAGAAAGACTTAGTTAGATATCGCTTTTCATATTGATTCATGCAGGATCGGTCGCGCGAGGATCTCTCATCGTCACGAGAGCTGTCAACCATTGGCAACATTATGCGTGCCAAGTAGCCGTTTCAATCAAGGAGAAACAGGCTCGTCGGCAACAAGGTAAGTTGTTCCGCCGGAAGGCTCTGGCAACTAGTCTATGCATCACAGATAACCCTATTTGGGATCGACAAGTCTTAATGCCAATCTTGAGCTTTCCATGTAGCATTCCGCATTCTGTGGACATACTAGGTGGACCTCGTCGCAATACGTAAAGGGTGACAATGGTGCCAGATGTAGATTAAATGCCGTGCGAATCGTCTCTTGACCCATGGACAACACGTCACACTGTTCTCTTTCATTGTCCCCGGGCCGCACGAATAGAAGGCGGCTTCTGGGGGGGTTCCCCAAGCAGTGTGGCTTGCATGAGGGCTTCAATCAGTGGCAATGATCTGCCGGAGCCAATGCATCAGAACAACGGGAGAAGGGAAACAAAGAGAGCCTTCTTTTATTTAAACTCGCTCGCGCTATGCCTACAGTAGCCAAAGATTCTTGGCTGCCGGGACGGAGGCTGAGTGGTTGTGCCTGTTTCGGATATATTCCCACCCAGACGGATCGTTAAGTGCCGCTTCTTTTCTGGCGGTGGTTCTTCCGGTCCTGGCAGCGACAGTGCTTGACAATGTATTTCACTGGAGAAAAGAAAATGCTTGTTCCTAACAGTGCAATTCTGGCTGCAGTTATCGGTACCATGAACTGTTTACCTTAATTCGTGCTGAACAGTTTGGATGCTGTGGTTTGTGAGAGAATAGACGTGGTTAAGAGAGAGTTTCATGCACCACGAGAATACACGTCAATATGGCTGGCTCCAAAAGATCCTAGGCCGTTACTAAAATCACTCCCCTCTAGATGCTTCAACCTTTTGTGAAAATTAAATGAGGTCGATTTCATTGAAGTGCCAGATCATTGGCCGCGAAGACGAGGTCACTCACTTACCCAATGGCCCGAGATCCTCTTCAATCGGGCTGCTCACCATGGTTCAGATCCAAAGACAGAGATACAAAAGTCAATTCGCTCAAAAATACTGGCTCTTCTGTATATGTTCAAATATCCCATCATCTGATTGGCATTCTCCTCCCTTTCCCCTCTTTTTCCACCGCCCCGAAACTCCGACGTCTAAGAGCCGCCCGCAACCTGGTTCATTGCAACTTACACAGGCACCAGCGATCCGTTAGCTCCGTCATCTACACTGCATGTTTTCGAGCAGGTCCTATGGGCCAAATTATAGGCGATCTCAATCCACTGGATATCTTGTAACGCCTGTTCACCCTCGCGCATCGTGCCAGTCCAGTTTCCAACGGGCCAGCCGCTGCCTGGAACGACTGGCGGTGCCTCTCTTGGCCGTCGGCGAACCAGGTCGTGAGCCCCGGCGTCCAGTCCATGCGGTGGAGGATCCAGTCCGCCGACTTCTCTTGGATCGTCATACTGCTTGCTGATCCGTGAACAAGTGTACCGTTGCCGAACTGTGCAGGCTGGTTCGTGTATCTGATCACATCCGCTGGGTCTCTAGTCAAGATCTTAATGTCGGCTTCTTGGACATCCTTGATGCTCTCTGCGTCCAAGTAAGGTGAGAGAGGGGTACAAGCCTCGGCTGCGCCGCAAGTGCGATAATATATGCGCCTGGAGGCGTGGTTGATCAAGTTCCTGGGTTGGAATGCCGCTGTCGACTAGAAGTTGGAACGACAGGCGGTGCGCATCCGCAGCATTGTGCTATTGGGGTCATCCGTATTCGGGGTGATGTAACAGATTGTTGGATGAGTTGGTCCTCGCAATGACCCATAACCATGATCATGAAGTGAGTTAGATAAAAACACACCGAGAGCCAGTCTCATGAAACCGCTTCAATGAAGATATTGACATGTGGTCTGTTCTGAACCCTCCTACACTAACATGAGTAGTGACAGCACCGTTGGTCTGGTTGGACGTCAGTCTCCAGCAGCCCAGTCTTGCATGAGTTCATCAGGTTTATCATTCTCATAGATGTCAAGAAACATTCTGGGTAATAGGAATGGAGTATAAAAAAGAACCAGTCTGTCGCATGTTCTCTAGACAGGAACATCGTCTTTTCACATCCATGCCATAACCAAGACTCTGAGTGCTTGGCACCAGCGTCCGTAGAAATATATGGCTTAGACTTCCACTGCGTAATCAACACAGACAGATGATTGAAAGGAGCACAGCAAGTAGTCTGGAGAACGTTTGGTCCTTGTGCCTGTGCACCCTACATTCCATGTTCTTGTTGGAAGATCTCGTCTGGGGCCCTTGACAGTTTTAATTTCCTGCCGTCTTCTCCTCATTCGAGCGCACGGTGTAAATATCCTCGTCGTTAAGCTGGTGTCCCGCAGCCTGGCGAGCGGAAATACCTCTTTGGAACTATTCAGGGTTCGTGTGAGCTGCCTGTTCCTTGGTGGCGGCAATGCGCTTGGGGCCACACGTACCATGTAATCGAGCTCGCCGAACGTGCGGTTCTTGGTCTCGAAGAGCCTGAAGTATCCCCAGACCAAAGTCAGAGTGGCCAGACCTGACCAGAAGAATGCCTTTTGCCTGGGCGTCAGCTTCTAATTCTCCGCGCTGAAGTGAATGCAGCTGATCGTACCGTCTTGCCTTTGGCATTCCAGGCACCTGGCGAGATGAGCCTTGGCTGCAGGATGCCTCCGCAGATGATGTTACCGACGTAGTACGTGCTGCGACCGAGCACGACGGTTTGAGTCCGAAGCCTGGTAGATCCGATCTCGGCGACGATCGTGTATACGATGGGACCTACTGTCATGGAATAGGCGCCGAGCCAAACGACGCAGAGAAGCGACTGTGCCCAACCAAGGGGCTTCGTCTGCGATGGAATGGCGAGGAACCCGATGGTCCACAAGATGACCACGAGGGAAGAGAATCCCACCAGCCAGATCGTGCGGCGACCAAACTTGTAAATGTAGAACCATGAGATGACTGTCCCAACAAAGGCGATTCCCGTGCCGCCAAGACTGATACCGTAAGCAGCCTGAGCGCTGAGCCCGACTTGCTGGAAGAAGAAGCTGCCGGAGTAGCACAGGGCACCGCCGTTTGTGATCTGGGACAGGAACAGCATGCATGCGATCTCCGTTCGACGCAAGTTCGTACCGCGGAAGCAATCCCAAAGCTGAACGCCCTTCCTCTCCTCCTCCTCCAGCTTGTTGGTATGGACCATGAGGGCAATGGCATCGTCGTAGTTGATGTTGTGCTCAGGTTCTGAAAGACGCTGGAGAGAGCGCTTGGCTTCCTCAAGCTTGTTCGTGCGCACGAGGAACCAAGGTGATTCGGGTGCAAGATAGGCTGCGATCGCTAGAGGGAGCGGCCAGATCCATTGGATGGCGAACGGGATACGATAGCTCCATTGGGTGGTGTTGTTGACAAAGCCTTGGAAGACGCCTGCGGAGATGAACTGGCCAATGCACCAGCAGAGGTTCACGTATCTGGAATGGACGGAATGGAAAAGTAAGTCAGCGCGTGCATGAAGAAGTAGTTCGCAACACACTGCCCATGAACTCACGCAGTCAGATATCCTCTGATCGCCAAGGGTGTCACCTCAGCGGCATACGACGGTCCTGTAGTCGCAAACACTCCCCACGGGATATTGCACAGGAATTGCCCAACGAGCATGACCTCGATGGACTCGGCGAAGAACACGATGAAGATGAAGGCTGCCAGCCAGAACAACGACAAGATGAGCACCTTACGGTGACCCCATTTGGCAGTGGCCCAGCCGTTCAACAGAGCGCCGATGATGTTGGCTAATGCGCCGAGCGTCTGGATACGGGTCTGCCAATCGGCCGAGATTTGATAGCCGCTCTCTTCGTCCAGCCACTCGCCGTACTTCTCGCGGAAGCTGGGGTAGCCAAAGAATGAACCAATCAGTGTGACATCGTAGCCTTCCATGATGACCGTGGTGGAGATGACTGCGCATGTGTCAGTCCGCTGATTTGCTTTCACCGAAGGTGTTTACATGGAAAAAAGGGGAGATAGGGTGGTTCAATTGCGTACTAATGGACCAGAACGCCGCCCGCTTGTAAGTCTTGAACCCTTCCAATACGCCATAGCTGTGTTCTTCGGCTGTAGCTTCGAGCGCAGCAGTGTTCAGTGCTTTGTCATTGAGGCTGACATCTTGCAGGTGATTCAAGCCAGCGTTGTCTGCGCTCTCAATGTGCAGGTCTCCCTGGCTGCTCGTCGTCTGAGTGTTCGTCATCTCCGAACCCGCTGCTGTAGATGATCTGATTCTCTGGACGTGATAGGAGGGGTGAGATGGGTACGGCACCCTGTCCTTGGGACACAAAGCGATTTATACCGACTGAGGTTCGCACACACTCATCTTCATCCGTGGAAGCGGGGACCGGGGATTACACTACAACGTCTCGTCTAATGGCAGCAGCTTGTGCATTTGCCTTGTCAGGGTTGATCTTCGTGCCTACAATGTTACATCCCGATATCTGCCCAAGTTGCTCTGAAGGGGTTTCGGGGGTACTTAATCCCGGCTCATTGCATGGTGCACAGTAATGGCTATTGGTGTTGAGGGCTGATTCGGGGTTAAAAGGCACGGCAAAGGGCGTGGTGCAGACCCGGACATGAACGATTGGTGGAATCAATGTATGTCCGAACCAACAGCAAGCCTACCTGAGTATCTTGATACTACTAGTCAGTAGGGATCTAGTCGCTGTCGAGTATGTCAAGTGGCGCGATTGAGAAGGTCACCAACGGATAAACAGAGCTGGCTATCTAAGCCAGCATCAACGTCAAACAATGGACGACAGGCCCGTGTTGCCCAAAAAAAAAAGAAGCAGAAATGGAGGGAAATCTCTGGTTTCTGTCGTCGTCTGGAGGTGGGGTTCGAGATGAAGCTTTTCGGTCAATTGAGTGATGTGGTGTTCCAGGTTCGGTTGATGATGGTGGTCTTCAAGGTTGCATTACAGGTTCCTACTCGAGGCGAGCCAATCCTGTCGCGCACGGATAAATTAAACATACAGAGACATGGAGACGTGATATGGGCATACAACCTGGGATGAGCGTCTTCACCATTACTTAAGTACTAAGGTACCAAGTAGTCAACAGGACTTTCGCTTGCTGCACTCGACATCATGGAGGATTCAATCATCAGAAGTCATAACGCCCTGTCGCCTTAAAACACACGGTAAACATCTTCCCAAGAATAGGGTTTGATGCGTGATTGTTGAGTTCATTATAGAAGACTTGCATGTTGCTACGTGATTCACATAGAGCTTGGTCATTAATTACTATCATTGCAAATATATAGACTCTGCTCAATGGACGGGAAGATTGATACGATTCATATTCTCAACGGCATGTTGTCTGTCTCCCAGAGATGTGTGCGCATACAAGTTGATCATGGGCCTGAGCTGTCGTCTTCGTTTCACACATGCCATACCGGATCTTGTTGATCGTTTCTTCACAGCAGGCACTGTGTGCATCACCTTGTCTCCTCCAGATGGGCCATCTTGATTCATTAGGTACCTCTAGAGCCACGCGATTCCGCACGGGGTCAATCTCCAGGTTTCTCAAAAGCCCAACGGTCTATAGAAGTTACAAGGCGAGCGAAAGACGGTTATAGATTATCTTCTCCTAGTGTCAAGTATCCTCAAACCGAAGAGGCTTGAGGGGAGCAGTTCGTGGAAGTGAAAAGGAGTCAAGACGGACCTGGCGTTTCGGTATTGCGATGAAAGTCGGTACACCTGTCTGTGTGTTAACTATGCTACCTTAAATAAGCTTAAAACAAAGAACACACGTGATGATCGGGTACTTCCGGTATCTGAGAGAGTATATCCTAGTTTTCGGCGTCTTGGCTATATGCTGCTACGCTCCTTTTTCGCCGTCTAGCTGATTGCCAGCCAGGGAATTTTCTTGGTGTAGGGTGGGAATCAGCTGATTGATAAGATAATCTAATCAGATCCACTGCGAGCGTCACTATTCCCACTTTTCCAGGAACCTTGGTAGCCGAACGCCATCGCGCATTGGCTGCGCAATGCCGACGCCGTCCGTTTGCCAAGTCCGCTGTCTATGGAAAATCCCTCGCCTGAGTGGGCGGCCCTAATCTGATGGAGAAGGTAAGAAAAGAACAGAAATGTAACTCCATGGCGTCAGGAGGGGGGTTTTGCATGCGATACCGGACAGGAGGGGAGCGAGCTCAGCTTCTGAATCCACGCGTCGACTCCTCATTAAGCTTAAGTATTTGCCTTACCCTCTCTTCCCCGCGTGTCGCTCTACCTTTGACCTTTCCGTAACCTTTCTTCTGCGTTCTACACTTGGAGTCGTTTTGAACGTCTTCTTTCCCCTCCTCCCAGCCTCCCATTCAAACAGTCTCGACAATGGCGGCGAAACAACCTACCCTCAATGAGCTCGCTGCTCAGGTGGCGGAGCTCACCAAGAACTTCACAACGTACCTGGAGAAGCACAACATCACGGAACCCACCCTCGCGGCCGACAGTGTACCGAGCTACAGTGGGCTCGACGGTGAGAGCTTCGTTATGAGGCAGAAGCTGCTGGACACGATCAATGACCTTTCGTACCTCGTCTCGGGGCCGAGTGAGAGTATTTTCAACTACGTGCACAATGTAAGGGCGCAAATGAGGGAGGTTGCTCGGTTTCTGTTTGATATGGCGATGCTGACGCTTCACAGTCCATGCCCGATGTCGCAGCCTTGAACATCATGAACCACTTCGACTTCTGGACCGCTGTTCCTCTCGACGGGACTGCGACCCTCGATGATATCTCGAAACACACCCGTCTCCCTGTCTCCGTCGTCTCGCGTCTGATTGAGCACGGCACCACCCTCCGCCTCTTTGAGTACACCACCCCGGGCAAGACCTCGTCTCCAATCAGGCACACATCCCGCTCAGCCGCGCTCGCTCGTGACAGCGGTCTCCGTTCCCTGGTTTCCAGCATCCTCGACGACGCCGCGGCGCCCATGTGCTTCATGACCCAAGCCCTTGAGAAGTACGCCGTTGGTAGAGAGACGTTGGAGGAGAACATGGAGGAAACGGCCTTCAACCTGATGCACAGCGGGGAGCTGTTCAAGAACGGGTATAAGAACTCGTGGGAGTTCATCGAGGGCGACGGTGAGGGCGAGAGGAAGGGCTGGAGACAGAGGAACTTTACAAACTTCATGAAGTATTTGAAGAACATTTTCTCCTACGAGAAGGTCGTCTCGGATGCCTATGATTGGGCCAACGCAGGCGAAATCAAGGTTGTTGATGTAAGTGGACTTCTCTGCCGATAGCCAGGGCTTTTTCTTTCTCGGAAGATTCTGTAACTGATAAACTTTTTTCATCAACCAGGTTGGAGGGTCCGCCGGCCACGATGCCTTCGTCCTTGCCAGCAAGTTCCCCAATCTGACCATCAACGTTCAGGACCTCCCAGAGGTTGCGCCTGTCTTCAAGTCCGACGTCCCAGACTCGCTCGCGGGCCGCGTGTCCTTCACCTCGCACAGCTTCTTCGAGCCGCAGCCCGTGCAGGCCGACATCTACATGCTCAAGCTCATTCTCCACGACTGGCCCGACAAGGAGTCGGTCCAGATCCTGAAGAACCTGACCCACTCGATGAAGCCTGGCTCCAAGGTCTTGTTCATCGACTATGTCGGGAAACAGGGAGGCGACGAGGGTTCGGCGGATCTGCCGAGGTCCATCACGCAGATGGGCACGTCTACGGATCTTAGGATGATGGCGCTCTTCGCGACGAGAGAGCGTCCCGCAGACGCGTGGCAGGAGTTGTTCAAGAAGGCTGATGAGCGGTATGATGTGGTGAGGGTCGAGGCCAACCCCATGACCTTCTTCGTTATCATCGAGGCTGTTTTCCGAGGTTGATCGAGCCAGCTCACAGCGCACTGTGGAATCTATCATGCAAGCGAATAGCATGTGAATAAAAGTTAAATTTCACGCATTGTACTCCAGAAGCATATTACAGCTCAATTATGAGATGCCACCACTCTCCAGGCCCACATAGACAATGATACTGACATAGCATTATCTCAACCCACCCTGGTCGTCGCCGGATCGAAGTTGAGCTGTGTTGCGAGAGACGGTTCACGATGACGAAGACAACGACCTCACTCAACGAACAAGTCATCAGTTCGCTCATAAGGTGATCAGTGACAAGTATCAATTTGAAAGAGTAAAGGTGATCATGCTAATCTCCCACTAAAGCGGTGACCTAAGTCGTCTTATACGCGCCGACAAAAATCCATTAAAGCATGAAGAAAGGGTATATCTGAGATCTGGAATCGCCTAAGCAACTAGGGACAAGAACACAAAAAGAAAAAGATTGAAGACGAGGGCAGAACAAGGGTATGTGCCAGGTAAGGTGGCAAATCAAGGGGAAGGCTTTTAGAAGAAAGCAAAAAGAAATTGGTCGCGCTCACGACATTTCCTCGCTCAGCCTCACCACCTCCAGTAAACTCTTCATCAGATACTCATCACCAGCGCGACCTTCGAGCACCACAACGCCTTTTCCGATCCCTTTGCCCTCTTCTTCCGCCATGGTTCTTGCTGTCGCCACCAGTCCCATAACACAGCGCAGCAATCCCGCCTGCACATCTCGTAGCGCAGACTCTTGATGGGTGTAAGTGGGAGACGCAAGTTGCGAGCTGCTGCGACTACTTCGACGCCAGGTATATGGTGGCCCGCCTGAGGATCGAGGGGTAGCAGGTCCGTCATTCACGGTGTCCTTTTGGGACAAGCCGAGCAGTGATGCCGCTTTGCGGGGAATGTCGTCGCGGCTCGCTGATGCTTGTGAAGGGCATGCTCTCGCGAGCAGTGGATGCACCGGCACGAGGGCGGAAACATAGTTGTACGCCACAATATGTGCATAAAGAGCATCGCAAATGTAATCTGACGCACCGGCAAAGATGTTCTTCACGGACATCCATGGCTTTGGTGCCTCCGGGGCTGTATCGATCTCGCTGATGTTGTCCTTTGAAGATCGTCCACCAGGCCTGTACGATGACATTTTACGCCAGATTGCCTTGCCTGTATTCAAGCGCGATGGTGAAGATCCCGATGTCGGGGGCCTGCTCATATCATGGAGGTGAGGATGCCGCACTTTCTTGGCATAGGTGCGAATTGTTTCGAGGGTGAGGCTTGTCGTGAGGAGCATGGTCTCTGGGAAGCAAGTGACCGACACGCGAAGCGTCTCGACAATCTCCGGCGGCAAACGCACTGCTCGAGGCCCATCTTCGAATGGTGGTGGAGTGGGGATTGATTGTACGCCGCTGGCGAGGATGTGTTGGACTGTTGGTGGTGGTGATGGCGGTGGCGAAGGGCGGATGTACACATCCTTCCGAGAGGTTTGTGTTGGGTAGGTCGGGATATACATGTCATCATCGTAGTCGTCCATATGATGGGCAACTTGTGGAGATGTGACGGCAACGAGGCTAGCCAGGCTTGACATTCCATCATACTCCATGGGTTCAGGTGTAGGGATTTGCACAACTGGACGTGCCAGCGAGCTGCCTTGGTGTAGAGCCCAGCCTTGATCTCCAAATGTGTTAGCAGAACGATGAAAGTCAACCTGGCTACCGTTCTTCTGAGAAGCTGACTGCAGTTTCGCGCTCGCCGAACGTCCAGAAAGACGTCGCTGGAGAATTGGCGCAGACACATCGATGGCCAGTGATTTAGATCGACGGTGGGTGCTTCTTTTTGCAAGAGAGCCTTGATGCAAGCCACTGGAACCTGTCACTGCAGATAGGCTGTTGTCCGACTCCGGAGGCGTTGGTGGACGAGGTGAAAGGAACCCCGCCTTTTCCTCGGCGGTGTAATCATTGTCCTCCATATCAGAGTCCGCTTCGATCCAACTGTATACTCGGCTCTTGTCACATGGTGGTAGTGAGTCTCGAGGTGAGGGAATGTTGCCCGTAGAGGTGAGTGAGGTTGCTGTGGTCACAATTGACTGCTCTCGCAGAGGGATAGACGGCCCAGCCATAACCCCAGAAGCCTCAGGCTCAGTTTCAGTAAAGGAATCGTTGTCAGTACTATCCTCATGGTACTCGCGCTGGTTGAGAAACGAGACCATGGATTCTCTCTCCTCGATAGGACCAAGGGATGGTATGTGAGGAGATCCACTGTGAAAGCCCGGTGAGGCTGCTCGTCTGTATGGGAACAGTGATGCCCTGAGTCTGCCTTTATCATCTATAAACGACGACGAAAGCGGCACTCCAGCCGTCAGGCTTCTGGACGCAAACATGGCCGAGGACATCTCGAGATCTCTCACGAGTTGTTCTGGGAAACAGGCTTCGCTCTCGACTCCAATCTTTTCCTCACTAGGCGTCCCACTGGTCAAGGATGAGCACGAAGAAGATAGTCGGAGAGGCATTAGGCCCTTCATGCTCGACACGGACCTTCGCCGTGACAAGGTGGCGGGCGGTGAGCCTCCTGGGCTACTTCTTGAGCTGTTCGACCTGGAACGCCCGCGGGTTGTTTCGAAAGCAGGTTGTGTGACTGAGCGTCGAAAGAAGGTGAGGGTTGTGGAATCTGTTCCACGAGACGATGGCCGCATGTAAATAATCGACCTGGGCGTGGAAGCCAGGTCGTGGCAGGCAGATATGTTATTTGGTAGCAGGGTCGGTGTCAAGTACAAGAGATCTGGAGAAGAAATGAGGATCGCCTAGTGATCCAGAAAACTGAGCAGGAGAAAGAAAAGAGTCTGGATCAAGAATGAACAATCCACGAGGTTAACAAGAGAAGATCAACCGCCACTGAGAACTGGACACAAGGGAGAGTAAGTATGTTCCACAAACACTTCGGGACGATCCTTAGGGATAACAGCACTTTGGTTCTGAAACCTACGTTAGGCGAGACGCCAAACCACGAGGGAGGAGGACATCGTAATGCTTGATATGAACAACAGGCAGAGGCGAATTGTACATACTGTGTACAGAATGCTGCTAATAAGAGATCACGCACCATTCGACCTTGGCTCGGCAGCCCCAAAAGCCAACGCCAACGCCACGGCGGGTTGGCAATTCTTAGCGTAAACGCCTCGCATGAGAAACAAGAAAAGGACTAAGACGACCAGAGACCGGATGAAGTGGGCGGGCTGAGGTGGAAGACCTAGGCGAGGGGCTTTACAGTACATACAGTACGGCGGCTGTCTAACATATGCATGCGTCAACTCAGGGTCGGGCCAAGTACGCAACATGTGAAATAAGCAACGAACGGTAAGAGCATACGCGACAGGTTACTTCTGAGGTCGCGACCTCCACCATAACTCCATGTCGCCATAGAGCGTACGTCCCAGGAGCTGCTGTAACAAAGCCCGGAGCACCTTAGAGTGTGACCATCCCTCGCAAAGCACCTTGGGGACCTTGAGCTGTATCGAGTATAGAGGCAAACCGTGAGGAGGCTGATGGATGGCACGGGAGCGGAGTGGAGACGCAGGGAGGCGTGAGCTGCAGGACGTGTGGGAGAGGGATCTGAGAGATGGATGGACGGAAGATGGACGGTGTTTTCGTACGCGGCAATGAAACAATGACGCTGGCAGTCGGATACCTGCGTCCGTCCTTTGGTTCCTGAGATATGAGCCTGTGTTACCACCAAGTTCTCTGCCTCTCAATCATCGTCTCCCAAAACTACCGGGGTTGTTGCCCTGAGCGTTCATGCTGTGCTTGTTTGGCACTGCATTTAATATTGTGGCCGGAACCGAGACCAGAGAAGCAAGAGGCCTTGTTTCCACCTTTTTCGCTGCGGTCTTGGCGCAGCGACCCAACTCTCAACTACTTCGATTGCACCCGTTGCTCCCAAATACACCAAGTGAGAGAACTAGGTGACGGAGGCCAGCGAGGTGGGGAGAGCGATGCAAGGCAAATAACCCAATCCAGGTACGGAGAGGAACTCTTGTTCATCGGTTCAAGGTACAACTGATAGAAAAAAAAGGTGGAGGTGGGTCTCGCTAGCCAAGCTCATGCAGGGAGAGGTGGTCGATCTACTGCGAAGCAATCACTGGCTGGCGCGATGAGACGCGTCTTACCTAGAGACAGTGTGATAGCTCGAGGGTCAATGAGGTGGAGATCCCGGAAGCCGGCTTTGAACGGTTGTAGGGCACGATGTAAGGGATAAGGGAGAGCGACGTGATGAAGTTCAAGAAAGCGAGGGTTTTCCTCGCCTGGAAGGAGGAGTTTGGCGCGAGTAACTCAGTCGACTTTGAAGGGCAGACCAGGGTTACTAACCCTTCCCGCACCAGATCACCAAAGAAGCCATCCTAGGCCAAGCAGCCCACGGCCATCAACATGTATGAATCCACGTGTCTAGATAAACTTCCCGGGAGCTTTGGGAATTATGTTCCTGATCGCTTGGGTCGCTTGCTCAGCTGGAATGAGGATGAAACGGTGACCAAACCTGTGGTGTCTGTTCTGCGTTGAGAGCGATTGCCGCTCTGGAGTCATAATGGAAACATGCATGCATGACTTTGTTATGGCTACCTGATTGGTATCTCATTCTATAAGTACCTTATCTAGAGAAAGGTCTCCGCCAAACAGGCACTAAAGCCAAGATTATTTCAAAAGACAGCTGCTCCTGGGGCCTGTCCACGGTCGACAGGTGAGTGACTGTTGAAGCACCTGAGCAACTGCGTAAACCAGTCACCTCCTCCCTATTTTGAGATTGAATCTGACAGCCGCCACAAGTGGAGGCTGGATCGGGGCCATTGCCAATAGACTGGACTGCAAATAAAAGTCTAAATGCAGAGCAAAATAGCCAAAGCAACAATTCTCAGCAATAACTCTGGATTTGAAGTAAAGAAAAACCGTCAAGGCGAAAATATGATGTCGCAAAGATAACACTCATCAAGCAGACGTGGTGAGGTCGGAATGTACATACCTCATTGATCCTACTGAAGTGCGACTCGAAATGGCTCCACTGAAGCGATGATCACCTACCCCAAATGGCTGGCGCGTGGTAAAGGGTGAGGGCACCTGGATACTGATGTCGATCAACCGCCCTTCGCAAGTGAGGGCCCAACGTATATCGGGGCACGACGAAGAACCTGGCGTTTAACTACGTGGAATCTGGAAAGTGGCAGGACATCTGGACCTCATAGCATTATCACTCATATCTAGGTAACAAGTACCTACGGTACGTGTCCATCCTCAGTCCCAACCAATAAACTAACGAATACCAGTATGCCAACTTGTTTTCTCTCCTGCTTGACTTAGCATTTGCGTCTTGTAATCCGAGAACGCCACATCCCTTGGCTAGCATCCATCATGCATGTTCAACTTTCTCCCTGCACATCACTGGAAAAGTGTAGGATGTGCCAGAATCACTAGTCCCTGAAAAAGCAAATCACATACGTCTGAGCGTGCATCCGACATCCCTAACCTCTTTTCCGAGTCTATCAACGCTGACCACTCAAGTCCCGAAAGGACGTCATGGAGGCGACTGGGCCAACCTTGTCCAACTGAAGTGGTATTCGGATTTGGCTTGCACCTTACAGGATCCAATGATCAGGCTCTTGTCTGACATATCATGCCCTCTACCCCGAGAATCCTTCAATCATATGGCCCCCCTGCAAGACGAAGTTTTTTTTTTTTGTGACAGTGAAACAGGAGCGGGGCCAGGTATGAGCGCCTACGCTGCCCTTTCGCTTCCGACTTCCTTGCACCGGTCAGCTAAATCTGAGTATACAAGTAGTGTGAATAATGCTCCAGCAGGTTGCATATGCATCATAGGCTTTCATCTTCACTGCTGACGTGTTTGTCAGGTGTCATGTCCCGGATGATCACTATACTAGAGCTGGGTGTGTAGTTGCTTCATCGCCATCATGGAATCCGGCCCGGGTACAAGTGGCACAACCCGGCTGGCGTCCCCAAGGGAAATAGCAAGACACCCTCAGTCGCGTTCACTTTGTATTTAATTAGGGGCAGTTGATGCATTGGCGGTTACCTTTGTCTCATTCATGTGTTCTAGCATGAATGGCCCTCCTCGATGAGTACATGGAGTGTTTGTCCAGGCTGCAGCTTCGTGATCGCGATGGCTGCGTTGAATGACTCTTGGCACATTGCGTACACGTATCGCGCACCATTTAGGATCACCATCTAGTCTTGTGACGAGCTGTCCAGAAGTGATATTCTTAAGCCTTGTTGGCGGGATTCGTCCAAGAGTATCCTCCCAAGGCACGCACTTTGTCAGCCTCACTGTAGGATTTCCGAGCTCATTTCTTCCAAGGAGGCCCTTGCTCAATCGATATTGGCCTTCATCAATGTGCTTTTACTCAGGAATGGTTAGCTCATTATGTCGTCAATTCCAATGTCGTCTGGAGAGGGTTTTGTGGTTTCATGGAGACGATTTTGGGACTGTGGACAGCGGGCGGGTTGAGGCCGCATATCATTTGTATTATCTCACCAAATACTTGTCAATGCCTGAAGATAAAGTCAGCTTGGAGGAATTTTTCTTTTAGAAAAAAAAAAAAAAACCAAAATTTCTTGCAGTGATTCGCACTGGTTTTCCATTCCTTGGACTGGACAGCTCCGGCAAGAAGATGAGTGCCCTATACGCAGCTATAACAAAGATAATAGCAGACATTTAGTTGCTATCTGAATTACCATCATCTACGCGAATAGGAAACAAGAATACTATATAAATTATGCTGCTGTGACTTTTTTTCGGTCTTGTTGGTGACGTTCTGCTGGAGACTTTGGATTGGTGCTCTCCATGTTAGCAAGAATGCGCTGAAAGCCACCAATACCACCAACCAGCAAGCGCCTCAAAACTTTTCGGTCTTAGAATTTTGATGAGCCTCACCTCACACGCTGAAGTCCATGCCATCGCAGCCAGAGAACGCACAATAAAAGAGACAGAGACTCCCAAGAAAAGGCCTTGGGTACCGGCTCTTCTGTCTTTTCATTGGCGTTTCCTTGTGACTTTCCACAAGTACCGCGCGCTTCCGCCATGCAGCCCGAACAGTTCTTCACGACTGTCTGTGGCCCGCCTCTGGCAGCCAACACGGCTATCAACAAGGACATCGGCATCTACCATCAGAATCTCCTGCCGTACTCAGTTGCACATGCATACAAGAAGAGCTCTGCGCCGCCTCATTGTCTCGCAGTCAGCGACACCCATGTCTTCACAGCACAGGAGAACAAGGCCCACGTGCATGTGTATTCTCGCGCCAAGGGGAACCAAGAATGCTTCGTCTCGTTTCCAGAAAAGATACGCTGCATCGCCCTGATTGGAAACGTCTTGGTCTTGGGAACGACCGAAGGACGTCTCATCTTGTGGGAGGTATGCACATTCGATTATCGATCGTTAAGAAGAATGGTGAAAGTTAACACTGTGCTCAGGTATTTACGGGCAGACAAATCACCACGCCTGCATGTCACGTCCAAGGCATCTCATGTCTAGCATTTACTCCTTACCATGTACTCTCGGGTTCTGACGATGCCAACGTGAATGTTTGGTCATTAGCCCGGCTGCTTGAGTTTGATACCCACGCCGAACTCGAACCTGAGCAGATTCTCTCAAACCACCGTGGCGCAATCACCAGCCTCGCCGTCAGCCCAAGTACAAACACAGAGACGAACATGTGCGTATCGGCAAGCAAAGACAAAACGTGTATCGTGTGGAACTATCGGTCAGGTCAGGTCCTTCGCACTCTACTCTTCCCCTCAGTGCCAGCATGTATAGTCTTAGAACCCGCAACACGGGCCGTCACAGCTATCACCCAGGCAGGAGATCTATATTGCGTCGAGTTCTTTGGCAGCGAGCCTATCCTGGGCTCGCAAGCTACCGAACAAGCCTCCATTGTGATGCAGGTCAAGTCGCCTATTGGAAATGCCAACGAGGAGGCTGGAGAGGCAAATTGCATCGCCATGAGCTATGACGGCACATGTGTTCTTACCGGACACGCAAAGGGAAAGATCATGCGATGGACGCTGCGAGAGGCCGAGCATCCCACCGAGGTGACAAGCTTGAATGCCTCGGTTACGAATATTGTGTTCACTTCTCGTACCACTGCGAAGGCCACTCCGGTCCAAACGTCTGTGGTCAAGCCGCATACGAACCAACGCAGGTACAATCTTACAACACAGATCAGCTATGCCGACTCAAGGGGATCTCGATTAGCAAAGCTATCAATGGGGGAGGGTTTCTCAGACAGTGTGCTGGAGGAGTCAATAGCTTCCTTCATGAGAGAACAAGGAAGGAAGAACATCACGCTGTCTGGGGAGTCAAATGGAGAGACTGACAGGGTACTTGATGAGGAAATCTTACGTTCCATCATGGCTGACCTGCTCGCCAGATAATACAGCATTCGAATATTTCAGAACTGTGGCATTCAGTCGTTTATGCAAAATATCAGACTATTGTTTAACAGTGGCAAATGCTTGCACCAGGCCAGCCTATACAGCGCCTGCAATCCCATTTCCGGGAAGAAGTATAGAATGCATACGCATCGCACGCTTTCCTGTCTGCGTATGACAGTAATAATCTATGAATAATAATAATGATAGTTCTCGGTAACTATGCGATGCTTCAGCGGATTGTTTGGCACTGTGAAAAGTACATTTGCCGCTTGGGCAACACAGTGCTCACAGTGCGCCGGCGCTTTGGGGGCGGTCAATTGGGGCGACGGTGGTAATTCTCCGCTCCGACGTAGGCCGAGCTCCAACCTAAAAAGTTCCTGGAGGCGTGATCGAGAGAATCATCACCCGCCAACACCAACAGCGCTTCCTCTCTGCCATCGCCATTCGGTTGCTCGATCATGTCCGCTGTAGCAACACTCAGAGGCGATATGCCGCAACAAGTTCGATCATTAGTACGTTGAGATCTCCTGCTCCACGGCGCTTTAGGGAGGCATGCTACGACTTGTCGACTTTGTCATCACCACGTCAAGATTAGTCTGCACACCGTGCCTGGAGCGCTCTCTGCAAGCAACTCGCATCAACTGAAAAGGGATACTGACACTTGGAAATAGTACCGTCAGCTGCTTAGGCAGGGCAGCCAGTTCTCTGCTTACAACTTCCGAGAGTACGCGAAGCGACGGACACGGGACGCATTCCGCGAGAACAAGTCTATCGACGACCCCCGAAAGATCCAGGAGCTGGTGCAGAACGGAATCAAGGAACTCCAGGTCATGAAAGTACAGGCTGCCAGTGTTCATCGAATTTCCCGGAAGCTCCATACTGACAGGTGGCAGAGGCAAACCGTTATCGGCCAATTCTATCAGCTGGATCGCTTGGTCGTCGAGGGGGGCATTTCGGTATTGCACATACCCTGTTCCCCAAAATCTAGTTCAGCAACTAACATATAGTCAGGGAAAGGAGACGGGGAATGAGAGCCACGTTGTGAGGCAGAAGGAGCAAGGGTAAGCTCTCCCTGATATGGGTGATGGGCACGGTGTTGACCAAGATACAGATACGACTGAACCTTCTCCGCTTAATCTTATAACGCAACAAAATGTACTATATTAAAGGTTGATGGATTTGCACGTCTTGGGGACAGCGTGACTCGGAGAGCTGGTTTGATAGGGCTGATCGCTCCACGATGCGGCGGTAGTAAGGAGTCATGAGCTAGTCATGACAACATAGACACAACACGACTTTTTGGGGTTTAATTCTACGAGACATTTCTACAATCATAGGCATCTGAATTAGCACGATCATCTAGCAAGGGAGGCAGTGGCCCAAACAGGCATTGCTCCCAGGTAATGGCCAAGTTGAATCTTGACTGCATGGCAAGACCATTGAGAACGAATCGACTAGGCCTGCTCCTTTTTCCATGATTTCTAACAGAGCCATTTGCGCAGTTGATACTATCATTTGGTAGGCTCCAGGACTTTGTGCCGCCTCTTAATGTCTTTAAGGTTGCTTACGTAAGGATGATTGACGCCGGATGCAGGGGTTGGGGTTGAGGTTGCGAGGCTAGCAAGCCATCGCGAACATCCTAAAGTCAACAGTGTCCCAGTCGGCTCCTTCAAGGGATCGCGAACACTACCCCAACGGCAATTCGATTTGCGAATTTCCTTTTAGGATCCGACGTTAATATTGAAAGTCATCAGCATTCGTTCCAGCGATGCCGCCGGGCGTGAGTACTCAAAACGCGATGCGGCCGTTCACTGCTGACCAGCTGTATAGACACGTCGGGCCAACCGCGGTGGCCACGCCGAACATGACGATTTCGAAGGTGCGCATCTAGTTCCCCTCGTCGCGTGCAATCTTCACGTACTGACCCTGAGCTTCAGGTCTTCCCGTGCGACAATGGCGTCAGGAGTGGGTAAACGTCGCGCCTCCAATTCAGCAAGACATTCAGCCGAAGAATGATATTTGGGCGCACGAATGCCTGTACGGCATGCCTAAAGATGTCGATCTGCTTCCTTCCCACAGTCAAGCCCTCCTCCGAGCTGCTCGGTCGGGCTTGCTTTACAAGAGACCTGCCGCGCCTGAGGATGACGAAGCGGACGCCGAAGCTGTTGTCCAGGAGAAACCCGAGAAGAAAGAGGAAGACACCGAAGACAAGGGCTACACTATCAAGCTGTGGAGGCAGATCCCTCGTAATGTTGAAGCATCGGACATCTCACGACTTGCGAAACGGCGGAAGAACACGGTCACAATTGCGAGCAAAACGATCGAGAATAAGGTACAGGGGCCAACTGTCACTAGGGCTACAGTCAGGCGCATTGACGCCGCAGGCAACCCTTACACCGAAGAGGTCACGCTTACAGATGGACAACATGTTGATGGCGAAATTATCTCTACGCGTGTCGAGCCTCTGGCCAATACTGCCCCGGAGCTGATGCCACTAGCTCCTCCCCAAAACAGGAGGCGGCCGCCACCACCTAAGAGGAAGCCCAAGGCAGGCCCTGGTCGTGGCAAGAAGAAGGCCAAAATCCCGCTACCTGGGACCGAGGGCGCCGCTGCAGGGACTTCTGCTGATGGGACAACCCCTGCAGTTAAGCCCGAGGGCGGAGAACATACCGTAAGCTTTCCTCTTCTCGTGATTGTGATTCATCGCTGACCTATATATCAGGAGCCGAAGAAGGAGGGCGAAGGGACACCGAACAACGACAGCGAAATGGCGGATGGAGATGAGGATGAGGATGATGAAGACGGGGAGGATGGAGAGGACGGCGAAGAAGGCGAAGGCGAGGGTGAAGGCGAGGGCGAGGGCGAAGGTGAGGGTGAGGTGGAGGGCGACAGTGAAGTTCGAACGCCTGTGCCCGGTGATGATCCGACACGGCCTGAGGACACAGAAATGACCGACCCTGCTCCCAGCGTTGTAACTCAAGCCGCAGAGCAGGCCGACGTCGAGATGAAGGACAGTGAAGCCCCGCCGAGGACAATAACTGCGCCGCCAAACCCACTGACACTGGCTCCGCCACTTGGCAGCCTCGCCTCTGTCCCAACAAAGGTTGAGGGCAGCCCTCTCAAAAACGTCGTCCTCCCTTCTCCAACAACTGAAGCACCTCCGCCACTTGACTCTTCTCAGCCTGACGGAACCGAAGCTACTGAATCTTTGATTGCAGAGCCGCCATCAACAATCGTGGGAGAAGAGCCTGCTGCAGCCTTTGAGAGAGATTTACCAAGGACTACCAACGCAAGTGACGATGCTCTTCTGCCTCCACCTCCCGATCAGGTTGGCAATATCTCCAGCCCAAAGAGCCCTCATTCTTCAGAAAAGGCGGGTGATGGCGATAACGATGAAAAGGCTAAGGACGTTCAACCGGGCAATGTTGGTCTCTCGGAGCGACCACCACTTATCGCACATGATTCCGTGATGACGGAGGATTCTATCAAACCTGACGATTCAGCATCGACCCATATCGTATCAGGCGCCCCTTCTGAAATTGACACGGCCTCTGTTCCCGACGCGCAGATGTCAGTACCACCCAAAACTGCCTCTCCCATCGAGGAGGTGAAGGTTCCTTCGCCACCCAAACATGATCCTTCTGAGGGACAGACAGATCTTTTGGATGGCGTTTTGGGTGAGCCAGATCGGCAAGCTAGCGTCAAGTCTGAGCCATCGAAAGAAGCCACTCCAGTTGAAGCCACCCCAACTACTGAGCCAGAGCATTCTGTGCCCGTGGAGCCCACAGCTGGTTTACAGGAGCCTCAAGACGCCACAGAACAATCCCCAGAAAAGACTTCTATGCCTGAAGAAGCGCCTGAAGAAGCGCCTGAGGAAGCGCCTGAAGCGGTTCCTTCCGCTGCTGAAGTGTCTGAATCTCCCTTGGCAGTGCCTGTTCCTCAGCTAGCTGCTGAGTCGAGTGCTCCGCAAGATGCAGAGCCTGGAATTCTGGAACCATCAGCATCGCAATTAGATTCAGCAGAGCCTCAGGCTGCGAGTGAACCTTCAGCACCAGCTGAGGCTGCCCCACAAGAGCCGGCCGTGGAGCAGAAGGTTGAGTCTCCAGTGGTCAAAGATGAGCAGCAATAAATGGGTGGGCGCAATTTAGGAAAAGAAAGATGGCAGGAGGAATGGCGTTGAGTTTGTATTCTAGGCAGGCTGTCTGATAAGTGCCGTACATAGAATGTACAGAATCTTCGGGTCCATATTCTTGCGTGCGAGACTTCGTATTAGTCTTCGTTACTCTTCGTTCGGGCCATCAACAACAGTCGGGCGAGCTGAATGTATAGAAGTTTGCCTCATACCTGGCATGTTGCACCCAGAACGGTCGGCGACCTCCTCCTTCGGGGCATTAGGCCACAAGACCTTGTGGGACGGTACCTCAAACATCTGCTGCTCCATCAACTCCCGTGCCATTTCCGCGCCGATTACCAGTCCTCGGGGATCCTTTCTCTCCGGTCTTGCCACGCGGCCGTGCATCTTAAACCCATCTACATAGGTGTTGCTCAGTCCGAGACAGCCCGCGCTGATGAGCAGCAAGGCCATGATGAGGAAAGAACCAACTTGAGTCATGTTCCCGCTAAAAGCAGCAACCATGTAAACTATCAGCTTGGCTATCGCCTCGCAAAAGCCTTCCACGTCTGTCTTATTGCGCATCCAAGGCTGCGTTGTGACGGCTTGCAAATCACATTCTGAGCCCCGTAAAACAACTCGGCGTCCCATGCCGAGATCGATGATGTACTCAGTCGCTTTGTTGGCTTTTTCGATATCCTCAGGTGAGATTGACTTGCTTTCACACGATGGTGCGGCGGATCTCTGTTTGATAGCCCAGATGTTGAGGATCCGAGAAACCATTAGGGCAATTATGGATGAAAAGGTCCACCATTCTTCCAGAAGGATTGAGAACACGATTGCTGCAGTCGTGAGGATGGGTGTGGCTAAAAAGAGACTATGGCTTATCCAAGCAAAATCAGGCGGGTGATCCTGCTCATTAAATGCAGCTCTTTGAGCGCGGTGAAGAAGATCACTCATGCTTCTTGAGAGCGAGTATCCAGCCTTCTTTGCTGCGACAAGAGACCTGACATCAATCGTGAAAGTATCCTCTGTTCCTGGTTTATCCCTGAAAAGGCGCTTCAAGTAGTTGACTGTCACAGTGTTGGTGATGGCAAAACGCGGTGAAGGTGGTGCCTTGTCAGCTTCCTGATTCGAGTCCACCATCGCCGCTCGTGCCAATTCGGCAAATAGACCCGAGCCATTATCGCGGTCGAGCGCATCAGCAGCTTGTTGATAATGGAGTCCAGGGGCGAGCACCAGGGCATCTAGCCATGATGAGCCTCCAGTGATGGCGGTACGTTGGGCAATCGTATGGAGATCGGCGAGAACGAGGAGGCCAGCCGCAGAAAGAGATAACTTAGGGATCGGATTTGGATTCCAACTGTCTATGAGCGATCTTGATAGAAGGAACTTTGTCTGATTACTATAGTTTGGGTTTCGCAGCTGAGCCAGACTGATACTCACCTCCATCACAGTCAGGCCTTAGGTACTCTCTGGTAGGATGGAAATGTAATGGGGATCGATTCTGAGACAGCAGAACCTAAAGTCTAAGCGCATCCCAGTATGATAATAGGATCTTCTCCGTCTTTTATATAAAGGAGTGAAAGCCATAGGTAAGGATCATAGGACTGCCTAGGTAGGTAGACGTATTGCTGTCCTCAGCTTCATCATATAAGGGTACAAAGGAGGATGGATCTTCAAATTAGGGTGGGGGAAGCGGTCGTTTGGCTCGTCGACTTTGATCACCAGATCGAAAGTGACGTTGCAGCGCAAGGCAGGTGCAAGCCTGAGCAAGAGGTTGCATATACGAAAAGGCTCCACGTGGTGCAGTCTGAGCCGAGGCATAGATCTAGTGCTCAGGTAGTCAGTGATTCCCGTGGTTTCCTCGAAATACTGGTTGTGAAACCAGATGTTTGCTTGTGTCTATGCATGTTCCTTAGTGTTTTGCCGAGCTCCAATACTTAGGTACTTCGTCGGTCGTTGAGTACCTTTCTCTTGATACATGGGCTTCGTTTCGCACAGTCTCACAGTCAGCCTATGCACAAACACTTATAATCAGTCAGGTTGTATTTAGGGGTAAGTTCTTGATATGAGAGTGTTTGTGGAAGTCTGATTTTAATACTACAAACCTAGCTATGTCAAATTCATGGTCTCCCATGTGCACTGATTCCCCCGGCGAAAGTACCCTAGAGCTTAGGTGAATGATGACTAATCCCCCCAGGAGACACATACTGGCCGCCATTGTGTCAGAGCTCCACCACACTGCTAAGCTCCAGCGTGTGTCTGATGCTTCATTCTCGCAAGCACGACGTCGCATTGACAGACCTCGCTTCAATTGCTCGACAATGCGGCGCTCACTCCAGTCTCTCCTGCTCCTTGGCCTGAGTTCATTAGCCTCTGCTGTCTTCCAGGACGAAGTTGGCCATATCGACTTTCACCACAAGCTTGTCGGTGTTCCTCAATCATCCACCACCTTCTTCCACCGTCCGAGAAAAGAAGATAAGGCGAGCCTTGTATACACGCTTAGCAATGTAGGCGTCATTGGTGCTGTGAACCCCAGCAACGGTGCTGTGGTGTGGCGCCAGCAGGTTGCGGACGAGATTACAAATGGGGGAGGCCACCTTCGAGCGCCGGAGGGAGAGAACTGGGTTGCGTCGGCATATGGTTCCAAGGTGCAGGCTTGGAATGCGCTCACTGGTCGCAGTCTTTGGCAAATGGAGTTCGAAGGTGCCGTGAAGGATCTGGAGATTCTTGAGCTGGCAGATACACCGCGAAAGGATGTTCTTGCTCTCTTCGACGAGAACGGTACCACGGTCCTGCGTCGACTGCATGGAGGACTTGGTACCGTTGTCTGGGAGTTCAGAGAGATCAGCAAAGACGTTCCTCTGCAGGTCTCAATCGATATCACCAACATCTATGTCATCGCACTTCATGGCACTACTGGCTCATATAACTTGAGGATCACCTCGCTGGACATCGTCAGTGGTGGGCGCGTTGATGGATGGAGTCTGGGATCAAAGGGAGACGTGCAGAAGCCCGACGATGTCATGTTCGTTGGTGCCAACTCTGCAGCGCCAATCCTTGCTTGGACAAACGCCGATGCTAAGAAGCTCACCGTCAATGTCATTGGGAGCAAGTCGAAGCAGGACTTCGCCTTGTCTGCGGATACCTACTGGGTTCAGATCCACGCGCCTCATCTAGCACAGTCCCAGCCTCACTTCCTTGTTCACACCCGTTCCGAGAGCGGTAACAAGGCGGAAGTTTATCATGTCAACCTCAAGTCATCCCAGATTACCAAGGCATACGAATTGCCGAAACGCCCCGGCTATGATGCCTTCGCCACGAGTTCAGAAGGCGCAAATGTCTACTTCACTCGCATTACTGAAGATGAGGTGACTGTTGTTTCCTCCGACTCCCATGGAATTCTCGCTCGTTGGCCTTACGAGCAGCCACAGGGTGATAGCGAGATTGTTCACGCTGCTGCCGAGGTTATAAAGAAGGCTGGTAGCGAAGGTTTCGCTGTCCGTGCCGCTGCCACTACCTTTGGTGACGACTGGAAGATGATTCGCAACGGTCAGGTTGACTGGACACGAACGGAGGGCTTGACAGGGGCTGTTGCTGCTATCTATGCTGACATTCCGGCCTCTGAGAACCTGGCCAAGGTTCTTGAACAAGAGGCTCATTCCAACCCGCTTCAGGCATATATCCACCGCCTGACACGCCACGTAAACGAGTTGATGGGCCTTCCGGACTACCTTGCCTCCCTTCCGAGGCGCTTCATGAACGGCATCGCTGGAGACGACAAGGTCACTCAGGAGCAGGCTCTCCGCCATGACTCTTTTGGCTTCAACAAGATCGCCATCATTGCCACTCGTCGCGGGCGCTTCTATGGCCTTACTACAGGCAATGGTGGTGCCGTCATCTGGTCTAAGAAGATGTTCGATCCTCAACCTGGCAAACCCATTGAGATCAAGGGCCTCCTAGCTGAGGATGAGAAGCCAACGGCCGTCGCGATTGGTTCTCGTGGTGAGCTCGTAGTCTTCGAGGTTCTTACTGGCCACGCCATCCACAACCGACTCCCCAATGATATTCCAATTGCCAGCACTGCTATCGTCCCTGGCAAGGAAGGCCGTTGGCTGCTGCCGTTCGGTCCTGATGGTAAAGTCGTTGGCGCTCTGCCTTCGGAGATCGCACCCTTGTCCACCATCATAACTCGTCACGGTGATGTTCTCAAGGGTATCAAGCTTGTCGACCAGTCTGGCCAAGTTGTTCCAACTGAGACCTGGCAGTTTCAAGTCCTTCCTGGCCAGAAGATCATGGATATCGCAATGCCACCGGCTCACAACCCCATCGCCTCGATTGGTCGTGTCCTCGGAGACCGTCGCGTCAGCTACAAGTACCTTAACGCTAACAATCTCGTGGTCGCTATTCACGACGCTGCTTCTTCCGTCCTCTCAGTTCGGTTAATTGACTCCATCTCGGGTCAGCTCCTTGCTTCACAGTCATACACGGGTGTTGACCCAGAAAAGCCTATTTCTTGTACCACTGCCGAGAACTGGTATGCTTGCAGTTTCTTCGGACAATACACCCTCAGTGATGGTACTGGTCGCTCTATCAAAGGCTACCAGGTGGTTGCGTCCGACCTGTATGAGTCCCCTGAACCTAACGATCGCGGTCCGCTTGGAGATGCCGATAGCTTCTCACCCCTAAACCCTATCGACACGCCGACTAGCCCTCCTCTACCTTGGGTTGTCTCGCAAAGCTTTGTAATTTCACAACCCATCAGCGCCCTATCAGTCACCCAGACTCGCCAAGGAATCGCCAATCGCCAGCTTCTCGCTTATCTGCCACAGTCCCATGGTATTGTCGGCATCGCTCGTCAAGCAATTGATCCTCGCCGACCTGTAGGCCGGGACCCCACGCCTGCGGAAATGGAAGCTGAGGGTATTCCCAAGTACACCCCAGCTCTGGAAATTGATCCACGGAGCATCCTCTCTCACGAGTTTGATGTGCTGGGAGTCCAACAGATTATCGCGACTCCTGCGTTCGTCGAGAGCACCAGTCTGATCCTTGCATTCGGCCTGGATGTCTTTGGCACGCGCGTGGCACCAAGCGGCACTTTCGATATTCTCGGAAAGAGCTTCAACAAGTCGACCCTTATCCTGACGGTAGTGGCTCTCTTTGGGGGTGTTTTGTTCTTGGGTCCTATGGTATGTGTTCACTGATCAGATCAACATTGTCCCCATTCTAATCAATCTCTTGCGTTTAGGTCCGGAATAGGCAGATCAACAAGCGATGGGAGGCTCCTCTGTGAAAAGTGATTTCCGAATTTGAAGCGATTCATGTACTACGAGCATTTTCAGATATAGAATATGAATATTTCCTTGAAAGCCAGACGCAATGCAAATGTTTAATGGACTCTCCCTCGGACTATTTCAAACTCTCTCCTTTGAAAGAGCAGGATCCAGGTAATACTCGTGTTCATTTGATCAAATGCGTATGATGTCCAGTCAGGAAGCACAGGTAAGGACCCTGATGAATTTGGGGTTGCGCACGCCCCACGTGGACCCCGCGGACCAATAGCTCCTGGCCATCAAGGTAGCTTTACCTTCATGATCACGGGGCATCAACAACAAAACAACATCGATACCAGCACTGCCACTCGAGCTGGGTCTCGCCCTTTCATCCCTGGGAAACATCGCGTGTCCCTCCCTACAGCTTTATCAGGTGTCGGTTGACAGACAAGCCTGCCGGAGTAAAAATGATTGTCCCCGACACCACCACTCTGGGCGCGGCCCTTCTCATCAGCGCAGTCCAAGCTGCGCAGCCTGGAGCTGTGAAGCCGGTCGCAGCACCGATGCGAGACCTGACCTGGGGTCAGCTGAACTTCTTACACACAACAGATACCCACGGCTGGCTCGGTGGTCATTTTCAGGAGTAAGCTTTTGTCGTCACTGTTGCTCAATACTTCAAGCTGATCGAAGGGATGTGCTAGACCACAGTACTCGGCTGATTGGGGCGACTACATCTCGTTCTCGTCACACATGCGCAAGAGAGCTGACGAGGAAGGAGTTGATCTTCTTCTGGTCGACACAGGCGATCGAGTCGAAGGCAACGGCCTGTACGATGCTTCGACCCCGAAAGGTCTCTTCCAGTATGACATCTATGCCGAGCAGGATGTTGATATCATCTGCACTGGTAATCACGAGCTGTACCAGGCATACTCCGTCACACGGGAACACAACACTACGGTGCCGAACTTCAAAGAGAATTATATTGCATCGAATCTCGACTATTTTGATCCCAACACTGGTGTCATGGTACCACAGGCACAGCGATACCGCAGATTCACCACCAAAAACCAAGGTCTCGATATTATCGCCTTCGGATTTATTTTCGACTTCACAGGCAATGCGAACAACAGCAGGGTTCAGAGGGTCGAGGATACCATCAAGGAGAAGTGGTTTCAAGATGTGATTCGGCAGAAGCCTGATGCATTTGTCGTCATTGGCCATGTCGGGTTGCGGATGGAGGAGTTTGGTATCATCTTCAACGCGATGCGTAAAGAGGATTGGGACACGCCGATTCTGTTCTTTGGTGGTCATGCACACGTGCGTGACGCGAGAGCCTATGATTCCAGGTCCTTTGCCCTTGCAAGTGGACGCTACATGGAGACCATTGGGTGGATGTCCGTTGACGGCATTAAGAAGAAGAAGGCCCATGAGCTGTCTGCTGAGGCTTCTCTGAAGTTCAGCCGCAAGTATATCGACAATAACCTGTATGGCCTGCACTACCATACCGGTCTAAACGACTCGACATTCCCAACAGAGCACGGCAAGCAGGTTAGCAAGATGATTGCCCGAGCGAGACACGCCTTGCAGCTTGATTACCAATTTGGCTGCGCCCCTCAGAGCTACTACATGAGCCGGGCAAAGTATCCCGGGAACGAGAGTATCTACTCCTGGATCGAAGACGAGGTCTTTCCCGATATCATTTATAATAAGAAGCGAGGAGACAAGTCTAGGATTGCTCTGATGAACTCCGGTGGCATTCGATTCGACATTTTTGCAGGCCGTTTCACTCGTGACAGCACCTACATTGTCAGCCCGTTTGTCAGCGGGTTCCGCTACGTCCCTGATGTGCCGTACAGCATCGCCAAAAGAGTTATAGGCATCCTGAACAGCGGGGCTAAGATTCTGAGTGACAGCGGGCACATGGACACGCGCTTCCTGGGCATTCCGGAGCAGATGTTCGGCGGACAGGTTCTCCGTGGAGATGATGAAGAAGAGGACGATAAACGACTCGAGCTTCGCGAAGTTCAGGGCGTTCTCAAGGATGGAGCTGAACCTCGCCTGATCGGCGGATACACAACTCATGACGACATCAGCAACGATGGTGACGATACGATCCACGAGCCCCTCGACTTCTACGGCATTCCCAACGTCTTTCAGTCGAAGATCAACTTCCCTGAGCACGGCGATCCGGAGAAGGTGGACGTTGTCTTTATCGACTTCATACAGCCGTGGGTCATTCCGGCACTGAAGTTTAGCGGAGGCGATTACAATGACGAGGATGTGCAGGAGTACATGGAAGGAACATTCACCTACAAGATGTCGGAATGGATCAGCGAGAACTGGAAGGGCGACTGTTAAATAGTCTACTGTCTTTTGATACATGTTTGTTTGGGTATTGGGCATCGTTGGGTTTGGTTTCACTTTTTATCATTTGGTAGGGTTTGCTTTTAAGGTTTGGGACTTTGTGAAGCACGCTTTGCTTACTTTTTAATTCTGATATCCATGTTCTACCGTGTTTCTGATTTTGGTCCATGATTACACTGGCAGGCACAGCATCTACACTGTTCCAGCCGAACGGCCCGCAGATATCTTCGATAGCCAAGTTGTCGCAACTATCTGGAATTCAAGGGCCTGCAATCCCCAGCTTGCCTCTTCCCCATAACAAGTTGACCTGAAAGAGGGGGGCGCAGGACCTTCTCATCAACAGCAGCCAAAACTTTTAGCGAACATGCAAACCTTTGCTCCTCCTTTCGATATCCTCGAGGAGCGGTTTGCCCAAGATGATTCCCTCATCCAGCCGTGCGCAGACATAAAAGATCGAGCTCACTGCCTTTCGTAAATCGCCACTCTCAATCCACCAGTAAGCCTCAGCGGCTCCCACAATGTACGTGAACCCTTCATTCTCAAGTAAAAGCACCGTTTTCTTTCCATCTTCATACTCAATCTGCAGTCTTAGGTCCCGCGCTTGAGCCAAGGAAATGAGGTTGACCGTGAGAGATCTGGCTTGCCTCGCCGTGACAGTGACTCGGCTCTCAAGGCTGTCATCCGGTCCCAAATGTCCGTCGCAACAGGGACGATAGGCGTTCTGCGACAGCAACAGGATGTTGGGAATCTCTGGACGAACTAGTTTGCTTTGATCAGACTTTGGTGGCAGCTGTAGACAACGCAGGGAATTATCAGCCCGCGATGCAAAGTCTGGAACCTCTGTTGCATTCATCTTGACGAGTTCCATGTGGCCAACAGTAGACGTGGACGTTGAACAGCTACGGCTTGAATGAGCGCCGATTGGGCTGCGTGGTGGTGTTTCGAACTCGGCATTGGTATCAAGCGATAACCCAGTGACTGGGGATGCTGACGGGAGACTACTAGGCGGCGTGAGAGGACTTGCTTCGGACAGAGTCTTTGTGACCACGGTGTTGAGTGTTGAACTTCGGGATGACCTCGACCCATCGTACTCAGGGACATGTCCAGTCTCGCAAAGCGAGTCCGCCAAATCACGTAATGGTTTGGCCAATTTGTTCGTGGGAAGTGGATTCGCGCTGCCAAAGAGCCTCTCACGAGCCACATCGAGTTCGTTCTTTATCAAGTCCGCCACTTCATCGCGGAACCTCCGTAGTTCGGCACGAAAGGAGTCTCTAACGCCGGTGTCAAGACCTGTGATGCGAGTCGGAAATCAAGTCTGTGCACTGACCGTATTGATCCTAGACCTCTAACTTGTCCCTTATCACATTCCAGACCAATGGCCTCCAGCAGGATCGAAGTAGAGGCTATCTGTAGCGAAAGCTGGAGATGATTCGTGAGAGGGAGCAAGGCATCAACTTCCTGCTTGGTAGAGAGGATCCATCTCAATTTTTGGAGTCTTTTCCTGGACGCGATCCTGGCTGCCATTGTCTTCATGCTTTCGTTGAGGTAGTCCGCTTGGTCGCCAATATCGGAGACGATTCTGTATCTTGCAAGGTATTTGACGGCTCGTAGGTCGGGATGTTCCCGGATAGCCATTTGCAGAGTTTCAATGACGCATTTGATACTACGTCTGACCGTGGTGAGCCGTTTGAGAGACATATCGATATCGACCCCGATTGTCTTGTCTTGAGAAAGCGTCCAGAGAGCTCTACCGAGACGGTTTATCCCCTCCGACATACCGCAAATCTGTACAACTGCAAGACCTATGCCAAGTATCTCTGCCATTTTGTCTTCACAGCGGCTGCATCAGATTAGACGAGCAATGGCTCCTTTGCTGAATTGCAAGGTACATAGGCGAAGAGTCAGTGCTCCAAGACTAACTCTTCTGGATGTGAAAGACTATTGAGTAATATCATGTATCTCAACTTCAGAGACGCGGCTCTGCGACATGCATGTCAGGCTTTACCACTATATTCCGTCCGCAGCACAAGCCACTGCAGGCTCCCTGGTAGGCAGATCCGAATGTGGCAAAGTCTCCTCGCTGCCAGATTTTCTGGGTTCTCCATGGCCAGCCTGTCTTGCAATGGTTGGCTGTGCCCTGGAGGCACTGATTCTGGCTTTGCAGTAAGCGCATCAGGCAGCGACTGGGTATTCGATAACACAGGTGCAGCCAACTGATGCATGGTTCCCCCGCCATGATAGCCAATGAAAGCTGCTTCCTTCACGGGTGATCCAATAGTAGTGGCTGCAAGTTGTTTAGCGAACCATACTGGATGATGGTGGGTAGGCCGCGACCCATGTTTGCGTTGAGGTGTTGCTGATGTTCTTGCAGGACGGGCGTGTTGCAGCGAATGGGCCTAAAGTCGACGAAGAAAGGGTCGGCCGAGAAGGTCATCTCCACCACTCACGCTTTCCATCCTGTGTTGACTGATTTCGAAGACATGCGTCACCGCTGGATGACTTGGGTGGGCTGCACAGTTGGCCAGCCCAAGTTGAGCTGGTTTGGCTCTAGGTAGGCTGCATAAGCACTGCCGGGCTTTCTTCGTATGCCGCGCGATGCGACACCTTCGGTTCAGGCATGAATCCAGTACTCCCCATCACCGAATATCTAATGGGTCTTTGACGTTCCTGGGCGTGTTTTCGGTTGTAAGGCATAGCCACTTCGCAGCCGCCTGCCTTAAACGAGTCTCACTTGAGTTTAACCAGCACTTCCAAGCAACTCAGCCTTCTGACTCTGCTCTCGTCCTGGTCCTCTCCATCCTCATCGACAACGTCGTCCACTGTTCCAACCGTTCCGGTTCTCACCTCAACCAGACAATCCCCCTGCTCCTCAAACCAAGCTGCCACCTTCAGCACCTTCTCCAGTGCTTTCCCCGTTCCCGTTACCAAAACCTCAACACCATTCGCCTCATCCAAACCTACTCTGCCAGCGTCACCGCCACTCCTCTTCAGTCCCTCTATCCTTGCTGCAAGGCTAGCATGCTTTCCTCCAGGACCTGTGGCGTTGTTCTGGTGAGAGAGATGTGCCTTATCTAGGGTCTTGCGGACCCGCTGCACGGCTGCCATAAATGGCGTCTTGGAAGAAACGTAGATGATGTGAGACTTTGAGGATGCTGGTGGTTGGCGGCGGTTAAGTGGGCGCTTTTGTATCTTGGAGCCTGGTCACCTTGAGTTAGGCCGGTGGCTAAGAATCAGGTGAGAGTCATGCTCATCCTGACAGTAGACATACCTTTCGAGATACTAGGTATCTTTGTCATTGAGCCCTGCCATTGCTTGTTGGAAGGTTTTGCCTTCTCCCCTCGATCAGATGTCATCTTGACAAACTGAACACCCCCTCGTCTTCGAAAACCAGGGCCGTTCTTGGGTACAACCTAGGCCACGGCTCTCATGATTCCGAAATACGTTGGATGGTCTGGTCTCTGAAGTCTAGGCAAGAGATGAAAAGTTGTCGTCCAGTAAAAAACCTTCGAAGAGAAGCAAAAGAATCTCCAAACTATCGCAGTCCAAGTTTCAAGGATGCCTGTGAGAAATCCCGTAGGTAAGTGCCTACCTACCTCCAACCAACGACCCACTGTGGGCCGCCGCCCGCAAGGACCTTGTGGTGGTACAATACAGTGGAACGAACCCCTGTTACAAGGTATTAAGACTCCAAGTTCCCCACCCCACTGGCGCGATCAACGTCACTCCTCCAAACCGAGAACATCTTCGTTCACTAAACCAGTTCATTCACAGCAAGGGAATGGCTGCCTGTATTCTCCAGCCAGATTGACTCTTGCTGCTTGCTTGCTTGACTGCTTGCGCTTCTATGCCCATCTTGCACAGACATGTCGCTCTCCGTCTGGCCACCTATCCCTCCTCATGAGCTTGCTGAAAAGGCAGCACAGTCCCTGGTATGTCTGATTGTCCTCTTCAAGCCTCCATTCACCTGCTTTCCGGGAGTATATCGTTCTCCTCGTGTTGCGTCTTGTTTTGTTCTCCTTTCTTCTTGTGTTCCTAGTTGAGCACACTGGAAGCAGCCCTGCATCATGCTGATCCGAATCAAGGACAACGAGCTACGATGGTGCATCAACGAGACCATCCAGAAGTGTCAGGAGCTCAAACATGGTATTGAAGACTGTTATGCCCTCCTCGCACCCATCGACCCAGGAAGTACACTCGTTATGAGCACCGCTAGGAGCGAGCGCGTCAAAGGCACTATAACTCGAGTCGGCACTCGCATCGTTAAAGGCGTAGGTTCTCTTTATGAGTCTGAATTCCTAGCTCATTCTTGCCCTCGGCTAAAACCCTACCCTCTCAGTCGCTCAACCTTCAACTGAAGACCCTACCCGCTCAAAATCTCCAACTTTCTGCCAACCACGATATCCACATCGAACCGCTGGAACGCCTCCACACAAACCTCACCCAAGCAATTGACCTTCTCGGTCTCACTCTCGCCAGCCCACCGCAGTCCTCTTCGCCAACCGAAACTGCCAGCGAGATCTCTACATCGCTCAAAGTTCTCTCCGAAACCATCTCTGAATCCATATCCCTCCTCAAAGGTCCACCCGCTCCCGAAGCTTGGCAAACTTCATCCTGCGCTCCCTGTCTCTTCTCCCCGACCTCCCACCAAATCTCAGCTTCTATCTAGCTGTCGAACAATGCGCCATAGTACTCTACCTCCGAGCTCTTGAGCCCGTTGACACACCGGTCAATATCGGGCTCAAGCTTGGGCTAGCACTGGGTACCTTTCGTAGATTGGAGCACGACGAGATGGACCTTGTCTTCAAGTACAACCACAGCGGCGATGGCGGCATCTACAACAATCGGCACGGCTTTCATCATCATTCAAGCGCCTCTAACCCTCAGGGACAGAGCAAGCAGGGACAGAGCAAGATGGAGGATGTGTACGTTCGAGAAAAAGTGAGAATTGAGACGGGAGACCCGAACCTGATATCATTGCATTCGAAGCTGGGTTATTTAAGTGTAATGCTGGCAGACACAAGAAGCAACTTGGCTGCTGTCATGGCGACAGATACTATTGAGTAGCACCGAGTATGGGGCATAATTATTATCTTTCAAGCATGATTCACGAAAATTGACCCTCCGGCATTGGACCGCAAGGATTCTAGTGGAACAATTTTAATGGTTAGATCTTATCAATGGCACATGTCTTCAAGTGTATAGATCCTACTCATACAATTGAGCACCTGAGCAGGATTGTCGTCCCGATCATTGCACTGTTCCCCCTCGAAGATTGTGGCCACAGAGCCCATTCACATCCCAAGGATGTGCAAAGTCGCTCAGAGTGTGCAAAGAAGATACAGTCCCCTCTTGGTTATCAGTCAGGTTCTTGAGACTATGGCGAACACCTTATGCCACAGGCGACCAAGGCATTGGGACGAGAACTCTTGACTTCATGGTCTGGATCAACGGGACTGTCCTGTGAACAGTATCGCTCCAGCCTTCGATTGACCAGCTCTCCTCGCGGCGTCGCCTGCGCTCCTCCAAGTTCGCAAATTGCCACAGGTGATGAACTGTGTTCAAGTCGCCAATCTGGACGAACCAGGCACCTACACCCTCCATTACCTCCCGACGGGCCTTGAGACCACGCCTCCAGTGCGTCTCCCACTCCAGTAAGTTGCCGGGGTGAAGAGTATAGGATCGAAGTTCGAATACACCACCAAGCTGACGAGGCGGGGTTGTGGGCCAGAAAGAAAACTCCTGCATAAGTGAGATGTTCTTCGAGGTTATGAGCCCATTAAGCTTCTTGCTGAAGTCGTTAAACTCGGCGGAGTCTGTAATAGAGTGTCGTGATTCGTGGTAGCCTTCGTACTTTTGGTACTCCCAGATGTGAACTAGTCAGGTTAGCAAATGATCATTAATCATTGAGAATGAAAGCATACCGAAGGTATCGCAGTCGCCTACTTCGGTTCGCCAGCTGCCAACAAGGTGGACCTTGTTCTTGGGATCATTCGCAATCTTAGGATAGAAGTTACCGACGAGCTTCACATATTCGTCGACCTTGTCCGGCTTCACGTCGTGAAATACGATCGAGTGGACGTACTTGCCACGAGCAAGGACTTGACTGAAGCTTGCCTCGAGGTGGGCCTCCATCTCACGGCCCTCCTTTGTGCCATAGATGAGGTTGCTCAAAGCTCCAGACTTACGACCGGTTTCCTTGTCGTTGGCCTCCGCGGATCGTCCTGTGTCAAGATCAGATGAGCTATTGCCCGACTTCTGAGACGCGGAAGAGGCAGCGGCCTCTTTGGCAGCCAACGCACGTGCATCGCGTTCTCTCTGTGCTTGCACCAAGTGCTCCCGGAACGCCTTCTGCTTCTGATTGAACGACTCGACTGAGGATGGCGAGGGGTCAATGTCACCCATAGAGGGAGTGTGAGAAGCGAGTGCAGTCGTAGTGCTCAGAGCCCGCACGCCTGAGCGTGAAGCTCCTGAGGCAGCTCGAGCAACACCGCGGCACCACATTGCGTCAGAGGACTTGTTGCGGGAGAATGACGGGAACAGGAAACAGAGGGGAAAGATGTCGCGAGAACCAACGAAGGCAGCCGAATGAACCCTTAGGAGCAGCGACAAAGAAATGCACAAATGCCTCTTCAAGAGTTCGGGAGAGCTCGACTTGAGATTGAGCCTTCCTAGTGCGGGGTGAATGGCGATGCTGAAAGTGGGTGCGGAGTCGTTGGTGGACAAGAAGCAGATGGGCAGCTTGATCCGGGGAAGCCACCAGGTGCAAGACTAAAGCCGAGCTACAGAAAGGCGATTGGCCGAGGGAACGGTGAATGAATGGTAGCAATGCTATGTCGGTACAACGGCAGAGGCAGAGCAATGCAATGCAAGAGGGAGGAGTGATGACAACGAGGAGAACCTATGGTAGAGGGCGTGGAGGCGCGGTCCAGGGGTGTAAAGGAGGGTAGATTCGATGTGGGATTGGCGGGGGAAAGTTAGAATTGGCAGCAGAGACGGCTCGTGATGGGCGCCGAGACGTGGTGTGGTAGGTGAGGTATGTAAAGGCTGCGTTGCTGCTCAAGGGGGCTGCAGGTCGTGATTGATGATCCCCGCACTGAGCCTAGGGAAGCAAAGAGCTTCTGGAGGTGTTGAGAGTGAGGATAAGGCCCAAGGACTTGGGTGAGATGAGAATTTGTGTAAGGACGAATGGAATCGAGGCTGTCAAGAACGCAGGTAGCTCTGCGGTGGCTTTGGAAAAGAGGAAGAAAGAGGGCACTTCTTCAGTCACAGCAAGGAAAAGAGGAGGGAAGAAGAGGAGAATCAAGAAGCTGCTCAGCAACAATGATGTAACAAGCTTCAGGCCTAGTACCGGGGGAGCGACGGAAACCCTGGAGCAAAGCCTGGGGTTCAAAGCTCCGTTCGAACAGCCAATACGAGCCTGGGTAGGTTTGGAGCTGCTGGTGGAGAGCTGCCACTAGAATCGAGCGGGTGGCCTGAGCTGTCGGTTGACTCCACGTGACGCGTTTGCTAGTCTCCATATAGGCCAAGGAAGCGGTCAAAGGTTATTCCGCAGCATCTGCTGTCCCTGTCCCCAGCACGTTTTGCCTCAGGCTGCCATCATCCCGCTAACTCGGCTCTGGTGGTGCGAACTACTCCCGAAGCTCCAGGTCTAGCGAAAAAGGCTCGTCTTGAAGACTTCAATCCTCCAACGACCCCCAATCACCACAACACCAACCTCCAGCTCCTCTAATCCGGTACCGCCGTCAAACCTGTCATCATGTCTTGGCTCGGTGTCGCTCCTTTCAAGAAGTTCAACGCTCCTTTCCGTGCGTCTTCAACCTCTCGCGAACTGCCATAAAATTGAAGATGGTGAAGGACCTAACAAACAGTACTGACATTTTGCCATATAGTCAAGCCTTACTGGCCATTCTTCGCTGCTGGTACGTCCGCATCATATCTTCGCGTCGCCTGACTCTTAATTACACCCGACGATACGATTCAATTCCCCGGAGCTCCTCGAGCAGGCACTGACGTCCGATCTAGGCCTTGTCATCGCTTACGGCGCCAACTCCGCACAGAACGCTATGTCCCAATGTATGCGCCTCGAATGGCCGAACATTTATTCCATGTGCTAACGCTAGTACTTCTTCGCAGCTGCCGAGTTCAAGAACGACCCCCGTAACCCCAACCGTCAGGCTGGCGGTCACTAAGCGACAAGCGGACGTAATGGGTGGAGGGTGACGAAGCGATTGGACGGTATCGAACCGTTACGCATTCCTGGCACAAAGCGATATAATCTGCGTGGCCATTCGAGTTGGAACTGTATCATAGACTCGCAGGGAGGCTAAATTGACCCTCTGCATACAAACATCCATGGATTTCGCGCCTCCATCGACCCGGATCCACGCGACCGCATGTCTCCAACTTGCGAATTTGCTCCAATAAACAAGAGTCATTCGTGCAACGCGAGTTTGCTCTGCTCGCGTGACCTATTCCCCTTCAATATTTACCCCGTCCAGAACAGTGCCCGGCCTTGAATCCTTCACATAGCAAACCTAGGTGAGGATCTCCTTTCTTCTTCTTATGTCGTGGCATATCCATCTCGATACCGACCCACTTCTTGATACAATACGCGGTTCTTTCGGCGTAGATACGGTGATCCAGTTTCGGCTTGCTCAGCAGATTGCAAAGTTCACATCGCTGGAAATACACCCGTACATTGTAGCGATTCCTCTTGTATCGGCGTATCGTGACTGCGATCTGCTTGCTGTACCAGCTGTTGTTTGTACACTTCTTGTTGTGGCATATGAATCGACCCATGATGCTGGTATCCCGATGGCTGATGCAGCCTTGATCGTCATCGATTTCATGGAAGGTTCAAGTCAGGTCATGTTCATCAAGAAGACTCTGAACTTCTTGATGAAGGTCAGGGAACATACCCCATGGCTTAGTCGGCTTTCCCTTCTTCACCGGCATGTCGAGTCGCCCCAGTGGCCCAGTGGTCTTCCTCAGCCAGTTTCTGATAGTGTGCTGTACAAGACGGCTGCTTGGTCTAGTTGCAGGACCGGTCGATGTGACGTGAGGCTCTGGTTATGACTGCCGGGTTAAGCTTCAATGTTAGTCCACGATCAGCAATGGGCTCATTCAGAGGCTCACGGAGAATGCTTCAGTCCTTTCCGTCTGTAAATAGGGAAACTATGATCAAGCAAGCAACTAGGTGGGAAAACAGAGGTTGTCACCTTGTGCCCAGATGGGTGGCCTACTATGTATGAACCCGGCAGCCAACATACCAATGATCTCCCAACATAACAGCCCGGTGTGCAACGGTGTCACTATGACCGACTGCATACTTTTAGAATATTTGCAAGGCCCGTTGCATTCACACGCAGATAGTACAATGGGCTTATGTTCACTTCACTGGGTTGCGCCCAAACGGGGCCAATGAACCGGAGGGGCTACGGCAAAGTAGTTGATGTGCAAATTTGAATGCCCCGGTAGCAAGTATTTGTTATCTCTATTCTTTGTAGGTACTCTGCCTTTAAGCATCGGCAAGACAGAGTCTGTGATCGTACTACTGTACCATCGAGTCCTGGATAGAAACCGGCACTCGGGCGGATCGCTGATCGCGAGAGCAGCAACAGCGGCATAGAAGTCACTCATCTCTCCTTCGACGTGGTAAAGCTTCGACAAACTTGTGACTTATCGTCAGTCTCGATGACTCGATCAGTGCAGTGAATTCTCATCCTCAAATGTGCGTAAACTTTCTAAGAGATAATACCGGCAGGTGTACTTCTCCAGGAAGGGAAGCCTACCTAGCTGTGCCAGACAGGTGAGATACCGGGCATGGCCACTACCAAAATAAATGCGTGTCACAAGCATACATATCGAAACAAATGGGTGGTTTTCTTTTTAACACCGAACCCAGTTTCGTCTACCTATCTGCCCAGATTCTACAGCAGTCACAGAAGTAACAGGTTTTCTCCGTCAAGCGCCAAACATGTAGAGACAACCATCTTGATGCCGCCCAATGAAGGCTCAGACTAGGGCTCATTATTTCAACTCCCCGTAATGCCACCAAGCCTGGTGCTACCGGCTCGCGAACAGGAACGCCGATTCCAGCCGGTGATGTTCGTCAAGACGTGATGTGGTCCCTTAAGGTTAAGATAAGAAACTGAAGAAAACTTGTCATCAGGGCCTGGCATCGCCTAGAATGACGAAAGCGAGTGGCATTGATGAATTTGCAATCTCTCATAGATTGTAGACGTCGTCGACCGACTGGCTCGGCATGTAGACCCTGCTTTGCTGCCGTTGAGCCGAAATGCGAATCATGTTGAAAGGGTTGGTCTCGACCTCTGAAGCGGATACCGTACAGCCATGACTAATGTCCATCTAAACCTCAACTCACCCAACTTTGAACCTCGGCGCATTTTATACCAATCTCCATAATCCCCAATGCAAGCATTCTTTCGCCCATCACAGGTCCAAATCGCCGCAAGTATCGTGCAGAAGCGCTCCCTTTTCAATCCAATCTCATTTCGCTCCGCCATGGCCACATTCGAGGCAAATGGCTCAAAGCCAGCCGCCAGGGGCCATCCGGACGGCAAGAAAGAGATTAAGATCCTGATGCTTCATGGTATGTCGCCCCTCACTTTGATGATATTCTAGGTTTCCCAAACTGACCCGTGCGAACAGGATACACGCAGTCTGGAGACCTTTTCCGTACTAAAACCCGCGCGATGGAGAAACTTGTCGCAAAGACTCTCGCTCCTTTCGGTCTTCATCCCACTCTCATTTATCCAACCGCCCCCAATCGTCTCGTTCCGTCAGACATCCCCGGTTTCAGGCCCTCTCCCAACTCAAACCCAGATGATGCTCCTGACATGTGGGCTTGGTTCAGGAGGGACGATGCCACAGGAACCTACCGCCTCTTTGATGAAGGCATGGCCGTCGTCGCTGATGCCATTCGAGAAGCCGGTGGTATCGATGCCGTGGCTGGGTTCAGCCAGGGCGGTTGCATGACTGGCCTGGTGGCTGGTGCTCTGGAGCCGGGGAGGCAGATACCAGATGGTAAGGATGGTGAGTGGGCGAGACGGTTGAGAGAGGCGAACGGTGGTAAGGGCCTCAAATTCGCCGTGCCATGGTCGGGATTCCGAGCCCAACCGGAGGACTTCAACTGGTGTTTTGAGCCCAAGATTGCAGTGCCAACGTTGCACTATGTTGGCAGTCTGGACACTGTGGTCGAGGAGGCGCGGAGTAAGGAACTCATAGACGCTTGCGAGCAGGCTCAAGTTATGGTTCATCCTGGCGGTCACCATGTCCCAGTCTCCAAGGAGTGGGTGGTACCCTTTGCTGCATTCATCAAGGACCATGTGCAGGGCGAGCCGCGCGCAGGGTTGTAATCCTCACTGATACACATAGAGATATATAGATCACTTAGACATGAATGGAATTCATCGCGCCATGAATTCATATATCCTCACCGCAGGAGTATCTAACCTGTAAAATTACACAGCAACTCACTTATCTAAACCCAAGCGCCTTGAAAATTCACTGTTTTCCAGCTTTGGGCTTGATGCGGGCCATCATCTCCTCTTTAGTAATGAGATGGTCGATCCGCTCGAGATGGCCCAGTAAGCTCTTCATGTTGTGACTCCACTCGTTCAGAATATCATCCGCATCCCTGGGCTTCGCGAAGCTGACAACCCTTGCCGGGCGGTCAATCTTGGCGTACACTGTCTTAGAAGTGACGAGCTCGCTGATGTACTTCTCTGTCTCTTCATCCGTGAGGTCCAAGAGCTGGGTGAGCCTACCCATCTGAATCCTAGTGTAGTACTTCGCAATAACACGCACATTATGCTCAATGACACGCTTTCGGAGATCCTGCCATCTCTGGTGGGCCTTCTCATCATCAGACTGGCCGGGTTTGACATCGAATACGTCAGTGTCACAGAGATGAGGGCCGAACTTCTTCGCCACCTCGGGCCAGCGCATCAGCTCATGAACAGTGAAAAGTCGAAGCAGCTCGGCATCAAGGGCAACCTGAGAGTTGCGGGTGTCACGGTGTATCCGCTGGAGGAGGTCGTGTTGTTCATTATCGTATGGCGCAAGGATGACGAAGTAGATGATACGTTGCAGAACCTGGATTGAAGTCAGCTGGACGCCTCATGTCGCTCAAGGTGGAGTAGCTCACAGGACGAAGCTTCTTAGGGTCTTCCTCAACAGCTTCCGTGTCCAAAACTTGTCTGTAGTGCTTGCATGCCTCCAGATACTTGTCCTCGTGCTTCGCGAGGGTGATTTGCTGTTCGTAGTAACGAAGCTTCAGATCGGTCGTGTCATCAACTACCTCTTCGGGTACTTCCTCGCCCCTTGCCTTTTTCTTTTCGCGTTCCTTTGCTTCTTTCTCCAATTGCTCTGCCGTCTTCACAGGCTTGCGCGCAAGGTAGCGCGTGGAGATCTTGCGGCCGAGTATGCCAGCCTGTGTCCAGTCTCCGCTCTCGATGCACAAAGCAACCTGCGCGAGGATGAATTCGGTCTTTTCTCGCCTGTCCATAGATCCAAAGGTCTCAACCTGCAGTTCGCAAAGAACCTCAGTCGCTCCCTTCAGGTCGCCTTGCTCTTTCTTGATATCCGAGAGAATCTTGGTAACGCGTGCGCGCTCAACCTCGACAAAGATCTTCCCGTCGGTAACAGTTCTTAACGTCTCAATGACGGAAAGCTTTGTCTCCAGATCGGGAGTATCATCAAGGAAGCCCACAACGGTCTGGACCATCTTGGTGATGGCCTGCTTAAGCTGGCTGTGCTTCTTAGATAGAACAAGCGTCTGCTCATTCATCAAGCTCCAGTCTCCTGCTTTCTTGCATAGTGTGACGATCGCGATCAGAACTCGGGAGGTCGATGCTAGATCGGAGGCCTATTCATATGTCAATGTTGGGTCCAGCCCGCAGCAAGGGAGGGCCTCACCTGTCGGGTCTGCTTCTCAAGTGCTGTAAGCTTCTCGATGGCACCTTGGAGGTTTGACTATATGATTGATGTCAGTTAGCTGCCTCATCGGGCATCATGAGGTAGTCAGGATTACCTGAGCAAGCTTCTCTGCCTCGTGGATCTGCTCATCCGCCTCCTTCGAGAAGTCCTTCTCGGGCTTAAGCATGCCTTCAGACATGATGGCGGGTTCTTGTTCGTATCGCGTGGATTGACTGTGTACTTCTTCGTCTTCTTCGGTTATGCACGGGAAGTCGAATCGTGGTCAGGGCGAAAGATGATGAGTTGATAGTAGTGGTGGAGGGTGAAGCTACGATGATGTTGGACGTAACGCTCACGCAAGAGGCTCCTGCCTTGCTCAAGTGGGGCCAGTGTTGCTGTGGGGCCCTTGGCCCTACAGTAGGTACCTAAGGTGCAAGTCCAACCTGTACGGTACCTTCTATCTTCGCGTGCCCCAAAAGTGCCACCCTGCAGGTTCATAGTAGATGAGGAAATTGATTTTAAACAACATGATGAATTATAATGGAATACGTTAAAATGTCTAGACAGCTTGTATTTTATGGTTTGACACAGGTATTCAACCCCTGGGTCTTCTTGTAGCCTTCGACGCGTCATGATACAGATTTTACGGGGTTATCAATTTGGCTTTGTCGGCCAACAAGTTGTCTATACTAATCTACCTGTTTCCAGACGCACTGCACTTTCAGGGTCCAGGGCTGGAGACGTATACGAGTAGCATATCTGCTAGACAATATACATCACCAGGTGCAGATGACGCGACCTATTGCTGCTAGTCGTGGAAGCCCCTCCCCCCCAGACACAATTAGCAAGAAGACATCGCGACAGGACCAAAGGATCTTGACAGACAATGGATCTACGGGAGAAAGTCGCGTATATGTTGTCATGTGAAACCAAGGACAAGATAGATACATTGGCCATTTTGTACTCCGATTCCCGCACTATAACGCCCGATTCCCAACGCGGAAACTGTTCCTTGATTCTTTTCTTCCTGCACCATCTCTGTCTGAAAAGACATTTCGCTTACGAAACAAATGCAGTGGTACCAATACACGAGGGTCACAGACAAGCCTTACAGGGCTTTGCCGACCTCGGTAGCTGGGAGTCCATCGACAAATAACTCCGGGCGTGACGGGCGTCTTGACGGTGGCTCTCTCCGTGTCGGAGAGAGGTCTGAATAAAGGTCTGGCCTGGATGGACGTCGGCCTCTCGGGAGGGCGTCGGCAAATAGGTCTGTGTGTGATGGCCGACGACTGTTGCCAACTAGGTTGAATGTTTCTGCATGAGATGGCCTGCGTGAGCCACTTCGTCGCGGAGGGGTCTCCATCAGAATGGCAGCATTCGGCTTTTGGACGTCATCTTCAGTCAAAGTTTGCGCAGTATCAACTGAACTGAC
This sequence comes from Sarocladium brachiariae, assembly GCA_008271525.1. Classification (NCBI taxonomy): domain Eukaryota; kingdom Fungi; phylum Ascomycota; class Sordariomycetes; order Hypocreales; family Sarocladiaceae; genus Sarocladium; species Sarocladium brachiariae. The sequence continues at coordinate 768,593 of RQPE01000002.1, forward strand.
TGATGGATGACGTTCTGCAGCCAGCGGATCTTCTTCCTGATCGATGGCCAGCTCTCGCCGCCGTTGTTGTGCAGCAAGCATTGCGCGACGTTCGTGTCGTTGTTGTTCGTTCAGTTTGCGACGCGCCTCTCGATTGTTCTTGCGTCGGCGGTAGAAAAGGCAGGTGACTAAGGATATAAGGTATATCCCCATCATAACACCTATGGGAATACCTATCGGCGTGGCCCAGCGGGAGCCATGAGGTGGCTTTATTTGTCAGTACTGAGCCGAATCTCAGGACCTATGTAATCAACTCACAGGCTCCTTGGGCATCCATGGTGGTGATATCGCCCATCGCTGATGTTCCTCACTAATTGTTCGCAACCAGAAGACGTATAGGCTTTGATTCAGGCCGTCGGGCTCCCATCGTGCAATTCGGTCCTCAACAATGCCTATGTATGAAGTCAGCATTAGCCACAAACTACCGAAAGGTTGTCCAGGCCTACCATTGAGATCGACCGCCAACTTGTATGCAATAATACCCTCATCCAGATACAACATTCGAAAGACGCCCAAGTCTGTACCGATTCCATGAAGATTTTGATCCCAGTTGAGATGGAATAGTGCACCATTCGCTATCGTGTCATTCCAGGCCGAGTTCATGAAGCGCAGACCATTATTTGTGATCGGTTCTGCTACGGCCGTTGAGCTTGGGGCGCGAGCCATCTGATGTCCCTCGCCGCTCCCCGGCCGGACCTAGTCGCAGCAAGAAGCGCCAGCACCCAAGTTCCGCGACCAAGATACGCGGATTTTGGCCTTATAGTGAGCCGTCGGTAGTTGGAAGATGGCTTCGGGTTTATATGGGGCGGATCTGGAGAGATGGGGAAGTAGAAGCCATGGGGTCACTCGTGGCGGGAAAGGAGGAGACGATATTGACGACTATGGATGAAGAGAAGAATGGGGAAACATGGACGTGGGGGCAAACAAGCAACCACCGGAAAGTCCGGAAGCCCCAATCGTTGATTCATAGTCTCAGAATGAAAGAAGGGAGGGTTGACTCGATTTAGTCATGGAAAGCTCTATACCACCGAATGAGGCATGAGACTGAGACCAAGATTGGAGTGCACATGGTGGGGCCAAATGAGATGGTTCTCACCGCACTGTTCCTAGGAGAAGGTGCTGCCTGTAAATCTCACGATAGGGTCGTTACGGGTAATGTTTGGAGAACAGATGCTCTGAGTTCACTCATCACAAGAGCGTTCCATCGTCGCGCAGAGTCTTGGCACCAGCATTTGCCGTAAACCATAACCATAGCTGGCATGTTGACGATCGCCGAGCGCACATTGTCGATACAAGCCCTCCTTAGCTGGGCTTGGCTGGTAACCTGCATGGCCCAAAGCCCCGAGGCGTTGCTCTGACAATTTTCTACACTTGACATCATCGTGTTCGAATGGAAACATCGGGGAAGCGTGCCATCGCGAGAGGGATCTGCAGAAGCAGGACGGCAAAGAAGCTGTTCCAGAGGTTTGGGCCCTTCCTCGTGGAACGAACCGCTATTGCGATGGAACAATCCTGAGGGAACAAATCGATCAGACCTGAGGTGAAGTTAAGGCCAGACGGCGGTCAGCTGTTGGCAATAACAACACTAGCAATTGTAATGCTGGTGGATGTCGGTGAATTCCAGCAACAAGACATTCGAAGTTTGTCGTTAATCGAAGGCTAAGACACTCATATTGTTGTCGATGGTTGGAGGTTCGACAAAGTGAACTCTCTGGGGGCGATCCTTAGTCATCAGTCTTGACGGCTAGTTGCGGTCTGTTGCGTTGCGGCTCAAACGCGGGGCAAGTACTCGGACCAGCCAGTTCGTTCCCCAACGCGTCTCTGCATACTAACAAACCAGCAAACTCGCCTGGACTGCCCTTCACGATCCTTTACACGCCCTGACCCAAAAGCCTCACTCCGGGCCGAGCACACCCCCTTTCGCTCGACAATCATTCAAAAAACTAATCACGGCGAGACAATCCAAACCGGCCAAGCTTACTGCCCCGGTCAACATAGTGTGCCGTTCCGAGACCGAGACTACATTCGAGCACGAGAAAATATTAAACCATCGTGGACTTTTCGTCACGACTCATTTTCTTTACTCCATCCTTCTGGCTGGTCCCGGTAGGTGGAGGCTTGCATGCCGAGCGGACAGCTATCCTTGGATTCTTGAAGACGGGAAGGTATCGTGAGATTAGGAATGGCCATGAGTGGTAGTAGTGCCGGCTACGGTGATTGCGTGGCCTCCCTGCGCAGCTCGCTCAACTACCTTGAGTCCTCAGTCCAAACGCTCGACAGTGGCGTCTCCGACTTTCCTCGACTCGTCAACGTTCTCAAGAGCGTTCGTGTACGTCACCCGCAAGCAGTATCCTCTACCACAGCTGTATTGTTCTTTCCAGAGCCCAATACAATGACTGATCTTCTCCTTTGCAGCACTATGAACTTATTCCGCAGCCCACCCTCGCCGCCGCAGAAGCTTCACTTCGTGATGAAATCGGGCCTTATATCGCCCTTCTTCTCTCCCGCGCCGACGCCCAAATAGAGCGCCAGGAGCGACGCATCGAAACTCTCAAAGCTCGATCTGAACTCCAGCAGGGCAGATTAAACAACGATGATGGGGGTAATGGTAGCAGTGGCCGGATGAAAGGTAGAACGGTAGGGAATAGCAGAGCATTAAGTGGAGAAGATAAATTGAGGGCGAAGGCGGTTCGCCAGAGAAAAGAGGCATTAAGATATGGGGTTGAGAGGTTAGAGCTGGAAGTTTTGCAGAAGGAGAGGGAGTTGAGGAAGAGGTTAGACGGTTGAGCGTATTGACTTATCTGTATATTCCAATGAGTAATGAATTGTCATGATTAGCACAAAGACGCGTGGCCTATACTACAACACGAGATGAGTGCACTCCAAAACGACATAGATGAAGGCCTGTTTGGTCTAATCGCATAGCAAATCTAGCTTGTCGAGATTTATCTTTTGAATATTCGTTCATCCATCCACACGCCGGCTACGTCGCCAGTTCGTTTCGAGGTTCACATCCCCAATGCCTCCTAGGTATACCAAATCCCTTCCAGCAGCGGGAAGGAACACACGCTCGTACACGCTCTGCCTACCTCGCCTCCTTCGCTTCATGACGGTCCGGCCCTCCGATATCCACCCACCAAAACAACCTAAGAGGCGCTGAAACACACGCCCCAGAAGATTCAAAAGTACACGAAATCCTTCTCGCTTTCGCTCCATCCAGTATAGAACTTTAACAAAAATAGAAACAGGCAAGAAAGAAAGTAAGAGAACACAAGAAAAGAATACTGTGTGGAGGATTCGGGATGGAGCAGTGCTGAGAGTGGTGTTCAAGACGAAAAGTAAATAGCGAGCCGGCGCCTGGTAAAAAAGAAGCAAGTTTCGGGAGAAACGGCGAAGCAGGTCGTCGGAGGAGTGAGCGGTCGGAAAATCGAGTCAAAAGCACAAAATTGAGATGGTTTGCTTCCGCATGCAAAGCCGTATAATCAACCTCATGTTCCTCCATGACATAATAACCGGTTCCTGTCGCGATGCCAGACCCACAAATGGCAGTTGGAGATGGAAGATAGTGTTTCCGTACAGATGGAAGTGAAAGGCAATTTCGAAAGAGCACAAATGGCAAAATACATAAACACCGGCTTTCCTGATTTGTTCGTTATCCGTGGAATTTCCACACCTCTGGAGGAAAACAGCTTCAATTTTCCCCGTTGGCTCGTCGTGTACGTATGCTTCTGCAGTTCACGCTTATAACAGGATGAGGTAGTTGCTCGGTGCGATGCCCGTCTCACCGCTCTCTTTCCTTGCTTGCCACCATCTTCCACTGACGTCCGAGACCTCGAGGATTTCATGCTTTGAGAAGGATATCTCATTGGCATCTTCTGGGTTGGCCTCATAACTGTAGATGGCTTTCGCCCGATAAGGATATTCAGTTGGCGGGACGACCTCGGTATCTGCGCCTGGTGAAGTTGTTTTATTGGCCTGAGCACCACCGACAGCAGTTGTAGTTGGTTGAACGGAGGTATTGAAACCACCGTTGAGCTGAGAATTTCGCTGCGCGTTCATGCCAGGGCTGGGTCCGATGGGCGAGGGATTCTCGAAGCCATTAAGTTGAGCGGAGGTGTACATTTGGGGTGGCTGCACCGAGTTTGAGGTCTCAGGGCGGCCCGTTGCGCCGTAGGGGTTCATGGTTTGGCGGTGTAGTGTGGCAGACTCCTTCGTCAGAGCAAAGGAGTCCAGGAAGGCTCGTGGGGTGGATGATGGAGTCGATCCGAAGTAGAAAACCCATGCAATCTGTGTTTGTCAGCAGAGCGTTGGTGCACAAATTCAGATAAATACATACCGTGACCATGCACAGAAGAATGTAGCCGGCTGACGCAGCCTGCATGGCAGGCAAGTTGCCATAGATAAGTGCATTGACTGAGGTTGAGGCGAGGACCAGCCCGACACCAGAGTAAGTGCTCACAGCGACGTGGTAAGTGTGAACAGTATCACTAGCAACAACGACAAAGACGCCGATGTTGAGGAACAAGGTAAAGACGATTGACCACCATGGGAATTTAGGAATGCCTGGACTCTGCACCATTGTGACAAGGGTACCGATGAAGGCGATTAACCACGCCAGCTACTAACGTCAGTGATGTCCTCGAATAGTTAGCGAAACCGAACCTACCATGCCAATAGAAATGGTGGCGAGGGCAAATGGGTCGCCGAGGACGTTGCCCATTTGGATGCCCTTTCGCCTGTTGGCACGCGCGTAATCCATTTTCTTAAGCGATGGAGAGTACGGAGAGGCGTAAGGGGGCATGAGAACAAGGCGACGTAAATGGAGCCGGCGGTGTCGCTCAATGGCGAATGAGAATTACTTCGCGAAGCGGAAACAAAGTTGACGCGTTCCTGGCGACTGAACTTTTGCAATACAACTCAAGGAATCCAAGGCAGGATCGAGATGACAGCGTCGACAGTGGACCGGACGGTTGGAATCCGTGTTTTTGATTTGACCTCCCTTTTGTCAAAATACGAAGAACCGAAAGTCTTGAAATCCGCAGATGTCGTGTGCAGCAGGTCGGTTCGATGAGGGGTTCAGCGGTCGAAGGAAGCTTTTGGCGCGTTGTGTGGTAGAATCGAAAATGTATAAAGGGCTGTGCTGGCGCGAAAACTGCGAGCGAGTTGGGCGATTCGGAGGGTCTGTGGCGTGTATTCGTGGTGATGTCGTCTTGGTAGCCGATCTTGTTGGTTGGCGGGAGATGAAGAAGGACAGGAAGTGAAGAACGGCAAGTAGGAGAAAGAAGGGAGAAATGAATGACTGAGCTGGAGAGGAACGATGATGCTAGGGGGTTGGACGTTCCAATAGATGGCGGAAGAGACGATAAGCGGGTTGAGAGGGAGGAGTAGAAGCGAGGGTGGCGGAGTATCGTAAGGATGAATGGATGGGCCTCAGAGACACGAAAGGCTGGAAATTGACAGATACCTTACAGTGGACTGGTTACCAATCGATGGTTACGGGGCCTCCGCAGCGAATACAAAGGCGAAAGAGCGCTGAAGGTGGGCTCCTCAATGCAGGGCGGGTGTCAGAAGATTCTGCAGTGTCTTGTTCTGATCCTTCAGTGGAGGATATGCCCTGGAACGCCTCCAACGGGAAAAGGGGCAGTTTTAATCAGAGAGCTGTAGTCTGGCTGTGGTGTCTTGCCAAAGCCACCGTCTACGTGGCTGTACTCCGTACCACGCTCATCTTTCAAGACATTTTCCCACTCTCTGGAATGCCATCACCCCAGCCATCTCGCGCATCACCCTGCTAATTCTCTGCGTTTCCTGCCCCTTCACTAGCTGTCCTCATCTGAAGCACTGAAGCCCACATACGATCCAAAGTATGCACACAGTCCCAAGCCTCGAGGACACGACACAATGAGAACCCCTGCAACTCGCATTCACATACTCTCCATGATTGGCCTGACCGAGTTTGAGATTCAGATTAATATGGAGTGGGGTACTTAGCCTTGGCCAAGCCAGGGGAAAATCGCAGTGAGAAGTACCTTGGGGCAAGTGGGTGACAAGGTTGCGAGCCGTGTGTGCGCTGCTGCAGGGGGAACAAGGGTAATACTAGTCTCATTCATCCAGAGCAGGTTGAAGGGCTCCCTGGTGAGGTCTTTCCATGTACCGACCACTATCAAGGCTGACGAGGAGACCAGAAGTCTACATATGTAGTTGTACATATAATAATAATATGCCGCTTTCCAATGAAGAGGAGCAAAGCTGGCTCCTTTCAGACAGTCATTGGCGAACGAACCAACTACACTCGGCTAAGACATCTGCTGATTCTGGCAATCTTTTAAATCCAGGCTGGAGACTTCCGTCGCGTGTGTTTGGGGCAGTGAAACAAGAGGCTGCTCTTCGCTACGAGCGAGCGATGTCTGCACGTAGTCGTCGCGTTTGAATAACAGGCCAGGACTTCATCATGGTGTTTCTCCTGGTCCACAGACCACTGGCCTCCAAGCTCCAGGGCCTAACGTTTCGCCCTTGCCTGGCGATTCTCCCTCTGTTGGCCCTGGAACATCTCGCCTATGCGAATGAATTACTTGTCCACAACTCGCTGACCTGCTTCCAACCCACAGTAGCTTCGTACTTGCAAAACCTAGTTGCAGGACGCGAGCGCATGGTTACGAGCCAAAAAGAAAATATTAGAACTTGCCGCTTTCACTATTCGCCTTCCCGCAGCGCAGGAGTCGCCGGCACGAAAGAAACTACTCGTCAACAGGAACCCCCACATGGAACAGTGCCAACGGCAAGACCCGCAAATGTGTGTTTCATGACCTGCCTCTGCCGAACTGTCCGAGTACTGAAGAGTACTGATCCTTGCACGACCAGCGTTAAATGGTGGCAATCTGTAACAAGTTCTTTAGGTTTTGGTGTAAATGATTGCATGCTGACTGGTGACTTATATTTTGTACATACTACTACATACAACTATTCCGTAGGCTTCCCATAATGCTGAAATGATGGCCTGTCAGGCTTCAGAGGAAATTGCTTACCAGCGTCTAGATTCCTAGGAGTTCATGGTTTTGGCTAGGCGGCAGATCCCCAAATTCATCCAAAATGACGACGCGACTTTCTCTATCGCTGATCTTCCCCCTTGAAGGTCCCGTCGCGCGAACTGTCGATCAGCAACTGTCACCAGGATTGCATCTCCGAGCCCCATCCATCCTACAGGCTTCCGCAACATCTTCTGTCAGACCACTGCGCTACCTATCGCATGCTCGCCAATGACCCGTCTGAAGGGGAGAACCATTGAAGTCCTTGTTAGCCACTAGGTAATGACTACATAATGGCCTTTTCCGATCTGTATGTAGCGAAGTGGGTATCGCGGGCTTGATCTGGGCTCCCTCAGATGAATGAGGAACGAAAATCGATCTTTGCGTGCGAAGAGGACGCTTCATCATTCACAGGCCAACTTTGGACGTCCAGGTGGAATATCAGAGCTGGCCTTGCTCTGTTGGATGACTAAAAGCATGGAACTCAAGAGCCATTATTACAGTACACATCTGAAGAAGGCCCTTCAGTCTCCATGACCCCAGTAGCTTCAAGAAGAGGCTTGGAATTCTTCTTAGGGCCTCTGAACAGTCGCTGTCAAAAGCAATGCGTCATGCGCAACTTCTGTAGCTGAGCTACGCCAAATGAATATGCCAACAAATTCCACCAAGATAGGCATTTTTTATGGCGTGGGCATTCCCTCCCCGGGCTACTTTATGACGTTTCCACCAACCAGGACTGGCCTGAAACGCGGGGCCACCTTGGTCCGGGAGTCCTTGAAGCCATCATCATCCGTGTCTCCGATTCCCGCCGTACACTTTGATGGGCCCCTCTTGTCTCTTGTATGTAATATCTCGTACTCCTGACTGAGGTATTGCCGAGTGTAGCAGGTTTACCGCACTAGATCCCATATGCGCGACAGATCATATGTTTTATGTCACATAGCAAGTGACCGCTCGATCCTTCGGGTTTTTGCACTGTAGCGTCAGTACCAGAACGCTGCGGTATACCATTGCTGTGTCGAATCTGCGGAGTTGTCTGTTTGTTAGCAGAGTTTCCTGGGGGTTGTATAGGCCTTCTCGTGCTTTGCCACGGCAATCAGATCCCATTCTCCATCTCAAGGCGCTTCTCTGCACGCCGTACGGTCCGCTCAGCATTCTCAAAACGTAATTCTACATCGGCCAGAGCTTGTGAGCTGGCCAAAACCCCACTCTCGTACCACGTCCGCATCACAGCCTCGCTCCGTCGCCGGAGTTCAGCCGCCTCGGCGGCCTGAGAAATTTGCTTTGCTTCTATGGCCCTCATGCGTTCAGTGAGAGTAATGAGCTCGGCGCTCTCGGACGGATCGGGGACTGAGCAGTCTTTGATGGCGGTAAGGGCAGAGAGGGTGGCTGGGAAGGAAGAGGCAGCGGCAAGAACTATGGCCTGAATGGCATCGAGATCAAGTTGTGATGGAGGTTGCTTCGGAGATGGCTCGTGGAAGAGGTCAGGCTGCTTATTGTCTGTGTTTGATGAGCTTTAAGTCCAAGCGACCAAAGAGGGGTATGTGACGTACAGATTTTCAAAAGTTCGGCGTAGACACGAATGCGTGATTTGAGGAGGGAGAAGTGACGCTCCAGGTCAGCCAGCTTTCTTGATGCTGATTCATTGTAGGATATCGAAGGAGTGACAGTCTGGCCATGGAGGATATGCTCGATTCGGTGAAGACGTGACTCGAGGAGAGACAGTGTTGAAAGGGTGGTCTGATCGATGGGAGAGTCCATACCGGAGGCTGGCTCTGAATAGTCTCTTCAAGTGGTGATCTGTCTCCTAGCTGTCAATAACCAGGGCGCTGATGTTGTGTCTGCTACTTGTATGTTCCGCCCAGCAGATGAAGCTGTCGCAAGACGTTGGCAAGTGCTAACGAGAGCGGTACCTGAACTAGTAGTTGTATATGTACTTGTGGTCGCAATTTACTGTGGGTCCCGCCCATCCCACTTTATGGTACTGAGCCATGTGTCATAAGGGCGGCACATTTCAGTTTCGCAATTTACTAATATCACAACACATTCATGGTGGCTCAATTGCAAGCCGCCACATCACATTTCCTCGATGTCTCTTCGGTGGCCTTAAGGTAGTAAAGCCAGTGCCTCACGACTGATCATTGTGACAAGTGCCATTGACTTTTCTCGATGCGGCTCTTTGTCATGGCTGTGGTTTCCAGCTTACTGCCTCTTCTAGGCTTAGCGTAGGCTATCCCTGCAAAACCCACATCACGCAACATCACCATTGGCTGCACGACCTCAACTGGGGCTCTTCTGGTTACGTCCTTGGCGACGTCAGACGCCATCTGGCCCCAATGTCTGTCACCTTTTCCCCCCTGTGACTTGCGTATAGCAGAACCCCTTCGTCGCGGTATCACACCCAAACTGAACCCTTCACCTGTTTTTCACCACCTTCACTTACGGCAAAGACGCCGCCCGACCTCTCCTCTCAGGGTCCGAGACCGTCACGACGGCGTCGCGACCGCCTCATCTAGCAAGGGCCGTCTTGCCGCTGGCCGGTTTCGAGTCTGACGGCCCATTCATCTCCAGACCAATTACGGCCTCGAAAACGACGAAGGCGTAACAAGCGACCACCTCAAACATCCCGAAGCCTCCGACTTCAGGACTCAGCAAATCTTCCTTACGGCCCAGCACAGTTCTGCTATGCCTAACTACTCTACTATCGGAGACCGAGCCGAGTCTTCACCTAGTCCATCAGACATGACGAGATCACGAAGGCGTGGAGGCAAAGATACCGGCTATCATGGCCAAGCATCGATGGTATCTAGCATCGTCAACCTGGTGAATACCAGTCAGTTCTCTGTTCAAATCTCTTGAGGCTGAGTTGTCACTAATTTTGCACAGTCATTGGTGCTGGCACGCTGGCGATGCCCTCTGTCCTGTCCCACATGGGTATCATGTTGGGGGTTGTCCTAATCATTTGGTCCGGTTTAACAGCAGCATTCGGCCTGTATCTGCAGACTAAGTGTGCAAGATATCTTGAACGAGGCACCTCATCATTTTTCGCTCTCTCCCAGATTACATACCCAAGCGCTGCCGTTATCTTTGATATGGCTATTGCTATCAAGTGCTTTGGTGTCGGCGTTTCATACATGATCATTATTGGAGACCTGATGCCTGGCGTTGTGCTGGGCTTCAATAGCCATGCCGATGACTTGCCGTATCTGGTAGACCGGGCTTTCTGGATTACCGCGTTTATGTTACTCGTGATTCCTCTGAGCTTCCTGAGACGGCTGGATTCTCTCAAGTACACCAGCCTGATCGCATTAGTCTCCATCGGATACCTCATCATCCTCGTCATTTACCACTTTGCGACAGATGCTCATGCGAGTCCAAAGGACATTCGAGTCATCAAGTGGGAAAGTGCCGTGGCGACGCTGAGCACGGTGCCGGTCGTGGTCTTTGCCTATACTTGCCATCAGAACGTATGTTTCCCTGCAAGAATTGCCAAACCATCATTAACAATTGTTAGATGTTTTCAATCATGAACGAAATCAAGGATAATAGGCCTTCGAGCATGATGGGCGTAATCGGCGCCAGTATTGGTTCTGCGGCTAGCATCTACATTCTCGTATCTATTACTGGTTACCTGACTTTTGGCAACTCTGTAGTCGGTAACATTGTCTCCATGTGTAAGTGTCTTTGTCCCATTGCCGCGATCCGCCTTGCTCTGTTCTCTAACATGGAAGAAGACCCAACGGGTGCAGCGTCCACTATCGGAAAGGCAGCGATCGTGGTCCTGGTGCTCTTCTCGATCCCCTTACAAGTGCATCCTTGCCGCGCTTCCTTGGATGCTGTGTTGAAGTGGCGTCCCAGCAGCGCACAAGCCGTTGGCAATCGTGCCAACTCTCCGACGCCGCTTCCACCGAGGGGTGATCATGCTGCCGCACCAATGTCCGACACGCGATTTGCTCTCCTGACCACTTTGATCTTGACGCTGGCCTATATTACAGCTCTTACGGTGGATAGTTTGGACCGGATGCTAGCTTTTGTCGGCAGTACTGGTTCTACTTCTATCAGCTTTATTCTTCCTGGGCTATTTTACTACAAGATCAGCGACCCGGATAGCATTCATCACCAAAGACTGCTCAAAGAAGACGATGATATGGCCGATTCCGGTGATGAGGACGTTGAAGCCTCAGCAACTCTTGCTCAGAGCACTGGAAGTCTTCACAGTGTTACCAGCAACCCTGGTGGCCAGGACAGCTGGCGATGGCGACGAAAGTGGCGTTGGGACCTTGAAAGTCTGGAGCACGGCCTGGTTCGACGCATGGCTCTCGCACTTGCCATCTACGGCATGGTAGTAATGGCCGTTTGTTTAATCATGAACATCTTCGCGGTGGCCAGCTAACATCTGCATCTCGGACCTCGCTTTGCAATCTTATTAAGGCGCAATACACCATCCTGTTCACGAGACAACGAAAATTACACATTCTTCTTTTCTTGACCCGTCATTCCGGGAGATTCTTTGTATATCACCGAAGCCGAGGAGCATTTACTTGAGTGGCAAACTTTCCATTATCGCGGCATTTTACGGAGTTTTGATGTGGCCTGCGACTCAGTTTCCGCGGCTCTCCCTGCCCTCGTCTTGGCTCTTGTTATATGAGGAGACAAGGGACCTACAGGCGTTGAGGCACTCAAGTGAACAATTTTTTTTGGACAAAGTCAACGACTTTTCGAAGTCACGCATGTTGAGAGGGGTAAATGACAATGCCCGAAGTTGGAGACATAAGCCTAAGCCAATATATGACTTTGACATCATGCACGTGCTTGGCACGATGAGGAGCCATTTCTTTTTGTTGATTCAAGTGAGCTTGGACGCAAGCACTTCTTGTCTTGCCCAGGAACGCCTTTTGTAATGCAAATACAATATCATACACCCATCATAGCCCTTCTCTGCCTCGCGAGTACTCTCGCAGCGAACCAAGGCAAAGTAGAACCAACGTGGTCACATTGCCCTTGACCCAAACCTTCCTAGCGCAATCTCGCGCCTTCAGCCGGTACCTCCTTGATCTCTCTCTCCTCTTTGCCGTATTGCTTCTTAGGTAGTATTCCAAGCATACTGAGGAGACGCCACGCTGTATCAGTGGGCTGCGCGCCAACACCAATCCAGTACTTTGCGCGCGCGCTATCGATGCGGATGTCTTTGTGCAGCTTGCCCGAGTCGTCGTAAGGGTCTGGCTTGGGGATGGGATCGTAGGTACCGATCACCTCGAGAGGCTTAGAGTTTCTTGCCGTCCTGCAGAGTTTGTCAGTTTCTAATCTTGTGAGACCTGGCTTTTGGTGTGAAGGGAGGATTGCAACTCTTGCGGAGAGGCAGGAGTTGAAGTCGTCGGACTCGCCCACAGGTTTGAGGACTAAGGACACGATAGGTGGTACTGACCGCGCATGGGCGACAACGATGTTGTAGAAGGGCGAGTTCCGCTTGCCAAAGCGAGCAAGGCGGATCTTGACCACCATTTTGCACAATGATCTTGTTGCCGTGGCGGTCTTGGACGGATTGCGTCGTGGTGAATCTACTGTTGGAGATTGAAGTCGATGTCAGGAGATCGGGATAATTTTGAGTGGGTCCACACTTTGCTGCGTCAACCAATTGCCGTCGATGTTGGGTGACGTCTGTTCTAGCTACCTGGGTTATGAACTGACATCACCTTTTCATCTAAAGCATGTCCTCTTCAGCACATTGACTCTCACTAAAATACATCTCAGATCCAAGATATGGCTCTCAAGGTGAGAGATGTCAGTTATTTCAAGTGGTTTCTTCGAATTGCTGATGGTATTTAGACACTTAGTGCCAAAGCCGCGGCGGCGCTTGACCAGGAGCTTATGAGCAGTGGTGCTTTCTCGATAGATCAGCTTATGGAACTCGCTGGTCTAGCTGTGTCCCAGGCTGGTGAGTCTTCTGTCATGGGCGGGTTGAGGAGAAGCTGAGTGAAGCAAGTGTACCTCGTTCACCCACTTCAAAGCGGCCGTCGAGTTCTTGTAGCCTGTGGACCTGGCAATAATGGTGGTGATGGTTTGGTTGCAGCTCGCCATCTCTTCCATTATGGCTACCAGCCTACTGTTTTTTATCCAAAGCGGGGCAGAAATGATCTATACCAGGTATGTCTATTTGTTTCCTGTATATTGCATGACACCTCTCCCTATGCTATTATGTTTTGTCTACCTTATATATCTCCGAACGCGATATACCAACGCTGCTGCCAATACCTCCGACACCTGACCCAGATTATGAGTGGAGCGTTGTTCGCCGTCACTGACCGTTTGCGTAGCGACTGGTTAAGCAGCTTGAAGATCTCAATATTCCTTTCGAGAATGACTTTTCTTCAGCCATCAAGTCAACTGACCATATTGTGGACGCAATATTTGGTGGGTATTTCTCTTGCATCTTCAGAATGGTTGATTAACTGCCTTGTTTTCAGGCTTCAGCTTCTCGGGAGAAGTACGAGAACCATTCGGAGCGGTAATCCAAGCTCTTCAGGATACAGCCATCTCTGTAACGTCGGTTGATGCTCCCTCGTCTTGGCATATAGAAGACGGCCCTCCAAAGTGCGGTCTCGGTAGTTCGTTCATGCCTACGGCATTGATCAGTTTGACAGCGCCCAAGCCGCTCGTGAAGCATTTTCAGGGGCGCCATTTTATTGGAGGCCGGTAAGCACCCAATCCTCGTGTTCTGTTGCCTCGACGAGCTCTCTGACATGGCGAAAAGTTTCGTTTCTCCTTCCATCGCGAAGAAGTATGACTTTGATGTTCCTCCATACCAAGGCATCGACCAAATCACCGAAGTCAGTTCAGTGAATGAGAGACTGTAGCCTGGCCGTCTCGCAAGTCTGTTGATGGGCCCAACATCCTTCTTAGCCGATGAGAAGCACCGTGGAATTGTCCACCTGCATCACATAACGCGGCACCCTCCTCTAATGCTGTTTGGACAGACCGGGCTCGGACACTGCCCTTCAGAAGTCTCCGAAAGAACAACAGACGTGCCGTTTGGACACCTTAGAAAAGGCGGGTGATAATCGTGGCAGAAAGCAACGTAGACGAGGTGGACTTTCCCGCAGACTGGGCATTCAGCCGTGTACTCAGTGCACATTTATCTTGAGCTGGCAACCACTTCAAGATGCGGCGAGCTGAGGCTGTCAATCCAACAAAAGTGCTGTCTCGTGCAAACGACATGGACGTGTCGGCTTCGTGGGGAGAGTGGCGTATAGGAGGAACGTTGAGGTTCTATTGCTGGGCAAAGACGGTACTGAACTTTTGAAAGTTGTGGTTCTCGTAACAACGAATATTGTAGGCCGTTAATCAAAGAACTGTGACGAGAGAAAAAAAAACAGACAAGCTGATATAAGAAAAAAGTTTCTATCAAGGACTTGTCGAGAGGCAGGCAAAACCAGGTCTCTCTGTGGCCGGGCATAAGGCTCCAATGGTTGCCACCCGCCAGGGTCCAGGCCAGTGCTTCAAGAGGTTCCGAAAGGGCAGTTCAGAGAGTGGCCCCCTCGACGTTGACGGGCAGCAGCAACTACGACGGCATTCGCGGTTATGATGTATGAAGAGACTTGGGCAGGGGAAAGTCAGCAACAGTGGCAGCAGCCAGTAGGAGGAAATACACCTTCTCCCCGGAGATGCCTAGGCGAGACATTTTGGCTGCCTGCACCATATTTTGGCAGCAAGAGGAGCACACAACACAACGGTAAGGGTTCACGCGAGTGATTCCAACACAACGTTCCAATAGCGGGTGACCCGGCCCAGGGACCTCTAGCCGGAGCAAAAGCTCCCTCCCGGCGGCGTTCCGCCAGCGCTGATAGGCTACTGGTCGCACCGTCTCTGCCACGAGGTGAGCACAGCACACAGGAGCCTATTAGGCATAAGCAATGATCGAGTCGCCAGGGTTCCGCTTTTCAAGGCGCGTGGAAGGATCTTTTTCTCCCTGCAGTGAGATTGTCGAGAAGAGCCTGCCTAGAAATGTTCGATGCGATCTGAGAGATACACAGGGTTGGCGGCCGTGACCCTAATTAGTGTGAAACTCTTTGCACATCTTCCACCATCAATCTGCACCCTCGACCGGATAGGTTCGATCGATGTCCAGGATACCTCGGGATCACAACCGTTTGCCCCTCCACATATCACATTGTGGCGCCTTAATCTGTCCTGTGGCTGCCGGCACCTCATCCATAGTGTCAGAACCATACCTTACACAGGGCACTATCACATTGATCCCCGTTCAATCCGAATACAAGATGCTCTTGAGGCACCGGCATGTAGTATGATGGGGACTTCGCAGGAAGCGCAACGTGGCCTAAGAGGTCCAGATCGTCACCAGTCCCTGCTGCCCCTCACCTTGGCCCAGTCGTGATCCTCGCCTGATGGTCGATCCACCTTGAGAACTGACTAGTTCGACATCTTGAGCAATACATTATTGATGACTATTGTACAGTAGGCAATTCGTGATCACTGCTCCGCCTTGTCTCCCCCCAGAAACACGAACGAAAGCCATTCAATGGTTTCCTTATAAGGCCGGCTTGAGGTGAAAGTCAAACGCCACTCCAGGCTCCAGCGGGGATGCATGCGCTGAGTCAATTTCCACGACTACATTGATCAACCCGGATCTAGAAAGCCTGATTTGACACCTTGCAGTTCGAAGACGGGGGGGTTTCGGCTGTTAGCGATGAGATTGAGATCGCGGCGTTCGGCTACTAGCGATGAGCCACAGTGGCCAACATCGTTTTCGCAACTCGATTTCAAGCGAGTCAACAGAATGCGGGCATTTTGACTTTCAAGACCCTGAATTTGATATACCTTATCGATATTCCGGATCATGGCTTACCATTTGCGTTCACCACGGCAACTCCTCAGGCAACGTCTAAATTCGATAAGTACCCGATGCTTCGCAGCAGCAAATGATCACCCCCCCAAGCTCTCATCTGTACTTCTCAGCTCCCGTTCGTAATCCCAATACGAACCGCTCTATGACCCCATTATTGCATCCGATGATGGTGACAGCGCGGGCGGCGAATGGAGTTCATGTACTGTATACTTCGAGTCTCACCCAGCTGCGCTGGGGCAGCTGCTTCAACACGGAGCTTTTCCTCCTAGAAGTCCCTGGGTGAGAGGCGCAGTGATGATGTTCCTCAACGTGGCCCCTTACCCTCGCGCAAAGCTCGACACGCGATGCTTGTAATCGGAGTATATTCACCGAAGAAAATTTTCGGCTTAGGATCAGAATGGGACTCGCAGCCGGTGAGGGCCTGCAAAGAATATCATTTCACCCTCGAGAAGCCTCCTCGTCATCCTTTTCCAACTCTCAAGTCGGCTTGCTATTTCAGGCTGGATACACGAAGACCTGTATTGCCGAAACCCGTGTTTTCAAACTCAATCCGCTCTGGGTATGGTTGAAGGAGAAGTAATAAAGGTAGGTGGCAATGCGGGTTTGTAACCCGAGGTACCTCGTATTGGCAACAGCATGCCTGCTCGTATTGCTGGACTTCGTTGGGCATCTGGCAAAGAAGCACATACCTTCACTGAGATTCAGTCCCTGTTCGGTGGGCCTACACCGTAGGTATAATCTCATTCACGTTCCAAAGACTGAAATAATTAGACAACAACCAAAGAGTTCCTGGCGTCGCTATTCACCGACCTTCGCAAGATCTCGGACGGCCTGAACATGTCACGGCAGAAAGTCTCTTGGCTGGGGAGCTTAACAGGAGAGGCTACCAGCACACAGAACAGTGTCCTTCGTTGCCAGGATGAATTCACCTGCATACATTCAAGCCTTCGAAAAGCTCGCCAGTCTAGACGTGGTGGAGGTGAGTTACCGTCCCAGACACTGTATTGAAGTCGATGCGATACACAAAATCAAGACCTGGCCGGTGTAGAGCCAGAGGAGCCACCTTGCGAACCAAAACATCACCATCTTTGGAAGTCGGGCCGAGCGCCGAGGGATGACAATACGCAGGAGGCTTGCTAACAGGCATCCGCCTTACGTTGACGAATGCAATGTGATGCATGGATGATACGCGCCTGACGGCAATGGCCAATGTTTGAGGGAACCTGACCTGATTGAAAAGCCATGAGTGGGGATTCAAGGTGCCCGAGTGCTTTGAAGGCCACAAGATCTTCCCATTCTGGAGTCAAGTCGTTCCAATACTGCTCGAGTCTGATTCAATGGAGGTCATCCGTAAGTTGAAACGGACATGGGGCATGGACAGCCGTCATATCTGTCTGTTGCCCCTCCTTGCAATCCATTCCAGCTTTAGTCGGGCCCAAACCGGGGTCCTCCTCAGATGTCATTGATTACAACTGGCGTTGGGCAGCCGATCTCACCCTGTTTTCGTGAGCAATCCCGCATCAAAACGCACTGATGCAAGTGTGACAGATGGCATCCACAAGAACGGCAAGAACGGAGTAAGCGAAAATCTGTATCAAAGCTAGAGCATTTTACCAAGTGTGATGATCACCTGAAGATGGAAAAGTCAGGTATGGGACCTCATGGGAGCAGTCCTTCTTCTCAGCGCATCATCAGACACAGTGTGTGCTGGTGTGATGTCTCAGTGCTCTTCACGCGGCTCCCCATCCTTCAACAGCCGGATAGACAAGGCCACGGCCGCCTGTTATCCCCTGCCCACCATCAATGAAGCAACTCTACCGGGGCCACCATGAACAACAAGCATTGGAGAGAAGCAAATGACAGCCGCGGTACTTGGATGATGAACAGGGTCCATACTCTATTCGTAGAGAAAAGGGAGACCATATTAAACTACTGGGGCTGGCTGGCCTCATTGCAAATGCCAGAGACTTGGCATGCCGTGGCATCATAGGTAGAAAGGCAAAGACGAGACCACACATTTGTGTATATAATTTTGAATTGAATCCCTTGTATACACTCCTTGTAACTTCCAGACGAGAAGAGCTCACAGACGCAGCAGAGATGAAGGGACGAACCTCTAGAACAAAGGGTGTGTGTTGACAAAGATCGAACCATGCCTCATCAACTTCGTCTCATATCTGGTACTAGCTTCCGAGACCCAGATCTTCGGCCCCTCGCTACAATCAAGGATTCGAGGCACCGGAAGTCTGCTCCCGGCGAGCTCGTTATAGAGGGCCGGAAATGAATCTGCCCCTTCGAAACCGCTAAGATGTCAGCTTCCGCTGACATCTTCCGCTGACATCTTCGCTCGCATACCGAAAAATATTGCATAAAGGGATACGCAGCGTTTGAAGAGACAGATGCGAAGATCAGTGTTTCTCCCCCCAAGACAGGGGATGATATCATTGTAGCCTACTGGGAATGATATTGATGGAACGGCGCCATCCGCGAGCAGTGCGTTGGTTGTGTGCCAACTAACGGGTCTAAGGCTGTCTCACAATATTCAATTGCTGAATGATCCGCAGTATGACCTCGCATAAGGGCCGATAGTCCTTTGGGAGAGCTTCTTGTATAAGCTTTGTTAGAAATAGTGACACAAATGACCCTGAGATGCGATCAGGTAATTGCCAGAGCCGAACTGCTGGGTCGTGCAGGGGCCAACCCGAACTCACCTGCTATCTTCGAAGGGAAGGTCTCCTAGAGATAGTGACCGTATCGAACAAACAGGGATGTCTGCCTCGTGCAGCAAGAACTTTGGGAAGATGGAGGACAATTAACTACCTCCATCTCTCTATATCAACGATGACTGAGCCGAATTTTGAAGTATTGGTGAATGATTAGGCGGAAAGCCGCGGTGAAGATGGGAGGTTCAGGATGATGTCTAGTCAGCCACCAAAGATTGGACGACCCCATAGGCAGATGATAATGATCTTCATCATGATACATACGTAGTCCTGCTGAAAAACCCACATCTGACAATATGGGTATCTATATGTACGGTGATAGGGGATGTCGGGGCAAGGGCGTGAAAGAGTAGTCTCACTTTGTACAGAAGCTAGCGTTGGGTTTATGGAATGGCGTCTGTCCGGAGGGTTTTCGAAACTATAAGAAACACGAGGATCACCACAGGTGCACTTAAAACCAGGCCGTTAGACTTCAAGGGGTTAATTTGAAAAGTAGGTGGTGGTCGAGAGGCTGCTCTCTAGGCAATCCAGTACCAGAACCTTTGGAAGATATTACTAGGAACTCTCTCCTCATCCATCTCCTCCAGCCTATCCATTTCTTCTTTGCCGGTAATGACATCAATCTCATGTACGGGAATGGCCCATCTGGTGCGGAAGTAGATCTTGTGGCCGAGGTATAGGACGAGGAAAATGGGCAAGGTAATGTAAGCGGCAATGAAGTTCCTGTAATCCCAGTTGCCGCTGATGAAGATCTGGAAGCCATTGGTGAGCGTTAGGATGATGAGGAAGCAGAGGAAGAACCAGCTGGCGTAGGGCTGGAGGATGGTCTTGTAAGGCAGGATATCAAGCATTCTGTTGTAGACCATGGCTTTGCGGAAGCGAATGTAGGTGACGAGCACAACAATCCAGGCGATGTAGCCGGAGATGGTGGAGATGTTGACGAACCAGTTGAAAACCTGGGCACCAGTGTTGGAGACGTTGAGGAAAGCGAGGAGACCAGGAGCCCAAGTGACGAGAACGGCAACCCACGGCACGCCCTTCTTGTTGGTCCTGCTCAGGAACCTGGGAGCGTTTCCGTCAAGGGACATGGAGTAAAGGACACGAGAACCAGAGTAGAGGAAGGAGTTGCCAGCAGACCAGGCAGATGTGAGAACCGCGGCGTTGATAATGTGGTCGAGGACACCGATACCAAGATTCTTAATGCCGATGACGAAGGGACTGGCGCTGGCATCGCTGCCACCCAAGAGGCGGTCGTCGTTGTAAGGGACCATGAAGCCAATGATGAGAGAGGTGACGCCGTAGAAGAAAGCGAGACGGTAGATGAAGCGCCTAGCAGCTTTGGGGATGTTCCTGCGTGGGGCGACAGTCTCGCCCGCAGCA
Source organism: Sarocladium brachiariae (assembly GCA_008271525.1). Classification (NCBI taxonomy): domain Eukaryota; kingdom Fungi; phylum Ascomycota; class Sordariomycetes; order Hypocreales; family Sarocladiaceae; genus Sarocladium; species Sarocladium brachiariae. The sequence goes on from RQPE01000002.1 coordinate 788,620, forward strand.
ATGGCGATCAACTCAGGACTGGTGATGAAAGCGAAACCCGCAGCGACAACAGCGTGCCAGTAACCCAGGAAGTGACCTGTAGCGCCGCTGGCATTATATTCTGCAAAGGCACCTGGATCGTTCCAATACCGGAAGCCACGAGGACCGTCCTGACGAACGCCGGCAGCGACGCAGATACCCAGGATGATGAGACCCATGATGGTGATGAGCTTGATACTCGCGAACCAGAATTCGGCTTCGCCAAATACGGAAACTGCAATGATGTTCAGGCCGAGAGTGACGATCAGTACAATCAAGATCCACAGCCAGATACCGACTGGGGGTTTCCTGCATGAAAGCGTGAGCCAGGCGCTCGAAAACTGTTCCTCTCCGCTCCAGGAGGCGCGCGGCTTACCAATATTCAATGATGATCCCAGCAGCCGTTGCTTCGGCACCGACGAGCATAGCGTATGCATACCAATAGTTCCAGCCAGCAGCGAAGGCGAGAGAAGGATCGAGGAAGCGACCGACGAAGTAAGGGACGGTGATACCTCGCATGGGCAGGTAGGTGACCATTTCAGCAAGGACGTTCATGACGCACCAGACGACGAGCATCATGGTGAGGTAGGCCATGAAGAGAGGTGCTGGGCTTTTCCGATGAAGTTAGCCATTGCTGCCCTGCTTCAATGCAGAGGTGATTGGGGCGAAAAGGGACAAAAAGAAAACAAGACGGCACTCACCCAGTGTCATGTAGAATAGCACCGGAGCCAATGAATAGACCAGTACCGATGGCACCGCCGAGGGCCAGGAATTGAATGTGGCGAGACTTCAAACCACGCGCGAGCTGATCATGCTCGGCAGCGAGGTTGAACTCACTGTGCTGAACAGGTTGGTGTTCCGCAGAAGCATCATCGTGGGAAGATGAATACTTTTCGACTGGACGCGAAGCCATGACGATAGTTTGGTCGGAGGAGGAGATGCCTCCTTGTTGTAGCTCGAGCCGCTTGCCTTGATGTTGAGGAGAAAAGAGTTGTTGGATGAGAAGAGAGAATGCGGTCAACCCAGGCTACGACGACGGCTTTTGAAGCAAGCCAGGGGCGCTTCGGAGGCAGAGTCAACTGGGAAGAACGAAAGGAGCAGCCAGGAAGAGAGAAGAGAGGCAGAGAGGCAAAGAGTGCGACCTGGCCGGATCTGAACCGAGTTGAGGGAGGAAAGGGGAAAATGCGACGGGGTCTTGATGGCGGTCTTATGAATGATTTGGGCGGGAAGTGGACTCACGCAGCCTTGGTCGCATCACAGGCGGACCGGACCACTTGAATCTGGGGTATGATGGATGGGCAAAGCATAAGCGATTATACAGCGAGGGTCGAAGGGGGCGACAAGGGGGCCAGAGGATGGTGGTCTGTTTGATGGTGCAGAAGATGGAGACGCCAGTTGCCAGCGATGGAGAAATGAAAATCTATTACCTGATGAGATTCAGAGGAAGCTTCTTTTGTGGAGGCGCGCCGGTGCTTTCACGGGGATGTTTGTTATCAGGTAGGCTTGAAATTTCTTGTTCATTTGAGATGTGTATCCGTGCTACATGGCGTCATCCCAGGTTGTTTCGACACTTTGGAAGTCATGAATTCCAGCGTGTTCAGCTCAGTCACATAGAGAAGTTGGTGAAGCTGTTTGCTGCTCAAGGCAGGTGAGGCGGAGGAAACCCGAAGTGTGGTGAGGTGAGCTGAGGTCACCATCGTGATGGAACCACCACCGACCACCATCACCACCATCAACAGGGGGTTTAAGGCCATGTTACAGCGCATGGAGGCAGGCATTCGCTAGGCATCCGCTAGGCATCCAGCAGCATAGCAGCTACAGTCATCCAAGAGAATCCGTTATTCCACACCACCACCACTGCTGCCAGTTGAAAGAAACTCAACAAGGGATACCTACTGACAGCACAAGTATACGTAGTAACCAAACAGTCAGAAGAAACACCCAAGATGCCCTGAAACCTGCCACTTGCGGGGCGGCTGGCCGCCACTATACCTTATTTTGGCGAGCGCGAATGCCCTTAAGTGGAGGCTGGCATGCATGACCTCACCCTGCATCCCGGCTTCGGGCGACGCCATGTACCCGCTACCTTTCTTTACCTTGCCTTGCCTGAGCCCATACCTACCAAGCAGTCCTGATGGCAAGGCCTGAATGTCCCTCTTCCTCCCTTGTTACCCATCTTGGTGGTCTACATTGTTTGGCTAGGTGTATGAAAGTCATCAATATTTCTGCAGCTCGTCGGTTCTTTCTCCGCGTTTCCTCGTCGCCTCGTCGCCAAGCTGGCTTGTCCCGGCTGGGTGCCAAATACTTTTTCGATGCGTGTTGCTGCACTGCTAAATTGACACAGATCCAGTCTGGCTCAGGCCATGCCAACGTTGCCCTGCCCTGCTGCCTGTTGACAAACTTCAGCGGCACAGCTGCTAAACACACTCGGAGCAAACCAACACAGGAACTAGGCAATTACTGATCTTCAAGTACCGATACATTCTCCTCACCAACCCGCCCCCCTGTCTAGCTCCCTCCTAAGAGCCTAAGAGTCCTAAGCTCATTTGCGACTCGCGCACTGCCGACGCAAGCCGTACCTCCGTCTCCAGTCCCCCGCCCGTTAGCGTCAAGCCTCAAGCCTCTTTATCTGATCGCCGCGACCTGCTTATCTCAATACGGCTCCAAATCCACTCCACGATTCCTTCTAGCCAGTGTTCGAGAATCCGGGGGGTTTAGGCTTCTGCTGCAAAGCCTCTCGTAGTTCGACGCGGGATAGCTTTGTCTTGTCCCGCTCCTATCCTCACCGAGGGACGGAGAAGAACCCTTGAAGCAAGCCACCAAGCCCCCCTCGGGAGGAAACGACGCCTTGTCAGGCGATCCCTCAATTTCGTCTTTCCCGTGAGCAACGTCCGTGACAAGCCGAAGCTAGCAGTTCTACACATCCATCACGATACCTGGGAGCTGGAGAAGGACCCGTTTTGATATCTCTTGGTACGCGTCGAAAAGGGCTCCCTCCCACACATGGATCATGATAAGCATGCGTATTTTGTCCGTGCAGCTGATGTGGCCGCGGATCCGCATTCCCACTTCACTTAGCTTGGCAGTATTGTAGTGGTTACCGTCCGACAACGGAGCAATTGCAGGATGCGCTGTGCAACATCTTGAGAGAGCGATTTATTTCGCAGCTTGTGTTGCTACATGGCCAGTGCACGATTGACAGTCTGTGCTCAATGATAAACTCCCTCAGCAAATGACCCATGTATCTCGTGGCTCAGAGACGTTCGAGACGTTGTCGGCCGATCCATTCAGGTTGGAGGTGATTGGGACGAGGCTGTCGCCGAAGGAAGTTCGGAGTTCAACAATGTGTCAATCGGAGCAGTTTATGCAATGTCTGCGTCCGCCCCAAAAAGAACGATGTTTGCTCATTCTGTCCCAGCATTCAAGCCCGTCTTGCGATTCGACATATTGATGCTTTTGGGCCTGGTCGTGAGTACCCCACGTGCCAGAGAGGGGGAAAATAAGAAGAAGCTAAGGAATGCGGTTGCGGTTGGAGTCTTGACAGGTCTGTGGCGACAGAGCCTTGATCTTTCGGGGCTGTTTCGGGGCTTAGATCTGGTCGAAGCTTCGACCTGGACGGCCGTACTCTAGCCAGCGTTGTCCGGTAGTTGAGAAGGCCGAACTAGTGCTTTCACCGGCTAGGCGACATTGAGATTGTTTGTTCGCCATGCTCTATGAGTTAAGATCAAGAACACGGTCAGGAAAGCCTTCAAAACTGGAGGTTGTTCCGTTGAGCTATTCCTGCGGTGTAAGACCTTCACACATACAGCAAGTGCTACGCAGATGCGCCATCTGGAAGCGTCCTCTTCATCATCGACTCTAGATTGATCAGGCTGCATGAAGCTTTGACTTACCTTGAGACACTGAACTAGGAAGGCGTGCAGCTAGCTGTGAGACTTAACCACGTCTAGTAGCTTCCCTAAGGTGCCAATCTTGCAAATTGATACCGAGAGGAATATCGGAGAGAGGGGACAGGTTGCTCTAGACTCTCGAAGACGATCAGAAAGCCAATAGCTGCGGACAGCCGTAGTGCCTTGTACGTGACAGTCCCAATGGCGGCTGAGGTGCACGCACGGGCTTGCCTAATGATGCGCCTGTGCTATAGAATCTCTATGAAGTATTCATTCTGGGGCAGATGTGCTTGTTGAGTGTGAAGAGATCAATATGTTATGGTGGTCCTCAGATCAACTCTTCCCACCCACCCTGATCCGACCATCTTTCGGGCTGAAGCTCCTTCTCACCCTGGAACCGGAGGGGCCTCCACACAATTGGTTTCCAAATGAAGTCCAATTTTCTTTTCATGCCTGATAGGTTTGCGTAAGTTGTTGCGATGTGGGACACAGCAATTGAAGGGAAGTATGTAACAGAGAGAAGAGGCATCGAGGTCTCGTCCCGCCTGAAGCAATTCTTCTTACTTTCTAATCTGGCCACTAGGTAGTTTGATCCAGGACGCAAATCTGTCTTCATTGCAAGGCCACACCATCACTGCTTAGTGACCTATTACGGCCCCTGCTGTCGTGCCTCACAGATGCAATGCTGGGTGAAGGACCTCGCAATGCCGCCTTTCCCAGGACGTAGGTGCCTCCGCGTCAAATCAACTCAACTTACCTCGACCAAGCCTGCCTGGATCATGTACAGCACATCCTTCCATGGGCACTAGCACCGCTGGTACGACTGACTGGTTAAATCAGACGTGGTACTGGGAAGCTGTGCCGTGCCGTGGAAACACTATCGCGATATTAGCAGGATGGTGCCAGAACACCTTGGCGACTGGCCACAAACGCTCATCTTTCCTGCTCTGGGTATTCTCATCGAGGATCCGGGCTTGGCTGCCTTGACAGCTGTCCAGTCAAGCCGGAACCAGGCCGACATGAACTACAATAAGTGCTTCTATAGTGTTCAAAAGAAACTATACCTCACTTTTGCACGGGACGTTGGTTTTGACTCCAGAAGCCTCTTCTCTCCCCTTTGCCCTTTCTGACCTTTTCTTTTCCCGTACTCTAACTGCCGAAGAGTCCACATACGGGCCTAACATCCGCTTGGGAGGGGGGCTCAAATTAATATGGCAATTATTCCAAGCCATCGCCAGGTGCCATACGCTCACCGTGCATACTGTCTGCGGGGTGAACAGAAAAAGGCGGTAGAAGTGGCCATTCACAGCTGGACATGGGACCAGGGGTCCAGAACCGGAGCTTGACCCTGTATAAGTCATGGGAAGGGGGGGAGGCCCTCAAACGGCATCCGTGAAATGCTCCGAGAAGAACCATTGTCAGGGTAGCACTCGACCAAATAAACTGTCCATGGCCAAAAGGGAAGAGACTCAAAACCATAGGCTAACTGGTTGATAGACGTGGTACTTTCGCAAAGCATCAGCCACGGGTTTACGAAACAAAATGCACGCATCCAGCGCCGTATTCTTTTTTCAGAATCGCTCCCTCAGGACGAGACGGAATGACTTTCCGAACAATGTGCTCGTGTCCCGCGCAGGCGAACAGTGTTCAATATCGAAAGGTCTCATCGAATCTAGATTGGACCATGTTGACTGGTTACCGTTCTTCAAATATTCTGGTAACTATGAGATCGACAGTGGTAAGAGCGCTCTGGACACGGAGGTGATGTTTCCGGGGAGGTGGCGATGATTGGAACTTGAGTTCGTTTGTCATGACTCGATACTATGCTTTCCGAAGGCTGTATATCGGGTGTATTTCTTCATTGATATATAAACCTGCCATGAGTCTTACTGACAACATGAATAACATCCTTGAGCCCTAAGTTCTCATCACCTTCTCAGCCCGAAAAGAAAGCACCCTCTTAACACAGTCTAGGACATCTCAACACACTTTTGTCAAGGATGAAGCTGTCATATGCCACCGTTGTAGCCTTTGCGGCTGGCGCCATCGGCGCTCCCACAGTCGACACCGTGAAGCCTCGTCAGGCCCCTGGTGGATGCTCCAGTGCCGTGCAGCTTGATGCGAAGACAAACGTTTGGACAAAGTACACCCTTCATCCCAACGCCTTCTACAGATCCGAGGTTGAGGCTGCCGCCGCCCAGATGTCTGGATCTGATGCTCAGAAGGCATTGAAGGTTGCCGACGTCGGAACGTTCCTGTGGGCGTAGGTTCATGTGGCTTCGTTCTGGAGTTCAGAGAAATACTAACTATCCTCATCCAGCGACACGATTGCAAACATTGACCGCGTTGAGCCCGCTCTTCAGAATGTGCCCTGTGATCACATCTTCGGTCTGGTTGTCTATGATCTGCCTGGCCGTGATTGCGCAGCCAAAGCCTCCAACGGAGAGCTCCCGGTCGGTTCTCTGAACAGGTACAAGTCTGAGTATATTGACAGTATGTTTCACCTACTCCCGATTTATCTCTTGCTTCCCATAAAGCCTCGGATCTAACTCCTTAAACCTCAGAGCTCGCCGCGCTCATCAAGAAATACCCCAACACCGCCTTCGCTCTGGTCATCGAGCCTGATTCTCTTCCCAACCTCGTCACCAACTCGGATCTCACGGCTTGCCAGCAGTCCGCTGCTGGATACCGTGACGGCGTTGCATACGCTCTCAAGACCCTCAACCTGCCCAACGTGGTGCAGTACATCGATGCTGGCCACGGCGGCTGGCTCGGCTGGAACGACAACCTCGCTCCTGGTGCCAAGGAGCTTGCCAACGCCTACAAGGCCGCCGGCAGCCCTTCGCAGTTCCGTGGCTTTGCCACCAACGTTGCTGGCTGGAACCAGTGGTATGTCCCCCGCTAGACCCCCAGAAACCGTCCAAGAGATTGGCGAATTTCTTACTGACGTCCTTTTGCGTTCTGCCAGGGATGCCGAGCCAGGTGAGTTTGCTGGTGCTTCGGATGCCCAGTGGAACAAGGCTCAGAACGAGAAGAAGTACGTAGAGCTCTTCGGCGCGGCCCTCGCCAGCGCCGGCATGCCCAACCACGCCATCGTCGACACGGGCCGCAACGGCAATCCCGGAGGCCGTGTCGAGTGGGGAGACTGGTGCAACGTCGTCAATGCTGGTTTCGGTATCCGACCCAGCTCCAGCACCGGCTCTACCCTGACAGATGCCTTCGTCTGGGTCAAGCCTGGCGGCGAGTCCGACGGCACGAGCGACAGCAGCGCCACCCGCTACGACTCGTTCTGCGGCAAGTCGGACGCCTTCAAGCCTTCGCCAGAGGCTGGCCAGTGGAACCAGGCCTACTTCGAGATGCTCCTTAAGAACGCCAAACCTTCCTTTTAAGAAGTTTGCGCGCTATGAGCTCCTTTCTCCTGGGCAAGGCCTTTTTTTCGAATGAAAGAGGGACAGTGGTGGTTATTGTAAATAGCTCAGAAAGATTATCGGTCTCAAGCACTCCGAGAACGGGGAGTTGAAGTACATACTCTATAGGCTGTCACAAAAAGAAGAAGCATCCACAGACCGAACTTCTCTTTTGCTTCAGAATGCCTGTGGTGACATTGACACTGCTCTAAAAAGAAGCACAGAAAATTAAGGTAACATATTGAGTACAAGATCTCCGGATTGTCACTGATAAAGCGATAAGTACTCTTGTGCTTCACCGCAGCAGATGATCCAAGACTGAATGAGCGAGGCCCAAGACGATAATAGTTAAGACTATCACTGCGCCATGTAATTGGGATTCACTTCCTCAGGTTCCTTGCATTGCCCCAAAATGGGCGGTCAATGCGACATTCCTCAAGCTTTGCCTCTACCTAATGAGGATCAGTCATACTTTATCAACTGCTTGTTTCTTACAGGGTCAAAGCAGTTGCTGCGATCACATTCACAATGTTACCGGGAAGGCAGTGTGATTGCCGGGGTCTAGATCGCCAATCGAGCGGTGAACCTATCAATGCTTTCCCCCATTGCCCTCGTGCATGGATTCTGCTACATGCATGATCAAGCAGAACTCCGAGAACCCTCCCCGTTCTTGTCATCACGTTTTGGCCACCTCAAAGAAACCAAAAAGGGTCGAGAACCTCTTTCAGCTGTTGTTCCCCCAGCAAGATGGTGTCAAGACAGGACCCCAGGTGCCATGGTGCCAGGGTCTTCTATAGGTCGACGACTCAGCTCTGCGATTCTACCTTGACAATCTATCGTTCAAGCTGAGTGCGTCCACAGACGCTAGACAACTCTAGGCCCAGCCACGATGATCACCAACGGGAAGTGCAACAAGTTAACAACCATGGCGTGGTCCGAATGGCACAAGCTGAAATGCAGGTATCAACACTAGGCGTTCTACCTTAACCGCAAAGGAGTGACCTTGACAAGGGCTGTCTGTGCTTGCAAAAAAGGCTACCAGGTTGAACATATATAGTTGGGGGTTTCGAGCCCGCATTATGTCGAACGGCATGTCCCTTGGAGTTTTGTTTGTTCCACGGAGTTTGATTGGCGTGACTGTTCAGCAGCTGTTACTTTTGACACGACATCAACCTGCAATTCTCAATCAAACATGTTTTACAAAGTCGTTCTGCTTCTGGGTCTTGCCGCTGTACACGGCCTCGCCGCCTCAGATACAACAATCAGCGTCGGACCACTCCTCACCTGTGATCTGACAACGTTCCCCTGCACTGGGACCAGTGGATGTTGTCCGATCGGGGGATGTTGTGGCAATGGCTGCTGCGCCCTCGGCTACAGCTGCATCAACGCAGGGACCGCCGACGAGGCGTGCTGTCCGGCTAATGATCTTACACAATGCGGCACAATATCACCTGTGAGGAACCCCCCGACACGCTCTGAGAGCTTGTTGGCTCAGTTGAGTTGCAAGACAAACTCGTACTAACTTCCTCGTTTTCAATAGAGCACGGGCGGCTCGGGCGGTTCCAGCTCAGGATCGAAGAATTGCATCGGAATCGACAATTGCCCGAGGGACCCTGAGAGGGGGCTTGCCTGGACATGTGTCTTGGGGCAAACGTGCGGCTTGTCGTACGGAGAATGCTATCCATGTGTGCCTAAAGCAGGCGGCAGTGGAGGATCAGGAGGGAGCAGTGATGGCGATGGTAGTGGCGGAGGAGGTAGCAGTGGTAGTTCGCCGACGACATCATCATCAGATAGTATTTCCGCTACTAGCTCCGCTTCATCTGATGGCAGCAGTTCCAGCAGTTCCAGCAGCTCGGATAAGCCTGACGCAGGCAGTCAGCTGGATTTGCCCTGCGGCCTTCTCCTTGCGCTGGGTATGGGTGTAGGTTTGGCCCTGGTAGCCTGATATCACTGTCTTTCAATATACCATGGCGTGTTGATTCAACCGGTGAATTTGCGTTTTTGGAAGGGAAGCATGATTAAATTACTTGATGTGAGAATAAGCAAACTTTATGTAGCAGTGTATCCATGGCCAAGCCATAAGTGGAGTTTATACGACATGTGAGGAAAGCAATGTGAAGCTTGAAGCCGTATTCCATGGTTCGGGTGTTGGCTGGCAATGTCCTATAGTACTCAGAGCAGATCTTTCACGAACTCGACCAATTATAAGATGCCAATGAGCCGGACCATACCCTCCCTACAGACCGAATCACATCTGACCTCACTTGGTGCTGATGGGCGCAAGACTCGTCGCCCGAATCTTTGGAACGGCAGAATGCAGCTTCACTTTTCTATTGCGGACCTCCGATCGGTGGTGTAGATGTCTATAGGAGCTACCTACCTTAGAATAACATAATGTAGTAAGGGAGCCTTTTCTCTGCGTAAGCAAGTTCTGCACCCATTTGCCAGTCTATCATCTCGAGTCTAACCAGATGGTGTGACTGCAGGCTCAAAGATGCCCACGCTGGGTATCGACACAGATACAGATAGTACGTAGACCGTGTTGAAGTGACTGGTCAATCACCCAGATTGCTGTTGATGGCCAAGCTGCCGCCAGCCACGGCGAAGCCACCAAGCCACGTTGTCCGCCTAAATGTTGACGAGGCTTCGGGCCGTGCACTCGGATGGTGTCGCTCTGGGCGTAGCACTGCTGTAGAGGTTCCGGAAAATAAGGAAGAAAAGTAACGTCCAGTAGTCCATGAACAATTAGGCAACTCGATAAGCAGTCACACTAAGTTTAAGCCTACTTTACTCAGTCGGTGGTGCTCCATTCCAGTACCGAACTACCGATCTTTGATAACCGCTGCCTCGACCATCTATGATTTCTCTAGCTCACCGGTGAGGGCGCTGATAATGTCCCCCATTCTATCATGTAAGTCAAGCAGTGATCCGGTTCCTGTCGGGTGCGGTCTCCTTCTATCGCCGGTGTAATACTTGGCGTACATTAGCCGCCTATCGGGAACAGATTACACGCGAGGAAGATAAGACTGAAAAAGTGCTTGGCTCTTGGCAGCTTGCTTCTGACTCGGTCCATACGCTTTGCGGGGTTGCATCGTCGTGATTAATGCTTGTCACCTTGAGTTCCGCTCTGGATCCTGTCCGTTCTTTGCCCAACCCCAACCGACAGGAGCACTGGCAGATAGAAGATCCCTGAGAGGTGGATTGCTCAGTTTCTCCATAGGACCATGAACACGGAGACCCGTTTGATAAGACCGGATGACACCTTGAGCTGAAGTGAAAGATTGGAGCAAGGCTTCTCCGTGGGGCATAGCTTTGGATCTATAAGTCAGCGGTCATGCCGCTCCCAGCTCGCTCGTTGCCTGTATCAACTCTCTTCAAAGCTTCGAATTTACTTCTTCATTGTCAAGTATACGTACAACTGAGACGATGGCTTCCATCATGGACGAGAAGAAGGATCTTGAGGTGGCCAGCAGTCTTCCCGGCGACGCTGGCCCGATCATCGAGTCAATCGATCGAGTCGCAGAGGCCAAGCTCGTGCGCAAGCAGGACCTCTGGGTGCTACCCATGGTGTTCCTGATGTACTTCTTCACGTTCCTCGACCGGACCAATCTTGGAAACGCAAGGATCGCAGGCATGGAGAGTGATCTGGGCCTGGGCACGTACGGCTTCAACACGGGCGCCTGTCTCTACTACCTCATCTACTTCTTCGCCGACATCCCCGCCGCGCTCTGTGTCAAGAAGTTCGGCTTCCTCGTGCTGCCGTTGAGCTGCGTCGCTTTCGGCGCCGTGACCGTCGGAACCGCCTTCATCAACAACAGTGCTGGCTTCTACGCCGTTCGCTTGCTGCTTGGCCTGACCGAGTCGTTCCAGTTCCCTGGTCTCAGCTACGTGGTGTCGCGCTACTACCGGCGTCATGAGGTCACGACCCGTGTGTCGTTCTTCATGCTCGGTGCGGCTGGGTTGGCTGGCGGCTTTGGCGGGATCCTCGCTTCCGGTCTGTTGGCGTTGAAGAATGTCGGCAGCGTCACGTCCTGGCGAGTGATATTTCTGGTTGAAGGGTTTGTTCCCCCGCCCAAAAAAGGCCCCTTGGCGCCTCAGCTTGTCGCGAGTGAAGAAGATGTTCACACAGGCATACTAACTTTCGAGATAGCATCATTACTGTCGGCGTCGGTCTTGTTTCTCTCTGGCTGTTCCCTGCCGATCCATCCAAGACTCGCATGTTCAATGAGGAGGAGCGGGCAATGGCGTTGGCTCGTATTTTCCATGACCAGCCTGCCATCGAGGAGCACCAAGAGAAGATGACCTGGGGCCTCATCAAGCGTGGTGTCTTCAACGTCAACGTGATGGTTGGTGCATGGATCTACATCTGCGACCAGATCACGGTCCAAGGACTCTCCATTTTTACTGCCACCATCCTGCGATTGAACTTCCCCGAGAAGTCCCTCATTCAGATCCAACTACTCTCTTCGGCTCCCCCGTTGGTCGGCATGGTGGTCGGCTTGCTCGTGGCTTACATCACTATGAAGATCAGGAAGCATGGCATTGCCATCGCCATCTGCGCCTCGCTCTGCGTCCTGGGGTACGCGATCTGGCTCGGCTCCTCCAATCCTCAGGCTCGTTTTGCTGCCATATTCTTCAACACAGCTGGTGGCTTCAGCTTCGGGGTGCTCATCCTCGGGTGGACGCTGTCCAATGCAGCTCCAGATACGATCAAAAACGTTGCCAACGGGGCCGTTTCTGGCCTTGCAAACATTGGTGAGCCCTAGAGATCCCCAGTCACTAATGGCAAGGAACATTCTGCTCACGCACTGTTTTAGGTTCTATTGTCGCCACCTGGAGCTACATAAACACTGATGCGAAGACGGGATATCGGATCGGGAATTCGCTCAACACCGCCACCGCACTCTCCGTTGTTGTTGCTGCTCTAGGCCTCGTTGTGTGGCAGATGAGAGAGAACAAGAAGCGTGCAGCTGGTGGACGCGACTATCGGCTCAATCGCCCGCCTCAGGAGGTTGCTCGTCTGGGACATCTTCATCCCGAGTTCCGCTACATTCACTAGCCGGAAGTGCACAAGGAGACCGTTTCATCATGGTACGGTATATCTGCCTCCTTTCTTCTTATGTAGATTCATAATAGTCTTGATTGTATACGGAATCTAGGCTCTTTGTCTTTTGGCTCGACGGAGGCGTAACTAACGCCACACCGCGCCATCACCACCTGATGTGAACTGATGCACAGTTGCTGTCCCGGCACTTCATACTAATTTGGGCTCGGCACGTGAAGAAAGCGATACCATAGTTCGTCATTTTGATCAGACTCTGGATTTGTAGACTATTATACCCTGAAACCTGCAAGGTGGCAGGTTAGGTCGACCGGCTTACAGACCAAGCGTGAAGCGCCCGTGTGGCAACCTTGGTGAGCAGATGAGAACCAATAGAAATGATTACTACCATGGCCGCTTCTTACACGTCTGTTGCATCAAAACATGTAATCATGGGTTTGATGTTTTGGCATATAGGTTTACGGCATCCTCTGAGTATCATTAGACGCCGGGACTTGTAAGGGTAAACTCGTCTACACATTAAAAGCAATTGATCACCATCAACAGAACGCAGGACAGCTCCTTCAAGCTCTCAAGTCTCTATACTCTCATCATCTCACTTCTCTTCGCGCTTTCGATAGAACGTTTCTCTCAATTATCGCACTTTATCTTCAGTCACCAATGCGCATTTCTGTCATCCTATCAGTCCTGTTCGTGGCTGTTGCAGCGGCTCGTACCGTCCCGAGAGAGCTTGATGCTCGCATAGTCGAACCTGCGACGCTCGAAAAGCGATGCAAATGCGTTAGTAGTGTTCCCATCATTTTCCTGTTTTCCTGCTGAAGTTCTGATCATTTCTTGTTTTCTCTTCCGCCTCTCAGATTTGCAACGAGAATGCATGTGACGGGCCGCCGTGTTGTGGAAATGGGAGCTGTAGCCCAGATGAATGCGAGAATGACGCTGGGCTTTTGATTTGAGCGGGACTTATAAGGAAACCCTGGATGAGTTCGAGGAGCTCTTATTCATTCGGATCATAATATTGCCACATTGGTGTCTGCTAAGATTGCTTCAAAAGCGGCCTCGACTGGCCTTGGTAGGGGTAGCGCGACTGAGCTGGCTCTGGGGTCCGCCCTTACGTGCGTGATTGATTCATTCCGAGTACATGCAATGTACTAGTATATGCGATGGCATTCTTTCATGTTTATTTTTCTCTGCTTTCCTTTCCCAAGCTCTGCCCAAAAAAAAAAGCAAGCGCTTTGTCCCATCGTGAATCGCGCCAATGCAGGAGAAGACTTCAACAGGCATGCTTGGTGTGAAGGTAAGCGTATCATAACGCCAACGGACTAAAATCAGGTCCTCAGGGTATAGTCTGCATAAAAGAAGACCGAAACAGGAATTTCCTCGTCTGGTGAAAAAAAGAGTGTCTCAGACATTCACATCGGCCTGAAATTTGGGCACGTCAAAGCGCGCCGGCCCGCCGGTGAAGGCCTCAGTTCCGAAGTTGTAAACTAAAGAACAAAAGTTTGTTAGCAAATGCACACAAAGATGTATTCTCCAGGCGTCGTGGCAGAAAAAGACTGGGTTCAGTGGCAAGTTTGAGACTCACTCAGCATGTATTGTTTGGTTGCTGGGTAGTTGTAGTTGCGCGTGAGGAAGCGGAAGAAATCCAGGACGTCAGCACTGAAGCTGTTGATAGGGCCGCTGGCCGAGAGGAAGCTGTAGACACGCATGGCACCGTTGTAACCCGAGTATAAATCCCAATATCGTCCGGCAACCTTGACTCGCGCCACGGGAGAGCCTGTCGGAGAGCTGGTGATGGGCCAGACGCCTCCGTAACGGTGCAACCTAGGAGACCAAGTTAGTCAAGGAGAACCATGTTGTTGTCTCTTGTCGGAGAGAAGCGCCATCGTTTTCCAAGACCAAAAAAGAAAAGGCCATAGCAAAGCTTCGTTTCTTACCAGATCATGATCTCGAACTCGCCGTTGTAGTTCGGGTGGTTAGGATCCGGGTGGGTGAAGATGTCGTACGCAACATTGGCGCGGATGTTTGTCGTATTGTACGACCACTGCACGGTGGTCGGCAAACTCTTGATTTTGCTCACAATCGGCCTCTTGAAGCGTCGGTTTGCGTAGATGTAGCTCTTCACCTCGTTCGGTTTGCCAGCCCACCTCCACACGGAGCTGATGGAAACACCAGTGCCGGACTGCCCATTGTAGTATGTGCACTGGGAGCCACTCGTGGCAGAATTCTTTCCCCAGAGATTGTTGAGGACTTCGTAGTTCGAGTTCGCATAGTAAGCGTACTGTGTACACAGCGAGGCAACGGGCGCGGCGCGGGCGGCAATATCCTGCTCCGTGGGTGTTCCCTCGTTCGGAGCTGCGGCGGCAGCAATGACAAGAGTCAGGAGAGCAAGCGGGAACTTCATTGTGAAAGATGCGTCGAAGCTGGATTCAACGGGATTGAGCCAGACTAACGACCGACATGAGCATCAGGTCACAAACAGGTTGAGATTTTAGAGTCGCACGTTGCTCGTTGTTCTTATATGTACATTTTGCTGAGCCTCCTCTCCTCACAACTCACCGTATTATATCAACGCTACCTTCAGTAGTGTTGCGTCTAGTCCGACGGACTGGCTCCAAAGTCACTAAAATAACTCCTCGCTCTGCAATCACATTCTCCAAGATGGCGATCGAGCCCAGCACCGCCGCCATGGATCATCGATCTGGACAGGAATGCTCGGGGTGGAGAGTGAGTGAGCATATCGTGTACTACAGGTACCGTAGCGGTAGCGCCATCACATCCTTATCATGCCTTTTCGCCATCCAGTTTTCCGACGGCCAACAGAGAATCACATATCCAGGCACAAATTAGCATGGCGGCATCCCTCAATTTTACTCACTCTGCAGGATCATCATCTTCTTTCTTTAAGTAATTAAAGTAAGAGATTCAGCATCTAAATAGCTCTTCTAGACGTAGACTAGTATGTCGTTGACTTGGCCCCCGCCATCTTCGTCAACTCACTAAAGTTGCCACGCCACATAGTAGTGCGTGGCTGGCTCAACCACACACACACACACATCTGTAACTGTAATAATGTCGAAACGGCCCGTCAGACTTGCATATCGATCGCATATGAGAGTGAAAAAGACGGTCTACCGCTGTCGATCTAACTGGTTCCCTAGCCGCAAGATCGAAGCATAATATGCTTCAACCGCGGTTGTCCTCCTCGAGCCAAACCACTTTGAGCAATATGAACTCGGAGTGTGAACCGCCGTTCTGGGCATATGCCTGGCGGATAGACGGCAAAACATACGCTTTGCTGTTCAACTACCGTGGTCTGTTTTGTTGATAGTTGAACTTAATAATGCAATTAAAGACACAAGTGAACGTCGGAGTTGCCTCGTCCGTTGTGCTCTGCTGGTCCGCTCCATGGGCATCACCCTGAACGATGGACTACCCAGCTTGTCAACCGTTGAGCATAATGCAGTATATATCCACCATATATCGTGATCTGATCTCAAAGGCATTCACAGCTTGACAGCGCTTCTCTTGACTGAAAGTCGGCTCCTGATTTCTACCGTAGTGTATTTTCTACAATGAAGCTCAGTCCCATCCTCGTCTTTGCCTCGGCAGCTTCAGCCCAGCAGATTGCCTGGGGTCAATGTGAGTCTGCTCTCGACAAGAGACCACCATACACTATATACGTACAAGATCTGACGTACAGTTTTTCAGGCGGTGGGCAAGGCTACAGTGGCGCGACGACCTGTGTGTCTGGATACAGCTGTCAATTCGTCAATGACTGGTATTCCCAATGTGTACCGTGTAAGACTGATCTTGCCAGAGATTTCATCACGAGGAGTTCCAATGGTACTAATTCATGGCCAACCTCAAGCGACCGCTGCTTCAACAACGCTTTCTACGAGGACGTCCACGTCAGTTACGCCTACGCAAACGTCTGGGAATGGTGGTTCGGATGGAAAGACAAAGTACGGTGAGTTGAAGTTCCGAACTGAACCGTGTGTGAACTTTTGCTGAAACAGATGAAATCCCAGGCGGCGTAAATCTTGCAGGCTTTGGTTGGTCATCACCCTCTTTTGAGTATCAATCATGACCTTGCAGTCATCTCTCTCTAACTATCATGCTACAAAGACTTTGGCATGGCTACGACCGGCACACAGGACCAAAGCCAGATTCTTGCACCAGACAAGTCCGCCACCACCAAAGCCCCCCGGATTCTGTCGTCACAGCACAGTCCTGACTGACATTTTCACCTTCATAGTGCTCAAATGACGCATTTCGCCAATGACCACGGTTCGTACCGCCTTGTATTTGTTCTTCTCGAAGCCGTCCGGCCGTTAATAACCTGGACCAGGTCACAATCTCTTCCGCTTGCCCTTTGGCTGGCAATTCTTGGTGAATAATCCGTGAGTTGCTTGCTCTAATTTCCCTCCTCATGGAAAAGAACACATCTGAGTCTGTGTCCTATATATGCACAGTGGTGACACGTTGAACTCGGGCAATCTGGCGCGATACGATAGCCTAGTCCAAGCCTGCCTGGGCACAGGTGCCTATTGCATCCTGGATGTAAGATTGCTTCCCTTCCTCCTTGACTCACTCAGCGGGTACTTCGAGGTTTCGCAACTTGAACTCCCGACTTTTGCTTGCGCAGCTTTTGAGTCTAACCATCTCCTCCTCTCTACTCTCTCTAGTGCCACAACTGTGTGTATCCTGCCCCTTAAGTGCGGCTTCGGCCGAACCCAGCTAAGCTGCTAACTCCCCCCGACTAAGATGCGCGATGGAATGGAAACATAATTGGACAAGGAGGACCAAGTTCGTTGCCCCCCAGTTTCCCGGCTTCCGCAGTGGGCTGAACGCTAACAAGCATGTCGTAGCAAATGCTCAATTCGCCAGTCTCTGGCAGCAGCTCGCCAAGAAGTACGCCAACCAGCCGCGAATCATCTTTGGTGTCATGAACGAACCACACGACGGTATGTTTGCTACTCCCCGATCTCTCCCCCCGGTGGGTGATCTCTGTTTTACCAAATGGCACCCTCCTGAACCTTCGATAATCCAGTCCCGAACGTCAGCACTTGGGCCGCCAGTGTCCAAGCAGCCGTGACTGCGATCCGCAATGCTGGTGCCACTAGCCAGATGATCCTTTTGCCTGGCAACGGATGGTCTTCCGCTTCTGAGCTCGTTTCCAGTGGCTCGTTTGATGCTTTGTCCAAGGTCACGAATCCTGATGGCTCGACGACCAATCTGATCTTCGACGTGCACAAGTACCTTGACAGTGACAATTCAGGTGCGTAGAAGCCCACGCTCCCTTGAGCACAAATCCCATGTGCCACCGCCATGGATAAAGTCCCTGGTGTCCTCCGAAGACTAATACATTTCTCGCATTCGCGCGCTGACTGCATCATATCACAGGAACTCACGCTGAATGCGTCACAAACAACATCGACTCTGCATTCAAGCCGCTTGCTTCGGCCCTCCGCGCCGCCGGTCGCCAGGCTATGCTCACCGAGACTGGAGGCGGCAACACGCAATCATGCGTTCAATACGTCTGCCAGCAGATAGCCTATGTCAACCAAAACAGTGACGTCTACCTTGGATACACGGGCTGGAGTGCCGGTGCTTTCCAGCCGAGTTGGAATTATGTTCTTACACTCGTTCCCACACGCAGTGGCAACGTCTGGACAGACACGCTGCTCATGTCATCTTGCTTCTCGAGGAAGTAGATTGACAGGTGCCGTGCATCTAGCTCATATCTTCAGGAAAGGGAGTCGCACGGACTGCATCGCCAGGCACGGTTGTGAAGCTCAGGAGGTCACGGTTCGCATGAACCCTGTTTTGTTGATACATTACTTTCTTCTTGCGAACCGAACGCTAGATGCTGCTCTCTTGCAATACAGTTGATGATCTTTCCTCACGAGCATAGTCAATTGCCGTATTAGGTAGAGTCCTGAGACGGCACATCCGGACTGTCAGAAAGGAAATCCTATCTTCTCAGCCCATTCCAGATTCGACCGGAACCGTACTCTGGGGTCAATGTCAATGGGGTGGCTGACTGGTCTGAATCGCCTGACAGCAGGTCCAAGAAATCCCAATTGTCTCATTCCTCTCCATGCGTCTGTCTCAGTCCCGCTTGGCATTTCCCTTGAGCAGCAGCCTAGGTGGACAAGGGTATAGTAGTAGTCAGGCGGGCCCTCCGGCCACACGGAATCGCCGCACGGATCCTTCTGGCATGGCTTCAACTTCCCCCGAGTCTACAGTGGGAACAAAGTCTCCCAGGACCTACTTATACCGCGAATACATTCGTTCATAGGATGTGCTAAATAGGCACCAGCAATTAGCACCGAGCGTTACGTGGCTAACCTCGCACGTGTGATCATTAAGACCTCCCTGCTTAGCCGGATCGGGGGATTGTGAATCCTGACTATTGGCGACGGAATCGGATTAGGGACACGGGGCTAAGTTGTAGACGAGCCCGTTAGTAGAGGCAAACCATGCTGCCTGCATTCCTACCGCCACCCGGAAGTAAAAGTCAGCCTTGAGGGCTGGCTTCGGTATAGTAAAAGTTAATTTCTTTGACATGTCGGCCTTCGTTGCCTGTACGACATTGGGGGAGTCCGACGTTGTGGGAATGCTTCTTCCCAGATTCGTTCGGAGATAAAAAGTGACCTGGGAGCCGCCGTTTCGCTTCTTTCGTGTCTTCTGTGTCTTCTTTTCGCAATCATCCTACTAATCAATCAATCTTCACAACCGTCACAACCTCAAATCTCAATCTCACACCTCATCACGACCCTCAGTCGAGTCCAAGACTCGTCCACAGTTCAATCACAATGGTCAACATCATCGTCCTTGACTCCACCACCATCACCATGGGCAGTGGTGCGACGTTGCCGCATGATAGCATGTCCATGAGCATCCCTCCCATGAGCATTCCTCACATGAGCATCCCTCCCATGTCGATGAGCATGCCCGACATGAGCATGGATATGTCCGACATGCCCGAACAGACCATTAACATCGACGTAACATCAGACATATCCTTTGTCCTGAGCAAGATGACGACTGTTCCCAAGACCGTCAACTCGGCTCAGCCTACCAGCACTGCTGCCGCTGCTTCTGCATCGACGTCGAGCTCCACCAGCGCAGCCCCCTCAAGAAAGATCCCCGGATCCTTCATGGCTCTCGGAGTCGTGGCTCTGGCATGCACCTGGGCTTTCCAGATCTGAAAGCAAAAGAGGATCTCCGTCTGCAATTCCGGTGTCAGCCGAAAGCACATGTCCCTCTCCTTCGTCAACAGCGCGTCAGGGAGTAGATTCCCGCCACCGTCGCTACCAAAATGAGTGTGTGGAGGTGCATCCATGGCTCGTACGCACTCATGGGAGCTGCTCCCAGAACATCCCCCTATGTCCTATTCATGCTGGCTGGGGGTCCAGTTACCGTCATTCCTCTGCGAAATTGAATCTCAGCGACTTCTGGTATATTTTGGAGGTTTCTTTGTTTGGATTCCGGAGTCAACTAGGGTTGCTTCGCGCGGATCTTGGACTTTGCCACTCAAGGATGCGCAGCATCAGTTGGTCAATGAGCGCGCTGGAAAGGTTCAGTAGATACCCCTGTATACAATTAGAGAAGCTCCAATCCATGATTAAATTGTATCATCAAGATTACTGACTGCCCTTCTATCCTCTCCTGTGAACACATTCCCTTTTGACTGTGATCGTGGTGGTTCCCTTTGCACTCGCCGAAATAGAAGGAAAGATTGTCCACGCGAAAATGATCGCTTCAATAGCTGCTAGGCCGGAGTAAAAGATTACATTTTACTGACCAGGTGCTGGTAGCTAAAGATGTTTGACGGTGGTCATGGCATACGCGCAAGTGAAAATGTGAGGCTGTAAGCGTCATCTCTCACAGAGGAGGATCCCAAACCTTACGATAAGTGGGAAGAAGAAATGCGCCATGGCGGCTTTTTGCATTCTACGCTCTAGCCCTCACTACCTAGATCTCGAGAGGAACGGAAGATTATGCCCTCTTCTACCCCCTATTGTGCGCAGCAATGAGCCAATCGAAACTTGGCTTACACGTAGACGTAGCAGAATTTCCCCTCCATCGTGCTGAGCGCGTCGGCAATGGTGATCTTCTCTCCCATGACGGTGACATCCAGCAGATCCTCCTTCACAGCGTCCCTACTCGGCGGATTGTTCCACATGGTGATGGTGCCAGCAATGTCCTTGGCCTGGTCCGGATGCAGGGCTTGCCACAGCCAGTAGACGTGGTCGACCATGGCGTGGTGCAGGAAGAACGAAGGGTCGTTGGTGGACGTGAAGAAGTCGCTCGCATCACCACCGACGGCGAAGTGGCCGGAAGAGTGCATGCCCAGGTAGAAGTCGTCGACGCGGCCCTGGAGCTCGTTCTGGAACAGGCGGATGGAAGACGAGGCGTTGCCGACAGTGATGTTGAGCAAGGCCTCGGCGGTCATCCAGTCCGCGATCGTGGAGGTTGTGAGGTCGCGGCGGATGCAGCGAGGGTTGTGGGCGTACTGGTCGGTCGAGATGGGCTCGTAGCCGTCCATCCCTGGGAAGATGGGACCGAGGTTGATGGTCACACTGCCTCTCGGGTCAGCGCTTCACCCGACATACAGATTGGTGTTTGGCACTTGAATGCGAGAAGCTTACTCCTTGAAGGGTCCGCCCTTGATACACCCGCCGCCTGCTCCAGAAGGAAGAAGCATCTCCTTACCAGGCGTGCCAACCAGGGTGCCGTTGTGCTCGAAGTACTCGCCGTCACCACTCAGGCTCGTATCGCTGCCATCAAAGACGGGAGACTTTGTCAGGTCGTCGGCGTTCTCGAACCAGTTCCAGTACTGCAACTCTGGCGTCAGAAACATCATCTCCAGGAGTCTCGATTCACACAAGTTTGAGTCAATTGTCTTACGGGCAGGGCACCCTTGTAGCCACACTCATCACGAAGAGTCTGCTCATAGATCCAGCTGAAGTATCGGTGCCAGGTCAGAAAGTTCCCCTGCGAGGCTTCAGTAACTTGTCCATCACAATAGTAGGTTCTTCGTCGGGGAAAGACTTACAGTTTGGTGGATCTGTAGCGTCTGGCTAATATGGGTGGCCACGAAGTCATCGTGACGAGTTCTGGCGCCTTCAGCATAGACCCTTGTCTTCGCAGGCAAGGTGAAGAGACACTTGACGGCCTTGATGTAGTCCTTGCGTTCCTTCTTGCACATGCGGTTCCTGGAATTGGAGGAAAAAAGAAAACAAAAGCATCAGCTGCTGTCGAACCGTTCGCGTGTATCCTACAGGGCCATCTCACCAGTCCTTGCGCCTGACTGCGTTCTCAAGCGTGCATTCGCCATTGCTTCCAGAGTCCTTCAGATTCTGGAGCGCTTTCTTATCAAGGTCCCGGAGAATGGATATGGCGTCCTTGCCGGACCACTTGTCCATCGCATCCGACGACGAAGCCAGCACCATGGGGCAAAGCAGGCCGGCAAAGGCCGCGATCGTGGGAAAGTGCATCTTTTGAGTGTCAATTGGGCAAAGGGCCAGTGACTTCGATTCGTAGACAGTTCAAACAAGGCGTCCAGCACTACTTCAACAATGACAGGCGGGGGATTGGAGCATATATAAGATCAGTTTCCTTACTCAATAGTGGAAGGGTGTCCAGCCGCACATTTCTCTGTCGCTTCCTCATTCCTACCTACAACCACGACGGTCCGTCAACCCTCGCACGTCTATTTTCATATCAGGTCAAGAATACAAAGAAACCCTGTCGCCGACTCGCCGGCACTTCGGCGCTCCAGAGATAGAGTAGGCAACCAAGCTTAGCAACACTACGATAGACCTTCTCGAACCCTAGCAGAGAAGCTGTGCATCCAACCAACCAACCAACCAGCCGTGCATGGCTAGGGCCTCGTTCTGCATGCATGGGCCGCTCAGCGTAGCATCGCAGAAGCGAGAACGCCATGCGACAACACTACTAATTGCTGACCACGTTTACGTGGACCTTGAGATTGGCCACATGAGCCGGTCTAGAAACCCCGAGGCCGGATAAAAAAGACCTGGTTTTTGGGGGGGCCATGTGCAAACACGTGTCAAGAGTCTATGACCGCCATAGGAGGCCAGTCCGAACGAGCGTCCCGTTTGTCGCGTGTTGGCGAGATGCTGACCGGCTGGGATGTTCGCTGGTCATGTTCTTACTCATCATACCCACCGTGGTGAGGAAAGCCAAGTTCCCTCAAAGGTGTATGTTGTAATCGCCACGCTGTCGGGTGAAGTGGCGGACCAGATGCTGGTTGGTTACCAGAATCATCTTTTTGAGATACCTGAAGCTACCTACTCAGGAATGGGGGCCATATCCAATCATGCAGAAGCTGGTCATAGAATCGGGAAAAGGGTCGTCAGTCATAGTTTATCTCTTCGCTTTCTCCCTCCACCGTCGTACCGAGTCTTGCGCGGAGGACTGTTCCAATGGATGAGGCGCTGTCCTACCGTTACAAGTAATTCGAGGACCTTTTTCATTTCAAGACTCGGCCAGCGCCTTTTTTCCCTGCAGATCAATTGTCTGCAGTGACAATCTTGGTAAAAGTCGCTCAGGGTCAGAGAGGCGACGCAACCATAGGCTGATATGGGCTGGTGGACACGTTTAATACCTGAGCTTGTCTTAGCCTGTGTTGGTCCGAATCGTCTATATTGTCTGATTATGTAGTATCATCCATGCATGCGATACGGATTCCAAGTCGTGGAACAAATCAAGCTGAGCCTTTTCCCTGGTGATTTGCAAAAATGCTGAGCTTCCTTGCCTGCTCACCTACTAGGTGCATATCGTCTGTGGTCGGTCAACCCTGAAGCATACGGGCATCTTTCTTACATGTGCACGCAAGCTGAGCTGCAGGCTTCGACGCGAGTCGAGGCGAGGCGAGCTTGCATCCCGGCTTTCGTCTGTTGGGACCAGGGTGAACCAGCTCACCCATCCATTATGGAAGATGGAAGCGAGGATGTTTATTCTTGTAGCCAACTGCCAAAATAGATTCGGCATGGAACTCGGTGATGCTTGCGAAGTTTATTTATTGTTGGTTGTGAAATTGCCCTGAAACTGGCGCCAGCAAATTGATTCCTTGGACAGACAGAGTGTGGGATACATGGTGCTTGCTTGGCCCTTGGGATCCGGGCCAGCCTCCCGTCAGCAGCTTTGCCTTTGCGCCGCCACTTTCGGAAAGATTGACTGCATCTCAATCAATCAATCAATCAATCAATCAATCAATCAATCAATCAATCAATCAATCAATCAATCAATCAATCAATCAATCAATCAATCAATCAATCAATCAATCAATCAATCAATCAATCAATCAATCAATCAATCAATCAATCAATCAATCAATCAATCAATCAATCAATCAATCAATCAATCAATCAATCAATCAATCAATCAATCAATCAATCAATCAATCAATCAATCAATCAATCAATCAATCAATCAATCAATCAATCAATCAATCAATCAATCAATCAATCACTTCCTTGCAATCACCCACAGGAAAGTCTCCTCGGGTCCCTCCTCGACCTCCTTCACCTCGACTTTCAGTCCCGCGTCCTCCAAGCCCTTCACCGTGCCCTCCACGCCCAGTCCGCTGAAGAACATCCATCCCTTCTCATGCAGCCACTTCTCCATCACCGCCCCTTCCAGTCTATCCTTGCCGAAGCAGCCCAGGAAGCATCCCCCCTTCTCCAGCCAACCCGCGATGCGCTGAAGCATGACGGCCTGTTCGTCCTGAGGCAGATGGATGATGCTGTACAGCGCAATGACAGCAGTGCAGGATGAAGGCGGGGTCTCGCTCGTCGCCTTCACCATGTCCCCCACGACGAACGTGGCACGGCCCTCGAAGGCCTGGAGGTTCTTCCGGGCGAGCTGGATTTGCGTGTCGGAGATATCCAGCGCCGTCACGGTCAGATCCTTGTTTTTCTCCATCAGGGTCGACAGAACCGGCAAGCCAGCGCCACATCCCAGCTCCACCACGTGAGGTGCACGGCTTGCATTGGCCGCCGTCTCGGTGAGTAGCTGGGGGCAGAGCTCGAACAGTTTCTCCAGGTACTTGTGACGAAGAGCGTGGTGTCGCTCAGTCCAAGCATTGTACTCGGGCGCCATGGCATCGTAGGACGCCTTGAGGCGGTCCTTGACATCGGCTTGCGTGGATTTGGGGGCTTGTTCCATGTTGCGCAAAGCTGTCGCCGCCGACAAGTCACGATGCAGCGTCTTCCAAGGTTGTTGTTGTCTCAACAACAGAGGCTTTATGAGCTGGGCAGATAAGATGCTTTTCTTAAAGCTCAGGATCTTGATCTCGAGATCCTGGAATATGTGTTCTCAATTCTCTGTTTACTACTAACGTAAAAGTCCGCCAATTGAGCAGCGTCAAGATGAACTCCTGAGGAGGATGTACTCTTGTGTGTTTTTTGTTTTTGTGAAGTTCAAGAGGAGGGTAAGAGAAACCTCGGGACCTCAGGATAAATATATACCTGGTAGAGAAGAGGGGTAAGTAACGTGGGGCACTACACTAGTAAGCGGCGCAATCACAACACGACATGGCACACGAGGTTGATGTGGAGGATCCAGACATAGACCTGGCTTCGTCGTCTGACTGCTTTGTTATCCTACCCTAAACCGACAATTTGGAATGACTTGATGAGAACCGCGCGGGTGTACGATCTCAGGAAGACCGAGATCCAGCCCACAGTGAGAAAGACAGCGACTGTCGCAAGGAGTGGGGAGCCATTGTACTCAGTCAAGTCGACATTGGCTTCTTTGGCCAGACATGTTCGTTCGGAGGTCAAGGAAGCTCGGTGAGGGCGAGAGCGATCAGCTGTGTTGCTTATGCCTCGGCCTTTTAGAGGATTGCTTGGCCACGACGTGTCGATCGATTGACGAGAAGGGCATTCGCTGTTTCAGTTTCTGATCCGGGACTTGACGTACTGCTGAAGATAGGCAATACCATGTCAAATTCATGGTCAGGATGTAGGTGCATAAATCGGTGAAGCTCCTCGGTCCATAAGTTTAAGCAGGGGTGCTGCCAACCAGATCTGACAGCCAGGTGCGCTTATGGGTAAGTCGAGGGTCACAGATGTAGCAGGCCTTCGTTAGCAGCCTCGAGAGGGAAGATCGCGTCGAACTGTCGAACTTATTCTGTCAAGACCTTTGATGGCTGTCTGGGTACTCTAACCAAGTTCATAGTCGCGAAGCCACACCAGCGGCCCGTCTTCTTCGTGTTCTCGGCCCGAGTTTGGCCCTGACCATAGTCTCGAATCCTCTCTCAGCAGCTTCGTACGTGTTGTACTCGTGAAACTTGTCATGGCTCTTCGAGGCTATCACTGTGGCCGCTTGTACGCATGGACAGGCCCGCATGTGATAGGACTGTCGATTATTGGTCTGCGGCCTGTCTGCTCGCGTCAACCGTAACCTCCTGGAACAATAATCCATCGCCTTGGCGTAATGGCTGTCGCGGTAGAGAAGAGTGGAAGCGCTATTACAGCCATATGAGTACGGACCTCTCACACATATCCAGACATGTAGAGTTGCATATTGTTTCTAGAGGCTACTCCAGTGAGTGCTTCAGCATATAAATACGCCCTGGCGGACATCCAGCAGCTAAGTAAAGGAACACTGGAAGGCTTAGGTGGGAATCTGCATATGCTCTGATCGCATCGATCCGTCCACACCTTCATCAGGTCTGATGTTTCGAGAAAAGTGAAAAGCCCATTTCAACGATTCTAGTTCCCCTGCACGACTGGTTTCATCTTGTCAACTCCCTCCATCTTGGCCTTTTGCAAAGAGAAGGCCTCGTTCAACTGCGCAATCATCACTGACGCGGGCCTGCCATCAAGATATATCTTGTCAAACTGCTGCAAGACTTCTGGGTAAGATACAAGGCATTTCCTTGCCTCCCAGAAGAAGTGCTCAGCCTGGGAAGGCTCTGCAATGTGCTCGAACATCTGCGCCATTAGCCCATCGTGGCGCTTCCGGGTTTCTTCGTCGACCTTCTCCTGTACTCATGAATGTCAGCCGTCAGCCCTTATTCCTTAAAGTGCATCTATATGTACATTGCTGGGTCGTTCTTCTAAGAAAGGGCGAATCTTACCTTCAAGTCAAAAGTGAGGTTGATCGTAGGTTCGATAACACCACCAACGAAATCAACGTCCGGGAACATGTCTCGGAATGCTTGGCTCTGCTTCGCTGAATCCTCTATGGACTGCGTTCGAGTCTCACTGAGGGGAGCCATACCTGGAGGCATTTCACTCAGCTTTGCCGAGCTGTTCTTGTGGTCGTTGTCCATCTTAATTCGGTTGACTGCTGATTTGTAGTAGCACTTGACTGAATGTGTTTGCTCCAGGGGACCGGGCTTTTATGCTTGAAAGTGTTTGTAAGTAAAGTCGGGGCAAGGGACGTCAGTACTCAAAGGACGTGGGCTTTTTTGGGTGGGTGAGAAGGGGGGGGGGGGGGGGGGGGGTGCACTGTAGACGCCTCACGAGTCACACGGTCACACCCGCATCAGCTGAACTTGGCGTATACGCGTTTTCTTGTGACTTCTCCTTAATTCTAATTCGTGGTCGCTTCAAGTCTCTCTTTGCAGGTTCATCATGCCTTGCATGTTTAGCTGCGACTACTCCGCTACCGGAGAGGGCAATACGCTGCCGCCTGCATACTTCAAGGCAGCCTTAGATACAATTCGAGAAGTTCTCTAAAATCCGGAGTGCCTACGCCTGTCACAGGATCCCATCCATCCGACGCTCCGAACGCCTGGTCGACACCACAGCCGCCGTTCCAGCCCGTTTTCACATCTCGAAGAGCCCTCTTTCCAATGCCGTACAAAACAGGATTGAGAAATCCTACAGGGCGCTTACCGACGGCCTGTCTAGCGTTATTGACCAGAGTAATCATGGATGCAAATACGGGGGCTGACGCCGAAGTTCCAGCGATTCGCCACAGCGCCCCGTTCGAGTAAACGATTACATCGTTAGCTACCGCCGAGACGTCCGGAAAGCCGCGACCATGCGGATTGAAGTGCCCAGAAGCTGAGAGATTGCTGAGATGGGACTGAAGAGACTCCTGGCTCAGATAGGCCCGGGATGCGCTTTGTTGATAGAAAGGTGTCTGGAAAACCCTGCTATACCCGCCGCCCGAACTCGACACCGGGTCTTCGATGGAAAATGCTGTCTCGGGCGGAAAGGATTCCCAGCTGGTCCCGTTCTCCCAGGTCGAGTTGGTAGGCGTTAATTGCGTGCCGCCAACGGTGGTCACCCATGGGCAGGAAGCAGGGAACCCAGGCGTGAAAAGGCCAGGGGTTCCGTCCGTCGTTAGATTCCCCGTCTCTGGATCGATACAGGAGTGTCCTTGATAAGAGGTTCCGGTGTCACCTGAGCTAACAATGACACTTACACCTCGCAGCCCGAGCTTCAAATACTCGAGGCACTGGCGTTGAAGGTAGCCTTCCGAGAAAGAGGCTTCATTAAAGACATATGAGACTGAGATCACCGATGGGGGATCGTAGAGACCGCAGTCCGAAGAGTTATAACCCCCAGGTTGCGTATTTGGATAAATGGGGTCGAAGTTCGGGTCCAGCCCGGTTACGCAATACTCCTTGTTGAACGCTGCCAGCATTGTATTCAGGTTGCCGCCGAGGAACTGGTCACCAACCTTTGCGTCGAACCATCAGCACGCATGGATCAGCCTTTGAGAGGTTAGAATCAACTTACTTGAATGTTCGTGACATTGAGTGGGCTGACAAGCGACATAGCATACTCATGGTCAAGATTAGATTCCAGGTTGAAGGGCCACATTTGGACGTCGTCCTGCAGGTACCCTCCGTTGATGGGAAGGACCTTTGGTCTTTTACCAACAAGATCCGGCTGGAACCGCGAAAAGAAGCCATCAAGATCATCGGGCAGCCAGCTAACCCAAGCAGGCTGGAAGATCCCCAGTAAGTTTTCCGAAGACGAGACTGCAGCATTGATTTCAGGCATGTTGTAAAGCGACCGGTAGCATTCAGGCGTCATGTACTTGAAGCAGTCCAGTTGCAGGCGTGACGAGCTCTGCCGCTTCGACTTAGTTGTTGGCGGTATATCGAATGGCGTTGCTTTAGCGATTGTTGTTGGCAATAACGCCAAATCGATACCAGGTAGAACCGCATCAATATTGCCTGAGATCTCGGTGGGGAGTCGAAGAGACTCAGAAGCCAGCTGCACAGCATCACCCTTGGAGTATTGATAGAATTTGGCGTCAATGAGCCGTTCTGCTAGGTCGATGGTGGTGTTGAAGAAGATGTGGCTGCCATCGGAACTAACACGCAGACTAGAGCGCGGGATGCCAGAATCGTTCAACCACATCGCAGTCTCACGAACCACCTCTGCTGGTGGGGCAAACATCTGAGAGACTTCGTCTGGAGACATGTGCTGGCCGAATCTCTCCGAGCTGGGGTCGGAGATGGCACGGAGAGCATCTTCGCCGGCTGAGATGCTAGCCTTGGGGACAGAGAAAGCGAAGTCCATTCGAATAGACTGGTGTCCGGATGCCCTGGATCCTCTTTGCCAGCCGGCATCCCGCCAGTTACCAGACATAGTCCATGTCCGCTTTTTGGCTTGGGGTTCTGCATGCGAGAAGGCCGTTGCCAGTTGAACGGCTACAATGACTAGGGAGAGACGCATGATACTGATGCGAATGAGCTGATTGAGGTGTGTAATAATCAAATTACTCAGCCTCGTTACATAGTTTGCGAGTCTTTAAATGCGTTTGCTTTCATGCACAAAAGGATGGAACGATTTGCCAAGCAGCCAGATGACGCATTCAACCGGAGCGTGCGGAGAGTTATCAGCTGGCATCGTATGCCGTAAGAGGGAAATAGTCTGGGGTTCTCAAAGTCAAATTTGACCTCACAACAAAAAGGCCAGCAGCGTCGGGCGTGAATCAGGCTCTTGTAAGGAATACGCGGGATGTCACGGTATCGTCACATTGTTTAGAGCGACTTGGCAGCAGAAATGTCTTGCCAAGTCGAATGGAAGGATCAGGCTCTTGCATGAGATGCAACCTATTCTACAAGAAGATCTTCTTGATATCAAATCAGCTCGTCGCTTCAGCATGCCCCGTTCAGCGGAAAAAGAGGTTATTGGAAGGAATGCAACTTTATGTTACTCTTCGCGCAGCTGTGCCTCTTTGTCACTTGCAGCTGAGAGCATGGGGGTTCTCTTATGTCAGACCACTGCGCCGCGGACCCGCGGACAAGCAACAACGACCGATAACGGCAAACAATACTGACCAATAATCAACAACTAATGATTCACGGCTCACGAGCAACGATTCATGGCTCACGAGCAACAAGGGCAGCGCAGACTTGAGCGAGATACCACGGGAGCTTTACATTCCATCTTTGGAGTCCCCAGAAGATCCAAAAGAATCACTTAGCCATTAGTCTTGGTACTCGAAAAGCATAAATACCATGACAATTCCCCCCTCAACGATGGTATCTTCATTCTTCGGCTCACCTTCCGACTACTCAACCTACAACGTGCTTTACACCTCTCAACTCACTTGAACCATTCACTATGCGTTTCACTCCCACCTTCGTTATCGCCCTGGCTTCGGTTGCCTCTGCCGGGCCCATTGCCAACGAGAAAAGAGTAAGCTCCCTAGCAAGACGTTCTGCAAAACACATGAATTTTCTCTGACGCGCTGAGTGATGGCAGACCGGCGGCAACGCAGTACGTATTCACGTCTAAATCCAACAGTCGGGCTGGCACTATGCTGTGAACCTCGGGTGTTCTGAAAAAAACGACGAAAATCTAACTCTAGTTGGTATCTAGGCCGCTTGCATCGCCTTTTGCTGGGAGTTCTGCGTCGTTCCCACTGCTTGTGGCGCTTGCATTGCTGCCTGCATGGGCGTGGCTCAGCCTATCGAAGAGATTGACACGTCCGAATTCAAAGACATGGTCGAGGTTGCCAAGGCCGAGGCTGTCAAGGGACTGTAATCAGTTCAGCTACAAGGAGGAACTAAGCTTGAGTGAGGAACTAAGCTTGAGGGGCTATGGTCTGAGTCTGGATAGCAGCTATCAACAATCAAAGTGGTGACAGAAAAACAATGACATTTTTTGGTGAACGCCGTGAAGTTGGAAAAAGCTACGAACGCACAAGTAGTTGCCCAGAAGTAGAATTTACCTACTTGGGCAAGAGAGTAAAGTCAATCGAGACTAAAAAGGAAAAAGGTCAGAAAAGTGCTGAGTGAGACTTCGGCCCGGAAAGGAGCGGAAGTCGAAAGCCCGGAAGCTGGGGGCCGAAGCCCGGCCCTGTGGTGGAGACTTTCCCTACGGCGATTTCCGCCTCGGGAAAGCAGCATAAATACTATGGTTCACGCTGTCCAAATCCGTAGAATTCGGGCTTAGATAAGCACCTGATTGCTTGCAAAGGACTATTCGTCGTTCTGCGGAAGTCTCACAGTAGAATCCGAGAAGAGATAAGGCAACCCTCTTTTTTCAAAGGTTTAGGAGTAAAGAGGAGCGTGCTGTTCACTGATATTGCCGGGAACACGCAACTTTTGAGTACCGCGTGCACCAACTTGCCATCATGGTCGGTGTCCCCTTTCCACCATCAGTTTGAGGTAAACCGATCCGCCAGTTTGTCGGTGAGCGGTAGAAAGGCCGCTTCTGATATAATCTCCTAGCTCTTTAGTTCTGCTAAGCGGTATTTTACCTGAGTATAACTTGAACTAGGTACTATACCCTCGGACCCCATGCTACCTCGCCTGACGGCCTAACAATAACCATATCTCAAGGGAACAGAGCATCATTGCCTTGAGGAATGCAGTTATTGGGGCACAAAAAACGAGTGATTGGTTGGCGAACAGGACTCTGCATTTCATCAAGAGGAAAGAAATGCTAGATACATATGTAGATAGATATTTACAGTGACATCCTCTGTGGCCAACCAAAAAAAAAGAAAAAAAGAAATCTACCAAGCCATAATTGATTTGATTTTCCTCCCCAGTGAAGTATTCTTCCAAGAAGTAAAGGATCCCATCCAGTAGAAGCGAAAAATCAAGTCCATACCCAAGACTCCAAGCCTTCGTCGTCAGAGCTCAGGTTGAACACGCGCGTTTCATGCAACTGTGGAAGACGTAGGCATCTCCCGCGGTTGTCGCGACTACGAGGCCAGGGCAGTGCATGATCAACCTCCCCATGATAGGTAGGGTATCAACATCGTGTTAACCTGTCTGCTCGTCCGACTCCCCCACCCACCGGTATCACAAAAGGGTATCAGCGCCGAATTGAAATAAGGATAGTTTGTTCTCATTCGTCCACGAAGAACATCGAAGTGAACTGTTGTGAATGTAAAGTGTGACGTCACGGCTCAGAATTTTAGGCAAAAAGCCTAATATGAGGTGACTGTCATTGTCAAATACTGTTGAAAAGAAGGTTGGAAAGACCGTGGGCGATTCGGAGCACGCCGTGGGCAAGCATGTTGGCTGCGGTGAAAAGAGATAGGAGCACAAGGTTCGTCTCTCCAAGACTTTCCTGACCTGGTCGGTTTGCCTGCAATGGGTGCGACACCGCTGAGGGCGCCAGGGGGTTTCGTTCAAGTGTGTGACAAGTATGTAACGGAAGAAGAGGAGCAAGCACTGCCGATCAGTGTCAGAAAGAGGTCTACCCTTCCATCGGAGCACGGATTGTTGTATTCTGGAAGGCTAAGAGCCAACCCTGTGTCGATCCGTCTGAGCTTGTACCATGTGCCGCCAGGTGCGAATCCTCTGGGGATCGAATTGAAACATTAATCTCATGTGCCTGTCTGTCTTGGACGCGCACCGCATAGTAGATTGGCAGGACAGTGCATGCCGAGGCAGCGCATGAGAGTCGTGTCGCCCAAAGTGAGCTTTTGAACACCGTAAAAGCGCCGATGCTGGAAAATTGATCCTCAGATCCGCATTGCTGTCGTGGATCTGGTTTCGTTGACCGTTTCTCGTAAAAGATTTTCGGGCGAAGTAAAATGAGGCTCTTGCATAGCAGAGTCTTCTGAGAAATTGACAGAAACTAACAAAGGAAATGGATTGAGAAGATGATCGCATCGTCGAGTTCGTGATGTAGCATTTTGAGTTCAGGCGCAGGGCTTCCATCCACCATTTGCGTCCGCTTCCCCGTCTTCACACCCAGTGTTCCTACTAGGAACGAGACGATCAAATGAGGACGACGGCGGCAAGACCAGCCATGCCAGCGAGGAAGATGCGGCCGGCATCAAGGGCAGCGCCGGCGTTGTCCTTGTCGACAGTAGTTGGCTTTGCCTGGGCGGTGTTCGTGGCGGTGGTCAAGCTGGAGGAAGGCTTGAGGGTAGCGGTAGCGTTGTGGCCGGGGGTGTGGATAACGGTGTGAACCTCGGACAGAGTGTAAGTCTTGGTGAGAGTGGTCGTCGCAATCATGGTGGTGGTCGAGGTAGACTCAGTCTCTTGCGCAAGAGCAAGAGCCGGGAGGACGGCGAAGACGATGGCTGAGAGACGCATGGCGATGGCTTTGGGGATTGCTTTCAGCTCGAGGCGCAAATAAGTGACGATGTGTTTGCAAAGGGCGCAATATGGGTAAACTGCTGATCTTCCCAAGGGTATGTGACTATGTTGTGAAGAGAGCGTTGAAACACAGGTGCTATAATGACTCTTGCGACAAATGTTGCATAGAGCTGAGTATCGGATTCAGTGAGTGATGTTCCTTTGCGCGCACGGCGGCGATGATATGTGCTTGATTCGCTGAATGAGCGTGTGGGTTATTGGACAGTCTATATCCAACGGTGTGATGAGTGTTGTGTGAATGTACGGAGCAACAGCTGGCGCCTGGTCAGGAGGACGGGGTGAGTGAGGATAAGGTAGAAGCGAGAGAACGAGACTTTGCCAACGAAGTCAGTGGGTTGAGGGTGTTTGGGGTGTGAGGATGGTGAGGGAGGAGGTGAAACGGAAGATGTATTGAAAGGGAATGCCCTCTCTTCATCCTCTTCTTAGTTGTACTACGCCTGGGTTCAGTCACTAATTACTATAGTTTAATAGACTGGTAATCAAAGACCAACACCACCCACAACACCACTGGGGTCGTCGGTTAACCCCAAACCAGCCCAGTCCAGCCCAAACAAGAGCAAGCAGCAGGAGGCGAGAGAATCAAGGCAGATTGCGCCTTGTTTTTGCCCAGCCGAGACGCCATCTACATTAGGCGCACTGTGTGAACAACGGGGCAACCAAACGACCAGCTCGTTGCAGCGACGCAGTGGGCCCGCTAGCTGCTGTGGACAACGGGATAGGCGGGTACCTGGAAGGGTGGTGGGGCCCAGTCTGGTCAATGCAGGTACAGCGTTGCACGGACACAGTGTGCGCTAGCAGGTGTCTCGGCACATGCACAGTGCGCCACGGTTGCCGAGACGAGTTCCAGCCAGCAGCTTGGTTGCTCGGGATGTCTTCCAATCCTTTCACCGCCCATCGTCATTCATCTGCAGAGTTTTCCTTCTATTGTCCATTGTGCGCTGGCACGAAAGACCAGGGAGACAAACGCACGAGACAATTCGCCCCCGACGAGAGGGCAGCAGCAACGGCAGAGACACACGCGACCGGCCTCACTTCCCTGCTCCTCTCAGCCTATCGAACAACACTAGGCGCAACAGCTCATTAAACCTCGTGGATCTCTACAAGGGCCCTCTGCCCCCCTCACACTTTCAGACTCTCAGACTCTCTCTCAGACCGTCTCTCCTACCTGCTAGAAAGAGGACATGGTTCGTGCCAAATGGCGGGGAAGAAAGAGCCAAATCAAATGTGCAACTATTACTATCCTCGGCCGTTCGGTGTTGTCCCCCTCTAGCCGGCTTTCTCATTAAACCTCCACAACACGTTTGATTGCCTGGTCTATCGTAACCTAGCTAACTTCCAGATTGATCACGCGCGACCGCCGCTGGTTTGATTTGGCTTCGGTAATTGATCTCTTCTTTCTCCTGCTCGGTCCCCATGGTCTCGCGACCCCTTCAGCTCCCTCCCCCTGTTTCTATGCCAGCCGAGAACCATACAAACGAGACTTGATCTTCCCTCTTCTTGCACCCCTTCGTTTTTGGTGCATAGTGCCAAAGCGACAGCCCCTGCCAGTGTATGGAGAAGCAATCGAGGACTCGGTGCATCATGGCGGCGGTCGCAGGTGTTTGGCCAGTGTGTCGCATGTCGTGTCGCAGCATCACATCATCCTGCGCTGCCTGTACAGTAGGTAGACCTACTACTGCGTGCTCCTGATGCAAAATCCCTCTTCCCTATCGGAGCAATCCGGCGATGCGCTGTCTTCTTGTTTCTCGTCGACCTATCTCGTCCTGCCACGACATAGGCACAAGCAGCTGTACGTGGCGACTGTTCTTGGTCCAGTTGACTCATTCACACACCGACCAGGTTGCCAATCGCGAGAGGTTTTTTTCTCAGCTGGCTCTCGCTCGCTTGTACAGAACCATCTGCGCGCTTTTGTTACCCGCACACACGCAGGCACCCACCACACCTCACCATGATTGACCAATGTTGCGTGCAAGCGTCAGAAAATGCCGTCTTTTACTTGGTGCAGCCGACCGACACACACGACAGCCTTCCAACCAGCGAATAAGGTCATCTCCACAAGTTGCTTGGCGTTGACACTGTCGATCATTATCTGTGGGTCATGCGCACTGTGCGGGCCAGATCCCATAATTTTCTTTCCCTCGCGACAAGTGCTGAAATTTCTGGTCTTGCCACCCTAGAGTTGCATTGTGAAATCCTCACTAGCCTAGGTAAGGTAAGTTATTCCCAAAGTATCACGGCGGCAATACGTATGCCTTGCTTGATCATTGGGTGTAAAGAATGGGACAGAAGGACTGAAAACTCTTCTAGGCCTGGTCTTGGGTAAGGTACCTATTGCAGCACGAAGATCCGGCACTTTCCGAAGCTTGCATGTGTGAGGACCCTGGCTCGTGTGAAATGAACATGAAAAGGTACTTGTGAACTTCACACCTTCTACTAAGCTAACGATACCTGCAAATGGTATGGCAATCTGCTTGAGACTTTTACGCATGCTTTAAAAGGATGCGGTTGCTTGAAAGGTACGACTTGTGATTCTTATGCTGTAGTCATTCTGATCATGTTGCGCTCGGTGCTCTTGCAATTACAATCCTCATAGGGGGGGCTTCCAGTCGTCACTACGACTCCAAACAACCTGAACCAACTCAAGCCTTGATGTAAGGAATACCAGTCAGCTTGAAGGCCCTCTCACTGAGTCTGGGCTCGTGGAGTGGCCTGTCGCGGACAATTGTGTCATCAACGCCATTACGTTTGGCGACGTTGGTGCCAGTGTGGAGAGCGTTGGGCCAATGTGTAGTTCCGACACGTCCTAAGAATTGCAGAGTCAGAAATGGGCGAACAAAAAGGAAGAGGCACATGCAGAAGGGGTAAAAGAGAGGGCGAAAACTCACGCTCGAAAGCATCCTTCTTGCGGATGAGGTCCTCCTGAGAGGCATCGGAAACGGGCATGAAGCAAGTGTAAATTGCCAAACGATCCTGCTTCTCCTTGGCGGGGACGTTGTAGTGAGGAGTGCGAGAGTCCCAGAGAAGGAGATCACCAGGCTCGGCCTCGACCTTGATCCATTCGGCGCCATGGTCTTTGAGCCACTGCATACCTCTATCAGTGAAGCCGTACCACTCCTTCGTCCAGGCCGCAATCCTCTCCTCGTCCTTCATATCCTCGTGGAACTGCTCGCTCAGAGCGTGACCGCCCCTGCAAACGATGAGGCCACCGTCGTTGGGGCCGTTGGGGAGCAGATTGACGAGGCCCTGAAGGCAGCGGAAACCAGGGCGGTCGGGATCCTGGTCCTGGTGCGGCCAGGGCTTATTGGCGGGAAGGTTCTGGCGGTTCGAGAAGCCGTAGTTGATAGCATCGAAGGAGACGATGAGGTCCTCTGTGTCGTAGACTTTCTCAAACGCGGAGACGACGCCGGGCTCGGAGCGTACGTCCCAAACGAAGTCTTCGTGCGGAGCGGCGTAGTTGAGAAGCATGCCCTTCTCATTAATGACGGGGAGCTTGTCTGGGTGAACAGTTGAAGGGTCATGACGACTATACCCAGTACCACTATTCGATCATACAAGTGTTAGTCATGGCCATGCCCTGGGCAACGATGCATTGAATGCATTTCGGGTTGCGATTCGGCTTACAAAGACTCAAGAAGCCCGAGCATACGGTTGGCATAGCTCAAAGCCCTCTCTCTGGGAATAGCACCCTTGACGACCGCATAGCCATCACGAATCAGGTCGTCGCGCCAGTCCCCGTAGACGGGATCAGTGCCATCGCACTTCATCCTTCCGCTGCCGCCGGTAAGGCCAATGTTCCCGACCTGGGAGGAGGCAGGCTCGGTAACTGTGACAACAGAAGACATGTTTGCGACTCAATGAGATGGGTAACAAGGTTAGGGAGATGCAAGAATAGATTGAAACAGCTGTGGTGCAACGGGTGTTATAGCAGGTTATAACTTCTCTAGCAGTGAACCCGATTTGCAGTGGATGTGGAGAGGGGATGAAGTGAGATATGAATTAACAGCAATGAGAAAACGGATGGTAAAGCTGATTCTATCATTGCCCATACACTGTCGCCAGTTTATAGACACGAGGTTCCTTCTCTTGGAGTGAATCGACTATTGAACTCGATTCTGGGGACGGATCGGCAGTCTCGGGGGGGCATCCGGGGAAGACTCCGGTTCGGCTCGGTTCGGGGCCTGGAGACTTAACACGCACTCTCAGCCACCAGGAGAGACACTACACTGGGGTACAAGCTGACAGCACGATTGCGAAAGCTAGGTGGGAAAGGCCAGCCGATGTTGGAAGAAAGACTACCCTGACACGGTAAAGTGTGATGGATATCCCAACGACTCTACTGCGTGCACTTTCCAGACGATAATAGAATCCCCGTTGGTGTGGTGACGGCCCGTGGGATATTAAGGCAGCAAAGTTCTGTGCCCCCTGACTGTACTAGTAAGAAATTGCAGATAGAAGAAACTGAAGTCTGGGTATTACATTGTGCTGCCTCATTATGAATAGCAGAGAAGCAGTGCCTTGGTCTCATATCAAAGACCGCCCTGCTTGTATCGTACATCCGTCATTGGGTTGGATCCCACTGCTCACCAACATTATACATGAACATGTCCGTGTCAAGCATGTTCCAAAAACCCTCAAAATCTATACCAAAAGCGTCCATTCCAGAGTCTCCTCCATCCGCAGACGCAGTGCCCGACATGCTGCTCCCCATTATACCTGGGGCAGCCATGAATTGAAACGGCATGCCGCTCGGTTGCTCGCCAGAGAAGACAGCCACATGAGGCTGTAATGGCACATGATTGTGTAATCCATTCAAGCCCAGAGGACCGGCACCCGCACTTACCCCTCCCGCTCCTGGTGCAGAGGTTCCCGCGCTGGCAGCATTGGCATACGCGTTGACACCTTCATCATCATTCCTTATCGCGGGCACCGTCCTTAACACAACCTTGCCCTTGAGAACCGCATCAGCCCTCTCCCTCAACCGTACCAGTATATCCAAAAACGCCCTGGGATACCCCCACTCTTTGTAGCAGCCCTCCACATACTCGGTGGCCGACGTGAGCAGCTCGGCATCCGCGCGTGCAAGCCTGCTCCGCGGCGCGCGCAGTATTCCCAGGGCTAGGACGACGCAAGCAAGGAACGTCTGTGGCACGCCGATGAGCACGGAATGGACTCCTGTGTCGGCGAGCTGGAGGGTTTGAGTGATGAGACTACGTGAGGCGCTTATGCAGAGGGAGGCGCTGCCGAGCAGGCGTTTGATCTCTGGGTCTTCTCGGCTGCAGTTTTGCACTTGGATTTGGAAGCCCTTTTGCGGGAAGACGATGGCTGTGCGTGAGACTGCTATTTGAGCCTTTATGTGATGAGTAGCGTTTGTTAGTCATGAGACTTTTTTGTTGATGAAGGCAGCATGTCATGCCAAGTCGATCAAACTCACATGGTAGAACTGTTGTGCCAGGAACACGGCGAGCAGATATTCGCTTCCAGACTCATTTTGCGGCTTGAGACTCTCCGGCAGTGCTGCCTCCCACATTGTCAACGATCGTGACAGTCTCGCCGTCTCACCGAGCATGCCCAATGCTCCGTTGAACCGGTGCGGCAAGTACAGCCTCTCAGAGATCTGACCCATAATGCTCGCCAGCGAAACCCAGGCTTTGAAGAAGGTCATCCCCGAGTCGGCTTCAGCTTGGCCGTCCTCAGTTTCGTCGCCAACCTCATCTCCATTCCTCGCCTCCTCTGGGGCCTCATCCGCTGGTGTGGTCGATGATGTAGAGGCGCCCTGTCCGTGGACAAGATCGTCGTACAGAGGTCCGTGGATGTGTGCAAAGTTGATGCTGGACGGTCGGCCGGACTCAAGCTGGAGAAGCATTTCCAGTGAAAAGCAGGCACCCCACAATTGCCTTCTCAGTGTGGCTGCCTCGCTGATATGTTGTTTCTGCTGTGCTGATAGGCTGTCTATCTTGTTGGCGCCCTGACGCTTCTGCATCTTCTTGTGAAGTCCCAGAGACAGTGCGAGGCGGGCTGCGTGACCTGACATGTACCAAGACTGGCCGTCTTTGCCACAACCTCGAAGGCTGAGAGCCAGGAGGAGCAGAGCCTGGACGCTGGTTTGATACGGTGCTGCGGTAAGATGTCCGTGGAGACCGTAGCACGCTGTCAGATAGGACATCCTCATCTCAGAGAAGGTGCCATGTTCATAGCTC
This sequence comes from Sarocladium brachiariae, assembly GCA_008271525.1. Lineage (NCBI taxonomy): Eukaryota > Fungi > Ascomycota > Sordariomycetes > Hypocreales > Sarocladiaceae > Sarocladium > Sarocladium brachiariae. The sequence goes on from RQPE01000002.1 coordinate 827,772, forward strand.
TGGTGGCGACCCGGTCCTGGATCCTGTCCAGACAACATCTCATTCAGACCGATGCAAAGAATGGCATAGACAATAGCCAAGTTCGTGATGCGACCATGAGGAATCTTACTCTGAAGGCGACTACCAGAATGGTAGGCTCCAGAGGTACGCTCATGCGTCTCATTTTGCAGTTTGAGGAAGGCATCGATATCAGACTGGACGGTATCCCGAGAGACGATGGGAAACAGCGGCCAGATGCGCTCGACATAGACATCGACACAGCGTTTCAAGATGAAATGATCCGGTAGATCAGGTAGACTCAGGAGGAGTGGCATATGAAACTCCTCGCTATGGGATAGGGCATGCCGGAACAGTGGAGCAGTGGCATCGAAGCCGTACCCAGCCAGCCATAGATCAGCAAAGTTGAACAGACATTGTAAGCTGCTTCCACCAAGGACCTTGGACCTGTGCGGAGAGCCATCTGTATTCACTACGACGTCCGGCGTGACAGGAGGAGGTTCCTGTTGGCCTGCATCGGCTGTGGTACCGCTTGCCGCTTGATGGCCTCGCTCCACGGAGATCTCCTGGTAAGCTCGGGTCAGCCACGTGATGTGCTGCTCTCGACTGTTGCTGTTGTTGTGACTGGATGATGCTCGCCTCGTACTGGAAGCGTTGGAAGTCTGTGTGCGAACTGAGCCGGGGTCTGCTGGTGCTGCGCTGACGTTACCGCTAGGTCTTTCTCGGGCTGCAGCAGGGGATCGTTCAGAGGGTCGATGTTGATAGGGGGCGGAAGCATGGATCTCGTGGGTATGCCTTTCGCCAGCATGGGATGGACCATCATCTGCCAGGCTTTCTGAGTGGCCCGTCTGATTCAGTAAAGACTGCCGTCTTGTAGTGTATTGTCTCTGAGGAGGCAGAGTGTCCACAGAAACAGGGGAGGGTGGTAAGAGGGGCGGATTCGCTACAGTACTAGACTCAGCATCGACAGATTGCCGTTGCAGTTGCTCATCCAGGAGCATCGTTTGGTCCTCCTGCTCCCCATCATCCCCTTCAAGGTGAATCGACTGATCGGCGATGGAAACCCTGACGTGTGGGCCGTCGCTTTGTTGTCGACGGCTGGTAGCCCTCCTTCTGGTAGGCGTAGGGGCACCAGGCCGTCTTGGGTCCGAAGTGATGCATACATCACCGCGCACAGAGCAGTTGTGGCACTTTGGCTGCTGGGCATCGCATCGGACCTTGCGCTTGCGGCACGGGTTGCAGGCCAGGGACAGACGAGCAGGTTTACTCCGTGGCACACGGGGAGGATGGGAAGGATCAGCAGCAGAGGAGGCAACAGCCTTGTCAGGTACGATATCCCCTGTATCACCTTCCTCACGAGTCTCTCGTCGGGGTGAATCAGTCGAGGCTGCAGATGCTTCGGCTCCGGTGTTGGTGCCTGTAGTCGACGAGGACATGGATGCCAGGCACTGTGCTGCCTCGGTGGCGGGTTCGGCCCAGGATCGCCGCGAGTTGAATGAAGGCGGTTCGGGATAGGGAAAAGCACCGCCAGACATATCAAAAGCAGTGGTAGGCGGCCGGAAGACCGTCTATTGTTGACAAAGGATCGGAAAGCGCTGGGACCCGGCGGTTTTGCTGTTCGCAAAGACACGACGCCAACCTGTCCAACCACGAACCGTCTGTAGAAAGCGACACCGAAGGACCTTGTGTCTATTGGCGATGATGATGCTCTCCTCTTCTCTCTTCTGTCTGGATTCTTGCCTTGTTCTGTGGTTGGTTGAATTCGAGGGGAGGCACAAAAAGTGCACCGAGCCGAGAAATGTTGATCTCGGGGCGCCAGGGTTACTCCCCGCATTCTCCCCGCACACCTTCACTCCCCCCACTTCCCGGTTGGTGTGAACTCGTGATGTTCTTCCAACGAAACTGGGCTAGATGTGATCAAAGAAACTATCGGAATTCTGTGCACTTTGAGAATATGGTATTTCCCGAGTTCTAAGAGCACACACAGGGGATTAGACGTTGCCAATTCTGGTCTCACAGTGCAGCGTTGGGGAAGACTTGCCATACGTACAGGGTTACGTTAGGGTTGGTGTAAGGCAAGATGATTGACCAGTGTCTTGAAGATACATACCCAGAGAAGGCATATTTTTGTGTAGAGACTGAGGTTTACCTGGTGCATTCTGTTTATTTCATCTCAAATCTTCCCTAGGTTTGTCTTCTAGCCACCCATTCCTTCGCTCCATGGTAATTGCAGTTAAAGTCCATAAATTCCGCTGGGTTCAGTCCACCACCAGCCCCTGCTTTTGGAGGCTTCGCTGCATCGCGGCTGTATTTCTGAATCAAGCTTGCTCTTTCGTACCGTGCGTCGAACACCTTTTTCAAAACATCTTTGATAGCCTGCGAGGAGACCTGCGTTGTTGTAGAGAGGTCTGCGAGGTACGCACGCAGCGCCTCTGCATCCTCGAAGCTCTGGGAGGCACCTTGGCCCTGCGTAGGTAGCATGGCATGAGCTGCGTCTCCGATGAGGATAACTTTCCCGCGAGTCCAGCCTGATTCAATGGGATCTATATCGCGTAGCTGCCATATGGCATGGTCTGGAGCCTTTTTGAAGATATCAAGCAGCCACTGCGGGAACCCTCGATAAATGTCTAGAAGGCTCTCAAGACTACCTTCAGCAACCCAAGAATCCTCGCTGAGATTTACAGCACAGGCGCTGTCCGGTACAAGAGCCACGATGCCAAAGACTTTGCCATCACGGCCTGGACCCATGATGACACGGCGGTCAGCGCCAACGACCATTGTCGTTACGGGGGAAGCTGGGGCGAGAGCATCCCTGGGGATGTCGATGTCTGAGAGGATTTCGACAGGGACTAGCATTCGGTATGCTGAGAGTCCAGTGGGCAATGCTGGCCAATCTGTACCAACAACTGCAGTTCGTAAGACCGAGTGAATCCCATCGGCACCGATGACGATGTCTGCTTCCATCACTTCACCATTCGCAAGCACCACGGATCCTTTCTCAGGATCACATGATTCCACGCCGCATGCCACGCGGATCTCTGCCGGCCGTCCGGGTAGGTCAGCGCTCGTCGCAGCTGCGAGCAGAGCAGCGTGCAGATCTTGGCGGTGATAGAGCATGCGATCGGCGCCGTACTTGGTTGTGTCCAGGGGAATTTCGCGAACCAGTTCACCCGTTTGGCTCAGCACGCGGAGCGCTTTGTCTGCCATGGGACCATAAGGAGCGAGGAAAGGATCAATACCCCAGGAGGTGACGATCTTGCTGGCGTTGGGCTGTAGCGAAATGAGGGCCCCGGTTTCTTTAAGCATGCGCGACCGCTCGAGGACCGTGATGGAGCGATCGGGGGCTCGAAGTGCAATGGCCTGGAGATGATTTGCGTTAGAATTTACATCCTTTTAGCTCCCTAGAGGAGTCTTGGAAGAGGAAACCCTACAGTGGCCAGGCCAGCAATGCCACCGCCCACAATGATGATCTCAAGATCTTTGGAAACGCTACCCATTGTGAAAAGGCTTGGTTGGCAATGCTGGTATAGATGTGATGTACAAAGCCGTTCTGTTAGGTATTCTGGGAAAGGGTCCAAGGAATTACACCAGATCTGTATTGTAGAGGTAGAATCGGATTTCCTTCGCCTTAAGCAAAGTCCTGGTGTGAAGTGAAACCTCAACAATAATGGTTTCCATAATGCTGGCGGCAGTATCTTAGCATCCGCTTGTACTAAAATGTAGGCAACCGAACCGAGCCGAAGTCCAAGCTTGTCCAGGAGGACCTAGTTAGTTGTGGTGTGGAGGCGACGATCTAAGTTGTGGAGGCTATGGGAACGTTCCTTTGGCGACGGATGATGAGAAGAGGGCTGCGACTTAAAACAGTTCATCATTAGCAGCCAATTTTTGAACTTTGCTGAATATTATGAGAAGACGCGACTTGGCCGGCCATACATAGTTTTGAAGACTGGTTGACCCGTTAGGCAAAGCTACATTGTCCAAGCACTGCACATCGGCTTGATAGGCTGGGATGATCTTCCCGAAGTAGCCCGAGAGCTTAAGTATACGATATCGTGTTATACTACTTTAACGTGCCTCAGGCCTGTAACCTTTATCGACTTGATTATTAAGTATATCCGGGTGCCTGCCTTTATCTCCTATTATAGGTCTACTGTTAATAACTTTAATCCCCCTTAAACACAATATAATTATTACTAAGCTTTGTATTATCGCCCACTCTATCCAGATTCTGGTCTTTGCGCCTGTTCAACCTAAGTTTTAGAGATTTAATGCACTCATCTAACATGGAGGTTTATTTATATCGCTTCCCATCGCTAATTGTCCCTACCTAGGACTCATATGACTTGGCTGTCAGATTCTCGGGGGGAGTCCAGGGAAGTCTGCATGTAATTACCTCCTCTATACCCTAGGGGACTCACTAACTCTAATTACCCACCCATTGCAACTGTACAGGAAATGCCACTGCTATCACATCACGACTTCAATCTCGCTCGGTCGGCATCACGTGACCTTGTTTGTAAATATTTGGGAGTCGTTGGCTGTCCATACTCTTCCTCTTGATCACAATCTCTCATTCAAAGCGACCTGAACCTTCGGGACATGCGGCCAACTATTGCCGGCATAAGACCCCGTACATGGGCTAGACTCTCCTGCGCGCCTCCTCACATGGCGCCATCACAGGTGCTGGGCTGGCTGCGGTCGTGGTTCCACAACCAGGCGCCCCCATCCCCGAAGAGCATCCCGCAATCTGTCCTCGTGGACGAAGAGGTGGCCCCCGGCTACGATAGGGCGACATTTCATGCAGCTCATCCAGGGCAGGTCTTGGACGGCAGGTTCGAGCTCAAGGCGAAGATTGGATGGGGATCGTCATCAACAGTCTGGTTGGCCAAGGATATTAGCTGGTGAGACATGGCTACCGCACTCAGACTCGAACCGGCCATAATTTCATGCAATTTGACTGATTCATCCGCTTTCAGGACAAGCATGCTGAAGTTTTCCAAGTATGCAGCTCTCAAGATAACCACCAGCGACACCCTACGGGATGGAGACGTCAATCATGAGGTTGCCATGGCTGAACGCATTGGTTCCGCCAACGGCCAGCATCGCGGTCGCACGATCGTATGCTTACCCCACGAAGCCTTTACCATCGAATCGCCAAGTACGGGTGCTTCTCACCTATGTCTAGCCTTCGAGCCTCTACGAGATCCTTTGTGGCTACTGCGTCGGCGACTGTGTGGCGACCAAGTAACCCGCGACTGGCTCCCCATGTTCAAGGTATTCATCCAGATTCTGCTCGAGGGTCTTGACTATCTGCATTCTGAGTGCAAGGTTGTCCATACCGGTACGTTCTTCTCTTCCTACGTAAGGCGAGCCGGCTCTGGTTCCCAAGGTGCCGGTATCTGTACGTAGCTAAATGCTCATCCTCAGATCTGAAGTTGGATAACGTCATGATGACCTTTGAGGATCAATCCGTTATTGAACGATTCGTACAAGGGCAGAAGCAACATCCCATGGCTCGAAAGCTTGTTGGGGACCACTCCATATATCGGTGTCACAACGACTTTGGCGATATTCAGGACCGCGACGCGCTGAAAAAAAATGTATCCGAAACTCACTGACTTCGGACTTGCGCAGCCTGCAGATCAGTCAAGGCCGCTACTCCATCCCATCCAGCCAGATTACAGTCGGGCACCTGAGGTGTTATTGGGGACCTCGTGGTCCTATCCCGCTGACATATGGAACCTTGGAACTATGATCTGGGACCTCCTCAGCGGAAGACAACTCTTCGAGGTGGATGTGCGCAATAGCAAGCCTTACGACCCCGCGCAACACTTGGCGGATATGATCGCCCTCCTTGGGCCGATGCCCAATGTACTTGTCGAACGGGAGCGAGCAATGCGTGGGGTCAAGTGGTCACCTCAGGTTCGCAGCGCCAAGGGTCAGTTGTGTGAGAATGCCGCTACTTACTTTGGCGGGCCATTCTTAACAGACGAAGGTAAGTCCGCATACCTCGAGCTCCAAGACTCACAAGGTTGATCGTATGTTCTAGGTAAATTCGTCCGTGAGGACTTGATCTCTTCCTCGCGGACTCTAGAAAGTGAGACTCCAGACTGCATTGCTCCAGAAGATCGGGATCGTTTCTTGTCTTTCTTGAGGAGGATGCTTGCCTGGCTCCCTGAGGATCGAGCGACGGCAAAGGAACTTAAAGATGATCCTTGGTTTGACGTCAAACTTTGAGTCACTCCAGATTAGAGCGGCCTCGGGTGTGCCTCTCGACCAGGTGCCCATACTAGCCCTAGCCAAGCCAGAACGAATGCCACATCTGTGGACCAATTGTTCTTCTGCTTGAGGATCAAGAAATTGGCATGGGCAATGTAGTAATACCAAGAACTCCTTTCTTTGTTGTATATCTTGATGACTGTTGACCGTCTCTGGAAAAGGGGATAAACTTGTAGATCGCCATGAATATCTGTAATTGTAAGTATAGCTAAATTAAAGAATAAAGGCAATTAATGACAGTGAGCTCGCGATTCCTCCACAATAATAAATGGGATAATAGGTTCAGTACCTCCACGGGCTGGAAGGCCATCACATACGCAACAGCTGCCCGACAGAAACTAGGGAAAATATCATAGAATGCATGCCACTTGTATGTTTAATTCTAGTGATGTCTCGAATTTTCTTGCGCGGACCGGAACCCTGCATCTACACTGGTACAAACGGCAGAATAACACGGCTTGGGTACTTCTCCCCAAAGTGCACAACATGAGTTCCCTTGTTCTTCTCCGAGTCCGGCCTTGGTTTGGAAAACGCTGCGACCTCTGTGAAACCAGGATTCTGGCCAAGAATATCCACCTGGATGGACTCGCCAGCCTCATAATCCACGCCCATAGCCCAGATGCCAATCTCTAGCTTCACCACCTCGCCAGGAGGGATCTTTTGAACCTCGTCGTGAGGATGGAAGGGGAAGTTGGGGTGTAGTGACTTAGAGGAATCGATCTTGCGTTGTGAGGCGCGCAGGATGCCCATGGATCCGTTGTGTGTGGTAAGGCTGATGCGATCCTTCTCGGTCATCTCAGAGAAAGAGTTGATGGGGGCGCGCGACCATGGGAATTGCAGCTGGCTGAGTTCCTTTCCGTCCTTGTCCAGCTTGCGGAGTTGAACGAAAACAATGAGATCATCCAGAGCATCACAGCTCATGTAAAGCTCGGCCTTGGGAATGCCAATGAGACGAGAAGCTTGAGAGAAGGTGTACTTGAACTTGGAGATTGACCATCGATCTTCCGAGTTGTGTGATGAGGAACCGGCATCTTTAGGCACTTCTGAAGTGAGAGAACCATTCGGTCCCAGGTAGAGCGTCTTGTAGTCGGTGTTTGGTACGGGGAAGTCGGGTAGGACGATGTCGTGGTTGGCGTCTTTGTCACCAAAGGGAAGAGTAGCCCAGCGAACTTTGGGTGTCCTTTCCCAGTCGTTGTCGATATTCTTGAGGTACTTGTCAAAGAAGAGCTAAAGGATCAACTTCCGTTAGTAAGATTCTCAAAGAGTCAAGGTTAGTCAAGGTTGGTCGAGAGGGGTAACCGGGAATGACTGACCTTGAGCTCGTCGTAGCTCTCTGGACAGGAATACAGCTCAAACCACTCCTGATAACCACTCCATTTGATCCATTTCTTATCTGTGTTCACCTGCATCCAGCCTCGGACAGCCCCCATGGTGTGAATCTGGCTGAAGTCTGACCCTGTGATGAAGCAAGGGATGTTGATCTTGCTCATGTCCACGCGCTTGTCGTTCCAGTAGATATTGGCCTGCGGCGATCGACGGTACATTTCGGCAAAGTCCTCAACGCCGTGGTGGCCCTTGATGACCAGGCTGGTGATCAGGTCGTAGTTGCTCATGTTGAACCATCCGCCACGGCAGAACTGCTCGCGGAAGATATCACCGGATCCTTCCCAAGGAGCAATAGCTTTAAGAGACGGAGGGTTCTGAGCTGCGGCATGCCACTGCATGATGGCGAGGTAGGAGTTGCCAGCCATTCCAACGTTTCCATTACACCATGGGAGCTTGGCAAGAGCTTCAATGACGTCGTGGGCATCCTCGGCTTCTTGCGAGCCCATGCAAGGCGTATCACCATCGCTGTTGCCGGCGCCACGTGCATCAACGCTGGCTATAGCGTAACCTCTGGCCACCCACCAAGCAGGATCGAGACCCTCAAACTTCTCCAGCCCACTGACATCGTCGTTTTTGATGCAGCACTTCCACACGCAAATGTTGAAGATCATATCCACGGCCGAGTACTTCTTGCCGTATGGCGACCAGGAGATGATGACCGGGACGTTCTCCTCCTCGGTGGCGGGGCGGTAGATGTCGGCGTACAGTCTACAACCATCGCGGACCACAATCTCGACATCATGGTCGATGCGGATGTCAGAATCCAGAGTGCGGCAGCCAAATGGCGCTGAACCTTTCTTCAAGACTTCAGTCTTGCCAGGAGTAGGTTCGACGTAGCCGTTGTCGCCAACCTCTGGCTTGTTCAGTGGTTTGTAGGCCACTTGGTAGGGAATCGGCATGCTTGCGGTTGTTGATGGTATGAACAAAAGAACGAGAGGAATCAACAGGGAGATAGTTGTCCAGCTTGAAGAGAAAGTCTGAGAATCAAGGAACAAGATCCAGCCAGGCAACGCGCACAATGATGAGGAGAAAAATCTAGAATTAAGTGAGGAATTATCACGACTTTTTGATCAGGTCGTCTTGTGCATCTTGACCACTCTAACGAAACCACAATTTGATCACCAATTCCGAACGTCTTGGAATGATCACCATCCACATCCGAACTTCGGTTCGTTCCTCACAAGAAAAACGATCCTCGTGATGCAGGGATCTGTCCAGCTTAGCTTGGAGTAGCATGCATTTCCCCACACTCCGTGGGGTGCTGCTCGGCAGGGCGACTTACATACGACACTCCGAACCGAGCCGAAGCGAAGCGGGGGTGGGGAACCGGCCGGAGGAGGCGGAGCCGTTCGGTCGGGGAGCGCCGGCCCAACCCAGCTCGCCCGCTGAAGGAGACAGACAGGCAACAGATGCAGATGGTCGCCTGGCATGACGCAGAGAAGGGTATTTTACTTATAGAACGAGATGATCGCAATCTTCAAAGTTCAGCTTCATTATCACAAACAAGTTCATTCCTGATTACTTGCTTTGCCTATCTTTACGTGCCTTGCGTTCGCAATCATGTCTACCACCACTACCACGACCACGACCACCTTCGTCCCACCCTCCGAGGACAAGTCGCGCACTTTCGGAGCTCGTTTCGAGACACAGGGCCTTATCGAGTTTGATGAGAACACCGTTTACGGTGACTGGCGCGATGAGTTCCACAAGAACGGCTGCGTCCTCATCAAGGGCGTCATCTCTCCGGAGCGCGCCAAGTACTATGCCGACAAGCAGATTCAGTGGCTGAAGAATTTCGAACTTGGATTCGACGAGCACGACCCGGAGACTTGGACCGCAGATCACCTGCCGGTGAGCTTCAAAGGTGGCATGTACTTTGCGTACGCGTCCACGCACGAGAAGATGGCTTGGGAGGCCAGGACGGAGCCCAAGGTCGTCGAGGTCTTCGAGAAGCTATGGGGAACAAAGGAGCTTCTTTCCTCCTTCGACGGCATGAACATCTCCATGCCCAACAGGAAGGATCTGAACTGGAGTCCGTGGCCTCATTGCGACCAGAACCCAGAGCGCAAGGGGTGAGTTTCTAAACAGCCCCCCCCCCCCCCCCAATCTGACAAATGCGAGCACTTTCTAACAGCGAAAATCTCCCCCATCGCAGAATGCAAGCAGTGCAAGGCCTTCTCAATTACGCCCCCAACGGTCCCAAGGACGGCGGCCTTATGCTCATGAAGGGCTCCGCCAAGCTCTTCGACGAGTTCTTCGCTCACAAGCGTGAGTCGGCCGACCACGAGGACGCACCCCCACCGGAGCTCAAGTACATGGACCTCTTCCTCTTCAGCGAGAAGGACATCAAGTGGTTCGAGGATCGCGGCTGCGAGATGATCAAGGTCAACATGGACCCCGGCGACTTCGTCCTCTGGGACTCCCGCACCATGCACTACGCTCGCCTGCCCGAGGGTGACCAGATCCGCCACGTCCAATACATCTGCATGACCCCCAAGAAGTACGCCAACGAGGAGGCGCTGGCGGCCAAGAGGGAGTGCTTCAAGAGGTGGATCGGCACCACGCACTGGCCTCACTGCAACATTCGCCCCGCTGAGGACAAGCCCATGAGGGATGGCAAGATCTGCCCCAAGTACAGGAACGAGCCGTTTGAGAAACCAGAGTTGACAGATCAAGTGCTGCGTTTGGCGGGCATGAAGGATTACTAAGTTTTGTGTGTGTGCGTGTGTAGCATTTCTATTACAAAGAGACATCAAAAACATTTCTTATTTCCAAGGTTCCTTTCCAAAGACCACAGGTGTCAATGCTTCATATTGTTGTGAAAGGATTTCAATCTGGATGGAGCGAAGACGATATCTCAAGCTGAAGGAGAGAGGACACATTGTCAACGAGCGACTGCAAAACTCATTGCAAAACCCGCAGTCACTGAGCACGGTACAATGGACGAGGATTCAAACGCAAGCCAAGCAACAAGAAATCCGCGCGGCCTTGCTAACGCGCAAAGTACATGATAAGTTGTGTTGGGCAAGAAGTGAAAGTCCACAATTGCAGCCAGCAACGGGCGTCACCGATACTTGCCCATGCGTAATACGTACAAAGTCGAGTGCGACAGTGGCTTCCGAGAGAACGGAACAAACCTTGGTTTGCTATATTCCAACCCGTATGTTGAATCCCGAACCGAGGATGGAACACGAACCTGAGTCCAGACCCTGGAAGTCCAGGCTTCATTCACTAGTGTGATTGGCGATAGCTCAGAGGTAAATCCACTCGATCTTCGGTTTGGGAATTGACTGAGTGGGGGGTTTGAGACTGAGCGCCGCGTGTCTATACTATCGTGCGTAGACTTACACAGTCTTAGGCTACCCCACGGGGGAGGGATCCGAGAGAACGGACTATGGGGTAAAGGTACTAACTAAGAGAGTTTGTGGGGGCGTTCCCCCTTGGCTTGGGGACTGGATGCGAACCGTGGACCGCGACCGGAGCGAAGCCAGTGGCAGACTAGGAGAACGCCAGCCAACAGAAAGACGCTCATTTGGAATTGGTTTCTTCCTCTCCATCCATCCATCCATCTATTCATCATATTGTTCACTCGGGACCTTGGCAACGTGGACACCCGACCCGAAGAACACCTCCTCCTCTATCCTATCCCCCAGCCTCAGGGCCTCTCTCCCAAGAAAAGCCAAGCAAAGAGCCTGACGCCACGGCATTCAGACTCGGTACCTGCTCGCAAAACGGCTACATGGGCCATGCAAGCACGCGCAAGCCAGCCTTGGTACTCATTCTGGGGGAACCCGGGGAAGCGAGATCGAACCTAGCTTGCTCCCTGGGTGCCGCTACACATACTCTCTCTCTCTCTCCCCTACCGTCGGATACCTTTACATTCCCTATCCACCCCAATTCACACATTGGCATATAAGAACTACGAAAAACCACCACCACCTCCTCCTCCATTCTATCATGCCATCTCTGGTGTCTCATTGACTCTCCAACCCGCACTGAGCCGAAGGAGAACCTTGTGTCGATCTTCGTTCTCTTCGACGAAAATCAGAAACAATCCCACCCAATATCCTACGGGTATAGTTAGGGTTAACTCTCATCTTGATCGATTCTTTGATTCCAATTCATTTCAAAATGTCCGACAAGATGAACAGCTGTCATGTTGAAGAGCCAGAGGTCGAGGAGCAAGACCTCAAGCTCAAGGTCACAAAGTCGCGAGTCGCTACTTCTGGTACCGTCCAGTTGACCGCCGGCAAGACTGTCTATATCCCGGCTCCTACTGCTGATCCTCAAGGTGAGTCCGAATCCGAGCACTCTTTTCTGGTCTGATACACCAGGATAGGATACTCAAATACAGACAATCATACTAACAGCCTATCTACCTAGACCCTCTCAACATGCCAATGTGGCAAAAGATCCTCGTCCTCATCTGTTTATCACTCTGTAAGTCCCTCTGACTACACTACCAACTCTCTTCCATGAAAGAGAACACTGCATTTCAATATCATCGATCTTGTCTAACACTATTTTCCCACAAAGTTTCCACCATCGGTCTCAGCATGGTCAGTGGATTCGGTGGTCTGCTTGGCTTCTACATCCCCGGCTACGCCTCTATCGGCAAAGGCTATCAGGGAATCAGCTACTTCCTCTCTCTCCCCAACCTGACCATGGGCATTGGCAATCTCATCGGCATGCCTCTCGCCATCGCTATCGGCCGCCGCAGCGTCCTTCTCGTGGCCACTGCTCTGATGTGCCTGAGCATCGGTCTCTCCGCCGGGGCCGGCACCGCTGGGGATCACTACAATTGGCATCTCGGCGCACGGCTTCTTCTCGGCATCTCCGCTGGCCAGTCCGAGGCCTTGGTACCTATGATTACGCAGGAGATCTTCTTCCTGCATGAGCGTGCGAGGTTCCTCATGATCCAGCAGACCATTCAGACCATCGCCGTGACCATCTTCGTCCTCTTCGCCTCGCCCATCGCTGGTGCCATTGGCCCTCAGTGGTGGTACGGCATCGGCTGCTTCATGTGTGGTCTTTGCTTCCTCATCAGCTTCTTCTTCGTACCGGAGACCAAGTACTACCGTCCTCAGTCTTCCTACCAAGAAGCCGCCGCTGAAGGTAGTGAATCTTCTGATATCGAAGGGTTCCGCCTCCACACCGAAAGGCCGGAGCTTGACCTCGTCAACTTCGCACCACGTACGATCCGCTCCAACATGCGATTTTTCGTTGGAAAGCCCGAGTGGGGGAAGGCATGGATCGTGTTCAGAGATTCTTGGACTATGATTCTATTCCCTAACGTGTTCTGGGCCTTGCTTCTGAACGGCATCACTCTTGGTGCCAACATTGCTATTAGCATGACCGTAAGTATATCTTCTCTTGCCTTGATTATCTGCCCTTTCGCTACGTTTCTTTGCGTTTCTTGTACTGACTCTTCCCTCCAAGTACGGTGCTATTGTTGAGGCTCCCCCATACAACTGGTCACATAACGCGACCAGCTACGCCAACACTGGCCAGATTGTGACATCTCTCGTTGGTAAGTCGCTCCTCTTGTCCCTGTTTCCTCTCACAGTATTGACATTGAGTACCAGCACTTCCATTCTACGGCTTCGGTAGTGACTGGATCATCAAGTTCTTCGCCAAGCGTCGCGGTGGCATCCACGAGCCGGAAACCCGCCTCATCCCAGTCTTCATCCCGATCATCATCGGCGTGTTCACGCTCGTCCTGTACGGTCAGGCTGCTACGAATCCCGACAAATACTCCTGGTTCGTCGTGGTCTGGGCCCTTGCCGCTTATTTCTTCACCTTCGTCGGCGCCAACATCGTCTCCATCACCTACTTGCTCGACTCCTACCCCCAGCGCGCGAGTTCTCTCCTCATCATCATCTGCGCTCAGCGCGGATTCCTCTCATTTGGCGTCAGCTTCCGGGTGTGGGACATGGTGGGCTCCATGGGGTATGATGGCGCTTTCAACATGTTTGCTGGCTTGACCGGGTTGATGGGCCTATTGGCTGTGCTGCTCTACTTTACCGGAAAGAGGGTGCGTAACTTCACCAGCCGTTGGGTTACAGTTAGAGACAAGGATGAATGAGGGCTTCCCAGGCCTCGTTGGACTGGGAAGGCTTGGGAAAAGCCTCAAGCGTAGCCTTGCCGGTAGACAACGACGCAGATAGACCCATAGCAGACTCCATAAACCACTGCGTATCGCTAAGCAGTGGATCAATGAATAATGTACATATTTCACGTTACTTCATCACGTCTCCAACGGGCTTCGCTCCAAGAGAAAGCCTGTAGATATAGATAGTCGTAGCTGCAAGAAGTGAAACGAGGCATTCGTGAGCTCAGCTTCGCTGTGCTGTTCTTGTCTGTCTTTATGTAGTTGCGTCTCTTCTGCGAGAGAGGGGATGACGAATTCTAGAATATCTACTGCTCCTGGGATCCGTGTGGGAGGCGGTAGTTGTGTCTCTTTGGCATGGTAATCGGGTTCTGTGACACAAGACGTTGGACCATATATGGGTTGCAGAGCAACTAGAGAAGACGGAATAGAAAGAGTCGTAGATAGCTGGCTACTGTAACTGAATGAAGGTCTCTAAAGTATAAATCTGAATTGTTGTCGTCTCAAGCTTGACCTAAACAAGCCCAAATTCATAATCAGAGTGCAAGCTGAGATGCAGACACAAGCTTGGATGAATTCTTACATCAATCGGCAGACACCACCTCAGGGCAGAATTCGGTCTCACCCGCCGTGGGATGCTTCTGCTTGATTCCTACTTGTGTTCTAAAAATTAAGCCTCTAGAAATTGTTGGTCTGCATCTTTCCTCATCATATAAGAAGAATCATACTCGCTTCATTCTGCACAATAGCCTACAGCTTATCGTGGCGATCTCATCGAACTTGACATTATATACTACGTCAAACCCCTTCTTCAAAGTGGGACTTCTCCACGACAAATGGCCAACTTGGACCTTTCGAGTTTTATTCTTCATCGGTTAAATGGCACTCAGTCACCCAAATACCCCCAGACGATCTAATCAGGCAGGTAAATCATGGAGGACGCGGAACGGCCGCCAAGGTTCCGCGGGACAGGGATCTTCTTTACTGGTTTTGGCCATTGAATAAATATAGGATGGCTGAAAAGTATGCGGTGACATGGATATGGCAGAAGGGCACATTCTGTTGAACCAACAAAGAAGCCCCCAGTCTCAGGAACCAGAACCAGGGTCCAGATGCATGACGCCTCGTGCCGTTAATTGTCACACATGCTCCTCCTGAGGGGTCTCTGCAGGTAGACTAGATCCTCCACTGCTGTCATTGCAGAGACACGTCAATCAATCCGTTCCCCTTCACTCGAACCGCATCCTCAAACCATGGTCCGTCTCACAATCCTTCTCGCGCGTCTCATTGCTTTGCCCCTCTTGGCCGCCGTATCACAACCTGTCTATTCCCATGATGCAAGCAGACCAGGCGAGCCGCATTTCCATGGTGTCGAAGCAGCCTGCAGTGCTCTCAGTGCCAAGTTCCCCAATCAGACAGTCTACTCTGATGAAGCTGGGGTTTACACGTTTGAGACCAAGACTCAGTATTGGTCGGCCTTGAACTACAAGAGCCCTGCTTGTGTGTTCGTGCCGCAAACCGCTCAGCAGGTCTCTTTTGCTGTGACCACCTTCGCTCAAACCCGCACCCGCTTCGCCGTCCGTGGTGGTGGCCACATGCCTATTGTCGGCTCCAACAGCATTGATTCAGAAGGCGTGCTTCTCTCCTTATCAGGATTGAACAGTCTCGAACTATCCGAAGACACCACCATTGTCTCGGTCGGCCCTGGAAATCGCTGGCGGGACGTATACAGTTTCCTCGAGCCGCACTCTCTCACTGCTGTGGGCGGCCGGGTAGGAGGCGTTGGAGTACCTGGTCTCTTGCTTGGGGGCGGGATATCTTTTCACTCCAGCCAGTATGGCTTCGCGTCTGACAACGTCGCACTCTACGAGGCTGTTCTGGCAAGTGGCGAGGTCGTCGAAGCGACTGCGGACAACAAACATTCGGATCTCTACTGGGCTCTCCGGGGTGGAGGCAACTCTTTCGCCGTTGTGACTCGCTTCGATCTTCGGACTGTACCAAGTCCCGGCGTCTGGGTTGGCATCTCTCAGTATGACGGCACCGACAGCGAATCCTACCTCGATGCCGTGTACAACTTCGGGCGGTATGGCTCAGCAGACAAGAAGGCCGCAATCATCCCCACGATCGTCACGTTCCCGTCCATGGGCTTCACCGCATATGCGGCGTCACGATTCTACGATTCGACCGAACCGCCTACCACTGTCTTTGAGAACTTCACCGCTCCGGTGATGGCCCCGGTGGCCGACTCCTACGCACCCCAGTCTTTGGCTGCCTATGTTCGGGGTGTCGATGCCCTCCAGCCTACCGGGCTGCGTCAGGAGTAAGAGCTCAAGACGATTTGCAAAACATGAGCACTCTGACTAATCCGTGGACCTCCAGTTTCCGTGTCTTGACGATGCTGGTAGACCGCGATGCCGTATCCTACGTCCACAAGACGTTCTTACAAGCCACAGCTGAATTGTCTGCTATTCCCGACTTGACAGCCTCCATCACCTTCCAGCCAGTCACCAAAGACTTCATCAGACGTGGGTACTGCTGTGGTGGTGGCCAGAACCCGCAGGGAGTAGACCCGCGCTCATCACCGTATTTCTGGATCGTCCAGAACCTATCCTGGGCATCCGATGATGACACTGAAGTCCTCCTAGCCTTCTCCAAGCGCATTTCGTCCCAGATTCAAGAGAAACTAGCGGCCAAGGGCGTCGCAGGGAAGTATCTCTATATGAACGATGCTGGGGAAGGCCAGCCCGTCTTCCAGAACTATCCCTCGCAGAACCTTGCCCGTCTCAAGGATATCAGGGCATTTTACGATCCTCTCCGAGTTTACACTGACCTGTTAGTGGGTGGATGGAAGGTCTTGGACGTCTAAAGTCCTTCATCGATAAAAGTGCGTGCGTTTCTCCAGCAGTCACATTGCACACGATTTCATTGCACCTCCCGCGAGAAGGATACTGGACCAGGATATCAATTATATACGACGGTATCTATTACACGTAATCAAGACATCAAGTAACATAAATGGAAATTCCCCGATCAGACGCTTCGGTACAATTGCTGTATGCATATATATAACGGAAAGGATATTGGCAAGGAGCCTTTATCTATTGCATTAATACAATCGTATAACTCCAGCCCTGTGGACGTACCAATAAAGTATTGTGATCTAGAGTTTCATGCACTGCGCCTTGTAAGTGGCTGGTGTAAACCACGATTAATGTATTTTGTAGGAGAGCAATTAAGGCTATGTCAGTCAACGGCCTGGGCGGTATCTAGGCTAAATCACATCTTCCGAACTTATCTCGCTGTCCTCTGTTAGAGACTAGAATAGGGATTGCTGTTTGACAAAGTGTACCTCAGTCAGAGGGCAGTCAGTCGATGTCTGTGAGTGAGGTGGTCAAGGGTAGATACGCAGTGGCTGAAGGTTGTGGGTTCAGTCCGGCTGACCTGACTCTCAAATCGAACAAGCATGCAACACGAAATTAAAGTTTGGTGCCATAAATCTGCTATTTTGCCACAATTCCCTGGGCAGGTACTAACGTAAGTAATGCGAAGATTGTGAGCGGATGAAGTCTACCAGCCAAGTGGCTCGGTTCGGGCACTTACACCATGCCAAACACACCCGAGCCGAACCGATACGTGACCCAGCCTCCAACTTCAGATGTCCTCAAGGATCTCATGAGACCAGCGTTTGTCCCATTATGCTCGAGTACGTTGAATATAATAGCGTGTGGAGTTTACTGTTCATATCACAGAAGAAAGAGAAAGTCGAAACTCTAGCCTCTACTAATACAACCCCCTGGTACATCAACAGTGCCTACGATCTCCTAGACTCCAGACTCTCAACAAAAACGAGAAGCCTTCGTACAGAACCAGGCATCTATCACCAGTTCTACAATCGAGAGACAATATTTCATATCTCTTAATCGAGAAGAAGAAGTCTCCAGCATGCCCTCGCGTACAATTTCCAGACATCTCGGTCACGCTGTCTTCTCGCAGTGGACAGAGAGCCACCGCCATCCTCGTGCCACTGTCGAGGACCATCTACGCCCACAACAAGAGCAATCCTTGAATGAGAGCTCTTCACACAGTTTCTTCCACGATAAAGAGAAAGCATCGCTGAGCGGAAGCTGGTTCAGAAGGAGTTGCTCACCAACAACATTGCCAACCAAATAAGTGGTATCACCTTACCCTTCCTCTCACTGGTCGGCTGAGGCAACGAAGGATCAAATCTATCATGGCATGTGTGACGAAGAAAGAGGGCATTTTGTATCATCTGGGGCGTAATGGGCATCCTTCTTCATTTACTGTTTTGCGCCGGTATTATAACATAGCATTTGAACATCACAGAGCAAGGGTGGGAATCGTCTTGGTTCAGTAGGCCAAATTCTTGAACGTTTTGTATTCACACAAAGCCAACAAAACAAACTATGTGTATGCTCTAAATCTCTTTAATTCACCTAGAGGGCTTCTCGAGACAGAAGTATTAAGTGCGAGTCTAGTCCTGACACTTGAGCCTACTAACAGCCCGTGTGTGTATGTGCTACCAACGCCGGATTGATCCACGTTTGGTGATCGTGATACATCCACACATAAGGTGAATATTGGCCAGAACACGCTCCCCGCAAAGTCCCCTCCACAGTTTCGCCTGCATCCACTTTCACTATCTGATTTGATTCAAGAATAATGATCACTTGATGCTCTTTCAGTTGTGTGAAGGGAAGTATACCATACCCTCTCCTCAGATCGACCCGAGCTCCACCCCCGCGTCCCTTCGGGGAACCGAAGCCCGGTTCGGTTCAGTGCCCACACACAACATCCACTTTCCCCTTCCAGGTCGAGCAGATTCGCACACATTATGGAATTTGCCTGGTAATCTTTTTTGTTGCTGGCCATACTCGTTACTCAACTTGAGTAGACGTGGAACCTAGCTTATTTGGTAAAGTTCGCGGTTTTGGCACGTCCGCCAACGCGAACCCTTCGGAGCTCTCATCGGTGGTCGGCACTTACAAGCTTGCCGACGGACACATCTCCCTTTGCCATATCAACCGTATCGCTCTCTCGCTCTCTCTGGTTCACCTTTATCCCCTGGCAGTCATCTCTGTTCTTCTTCCATGTTCTGTAAGCGGTACTTGCCTTACAGTACATGCCGTTGTCATAATTTCAGCCATGGACCGAAGAGATGAACAGAATGAAGACCTTGAGACCAAGCAGCCAGACGTGGCTATCGCTGCTCACGCCTCAGAAACCGACCAAACACCCAGCATGAGCTCTAAATCCTCGGAAGGCGACGTGGAGAAGAGACAGTCAGGAATCAGCCATACTATGTTGGCACAGTCATCACCATCCTCCCCGTGTCCGACACATCCAGCAGACATTGGCACTGTCCTCACCAACGTCGACACCTCCGCGACCGAGTACACTCCTCCTGCTATGACGACTTTACAACGTCGCCTTACAATATTCTCCCTCTGTTTGACTCTCTTTCTCTCCGCCCTCGATGTTACAATCGTCTCGACCGCCCTGCCCACCATCGCCCGGGACCTCGTCGCCACATCCGAGCAGTACGCTTGGATCAGCAGCGCCTTCACCCTCGCCAACACCACCTCCACCCCTGTCTGGGCCAAGGCCTCGGACATCTTTGGCAGGAAGCCCATGGTCATCGCGTCGGCAGTCTGCTTCATGGCGGGCAGTCTGGTGTGCGCCCTGGCTAGGTCCGGCCAGATGCTGATCGGTGGCAGGGTGATCCAGGGATTGGGCGCGGGAGGGTCGATGGTGATGATCACGATCGTGATAGGAGATTTGTTTGCGCTCAAGGACAGGGCTAAATACTATGGGATCACTGGTATTGTTTTTGGCATCTCGAGTGCCATCGGTCCAGTCTTGGGCGGTATCTTCGCGCAGACGATTGGTTGGCGATGGTGCTGTAAGTGTTCCCTCGAAGTTCGGAGTCTAGCACGGCTCACCCTTCCTAACATCCCCATACATTCATTCCACTGTTTTGAATGGTCTGCTAACTCGATTCTTCGCACTCAGTCTATATCAATCTCCCCTTTGATGGTCTCGCCATCATGGTTCTTTTCTTCGTTCTGAAAGTCAAGACTCCTCGAGAACCCATCTTACAAGGACTACGCGCCCTTGACTGGACTGGCTTCGTCTTCATAATCAGCGGCACAATCTTGTTCCTTTACGGCCTTGAATTGGGTTCCAAGAGCATTGGCGATAACGACACCGCCTGGTCCTCCCCCAAAGTGATCTGCATGCTTGTATTCGGCGTCTTGCTCCTCGTGGGGTTCATGGTCTGGGAGTCTAGATTTGCCAAGATCCCTATCATCCCCGGACGCATCTTCACCAAGACGACAAACTTTGCCGCTTTTACACTCTCCTGCTTGCACTCCTTCATCTTTATTTCGTACGATTTCTTCCTTCCCTTGTACTCTCAGGTCATACTCGGTCTGACGCCCTTGATGTCTGGAATCACTCTCATCGCACTCATCGTGCCACTTTCACTGATGCCCATGGTCGGTGCGTTTATTATTCGGAAGACAGGCAATTATGTCTATGTCTGCTATCTTGGCGCGGCTCTCATGACACTGGGCAGTGGGCTCTTTATCAGCTTTCAGACGAACAGGCAATGGGGCAAGATCATCACATTCCAAGTCATTGCTGGGCTGGGGGGCGGCTTTTTGTTCCAGAGCCCCATGATTGCATTGCAGAGTTTCCTGCGCCAGTCGGACATCCCGGCCGCCATGTCGGCGTATGGTTTCCTTCGGAGCCTGTCCACGTCGGTGTCCGTGGTCATTGGGTCCGTGCTGATCCAGCACTCTCTTGCCAAGGGGAGCAGTATTACGGCCCTGCACAGCAACGAAGCAACGCAAGCTGGGGGTAGTAATGGTGATGAAAAAGGAGAGCAATATGTGCGAGACAGGTACATGACTGGGTTGCGGACCATGTGGGCTTTCTATACCGCCATGTGTGGCTTGATGTTGGTCTCCGCGTTCTTCATTAAGCAGAAGCGGAAACCCGCGGAGTCTGAGGAGGCTAACACGGATAGCGGTAAGAGTGAAAAAGCGGTAAGAGTGAAAAGAACATCATGGGAGACGAGGAGCCTAAGAAGGTAGAAAAGTCCGCTCTCGGACGGATTCAACTCAGATATCTGGACCTGGTAGAGCTAAAAGTAGCCTCATTTGCATCGCCTGCTTCCATAGAGGATTGGATTTCGAGACTTAAATCCCCCTTAAGCACTTTCTTAGCCAAATACGCTGTTAC
This sequence comes from Sarocladium brachiariae, assembly GCA_008271525.1. Classification (NCBI taxonomy): domain Eukaryota; kingdom Fungi; phylum Ascomycota; class Sordariomycetes; order Hypocreales; family Sarocladiaceae; genus Sarocladium; species Sarocladium brachiariae. The sequence continues at coordinate 848,806 of RQPE01000002.1, forward strand.
ATGAAAGGTCTTTCTGCTATTAGTTGTATATGACTCTTCATTCTTATCATGTCCATCACCTGATCTTCAAGATCAGAGCAATCAATATTACCCGCATCACACCTTGGAATCTGTAACCAACCTTCATTTTCAGGCCCATCCCGATGGAGAGCCACAAAGAACATTTACAAGATTTCGGAACCTTTCGCGGTCCCCGGGAATATCGAATCAAACATCAAGCTCATTGGCAAGGTCTTTCAGTGCTGGTTCGCCTTTCGCCTCTCATCACTCCAGCCCTGAGCTGTGCCCACCATCACTCCTCCACACAGAGCACCCATGACGGTGCCCATAGCTGCGATCCCGTGATACGCAGGCGGAAATTCGCCGTTCTCCAGGCGTCGGAGGACAGTGAAATACCGCCGGGTGCCGTAGATGATCGCGCCCGTGCCCAGAGCCATCAGCGTACCGACCAGTATCCTCCTTGACAATTGATCATTGGACCCCTGGCCTTTCGTATTCACATCCTCAGGGACTTGTTCACGCCCTGACCGGGAGGACTCGATCAGTTCGAAACGCGAGAAGCGCTCGACTGCTATCCCAAGGGCGACGAAACCAAGCCCCGTCCGTGTCCAGGCTAGGTATGTGCGTTCTGAAGCAAGGTGGTCGCGAGCGACGGAGCCCGTGTTCTTGAAGACGGGTCCAGCCCACCGTAGCCACCGCGTCATGCTCAGCGAGGGTAGATGGGTTTTCTTTGGTCACTCTTTGTATAATGAGAGACTTGTCGGAGCCGCGTTACAGGGGTCACGATCTGCTACGCCAATGATAGCTGGCACCGTGGAACAGTCTAGTGGCAAACGTCTAGAAGTCGAGAAATTGGGCGATTTGCTCCTGAGAATGTTCCTTACACGAGATGCCGTTAATCTCCGATGGTAAATCTGAAAATCGGTGACGAGGCAAGATGTAAAAGTACGGAACCTGGTTTGTGTTGAGGGGCTGAAGCTGGTTGTGGGCTAACATTAGTAGGCTTGAATCGAAAGCAATTCCCTGGGGCATTTAATTAGCACAATCTATTCAATTACCATCTGTGCGTAAACTATAAAGTTATTTGGCAAGAACAAAAGAGAAAATTCCTGTCACAAACCACCAGTCTTCTTACTATGTTTGTAATACGTGCTAGGTAGCCTGATCTCGTTAACTCCTAATCCCCTTGCCTGTTTTGCAAGTCGAAGCCAGCCAACTGATCAAATTGCAACAACTAAGACAAAGTTTTCTACGGTACCTACCTATACAAGGGTAACATAATATAGGGGGTTGAAGGGACAGATCAAGGTAAAGCTCCTGTAAAACAGTCGGGCAACTTCCAATGACTTGCTTTTCTAGATGATTCAATTCCACATCTCAGCTCACATTGCTGCTGGCTGACAAGACCAACTCGTTGATTGGACTCAAGCCTCCGAAGGTCGGGGGCGCCATTAACGTTAAGGGAAGCGGGTCGCATCGGCTTGGGCCGGCTCGATACTAAGGGTTGTGGAGCGTGCGGAAAAGAAGAAAACGATTCTAATAGACCAAGAGGCGGTAGAGTGTCGGTTTTATTTTGACTGGACTCTACCAGGTGGTACCCCTCGATAATTTCTCGCCTGGGCAAAAGGGCAGGGCGTTGACAATCCCCATACTCATCTTTGGCCTCAACGCTTGGGTGTTTCCCTTCAGTCCAGCCATCAATCATAACCCCCGGCGGACGTGACAGTCTGCGGCCGATTTCTTGAACATGGCTTCGATCGCGCCAACCCTCACCAGAGCCCGCGCGCCCCTGAGCCGTGCGCTTAGTATCAAAGCCTGCTCAACACGCGGGTTCGCCACCGTCCCTCCAGGGCCAAACGAGCCCAGCCAGCCTACCTCGACCAAGCGCAAGACGTATTTCAAGGACACAACTGTCGCTCCCTTTTCAGACTTCGTCGGTGGTGCCGAGCAACCTTTGTCCACTTCCGAAGCATTCAGTCTGCGCACCGCTGAAGTCGGCCCCGAGGGCAAGAAGCGTACGATCACACGACTTCCCGAGTGGCTCAAGACCCCAATCCCCGCCGGCAACGATAACTTCAAGGCTATTAAGAAGGATCTGCGAGGCCTGGGACTTCATACTGTTTGCGAGGAGGCTCGATGCCCCAACATTTCGGAATGCTGGGGAGGCTCGGATAAGAGCGCTGCAACGGCGACGATCATGCTCATGGGCGACACTTGCACACGTGGCTGTCGCTTCTGCAGTGTCAAGACAAGCCGTACTCCGCCACCGCTCGACCCCCACGAGCCTGAGAACACAGCCGAGGCCCTCGCACGCTGGGGTCTCGGATATGTTGTTATGACCGTTGTCGATCGTGATGACCTACCGGACAGTGGCGCCAGGCACATTGCCGAGACTGTTCGCCGGGCGAAACAGAAGAAGCCTGACTTGTTGGTGGAAGTCCTGACAGGTGACTTCTGGGGCAAGTTGCATGATGCGAAGATTGTGGCAGAGAGCGGGCTGGATGTATTTGCGCACAACGTTGAGACCGTCGAGGCTCTGACGCCATATGTGCGTGACAGGAGGGCCACCTTCAGGCAGAGTCTAGGCGTGCTGAAGCATGCCAAGGACGTCATGGGAGATAAGATCATTACGAAGACCAGTATGATGCTGGGTCTCGGCGAGCAAGAGCATGAGGTTATGGATGCTCTGAGGGGTACGTTGTCTACTCTTTAATGGTTAAAGGATCCCTCATGGACCTCGTGCTGACAAAATCTAGAATTGCGCAAGATCAATGTCGATGTCGTCACTTTTGGTCAGTACATGCGTCCAACCAAGCGCCACCTCAAGGTCGAGAAGTACGTGACTCCAGCGGAATTCGAGATGTGGCATGATCGTGCTATGGAGATGGGCTTCCTCTACTGCGCCAGTGGACCCTTGGTGCGTTCAAGTTACAAGGCTGGAGAGGCTTTCATTGAGAACGTCCTCAAGAAGCGGAGGGCTGAGGCTGGCGTGGAAGGCCTTGCTCAAGCAGCGGCCCTTGATGTGGGAAAGACGAGCACCATTTAAGCATCGAATGGGAGGTCACTCTCCCTCTTCTGAGGGGTCTGAGGAGTTGAGGGAGAATGTACGATTTCTTTTGCATCGGCGGCGTTGGGGATATGTATGATTCAACTAAATGGGCGGGCCTTCAACAATGGGCCTATACACATACAGACAAGACCAAGACGGACGGTTATGGTGTGGAATCATCATCCTTTTATTATCTTTTCCCCAATGATCATCTCCAAATCATCATCTTGCGTCATGGTCAGAGGGTTCCTGCCCGGCAGCCGTCAACAGGCTTCCATCAGGTGCCACCAACCGCTTGCAAGTGACAAGGCTTGCGATGGAAGATGAAATAAAATGCAGGACTTTTTTACAAATCATAGAATTGGCCAGGTTTTATGGAAAAGGAAGCGCGTTAAATTAATCGTTCGCGCTTCCAAGCCCTTAATGCGATCCGTGAGTTCGTCCTTTGCAACAACTGCTCCTGGTTGAACTCCCTGTTCTCCTTCTTCATCCCGTCACCTCCATTGCTGCTACTCTATCTGCTCCCTGATTTTTCAGTGCATCATGGTCCGACCGTGGGGATCGTGGGCGCTTCTGGCGCTGGCCACGACTTCGTCCGGTCAATTCTGGATGGAAGGCATTGCACATCAAGGCAGGGCTCCCTACCATTCTGATGCTGGATACCAAGTCTTTCGAAACGTCAAGGACTTTGGTGCGGTGGGTGACGGAGGTATGGAAGCTCTGCAGTCCTATCATGAGAATATGAACTGATGGAGTAGTCAGTGACGGATGATACCGCAGCCATCAATTACGCCATCAGCCAAGGTGGCCGATGCGAGCCTGGTGCCTGCAATTCCAGTACCATCTCTCCAGCTACTGTCTACTTTCCATCTGGGTTCGTCGTGTGTACGACCTTTTTTTTGTTCGTTCTGACAGAGGGAAGCACGTACCTGATCTCCGGATCCATCATCGACTTGTTCTACACACAACTTATTGGGAACCCAGTCAACCTTCCTGTGCTCAAAGCCGCTCCGACCTTCAACAACCAGAGCTTCGGCCTCATCGATGCTAACCCATACCAACCCTATGGCTGGCTCGGATGGCGCTCCGTCAACACCTTCTTCCGCCAGGTGCGCAACTTCGTCTTCGACATGACTGATTTGCCTGCCGACTTCAATGCCGTGGGCGTGCATTGGCCTTCTGCTCAAGCTACAGCTATCACCAATTGCATTTTTCAAATGTCGACTGCTCCCGGAAACACCCACACAGGCCTCTTCATTGAGGAAGGCTCGGGTGGCCTGCTCAGTGACCTGTACTTTTATGGTGGTGGAAAAGCTGCTATCCTTGGGAATCAGCAGTACACAGCTCGAAACATATGGTTCATTGGTTCTGATATTGGTATTCTCGTGACATGGGATTGGGGATGGACATACAAGAGCATGCATTTCCAGGATTGCCGGATTGGGATCGCCATGGACATTGACCTACTTGCCGTGGGTTCTATTACACTGATCGATAGCTGGTTTGACAGAGTTGGAACCGCTGTGCTTACCTCACGCAAGGCACAGGAGATCCACGGTACCAATGGTACCCTCGTCATGGAGAACGTGCTATTCAACGATGTGGGCAGCATTGTTGAGGGCCCAGATGGGATGGTTGTCGATAATGCTAATGCCCAAGAGGCGCAAAATGATGTCTTCGTAATGGTATGCGGGTTCGAACGTGCTACAAACTGGCCACAGTCGACTGCTAATTCTTCCAGGGCCATGTCGCCACTGATACTGGCCTATACGCACAGACAGGATATTCCAAAGTGCCTCCCAGGAGCCCGCCTCTGCTCGTTCGGGGGAAGTACTACGAAAGATCGAAGGTATACTCATGATAGTTGGCTGGAATTAAGAACAATGGACTGAAAGCGTACAGCCTCAGTATGAAGACGTACCTCTTGAGCGTTTCTATTCTGCTCGTGCCTTCGGAGCCGCAGGAGATGGCCTGAGTGATGATACCCAGGAACTCAATGACTTTTTAAGATATACCGCCTCACTTGGACTTGTTGCATACCTCGATGCTGGTGTTTACATTGTCACAGATACCATCTTCATCCCTCCAGGGTCCAAGATTGTTGGAGAGGCTCTTGCAGCTGTCGTCATGGGCACAGGCGCCAAGTTTCAGGACATGGGCAAGCCAAGACCAGTTGTACAAATTGGTGTTCCTGGACAAGAGGGCCGTATCGAGTGGTCTGACACCATCATCTCCACCAGAGGGCCGTGTGCCGGTGCTATAGCTATACAGTATAACCTACACTCCACAAGCGGAATTCCATCTGGGATGTGGGATGTGCACATCCGCATCGGAGGCTTCGCAGGCACAGGATTACAGCTAAACGAGTGTGCAGCGGAAGCTGCAACTCAGGGTGATCTTATCGATCCGAACTGCATTGGTGCATTCATGAGCATGCACATCACCCCCAAATCGGGCAACCTTTTCACCGAGAACTGCTGGTTATGGGTCGCTGACCATGACCTTGAAGATCAGATGGTTCGCAGGATCTCCATATTCGCCGGCAGAGGCCTTCTGATTGAGTCCGAAAGAGGACAAATCTGGCTCAGTGCAACTTCTTCGGAACATCATGTCTTATACCAGTACCAACTCCAGGGAACAAAAGACATCTATCTCGGGCACGTCCAGACTGAAAGCCCCTATTACCAACCGCAGCCAGCCGCGCGCTTGCCCTTCCCTCCAATTCCTCAACTCAATGACCCAGAGTTTGCAAATGACTGTGCTGCTGACTCCAGCCCAGGCTGCGAATCAGCCTGGGCGATTCGAATCATGGACTCCTCTGATGTTGTCGTCTGTGGTGCTGGTTTGTACAGTTTCTTTGACAGCTATAGTGACTCGTGCTCGCGGGAGGATTCGACGACGGTCTGCCAGGGCCGTCTGCTGAGCATCCAGGGAGCTGTTGCTGGCCTCAGGATCCTCGGCCTCAGTACCGTTGCAACGAGGGTGATGATTTCCAGGGACCAGAAGGACCTTGTACATGCGCGAGGAAACCAGGGGCCATTCGCGGATACTTTGGCGTTGTACGTGCCATCATTTTGAAGTCCAAAGAGAATATGAACCCTTCCCTGGGATCTCCAACGCATTGGGTGGGTTGACATTTGGCGAAAACAATGTGAGGCATGCTTCGAATAGAAGGTGGGGTATCTAAGATAGTTCAAAATCCTCACGTCTACAAACACACAAACATTGCGAGTGCATCTCCCTTTTCACCTTTCCCAGATGCCTCTCAGCGCCGTTAATGCAATGAAGACTGCCTCTTCCGTTTGAATCGACCTGCTACCCTGGTTCGGTAAAGCATTAACCCAATGATCAAACAGCTCCTTAGTCCTTGGGCCCTGGATTCCCATCTCCGCAAGGCCCTCATCGTTCATAGCAGCATACTCTAGGCCTCGTGGGCCTCCGAAGACAACCATGATGTGATTGAAATTATAGCGCTTATTCGGCACGAAAGCCTGTGGAATGGTGGTGCCTCGCTCCGAGGTGCCGATGCTCACGTCGTAGCCGCCCTCGTAGGGACACTCTGTGAAGACATTTGTAAGATTGGAGCACTTGCGAACTTGATAGCCCCACGCGTACCCGCCCTCTGTTCTCGGCGTATCGGGATGCACGGGTTCGGGAGACTGCGAGTCATCGTCCGGGAAGCGCAAGGTGATTCTTGTTTTCGGCGGGATCTTCTCCTTGATCTCCACGGGTTTCTCATGGCCGCAATTGACGAGCGTGCCCTTCCCTGTACTGGTCTTGTCTGCCAGTGTCACACCCTCCCCGAAGGGCAACCACTCTTTCGGGTGCGGGTGGTGTGGCATGTCCAGACCGGGCAGCTTGTTGGCGAAACGGAGGTTTGGGTGGAGGGGAAAGAGAGTTTTACGCATGAAAGGAGGCGCTTCGAGGTAGGAGAGAACATGGTGGAGGTAGTGCGCAGGATCGGTATCACCCGTGTAGGCATCCGGATCCGCGGGGACACGAGGTTTGGCTGAGGGAGGGGTGTCGTCGAAGATCACGACTTCATCCACGGAGAAGATGGCGAGCGCACGCGCGATTCGGCCGGCTTGATGCATTGCGTGTTCAGGGTTGGCAACACTGATTCGTATTAACTATCCGTCAGTGGTTCATCCAAAAGAAGGGAAAAGAAGAAGAAAGGTTCCACTGACTTGCTCAAGATACTAGTGGGAACAGCAATGGAGAGAGTCCAGTCCCTACCACCAGACCCCCCGTCGAAGGATGTGGTGTTGTTGCTGCTGGCATTGTGAGCAGTCTTACGCTTCTGCGGGACAGTTAGCTAATTGTCCGTTGGAGGCACAGCCAACATGACATACCTTGCCCTCTCTTTCTTGGTAAGACATATTCGGTGCTGGCCTTAAGGAAAATGCTTTGTCAAAACCTATTCACAAACATTGGCTCAACTTAGAAAAAAGTCCATTAGAGGAGGACTGGGGGAGGCGGCAGAAAGTGACAGTCTTCCCACACCGCCTACCGGTTCCAGCGGTGCAGCGTCCTCCGAAAGGGTCTAGGCCTAGCCCGCCACCATCCAAGCCGCCATCACGACACCTCACTCTCAACGTTCCAGACGAAGGCACTTCCCTCACGGACTGCAGAAAGAACATCGTCATCATGAGTACCATCAACATTGGCTCTTCCGGCGAGTGGGACAAGCTCTTGTCTGGCACCACCGTCGTCATCGCCGACTGTACAGTTTCCCTTCCTCCCCGCATTGTCACAACCCCAACCCTCTAAGCCATTGGAACCATTGCTAATCAGCCTCGCCTCCCATACAGTCTACGCCGACTGGTGTGGTCCTTGTAAGATGATCGCTCCTCACTATGAGCGTCTTGCCAAAGAACACTCTCGCCCCAAGAAGGTCGCTTTCGCAAAAGTCAACACCGACAGCCAGAGCGATGTAGCCCGCGCCAACGGAATCTCGGCCATGCCCACCTTCAAGATCTTCCACAACGGCAGCTGCGTGGAGACGATCAAAGGCGCCAACCCTTCCGCTCTTAGCGAAGCTGTCACAAAGGCTGTCAAGCTCGCAGGTGGTGGCGCAACCCCAGGCGAGCTCTTCAAGAGCCCCGGCCGAACCCTTGGCGGACCTGGGGGGAGCAGCAGTGGTGCTGGTGGCGGCGGAGGTGGTGGCATTTTCAGCATCAGCAACCTTCTGCAGGTTCTGTTCGCCTTCGTGGGGCTATACCTTGCATCACTATTTTCGGCAAGTGCCCAGAAGAAAGCCGCATGAAGAATTTCCGCTGGGAGCCGTTAGTTTGCTGACTGCTGTGGATGTGTGCAGTTCGACCCGTATAAGGCGGCAGAGAAGTCAATGTTCAACAAGAACAGGAAGCCCGGCGACGACATGAAGCGAGGACAGGGAGGATTTGGATCTGGTAGAGGAGCTCCCGTGCAAAAGGCGTCATTCAAGACGTTTGCTGATTTGAACAGCGGTAGTTAAGAGGCTAGCTTGAGCGTTCGTGTTCACCTGTTATACTCTTCATGTCAATTTTGCCAAAGCGCTCGTAAAACTATTAGGAGTAGATCACCTATTCCAACCATACATTTTCTCAACCATGAGCAGTTACGTGTCTGTAAGTTGAAAGCTGATAAAGGCGTCACGTGACGGCGCGACAGGGGCGCGATTCTCAATGGAGGCGCTACGATTGGCAAAATGTCTGAATCCTTTCCTTCAACAACTCCCAGACAACGAACCTCAACATGCTCTCGGCCAAAAGCATCCGGAATGCCTGTCCGAGGTGTCACTTCACCCTCGGGGTGCTCAGGCAGCCATCCCGAAGTATGCAACGGCAAAATGATCATATTACGGAGTCAGCACGCAGGCAACTCTCTTTGAGATGGCTACAAGGATCTCTTCAGACTTTCACATCATCGGGAAGACGGCGAATAGATACCAGTGGAGTCGAAAACCACATGGAAGCTTTTGTCAGAGAGACCAAACAGAGATTTCGTGACACCTTGCCGAAAGGTTATCTCAATGCAGAAGAATTTAGACTCTACGTTCGAATGTACGGCCATCCCCTCAGGGAAACCGAGCCCGATGATGTTGGCATCCCATCCCATGCCGACATGGGCGCCGAGCCTCCGAGCCAGAGTACTGAGGGCACAGTTCTGAGGGAGCTTGAGGATGGCGCATTCGAGGAGATCACGTACGAGGTCCCCGCAGACCGACAAGCGATCGAGGAACTGGTTGACAAGGAGCTTGCCGAGGGGATGGACATCAAAGAACTGATGGAAGATGAGATCTCCGAAGAGGAATTGATGGCGGAAATCACACCAGAAATCGCTGAAGCTCTGATGGCTCAACACCTCGAAGCTACGGGAGGCGATTTATCAGTGGATAACCCAGACTACGTAGACTCGGTTGCGAGAAACCAAAGGGAGTACGACGCGATGCGGAAGCTGCAGCAGGACTTCGAGATGACAAGAGAACAAAGAAAAACGGAGGAGAAGCTGGCGAAAGAGGAGGAGGCAGAAGCAGAGGAAGCTGCTGCTCTTGAGACACACTGGCCACCAGAGAGGGATGCTCAATTCCCTCGGGATGAGGGAGCCAGTGAGAGCAGGCGCTTCCACCCACTCACGCTTGAGGGACGTTTCCACGATAGCCCTATTGAGATCCCACTACCGCGAGACGAGCTTATCCTACCTGTCAGGGAGATGCTCGAGCGCACACACATCAGGCACGTTCGGACAGCAGCAGAAGATGCTTTTGGTGGACGCGGTCTACCCTTGTCGCCGGCGACCCAGCAGGGTCAGAAGAACGGGCGCATGGAGGGCGTCGGCTTGCCCCCCGGACAGCGTCACATGACTGAGGTCGAGGGCGATGCGTTCCTTGCGGGATATCTTCCGCCAGCGTACGCTTCCTCTATGGCTGTACTGCGTGAGGTTCGCAAGCGCCTTGGAAGCGAATGGCTTGGCTCTATGCTGAAGCGACCTGACGGCACGGGGCCTCGCATTCTCGATGCAGGTGCCGGGGGTGGCGGTTTGGTGGCCTGGAACCAGATCGTTCGTGCGGAATGGGAGATGCTCCAAGAGAAGGGCGAAGTAAGTGGTGCAGAGCCGCCAGGCAAAAACACTGTACTTGCGGCATCCGATCGTCTTCGCGATCGCCTCAAGGGCATTCTTCACAACACTACTTTCCTGCCTCGGCTGCCCGACTACCAGCATTCTGGAGACTTGGACGGCGCCCACCTGGATGCAGGGAGCCAGCCACTGCCACGAAAGAGCTATGACGTTGTGATTGCTTCTCACCTCTTGATGGCGGAGAAGCTTGATCACCATCGCCAAGCGGTTCTCAACAACCTCTGGAGCCTTACAAACAAGGATGGAGGTGTGCTGATCTTTGTTGAGAAAGCGCACCCGCGTGGATTCGAGGCTGTCGCGCATGCTCGTGATACCCTCTTGAGACGCTACTTGATCCCCCAGGCAGGGCAGCCAACGGAAGCACCAGAAGACTTCAACCCTGCGTTTCATCGCGTGCTGGAAGAAGGTCACATTATCGCGCCATGCACAACCCATGCTACGTGTCCAATGTACAAGTTCCCCGGGAAGAGCAGCGGGCGCCGCGACTTCTGCCATTTCAGTCAGCGCTTCGTCGCGCCGGCATTCTACAGTAAGATGCTCTCTGGAAGCAGCCAGGCTGAAGTGGAATTCAGCTACGTCGCTTTCCAGCGTGGGGTGTCCAAAGAACCACCCATGTTGCCGCGCGAGGCTACGGACCGAGCTGCAGTGGGTTATGAGCACGGTGATGAGAGACCTAGCATGCAGCAGCTACCACGAATGATCTTACCGCCGCTGAAGCGCACAGGGCACATCACTCTGGATCTGTGCACTCCCGAGGGCAAGACGGAGAGGTGGACGGTGCCGAAGAGCTTCAGCAAGCTAGCCTACCATGATGCTCGCAAGGCCAGATGGGGAGACCTGTGGGCCCTAGGAGCAAAGACTCGCGTCGAGCGCAAGGTTCGCATCGGACGCGGGACAGACGATGGCGGCATACGTGCTGGACGCGAAGGCTCAGACAAGGGGCCAAGACGGGTGACGATCACCATGGATGGCGACAAGATCAGCGCGTCGGAAAAGAATGTCGGTAGGGAGAGGAGAGGCAGGAAGAACAAGAGGAGAACGGAGGAGCTCCTGCGAGAACTGGAGGAGGATGACGCTGAGGCGGAGCGGGAGGTGGACGAGGAGATGGAGGCTGTCTGGGCTGAGCAGGAGGCTGAGCAAGAGGCGGAGAGGAGGAGGAGGCGAGGACGATGAACAACTAAGGTGCAACTTGGTTGAGGGAGGTTGTAACGATATGTGTGTAGACTGTGTATATGGTGAGCATCGATACCACTACTCGTATGTACTTGTGTATGATAGATATGATACGATTAGACTGAACTGGACAGACCGCGTCTGTGTATTCCTAGATAGAAAAAACGAGAAATGACATGAACATGGCACTTCATCTACATGTGATTCTGGCACATAGGTGCAAGCATTTGATATGTGTACCTACCTATGCATCTCCGGGGTTTCTTATCTTATCTACAACGACTGCATCTCCGTGGAAAGGTGTGCTGATAACCAGGTTCTTTATCAAGATCAAGAAACTGGTGAAGCTACCACAAAGTAGTTGTAGGCTAAGAAAAAGCGCATCTCCGACTAGATTAGAATGCGAGACTACATGATTGGGCCAGATAAAAAAGAACGAATGAAAAGCCCAACCCAGAGCAACCCCACCACCGATGAGAAGGCTCTAAAAAACGCAGGGTATCTTGTCAGTCACCAAGCAAGCAAGCTCAGACTCCTCCGTACTCAGGTACCTTATCCAGCCCGGTTATCGGTCGTGAAATGGTGGCATGGCCTGGACAAGGCCCGCGGAATTGTGGGAAATGCGTATGGTCCCCAATCAACCATGTCGCAATCGCAATCGCCGCTCTCTCTCTATCTCCCTCCGCTCTTCAAGCTGCTTCGCCCATTGGTTGGTTGATTTGCGTTTTAGTCAATGCGGTCGGGTGGATGGCGACAAGTTCATTTGGGGTGAAGGAAAAATAAACCCCAGAAGTTTAGCCTTCTTCGCCTTGTGTCTTTTGGAGGCAAGACGATAGATAGCTTAATTCACTGGCACCTCTTTTTTGACTTTTGAGTTGTTTTATCTTTTCTGATCCTCAAGAATTTATGGTTCCTGTTCCTTTCTCTCTCTCTCTCCTGGGATTTTTTGCATCGCCTATCTGTTCGTTCTGCCAAATCGTGGGCTGAACCCCTGCGATCCTCCCAAGCAATGGCTGCCGACATCGCTGCTCCGGCTCCCCCCCCGACTGTCCTCGCCGCGATAACCTCACAATCATCGATAGCAGCAGCAGCAACAGCTTCAGCAGCATCAGCATTACCAGCATCACAGAAACAGCAGCAGCAGCAAGAAAAACATCCACAGTCGCCGTATCCAACATCTCTCCTTGCAGGTCTTCACTGCACAGGCAACACACACCTCATCATCGGCAGCAGTCCTCTCGCTGCCACTCGTTGCGCACAATCTCTCGCTGCCGGCGCGCATCCCGTTCTTCTCGCGCCGGAGTCCGGACACGCTGATCAGCTGCATTATGCCTTGAAGAGTAAAGTCGAGGATGGATCAGTGACGTGGGAGAAGAAGAACTTTGAGGACGAGGATCTCTTCAGGTTGGGCAGGGAGGAGGTTGGCGGTGTTGTGGACGCTGTCTTTGTCACCTCTGGATCCAGAGAGCCTCTGGGTGAGTTATTCCGTCTGCTTCCAATCTCGATCATACACACACACACACTCAAATCGTGCTGCTTGTTGCACCTCATATTACGAGACAATCAAACTAACAAGAGACCCCCCTCTCTCACAGCTTCACACATCTCCAACCTTTGTCGCCGCAACCGTATCCCCGTCAACGTCGTCGACTCACCTTCTCTCTGCACCTTCACTCTGCTATCCACCCACACCGACGGACCTCTCCAGATCGGCGTCACGACCAACGGCCGTGGCTGCAAACTCGCCTCCCGCATCCGCCGCGAAGTCTCGGCCTCACTGCCGCAGAACCTCGGTGACGCATGCGCGAGGCTGGGTGACATAAGGAAGCGCGTCCAGGAGGCGGACGGCGTGTTTCTCGACGACCTGGAGGACAGCGCCGGCCAAGGCGCCGCCTTCAACAAGCTCATTGGCGTGAAGAAGGAGGAGGAGAGGGAGGAGCTGAAAACGAGGAGGATGAGGTGGTTGGCACAGGTTTGCGAGTACTGGCCTCTCAACAGACTCGCCAGCATCGCCGACTCGGACATCGAGACCATCCTCAACACCTACCCCGGCACCTCGTCGAACCCTAACGCACCGTCCTCATCCTCCGCCTCCCTCGGCCGCATCATCCTCGCTGGCTCCGGCCCTGGTCACCCGTCTCTGCTCACCATGGCCACCCACTCGGCCATCCAGACGGCGGACCTGATTCTCGCTGATAAGCTCGTCCCCGCCCCCGTTCTCGACCTGATCCCCCGCCGGACCCCCGTCCAGATCGCCCGTAAATTCCCTGGCAACGCCGACCAAGCGCAGGAGGAGTTCCTCGTCACCGCCCTCGCGGCCGTGCGCGAGGGCAAGACCGTCCTGAGGCTGAAGCAGGGTGACCCGTATGTCTACGGCAGAGGCGGTGAGGAGGTCAAGTATTTCTGGGAGAACGGCGTGCGGGGAGACGAGAGGGTCGTTGTCCTGCCCGGCGTGACCAGCGCCTTGAGCGCGCCGCTCTTCGCCCAGATCACCGCCACGCAGAGGGATGTCGCCGACCAGGTCCTCATCTGCACCGGCACAGGCAAGAAAGGCAAACCCCCGACGCCGCCCGAGTACGTCCCCAGCCGAACCGTCGTCTTCCTCATGGCTCTCCACCGCATCACCGGCCTGATCCAGGAACTGACCCTGCCGCTCGAGACCGAGGGCGACAAGCCCAGTCGAGCTCTCTGGCCGCTGAGCACACCCTGCGCCGTCATCGAGCGTGCGAGCTGCCCTGACCAGAGAGTGATCAGGACCACCCTTGCGCGCGTTGCCGAGGCCATCGAGACGGAGGGTAGCCGCCCGCCGGGCCTTCTCGTCGTCGGGAGAGCTTGTGAGGTCCTCAGGCCGAGTGAGGAGGGCAAGGCTTGGGTTGTGGAGGAAGGCTTCAGGGGCCTGGATGGTATCCTGGGGAGGGTCGGGTTGGAAGGCTCAGAGGCTGTCGGTGCTTGATCCGAGCAATGTGGTTTACAGGGGCGTTTTTGATGAGACAATGAAGCATTTACACTGGGAAATGGGAAAGCATGATAGAGATATAACTAACGGTCGAGCATTTTTCAACACCAAACGCGTTTTATGGCAGAGCAGTTTAATTCCACTTGATGGTTTTCCGAGTGTGACCTTTGATGAAATGGTGATCGATGAAAAGGAGAAGCACGCTATGCTGAGATTATTCGACTAAAAAGAGGAATGAGAACGCCATCCAGATGATGATTAAAGAACAAAGTCTATACCACATCTTCCGCTTCTACTTTCCAGCCAACTATACCCCCTCCCTCTCCCCACCATTTCCTCCTCTCCTCTCTCCCCAGCTCCAGTAAGTCGGCGTCGTGCCATGGGGCATAAAACCCGATATTGAAGATACAAACCCAATGGCATGAAAAAGAAAATATAGCTCTAGGAAATATGTACAGAAGAGAAGACTGACAACGACGACAACTGGGCACAGGGGTTGGTGCTTTGCTGAGCCTACCACGAAAACGACTCCTCGATGAAGGACACCGAGCTTTCACCTTGCACGGCGCGAACGGCACCACGAACGTCATCCGCCAAAGCACCCGCACCACACACTGTTACGCACATGGCACCAACCTGTTCCTGGACCTCCTTCGCGAGAAGAAGTGGGATGTTGGGGCGTCCAGGGAACATCGTAACGGTTGTGCTGGCGCTGGAGACGTCGCGAGGGTTGCGAGGGCGGGTGATGTAGACCTGGATGCGCAAAACATCTTTGCGGTAGGGAATGCGAAGGATCGTGTCCATGTAGGGGCGTACCCACTCCAGGGCCTCATGGGAACGGATGATCCAGACAAGCGTGATGCGGCGCGTCGCCACTGTGCCCTCGTTATATCCATCGAGGAGGTGGCGGATGTAAGACAGCTGGTGAGTGATGCCTGTGGATCCAGCGAACAGCACAGCGTGGCCATACGAATCAAGGCTGTGGTGACCAGCATAAGGGCCTTCGAGCGCCGCGCGCATGGTCATGGTGCCATGGGCACAAGCCTTGTTGAAGAGTTTGCGAGTCATGCCGGTCTGTGCGCCTATGATAAAGGCTACAGATGTCTTGCCAGCCCGATCATAAGGAGCAAGAGGGTCCTTCTCGTTGATGGGGAGGTTGTCGTCGTAGTCGTGTTGAACCCAGGCGATCGAGAAAGGATGGCTCTCCCAGGCATTGACGCCCCAGAATCGGAGGTAGGCGTGCGTGCCAGGCTTCACATGGAGGTACTTCGGAAGCGTCAAGGTCACGCGGGTTGCGTCACCCGGCATAGCCTCGCAGTAAGCCGTTGTCCAACCCTTGGATCCCCAGTTGGCATACATCAGACGGATGACGCGAGCCAGTCGATCAGCAAACCAAAGGCAAACGATGGCAACTATCCAGGACGCCTGAGGGAGACCACCAGGGTGGAAGGAGGCAACGCAATGCACGTACGTGCAGACAATGGCCACCGCGGCCAGGATGATATGTGCGTTGAGAAAGGTCTCGTAGAACGCGTGGCGGATAGGGGAGATCGACCAGATGGCAATGATGATCATAACAACAGTGCCGACGGTTCCTGATCCAATGAAGAGATCAGTGGCAATCTTTTCACGAATGCCTTTCCAGCCTGCCGCTGCAACCATGGGAATGGCCCACGCAACTGTGTGAACAACGACCTCAAGAACCACAATACGGCCCATCCAGCGATGTAGTAGGTTGTATGTGTCAAAGCTTATCTGCAGGAGGCCGATGAGAGGATTGTTACGACCAGCGAAGATAATCAAAGGCACCATGTTGACCAATGCCAGCGTGCCAGAGCGACCTCGCAACTCCGCACAGAAGGCATACCTGTTCTCATTATGCCAGTTGAGCAGGAACATGTAGACAAAGTTAGAGCCAAGATAGATGAAGAGAATTATGAAGTGGAGTCGTGAGGGAAGAGTTCCAAAATGAAGAACCGAGGAGAGTCGGATCTCGCGGTTGTGTCGTTTCTTCCAGATGGGGGCGTAAATGATGTACTTCTTCAGCCACGGCATCCAACTCCATTGAGCCCTTTTCCAGTATGTCTGCTTCGTCCGGGGTTGTGACATGGCGTTGATGAGACGCAGCTTGGAGAAGAGAAGCTCTGCGACGCGGATCGTGAGGATGATGAGGGCTAGAACACCGAGTGTCCACCACAGGACGAGCTTCAAATACATATTCATCTGTTGATTGACGCCATTGAGTGCCGTTGTGTATGGTGCAATAGTGCCAGTGGGCTCAGCGGCGGCAAGGGCTGCAGCGGCTGCTTCATCGGATTCGACTCTGATGTTCAGAGTCGATGAAGGTAGTAAGGAGTCCATACCAGCGAACCGGCGCCGGTAAGGATCCCGACAAGTGATGCTAAAGAGAAAGCGAGCTCAGCTCAGGATGTGTAAGCAGTAACTTGAGAGCGAAATGGTCGAGATGTTGTCAAGCGCAAAATCCTCCAGAAGTAGAACACACACGAAATGTTCGATTCAGATATCGGAAACTTGAGACCGAGCGACCAAGCGCGAGGGAGTGATCTTAAAAGGTGCTTAAGTGCCTTCTTAGCCGCCGTTAACGTTGAGGCAATAAAAAGAGGAGTGAGGTCGTTGTGTTATGAGTAACCAGTCAAACACATAATGTTTTTGTGCGTCGAGGTGGTGAAGTGCAAGAGGATCCTTTGAGTGAAAGAAGCGGGTGGTTGGGCTTTGTGATCGATCAAAGCACTGTGAAGTCGATCAATGAAGCAGATCTGTTCTGGTGACGTGAGGCGACTATTGAGGCCTGGCTGCTTGGTTTGTAGGTGTGATTCACCAGGATGTCAATTTCTGTTTGCGTATTGTGTGGTAGCAGAAAGAGAGTGTGACGTTTGATCAAGATCGAAACGAGTGATGGGAGCCGATGGCACCTGATAGATCAGGCGGTGGCAGACCCAGTGATGACGACAAAGGCTCAGAGGCGACAAAGTCTTCCGATAAGTTCAGAACAATGCAATGGGAAAATCTCAGGAATGAAGTCCACGATATTGGTGCTCTGGAGGAGGCTGGAACGTGGAGCAAAGCGCGTCACCGGGCTCAAGGACATACGAGGTGATCTCCACGTGATGTATGCCTTTCCAGGGACTTCAAGGGATATAGAAGAAGCAGAGAAAGACGTCAGTCCTTTTCGAAATTGATGGATGAAGGAGATGATGCTTGTTTCAAAAAATCGATGAAGGGCAAATCTGCCTTGATGAGGGCAACCCGTTTGACGGCTGTGTATGCGTCCCAAGGGAGAGCGACAAAAGGGATCCAGTCCGGTGGAGAAGGAAAGCGAGACAAACTGAGGCAGATGGCTGGGCAGCTTCTTTTTTTAGGGGATCACTGTCTTGAATATTGGCAATAGTCCAATTGACCGAAGAGAATGGAAGGCGGTGCAGCGTGGGAACAAGATCGAATGCCAGCCTCGAGGAGAAATGCAGCACCGAGAGTGAAAGGAATGTGAGGCGTCGACAAGTGCTTGTACGTAGTACTTGGCGGTCCAGGCCAACCAAGAGTGACGCGCGACAACGAAAAAAGACGGAATGATGAGAAGAGGAAAAAATCCTTCAAGGCAGATGATCAACGAGGAGGCGGAGGAGAAGAGAAAAGAAGAAGGAAAAAGAGACAGGACACGAGAACAGGCCAAGCAAGTTGAAGCCTGCGGTGAGTACAACTACGATGGGGAAGTACAGCATGAGGTGAGGTCGAAGCACCCTAGCAAGACGGGCCAGGGCACTTTACTCGCAGCACACGCTTAACAGAGTTGGCAGCCAAGCGCCACCATGTTCTGTTTGCCAAATGCTCGAGATCCACGAGCGATCATTGGGCCTCCCCTGGTCGATCCCCTGCAGCGGCCCCCCTACCCCTGGCGTCTTCTTTTGGTGGGTTTAGGCCTAGCTCGACGACCCCCCCTGCGCATTGTTTGCTGCTGGCAAGCACTGAAAAGTCGGTTTAAGAACGTAGGGCGGGCGGGCTACGCTGGTGCCACTCCCGTAAAAGTCTAGATCCCCTCCACTGCGCCGCCTCTTGGGAGCCTCTCGTCCTGTCGTTCAACTCGGCCTGTGCCTACCAGCGGCCCACTGGTTTTGGGACTTGTGAGTGCACCTCTACCCAATCACCACCCTGCCCTTCACCGCGGTTCACTCTTCTGAAACCCGCCACGTCCACGTACGCAAGGCCTCCTACCAGTTATACGAACCCAACGAAGTCAACGCTGTCAGTGCGATCCCGTCCGTTCCGTTTTGTTTCCCTCTCGTCGGTTCGTCTGTTCGCAAGATGTTTCCGTTCACACGTGTCGCAACTGGCTTCATACCTTCTCGCTGGGTCTCGCTTGGCCTCACATCCAGTCATTGCTCCAGTTCCTCGGGAGCGTCCCTCTATCAAGTCCATTGCCTCGTGTTGACCTGCTCACCTCACCATCATCGCACCATGCACGGCATCGTCTCCCCTTGCATCAAGCCATCCATGTTCCAGGACAAGGTGTAACTGGTTTCCTTTTCCTGCGCTCATTGAAGCAGTCAATTCTAGACGGTCTTTACTCCTCCGCATGGATCCGCCAATCTCCGTCAGAGTTCATCTCTTTCTCTCTCTCTCATAGTAGGAATAATTGTGACTTTCTCTCCTTCCCTGCTTATCGTCAAGGCTTGCAATCACGAAACGTGGCCAAGCCAATATATTTCATAACTTAGGGATTTGTGGCGCTCGGATCCATGCCATGGTCGCATGGGAGCAGCCCTCTGGGATCTGTCACCGTCGGTTCTGCCTCCCGAAGAAACGCATGACGAAGGCTGCTCACCCTGCATCTAGTGGAACCCTAGATGTTCTAATGCCGCACATATATTGACTGCGATCCTGTCATTCTCAGGAGCTATCAGAGCTACATGGTCACCCCCGTTCCACGAATGGCATTGCATTAAGCTTCGCACGCCCCATATGTAGATGCATTGTTCATCAGATATTGCTCATATTGCTCGCTGCGTCGGCCCTTCTTCGCTGACGTAGAAGTGAGCGGCTCCGTCAGGTGAGATTGTCAGTGGCCTCGAAATTCCTTCGCCTGGACAGGGTTCACGAACCATATTTCCCATTATCCCGGTCGTGAATCAAATAAAATCTCGCTAGAGAAAAACCATGTATTAGTATCAGGTTCACCAAGGGCTTAAATGAACTTCCCATGGCATTGGCAAGATGGGGTATCATCAGAACGATTGACCTTTCACAGCCACAATCAGGCGCCACACTTTGGTCTCACCAGCCACGCAACTAACGGTTCCGGGATTTTCCAGGCCGAACTTGCGTCCAAGATGCTGCGCCTAAAGCTCCGTTACTCGAACCGAAGCATTGCAACATCAAATCAACTTTCGTCGTCTAGTCTCGCCCTTTGTCGCTCCAATTGAGCCGCCTCTGACGCCATAATGGGTGCCAGCGAGTCTAAGCCAGCTTCGGCACATATCTGGAAGACGTAAGCACCCTGACACGGTCCCTGTTGCCACATCCTCATCTCGTCTATCTGATGGCCGGCTATCAGAAGCAATCTTGGAAACTCCGCTGACGCTATCTTGCGCAGGCCAGGTCCTACCGGTGTGTCCCAGGATCTTGTCGAGTCTCTTCAGTCTAACCACGAGGTACGGCTGTGTCGTCTTTCCACTGGCCCAAGCATTTCTAATAAAATCTCGACAGACCGACGCATCACGCGCCAAGGCCATCGAGCTCGAAGTCCAGGCCCGCGTTGCCCAAGAGCTCAAGAAGCTCCAAACACAAGCCTCCCAAGCCCTCAATCAAGCCCATGAAACCATCGCTGCCACATCCTCCGAGTCCACCGGCCCATCGCATCAGTCTATCAGCAATGAGGTAAGCGCTCTGCGGCGCAAACTTGAAGAGCGAAAAAAGATCCGTGAATTGCCCGCCGAGGTTGAGAGCGCGAGAAACAGCGTGATCCAGTGTCTACGCGACAATGACAGGAGACCGCTTGATTGCTGGGAGGAGGTTGAAAAGTTCAAGGCGGAGGTCAAGAAGCTGGAGAAGAGCTGGGTCGACAAGGTGACTTCATGAGCAAGCGTGCGTCATAAAATGGTTTTATGGAAGTCAGCTGTAACAATCATATGTATTGTCAAGCAGATAGCAATGCTGGAGCTAGGCCAGGCATTTTCTGTACATTAAGACAGGAGGGAAACGTTTGCAAGATGTGGACATATTGATACTCAAGTTGACCGCGATTTTATTGGCGTCACTCACCAGGGTATCGAAACTTCCTCCTCTTGTCCGTTGATTTCTTTTAGTTCCATGGCCTCCTTTTCTGCCTTTCTCCTCAGACCCTCCGCCCTCTTTCTGTCCCTTCTCGTCTCCGCATCCTCCCATACACCCCCGTCGCCCACCCTCTGATCCCCAGCTACAGCTCGCCGCAAAGCGTCTCGGAACCGTTCTATCCTCACTGAGTTCTCAACAAAACGCTCGTTGCCAATCCGTGCAAGCTCAACTAAGTAATCTGAGGAGACAAGCTGCTGGCGTTTACCTGATGTCTGCAGGCCGATAAGAGATTCGAAGCCGAGACCCATGGATCGAATCCCGACCATAGGAGTTGGCGTCTCGTTTGGCTCTGCAGCTGGTGCAGTAATGTTCAAGGCTCCGGATTCCCGAAAACCCGCAATCAGGGCGGAGCGGAGAATGAGTTGTGCGTGTTGTGGTGATGCTGAAAGAACGTGTAAAATCTGTGCGATCTCAATATCACATGCTTAACGACAGATGACTCTAGTTGACTCACCATTGGTTCAAACTTGAAGTGAATCAGTCTTCTCTTTTCTCCCTGTCCATCCTCAGCACGGCTTTTCAACCCGAAAGTTTCACTCCAATCTTCACTATGTTCAGACCCCTCCATCACCGGATCATGTGAAACGAAGAGCCATTGCCCTCCAGCTCCCTTTCCACCAGGAGTTGCGATTTGCCCGTCACGCCCGCCATCTTCACGCTTGATTCCTTCAAGGAAGACGCTCACACGACCGGCACAACTACTGGTGGTGACGAGTCCATCAATAGCATTGATCTCCGCAATCAGATCACGGATGCCAATATCGACTGAGCCTTTGGGAGATAAATCCGAGTATTGTTCGTCTGGGACGCTGAGTTGCTCCAAAATCTTAGCCTTTTTGGCAATGAAGGCTGCAGAAGGTAACGGGAGGCGAAGCATGGCAGGGTTGATTCGCTTATACTTTAGTATACACACTTTGTTCCTGGGCTGGCGGCAGCAGGCGGGCTTAGAAAAGGTTAAGGGTAGGTCACCCGTTGAAATGCCAATATTTTCACATCAGGCGCCCCGCATGTCATGGTAGTGTGATACAACGGTAGGTACTCAGGCGGGGTAAACACTCATTGATCCAACTTCAAACGACCATCATATCACACGACCCCCTTCACTTGAAGACCTGATTCATCATTATTTTCATCACTTCTGCTTTCATTCAAGATATTCGATGATAATGCCATCTATATGAAATCGCCACGCCTAAGCAGGCGGGTATAACGAACACGCAACGCCGCATCATGAGATAGTAAACAAGGGGTATGAATGCCCGCCAACAAAATCGCTTTTTAGCCCAAACGCCGAAAAACAACCTCTTCCAGAAATGCCGTGTCAGGCACATACACGTTATGCCCGACTCCATTTCATTCCAACTCGTGTCAATCGACAAGTGCTGATGGACACCTCGCTTGTACTCATACGGGCTGGACGATCTGGCCAAGTGCGCGCGATGCGTCGTCAAGCTCCTCCTTGCGCTTCTTGTTCTCCATTTCGAGGAGGAACCCTGCGTAACGGGACTTCTTATTGTGGATTCCGCATTCCGTCTTGTCCTGGCCCTTCCAGCGGCCTGCACGCTCATCTTCGCCCTCTTTGACGGGAACGGTTGAGTGCCAGTCACCAATCGACTTGTATCCCTGGTCAAGGAGAGCGTTGTACGGAACATTGTTCTCCTTGATGTAGTTATCAACTTGCTTGAAAGACCAAGTGGCCATAGGGTTGATCTTGACGATACCACGCTCCTCGTCCATCTCGATGATTGGAATGGAACCGCGAGCGGCACCTTGTGAACGACGACGACCATTGAGGACAGCCGTAACCTTCAGCTGGTCATAGGCACGCTGCAACGGTTCGACCTTGACGATCCAGTCATACATCTCTGCGGCAGTGTGGTAAAGCTCTTTGCCGTACGTCTCCTCAAGCTGCTCGGCGGTTTCCGCACCGTCAGGCTTGAAGATATGAATGGGCACGTTGGGATAGCGCTCACGAACACGATCGATGAGGTCGTAAGTCTCCTTGAAGTGGTACAAAGTGTCGAGGAAGATGAGATCCACGGTCGGGGCATCAGGTGTCTCGGACTGGATCTTGGACAGCATGTCCATGGTGGCGAGGCCTGTCAAGCCAAAGGCGGTTGACTGGTAGAGATTGGGGAACATGATCTTGCAGAAGCGGAGAATGTCCATGGGGTGCATGGGCTCGAGCTGGCGGTTGAGGTGCTCAATGTGAGCCTTGGTGAGGGTGACGAGAGGAAGAGACGCCGTCGATGATGATGGAGAGTAATCGGACTGAGCGGAGGCATAACCAGACTCGAGGTCTTGATCCATTTTGACATCCTGGAAGGACGACATGGAGGAAGTGTGCGTCATGTTGACAGTCATGTTGATGGTTATGACTGAAATGATGTGTTGAAGTGCGAAGAGAGAGATGAGATGATGAGTTACGCTCTTCTCATATAAGAAGATGCAACAGTCCTAGGTAAGGTTGCTGTCTAATTGGTCAAGACTTGCTGAATGATGACGCACAGGTGATCTTAGAAAGCAGGATATGTTTTGCTCGATTTGTCAACAATGGAAGAGTGTTCAAGGAGTTAAGATTTGCTTGCCCAGTGAAGAGGAGCAGAAACGCTTCATGGATGGGGGATGGGGCTTCAGGCAACTCAGTCGGCAAAGCCTTTCAACCGGGTCGTTATGAAGGAGCATTATTAGAGCAACGGAGGCCTACGGTATGCACCTGTCCCAGTTTACTAATTGCCTTCAGGTCTATTACGCAGGCCTGGCCACTGCTACGGCGCCCTTTCGATGGAGACCTGATCTCCTCCCGTTCCTCCCATTTAGCATGGAAAAGTATTTTCGGCTCCTCGCCTCATGTAAAAGTTCGGAGGAGGTACTTCCTTTCATCATACAAACCAGGCGGAGTGTCGGGTACCCCGTTGCAAGGTTACCTCTACGTCAGGGGAGGAGACGGAGTATTGCGCCATCGATTCCAAAACGTCGTCAAGGGGAATGAAAATGCTGACAACGTTGGTAAGATGGAGGTTTTGATCACGACATCGACGCTATTCCTTTCGCGATGTCCGGTTTGTGATCTCTGATTGGCTCACTAAGCCTAATCTGGGGGAGTATTTTCGACTTGCGATTTGGCGAAGGTGTCTGCGGCAGAAGAAGTTCCGGGTACTTTGCATCAATCGTGTGTAAGTGTTGGAAAAGACGGGGGAGGAAGTCGGCGCGGCAACAGACCCTGGCAGCGAGCGTCGAGGTGGTGGAAATAAGCTCGGATCGGGAGTCAGTTGCGTGATTGATGTCTACTCGGAGAAGCGATCGGAGGCATACACCGACGGCTCGCTACGAATGACCATTGAAAGCTCTCCTCCAGAGGTATCGTCTATGGTTATTATGTCTTGAGCTGTCAACCTGGATCTGGATTTTATCACCCGGACGAGGTGTCATCTAAATACTGTGGCCTCATCACCACTTTGCACATAATTATGGTACCACACTGATGTGCCAAAGTTTTCTGACACAAAGGTGTGAGAAAAGCTTCTCTGATGGGCTTGCCTCATGTTAGTGGCAATACAGGAACCGGAACACCGCGCACGCAATTTTTGCCTGTCGCGTGCGGTAGCCGGATTGTCTTATTTTGGACTGAAAACAGGGGAGCACTCGGTCGGCATCCACGGTAGTCGGTTCCGACGACCGCTTTGTCACGTGACTCTCAACCCCCCCTAATAACGTGACAAGTTTCGTTTCGTCATTAAGGTTAGCGACAGAAGAATAGTACTTGTACAACTTGTATATGCAGCTAGTACTCGTATATTCTGAAGATTATATGACCTGGATTAGGAGAGCGCGTAACTATCTTAGATGGTACTAGATAGTCAATGAAAGCTGGGCATTGTTCTCATTCACCTGTTCGAAACCTTGCACTCAAATCATCTATGCCTCAACCTTCGCAACCGGCTGCGACGCATCTCCAACCTCGCCCATCATCTGGCCCAGGACATCAACAGACGCGTTTCCAGCCTTCAAAGAGCCCGCATCAGCCTTAATCAAACCCAGAGACCCACGGACCATGTTCAGAGTTCGTCCATCGATGATATCCGAGGTCTGCGTCTCTATGTTCAAGGTATCCTCCGATCGCACAATCTCCCGCGCCCTCACTGTGTTGAGGACGTGCAGTTCCTCTGGCGTGAGATAAGCCTCGAGCTCTTTATGAGTCTGCGCCGTTCCCGCGCTCTGCAGTTCTTCGACTCGCTTGAGCACAGCGTCGCGCTTGGCCATGTCCACGGGGCCAAAGGCCTTGAGACAGAACTCGACAGTTTTGGAGACCTCCTCCTGGGTGAGCTTCCCGTGAACATCAGCGGTTCCCTGGATGACTGTGTAATTTTTGGTCAGCATCGAGTGGCACGATCCTCGAAATGAAGGGGGAAAAGGGCAACGTACCAGGTCGGAAGTGCGCAAACGCGCGCTCGAAACCTTCCTCATCCCAATCGCTGAGAACTGGCTCCTCAGTCTCCCGGATCTGCTTCAACGCACTGAGCACGATAAGCAAGAATCGTGTGTAGCCCTCTGCAACCTTCTTGCTGTGCCACTCCAAAGCCTCCCTCTCACTGCACTCGCCCCTGATGCTGGAACAGATGGTCGCCGCAGCAGATAATCCACTCGCAACAGCGAGGTGCACGCCTGAGGAGAAGAAGGGGTCAATGAAGCAACCTGCATCACCGACGATGCGGGTGTTATAGCTCGCGTAGGACGTGGCGCTGTAAGACCAGTCGGAAGCGGCCTTAATCTCAGAGACAAGGGTGGCGTTTTCGAGCATCGGGTTCAGAATTCGGGGGACAGACTTGAGCATTTCGAGGTAGAACGCCTTGCTGCCATCAGTCTTCATCTCGCGCTTTCGCTGAGTGGCGATCTCTTGGTTCATTACAACGCCAACGGATGTGGTGCCGTTGTGAAGAGGAATGAACCAGCACCAACCGCTGCCATCTGAGAGTTGTCAGTGGCACTCCGCCGTCCATACGGGTGTCTCGAACAAACCTGAGATAGCCTCAAAGTAAGGCACTCCCTCCTGCGGAGTACCAACGCCGTAGCGACCAGTATCCTTCCAGTATCCCCAACTGGCCACATTCTTTAGACCCTTGTTGAAAGAGCGATTCTTAAGATACTTGGTGCTCAGCAAACCAACACGGCCACTAGCATCAATGAGGTAGTCAAACTTGATCGTTCCCGTGGCACCGTCCTCCTTCCTCTCCCAAGTTGCAGCCACTGCCTTGCCAGGATCCAGCGTCTTTTCATCAGCAGTGGTGGCTTCTCCGTGAGGCTCGAACTCGATGCCCGTGACCTTGACACCATCGAAAGTATGGGCGCCACACTTGTTCGCATGCTTGAAGATCAAGTGATCGGACTCGGATCGAATGACGTTCCAAGAATACGCATTCGGCCCTCCCGCACCGATGAAATCGGTGACTATGTCACGGGTAAGCCAGACTATCACGAGGCACACGGGCTTGTTGCACCTGATAGACTGAGACTACTTACAAGCAGGATCCTTGTTATTCAGCACAAAAGCGGCACCAATCTATCAAGACAAGGATGGTTAAGTTAGGTTGTCAAATCCAATTCGAGGTTTCATGACGGCTCCCAATTTGCTTACCTTCTTGTAGAACCCGTGTGCAACGAAAGTATCATCCAGATCCACAAACCTGAAGAAGTGGCGCAGGGAAGGCAGCATGCTCTCTCCGATATGATACCTGTAATTGGATTAGTTATTGAGCTGGCTGGATATGTCTTCTCGGTTGTGCAAGTACCTCGGAAATTTGTCGCCTTCAAGCACTACTGCATCGATGCCCTCACGGGCCAAAGCCGAAGCTGCATATGACCCAGCCGGGCCGCCACCAATCACCAACACCTTGGTGGATTCTGGAATAGAGGACATGTTTCTTAGCTTTTACGACTCTTGAAGCTGCAGATAGAAGAGTTGAACATCAAATTAATTTGATTTGCAGCGCATCAACAGTAAAAACATCACGCTGGTGGTTTGGCTTGGGCCTTATAACAGATCAAGCAACCAACTTGAAGTCTAGGTCGCCGACCAACAAATGACCTACACTGCCTTCCCGCCGGCCGTAGCACAATGATTAGAAATTTCATCGGTACTGGGCTCATGAACGTGCGGCAACATACTGCGTTACCTTACTTGCTACCACCCTCGGTCTCCGTTGAAGACCGGCCTCCCTACCCACACCTCCAGGAATTCTGAGGATGGGCGAAGGTGCCCATCCAACTGCTTCGTAACCCCCAAGACCTTTCTTGATCACACAAAGAATCTGCCCAATTTCTTCACTAGACGCCATTGACCAGCACAATTCATCACCAAACTACCGCAACTATGGACGACCGCGGTATCCACCCAAACCACGATGACATTCTGTCAGGATACGGAGCCTTAGAAACAAAGCAAGACAGCGCCATCCCTTCCTCGCCCCCAAAAGAATCCGCCACGGCCACTTCTCAAGCTGAAAGGAGCCAGAGATCAGTCTCCGACTTCCCAGATGGCGGCACCACAGCATGGCTCGCCGTCGCAGGAGCAACAGCCTGTCTGTTCGTCTCCTTCGGCTGGGTGAACGTCATCGGCATCTTCCAAGAACACTATCAAATGAATCAGCTGCGAGACTACACCCCGTCAGAGATCGCGTGGATTCCTTCCCTGCAGAGTATTGTGAACCCCGGTCAGTGAAAGCCACTGGAAGCGAATCATCAAATCTAACATCTTTGTCCCCCAGTTTTCTTCATGTTCGCGGGTGGCATCTTCGCCGGGAAGATCTTCGATGATTTTGGACCTCGATATCTATTGATTCTTGGTACATTTCTGCACGTGTTTGGCTTGATGATGACGAGCATTTCCACGCAATACTATCAGATCCTGTTGAGCCAAGCAGTCTGCTCTGCAATCGGCGCCTCGCTCGTCTTCAACCCAGCCTTCTCCTGCGTGAGCCTTCCAGTCTTGGATCTCAGCCGTTTTCCGAGAATCAGGACTGATTTGATTCCGCAGGTTTCAACTTGGTTCCTCAAGAAACGTGGAGCTGCCCTCGGTATCGTTGCAGCAGGGTCATCTCTCGGAGGCATCGTTTTCCCACTGATGATCATCAACCTTCTCCCAAAAGTCGGTTTCGGCTGGACGATACGATGCTGCGCGTTCCTCATCTTTGCCCTCTTGATATTCGCCAACCTGACGCTTACGAGTCGGATTCAGCCTCAGAAGAGGCCATTCGATACAATCGCCTTCTTTCAGCCATTGCGAGAGCCGGCTTTTGCGCTTTGGACGCTGTCCGTCTTCTTCTTCTACTGTAGGGATTGCGACAAGAAGACATGATTTGCATGAGGTTTTGACGACTGACTCATGTGCAGGGGGCATGTTCATACCGTTCACGTTTATTGTTGCCCATGCGACCGCACATGGCGTGAGGCCTCAACTCGCACAGTATCTGGTATGCATCTTAAATGCTACAAGGTGAGATCTGCTCGTCCCTTTACCGCTACTATGAGAGCATCGCCTAAGCTTACAAACAGTCTCTTTGGTCGAACTGTCCCGAACGCCATCGGTGACAGAGTAGGCTTCTTCAACGTCATGATAGCCATGGGCACACTCACGTCAGTTCTCGTCCTCGGGCTCTGGCTACCCTCGAAAGGAGACGCTTCAGTCATTGCTTTCGCCGCACTGTTTGGGATCTCTTCAGGAGCCGGGATCAGTCTTACTCCAGCGCTCTGTGCGAAATTGTCGCCAATCCGGGACATCGGGGTTCGAACTGGGACTGTTTTCACCGTCTCAGCATTTGCCGGGCTGACTGGTTCACCGATTGGTGGAGCGATTATTTCATCTCGCAAAGGATCATTCTCTGAGGCGATTGTCTTTGGTGGCGTGACGTGTCTGTTTGGGACGCTGTTATTTGTGGCGACACGCATTGCATTCGCCGGTTGGAAGCCTGCAAGGATATAAGGTCGTGGAGAATTGAGATTAAGACTAGCAGGCATGGAGGTTCAGAGTGGAGAATATAGATATTATATTTGTCACGAGGCCCCAGTCTACAAGCAATGTGATCTGCAATCGTCTAATCGCAACAGTGCTCCACTTTCGGACATCCTGGTAAAATAACCGTCTTGTCATTCTGATTCCCTACTTAGCCAGGCCCGTCGAGTGCTCGCAGTGCAGATACAGAATTTGTCTACTTGCGAGCGGCAGCAGCTGCCTCCTGGTCAGCTGCAATGAGCTTCGCGATGCGTGGGCGGCTAAGAACACGCTTCCACCAATCGGCAACAGCATCACGGTTCTTGAAGATGGCCTCCTCGTAACCACAAGCGAAAAGACGCTGGAACATGGGAATGTAGTAAATGTCCACCAGCGTGAATTCCTTGCCAGCCATCCACTCGTTCTTCTTCAGCAGGCCCTCGACCACGTCCAGGAAAGCCTCCACAGCCTTGAGCGAAGCGTCCACGACGGCCTCGTCCGTCGGCATGCCCATGAATTTCTTCACGAACTTCTCGAAGGCAATCTTTCCAGCTGGATCTACAAAGTAGAGCATCTCCACGGATTGAGCCTGGTCGAACAGCGCCGTGGCCTCAAGGTCGGTACCCGCAGGGATCAGTGGGAAGGAGTACTTCTTGCAGAGGTAGGTGCAGATGGCACGGCTTTCGTACAGGGTGAAGCCATCGGGGAAAGTGACTGATGGCACTTTGCCCCAAGGGTGACGCTTCAGGTTTTCGGGAGCCTATGAGATCCGGAGTCAGCACGCCCGGGATTGGACAATTGAGTGGGCATGATAGAAGAAGAGCTGTCACCTTCTGCTCGCCCTTTTGCAGATTGAGAAGCACGGTATCATAGTCAGTGAAGCCAGCTTCAGCCAAAGTGAGGCGGACGCGGTCTGTGTTGGTCGAGCCACGGGCTCCGTAGAGAGTGAAGGCCGGCATCCTGGATTGTTTAGTAGACGTCGATAAGAATCGCGGGCTTCTGCTAAGAAGTCTCGACATACGGAGAAATGAGAATGGAGGACGAGAGAGTGTGCGGTGTAGACCCTAGGCTGTGATATAAGCATTGATCAATTGAATTGAATGTAAGAGTGGAGGGAAATTGAAAGGCATAGTGCGTAGGGTGAAACCGTGAAACAGGCAGCAAGGGAGGGGAGACAGGAAAGGGCCCACCCAACATCGCTTCTCACGGCTCGCCCTGCCAACGTTGATTCGCTTTGAAGCGGGCCATTTAACTGGGTGCTGAATAGTAAATCAGCTAAATATGAGAGAGCTGCAGAGTGATAAAAAAATACTTAAAGGCTAAAAGATAGTAGTCACCTTATAAAAAATATAAAAAATAAGATATTAATAAGATACAGAGTAGAAAATATTAATAAAAAGAGTTTTTTATTTATTTCTTAAAGCAAGAATAAATTAATAAAAGAACTTTATTTATAAAATAATAATTATTCATCTTAAAAGATTAAATATATAATTAATATTAAGATTTATAAGAATTAAAATGCTAAAAAAATATTTGCATAATAAAGATAAATATAAGCTATTTATGATAATAATAATAATAACCTATCTAGCATTTAAACCCCCCGGATCAGTAATTACCATCAAGCATCTCCCAACGGCCCACGGGACAGTACGCTTAAAAGTGGCCGACGTGGGGGTGGAACGAGGCACAAGTTAGTATCCAGCTCAAGCCTCACTCCGTTCTAGTGCATTAGCGTCGGAGACATTAATCAGCTTGGCCCTATTGACCAACAGTCAAAGCCCGATACAGTAAGGCTCTGGAGTCTGCAGGTATGCTGATCAAAGGCGCGGGCCGGTCTTGGCTCACTGACTAGTCCTGGGGCTTCGGATCTTGGGGAGACTAGGGGGAATGGAGTATGGACAATCATCATATGTAGAGTTCAGCGTTATTGAATTCATGCCTGCTACTGCAGTAGCTTCTGCGCTTCGGCCGGGAGATCAAAAGATGCTCCGTCAATGGGCAGGTTGGTTGATTGACATTACAAATCCCCTCCTTGCTTAGTCCCTGATAACCACCGCCTCCTTGATGTAGAGTCCCTCAGTCGCGACTTTGACCAGGAACTTTGCAGCGCTTACGATGCTGACACTGTCGCTCATCGTCATTCCGGCCCCATCGGCACCCAAGGTCTCGACGTCTGTCTTGGCTTTAGGGTCATTCTCTTTCTTCTTTCCATCATCGTATTCGAGGCGAACCGCCCTAACCAGGGTCCAGTCCATGTTCGTTTCCCGAACTTCCTTGTCGAGGAGGTTATGATCCTCGAGGGCGAGCTTGATGTTCGTCCAGCGCATGAAGGCCTTGGAAAGCCAAGGGAGGCGAGCCCATGAACTTCCAGCCCCAGCAGTGGACATGATGACAATGCGGCGGATGCCGGCAGCGCCGAGGACCTTGCAGGCATTGGCGCAGGAGTCAGCAAGGAACCTTGGGGGCGAGACCTGCGGCGCAAACGGGCTGTCTGATTCCCGATTGGTGTTCAGAGTCATGATGGCGGCGGTTGGTACCAGGCCTGGCGTAGCTGTGAGAGCGGTCTGGATGTCTGCCTGCGTGAGAGGCGAACCATGTACGACGGTCAGCCCCGGCTGAGGAGATAGGCTGCCAGGTGTGCGGACCAAAGCGATAGCTGTGTGGCCTTGAGCGAGTAACGTCGACACAACGTGGCGGCCGGTGCGGCCAGTGGCGCCGAGGAGGAGGAAGTGCATGGCGTAGGTCTCAAGGAAAAGGAAGAGGGGAGGATAAGGTACCTCAGGTGGTGGGTGGTGTGTACTGGTGTAGGAGGGGCTGGAGCTGGAGCTGGAGCTGGAGCTGTTGGTTCGAGGTTGAGATAACGAGGAAACAGACAGGAAAGAAAGAGACTCTCTGGCCGAGGTCGAGATTACCGCAGCTGTCTTAAATCATGCGCCCCCAAGGACAATCATGCACCATGCACACAGTGTCGTTGGCTTTGTGATTGTTAAGCACATTCCCTTAGGGCCTTAGCCGGCACCTTTCAGGACGTCGGGCTGAGGTGGACCCGCGATCGCGATCACAAAGCTTGCATTAGCTTCGTAGTTTCGGTTTCGGTGGCTGGCCGTCGCTCCACACACACATCACATCCATTGATGATTGATCCTACTGTGCCTCTCTGTGATACTGTGCCGTTCTTTCTGGATGGCATCAGCCCTGGCTAATCCACCAGCCATACGGCCGAGAAGAAAGAGCGTGGAAGCAAGTGATCAGTAATGTCTGCAGTGAAGGCCTGATGCAGTAGTTGATGTAAGACGGCGCAACTGTATAATAGACACAAGGACAAAAAGCAGGAGGGTTGTATTAGAGCGGAGTCACGGACCCCCAGGCTTTCTTGTGATTGTGACTTTCACAGCTCGTCCAGTGCACCTGAAGCCTGAACCAACCTGACAATATGCCGAAGCGTGCAAGACACAACGACGACGACGACGACGACGACGGACTCCATCTGTCGCCAGCGTCCTCGTCACTGTTCTCCGTCCACAACAGCACCTCCTTGCTTGACTGTGACATGCCGTGGACCTTCAATGGCACCTCGGACACCGACTTCGGGTCGAACACGGTTATTGACCTCTCTGGTGTGACCGGTCTGGACCCCTTTGATCTGACAAATACGATTGTCCCTGCTTTTGGAGGTGTTGATACCCCGATGCAGGGTTCCCAACCAACATCATCTGACTTCTCGGCACTGCTCTTTGGTTCTTCAACCGCTACGTCGACACCAGCAACGTCGTCGGCATCCAGTGCTGCTGCTGCTGCTGCTCCTCCTCCTCCTCCTCCTCCTGCGGCCTCGTCGCCCAAACTGGAAGCCCTGAAGCACCATGCATTCGGGATGTCGCAGTGCCGCTCACGTAGGAACGGTGCAGAGACGTGCATCTCTTCTGCGTTGCGCACACTCAAAACCCTCCACATACTGAAGGCGTCATGCCTCAACTCGAGCCATGAATCACCGGGCGCGCAGAGAGCCAGAGGTATTGATGCGGTTCTGGCCGCGTCCAGGAAGGCTGTGGCCATATCCAGGTCAGTACTGGCTTGCGCCTGCTCCTCCAAGACAGTGATTCAGCCCCTGCTGCTGAGCATCTGTGGTCATTTGGTCAGCTGGAGCACTGCCATCATCGACGAGGACGGTGACGGTGACGCCGGCGACGCCTGGCTGCCGTCATTCACGTCGCGGATGAAGCCAGGCGTACTGCCGACCACAAGGCCACCCATCCTCACCCAGCCGGTCAGCATCGGTCGCTATGAGGTTCCTGGTAAGCTCGGCCAGGCGCTGCAGGCTCAGGTCATGGTGTGCGAACTAGAGGTGTTGGAAGGGCTTCTCGATGCCATGTCGGTGCGGTTCAGGGAGGCCAGGCGGTCGCCGGCCGAGGCGGGACCTGGTTTGACGGACGGTCGAGGCTTAGAAGGTGCGCCGGTGAGACGGGTTCAGAGTCTGTCGGAGAGTACCTACTCTCAGGTCATTGCTTCTTTGTTGGGACGCTTGCGTGAAGCTCGGAAAGGGCTCATGTTGACTCGAAGTGGACTTAGTTATCCAGTAGATCATAGGTAGTCATGGTCATACTACTAGACCGGGATAGAGCTTGAAAATCTTCTGCTCTGCAGACTCTGCAGACAGGGCTTGAGGCATATTTTGCTCCATGTGGCCGTTTTAAAGTGTGCACTTTGTCATGCGCTCAGTCCCTTAATGAATTATCTCTGTTATAACTAAGTCGTTCTAAGACTTCGTCTGTCTCCTACTGACATACACCCTTATGCAGCCTGTGATGCCAGCGCCTCCCTTGCCTCGGCGAGAACATCATAATTGAATATCATCTCGACGATGTCATTCTGATTCTCGAGAGGGGTGTTCTCCGGCAAATACTTGGCGGCTGCGTCCAGAACGGATTGAGGCATCGGCGGGCTCGTGTTTGACAAGAGCTGGATTGCTGAAGCACGGTTCCTCCTGAGTTTCTCGAAGAGCGCCAGACGAGCCTCGACGGTTTCTTTGTCCTCAACACCATCGAGGAGGACTCCAAGCGCAGCCCCGTCCTCGATGGCTTGTCCACCGCCCTGAGCTTGGACTGTCATGGGAAGTCAGCCGTAGCAGTGAATTTGGGGTTAGTTAGAAAGCAAGCCAATGCTGAATACTGACAGGTAAGCATGGGATGAGCAGCGTCGCCCACGAGGACCAACGAGTGTCTGCACCAGGTTGGGATTGGATTCCTGGCAACCAGCTTCCAGAACCGAACATCCCTTGCCTTTCTATAATTGTAGGTCGTCAGTAGTCTGTGAGATGCGTCGCACTCCAAAAAAAAAAAAAAAAAAAAAAAAAAAAAGGGAAGAGGAATCACACGTACGACAAGACGTATTGCAGCACTTCACTGTACTCGTTTTTCGCATACTCCATCACCATCTCGGGCTGAATGGCGGCCTGAAAGTCTGTGGATGCAGAGACGTAAGCTGAAGCCGGAGCAACCAAAATCAAACGCCGTCATATTAGCCCGTACCTTCTGTGATGTTGTCTTGCGCGAATGAGCGAGACAGGTACAGGAAGTTCTGTATCTCGTTGCTTTCAATCAAGCAGAAAAAGTCAGCGCTTTCACGCAGCCCTTTTCTGCCTCGTTCATGTTCATGGCAAACTGCTTACTCTCTGCAGGGATACCAGACGAGCCCTCCGCCGCGGGCGCCCACGAAGTACCGCTGTGTTGAGTCCTCGACGAGAGGAGCCGCCTTGGGGTCATCCAGCAAGTCTTTGGTAGGCACAAGCCATCGCATGGTCGCCCAGCCCGTGTCGCTGCCACTGTCATGATTGGCACCCAGAACTTTCTGTCGGCCCTTCGAATGAACACCATCAGCAGCGATGATCAGGTCTGCTTGTTGAGTGGTGCCGTCAGCAAGAGTCACTCGAGCATTCTCAGGATCCTGCGCAATGTGCGTTAGACTTGGACGAGGAAGAAGAAAGGTTTTGGGAGCTTACATAGTCCACGACTGAAGCTTTGACGAGGAGATGGCACGGCTGACCAGGACCCTCGGCGCCTGTGGCAAGCTCCTTCAGTTGGTCGTGAAGATCGACGCGATGAACAGAGTATATAGGCACTCCGTATCTCTCCTGGATTCTGGCGTAGTAGTTCGGAACCACCATGGACATGTCACTGCCGTTGAGGATGCTGCCGGACTTGATGCCTACCATGCGTGACTTTGCAATGTCAAATCCCCAACTGCGGAGGACTGGCGAGGCGTTCGGGGCAATTGAGATCGCAGCACCGGTCTCTTTCAGCAGTGCTGACTGCTCGAAGATCTGGAGGCAAGAAAAGAAACACAAAGGAAAACGTTAGTGATGCTATGTCAAGGCGCATTGAGAAGAGTTGAGGGTGGCAGAACTTTGACCGTGTGGCCTGCCCGGCGTAAGGCGATGCCAGCGCTCAAGCCGGCTATGCCAGCGCCCACGATGATGATCTTCATTCTTTTTCTTTTCTACTTTAGGAGATGCTTGAAAGAACGTGCGTTTCTAGCTCGTTCTGATGTCCAGGACGCTGTCGAGAGCTTAAGAGATCATCTTTACAAAGTTATTGGTGATGAAAACATGCGAATGCCACTTGATGGATAATAGCCAGGCCCTTCTCATGTCTACGTCGGCTATCAACATGGACCGCCGACGACTGTTTCGAAGGCATATCGCCGTGAAGAACGCCGGCGTGTGACGACTCCGTCGGGGTCCGGGCCTCTCAGGAGGACCACAGAATTGGCCGGCATGTGTGTGTATATGGAGGTCAGCATCACATAAGATGGAGAAGGCATGGTTTTCTTGGTACGGGTCATGCATACTGCACGGAGGCCAAGAGGATCAAATCAGAGTTCGTCACTTTCACATCAATCAACACTATCTACCTATCAAGATGACCGTCCCTGAGGCTCCCAAGATGAACCGCAGCGGTGTAGACGAGGCATTTCGCCTGAAGATGCAGGACTCGCTCCGAAGCGCGGCGGAGGCAATGGAAACGCCAAACGACACGATGCTTCGTCTGTTCAATGGGGTGAGAAATCATAGCACTTGCTTTGCTGAGCTCATCAACGTGCAGGAGTTTATTCATTGACTTGGCGAACCCGTGACAGGCACTCGAGACACCCATGGTCAAGGCGGGCTGTGACATGGGCTTGTTCAAGACGCTTGTCGCCAGCGAGTCGCCTCTCACCCTGAACGAGCTTGCGTCCAAGACGGGAGCAGAGGCTGCCATGCTTGGCCGAGTTCTGCGCTACCTCGCGGCTACACGGTTCATAGCAGAGTCAGGGAGGGACCAGTTCAGTGCCAACGCGACGACGGAGGCACTGGCGGACCCTGCCATCGAAGGCAGCGTCAATTACATGTCAGTGAAAGCCCTTCCCCGATTGCGCCAGTCCGCCGCTCCATATTGATATTTGACGACTGTGAGCCAGATTCGCCGTATCCATCCCTGCTTACCTGTCCCTGCCCGGCTTCATGCAGAAGACCAAGCTGCAGACTCCCCCGGGCACACAGTGCGCCTGGCAAGACTCGGTAAAGACCGAGATGGACTGGTTCCCGTACTACAAGCAGCACCCTGAGCAGTTGTCGTACTTCCAGAAGCTGATGAGTGTGCCGCGAGACGGTGACTGGCTGGACGTCGTCCCCTTTGCCCAAGGAGCAGCCAGTGTGGCCTCGGACAGCCCCCTATTCGTGGATATCGGCGGCAGCATCGGTCATCAGAGCAGGAGACTCAGGGCGCGGTATCCTGATCTCCCCGGGCGCGTAATCGTGCAAGACCTGCCGGAGACGATCAGCTCTGCACCCACAGTTCCAGGAGTTGAGTTCATGGCCCATGACTTCTTCACGGCCCAGCCTGTTCATGGTAAGCTGCTGCCCCCCCTCCCCTTCACGACACCCCAGATAAGACGTACTATACGACGGTCGCATTGGTATCTGACGTGTGACGGTGGCCGCAGGAGCCAGGTTCTACTACATGCGCACCGTGCTGCACGACTGGGACGAGGAGAACTCGGTCAGAATCCTGCGCAACACAGCCGCTGCTATGGGTCCCGACTCCCAGCTCCTGATAGACGAAATGGCGCTTCCCAACAAGTCCGTGCACTGGTGGTCGGCTTGTCTTGACCTGCACATGTACACCATGCTGAACGCCCTGGAGCGGACGGTTGACCAGTGGCACGACTTGGTTGGCAAGGCAGGGCTGAAGATCGTCGACATCCGGACGTATGCGCCGGTGATGAAGAACTCCATCATCGTCGCTGAGCGAGCGTAAATGGCCGGGATCACTACAGGGAGAGACATAGCGAACAGATAGTGAGAGAGAGAGTCAATGTCAATACACAATCTCAATCTGCAGCCTACCGTAATTCGCAAACACTGTCTATCCTCACACACACACACACACCACGCAATGTCTCGCTCACATCTCTCTGTCCTTGCGGTGTTTGTCGGGTTCCGAGGGGGCTGCACTTCGCCGAGGGAATCATGCAAGTAAGACTACGTCGTTACCGATCGCTGCCGACGCAAGTCGTAGACGCGCACGCAAAGAGCCGAGTCACTTTCGAAATGACACTGAGCTCTTGATAATGATAACCACCGATATGCCAATAGACACACACCCCTGCAGAATTTGAAGATATGAAGCCGCCTGCGGCAGCTCACCATGTACTAATGACGCATGTCACCATGGTGGAATACATGTTCACGTTCCCGAGATTCAAAACGATCATAGAATAACCATTCCTATTGCAGTCGAAAATGTCCGAGACACTAAGAGCAATCAGTGTGCTCACGTCTGGCGTTCACTTGGGTACGTGGCTGAGAGAAACTCCTTGGACACCACAGCGACTGATGACTCTGGAACAGGCAGCCAGCTAAGCCTGTCATTCGTATCGGGGGCAGCGCTTCTGGCTTCTGTGACAGCGAGCGAGGCATCTCTGCTCGCGCAGTTCACTGTTGTCTTCCGTCGAGGCTTCTTCCTGTGCCCTCCGTTTGCCGCTGTCGCGACACTAGCAAACCTCGGCAACTCGTTCATATCGTGGCGGCATCAGGGGGGATTCTCACGTCCGGCTCAGATGCATCTTCTAGCCGCTGTGGCCACCGCCAGTCTCGTTCCTTTCACTCTTCTGTACGTCGTTCCCACGGAGGAAGTGCTGCTGAAGAGAGCCGCCCAGGCCAGGATGGATGCGAAGCAGGAGGCGAGCACACCGACGGCGTCAACCTCGACATTGATCGGGAAATGGGCTCGTGTGAATTACTGGAGGGTTCTGTTCCCGCTCGCTGGCATGTTGCTGGCATATAAAGCATAGTGTAGTGCGATAACAATCACGCAACTCTGACACCATGGACCTGAGCGTAGGTCCTGAGCCCACGCGAAGAAGGATATGAGATCTAGTTACTCACATACGCACAAAAATTACACCAAGTCATCCGTTCCATGTGACAATCGTCTCTTTAAGTAAAAATGCCTGCTTAATGAATCCTCGCCTCACATCAGACCAGTCCTAGACCCTGCCTCAGCTCCCTCTTTGTGTCATCCATCAACTGCTGGATTGCGCCTTGCTCGTGGTAGGCCTCGTTGTAAACGTACTGCAGCCTCATACGGCCCTGCAGCGTCCAGAGGTGAAGCAGGATGTCCGGAGAGTACAGAGTGATGCCTAGCCAGACATCCTCCACACCAATCCTGCGACCATGGGGCCCCTCATACACTGGTTGCACGTACTTGTCCATCACGCCGAAACTGCTGACCCCGAGAGAAGCCGGACCTCCGACGTCTTTGGGTGTCGAGGCTATGATCTGCACCATGTTCGTGCCCCAGAAACGCGGCAAAACACGAAGCATGCCCGACTCGTCCGGCTTGCGGTACGTGGTCTTTGCCAGCCCAGCGGTTGAGACCAGGTCGTCCGCGAGGGTGAAGACCGCTGGGACCGGAACTGCCATCGGTCCAACCAGCGTGTTGGCGGGGAATTCGGTCTTGTCGATCCATTTGCGGACGTCGTGGATGGTGACGGCGCTCTGCGTTGTCGCCGTGGACTGGGCGTATTCACGGAGCGCCAGAGACACCGCTGCTTGGACCGCCACGGTGACGGTGAAGCCGAGCTCTTTGCACCGGGCGATGATTCTCCCGCTCTCTTCTCTGTCGAATGGGTCATACACTATTCTGGGTTCCCGACACGGCGGCCTCGGGTTGTCGACTTGCAGTGCGACTCCCGAAAAGCCAGCCATCCAGTTCTTCAGCATGGTGTTGAAGCTCGCATTGTCTGCATCCGTGGCTGCTGGAATAGACGCCAGTTTGCCAAGAGGTGGAATCAACCGTCCGGCTTCGTTTTCAGGCCCTTTGAAGAACCCGGAAGAGACATCGGCCAGGCATTGGAGCAGATTGCTCATTGCCGTGTAGGCGCCAATGCCATCCAGGTGTGTATGTGGTGCAAGGAGATACAGCTCACCGGAATCGAGTAGGACATGCAGTGCCGCCCTCCCGGTCTGGTTTCTGAATGGGAACATGTCTCTGGACGTCTTGTCGCCTCCATGGAAGTGAAGAGATTCCTCAAGCCAGGCTTTGAGTTCCTCCTCGTCGGCGACCGTGTAGACCCAACTGTCGTTCTTGACCACTGCCGACAAGCAAGGGTTGATATTTCGAAGCCTGGTCCAAGCCTCGATGATATCTGCCTTGAGATCAATCCCAGTGGTATCGATCTTGGCCGCCACTGAGATGTGCCAATGCTGGCCATCCGTCGCTCCAACTCCACCCTCGCCAGCGACGGCGAAGAACTTCTCCATGTCATCCAAAGACCGCTCATACGTCTTGGGAGACGTCTGCCGCCATGTCAACTTCTCGATTTCTGTCACTTCAGTCATTGTCTTGGTGTGGTCTTTGCCAGTAGATCAGCACGGTACGGTCAGTGGTGTGCAGCGGCTTCGTGGACTGACATTACTCCCAAACATGTTGGCAACACAAGCGCACCAGGGCAGTCTTGATGCATCATCATAAAAGCTCTCGCCCTCCTATCGGTCGCCGGTGTAGTCGGCAATACTGAAGAAGTGAATGTCTGAGGAAAGTGTCCGGACTCCGACAGCCTGGAGGTCTGTGAAACGAACCACGAGATATACCCAATACGTTAGAGTGGTAACCGGTAGAATACTTGACCTGTAAGATTGCTTATTAAGTAATTGAACTTATTTCTTTTTTAGACTTATTAAATTTAAATATAAATTTAATAAATTTAGTATTTATTATCAAGCTTATTTTAAATAGTTATATAAGAATAGATTTAATTAAATAAATAAATATACAAGGTAATTAAAAAGGCTATTTTAATAATAGTTTTATCTAAAACTTTTTAATATTAACATTAAAGCTTTAATAAGAATATCTATATATTAGTATAAATAAGAGAGAAATACTAGGACAGGCCTCAGTCTGTATATATTTTAAGTCTGCCTAATTCCCCGTCTTGAATTAAAAATAAATCAATGACCTCGCCTCTTCCGCGCCTTTAAGTCTTCCGATATGCGTCTTGCGAGTTCAAACCAGCCTTGACCCCAGTAGACAGACGGTAAACAGACGGTAGACAGGTGGTAGAGTCTAGACCCGTAGCTGAGCGGTTCAACATAAGCCACCACTTCATGTTCAGCAACGCGGGTGAGATCCCGGCGCTTAGAATGCTTCCGCATGAATTGCTCACGCACCCGCTCCTTTCTTTTTTTCCTTTTTCATAAGTTGGGTATTATTATTGAAATAATACTCATCGACAACCTCCTTATTCAATAGTTTAGGCTATTTATCGCTTTCAGTTACGTTACGATTCTGCTTTATATACCATTCTTGGTAGTATCGAAACGCGGCGTCGCCATGAGCCAGGCCAGGCAAGACAGACAATTGAGCACCTTGCGTGGTGGTAACCGGCTCGAGGAGAGATCCGATACTCATCGCCAACGTAAGAAGCCTTCCAAACTGCGTCAAACCTGCGATGCCTGCAGCGAGGCCAAGGTGAAATGCGACAAACAAAGTCCACAGTGCGGCCGCTGCGATCGATTGTCGTACGATTGTGTTTACAGCCCCGCGAGACGCATTGGCAGGCCGAGGCAACGTTCTCCTCACCTGAACACAAGTGATCGAGACGCCATGTTCCCTGAGGAAACTGACTCCACGTCACCATGTAGATGTAAAGATCGCGCCAGTCAAAGTAATACCGACACGACGCTGGGCCAGACCGAGCCAGTCCCAGCTTCGGTTGTACGACAGCCAGAGCCAGGATCAGGGGCCCTTAGCAAAACCATCACCGACTATATCATTCACAACGATAATCTGTCGACGGCAGTTCCAGCTACTCAAATAACTGGCCCTAGGGGATGCGACTCGATCAGTCAGCGTCTGCAACGGATGCGAGGGAGCAGCTTGATCTCTGTGGACAATGAAACGGGGCTTCCAGGCTTGCACACCGATGATTCAGAGCACAGCTCAGCAGCTGATGATTGTGCTGGCATTGCAGTCG
Source organism: Sarocladium brachiariae (assembly GCA_008271525.1). Lineage (NCBI taxonomy): Eukaryota > Fungi > Ascomycota > Sordariomycetes > Hypocreales > Sarocladiaceae > Sarocladium > Sarocladium brachiariae. The sequence continues at coordinate 889,957 of RQPE01000002.1, forward strand.
AAGCCCTTCAGATGCTTGCCTCAATGTCGACCTCCCGTCCGCAAGGATCTAGTGGCCGCTCGTCAGGAACCGCTCCAACAGGTAACCAGGTGGTCGAGGTCATAAACCAACAGATCCCTCTCGCCTGCAAACAGTTGACACGAATCCTGTTATGCTCCTGCTCGACCGAGACGGATACCGCGCTGGTGGTAGCCTCGCTCGCCAGTGCTATACTTGATGTTGCCAAGGCTGCTCTCTCCGATTTGAAGCCTGCAGGGTGGACTCTCGACGACGAGCAGTATACCATTCTGGCTCTTGAAACTCTTCCGAGGTTGACGCAAGTTGTTAAGCTTTTCAGCCATCGCTACAGCGCCACCCAAGACGATGGCCCGCTGGAAGCCTTGACGGCGCTCGCTGCGTCGTTGAGGGCTAGTCTGGGAAGTCTGGCGGAGGAGACGACGAATCACTTTGTAGACAATAGAGCGACGCAGTAGACGGGGGTTTCAGGTAGCCTAGATGATAGACAAACTCAGACAAGATATATTTTCACTTGCATGTCACTAAGAATCCACGCCTCCATCAATCGCCATTCGGGATGATTACATGTTTCTCTTCCTAGTAACACGCGCAAATCCCTACAGGTTCTGTTCAAGCCACTCCTTCAAGTCTCGTACGTTGAGGCATTCAAGGAAGAGAGAGCTCTTAACGTCAATAGACAATTCTTGTTTGAACTTTTCGGCGAGAACCAGAGACGTGAGTGAATCAACGCCAAGCTCAACAAAGGTGGCTTCGTCGACGAGGTCCGTCATTTCCAGTCCCGTCTCGCTCGCAATAAGTTCCAAGGCATCATGAATAATGCCTCCATCCCCAGAGGACTCGGCGTTTTCCGGCGTTTGTGCGGATGCCCCTTTCTCTCCATCTTCCGACGCATTTCTCTCTACTGCACTGACACCTTTGACAGCAGGTGCTGCGTGTGTAGGAACGCTAAGGGAAGCTGGAGAGGCGCTGGGGACAATGGCTGGTGCTGGGGCCTTTGCTTTGGCGATGGTCTTTGTAGAGCTTGTCCCAGGGTCGTGTTTGTTCCCTGACCCTGTGTCTGCAGGTGAGAAGAACTTGTCCATGAGAATCCGATGAACTCGGCGAAACCTCATGCCGCCCATCATCCCAATGACCTCGCCGTTGTGCAGGACGTAAACGTCGCCTGAGAACATGTTGGCTTCGATCATGGGTGTCATGCGCACGTAGCTAGTGTAGTGACCCCCAGGCACAGGAGGATCTACCATTCGGCAGCTCGCCCAGCCATTGGTGACGTAGAAGTAGTCTTTCGTATTGGACGCATCGCTTCCGTTCATGACGAAGCCACCAACGTGGAAAAGACTATCGATCCAGTGAGGAGGAGTGTGCCACGTGCCGTGCCTTTCTTCAGCGAGCACGATATCAGCAAAAGCTTCGAGCTGGTTGACGACTACAGATTGCATCCCGCGATAGTGTTCAGAGTAGTCGACGACGTTCTTGAAGATGATGTAGGCGAGGTCACGACTCAGCTGGCTTGCAGAACCACTGGACACCATTGCCTTCATGCTTTCAATACGGCTGCTGACTAGCCACGACGCTTTACTGAACTCAGAGGCCCAGCTCCTGTTGTCTTCGTACTTGACTGTTGCGACAGCATAAGGCTCCGTGACGCGGCCACCTGCTTCGTCCAGGTTGTAGTAAGATACAGTAGTCATGAGGCTTCCCACGTTCATCTCTGCCTCTATTTGGAGAAGTTGGGACTTTGAGCGATCAGACTTCAAGACCTGAGCGTGCTCTACCGTCATGTCGCAGATGTTCATCGACAACGTGCTGGCGATTTTGGGAGCTGCTCGTTTCAAGATGTAGTCGCCGATTGTCAAAGCCATATCCGCCCAGATTGACTGCTCAGAGGTTAGCAACAGTCTGTTCGAAGCCTCGTCGCGGAAACTCACCGATGTCGCGACTCCATATCCGTTCATGTGGTGGCCGTCCAATGCACTCAGTAGTTCCGGGTGCATCATGTCAGATACAACACAAACCTTCGTACCAGATGCAGTTTGCTCCTCAGACACGATCTGCTGTAGGGCAGATGTCCGCAGAGAGGAACCATTCATGCTCAGTCGGCCCTTGTTGGGGTTTCCCTTTGGGAACGCCTTGTCCAGTGTCCAAGTGCCTTCATATTGTATCCAGTAGTTCTTGTTGTTCCACTTATAGGCAGTGAGTGGCAGCAAGCTCAAGCAATGTTCGTATGGTCGGTGATATTCATTCCAGTCGACGGCAACTCCCAGCCGATGAAGAGTTGCCGTGGTCTCAGCGATGCTGATGAAGTTGTCCTCCCCGCGTCTAAACGATGGAGTTGTTCTTGCGCCCGATATGTTGCCCCGAATAAGCGCAGCACAGATTGGATGGGGACCGATGTCAATCCATACCGTGCTGTCATCGACAATGCCAATCTCTTGCCCAGACGCGATGGCACCGGTGAAATCGACGGGCTCTCGTGCGGCTCTTCTCAGGTATTTCTCGTTGATCGTCTTTCCGTCGAACACGCAAGTACCGAGTAGGGGAGAGAGAACTGGAATCCTCGGTGTTTTGAAGGTGATATGTTTGGCCACTTGCTCGAAGGGTTCGAGCATCGGATCCATCTGTTTGGTATGGAACGCGAAGGGGACGTCGACCAGCGTACACTGAAAGCCTGATTCCTCCAATGCATGTTGCGCAGTCTCAATCTCTTCCAGAGGTCCCCCGAGTACGGTGTCTTTCGGACCGTTCTTGCAGGAGATCTGTACTTCGCAACCGTCGAGCAAGTCTTCGATTTGATCGGGGGACGCTCTCACAGCGAGCATTACGTGGCTTCCGACCTCACAATGGGTTGTCACTAGCTCGGCTCGCTTTCCAACAAGGTATATGGCATCGGCAGCAGACATGACCCCAGCGACTACCATCGCGGCGTACTCTCCTAGGCTGTGACCAATGACAGAGCTAGGAATCACACCGAGGAGCTTCCAGAACCCAGCCAGGGCGATTTGGGTAACGACAATGGTCAGCTGTGTTGACACTGGTGAAAACTTCACATCGGTGGCTGTGCCATCAATGAAAGGAAGAATTGTCGGGAAGCCGAAGCTGCGCACAATATGATTCAGATGCTCAACCTCGCGGCGATAGAACGTGAAAGAGTGGAATAGGACAGCACCGATCCCTACGTAGAACGACCCTTGTCCAGTAAAGGCAAAGGCAACAGATGGCGGTGTAGCTGACACCGGTCGAATGTCGTCGAGACTAGGAAGAGCTGCCTCCAGTCTGGCCTTGGCTTCCGAAATGCTCGAAGCAGACACTGCGACTCTTGAGGCGTGATGGATCCGTCGTGCAGTGGTAGTGTACGAGAGATCGGCCAAGTCAGTATCTGGATGGGCCTCGAGATACTCAAGGAGTGCAGAAAGATTTCCTCTTAGTGAGTGTTTGCTCTTCGCCGAGATCACCACTGGGTAGCTTGATCTTGAGTCGCCGCCATGGAGCTGCCTCTCTGGCGCATCTCCCAGCAGCAGAGTCGTATTGCCACCATGCGCACCGAAGCTATTCACGATGGCATAACGGCTCTTCTCAGCTGGCTTCGGCCATGTCTGTTGGCTCATGACCAGACCAGCCTGACGCTTGGCTAGGTCCGTGGGGATGATGGGGTTCATGGCCGACACGATGCCGACGTGGGCAGGGATCTCGTTATGCTGGAAGGCCAGCAAGACCTTCAGCAGAGACGTGATGCCTGCAGCAGCTTCGCCATGGCCAACATTTGACTTAACGGCACCAAGATGGAGCGGCTGGTCGGAGTGACGACTTGGTGAAAGAGGTGCGAAGAAGTCGCACACTGATTCCGATTCTATGGCATCGCCAACTTGAGTTCCTGTGCCATGAAGCTCGACGTAACCGACATCGAGAGGGTTGACGCCTGCATCCTGCATGACTTGGGCATAGTTGCTCTTCTGAGCTCCGGCGTGCGGTTGCGTGATGGAAGCTGCATAGGCTGAGTGGTTCGTGGCGCCCGCAAGGACCGTGGCGATGATGTTATCGTTGTCCGCCATGGCATCTTCCAGGCGCTTGATGACAACAGAGCCAATGCCATCAGCCCGGCAGTATCCATCGGCGCCTTTGTCCCATACTTTGCACTGGCCAGTCTTGGACAAGAAGTGACCGTTCCCCAGCATCGCGTAGTTGTCAGGGTTGGTGATGACGCTGAGACCACCCGCAATCACCATGTCAGCCTCGTTCGACCACAGCGCTGAACACGCAGCATTCACAGCAGCAAGACCGCTTGAACAGGCAGTGTCGATGTTGAAGCTTGGTCCACCGAACTTGAAGAAGTAATTGATTCGACCGTTGGCGAAAGCTCGCTCGCCGCCAGGGACAGCGTGTGTGCCGATGTTCTGCGCTGCGTTCAATTCTCGCCAGTCATCACTTGCCTGTCCGTAGAACGTGCCGATTCTTTCCAAGGTTGTCGACGCAGTTCTGTTTGGCGCGTAGCCAGACATTTCCAGAGCTTCGTAGGCCGTGACAAGAGCCAGACGATGCATTGGGTCAGTCTGCTCGGCCTGTAGGTCTATCTTCAGCTATCGAGCGCACGTTACGTTGGGAAACCATTGCTGGACCTACCTCTCGCGGCGACATGTTGAAAAAGGCAGCATCAAACATGCCGGGCTCATCGATGAAATTTCCCCACGGAGTTGGGGTCGAGTTCGGAATCTTCCCGGTGGGATCGAAATGAGCCTCGAGGTCGAACCTGTCGGCAGGAACTTTGACATGTGTGTCTCGTCCTTCTTTCAAAAGCTCCCAAAAGAGACGACAGTCATTTGCACCACCTGGGAGCCGGCATGACATGCCAACGATCGCAAGTGTCGCCTGAGCCGTGGTTCGAGGCGGACTCTGCGGGATGTCTTGGAGACACCATGTGATGAGATCCGTGTGCTCCATCGAGATCTGACTAAGGCTCTTGGAGATGGTGTTGAGGATTCCCTTTGAGACGAGGCTTGACCGGAACATATAAGTCTCGCACTCTGTTGACTCGGTCTCGGACAGTGATGCTATGATTCCACTGGTCATTTCATCCAGGTAAATGCCACCCGTGAGAATGTCTGCGGTAATCTCCGTGTAGAGTTCCGTCGCATTTCCTGCTAGGTACGGCTTGCCTGTCTGTGGCGACAGTAATGGTAACCGGACAATTGCGGTGGTCTGGCATCTGGCGTCAGAGCCATGAATGATTGATCGGACGTCTTCTTCCGTGTATATGTGTGGCGCGTGACAGAGTCCGTTGTAAACCGGCATGGGTAGATGCTTCGAATATCGTAGGGCCTGAGAGTGTCTGAACGCATTTTTTAGCCGGGACGGAGGCCCCGTGACACTGATGGAGTTCTTATCTGAGGCACTGATGAAGACTTTTGTTGCCGTTGGATTCGCCTGCTGCTGGTCAGCTTTCAACCTGACTGTTGTAACAGGCTCGACGGAATACTTACTGACTCCTCATTATATCGATCAAGCTCCTCCTGCACTTTCGAGGCAGACAGCCCCGTGAGGACGAATGCCCAACTGCTGTACTCTCCGTCTTCATCACGAGACTCCAGCGTCCCGGACACCTGGTCAACATGGACACCCAATCTGAATGCCACCCTCATGCTCTCAGCGCCATTATGGGCGACTTCTGCGAGATTCGTGGAGATTGCGACTGCCGCAGCTGCGAAAAGACCAATGCTCAACCCAGATAGCGTTGTCTTGGACAATGGAAGGTCGAGAGCAATGTTATTTGCTTCATGGTGTCTGATAAGGTTCAGTCTGGAACGAGCCTTCACTCCCCGTAAACTATGCAGAAGCTTACCCAATGAACATGCCAATCTCCAAGACGCAAAGAAGAGCACTTTCGAGGGCGCCTCCCAGTGGGCCTTTGCTGAAGTTCGGATCGTCGCCGAGTGACAGAACCGACTGGGGGAACGGAGGGACCAGCTTCCTCAGGTGAGACGGCAGCTTGGAAACCTCATCGTGAACGACGTCAGTGCAGGCGTCAAGGAATAAGGCCAGGAGACGGAAACGCTGGCATTTACTGTGTTTATGAAGACGGCGAAAGAGATCTTTCAGATCATCGTTTGGAAACTCATTACTAAAAAACAGGAACCGGGATGTGAAGTCTCCAAGAACTTCGGTAGAAGGTGTAGTACTCATGTTCGTTGATAGTGTTTTGATGTTGAGCAGTAGTCACCGCAAGCAAGCTGGCTGTGTGCTCAACACTATGAGTTGAACCTCGGGAACGAACCTGCACCTTGATATTCTTCTGGAGATTCTTCATATAGGTCCTTGCGCTTTGGACGGGATCTGGTTTCGCCTCATGCCGAGCTGGCACGGAGTTGACAGGTGGGCCCAGACCACGGGAACCGACGACGTCCGATACGTTTCTGACGCCAAGCTTACCCGTTCTCATGCCAGGTGCATTTCAGGATTACTTTGAATTTAGGAACCTCTTTTCTCAGTTGGGATAAGCATACCTTATTCCCAATCCGTGTTTCTAAGGCTCACGTCAGGAGCATCGCCTGATCCGGGAGCTATACGGTATCTGCAGCCCTACCGTGTTGTGCACATCGTGCAATGCACTTGAGATGAAGGGTGTGTCGTGCAAAAGTGAGATTGAGTTTATGTGTACTCACTTCGGAATTACCTGCTGTTGGTTAAGAAAGCTTTTGAGAAAAGGCAAACCCTTGAGCCAACGGAACGGCAAGGCTACTTCTGCAGGCATTTGCACAGCGCTTCTGTAAATTTGTGGAAGGATATTTACACGTTGAAGGTTCCCAGAGGCAAGATCCAAATTCGCACTATAAATTATCTATTCAAGCTCCTCCTATTGCAGGGTCTAACTCCAATTCAAAGCAAAAAAAGAAGAATAAAAGAAAGAAAGAAAAATCAAAGAGAGAAAAAAAGAGAAATGCCTAGCTCGTACACAGCCTGGCCTATGCTACTTTGCATGTAGTCTTCACAAACCATCGCTGAACGCCCCCTTGCATCGAGAACCCGATTTTTCTAGCCTCAGCCAGCATCCGCAAGGTCTCCCTCGTTGAAGGCTCTATTGCGCTCTGCAAAAGATCCTGGGGGACATTTCCGTGCATTTTCTTGACAATCTCCTGTGTCGAGAGACCGGATTTCACTTTGACGGGGGACTGCTCATCCGGGCTGTGGTCCAGCAGAGTGCGGAAGACGAGCTTCTCACGCATGCGGCGTTGGCGAATGTACTGTTTCAGTTTGGAAGGCAAGTCGTTGATCTTGACCCCGTGGGCAGGGTAGCCTGTGTCGCAGCCCTTGCCGGCCATGTAATCCAGGCTTTGGAGATACACTCCCAGGTCTTCCACGACGGTGAAGCCGTGGCCGAGGACGTTGTCGCCGGTGAACATGGCGTTTTCCTCCTCGAGAATAAAGCACATGTGGTCAAAAGCGTGTCCAGGAGTGAAGACAGCCTTGACTGTGGCGCCTTGGACGGCGAAGACCTGGCCATCTTGGATGTCGTTTTGGCCGGGATCTGGTTGGTGCTTGTAGATCCGAGATGCGAGAGCTGCGTCGTAGTCGATCAGGTCTGCGACACCCCCGGTGTGGTCTCCATGCCAGTGAGTGAGAAGAACGTGGGATATGGTCAAGTCTCGGTCCTTCAGGATGCCAGTAATTCGCTCTGCCCAGGCTGGCATACCCTAGTGCATTGTCAGTGACTTGCCTCCCTGCTTGAAACTCTTGGGCTGCGGAGGAACGAACCTCGCCTGTGTCAACCAGAATCCTCTCTTTCCCCGTCCCGAGGAGAAAGGTGTTGGTGCCCTGTAACTGCATCTCTCCCGGATTGTCTCCCAAGATCCTGATGACTCTGTCTGTGACGTCCTCTACATCGTCAAGGTGTGGTAGTTGGTTCGCTTGAGCCGAGAGATAGTCTCTCCAGAAGACGCGATCGATTTTGACATTTGCCAGAGTAGCCATGACGAGAACCCGTACGAATGTGAAGCTGAAGCTGGGGGAGTTGCTGAACCTGCGAGCGAAATGAACGGAAGTTTACCTTACGGCGTTCGCCATTCTAACAACTGCGTACTCCGTACAACTCTAGAAAATGCAACTCCTAAATCGGAGGTCATCTCTACAGCCAGTCAACCAGTCAGCCAGTCAGCCACCAAAAAAAAATGAAGCCTAACAGGGCTGAAGGCTGATGTGAGATAATGTCGGGCGCGGGCGTCGTCGGATACCGAGCGAACACATCCAAAGAGCGGCGTAGCGTCACGGCCGGCGATCGGGCAATTTCACCAGTTGAAAGACAGTGTCTTTTTGACGCGAAACGCGAATTCGTTATCAGCTTCGCTTCCGTCTGGGTGTGATCGAGGGCTAGCTAAACTGCTGCATTGAGGCTGGAAGCCTGGATCGGACTTGTGGCAAGGATTAGTAGCGTAGAGGCGCAACATGGACGAATAATTACTCAGACACTAACGACATCACTATATACCAAGCAGCTTAAATAAATATAAATCCAGATTTAGAATAAAGTTTCTTGTTTTTTATATACAGCTTAAAGGCTTTAATGAAGTGTTATTAATTATAATATTGGAAAAAGACGTTAAATATAAATATTAGCTATATTTTTATAAAATATTCTATATAATTGACTTAATAATAGTAAACGGGTAGGAGTTTACATAGGAAGAAGGAGGAATCTTATATTAAATACAGGTTTTTAATTGTATAATAATGTATAATAATAAGCTAGCACTCTATTATTGTATAATCCTCGCAGCTAATATACTTATACCACTCATGGGCCGGCCGTACTACTAATTAAGCCACCTAACAGCAAGAATTTATTAATTTTAATAAATCTAGGGTAATTATTCTTTTAATAATCACGTTCTCTTCTACCTCTCGCCACTGTCCTACCTGTATATATTCGCCATGGATGTAGCGCTATTCAGCCGCGATTGCTATTGACTTGCTTTCTTGATTGATTGAATGGCCTTGAACGGCCAGGGGCAACAGCTTCTTGAAAGCCGACATGAAGACCGCGAACGCCTATCGGTGTTTGACGTTTGAGGACGGGCTGCGGAAGGCGGCTGGGAGGCGGCTTGGATGGTATATGACCAGATGAGGACATGGCCTACGAGCAGTGCAGACGAGATAGGCAAATGCACAGATCGCAAGGACTACGTTGCATTCAATAACCAAAATGAAGCTTTACACTGGTTTAGGCGTGCTTGTATTGGCCTTTTCAGGCATTCACACGGCACGAGGTGTAGGACTGAGCGCCAAGAAGCGTTTCGACTTGACTCTGACGTGGGAGGACTATGCGCCGGACGGGTTCACAAGGAAGATGATCCTCACTAACGGCCAATATCCTGGCCCTACTTTGAAGTTGAATGAGGGAGACGACGTGGAAATCACGGTCAAGAACAAGACTCCCTTCAACACCACTGTTCATTACCATGGTAAGAACTCACTCGATCTCGAAGACTAGACGACAAAGCTGACTGAACCAAGGTATCGAAATGATGAACACCCCTTGGTCTGATGGAGTCCCAGGCCTTTCACAAAGGCAGATACGCCCGCGAAACACGTTCGTGTACAAATGGAAGGCGACTCAATCAGGAGCATACTGGTACCATGCTCATCATCGCAGCCAGATCGACGACGGAATGTACGGTGCCATCACTATCCTCCCCAAAGATAGTTCTCCCAGTCCGTTCGAGAAGATATCCACCAACAAGGCCGCGTTGATTGCCATGAAGCGAGCCGAGGCCAATATCCAGCCGATCGTACTGTCGGACCATCGGCACGTCACGTCCGAGACGGCGCTGGACATCACTGTGAAATCAGGCATCGAGTTGCCCTGCATTGACTCAATTCTCATCAACGGCAAGGGTAGGGTTGACTGCTGGGCCCCTGAGAAGATCGCATCCTTGTTGACGCCTGAACAACGCCTGTTCCTACAATTGGGCAACAAGACAGCCTTCACCGCCAAAGGGTGTCTGCCAGCTTCAGTCATTGCAGATGTTCAGGCTCGAGGCAAGACGACAAATGTGACTGCTATTCCGCCTGAAATCTTCGATAAATGCACTCCTACCAAGTCACCTGGGGAAGTCATCAAGATTCACAGCGAAGGTGGCTCGGAGACTTGGGTCGCGTTCAACCTCGTCTCAGCGTTTTCGCTGCTCACCGGTGTTTTCTCGATCGACGAGCATTCCATGTACGTCTACGCAGTGGATGGCTCCTATATTGAGCCGCAAAAAGTCGAGGCCCTCGTCCTGACCAACGGTGATCGCTACTCCGTCATGGTTCGACTGAACAAGCCAGGAGACTACACTATGCGCATGGTCTCCCTCACCATGCCCCAAATGATCACCGGCTACGCAACACTCTCCTACCGTGACCAAGGCTCCTCATATCCATCAAACACGCCTTCTGTCCCTTACATCAATGACATTGGCGCCAACATCACCGCAGGCGTTCGCTTCTTTAACCAGTCAGGCATGAAGGCCTTCCCACCAGCACCCATCGCACGCACCGCCGATCAAACCTTCAAGGTGGCCATGCGCGTGAATGGTCAGAGCTACAACTGGGCCCTCAATGAGACCATCTACCCAATGAGTCTTAACAACGAGACCCCGCTGCTTTTCCAGCCCGACCCGACACGAAACAACAATGTCACCATCACGACCAGGAATAACACCTGGGTCGACGTTATTTTTCAAGCCGTCGCATTCCCAATGCCGCCTCATCCGATCCACAAGCACGGGAGCAAGATGTACCTCCTCGGTACCGGAGCCGGGATCTTCCAGTGGCGCACAGTCGCAGAGGCTGCTAGAGAGATCCCGCAAAACTTCAACTTCATTGACCCGCCACGGCGTGATGGCTTCACCACCCCGGCTGCGCTTCAGGGACCGACTTGGATGGCAATCAGGTACCATGTTGATAACCCTGGAGCCTGGCTTCTTCACTGCCATGTCCAGAGTCATTTACAGGGTGGCATGAGTATGGCGATACAAGACGGAGTAGACAAGTGGCCGAAGGTGCCGAAGGAGTATCTTAACTATAAGTAATAGTCGAGCTTTGGAGCTCCTTAATCTAGTTGTATGATGCTTTGTCTTTTGGGCCGTAGCGTGCACTACCTAAGGTGGTTGCGCGTACGTTGTTCTAAAGTTGTGAAAGGTGACTAGACGACCAGGACTCTGATCAATCTATATCGCTACCGATCGCAAGGTTCGAGCTTCTGTACTGCCTATAGATATGAGATCCGAAATTCGCGTTGGAGTATGTGGTAATCTACTGAGGCAACAAGTCTGGCTTTAGGGACACAACCCTAAATTGCCGTGAGGAGCATGACAATTTCGTCATGTGCCTCTAGAGCCTCGCGAGTAAACTCTCGAATCTAATCATAATGCCGAATGGATTCATCGCATTTTTGTGACATCGTGTATTCGGGTGTTGATGAAACACATACTCTACTGGGGGCCAACAACCTGACACGGAGTGGACTGACATAGTTATCCCTTCGACCGTGTTCGTGCGCCTTCAAAACCGAGCCAGACTTCGACCTTGGTGATTGGTATACCGTATTCTTGCCTGCTTGGACTACTGCCCATTGCAGGACCATTGTCGGCAGCACATTCGTCTCTACTAATAATAGCAAACCCAGCATTAGTGGGTTTGACCGACCTATTGCCGCCTGTCCTTGCCCAGACCAGAACGTTCCCCAATGGGAACCGACTGACTAAGTTGACCATCGATCAGATGCCGGTTGAGACATGCCGGATGGACGAGATCAAGTTAGCCCGACTTCGAAACAACACGTCCTCAACCGCAGAAGACTTTGTCGCTTCTCGTGACGCAGCGATCGCGTATTATTAGGTAGGTACTTTAACGTCTTTACGTCTTAGTGCTCGTGGTGCTTTCACTGAGGTTACCATGCCAGACCAGACCAAAATTCGAAACTACCTAATCCACCCCTGAGATAGGCTGTCACGGCCAAAGCTTTGTTGTGATGTAAGGCGCAACCATGATGTCTAGAAATGCAGGTACAAGCAATAAGCGCAAAATCTTGAGTGAACTTATATCCAATCACAACTGTCGAGGCGGACCAAATGCCACGAGATATCTGCCCATAATGGTCATTGGGCCTGTCAATCCCAAAGGTTGGGTGGATCGGGCGACTGCACCAGCAGCCACATGACCCTGCGCCACATTGTGCAACACTTCAAACTTTACCACCAACCACAGGATGTGCTGAATAGCCTCCTCAGCACCTCATCGACCAGTCCCTACTGCTTCCGCGAGAGCCTCGCATGACCTGTTACGACTGAAGGCGTTTAGGTCTGCAATCAAGGGGTTCTATTTTTCGCCGACCTTTGCTTTTTGCCTTCTCTCTCTCCCGATCGCCTGTGACGCCGCAACTCGACCCCGCGCACCAAAGATAATCAGGAACATCACCCCGCAGTCATGGCAAACGAAGCAGCTTCGCCGTCGGGCTCGACCAGGCCGCAGCTGGGTGGCATGAGGAGCAGCTCATACCTCAGTGATCACCAGCAATATAGACCTCCACACCGGAGCCCCGAGGGCTTTCATGGTATTGATACTGTTGTCGAGGACCGCAATATCGGCTCACATGGAACCTCACTCAAGCCTATTCTGCCTTTCAAAGGCATTCCTTCAGATGATAATCCGCCGACCATAGTGGACAGCGGCGTCAATCACAGCTATTCTCATCCTAATTGTGCACCAGCGACAGGCCAGAAAACCGACAAGCTCGTAGCTACTCTCTTCTACAAGACGAAACCCCGGCCGGCTGCTTCAAATGGTACAGTCGCCCCCTCAGGTGACAGCAATGAGCATCTACCATCCAACATGGCCCCTACCGACGACATGGCCTCCTTTCCGCTTGAGCCACCTACTCACGAGAACGAATCCCTCGACCATCTCTACGGCAACTACATCTCTCCTCTTTGCATTACATCCTTCCTTCACCTCATGTCAACGTTCCCGATGCCCCATGAAGGTGACGAGCCTCATTCTTCCCACAGATGTCTGGACAACCCGGAAAATCCGCGCGTTGTCGAGCTGACGTTGTCTCCTGCACCTCGCGCAGACTACCTATCTCTTCAGGATTTGCGCAAACATGAGATGATCTACAGATTTGAGCAAGAATGGAATGTCGACGTGGTCCTTCAGAAGGAATCCGTTTGGAGGAGACATCCGCGGCTGGTGGTCTTTGACATGGACAGCACCTTGATCACCCAGGAGGTTATTGACCTGCTCGCTGAGCATATCAAAGACCCCCCGGACTTGGCTGCTCGCGTCGCCGAGATCACAGAAAGGGCCATGAGAGGCGAACTTGATTTCGAGGCTTCCTTCCGTTCGCGGCTTGCCCTGCTTAAAGGCCTTCCAGACACGACGTTCAATGCTCTTCGTCCGGTCCTGGATGTTACGAAGGGTGTGCCCGAGCTCATCCGTGCCCTGAAGCGATTGGGAGTCAAGACAGCAGTTCTGTCTGGGGGCTTCTTGCCGCTAACTAGCTGGTTGGCCGGCGAGCTTGGTATTGATTATGCACACGCGAACGAGGTGATTACCGAAGATGGCAAACTGACGGGCGATGCTAAGGGAATCATTGTTGGGAAGGAGCGCAAGCAGGAGCTTCTCATTGAAATCGCTAAGAAGGAGAAAGTCGATCTCAAGCAGACTGTGGCTGTTGGCGATGGAGCCAATGACCTACTCATGCTGGGTACCGCCGGCCTCGGGGTGGCATGGAATGCGAAACCACGAGTCCAGATGGAAGCTAGCGCGAGGTTGAACGGAGAAAGCTTGTTGGACTTGCTGTACTTGTTCGGGTTGACGGCAGAGGAGATCGAAGTACTGACTTCGGCGTAAGGGATTGAATGTTGCAATGGGGGCGTGTCGGCGACTGGGCGAAAGCAGACGAGAACATGGCTTGGGGCGTTCCGTCGTGGGTCATTTTTATATCAGCGTTAATGAACATTCATAATGTTGAGGCGAGCGCGTATGACGGCTCCAATCGATCTCCTTGAGACTTGAGCATATGCGCATCGACAAAGAACCGGACGGAGTGTCATTTAGGTGACTTTACGGAAGCACGATATGGCAGAGAAACCTCAAGCACCAAAAGTTCGGGGTGATTTGGAATGTGCAAGCTGTTGTGGCTTCTTGCTCGTCAACGCATTCCACCGGCCTACTATGTAGGTCCACGCCACTTTGCAGAACATGTAGAAATTTTTGTTGCGGTTATGCTGCCTCTTGACAATTATAGAACTACACGGGAAAGCGGTATCCCTTCGTCTATCCACCCTTCGCCGTCTGAAAGCGTGTGCCATCCTTAGATCGCCCCTCGACCCATGGAATTCCCTCACTTCTCCGTAGTATAATTGGAGACTCAAGGGTAGCCCTCCTTGCCCCATTTGTTGAGGTGGTCGTGCATCTCCTTGGACATGGTGACCTTTGGAACGACGGTGGAGTTAAGGGCGCTGGGGGCATCGCGAGGAGCCTTGGACGGGTCACCACCGGGGTGGTACTTGTACTTGCCGAGGGTGTCAGAGTCCCAGGGCATGCCACCGATGTGAACGGGGGATTCGGAGGTAGAGCTAGTAGGAGATCGGCCTGGTACGATGTGATGTGGTAAGCATTGGGACGTGAGAGGGTACGTACGAACAAAAGCTATCCTGGATGTAGTTTTCGGAGCTGAAGGGGTTACTTACCGAAGTAGAGGCCGGCGCCACCAAGAGCGAGAACCATGACACCTCCGAGGATCTGTCAAAGAATAAAGCTGTGTCAGCTACGTCGCCTCAACAACATTTGGGAAATTCTCTTAGCGACTGCATCGCATCTTATGACGCACCATAAGCTCGGGGTTGCGCTTGGTCTCCTTCTTAAGCTCCTGCTTCTCATATTGCTGGAAGCGGCGAGCGGAAGTGGTGAAAAGACGACGAGCGGCGACGCGGGCGGACATTGTGGCGGGATTTCTTTGAGAAAAAACTCGGGTTGGGGTGTTTTTGCGGTAGGTCTGTCGGTTGTCTTTCGGGATCGAAATATTGAGGGAAGCTTGCACAGGTTCGTTGGATGCTCGGCTATGATTTCAGACGTGGTCATGGCTCGAATGTAATTGGCTAATGCATGGGCTGAGCTTGTCACGTGATATGACTTGTCTTGTCGTCATACGATATTTGAGGATGGTCACGTGAATGAGATTGGATATGGGTTTCTAGTGGTTCATTGAGTAAAGAATTGTAGAAATTGGTTTGAGATATGCTGGAAGCACCAGTGATGAAGTCGGTAACGCTATTTGGCTTTAATTCGATTCGCTGATTACATTTATTCCCATGCCCATCTCTTCGACGCGTAGCGGGCCACATACACCAAGCCCAGCAGCACTGGAACCTCAATAAGTGGTCCAACTGTTGCTGCAAGCGCCTGATCACTGTCCTGTCCATAGGTTGCAACAGCTACCGCAATGGCCAGCTCAAAGTTGTTGCTGGCTGCTGTGAAGCTCTGTGTAGTCGCTAACCCGTAGCCAAATCCAAGCTTCTTCGTGATTGCAAGCGTCACGAAGAAGATGACGACAAAATACACAAGCAGCGGTGCCGCCACTCTGACAACACTCACGATCTGGTGCACGACGGCGTGGCCTTTGGATGCGAACAGCACAATAATGGTGTAGAGGAGACCGATGAGGGACCAGGGTGCGGCCCATTTGATAAAGACACGCTCGAACCATGCTGGACCAGCTGCAGCCCGAAGAGCGAATCTTGTCAGGACCGCTGCACCAAGAGGGATGCCGAGGAACACAGCAACGCTGGTGGCCACTACAGAGTACGAAATGTCATCGCCTGTGGATTCGTGGCTGATGATGTGGATGAAGAAGACGGCGAGAGGTGCAAAGAGGATGATCTGTAGGATGGAGTTGACCGCAACAAGCATGGCACAGTACTCGGCGTCGCCGCCAGCAAGCCCGTTCCATATGAGGACCTATTTCTTTCAAGTTAAAACAGCCGGAATGCTCCTGAGTCGGGGGAGTGCCTACCATGGCGATACACCGTCCCAAACCAACGAGAATGAGTCCAGTACGAAGATCCGTTTTATCTGGCAGGAAAGCCCATGCCAAAGCCAGCTGCCCACAATGTTAGGGCCGAGATCCATTCGTACAATTTTCGGAGTGCTTCGGAGATGAGCCTACCATGAGAAATGGAGCAACGATCCAGTTCACGATCACACTGAAGGTGATTTGCTTCCAAAGACCAGGATGCTTCACAATCTCCGTCAATGATTCGTAGCGCACCTTGCACAAAATAGGATACATCATGACCAGCAGGCCAACAGCTAACAATTCGCCGCGTCAATTTACAAGATATTCCTTGGAATCGTTCATTGTGGAACGTAACGTACCGATCGGGACGGAAACACCCACGAATTTCCCCTTGTCGAGCGCCGGCCCAGTCTCTGGAACGAAATTCCCAAGCAGAACGCCGATGACCATGGCCAGAAGAATCCACACAGCAAGAAATCGATCCAATAAGCCGAGAGACTTGAATGCAGACTTGCTGCCTTTGTCTTCATCTGTTGAGTCGTGTATTGAGGGCGCAGCTTGCGGCAAGGCAGCCTTCTCGACATCCGCCGGCTGTTGTCCAGTGCTTTCGTGGGCTTGCTGAGATTCTCTAGGTCGGTCTTTCATCTTTTCAGATTTGACAGCTCCTCAAGAACCCTCAGGAAAAAGCGATTATAGAAACCCAAACAAATTGATACGAAAAAAATACAATGAACCAGCACGTAAAGGTAGATGTGTAATCGTGGCAAGAGTGTGTGCTAAAAGCAAAGAGGGCCGGGAACACGGGCGAGCGACGGGCCGGCTCTTGTACTCTATCCGCCGTAGCATTATATGGGACCCGTCGGTACCTTACTTTGTCCTAGTCTTCTGACGTTGTTTTGCTTTGGGGTTTCTTTCCAAGTGTTTTGTTGCAGCAATCTCTTCTGCGACTTGCTAGGTCATCTGCAGTTTGTAAATAGACCATTGTGATCCACCTGGTGGATGAGCCATTGTTCTAATAGCCGACATGGCGTGAATATCTCATCACCCCGCATCGTGCCCTTCCCCCAACTTCGCTTCTGCACCCCATAATCTGGCGAACGTCACAGACTACTACGCAGGTAAACAAAATGGCAGAGTCACAACAGGTGGCAGCTTCGGAGGCACCCTGGCACGCCAAGTATCCTCCCCCTCAGTACGCCCCGGCTGAGATGTCTCGAGAAGATGTGTCGGCCATGCTGAAGGACCCCAACCAAGTGGCGGGTCGAGACTACATTCTGGTAGATGTTCGACGCAATGATTTTGAGGTGAGAACACTTGTTGATCAGGAATTTGTCAGACAACACGAACACTAACTAGGGATCGCTTAGGGCGGCACAATTCGAGGCTCGGTCAACTTTCCGGCTCAGAGCCTCTACCCTACTCGTCCAGCAATCTTTCAGATGGTCAAGGCGGCTGGCATCAAGAAGGTGATATTCTACTGCGGTAAGAACTGAATCATCCAGCAACAGATGGTATTGAACAATCTCATGGCTGAGGCTTGGAACAGGATCGTGTAATGGCAGAGGTCCACGTGCCGCAGGCTGGTTTGGTGACTACCTGACGGAGCAACAGTACGATGGTGCCCAGAGCATGATTCTTACAGGCGGCATCAAGGGCTGGGCGAAGGCCGGAACGGAGTATGTGGGCCTCATGGACGAGTATGTGGCTTCTGCGTGGCCGTAGAACAGGAGACGAGGTATTCGCTCCGATTCAATAGTGACATCGCACCAGATCTGGTTTAGCGAGGGTGAAGTCCCAAGCAGAGGGTTGGCCCGGTTGGGCAGGCCAAAATTGTTTTGTGTCGACACATCGGACTACTCAGAAATACGAGCGATGTAACGAACGTTGAACTTCCGCTCTCACTGAAGATACAGTCAAGGAGAAATAGATAGGTTGTCGCAGAAGCAGGAAACCTGAAGAGTTTGTTAAATTTTATGGATTGATAGAACAATCTCAAAGAGGGAACGACTCTCCTCTTGTCTGCCCGGAGCACACAACCCTGCCAGTGTCTGTAGACTCTGTACCATAGCCTATGGTCAACAAGCCCCAGTTTTGTGACATAGCACCCCTTTTCAACACCTTGTGCTCCGGGCACACCACCGCTTTTTTCCTCTCCGACAAATCTCTGCCGCTTATCACCGGGGGCCCGGGTTCCAACCGACATGAGCCATGCTCCAGCTCGCGTCGCCAAGAATGGCAGTAAGACCGCCAAGCAAGGCACCTTCGTGACGAAATGGTCCCTTGACAACACACCACCCAGCGAGGACGCCATCAGGGTGCGCAACAACCAGCGCCGCCATCGCGAGCGCGTCAAGACGTACATCACCGACCTTGAAGCCAAAGTTGCGGCTCTGGAGGCTGATCTGACTACGGCCAATGGAACGATTGAGAGATTGACCAAGGAGAACGACCAATTGCGGAGGACCAAGGAGCAGCAACTTCAACAACCGCTGCCGCCACAGCCCCTCGAACATGTCATCTCGCCAGAGACACTGCGGCCACTCAAAGCAGTGACCGATGCTCTCGCGGCACCTGAAGCGAGCGACACCAGCCGCCCCTGTTGTCGGCCGCCTACCAGAGATAAAGCTGAGGCTGGCGACCAGGAAGACCTGCCTGCCCCAAAGGAGGGCGAGTCAACAACCAGCTGTGAGACAGCGTATCGGATGCTCCAGCAACAGGCTGCCGGCAAGCTCGATATTGAGACGGCAGAGCAATTCTTGAGACCGGGATACAGGAGGTCATTACAAAAGGGCGACGGATGTCGAGTCCAGACGCATTTGGTATATGGCTTGCTTGATCGCATTACATCCTGAGCGCAGTGGCAAGCAACCGCCAGTGTCGGCACCTGAGAGGGACGCCATGTAACCGTACTTGTTGATAGACTGTCTTTTTACTCAGCATTCATATCCAATTCCTAGATCAGATCTTGTGACGATACTGACAGTTTGTCGATTGAGCCCAGCGATGAAAACTGGCGCAAGTGCTGAACAGCAATGGAGTACAGCAATCGACGCGAGATCTTAGCTAGAAGGCTCCTATCTGGTCCTTGAATCAACAAGTCACGAAATCTGCTAGGGTTGGAGCAATAGACGCCACCGTATGCTCGTCACCTTTGGCAAGCACAAGCGCTATAGAGTCTACACATTGGTACCTTACAATTTGACACTTTCTTGAAGCTGGGATTCTAATCAACATATTCCGTTTAGCCGTGAGGAAATTCCTCTGCGAAATCCAACGTACTGATTACTTGAGTTTCTTAACCCCAAAAGTCTCAATCGCAAATGATCGGAACAAACAAAGATGCTCCTTTACATCGCTGCTGTATAGTCAATGGGAGACTCCACCTTATGATACAGACCATATTTCAATGTGCGCTCTAGATGATACCCTTAGGGTGACTCCCAACAGGTATGTCAAAAAAACAAAATTTCTAAGTTATCATGGTTCTTGGTCAACGACATGGAGTAGATCTTCAGCTAAGCGCCGTGGTTGAAGTGACTCACCCAACGCGGGGCGCAGCATCCCGACCTGACTCTACGCTTTCATTATTGTTCCTTACACAACTTGACACACAACTTTGGAGTCAACATCACATCCTTGACAAAATCTCATATTCTGTTGAACGAGAGGACTTCAAAATGACTTCTGCTTCCAATAAAAGCTGCCCAACTTTCTCAGATCGTTCGAAGCTGAATCCGCTCGATCGATACAGAAGTGCTGCTGCCGACCAGATTTCGCGGGCGATAGGAGCAGACTACAATTTGGTCTTCCAGAGCCTCGATCGCTCTTCAAGTATTGACCATGGAGATCTCACATTGGCACTTCCCCGACTCCGTATCTCAAGTGGCCAATTAGAACAGGTTGGCCAAAAGATCGTGGATGAGGTATGCGGGCAGAACCTACGCTGGGGACCCAAAACAACATGTTGACTTTGCTTGAAATAGTTTACAAGTTCACCCGATCCTCTTCTGGAGAAGCCGTCTCTGAAAGGCATTCATCTCCAGATCGAAGCGAATCACAATGACTTGGCGAAGACGGTTGTGCCTCTCATCCTACAGCAGCGAGAGCGATACGGGTTTGACTCGACCATTGGTGTCAAAGATGCGTCCAATCCCGACGATAGAAGTAAAAGGACGGTGGTCATTGAGTTCTCGAGCCCAAACATTGCGAAAAAGTTCCACGCTGGCCACTTACGAAGCACTATTATTGGAGGCTTCCTTTCAAATCTACACGAGTCGCTTGGGTACAATGTTATCCGTCTGAACTATCTCGGGGACTGGGGACGTCAATATGGCCTTCTAGCATGTGGCTGGAAACGTGATGGCGATGAGGAACTGTTCGCACGAGACCCCATCAGCCACCTTTTTGACATTTATGTCAAGATTTGTGCCGATTTTGAGCCTGAGGAGGATGCTTTCAAGGCTGCAACAAAGCGTGGGGAGGATACGGCTCTACTAGAGTCTCAAGGCCTTCTTGGAGAAGCAAAGGCTTACTTCAAGAGGATGGAAGATGGCGACGAGGAAGCGCTTGCTCTTTGGCGCCGCTTTCGCGAGTTGAGCATCCAGAGATACCAGGAGACCTATGCCAAGCTAAATATCCACTTCACAGACTATTCAGGAGAGTCAAAGGTGAAACAAGAGACCATGGAGAAAGCAGAGGTACTCCTGAAGGAGCGCGGAATAGCGGAACCCGATGGTGGTGCCTTGATTATTGACTTCAAAAAGCACAAGGCGAAGAAATTGGACATTGCTATCGTTCGCAACCGAAATAGGACCTCTAACTACCTGCTTCGTGACATCGGGGCAGCTATACAACGATATGAGGAGTACCAATTCGATGAGATGCTTTACGTTGTAATGAGCGAGCAGGAGACTCATCTGAATCGGCTCTTCAAGACGCTGGACTTGATGGGAGAAAGCTACGCAAGTATATCGAAGAGGATGAAGCATGTTACTTTCGGCAAGGCAAGTAATTGGGCAATATGCGACTTCTTGCTCCATGCTGACAGAGAACGACCAGGTATTGGGTATGTCGACCCGAAAGGGCAACGTAAAGTTCTTGGACGACATCCTCGCCGAAGTCGGCGAATTCATGCACCAGGTCATGCGCCAGAATGAAGAGAAGTACAAGCAGGTCACAGAGCCCGAGAAAGTGGCTCAGATTCTCGGCATCTCGGCAGTCATGGTTCAAGACATGACCGGCAAGAGGGTGAACAATTATGAGTTCAGCCTCAAGCGCATGACCTCGTTCGAAGGCGACACGGGACCTTACCTGCAATACGCCCACGCGCGACTCTGCTCCATCCTCCGCAGGGTGAACTTCGCACGAGAGGAGCTAGAAGGTGCAGATGTCGGCCTTTTGACGGGATCTCCGCATGCGATGCGGCTTCTTCGGCTCATTGCGCGATTCCCGGACATGGTGCAGCAATCACTGAAGACCTTGGAGCCAACGACGATTCTCACGTATCTCTTCCACCTTGCCCACTGCCTCAGCTCGAGTTACGACCAGGTGAGGGTGTTTGAACCGCGCGAGGGGCTTGACATGTCGATTGCCCGTGCTGCACTGTTTGAATGCGTTCGTCAAGTTCTCCATAATGGCATGACCGTTTTGGGGTTGTCCCCCGTCGAGAGGTAGGAGCCCATGGAGCGCGCTTAGATCCTGGAAGACGGTTGACGGAATAGTTGCTGACTCTTTATACACAGAATGTAACATGCATGGGGATGATGCGCTTCACAATCATCGCCCTGATCTCCAACGCTTGATGGGTCGTGCCCATGGAGGCTTCATGCCGAATACCTCGTCGCAATCTAGCAGAGTTGGAAGATCAAATGGATTTCTCATCAGTCAAGTATCCAGACAGCACCATATCTTTGGAGAGATAGAATGAGGAAGGACAGCATTTTACCATCGACGCTGTACACATAGCTTCTACGATGTATCCTGTCACCATTGGCTTAGATTCAGCGTCAGCCTCAATTCCATTCGCAGCCACAACTCGTGGTTGTCGCATGATTTCGTGATTGCCTACCTACAACTAGTACCTAGGTACTACTGGGCTCCATTGCCAATGTCCATTTACATGCAGCCCCAGCCTGAGTCTGTGCCGCCCCTAATTTCGCTTGAGCTCCAGCAGGCTGAAGAAACTTTGCGACTTCAACCAACGGCATTGTACAACATGGTCCAGTCCAGAGACCAGATCTTGTCTCAAGTCATCGAGGATTCTACAGTTCGTCGATTACCGGACGTTTTTTTTAACTCTGGCGCTAGAAGGTAGTGCAGCGCCTCAAAGCACCATTCCTCACGATCAGATACTATACCTACTTACCACTGAGTAGCTAAGGTAGTTAGTATAGTAAGTAGTTTATTAATAGACTAAGAGTTAAGATAGGATGCCTTTCCCAGTAACGTCACATTCCTGGGTGCCGAAATATTTGGGTCAACAAATCGATCGGTCTGGCCGAGTTTGTTTATATGTTTGTATCCTAGCGCTGCCGTAAGATGTCGCCCGAATATATATGAGAATAGACTACGTCAGCTTGGTTTATCGGTCTCTTTGGTCCTTTGGTTCTTTTGGTACCTGCCAACCCCTAATTCCAACAGCTTGAGTGGTTCTTGTTTCGTTACTTCACCATGTCTATCGAGGATGAGAACGGGGCAACGACCGGTGACGATGCTTTGCCTCATAGCAAACACACCATCGACCTTGCCGAGACACAAGGGCCTGTCTACGATGATAAGCTCGACCGCCGCACCTTTCGAAAAGTCGACTGGCGACTGCTGCCAATCCTCGGTTCGTTGTATACTATCGCCCTGGTGGATAAATCCAACGTGGGTGTCGCTCGCATCGCAGGCATGGACGTGGACCTTGGGTTGGACATTGGGGACCGAGCTTCGATCAGCCTCATGGTTTACTTTGTCTCGTTTGTCATCTTCCAGATTCCGAGCAACGCAGTGATCCACCGGCTGGGAGCTGCCAACTGCCTGGCTTTCTACGCCACTGCCTGGGGCTGCGTCACCATCGGAGTTGGCTTCCTTCAAACCTGGGAGGGCCTCGCCGTCCTCCGTATTCTCCTGGGAGTTTTCGAGGCAGGCTACTATCCAGGATGCATCTTCTTGATCTCTAGCTGGTACTGCCGGTACTCGGTCCAGAAGCGCTTGGCCATCTTCACTTTGACAGGAAGCTGCTTCTCAGCATTCGCGAACATTCTGGCATTCGGCCTGATCCAGATCTCGAAATACCACCCGAGCTACAAGGGCTGGCGTTGGATCTACATCGTTGAGGGTGCAATCACCGTGGTCGCTGGTATTCTGGCTTGGTTCATCATCGTCGACTTCCCTGATTCTGCCAAGAACACATTCCTCAGCCCGGAGGAGAAAGCGCATGTTCTGGCTCGTCTTGTCGAGGACAGGGGCCACGAGGATCCCGAGAAGGTTACATTCAAAGCAGTCCTCCGCACGGCTGCCGACTGGAAACCGTGGGCATTCAGCCTCATGTTCACGGCCGGGGCTGTTGGTGTCTACGCCTTCCTCTTCTTCCTCCCGATCATCCTTCGAGAAGGTCTAGGATTCACCCTCGAAATGAGCTTCATCCTCAGCACGCCTCCTACACTGTTCAGTGTCGTCGTTGTGATGGTCATCTCGTGGGCAGCCGACAAAGTGCGCGTGCGCGGCCCCTTCGTGATCGTGCAGGGCGTTTTGGGAATCATCGGACTCTGTATGGCGGGCTTCCTGAAGCAACCTGCACCACGCTACATTGGGACTTTCCTCGGCGTGGCGGCCGGGAACGGCTTCGTCGTTACGACTATGGCGTGGCAGTCCAACAACATTGCCGGAAGCGCGAAGAGGGCCATCTCAAGCGCTCTCCTGACCACTATCGGTGGCATTGGTGGCATCTACTCAAGCATGGTGTTCCGTAAGTGACAAAGACACGCCCACAAGCAGGCGAACATATGCACTAACAGGATTGTGTAGGTCAACAGGACGCCCCTGATTATGTCCCCGGTATTGTCGCAGTAATAGCGATTTATGCTGCGGCTGTTTTGGTAGCTATTGGGACAATGATCGCTCTCAGGTGGGAGAATAAGAAGGCAGATCGAGGCCAGGAGATCATAACTGGGCGCCCTGATTTCAGATATACCCTATGAGGCGCGAACATGAATGAATGTGTTAGAAGGGGATCATGTAAACAGGTTCAGAAGAGACGGAATGAATATCATTTTCTTTTCTCTTTTTGCTATAGTGGGTGGCGGAGTCGTGGCGCCTTTCTTTCTCACATTGCCCATTCATCTGGACACGATACCTTCACCATCTGCTTGCTTATTCTTTTTAGAAACCCTGCTGCTCAGAGAGGTCTTGGGCATCAGCGATGTTCTGCTGAGCATTAGGATCCTGGAAGCCGCATCCAGTCTTGCCATTCTGGAACTCGGCGCCAATGCCGGAGCAGATACCGGCGGCGACACCGTTGAAGGAGGTAGCACCTCCAGCGCAGCATCCCTCTTGGCAGTCGGCGTCGCTCACGCAGCCGCCAGTGGTGAACTGTTCCCCTTGGCCATTGCCGACTTTGGAGGCGCCGGCGGCGTTAGGGGTGAGTGCCGAAGCGGCGGCGGCGACTACGAAGATGCGAGTCAGCCAACGGGTATGTCAATCAGGTTCCAAAGAAAACTTACAAAGAAGGCCGGCGAAGAGTGTGAATTTGACCATTTTGAAAACTGCGTGAGGTGTTGATAAGTGCAAAGAGAAGAGTTGCAAGACGAAAGGAATGGGTATCAAGTCGAAATAGGATAAGTCGAAAGGCAAAGAGAAGAGAGTAAAAGAAAAGAAGAAGCAAGATGACACCAGGTCTATCTTGGGAGAAAGCAAAAGTTGGGATGAATGGTTGGAGCTGAGATGAACAGAGGTTGAGAACAACGATCAACATGAGCATGTCTTTATAGCCAACAACAATCAGCATACATACATCCAATGTGGAAATCATATGATAAATACGGCTGCCCCCTTCGTGGGAAAGATCTGCGAGCGACAAGGCTCTGTTGTTGGCATGATACATTTCGAGCCAAACTTGTCACAGGTCTAGCCAGGGCGAACAGCGCTGATCGAAACTCCGTGATTCCACATCGAACCATTTCTAGCAGGGATCGTAGGCAATTATTCTTAATTGAGTCTTCAGCGGGATCCCGGCTGCCTTCTTTGCTCCGTCTCCACGTAACTTGAATCGTCTCACCTCCTGGTTGCTCGGCACGGCGGAAGTGTCACAGGTTTGAGACTCTCCACATACATACACGCCGTGACACGACCCATGACGACCGAAATAGATCAGTCATGGGATGAATGATGACGCTTCGTGTCATCCGATCATGGAATGCCACATATACGAACGAGGCTGAAAAGAGCTACGGCAATAATAAGGACTGACGATGGGGTGCTCAACAGTAGGTTGTTGGCGATGTGGCCGATCTAAGAAGGGACCCAGAATTGGACAAAAAGAGAAGAGGAAAAGAGGTCAAGTCATGAAGACGAAAGGAAATCATATGATGTACAGTCTACCAAGTCTACACTCCCAAAAGAAAAATGTCGGGTTTCCTGGTTGAAACGCCAACCTGCCCTGTCAGAGCGCGATGAAGAGAGGGGAGCAGGGACGGCAACAAGTCTCGCTGAAATAATTCGTGATATTTTTCTGAATGCACAGGACCTGAGGCACCTTCAGTCCTTCAGCGAAACGACAAGCTTCCCGTCCATCTGCTGTACTTTGTTCGCGTACTGGTTCAGCTCGTCCAGTCTCACCACCGAGGTTCGGGGTTTGACGACACCGCGACGAACGAACTCTATCGCTTCTCCCGTGTCCAAACGGCTACCGACGACGGATCCCTTGAGCTTGATACCGCGGCCGATCAGCTGCAGAGGGTGGTAGGTTGCCAACGTCGTAGGTGGCGGGATGCCTACAGCGACCAGGACGCCCGAGTAGTCCAGACACAGCGGTGCCGCTTCGTACGAAGATATCGCCCCCGAACACTCGATAAAGGCCGAACACAGGGTCCCGTTGGTCTCGCGGCTCACGGCGGCTGGAACGTCCTTGTCCACCGTGAAGTCGATGAACCTCTCCGCGCCAGAGTCGAGACACAGCTTCTTCTGTCTGTCGCCTCCGTCGATGGCAATTGTTCTGTAACCCATGGCCCGGGCGTACTGGACGGCCAGGGCTCCCACTCCGCCCGCAGCTCCGGAGATGGCCACCCAGGAACCAGGAGTTGCCTCGCAGATCTTCAGAGCTTTGTACGCCGTGACACCAGCGCAGATGACTGGTGCGAGCTGCTCGGCGGGGAGATCTTCTGGCACGGGGAGGATGTATCGATCAGGCACGACGGTGAAGCGAGCCAGCGTGCCTGGCACATGCTGCCCGCTGAACACCTGGTTCTGGCAACGCGTCTCGTCTCCCAGGAGGCACACACGGCACGAGCCGCAAGCATCTCGCAGCCAGCCAACCGCGACTCTCTGGTTGACTACAGCCTTTGTGCATTCACTTCCCACGGCGACAACGCGGCCAATTCCTTCATGACCCAGAACGGCGTCGCATTTTCCGAAATAGCCCTTGGCAAGGCTCAGATCAGTACCGCAGAGACCACTGACTTCAAGCTCAACGAGGGCATCGTGAGAGCCCACTGATGGCACATCTTGAGTATCGAACTCGAACGAGAAGTCAGGCCCTTGCTGTACGCTCGGTCAGAATGCCTGGGATACTCCGAGTACACGGGGAAGATCTGAACTTACATTCACCAGTCGTGCGACCCTCTGCACCGGTTTTTGCTCGCTCATAGCTACCTAGGTTGACCGTTGTCCTGTACAAGCACAATCCTTCAGAAGTTCGATATGATCGCGGTAGCGCCTCGTCGGACGACTTAATGTTCTGATTCCCGGAGAGGATCTCCCAAGCAATTATGACCGTTCTCGGACGCACGAATGCATCTTCCCACCAGCTACCTAATTATCTCTGACTGTCATATAGATAGATGCTGTTCGCGATTGTGCGAAACCTACCCCGCAAGATACCGACCGGATCTATGAAATTGCCGAGGGGGGGATTTGAAGTTAGTCTCTCAGCTCTCCTCTCCACAAAGTCTCGTCCACTTCAAACCTTCGTGACTTACACAACTGGCCCGAAACGGAGATGCTAAGGGGTCCGACTCCCCTCCCCATGGGGAATACCGGAAGTCTGGTTCTCGGAAAATGACAGGGGGTAAGAACCGTAAGATAGACATTGCGGTCCGGAATGTCCAAGAGGGAGTTGTATTTCTTGGTCTGAGATCCGAACGTTTTCATGTACATTTCTGGGCTTTTAGCAGTACATGATCAATCCCCTATGTTCAGCCCTTCGCAAAAGGTCCATTTCAGACGCAACATTATTGTGGTGTCTGAGATGTTCGCTGTTGCGTCTTCAACAAGGAGTGTACTTTGCGGTGTATTCCCCTTTTTTCGCAGTCAGACACTATGGAACTACATCCCATCCATGGATTCTCACCGCGATGTATCATTACTAACGGATTATGTATGCAGAGTTGCTCGCATAGACAAGCCGCTTGAACGAAGCTCCTGCGGAGTCTATGTCGCGCCTCGCGATTGGGTGCCGTGATCGATTGCCGAACGTAGAACCTCATCGCTAACTGCGACGCCGCAATTGTAAATTGGGAGGAGAAACTCTATTTCAACAGGTTTTGACCGTGTACAGTCACGATTATTTGCTGTTCCAGGCCTTGCAGGCATTTTCTTTGGCTGCCTGTTTCCTGCATCCTCTTTTGACAAGCGTCCATATGGGCAGCCACACACGTGGTTCTTGAGGCGGGGGAGGGTTACCAAGATATTGCTCTTGTAGCGGAGAAGGACGATAAAGATATGCAATAAGTAGACTAGATCCGGGCCCTCAATTGCACGCTCAATCTTGGAAAAACTTATCTTCTTGCCTGTTTGTCACAGTTCGCGTTGTCGCAAAACGAACATGCAGTTCTTCAACATCGTCAACTCAGAGAAGCTGAGCTCGGAGGAGCAGACCAGCACGCTAGACCCCAGGACAAGAGAACCGCTATGGAGTGTTCCTGTGGCTGGCGAGGCAGATCTAGAGAGCGCTGTCCAGGCGGCTGTCGACGCGTTCAAGGTCTGGAAGTCCACGCCCTTGGAGACGAGGCAGAAGAAGGTCGATGAACTGGCGGACGTCATCGCAGCGAACCGGGAGGAAATTCATCAAATCCTGGCAAAGGAAACCGGTAAATCCGTATGTCATCAATCGATCGATACGAGAAAAGTATGCCACAGTCGAGAAAGTCCGCTGACCTGGGACGCTTTGCAGGGTCTGCTCACGAACATTGAGATTGACGACACCATCAAGTTCATTCGCTTCAATGGTAAGACTCGCGCATCGCTGCTATGGTCAAGCATAAACTCACCAAGTCCTAATCAGCCTTGCAATCTGTTCCGGATAAGATCGAGTATGAAGATGAAAAACTGCGGATCGTTTCCACGCATCCTCCCATCGGTGTCGTTGGGGCCATATGCCCTTGGAATTTTCCGCTCGTCCTTGCAGCAGCAAAGATCGCAGCAGCCTTGGTAACAGGGAACTGCATCATCGTCAAGCCATCACCATACACGCCATACACGACGCTCAAGTTCGCCGAGTTGGCCACATCGGTTCTTCCAGCTGGGGTGTTCCAGGCTTTGAATGGCAGTAACGCTATTGGTGGCCTCATGACTCTGCATCCTAGGATCGATAAGATCACCTTCACAGGGTCCACAGCGACGGGCAGGAAGGTTCTTGAAAGCACCATCAAGTCCCTCAAGAAAGTCACCTTGGAGCTCGGCGGCAATGATGCCAGCATCGTGTGTCCGGATGTCGACGTCCAGCATGTCGCGAAGCAGATCGCCACTGGCGCATTCTTCCACGCCGGTCAAATGTGCGTGGCAACGAAGCGTATTTATGTCCATCGAGACATCTTCCAAGAATTCAAGGAGGCGTTCGTCGCCGCCGTCAGAGCCATTCAGGTAGACATCACAGGCAGCCAGCCGTCACTGTTCAGTCCTCTCCAGAACAAGATGCAATACGACATCGTCAAAGGTTTTATTGCGGATAGCAAAGCGCAAGGTCACGAAATTGCGTGTGGCGGCGAAGTGCTGGGTGAGGGAATGGGCCTATTCATCGAACCCACAGTGGTCATTCGTCCCCCAGAAGAGTCCAAGATCGTTCAGGATGAGCAGTTCGGTCCTGTCATACCACTCCTTGAGTGGGTGGACGAGGAGGACGTCATTCAGAGGGCCAACGGAACAGACGCCGGGCTGGGAGGATGCGTATGGGCCAAAGACATTGCGACCGCGGAACGGATTGCCTCGAACCTCGAGACAGGCACCGTCTGGATCAACAGCTTCGAGATTCCGAACCCTTATGGATATTTCTCTGGCTGGAAACAGAGTGGTGTTGGTGGCGAGTGGGGAGCCCAAGGTTTGCTCTCATACTGCCACACGAGGGTTCTTCACGTCTACAAGTAAAAACCTGTACGGAGTACGTATACCGGGAAATGAAGGTTAGTACAATAATACTCTTTTTCCGCATTGGAAAAGCAAAGTGCGATTGGATCAAGCATATGTGAGCAAGCACTTGGGCCAGCCCTCAGACAGCCGTAGCCCACGTGAGCCAGAACATGGATGGAACGGAACGTCCATGCAGGGTAGGCCCAAGGAGAGAACGAGGGCATTGCCAAATATGGAGAGACAATGCAGCTCACCTACATGTGGCTGGTGTGATTGGTGTCTCAGAATTTGGTGCTGGGTTACAGTATCCGGCCCGCACACTTAAGAGTATCACGGGTAGGCGTTTTCAACGGACTGCCGAACCTGCAGGAAGTCAAAAGACACGAGCCGGGCTTCCAGGCCAGTCAGGGTTTGGCATGGGCACACGGCACACGGACGGCATAAGGTCCAATTTCAGGATGCAGGAGATGGAGTTTGGCTTCGATGCCTAAACCAATGAGCGGTAACCTCGAAGAGAACGCGTGTGTCCAGCCATGACAAGCAGTTCGAGTATTTCAGCGTTTCGTGTTGGCCAGTGATACGAGCATTTCACCTTTTGCATCTATCTGGGAGGTAGGTAAGGTAGGCCTGTAACCCGAGGAAGCGGACGCGAAGGAAACACGAGCATGGGCACAGACTCGGGTACCTGGTCATAACTTGTCATCGCATGAACAGGCGGACGAGACTGAAATTGCGGGCACAGTTTTAGCGCGACTGGAAGAGAAGTTGGATAATGAACGGAGTTGATTTGGGCCTCGAGTTCTTGGTAAATGTAAATAAATGAATGGACTGTGCGGTGCGAATGGGAACAATGAAGGAAGCCTAGGCCACTCCTCCACGGAGTTTAGTAGGTCACTACTTACTTCTAGTACGGAGTATCTCTGATTACACTTGGCACTCCTGTAAGCCGTACGCGACCTTCCTGAAGTGAACAGAGCGGCCCCTTGCAGCTGTGGATGGCCCGTGCCCTGTCGCCAGCGTGATCTAGGCTTCTTTGGGCACCACCATGTGATTAGTTTAGTACTACTGGTAACTTAGTATGTAATACTAGTAGGTACCTACCTTGGTGTCTATAGGTAATTTACATTTACAAGTACAAGTACTACTCCGTACAGTGGCTGCTACAACGCCGACGTCGTCTATCAGTGCTTGCCCAGTGCAACCCAGTGTCGTGGTACGTAATTACCACATCGCCTCCGCAGCATCCTTGCCATGTATGTCCTGTAGCCTCCAGTTCTGTCCCAAGATTTGCTCTGCTCTTCACATTGCTCAGACTATGGTGCTGTGCGCTCATCCATAGGTATATACCTACAGTACTACTCCGTACAGTACGGGTACAGGTATCTAGTACTGAAGGTACTGTACTCATTCCGTGTACTACCTGTACCTTAGTTAGGTAGGAGTATTACGAGTACTACTAGTAGGGATGCCCTAGAATCCTTAGGAGGGTTTGTGCCCACTTTACTTGTCACTTAGCATGAGTGGCTAGCCTCCTCTTCCTTCTGCCTCCTTTGCCTGGCGTGTCTGCCTCTTCTCTACTTCTCATCTGTTCACCAGCTTCTCATTCTTCTCGCGACTTCACGACGATACCCTCGCCGCGTGCCGGCTTTTCTTTTTTCATCCCCTTGTTTTAATTCTTTCTCACGCCTTTACACTAATTCCTTTCCCTTCCCCGTCTCCGGGTCACCTCTAATTCTCAGACTCTGTCCCTACCCTCCCTCTCTCCTTTTGACTACCGTGCCCACATTTCTCCGTCATTCCAGACTTCCCTCCACCGAAGAGCACGAGATCCCACCAACTCGGCACCTACCGGACCTTATCGAGCCTGTCACTCTCAGTCTTCATTCTCTCGTCGCCTCTTCTCACGTCTAGCGATCTAGCGACACATCCCCGAATACTCCTTTGTTCCACGCCTCGCCTTCATCACGCCTTCGACTATTTTCTTCCAAACAAGCGAACAACGACACAGAGCCCACGCTACGCCGGAAATACCATGTTATAGATTCCTGCCTCAAAGCGTACCGAAACCTTGACCCAAGCGCGATGGCCTCCACCGATGGTGGCGAACGCGCTAATCCCGCCACCGAAGGCGAGATGCATCAGTCAATCCAGATGCCACGAACGAACACGGCTCGACCCGTGAGTATTATATCCTCACGGATGACCGATATCGCGAGCGACGATGGCAGGGAACACCACCGCCCACCATCAAAAGCAACAAGCCGAGCCAGGAGCGGTGCTGATCTGACCTCACGGCCGGGGACAGCCCTGACTGGATCTTCAAGGGCGACAGGGAGATCGCAACCCCGTCACTTCCGGCGACAGTATGGATCTGGTATCTCGGCACAACGGGGAAGTTTCAACTCGTCAAACGTGGGTGCCGCCGGGCCGGCTCCGAGTCGAACCCATGTTCCCTCGTTAACCTCGAATGCCTTCTTTCGACCGATGAGTTCCCAAAGACTGCAGGCCCAAAGAGCTGGCTCGCGACCAGTCACCCTGGCAAAACCTATCCGAACCGAGAATCTGGATGATATTACTACCGACTTTGGTGGCAGTGTCCGCCGCGATAGTCTCAATGCAACTCCAATCGCCGAGATTCAGCGCGGTTTCGGCGCTGCCGATGACCTTGATCGACCCCCTCCATCCCGTGGCACTGAGATCACCGAACAAGAGACACTTGATCGCATTACGGCCAATACAAGTCCCACGCATGGAAATTATCCTGGAGGCAGTACTACCGATAGCGTTAGACCGCTACATCAAAAGTCGGACAACGGAAACCAATTGCGCGTCGACGTGGGTAAGCCATACCGAGGTGCCAACATTCCCAGTCCGATCAAATCTCCACGATCTTTCCGTTCGAGCTTTCTGCTGGCCAGCAAAAGCGAACAAGGCCAGAACAGAAGCACGGATGGGGCAGAGAAATTGTCATCAAATGCGTCGTCTCCTAACCTCCATGCTGCAATGAGACGTCATCGTGAAGAGGAACAGGCAAAACCATCACCAGCACCCAAGTCGGGAGGACGTGTGTATCAGTACTTTGACGGCAACACAGTGTTCTGCTTCGGTGGGAGATGGCAGAACGCGAAGCAACAGCCTATCAATATTGCCACGGGTATCTTCGTTGTCACTCCGTGCGCGCTGTTCTTCATATTTGAGGCCCCTTGGCTGTGGGAGAACATTTCACCAGCCGTTCCCATCACAGTGGCCTATCTAACTTTCATCTGCGTGTCCTCCTTCATTCATGCGTCTGTTTCTGACCCAGGCGTAAGTGCTACTCCGTATAACCTGAGCGTTCGTACTTGACTGACGTTTGCAGATTCTGCCGCGCAACCTCCACCAATTTCCTCCCGTTGACGACAACGAAGACCCTCTGCGCATTGGACCATCGACGGTGGACTGGACGCAGATAAAATCTACCGATCCTAGTGCAGCAGCGTTGGAATTCCCCATGAAGCATTGCCGGACTTGCAACATTTGGCGGCCACCCCGAGCCCACCACTGCCGGATGTGCGACAACTGCATCGAGGGACACGATCACCACTGTGTATGGCTCAACAACTGTGTGGGGAAGCGCAATTACCGTTACTTCTTCACGTTTGTGACTTCTGCAACGATCCTGGCACTCTACATCGTTGCCACCAGTTTCATCCAACTTTTCGTCTACAAGAGCCGGGAGAATGTCTCCTTTACGGCAGCAATGGATCACTTCAGGGTGCCTTTCGCTCTCGTCATTCTTGGCATCCTTGCCTTCTGTTACCCCGCAGCACTGATGGGATATCATATTTTCCTCATTGCGCGGGGCGAGACCACTCGAGAGTACATCAATTCGCACAAATTCGCGAAAGCAGAGCGTTTCCGACCCTTCAGCCAGCGAAACATCTTCCGGAATCTAGTCGCCGTCCTTTGCAAGCCTCGATCTCCGACATACTACCGCTTCAAAACACATCATGAGCTCGGCGATCAGCGACTCGGGAGTGCCAGGAGGGGCCAGAGACCAAGGGCCGGCTCTCAGGGGTTGGAGATGCACGATGTGAAGCCGTCAGAATCTGGCTTTCAAGGACCTGTGACATTGCGAGCAGAATCATAAGCCTGGGCGCGACGTGATGGACGTCTTTGTGTATACCCATCTGTCTGTCGACTCTTTTGATTTCTTTTTTTTTCTTTCATGCGTGCGAGAGCGTTTCGAGCGGGTATGGTAAATATTGTACAACCAGTCTATACAGAGCTTACGTAGATCCGAACCAAGCTCTTTCTCACAAATGAAACCCTCTTCCAAATTCACCCTAGACTTCTATGTACTTGTATGTACCCGAAGACTGAAGTGCTGCTCGTCCTATCAGGGAGCAGGAGATATGCGCGTGTTAATCAGCACCAGAGGCTTAACCCGAAATGGGGCGGAGAGGAGATAACGCGACGCCTTATCGGGCGACTGATACCCGGCGCGACAACGCGCGCGCAGGGGGGGAAAAAAGAAAAAAAGTTTTCGAGAGCGTTTTGTTGCTGGGGCTGCCGCCATCAGCTTAAGGAGGACCCGCGTCCGTCCCGCTATTCTTTCAGGGTCCTGTCCCCCCTAAACAAAAAAGTTTAGTGGGGGCTACAGCACCTGACGGTCGCCCCTCCGTCAATCATCGATGAATGCGCTGGTGGCCTTACAGTTTTCCCTCTTCCCTTTCTTTTACTCTTTCTCTTCGTTACCGCACCAGAAGTTCAACTGTCGTGTCTTGTCTCCCTTGCACGATCTGAACTGGAGCATCAGAGGCCTTTTTTGAACCCCCCTCACTCGACTTTTTCTCCCGTTCAAAGGGTCGGGACGACGACCTCCAAACCGTCGCCCACGATGCCTCACCCCGTCTCCCCTCCCACCATGGTCTCCAGGGATGCCCCTCCCCCGCCATCCCAGCAAGACGTCGCCGCCTTTCTCGACACAATTTTCACCGCAAAGACTTCGGCTGCCTCCATCGATGCTTGCTACGGCCTCTGCGAGCTGTTGCTGTCTACCGTCGGTGCAGCTGGTCTGACCCAGTACGGTATCCTTGACGAGGTTCGCAAGGCTGCCGCCGATAAGAAGAGCGGTCTTCGCCGTGAGAGCAGCCAGAACCTGCTCGGCGCCATCTTTGAGCGTTTCCCTCCGAGGCAGCCGCTGAGCGAGGTTCTTATCCTCCTTCATGATGGCGGAGTTGTCCCTTGCGCGCTGGACGCGCTCGCCGACAAGGGCAGCGTGGTTAGGGAGGCTGCTCAGTATGGTCTTGACGCACTCTTCGCCAACCTCAGCTCTGAGGCCCTCGTTGCCGGCCTCTTGCCTGCTCTGGTCGGGTACCTGTCTAAGAAGACTGGAAAGTGGCAGGGCACTGTCGGTGCGTACAAGCTGATGCAGAAGATGGCCGACAAGTCACAGATGTCTGTTGGCGCCACCAAAGAGGAGGCTGCTGATAAGGATGTTCTCCGCGAGTCCATGGGTGCCAAGCTTGCTGGCTTGATCCCGCTGGTCGAGTCAGGGATGCACGACTTGAAGACCGAGGTTGAGAAGCAGGCTGTTCAGACCATGACTTCTCTCACAGCCCTTCTGTCCAACGACGATGTCGCACCCAGGATACCGCTGCTTATCGAGTCGATGCACAACCCTACCACACAGAGCTCTCAGAAGGCTATCCATGCCCTGGCTCACACAACCTTTGTTGCTGTCGTCACATCGCCTGTCCTGGCTCTCTTAACTCCGTTCCTCGAGCGAT
Source organism: Sarocladium brachiariae (assembly GCA_008271525.1). NCBI lineage: Eukaryota > Fungi > Ascomycota > Sordariomycetes > Hypocreales > Sarocladiaceae > Sarocladium > Sarocladium brachiariae. The sequence goes on from RQPE01000002.1 coordinate 925,333, forward strand.
CTCTGAATACCCCGACTACCGCTCAGGAGGTTCTGCGCCAAACCGTCGTTATTGTTGAGAACCTGACCAAGCTGGTCCACGACCCCATCGAAGCTCGCACTTTCCTGCCCAAGCTCATGCCTGGTGTTCAGGCTGTCTGTGACCGTGCTTCTCTCCCCGAGGTTCGAGAGCTCGCTGAGCGCGCCCTGGCTACTATGAAGAAGGCCATGGGCGACGACAAGGATATTCACGCTCGTGTGACTGGTGACGATGTCGCCAAGGTGCTGGAAGAACAGATCAAGAAGAATGGCGGTCTCTCTGGCTCCCTTGACGTCTACAAGATTGCAAGGCCCTACATTTGTGACCAAATTGCGATTGACGTCAACTTCCGCTACGTTAATAGGATCGCCGCACGTGTCACTCCTTATCTCAACGGTCTTATGCAGGATTCGGAAGCCCACAAGAAGGTCGCCGATGCTGTGCAAGAGTACTACATCGCGGAGGACCACCGCAAGTTTGGTGTTCCGGAGAAGGAGGACGATGGCGAGGTTGAGATTGTCAATGCCGACTTCTCACTTGCCTACGGTGGCATGCTGCTCTTGTCGCACACCAACATGCGTCTCCTTAAGGGTCACCGCTACGGTCTCTGTGGCCGAAACGGTGCTGGAAAGTCAACTCTCATGCGTAGTATTGCTAACGGCAAGCTCGAGGGTTTCCCCCCTCAGGACGTTCTCCGTACCTGCTATGTCGAGCACAACCAGGGCGAAGATGCTGACATTAGCATTCTTGAGTTCGTCTCCAAGGACCCCGAGATTGCTTCGCAGGGCCAGGAGCGTATCATTGAGGTCCTTGCAGAGGTTGGGTTCACTGCTGGCCCTGAGGGCCGCCAGTCCCACAGGGTTGGCTCCTTGTCTGGCGGATGGAAGATGAAGCTCGCTCTGGCTCGCGCTATGCTTCAAAGAGCTGATGTCCTACTTCTGGACGAACCTACTAACCATCTTGATGTCGCCAATATTGCGTGGTTGGAGAACTACCTCAAGACTCACACTGAGATCACTAGCTTGATCGTGTCCCACGACTCGGGATTTTTGGACAACGTCACCACCGATATCTACCATTATGAGCCCAACAAGAAGCTCGCCTGCTATAGGGGGAACCTTGCTGCTTTCGTCAAGGTCCGCCCTGAGGCTAAGAGTTACTATACTCTGTCTGCCTCAAATGTTCAGTTCAAGTTTCCCCCTCCTGGCATCCTCTCCGGTGTCAAGTCTCAGACCCGTGCCATCATCCGCATGACCAACGTCTCCTACGCATACCCTAATGCCCCCAAGCCGTCGCTCCAGGACGTCTCTTGCCAGCTCAGCTTGTCATCTCGCGTTGCTATCATCGGTCCCAACGGTGCTGGAAAGTCAACACTTATCAAGCTTCTCACCGGCGAGACCATCCCCACCACTGGAAAAGTCGAGAAGCACCCGAACCTGCGTATCGGCTACATCAAGCAACACGCTCTTGAGCACGTCGAAATGCACCTTGAGAAGACTCCTAACCAGTACCTCCAGTGGCGTTACGCCAACGGCGATGATCGCGAGGTCTTCCTGAAGCAGACTCGTGTGCTTTCCGACAAGGATCGTGAACAGATGGAGAAGTGGGTTGATCTCAAAGACGGAAAGCCTGCGAAGCAGATCGAGGCCTTGGTAGGTCGCCAGAAGTGGAAGAAGACCTTCCAATACGAAGTGTACGTCTTCCCCCATGTTGCCAGAAATGATAAGAAACAACTAACTCTCCGAACAGCAAATGGCGTAATATGGTGCCCAAGTATAACAATCAGATCTCTCGCGAGACCCTCATTGAACTCGGCTTTGATAAGCTCGTCCAGGAATTCGACGATCACGAAGCCTCACGCGAGGGTCTCGGCTATCGCGAGCTTGCGCCCACCGTCATCTCCAAGCACTTTGAGGATCTCGGCCTCGATCCCGAAATCGCCAACCATAACGAGATCGGTTCCCTCTCCGGTGGCCAGAAGGTCAAGGTCGTCATTGCCGGTGCCATGTGGAACAACCCTCATCTCCTGGTCCTCGACGAGCCCACTAACTTCTTGGACCGTGACTCCCTCGGCGGTCTCGCCGTCGCCATCCGCGATTTCAAGGGCGGTGTAATCCTGATTTCCCACAACGAAGAGTTTGTCGGCGCCTTGTGCTCGGAGCAGTGGCTCGTCAACGACGGCCGCGTCACCCAGCGTGGCAACACCGCCGTCAGCCTCGACCGCTTCGAGGACTCGAGCCGTCCCGGTAGCGGCGTCACGAGCACTGCCGCCAGCTCTGTTGTCAGCAGTGCCGTGAACAGCGGTGTCGAGGACAACGGAGAGCTCAAGTTCCGCGCCAGGAAGAAGAAGAAGATGACCAAGAAGGAGGTCAAGGAGCGTGAGGTCAGGAGGAGATTGAGACACATTGAGTGGCTCAACAGTCCCAAGGGAACCCCACACCCTCCTGATACCGACGACGAGGAGTAAAGGGAGAAGCAGAGAGACAGAGACAGACAGGAGAAGGATGAAAAACCAACCATGATGTTTCTTCTTGATTGCCTCTTAAGGAGTATTCCTTGCAACTGAGTCTGACGGGGGAAAGGATACATAATTGGGACGACATCGCCGATCAACGAATGCTTCTTTCAATCGCTTCACGAGTGATGCATTTGAGCGGGGCCCGGGCCATGGTGGCCGTCAATACTATGCGAGCTACGTGAGGTCCGGAAAGAAATCGCGGAAATCTGGACGATATGAGAAAGCATCAGCTGAGTTGGCCCCTGGGAACGAAACAGGGGAGCAAACAAGATCGAGCGAGGCATGATAGACCTGGTACATGATGATATACTCTTGCATCCTTTCCTCTCGCTCTCGATTGGGTTCTTTTTTTTTTTTTGGGCAAGTATCAGATAGATGGATGGGGCATAGAGGCGTTTCTTGGAGATTTCAATTTCATGAACTTTTTCGTTATTTCAACAGGAAGGTGACCATTTCCCTTGTCAAGATTGAATATACTGTCCCTGAAAAAGGAAAAAAAAACAAGCATTATGGTTGACCAATTTTGTATTTGCAAAAATTAGTCGTTCCGAGAGGACCCGGCTATTATGTGCCATCGCCGCCTGTAATCCTCCCTCTTTCTTTGGCCTTGCTCTAGAATTATCTAAATCCCATGCCCGCCTTGCACCACCTGTGCAGTATCTATCCAGTGTCCATAGCCCCGAAGGATCGACTAAAACATGTCCAAAAAGACGCATCGATACGTTTCTTCTCCTGCCCATCGCTCTCGACTGACGAGCGAAGAGCGAAGTGTGAGCTCCTGAAGTTATCCTGATAGATGTAAGACAGGAGCCCCAAAAATCCGAATGTCTCCGTCGCGAAAGATTTCGAAGCCGCAAGAGATGTATACGAACTCCAGGCCCAAATATCCGAAAACCAAAAAGTCCCGGTCAAAAACGCCAAGCTTTGTGTGTGCATTGAGAAATAAGGAGAGAAAAATGGGTGGTGTTGGGGTGCGCGCGGATACCCAATCACCACGAGAATGTCATCAGCGCAGGGTTCAGCGCGAGAGGAAGCAGCAGGTGACTTGCAGCCACGCATGACATGGGCAGGATAGCCACGAAATCGGTGATCTTCCAATCGTGCGGGACGAATGGCGCGACAGCAAGGATGACCATGCCTGCGATGAAGACGCAGGCGAAGATCATCGAGAACTTGAACTAAAGAAGGAGATCGGCTGGTTAGCTTTCGTACAACTGGAACACTTGCATATTGAGTGTGGGTAGGCGGCTGAGTGACAGTGACATTGAATCTCGAGGTCAAGGGGCCATTCCTCAACATTTTGACTTCGATTATTGACGGTGTGAGGGCGGTAGATGGCTGATGCATCATTGGCCGGGTTTGCATCTGACGGCTTACTCTTCGGAGCTGAAATACGACGATCCCAACTGCAGGCAGGGCTGGGCCAGACAGCGCCATACTTCTTAGTCCCCGAGGTTCGCACTGCAGAGCAACCGCATCACTCCCTTCCATTTCACCCCAACATACGCGGATGACCAAGGGAAAAACGCACAAGCAACTTACCTTCTTCAGTACCTTGGGCACTTCGATAAAGAAGTTTGAAAACTCAGCCTCCTTGCTGGTCGCTCCCCAGGTCATATTAATCTCGAACATGTGCGCCAGAAGCGCCTGGCTCACATGCAGTGACAGGCCGCCCAAGAAAATCGCCAACATTATCGTCCACTTGAAATTCTCAAACAGTGCGTAAAGCAGAGACCTCTCGCCGATGCGGTAACGCATGACAGCGAGCGCTATATTGCCGAGCGCATTGAAGACGATGATGATCGAAAACCAAACTTGCCAAGAGTCGATGTAGTACTTGTCGAGGTACCCATTGAACCACCCCATTAGGAAATAGTTGGCTGATGTAAGAATCCATGCCGCGCCAATGGCATAATAGGTCCCAATGTATGAGATGATGGTGATCTTGGAAGTCAGGCGAATATTGGAAAAGAGGAACCGACGAAAGAGCGGAGTAAACGGGCCACGCCACAACCATGTGCGAATGGGATGGAACAGCAGCTCATTGCAGCCGTATGCGTACTTCTCCCATCGCGCGAGCTCATCGTATACGGTTAAAGAAACACCCTCCTTGAAGCCTGACCCTGCCCAAGCTGCAAGGCGAATGATGTACCCGTTGCACTGGAGTCGCAATGACATATCGAAGTCTTCCGACACGTGGGACTCGGACCAGAACTTCTCGTAGCCATCCTCATCCTCGTAAGCGACCTGTTGGATGGCTGACCAGCGAAGAATAGCATTGTGACCGACGAAGGGAGCAACGTCACCATTAGCGACAGTGTATCGGATGGCAGAGTAAACCAGGTTGGTGAAGAAGGTGATGCCATTCTCAAAGTAGGTGTGAACAACCTGCATGACTCCGGACGAAAACTGCATGATACCAATATCAGGCGATTGCTCCATCTCCGACACGGCATCCAGGAAGCAGTCAGCAGGCACACGGGTATCGGAGTCGATGAGAAGGATGTAATCGCCGATTCGAATATTGCCATCGGCCCAAGCGCGGCCATCTTCCTCAAGAACATCTTTGAGGGCCTGCTCATACGCCTGCGCCTCATCGTGCTGAGACCACTGGGGGGTTCGTTCAATAGCCTGCAACTTGTCCTCGACCTTACAAGAGATCATCAAGGCGAAATTCATATTTGACGCCTTCTTGAACTTTCCTTGACGGAGGAAGCCATTCTCGCCGTGCTTCGGTCGTGCGACCCAACCAATGCTGTTGTCCGCATAGAATTCGATGCGGGCACGACGATCTTCTTCACTCAGGAGCTGCAGACCGTCATCATTGATGAACATATTCGCGGAACCGCCTTGGAGCTCGTATGTTGACATAGCCTGTTTGATGGATTTTACAGTAGGTATGATAACCCCCTGGAGACCTTCTTTGTAAACGGGACATTGTATGGTAACATGTGGCAGTTGTGAAGTTTGTAGCCGCGGTGGAGGAAGAGCAGAATAGAACTTGGAGTTGACAGTCAGCTGGCGCACAGGGCCGAAGATTTGAGCCAAACATCCAACGATGACTTGGGCGAAGAAGAGCGTGAAAAAGATCTGGATCGGGGCGAGGGCTAGGAGGCCGAGACGAGTAAAATCGTTGTCAACGGTGACGCCGACAGCCAACTCTCGCCAGGCGGCACCAAGGGACACAGTGACAAGAACAAGTGTGATTGAAACCAGGATGGTGTTCTGGAGGTGGATAGGCCGCGATTCGGGCTTGATCTCGCCACTCTCTTCATCAACCTCTGCTTGAGTCGCTCGGGGCCCTTTCTTCTCGTCTTCGTCTTCTTCGTTACTGTTCGCATTCCATACCAGCTCCATTAGTTCGGACTCAATGGCCTTCGCACGAGACACGAGATGCAATGCATCGTCATCCCACACGATAAGGAGGCCTTCGGATGCGACAAAAGCGGCGAATTGATGCTTACGTGCACGCGCTAGGTCTTCCATCGTCGGGAGAATCTGAACACGGAGCCCGTTCATCAAGGGAACATCAACAGCATCTGGTGACCACTGGAGAAATGTTTTGATAACGCGAGAATTCACAGTCATTGCGCACTATCACGAATATCAGACAATGTAGCAGGTGGTGGTCTCAAGGAACTGTTCCTCACCTGAACATTGAGAGCCGCGCATGCCATGGCGAACGTTGATTGACCAAGCTGAGGGGGACATGCCATATAGTGCCCTCGAAATTTGCGGAGCAAGACACCCTCCACCTCGCCAGAGCCATCGCTCACCCAAAGGTGGGAGCATTGCTGCTGGTAAAGGTAATTGACCATAACTTCATGCTTGATTTCGTCAAGCATGGCAGAGCTGCCAGCCGAGCGTGCCGAACGAATCGAGCGGCTCGAGATGGACTGTGGGCGAGAGAAATTGCGAGGCGGCTGAAGCTCCATATCGTTGAAGCTCATGGCCGACGACGGCTTTTCTGACACGGACAGCGCTGATGGGACATCTCGTTGAGAGGATGCGGATGCAGAATTATGAGCGTTACGCTGTCGGTGTGTGCGGTTGGGTGATCGCTGGGGTTGTAGAGAAGGCGACTGTTCTGCTGACGGCGAAGAAGCAGGAGCTAGGCCGCTATCAGTCTTAAAGTAGCTTCCAAGGCCCATGTCTTCAGAATGTGAAGGAAGTCGACACTGAAATGGGTTGTTGACGGGCCTGGCGAAGGCTCCTGCTTTCCGAAATCCGTCGCAGCAACCTACGCTCTTCACGGTCTTTCACTTATCCTTAAAAATAATCGGTACTCAGTTCATGTTTTGATACCACGTTGTATCCACGTGAGTGAGAGTCAGGGAAAGGAGAGAATCCTACCTAAAGTCACACAGTCTGGCGCTATGATGCAAGATGCTCAAGCAGGGCGACAAGAATCCGTGAGAATTCGCCGAGGAGGGTGCCACAGCAGATTTCTGGAATGAGGTATGTTCAGAAAGAAGGTATTTCTTTTCTCCAGAACTAACAACAGAAGGACAATCCCAATGTCAAGGACCGAAGAAGTTGGCGATGGTGATCGATAGAGGGGAAGCGAGGGTGGGTTGCAAGTGGCCCTGAACTTAAGAATTCAGACACATTGGTCACTTGGAAAATTGGCCAGCACAGCTGGTGCGTAGCTGGACAGCACTGCCAGAGCAGGGAGATACTCAGATATCGGCTGAAAGTCTGGAAGACAAAGAAACCCGAACCTTGATGCAAGGTTCAAATACGGCGTTGGAGCGATGCCGGCCTAAGAAGAGGCAACAATCTGAGCTATGCTCAGCACCGCAGACTTGTAAGCCTAACACAGACTCTTGCTCCCGATCCGAAGTCCCACTCCACGTTGATCAAGTACGCAATGAAGTCGTTGGCAAGATGCAGCTGAATTGACCGCAAGGGGGTGCAGCTATGGGTTGTTGATGGTTTTCGTCGTTGACCAAGTCCGAAGGCGCTATGCGGGCAGCTGTGATAAGGTATGGCCTCCGTGAGCCACGATGGCGTATCTGTACGACAGGGTGGGTGCCTGTTCAAAGGGGATTCGCTTCGATCGATTCCATGTTCGAATGAGCTGGCTGACCGAACAAATGAGAAGATTTGTCACTGTTGCCCAGGAGCGAGAAGACGCAGCTTCAACAGCAATGACGGATAGTGGCGTGAAGCCAGGTGAACGGGCTGTGGGACCCGAGCAAGAAAGAACGGGGTGTGTACCATCGGAAGGATAGTGACTGCATTGCTCGAGTTTCTTCTTGTCAACACGGTCAAGTTCCTGACCTGCACCGGGCATTTGGTGCATCTCCCTCTCATATTTTCTGCGGTATTGGCATTGGAACCCTGTCCAGCTTTGTTAAGTTTGTGATGGAGTTCTTGCCGGGGGGGGGCCATCTCGAAGAGGGTCGAGAGAGGCATACGGAGTGCAGGGATGCAGGGGCGTGGGCGTATACTGTTGATTGGAAAGGGCTTGGTTAGTGGAGGATGAAGTCGAAGTGGGAAGTGGAGGGCAGACAAGATCTCGTGAAATTGGGCCACCTCCCTACCAGCTTCCTCGTCTGAGCACCTGTCCGCTGTTTCCGCCCACATTCTCTGGTCTGGGTGGCGTCTACCAAGGAACACAACATCACCCACTGCAGTCACCACCATTTTCCATCTCATACATCGAGAAGAGCGAAAACGTGACAGAGTCCCACGATGTCCTGTCAATTGCTGCCAGGAGTCATGGTGACACAGTGATATCTGGCTTGTCAGTGGCAACTTCAGTGGCGAGCTGGATAGTCGCTTTTTTGGCCTAGGCATGCTGTCAGGTTCTCGAAGCTCAAGTCTGTATGGCTGCCGAGACTATTGAATCAAGGGCCGGCCAGCCGCGATCATATCCACAAGCATACCGATAAAAATGTATCAAAAGTGCATCAGCCATGGACTGTGTCTAAATCTCCACGAAGCGTCACCAACACCTCGACCAGATCGTCGATAGATTTGCAGAGACCGGCCTCAGGGGAATCTCCAACGAACTTTGTGAGTTCTGAGACTCGAGATAACTACGATTGAGTTATTCCAGAACAAGAGTAGGAGAGCTGTCCATGGATTTGCTGTTGGCTGTATCTAGCCTTCGCCTTGGTTAGCGGAGGCCCTTTTGCAATGCTGCTCCTAGTCAGCTTCCTGACAGAGCGAAAGCTTTTGTGCACACGCACCACCGCCAAGCGAAAATGAACAGCTTCTGGAACCCCTGGATGGCGCTGGCTTTCTCAAATCGCGCGCTAAGCTCGTACCAGCAGGTTGTAAGGGAGGGGGAGATCCGGATCAGAAGCGCGAAACGGACAAGCCAAAGAGGGTCGCTACGACTAATGTGGTTCTTGTGGCGATTGCTATGATAAAATCATGGCGTTGCTTCTCCTATCCCTCATCATTATGCTTTGCATGAATGGCATATTGAAAAGACTCAGTATGGCCTAGTAGGAGCATTCTTGCAGAAGGATTACCCATGAGGTCTTTCGCGTATATGCCAAGTGTCGTCAATCGGGCTACCAATGGTGGCGCGCAATGGGGAAGATACGGGCTTGACGTCCCGAGGCCAAAACAGTCACGGCGATTTCCCCAAATCTGTCTTCTAGCTTTTCGTGCCTGTGATCCGAAGACGCTCATAATGGGACCCGACAGGGTCAACATTAGCGTTCTGACAGGGCGGCTTGCGGGGGAATCAACCTAGTAACATCAAGGAAGAGTTAAGTTAAGAGAGAAAATAAAGATTAGCCAAACGGTAGAATGCCCCTCTGGATATTACCGTACTAGCTCGAACGCCACCGACGAACGCCTCGTCCAAACTTCACTAGCACGTTATAACCTGATGTCTTGGCGGCGTCGTCACTCGCCATCCCCCAAAGGACCTGTTCCTTCTCAGAGCGCAAGTTAGAAATTGAAAGTCGAAAAGCCTATCAGGTCCTGTGAGAATGGGTTGATCGATGTTGATGGAGCCAAGGTGCGAGTGCCAATCAACCATAGGTACGCCGCCTAGGGAAAGCCTAGCAGCCAACACAAAGTGCTCTGCAGCAGGCTAAAGCAGTAGGGAAATTGGAGAAGACGTCGGGGTTTCAAGCGAAGTGCGTTGATTACCCACAGCAATCAACGTGCAGGCGAAGTTATTCATGACAAAAGGGCTGTAGGAGCAATATCCATCACAGCGCCAAGTTGAGGAGATCAGGGGTTTGAACAGTTAAAGCAGCGACGGGCTTGGGAGGGTCGGAGTTTGCATCTGTGGCGCATGCCCTCTGCCTCTCTCGCAGGGGGCTTTGTTGCCTGGCATATTCAGGCACTCATCGACATTGCGTAGCACCATGCTGTTGGTTGCTCCATGCATTGGCGTCGACATCGTCATGCAATACCATCATCGTTTGGCCTCTCGAGTACCATCGAGATCTACTCCTCCAAATGGTCTGCTTCTTGAGTCGTCATGACTTGTTTATCATGCGATGGCTCTTCTACCTGACGCTCTAATCCACATCTAGGGCTGGGCTCAGTCTTCGGAAACCACGTTGAGCGATTCTGGCTCCACAACTGAAGCTACAGTTACGTCGCGCCGAAAGAACAAACGTATCTGAGAGAACGTGGTCGGGTGTGTTGCAAGCATCCTCACCCGTACAGATCACTCCCGAAGGCACCGATGGCTTGCAGTCCGACAACAAGCCACCATCTGGAACACAACGAATCGTAAGGGAGTATGGCAACCAACCAGGTTGAACGGTTCGCATGTAGCTGCCCAGAGATGGAGACCTCCAATCACCTGCCCTGGCTAAGGTAGCTAGCGAGCTGACCAACCCCCCACCCCGGTCCAGGGACTCCCACGTCCAATTGCTGAGATGAATGCTGCGATGAGTTGGAGAAAAGAAAAGGCCTGGAATGTTGATATCATAACTTTCGGAGTCGCCATTCAGACAAGGCTCTTCCCGAGTTCCACAATCCAGTCGGTTAGTGGAACGTGCCACGTGTGACGAGGAACTAACCATGGTAGATCCGAAGGTACATTTTACATGGCGACTTACAATAGAACTTTCTCCAGACCCTCGCAGTCTCCGAGTGATAAACCAGGATATTTATCGCCAAATTGTCTGAATATCGTCATGCCATAGAACATCGAGATCTACGAGAAGCCCTGGCATCTTAGCTAGGACCTTGCCCGACGACTGCCATCCGGTCAGCGTAGCAGCTGGGTGCACACCTACAGAACAGCACCACTATACGTCGTCGGACTGAACTATTTCAATTCTGCTGCATTTCTTGGATCTCGTATCTCCCGGATGGGTCCAAGTGCCTGCAGCTTGGTTTCCTGAGGAACACCAATCACCCTAATCTGTGGATTTGCGGCTTTAGGAAACCCACTGGACAGGGCAACACGGACGTCGGTTTGACATGACCATCCTATCTTGTAGGCTGGCCTGGTATGTGCGCCTCCAATGCATGGCATGTGGTTTCAAACTTGCCTTGGTGCAGTTCAGCAGGCGAGGCAGGATACTTTACCCGTACTCGTTTGCCCATCTGCATATCAAAAGCTAAACACAAGCCATTCCGGAGTCGAGATCCTATCTTGGTATCTTTGCGTGTGGAGGGCACAGCTCTCAGAGTAAACACCTGCATAGAGACTCATGGCTTTGGTTGTCTGCATATCGAGTCGGGCCTTCTGAATGTTGAGAATGTGCGATGGCAAACCTTCGCATCTACTGATGAGGAAATGCTGCGGCAGTCATTCCTCTCCAGCTTGGCAAAGCGAAACAGTGCCATCCAAGATTGAATTCTTCGTATCATTTTCTAAATGCTCAGCTTTGTCGGCATGAGTCACGACTGTATCTAGTCTTGCTCGTCAATGACGATATAGATTGCACGAGCCTATGCACACCCGGATGCTACCCGGTCAACCTTTGGCGCAACATTCGCCTTAGGTATTCCTGCCATCAGCCGTGGATTCCTTTTACCAACTGCACGGAGGCCTAAATATCAAAACGCCCGCCCGGAGGTTGTAAACCCAACCATGACGCAAGTTTGGGCAGGCGGTCTGCCCACAGGGATTCTTATCATCTGGCAACCCACACAGCTGAGGTTACCATGTCTGGGCCATCAACTATCAAGTAGAGCGAGATGCTGTCTGAGTATCTTCATCTAATCCTTGCCGTTAGAATAGACCAGCTCTGCCCGAGACCGGAAGACATCGAACGATTGCGCTTCCTTGGCTTTTAACGCTAAAGAGCCAATGGGGGACAACAATACCCTCTTTGCTAGGAGGTTGCCTCGGAAACCTTTGCGATCGAGTTGAGCTTCCCTCAACGCATCTCATCTCCATATGGTGCAGAAACAACCTTGTTTTCGGCCGAGTAAAGCCCTGACCGCTTATCACTACCTCTTTGGTGTGGTGGCGTCTGTCCGCTCAGGGGCGGGAGAGGCTTGTGTGGCTGGACTTGGCGTTCGACTGATCGCAGCTGATCAACACTCAGATATTTGTCGCCCGACCATTTGTCTTCCAGCCATTGGTGAGACCCCAGGACGTAAAAGCACTAATCCGGGTCATCTTCCGTGCAAGTTTCCGAAGGGGCGAGATACGATCTGTCTTGCATCGCTAGGCTTTGTATGCGAACTGATAGGAAAAGGTTCCACTCACCACCTCGTTCCTCATAGGGCCAAGAGCTGGATGAAGCACACCGTACATGAGTACGTCAGTCTTTCTCGTCTAGTACATGCATTAAATGCCCTCTCCCAGAATCAGCAATCTTTTGTCTTGCTACCTGCAGCGACTTTTGTGGAGTGGTATACCCACTTCGAAAGGAGGCCTTGCCAACAATTTCCTTGGCTTTTGATGCACTCCCTGTGCATGTGCCCTCACCTCACATCAACACGTGCGATAGCAGTCTTACATATTATAGAGAGCGTTCTAGCTTACGATTCATAGGCAGTATTACTGATAGCCATTGTCTATGACGCCTAAGGTTTGCTGTTCTAGAAAACCTGTTAACATCCAATCATCGGCAACAGCCACTATCTCTGTCCGAAGGTGCCTCGGAACCTAGCCTTGGCTGCACCGTCGCCATCATCTGAGAGATTGCACCATCCGCCAGGGGAAGAAGCAAGCCTCCAAATGAGGGCGCCTCTGACATATATGTTGTGACCCAAAGAAGAAGCCCAGCGCCGAGCTCTTTATCTCTCTCTGTCAGCCTTGCGCAGCGGCCGCCGCGAGGATAGCCCAGTATCACACATTTCGTGACCCACGAGAGGGTGTCTCTGCAGAACGGGCCAGCCGGGCTATCCGTGCGGCACAATTTGAATAGGAGGCGTACTCGACATGCTCGGTGCTCACACCTCTTAGAGGGTCGCGACGACAAAGAAAGTGGCTAGAACCGGGATACGGCAATATTTCCTTCCCCACGAGATACGAATCCCTCCGTTGACATGGCGAGTCACTACATCGAGGAGTGTACACTGTGCAAGGATACAGTCACGCATTCTCGGTACACCACAGCCACCTGGACAAGTCGAGTGACACCGACTGGAGCCTAACTATACAATCTCATTGGGACCAGTATTTGGCGAAACTGAGCATGTTTGTGTTTCCTCAAGGTATCGTCAAAGATCCAAAAATCGGACACTTGTAGACATCGGGGCTTCGTTTTGACTCAGGGGCTAATTAGAGGGTTTTCAGCTATGATGTAGGTATTAAACGCCGTCAGCCACAGCATGAGTTCTCAAAGACCTGTGTCGTAAATTTGCCATGTTATAGAAGAGTATTGTCAGACAGAGAATCGGGCCACGAAAGAATTCAAGCTTTGAATCGAGAGTGTGTTCTATTAGGGGAAGCTCCCTCAAAAAAGACAGCCTGTTGTAAATCAGATTATGTTGTAACTTCCCTTCTCATGACGCCCGCTCTCTCCGTTTATGTTTGTATGAACTGGCCCAACCACATGTTGCAGCAGACACAGCTCATGGTACAGTGAATCGTCTTATAAATAGAAGCCCGAGGTGCATGAAAGGAACCACTTTGCTCTTCAGTGAGTCTGAGAGGACCATTCACAGCTCTTCATTCCCGTCACATTGCTGCATCATCACCACGCGACTAACTTCAATCTGCGGCTGCTTCCAGGTCTCCAACCAGGTGTCTCTCGCATTCCAGAAGTCCTTCCTCGCGTTATCGCCGTTGTTCAGCCACGGCTTACCTGATTTCCCATCTTCGAACCAGCCGTTGATGCCGCCCACGGCGAGGTTGATTATTAGGTAGAATTCCTGGTCAAAGGGAGTGTTTTTGCGGTCGGTCTGGCTCCAGACATCTGCTAGTCGGGTGCCGTTCTCGCTCGACTCAGGGAAGCCCCCTTGCTTCCACATTGGCTTGTCGAAGTTGACATACATCACCTGAAGGAGACGGGTATTGACGTATGTGAAGAGGTACTTCTGCGACCATTCCAGGCCAAAGGTGTTGAAGCCATTCGAGTATGCGCCCCGGATTATCTTGCGCTTGTTGTTGGTCTTCCACCACGCATCATTGGCGGGGTCTGGACCCCAATGCAGTGCTGAGGAGATGATGTTGTTTCCGCCTTGCGCATATGTCCAGTTGTTTCCGCGGGATTCCATGATATCAATCTCGCCGGATGCTGGCCAATCTCCGTAAGTGTCCTCCTTGGGCATCATCCAAATAGCAGGCCAAAGCCAGTCACCCTCAGGAAGTTTGGCAGTGACCTCGACACGTCCGTACCTTATCGTGGCACCCTTCTTGGTGTTGATGCGGCCTGACTTTGTTGGCGGTACAATGCTGGAGTTGCCAGCTGTGATGTTAGTAGCGGCGACGCAGGCCTCAAAGGTTTTCCCCGTACATGAACCATCTTCGCGAAGGTCCATCAAGTAGTTCTTTTCAATCTTCTCGGCGTCTTGCAAGGTTGCCTTGATGATGAGATTGCCGCCGTCGATGAAGACGTTCTCATTGCCACCAGTAGTTTCGACAAACTCCCCATTGCTATACCCGGTTAGCCCTCATGTTCGCCTTGCGCGATGATCGAGATATGACTAACCCAAAGCCTCCAACTTCAACTTCTTTGCTCCAAACATTGGTGTTGAGACCGCCGCTAAAGTCGTCATCCATGACAGGGCAGTATTTATGCTGCACCACACTGCTGTAGCCATCCCAAACCAGGAAGCCAGAGATGCCCAAACCTATTATGATGCCAATGATGGGGATGATCGTCACCCACTTCTCCTTGGGATCCTTCTTTGTGAGCCATGGTTTCTCAACTGCACCTTTCCCAATCTTTCGGGAGTGAAAGTAGCGTGGGCCATCACTGTGTTGACCAAGCGCTCGGTCACTTGATGAGTCCAAGCTGGACGCCGGGCGAGAGGCCTCTGGACTGGCAAAAGGGTTGGTATTGAACCCAGGCCTCGATGAGGAAGCCTCGCCCTCGCCAAAAGGGTTTCTGCTGCCATCCGTATTTGGAGTGCCAACGCGATTGGGTGACTGAGTCATTGAGGTGGCAGCCGAAGGCATCACAGCCCGGCCATAGTAACCATTGGCGTAGTGATCTTGGTCCATGAGGAGAAGGGCAGATGGTGATGGGAAGGAAACCCGATTTCAAATCAGAATGTGAGGTGAGTCAGGATGTCTCTTGCGTTGCAATATCTGTATAGCTCCTCTTGGCTCTACCGTGCTCCTTTTAAAATAGTGGCGAGGTCCGGGGGGAGAATACCATAGGGCAGAGTCTAGCCCCAAGACTTCTAAGCAATGTAACGGATTGATAATAGGAAGACCAAGCCTGACTACGTGATGACAGTCAAAGGTGGCATGTGATGATATGCGTGGGATACTTTCTTAAAAAGATTGTGCTTGAGAAGCCAGCTGCAGATCAACCAGGATGCGGCTTTCGCTCTGTACTCGGCGTTGTTTGAGGGTCAGCGGGTTCACCAAAGGCGCTCCTCCATTCGCGAGCACAAGCAGTGAGCTGCAAGGTCAAAGGCTATCGTTGCTGTTGCCACTTGCTTCCCGCCGCGCGTTTCTGTAGGTCGTGGCGTGCTCTGAGAGAGAGATCACAAAACTTCGTTGGTGGTGTGCGTTGAGGGAAGCCTTGCGGCTGTGAGGGTCAGGTTGCTTTCAAGGTTAACAACGCAGGAACCCACACAGCCAAGAAGACTGGCGCTTCATCGATTGGCCTTCGTCCGTGGACCAGGCCAAGAAAAAAACGTATTATTCCGGTGACCGACAGCGGAACGCATCGTCTCCCTGCTGCTTCCTTTCGCCGGGCCTGTGGTGGTTGCTTCGTGTTGCATCATGCATGTATGTTAGGAGGGGGAGTGTCTTTGCTGGTTATAGAAGGGGGCGTGTCTCCAAATTGCACTGGGTTCACGCTCCTTTCCATTTCTGGGCCCGGTTTAGCCTGGATACCCTGTCCTTTGTTTTGTTGCTGTTGCGGAGAAGTGTGTTGCTCACACGGCTCAGACTGGGAAGTACAGTAGAGGAACCTTGTTTCTATTGCCTAGGTCATGGATCGATTCGAACACGTGCTTGACGAGACTGCTCGCTGAGGAAGCTTAAAGGCTATGCTAGGCTTATTGTCAACTAAGTCTCCCAGCCAGTGCAATCCCTCGCAAGCGCGCTTGAACCACATGGGGAGGTTCATACTGGGCATAATACGCCAAGCTAAAAGGACCTGAACCAAGATAGGGAGGTGCTGGGTGCTGCTTAAGGCGGTAGGACACACTTCCTCGGGCATTCCTAGATCAGGACGTACTGTGCGCTACCAAGCGATGCCAACAGTGGGAATACAAGGTGATTAATGCTGGTCAGCGACGGGGGCTATCCCTGTCGAAAAGGACGGGAGACGGAGGGCGAGGGCGAGAATACGGAGGATTTAGTGAGGGTTGGCAAAAGCAGCATGCCAGCATCCCATGTGGCTGAGGGAGGAGGGATGTTGTGTGGCTGGTGCAGTTCCTCAAGAACTTCTTCATCCAGTGCTTGACTCATACGAGACTTTCTTACCTGCACATCAGTACCAGCGCGGCTCACATACGGCTCGTCTTTCCACTTCTATTCCATCGCCCTATTGGTTTGCGAAAATTGTCCTAAGAAGAAACTGCGCAGGTTACGGCCCTCACGGAATATTGCAGCCATTTTCTGTCCCCCTTGTAATCCGATGACTTGGTAACATTCCAGCCTGGGTGGACCTCATCCACCGTCATGATCTATACCAAAGAAGATCAATCAATGACTTTGGTCCCAAGCAAGTGTGTGGCAAGAGGGTCATCCGTCGATAAAATGAGGCGATTTATGACAGCAGCATAATTCCAAGCCCTTAGGGTGCTGAGCCCGGAAGAAGACGTATTGTGCGAGATGCTGATCATCCTTTCTGGTCGAAATAGCCACAATGTCTTGAGGACGCCTGCCCTGCCTAGATAGACCTGCGGGTGGTCCAGCTTAGTTCACTCAAGAAGGTCAACCCATATTGTCAAGCTTCGCATGCCAAACAAATGGGAACCATGCCTTCGAGGGAAACCCCTTTCCGTGTCACCAGATAATTTTGAGGTTATCGTTGTACAAAAGAGGTGACAAAGGCGCAGCCACACGGATCGGGTGTTGGCTGTCACCCTGAAGGAGACGTGCCCAAAGGCTTCAATAGCTTTCCAATGCCTCAGTTGGTCGAGATACAATCTTCTTTGAGCTCTCGCTAGGGAGCACAAAGCGAACAGCCAGTGGGTACGAAGCCTCAAGATTGCCAAGTGTCTCAATGTAATGTCAAGAGGCTGGGATGACAGTCTCTCCCAACTCCCGAGGCGTGCGCCGGCTCGAGCGAGCCTACAGACCCGTCTGGCAGCTTTACACTCAAGTCGGGACAAGTCAGGAGAAGATCATGCTGGGTTCTACCTGAGGTGTATAGCTAAGAACATGACACCTCGGGTGGGATTATATCGTGGAACACCTGCAGGAGCAAGAAAAGAAAAAATGGTTAACATACCCGTCTCGAACGAAGGAGTGCGCATTGAGCCATGCGTCCAGTGTTCCGATAGGGTGACAATGTGGATGAAACTTCGTATTGAGCTGAAAGGAACCCTCTCTACTACGAGGCTTGGTGATCTCTCTGCTTAGAGCAGGAGACATTTGCTTCGGCATTAAGCAAGCCTGGCGCCGGGAACATCCAGACCTTACAGGAACTCGCAGTGCTCTTTCGGAGGATACGAACCTTGTTCGGAAACCCTTGAAATGTACTGATAGGCAACAGAATGCCTGTTGCATTAACTGAACCTTGTTGGTCTCGTGGTACACCGGCTGCTGTGGTGCGCTGTCGATCCTTCAGGTACGAGTAACAAGCTCGCCGTGAAAGCCTGTTGACTGGGGTGGTGACAGACGTGCGTTTGGGAGAAGAAGCAAAAGATGCTTAAGTACCTACCTGGGTATGTACTTGGGCAGGTCATGGACATGTTGCAGTCTGAGGCAAGGAACGGCATACGGTAAGGAACGAGACAAGCGTATACAGCTGATGGTGACTTTCGCCGCATCCACATAGATTCACAACAGGCATAGCCTCAATGTCAATGGCATGGTATTGTTGCAAGCCAGCACAAGCGATACGTGAGAAGACAAAAGGCCAAGAAACTGGCCTTAGCACACCCACTTGCTCACACCCACCTGTTCACATCCCCGGCTGTCCGCTACCGCCACCATCTTGCCTCTCAAGACAACTTGACCAGGCTCTTCCGCATCAGCGACCACTTCACAGGGCTCTTGAGACTTTACGACTGCTCCATATTCTGCGGTGTTATTCTTCGCCCTTTGAGTATCTTCCACATTGACGGCGGTCCCTCCCTTGATAGAAAACTTGATCAGAGGACATCGTTGCGATGCTGTTCCAGAGAATTGTCGCAGCAGTCACCTCGTTCACAGCCCTTCGGAGAGACGAGGATCCTGACGATCTTGGCTCCATTCTTGCAGGCCACAAGAACCTAACAAAGTACTATTCCTTGATTAAGGCACGACTCTCTAAGAGCCACGAAATATAGGAATAATCTATTGACGGCCCCGCTAGAAGTATCCAGACATTCTTCTCCAGCTTCCCAGCTATAGTGGTGTCACTGTACGTTTTGACTGAGTAACCAACGTCGCTTCCAATGGGCTCTCTCAGCTTACACATCCAGATCATTGCTCCATCAGACGCTGCATTTGACCGCATATCATACACGGCTCTGAACGATGTTTGGGATCCAGAGAATAAAGAGGTCACGGTACCTCTGCTTCAGTATCATGTCCTTCAAGGCACGGTGGCTGCTGGTGCCCTTGAGCCAGGCCCGTCGTACGTCAAGTCGACCTTGCTCACAGACCCGTCGTACACAAATGTCACATCCGGACAGAATGTTGTTATAAACAAATCCGGTGACGACGTGGTTGTATTGACAACGTCCATGGGCACTCGCTGCACCCTTCTTGAGACCGATATTGTATTCAAGGGCGGTCTCGTCCACATCATCGACAATCTCTTGATCCCTCCAGCTCGGCTTGATAAGACGTCGGACGCTTTCAAACTGCCGTCATTCGTGGGTGCATTGTATGCTTCAGATCTCATGCCGGGCGTTGCCGAACGGAACAACGTCACCATTTTCGCCCCCCGAGACAAGGCCATGAGTCTGGTCGGTGGAAGTCTGGACCATCTAGAGAAAGAGGATCTCAAGCGAGTTATGAACTACCATATCGTTCCGAACCAGGTCCTCGTCTCATCATCCTTGACGAACAATTCGCTGCTCAACACTCTCGCAAAAGACCCTTCCGGTAACATGTTGTCTCTCAAGGTTCTGGCCGAGGGCAACAACCGCTACGTCAACTCGGCGCAGATCATCCAACCAGATATCCTCATCGCCAACGGAATCCTCCATATTATTGCCAATGTAGTCAACCCGGAAGTGATCGCGGTGACTCCGGATCCGAGCATTGGTACTCAGCCACCAGTCTTTCCCCTTAGCGAAGAGCCTGGAGTCTTCACTTCAGATCTGCCCTGCACGACAAACTGCCCTGTAGCCACCACACGAACGCCCCAGACCTCTTCGGACGGTGATTCATCAGCTACAGGCTCGGCTGCCTTTACTAGTGAAAGCGAAGACGCTGCTCAGATTCCTCGTCCTACAGCAGTAGTCATCGCTGGAGCCGTTTTCGGTGCCCTTGTCCTTCTCTAGAGGTTTTTTGAAGATTTACACTTTTTCTTTTTGCACAGTTGCTTTATCTTGAATCAAGTGCTCTGCATAAAAACAGTGAACGCAGGTTGGATAGGATTATTCTGACTGGCGCAGGATATTGAATAGATTCGAGCTGGTGCAGGATATCATGAGAAAATAGAGACGTCTTGTACACCGTAACTTCTGTCTGCTGTCCTCGTGGTTTAACGGCTCGCGCTCAGGTTCTTCGGCGGTGATCAATAGTAAGCCCCGAGAGTCTTCTTCTTCAGAGGCAGCTAAATGTCGAGACGTCGGGGCAACAGTCGTAGCTTGCTTCCTAGCTTTTCGCTACCTTCTCGAGTCACCACGCCCCTGGTGGTAGACTTATCCACCATCGGAAGCCCTTCATTTCCACTCCATCGCGGCCAGTACAATTGATCAAGTAAGCCCACCAAACCTCGTTACTCCCGGAATTAAGGCGATGGCCAAGTTAGGACTTCCCCGGATCGGAGTCTGTGCCCCTTACTACTCGTCTTTCCCCCAGGCAGTCTTACATGCAGCAATAGATATTTCACGAGAACCTCATTGAATCCTGCTGATTGTTGGTCTACGCGCGCCCATGCAGGGGCCTTGCAGCTGTCTCGCTTATATCCAATCCAAGAGATTGAGGGCATTGTAGTAGGGTGGGTTGGGATCCCGGCCACTTCTCCTTTCACGTGCATTCCGTAGAATATTCTGTAAAACTGTAGCAAGAATAAATTAAAGATAAGAAAGAAAAACGAAGAAAAATGTCTCTACTTAATGATGGAAGGGTACCCAGCCATAGCCATGATTACAGGTTACATCGCAGATGCACTCTGTACCTTGCTCCTCCACTTTGCCTGACCTCCGTTCACCTGTCAACTCAACCTTTCAACCAATTGGGCCAGCCAACTTCGCCAAGACCACAGAGTATATCTATCCAAAGGCAATCCTCCTTGCATGCCGCAAGGCCTCAACCCACATACGTTGTGAGGTCTGTCCATCGCTTGCGCGCGCCTTGCCGTATTCTCTCTTCTAATATCATCATTTCATGGCCCTTGCCTGCCCAGGGTCTCATCCCACCCGAGGCAACCACACCTTTCTCTTCACGGAGATGAGATGATTCAGGTGCTCGCCGCGTAACCGTAGGGAGCACAGTACCACCACTTCGCCGGTAATTCCAATTCTAGACACCAAGGTCGATTTTCGATCTCATGATCAAGCACCAAAGAAAATAGCTGGAGAAGGGAGACAGAAGAAGAAGAAAAGAGAAGAGAAAGAGAAGAGAAAGAAAGAGAAGAAAAGGAAAAAGTAAGAAAAGGAAAAAAGTAAGAAAAGAGAAAGAAAAGAGAATATTTCCCAGATTATCAAATACATCGTCCTTCCATAAGTGCATCAAGTTCTCAAAACTCTCCTATCCTGCTAATCTGTGACTTCCCCGGAGCGTATAGTGAGGTGGTGTGGGGGGAGCGCCGGGGCCTGGGTTTGGCGGCCGTGGTCCGCCGGGAGGGCTCGGTGGTGGGTCCGGCGGCGGGTGCTCCCACAGAGGGCATCGCCGTGAGGCACTGCTGGCCAGCATGGCCATGGCCTCGTCACTGCTGGCGAACAATGTTTCTTGATGATGCTGCTCTTCTAGAGGATAGCAATGGTGTTGCTGATGGAAGGTATCCCAACTCTGGTTGAATTCGGCCATGGGTAGTTGGGTAACCAGCCTCGGTGGTGGTAGTGCAAGTACGGCGCGTATCATGGCGACCGGTGCGTGCAAAGTGTCAATGAGGATGGACATTCGTATCATGCGGAATAGATAAATGGTTTCAAGTGTAAATAAGAAGTCGAAGATGATGCTTTCTGTCGTTACAGATTCATTCACGCCAATTCACGAGGATCTTGTCTTCCTTTTATGCTCAAGTGTCCACCCATCCGAGTCCTATAGGCATCCACCGTTCAAGACCCCATCTTCAGTCATCGAGTCACCGCAACGAAAATTGGACCCTCCTTCTTCTCACTATCGCTATGTCGTTTTTCCTCTTCCTCGAGACCTGGGTTGGGCTTCAATTGGCCCCCAAGTTCCTTCGCAGGGCTCAGCACGGCCTTCCTGAGTCTTCACAGAAGATTAGCTGGGATCAAGTCCTCACAAGCCTCTCACCCGGCTGGTGCTCCGCCAGGACCAACACGCCTTGCCCCGAGTGCGCCAAAAAGCCACACTGACGTCGACGTTTCCTCAATGAGCCTGCAA
Organism: Sarocladium brachiariae; assembly: GCA_008271525.1. Classification (NCBI taxonomy): domain Eukaryota; kingdom Fungi; phylum Ascomycota; class Sordariomycetes; order Hypocreales; family Sarocladiaceae; genus Sarocladium; species Sarocladium brachiariae. Next base: position 947,280 of record RQPE01000002.1, read on the forward strand.
TCTTGAGCCTCATTGAAAGCTTTGCCTAAATCAGGAGCAGTCAGGGTGATCCATAGCTTCATGATTGGCCGTTCAGTTTCAAGTCCTTTAAGTGGCCACAGTAAGCCTCGCTAACCTCCCCTCCCCCAAATGAGCTTCATCAACACACTTTGAAAGCTCGTATCCATCGCATTTGAAAATAATTCCAGGTTCCTCGCATCGTTTTCTTTCTACCTTAATGATATGTTGTATCCGTTGCGTTTTGAAAGCGTGGGAAGCAATTGGTGTCCCGGCTCTGATGACCTACAATTCTTGCATCCCTTGGCAAGGCGACCTGCTCACGCGGGGATCCAACTAGAAGGCCACCTCCCTACCTACTAGGTGTGTAGCGGAAGTATTGAAGCAAGTCCTGCTACCGTTCGTGACACTATTTCAGATGGTTCGCGGCTCGACCATGAATAGCCCCTGCTCCCAATGATTCACACTGATGGATCCGCGTGATCAATTTCGATGGATAGGCAGACAAGGCACATGCGAAGGTGGTTAATGATGCAAGGGTACACAACATCGTTGCAGGCATGACTATGGCATCGGGATTGTAATTCGGTTCAAAAACATGAGGTCATTCCCAAATTTCACTGAAAGAAACACTCGACAAAAAAGGTGTTGAATGGAATCGTGTTCGGTATTGCCCGATGATTATACCTCGTGTTCAGTCCTGACTCACGAAGCTGGAGGCCGTCGATGGGCAACTCGGCAGTATTCTACTAACCCTTGCAATTGCAACTCCTCAATTGAATAAGCTTCAGACTGTACAGCATGTTCTCTTGCTCCTCCTAGGCTCAGATGGCGGCCAATGATGTGGCTACAAAGTTTATGGTAGCCTGGACAATGTGCAAGTTGTGGAGTGCGAACACGATGTGATTGATGGCCATCAGATCCACGCGCTCGGGTCTGATAACCGGCAACAAACCCGGATAGACCGCCACACACCATCTTGTCAGCCCTATCCAGGACGTTTCTGGTGTCTGTTGTTGTGGGAAAGATGTTTGGTTCAAAGGTTTTGGTGTTGTGCTGACTGAAGCGTACTCTCGTTTTCCGACGTGTGGCTCAATGCAGGCAACCCTCAATGCCGCCGCATATCCTCCGCCCTTTCGCCCAGCTGCAGAGGGATACACTCTTCCGTCAGCTCAGTGTCGCGCAAAATATCCGGGTGGCCTCGGGGGGGCCGTGTTAGCAACTATGCGGTTACCTGTCCTGTGGTCACCGCTGATGGCCCTGCTGAATGATCTTTGTGCGAAAGGCCAGCAATTGCTCGTTTACACACAATTGCACATGATTTCATCTATCCCCGTGATCTGGGCTACGGCTGTGTGCGACAGGCCTACGTCCAACGTCATACTCAGGGCTGGCGCTTCTTCTACGTCCCCCGTAACCCCTTCGAGGAGACCTTGAGCGTGAGCGAGACGAGTACGATCTTACTGAGCGACTCCGGTACCGGTTACCTCCGCCACGAGAACTCTGCGGTCGGGGGGAGGGGATCTAGATAGCGAGCGCGATGAAGGCCGGAACCCGCCAGAGCGAAATCCGGAACGGCCACCATAAGATGGTCGTCTACGGCCACGACCCCCAGGCGGACCGCTATCACCAAATCCACCTCGTCCACCACCCCCGCGAGGTCCGTTGAATGGTTGTCTGGGATCGATATTGGCACCTCGTCGAGCGAGCGGCGGGGGAGGAGAAAGCTTTCGCTTGGGCAGGACAATAGAGACGTTGATAGTCGCGCCGTCGAGTTGAGCCTCGTGCATGTTTGCAATGGCATCTTCGGCATCAGCTTCGTCATTGAAGAGGATGTAGGCAGTGCCACGGTTCGTGCCAACTTGAAGGAGTTAATATGCAGGGAGCGGGCAGGGAAGGAGACAATGGCCACTGACAAGCACGATTCATTGGAAGATCCAGGTCTTTGATCTGACCGTACTCTCCAAAGATTTCATACAGATGGTCTTCGTTGATGTTCTTTGTCAAACGTTCTACCACGATCTAATCATTGTTAGCCATCGTTTCAGAGCAATCGAGTGGTTTGTTTTTGTTCACTTTTGTTCCTCTTGGTGGGCTGAGGCTCCGGTCCATACTATCTCGACCACGACCCCTGCTCCAGCTGCGACTGTCGCTTCGGTAGCGACCGTTACGTCGTGGAGGCGGCGATCTGGATCGTGATGGCGATCGAGAGTCATAACGGCGGCGAGGCGAAGGTGACCGCGAATTCGGTGATCGAGGCGTGACCGAACGAGAACGACTACGGTACCTCCCCCGCGAGGGAGATCTAGATGGCATTGTCGTCTGCAGCTTCTAGATGGAAGGAGGGATGTTGAAAGTCCTTGGCTGTGGTTGTGGCAGTTTAGCCCTTTAAGCTGTGGTTGAGCTTGACACGCTTTGACTGTGGAACAAAACGGTGGGTAGGCGTTGCGGATCCACGTGACATGACGTGTGCTACAAGCCTACAAGGTGCCCCCAGGTAATCACCAGCCGCTTCACCATCGGGACATCTAGATCGCGTCACGCATTGAACTTGGCGAAGACCAGGTTTCTCCTGCCTTGGTTTAATCAACTCTTTTCTATTGGGTCGACGACCTCTCTGGTACCAAAATTTATGAAAAATGGAGCCAATGTACCGTGTTCCTTCCAACGGCATGAAAAAGCCTGCAACATGTCTTCCAGCAACGCTTCACGAAACTTCAGAAAAGATGCTGAACAGTCATCAGGTCCCCGAGCAAATATTCGATACAAACTTTACTCAGCTGTGCTCTCTTGATTTCTGTCCTGCACCCACATCTCTTTCTCAATTCTCAAGCATCGTTGGCCCCATTTGATGGTGAAGAAGGCACCGATGATTCCCCAAACTGATGGAATGGTCCACCCAAGCGCATAGGCGACCTCCTCGTGGATTGTCCAAGCCAACACTATCAAGGGAATGTTGACCAGAAGCCCTGTGATGCACCAAGCCCAGAGCATTTGCACAAGCATTCTCCTGAATCGGGGGGATGCATTGAACCTTGCCAGTGCTGCCGAGCGATACGCACTACCGCCGCCACCATCACATCCAGTGATATCTTCCATAATACAAAAGGTGAGCGGTGGCGTGATATCGCCAACGACGTGTGAGCTGAGGCGGTGCCAGCGCAAGCGCCACTGGAAGTGATACGCGATACCCGTGTACATCATGTAGACAATTACCATGATGATGCCAACAGGCATGATGATGCTGAGGCCACGAATCAACGGAGGCTCGGGTATGCTGAACCCGATCATCAGCGCAGTCATCACAAAGTACGGCTTGCCAAGAATGAGATGGGTGCTGTCAAAATGCCATCGCTTGCCTCCTTTGAGCGGCCGGTAATCGCTTCCTTTCCAGGCCAGCCGGAGACCTCGCAGTCCATATTCGCCACCTGAGATGAATCCGAACATAGCTGTGATGATGGCAAACATGGCACCAGCACGCATCTCCGTGAGTCGTGAGATCGTAAAGTAGAAAACGATGGGAATGAGTGTGCACTCAGTGAAGATCAGCGTCCAAAATAGAGTAATGGTGAGCTTATGTTGTCGCAAGTCGTACGGCAATGGAGGAGGAGCACGGTCTGAATCAGTCGGTGCCATTGTGACGCAGGCCTTTTCGTCGGCGAGAGATTCAGGCGTCGATTGTGAGATCGACGAGCTCGCGGCGGCATCAAGCTGAGATCCGCCATCTCTTTGGAGATCAGGATGTGTCGACTTTTTAACTTCGATTTCAGAGACCGGAATCCCGGGCTGAATGGGTCTCCCCGGCCCGTCCGGGTTGATCGTTTGGGATGTCATCACAGCTTGAAGCCAGACACACCCGTACGCAGGCTCGTCGCTTGTCACTGATACAAGCCCAAAAACTGATCAGGTTGAGAAGAAAACCCCGAGACTCGACTTCTAAACTGGGTAGATTGGCAATGCTTTTAATGGTGGAAACAAGCGAGAATAAGGTTAAAAATTGAAGTGATGGTGGCGCCACCGTAAGCTTATTAGGATACGACAACCTTGGGTGGCAAATGCTGGCAGTCATCGCCACGCAATGAGCTTAAACAGAGGGTCCCTCCCCGGCTCACACAGTCGCTTTCACTCCTTGACTGTTCTGCGGCACATGCCTGCGTCTCTAATGATCTGGGGCGATTCTTCACAAACCTGTTGGTCGTGCCTCTTGCTGATCTTTCCCATCCTGGCGCTAATCCGCGAGGGCTCGAACTTGGCTGATGCCATCAAAACCTCATCGTGGAGTTCTGTTTTGAATCAATGAGCGAAGAAAGAATCAACTATCCTTCCTACACTCCTTGTTTGGTTCAGTTGGACCGCGACAAAACTTTCGAGTTGGAGACCTGCACTGTCGAACTTGCTGTTCGTGCTGCAACGGCGGCATGTACAACTACTATATTCCAAGGTCAATGGAGAAGCTGATTCAAGTTGAGTGCTGCTCTCATCAGCCCTCTTAAGAGAGGATGTCTGCTCTGCGCCGCCTCACATAAGCACCCCAAATTTATCACAAATATAGCTAGACGGCTCTTGATTCCGTCGTCGTGATTTTCTTTTCCCTCGGAAAGCAAATGCATCGTGGCTCGTTGTCGACGAAACTCATGTAGTATTTGACATCGTAAAGCACAACCGATCATTTTCAAGCCGCCTTGGATGCAGAATCAAACAGGCCAGCATCGAGGTCAATTTAAGCTCAAGGCTGATGCACGAGGGACCATTCAAGATGCCCGCTGCTGGCCTTAGTCGGAGTGTGCTGTAGCTTTGCCCATTAACTCATACCAGGGTTTCATGAGCTCTACCTTGAGAGTGGTCTAACTTGCTAGCTGACCTGCCTCTGAAACCCACATGAAGATAGGAGAAACCCTTCCATTCAGGGATCGGCTCCCTTGTGTGCCAGTTGTGCAGTCAAAACCCTATGCCCGTCTGCCGAGTCTACTGGTACACGCCATTCTAGAGTTGTCGGCAGGTTTTGACCCGGCTGGCTGCCTGGGGCAAGGCGGAAGGTTTAATTGGCTGGCAAAAGTATATCAGCTTGCAAGATAGGGAGGAAAATGACGTATCTAGAAGGCATGGGCGTTGTCGTTGTAGTTAGACATATCGTGTCTGGGCTGAACTCTCTTTCGGGGTCACTAAGGGTTTTATACTTGTTGCGCAATAGCTTTGATAGGAAGCTAGGTAGTCATTGAAGCTCCGTGCTGGCGATATATGGAAGTTGTTGATCTGCTCACACGTTTACATGGTTGAGAGGAATGGATCTTTTCATCACGGCCATGATTACGTCTGCAGGCCATGACGAGGCGCATCACACGATTCGGGTATGGCAAGACTTCGGAGGGTATAGATTTTGATTAATTTCGCCAGCCCAGCTCACCAGCCTTCAGTCATACATGCAGCCCGATGTACTTGCGCCAGCAAGACACCTACAGACAGGGAGCGGAGCCCGTCCCCCATCGGAATCAGTTGGGCTATAAAACCTGTCCCGACATTCTCTGCGTCAAATGGAAACTCCACGGTGCTCAAATTTCATGTCCATAGCGAGGGGTCATTCTTCGCCTTGTTGCAGTTTCGAAATGGTTCGTCAATCGCGGCTGGAAGCAGCATCAGGAATCGCTAGCGGATTCACTGAGCTCAAGCCATGTCTTGCCATCGGGGAGTGCCTCAACGAGTGGCGATCACTGTCGTACTTGTTAGGTTTGCCATCAATTTCATTGGAGTCATCAGACAAGACGAACCCGTGGGGATGATGATGATGAGAAGGAGGATGATGATGCCCACAATCAAGCAGACACGCATCTTCATGTCTTTCCACCACATTTGCTTGCGAACCCGGTTGGCACCACGACGGAAGCCTTGGGCTGAGACGGCAAGGTTGTCGGTCTTATCCTGAAGAGCATCTAGACGCTCACCACGTTGAGAGACCTTATTGATGTTGTCGCGCATCACACCAACAGTATCGTCGATTTGCTGCAGTCAAGTTAGCCAAGTGCATCTCGATTAAATCCTGAGCCCTCGAACAAGATTGCTGGCGGCATGGAAGACAGTCCACCGCAAGTCTCCTGATGGATTCTGCGTGTACCACGGAGCATGACATCGCATCCTCTTGGGTTCAAGTCCACCCCGTCATTCGCCCATGCACATGTGATCTGCATCGTAGTGCGCTCTCGTGAACGACGACCAGATCGATGCGAGACTGATGCCAATCATAGCAAACCCGACCGGAGGTTTGCTTCTTCGCATGGCCAGCTACTTGTTCTAGGGCCATGAAAACGAAGATACTTACAGCTTGAAGAGCCTGGGTCCTTGCGTTGCCTCCAGCACCTTCCTGCGACGCGGACTGGCCGCTGGGGATATAGGGATCGTAGGGGGCATCTTGCTCAGGCATGATGATGGCTGGTGATGACGCGGTCACGAAAGAAGTGTACGAGTCGGTTCGGGGAAGTCGTAGCAGTCGCTCGGGGGAAAATGAGGAAATTCGAAAGTGTCGCAATGCGTCGCAGAGTCAAGAGGGGATGAAATCGGTTTATCTGAAGGTAGCTTGACTGAGGAGGTTGGTAGAAGGAGAGTTGCTTGAGCAAGAATGAAAGGGAAAGAAAAGGGTTGGTAGGCTGTCTCGGGGGTAAGACGGCAGTGGTTGATGCAGTGGTCAGTCGACCACCTGGGGCGCTGAAGCCAATTCTTCCGGGAGGCGCGGCTAGGGTGGCTTGGGGGGGGCTGACGCCAGCCTGGCAGACCAGTAATGGGGCTTGCGAACACATAGAAGCTCTCGCGACCCAATGGAGGAGGAATTCTAGCCACACGTCACTACGTGCTAGAGCCGATCGACAAAGCGAAGACAACCACACTGATTTTCAAGCCGTCACCCTCAGTCTTGAGCTTCGACCGATCACTTTATTATTATATTTGGTTGCCATATCTAGGGTTTCTCTGGAGGAGATCTGGATCTCGATTGTCTGGCGCAGTGACAACTTTGAAACCTCTGCCGTATCACCGTGAACCGTATCTCTAACCCACCGGCCGGGTCCCCACGAGGCAAGCGTCTGTTTCCTGAGTGTCCATCGTCACTACTGGGGTACGTGCATGTGAGCGCATGTGAATGGCTAGCAAAAATAGAGTTTCTTACACGTGACTTGTCTCTCCACAATTACGCAGCAGTTATGAACCTGATGAATTTGGTTATGCTACCTACCCTACATCAAACTTTCTTGGGTAAATTGGTTCAAGCTTCTAAAGTCTCGTGAGTACAACGCAAGAACCAGAACCTCATATTACCCAAAATCATCAAAGTTTAATTTGCAGAGACCTAAAGTTAATCAATATAGCTCTGATGTCGATACCTCCCTGAGAAATACTTATCTGGAAGCTCTCGAAACCATTTTAGCGAGGCCATAAGTCCTGAGAGGGTAATGGTTCTGGTCGGAACGACCCAAAGAACCAGTGTGACTGGTCCTTTCATTCAATTGCATGGTCTGGCACAATCTTACAGCAACTCTAAGAAGCTTTATCATCTGAACTCATGATATCATAAAAAGGGGCAATATCATAGAAACAGTGCGCGGGACTTGTAAGCAGCACCGGTTTGACTCTACCGGGGACACTTGACGTGGCCATCTAGTTTTTAAGCAAATCTGCGGCGGCTTATAGAAAATGAGAGATATAACAGGAGCGTTTGGAAGCAAGAGTGTTCGATATGATGTGTTTTAATATTGAGGATCTATATGGGAAAGCGTCGCCAGGATTCGTGGCCTCTCCAAGTACTCTGTGCCTTCATCCACAGTTATGGCTGACGTCGCTGCAGCCTATTACCACAGAGGACGAAGGCTTTCTTGCATCCTAGCGAGTCGTCTGATACCACTTCTAAGTAGATATTGATCCAAAAGGCAACCTTACATTGAGGAGCCAATCCAATTCGGAGATCTCGAGCATCTTGGGGGTAGTTCAACCACCTTGAACGACTCATCAGCCAGAAATAGCATGGCGTTAATTCCCTGCAGCTTCCCCGCTCACACCTTGGTAGACTAAGGCTGTCTGGGGTTGATATCGAGAAAACGTCAAGTCAAGGAAAACTCTTAGATAATGTTGCTGTCGAAACCTTCAGAAAATGTATTGCTGCGTTGACTAAAATGCCTATGGATCGATGTGCCTCTCCATGGATCAATGACTGAGCAGGCGGGGTTGGAGGTGACACTTCTGCAGGGATGAAGCCCAACCAACCTCGGAGCCGTCCTGTCTACTTGGCGGTGACAGAAACCGACCGGACTTTTGCAGCATGTGGCGTGTTGCTGCAGTATTATACCAGACTTGCAGATAGCCGAATATGTCACTTTTGGCGAGGCTGAAGATGGGAGTTTCACAGCGAAATGAAGTTGTCCAACAGCGGTTTCAATAGGTAGTTTTAGCATGACACCCTGCGTTACCTTAGTAAGGCACAGTACGACATACTCTGTACCTTGCCCCTCGAAATACTTCAAGCATGGGACCTTGCAGACCCCTGGAAGTTTGTCCAGGGACGGGGATAAGACGTGTTGAATGTAGAAACGATGCAGCCACAGGAGACATCAGTCCGATTTTGGGTGGATGGCTGTCCGCATTTGGCGTAGAACAGGTATTTATGGTTCCAGACACCATGCGACCAACTCCAATGGCTCCAAGACTGGAGCTAAGGAAATACCTTAGTACATGAGGCTCGACCACTGTTTCCTTCAGTCTAAACTGAGCCCCGAGACTTGTCGTCAACGCCTCTCAGCGCAAGCGGAAAGAATAGCATTCGATGACTTGAAGCTTTGTTGCGAATATACTTTTGTCCTTCAGCAGAGTCTTCAGGTTGCCGGCGAGGAATTGCCGACCGAGAACGAAGGCGCAAACGCATACGAGGCCGCCGCTCGTAACTGGTACAGTGCCCACATGAGTCGTGATCGTCATTCGAACCACACGGGACAGGACGCATCACACACGCACACACACACACAGCACAACTAAACGAGAGCAATGAGGTAGAGCACATACCTTTGTCTGATGAATGGGCGCATGCGGTGCGCGGTGGTGGGCAGTCCTGCTGCGCCCAGCACAGTTGTTCTTTCGTATTCCCGGCACATCCTAATGGCATTAGTGGCGCAAGGTACGCACTACTACTATCTCAGTGGTGCTTTGCCTAGAACGTCAGTCAGCCTCCAGGCTCCCCCCACAGTGCCACTGATCTCCAGTCCTGTATTTGTGGAACGCTGACAGTGCCATGTTCTCGTTGCGATTCATAATCTCTTCTGGCAAAAGGTCTCACTTGGAAAGGCAATTTTGTTGACGAAAGCGACTGATGGGTCAAAACGAGCCCCAGATGATAAGGTTGTCAAAGGTTGAATCAAAATATCCATTTTATGCATGATGAAACATGATTGGCAAGAAAGTAAAAAACAACCGAAAGCTTGACTGGCCAAGGATACGAGGAAGACCCAGGGTGTTGGGCCCAGGAGGGAGTGCTGTTCGTGTACCGGTATGTATGACGAGGAATCGCCAGTAGACTGACTGCATGGAGTACCACCAGTAACCCTTATTCGCTGGCTGTATCAGTGCATTCGGTGGCCCTAAAGATGTCCTGCATCTCCCCCCCGCCTCGACTTCCTAGCGTTGTGTTTTAGTGCTTGCAGGACATCAATAAGATCACTTTAGCGCCCATCAACCTTACCAGTACCGTAGTAGCAGTAGCCAAGGATACACTGAGCCATCCGCCACCGGCTCCCCCCGGTCAGTTAGTGACGCCCGGCGGCGGCTTCTCCTCCACTTCGTCAACTCCACCTTCTCGAGCTACGCTGCGGGTAAGTAAGCGTCAGCCTCACAAGAACCTTTGAGGCCCAGTCTTTCCGCATCCTGCACCTTCTTACGCTTTCCTCCTCCTCTTTTCTTTCCTTTCTTTCTTAGCTCTACCTTGACGTGGGTGATTTCTTTTGTCCCTTTCGACCAATGCTTCACCGGCTTCATCCTCGACTCTGAAGACGGCGGCATCGATTTGCTACCAATGGTCGACTCGCATCACTGTCGCTGAGCTCTCTGAGCTGCCTGACACCACTCACTCACACTCACCTTTCATCAGCTCTCACTGTTACGGGTTGTCCTTTGCCGAGCAAACAATATATATACACCTACCTACCTTACACCACGACTACTGTGACAGTATGGTTTCCGGCTGTCCAGTGATGTCGTTCAATAAACCCAATTATGCCGGCCTGCCTGGCTCTCGGCGATCCATGGAGCTGTTCTCATGGCTTCTCCTCCTCGTCTGGTCTCCCTTCACTCATGCTGCATACGACCTTGATCTAAATTCCACAGGTTCGTTCCCATCTCCGTCTTGCTAGTGGTCTACGAGAAATGTTTCAGGTTGCGTAGCTCATATTTTCAACGTCTTGATACTGACTTGGCGCTACAGCTTCAATCAAGAGTGTTTCCAAGAGCCTGATGGAGGATATGCTCACGTTCTACCATGGGGACGAACCAGGCAACGAACCTGGCTTGCTGCCTCAGCCATACTACTGTACGTTTGTTCTTGTGTCATCTCAGAGTTCCCGCAGCATGCCAACCCCTCCACTGCCGCAGCAATTTGTATAGCGGTAATACTGACATGACTTTGCACCCAGGGTGGGCGGCTGGTGCCATGTTTGGCACTCTGATCGACTATTGGTACTATACTGGCGATGATAGCTACGTCAATTTGACTACGGAGGCCCTCCTTGCCCAGGTTGGCGAACATGATGACTACATGCCAAAAGCACAGGTTCTCAATGAAGGAAACGACGATCAGGGATTCTGGGGTCTCGCCGTCATGGCCGCTGCCGAATACAACTTTCCAAACCCTCCCCAGGACAAACCTCAATGGCTTGGGCTAGCCCAGGCCGTCTTCAACACACAAGCCGCCCGCTGGGACACAGCTCACTGTAACGGCGGCCTGCGTTGGCAGATCTTCGAGTGGAACAATGGTTATGATTACAAAAACTCCATTTCCAACGGTTGCTTCTTCGCCATTGCTGCACGACTTGCGCTGTTCACGGGCAACACCTCTTACGCTGACTGGGCCGAGAAGACATGGGACTGGATGGTTGGAGTGGACTTCATCAATGACAAGGGCTATGTTTTCGACGGAGCACACATCCAGGACAACTGCACGAAGCTGACCCCCTATCAATGGACCTACAACGCCGGGGTTTTCATCAATGGGGCCTCTGCCATGTACAACATGACTGGTGAGGAGAAGTGGAAGGACCGTCTAGATCTTCTCCTGAACGGAGTGAAAGTCTTCTTTACCGGGCCAAACAACAACATCATGACAGAAGTTGCTTGCGAGCCCGTAAATCTCTGCAATCTGGACCAACAGTCCTTCAAGGCATATCTGAGTCGTTGGCTTGCTGCCACCACCAAATGGGTTCCTAGTACATATAATTTCATCATGCCATACCTGCGCGCCTCTGCAGAAGCAGCGATCAAAGAATGTACTGGTGGTCCCAATGGGCGCATGTGCGGATTGCATTGGGTTAATGCAACGTGGGACGGGTCTACAGGAGTAGGACAACAAATGGCTGTGGCGGAAGTGATCATGGCCAACATGATCAATCATCGACCAGACACAAAGACGGCCAAGACAGGTGGTACCAGTAAGCCAAATCCGGGTGCCGGTGGAAGTGATATCGGACGAACCATCCCCGAAGGCAAGACTTACCGACCATTAAACGCTGGCGACATTGTCGGGGCCGTCATTCTCACGATGGTTGTTGGAGGGGGGTTTCTCGCGGGGATCGCTTTCATGATGATCGATGAGACATCCGACAGAACTGTCAAGCAACAATTTCTAGGATTCAAGTCCTCTACAGTTGCGTTGCTCACTGGCAAGGGTGCGGTGGGTGCGGCTGCAGCGGTCCTGCACAAAAAGGATGCTTCGTACAATGAGAAGGGTCTAACAGGGACTGCCGTCAGTGAAAGGAGTTCTCAAACCAGCTCAGATGGGATGGAAATCACACCGGCTTCTCCGGTTGCCTTTGGACACGTCAGAAGCGTGAGTGAACCGGACCGAAACCAGCGACGGCTTTCAAACATGCCCCGCGGCTGGCCTCACAACCCTTCCTTGCGAGCAAGCCAGGTTTTTGAGCCGTCACCTTGGAGGCCAGCATCAATCCAGCCATCAAACTCTGGGCTTTCAGGATCAGACCTACCACAGTCTGCGAGTTTGGAGCGAGTAGCTTCTCGATCTACATCACTGCAAGAAACGCAGGAGGTACCAGCAGAACTAAAGCGGAAGCCCGTCGCCAGTAACCGACAATGGACATCAATGAATGAGTGATTTCAGTTGTTCTTGCGGTTTTCTTTTCGTCTGCAATCTTGCTCGCAGAATGGCGTTCTTGATCGGTGTATTACATTAAGCAGTTTCAATTTTGTCTCACCAGGGAACTTTTATCCCCAATACTTGGCGTCGGATGGGTTTGGGCTTACTGGGATTGGGTTCCACGATCAGATCGCAAAGGCATTTGTTTTTAAAGACGAACAAGCAAAACTAGCATTGGTCTATGAGTGACCAGAATTTGTGTCATTGCCCATGGCACAATATACAACTTGGCCTACGGAGCACATGGCGCATTACATACCTAGGTACATATAGGGCACGAAGACAAGACCTCACTCTGGGAGGTGAGCTACCTTTGAGGCCCAGTCAATATAATTTGACACGAACATATAAATGTGTTTTCAGGCTTGAGATTTCAATATGAACTGTGATTCAGCCCTCAGCCTGCCCGTGCTGAGTTGAATGCCCCTTTCGACCGGTCTTAATTGACTCGGTAGGTCTCTGCCACCCGAAACTTCTCTCTGTCCAGAAACTGTTCCAGCGAACTCAGCTTGATCCCCCAGTCTTTCACTTCCTCCATGTTCACAAGGTCGCCCATGCCCCTGCCACAATACTGGCCATACAAGAAGGGGTTACTTCCGACCAGCGCCGGGATCTCATCCTCAGCTAGGTAATGTACCTTCAGCTCCTGTCTATCGACGGCTTGAGCGATGTGTGCCACTATTTCGTCAGGGGACAGCAGCTCGTCGCAGTACGTGATAGTCTTCCCGTAAAACCTGTCGGGGTGCAGGATGGACTCGCTCGTGAATCTGCCCATGGTCAATGTGTCGATTGTGGGGATGCGAGTGGAGGGCAGAAACGCGACGGTCCAGGTCCCGGAAGGGGAAAGAAGACCTGGAGCCATCATCTGGACAAAGGGCGGTAGGAGGTTGGCCATGAACCAGCCCGGGCGGAAGATGGTCCATTGCGGCACGTGGTGCGCGGCACGGACCTGGTCCTCGATGCTCTTCTTCGACAGGAGTATGTCCGCGAGGACTGTTCCTTGTTTGATGCCAGGGAGAGACAGGGGGTCGTGCGCGCCGAACCCGGAAGAGTACACAGCATGCTTGACGCCCTTGCCGCCGGCGAGCTCCAAGACTCTTCGAGCCCAGCGAAGCTCAGCAGCGCGATCGGTGAGGTCCGGCATGAAGTTCATGTAGACGGTTGTGCAGCCGTCGAGAGCTTCCGAAAGAGTCTCGACGTCATCGTACGACCCGGGGTAGACTTTGGCGCCGCGCGAGAGGAGGGACTGCGCGGCGGCGGAGGAAGGGTCGCGGGCCAGGCAGTGGACGGAAAGGCCGTGAGAGAGGAGGATGGATGCGAGGGCACCGCCTTGATTGCCGGTTGCGCCACAGATGAAGGTTGCAGGCTTGGCCATAGTGAAGAGAGTACGATGGCTGTTTTATCGGTGGAAGAGAAGGGATTCTTCTTTTTGAGATGATTTGAAAGTAAAGAAGTAAGGGGATCTTGGAGAAAAGGCTCTTTATATGTTGATCCCTCCCCTCCCCTTGGAGATAGAACAGGAACGTGCGGCGTATGTTCTATCACCTCCAGGAAGCGCTGGCGGTGTCCATCCAGAATCGAGAAAGTCCATGCCGCCGCAATCCCGCCATTTTTTCGAGGATTCAAATTGTCTCTATAGGGACTGTCTTGCTCACCGTCTTGGTAAACCATGATTGAGGCGACTATTGCCTTGTCTATGAAGTTTGTAGCCCCGGCGGATTTGCGGCACGGAAGGGCGTGGCGGAACTCCGCCGGGGCCCCACTGTGAAACACCCCCGCTCCCGCTCCCGCTGCCGCCTCCGATGCCACCGAACGTGACCGTAAACGCGCTCAAGCCTCACTTCTCGCCGCTCGGGTCTCACCTTACAGCTTCATCATCAGCAATTCCTACCTGTTCTCTCTCATCATTGCTTTGACCCCTGGCAGCATCATCTGACGGAGAGCCTCCTCCTATTCAAGCCCTATTCAGGTGGCGGCCATCCGCATTCTTTGGTTTCGTGGGGAGGCCATTCTGGAAGCACGTCACCCGCCTAGCCATCTTTCACTGGCGCTATGGCGCCCTCTCTCTCTGCCATCGAGCGACGCAACCCGCCTTCTCGGCAGAAAGCCTGTGCCGCGTGCACAAGAGCGAAGCGACGATGTGACTTTGCAACACCGGCGTGTCTTCGTTGCTCCATGCGCTCTCTGTCATGCGAGTATCCTACACGGCACACCAAGACCAATCGTGCTCGCCAGGAGGAGGAGTCTGTTGCAGCTAGCAGTATTGTTCAGAGCCCCAAAGCTGGAGTTAGCCCAGATGAACCAGGTCCGGACTTTTTCGACATCAATACCAATCTCCTACTGTCGGCGGACCCTGGCCTTTCGTGGCTTGAGACGGATTCTACTCATGCCCACTTCGCGCAGTGCATCAATCCCATTCTCATCAACTTCACTGATCCTTGCACCCGCTACTTCCCAGATGGCCTGAAGATTCGTCATCCTCTCTCGACGGCACAGCCTTTGGAGCAGTCGTGGTCACTGGCTCCACCCACGACAATGGACCAAGTCATTGCCGATGTGATTGCGTCCCACCTGCAGTATGCCATCGACATATTCATGGAGGTTCCTCGATACATGGTTGAGAACCTGCACAGCCCATGGATCCATCGTAATCTCTATAGAGATCGAGTTCCTCGGTCTATCAGAGGTATGTGAGCACATAATCTCCTCCAGATATGTCAACCCCGGCAGCAATCTTCAAGTCTGTATCCATCTTCCTGTTTTTGACACCACTTCGCAGATGCTCAAGCGGCTTGTGCCTTGTATCTGGCCAAGAACGAAGTCAATGCCCCAGTCATAATGCGCTCTATTGAGTCCTTCTGTGCAGACCTCCTTTCCTCCCCCTCTCCCGTCTCGGGCTTCGACGCACTCGCCTACGCCCATGCTCTTCTTCTCTATCAGATTATCCGGCTATTTGACGGCGACATTGCTTCCCGCGCCAGCGCCGACAAGTGCTTACCCGCACTGGAGAACGCTGCCCTGAGCCTCCTCTCACACGTTCATTTCGAAGACCCTCTCTTTCCTGCACCGGATCTGCCTCTGGATCCGATTGGCCCGACAAAGCTCTTCTGGCAATCATGGCTATTCCAAGAGTCCGTGAGGAGAACCATGCTCTTCATCTTCTTTTTTCTGCAGACCTACCGCATGGTCTCGGCAGGCATGCGGGTCGTGTGTGATGGCAAAATAGGGCTCGTACACTCATGGACCTTCTCTGCCCATCTGTGGCAGGCAAACACGCCGGTCGAGTTCGCGAAGGCTTGGAACGGGAGGAACCACTTCGTCATCACGAACAGCGGGTTCCGAAAGGTTCTTGAAGAGGCAAAGCCCGATGACGTAGACTCCTTTGGAAGGATTCTCTTGTCGGCCATGATGGGTCAGGACGAGGCGGACGGGTGGTTCGCAGCACGAGGAGGATCACTACGTGACGAAAGATGCTTCTGAAAGAAACAGCGATTCTATTTATTCAAACTTTTCCACATCACTTTGCATTTTGTGCCCCATTCTCCAGTGTATCACTATTCCTCATGACTACCTCCAAAGCCACCCCTTGTCGCAATCATTTTACCCATATCGGCCACGCACTGGTCACTGAGGACCTCGAACAGGGAAATCTCCACGCCGCAGTTCCCTTGCACCCAGTTTCTCAGTCCGATGGCCACGAGAGAGTCAACGCCGTAGGCATTCGGCGCCTTGTCCACGTCGATCTCCTCCGGCAGCAGGTTCATGGCCTTGGCCAGCATCTCCCTGATGCCTCTGGCCACGACGTCACCGGCCGCGGTAACGGTTGGCGCCCGGGCGAGCATCGCTCTCAGACCCATCGATTTGGTCCTGTTCCTTGTGGAGAGCTCCGGAGGGGGCATACCTACCATGTTAAGGTAGGTGAACAACGCCGTCCGGGTCCAGTACGGATCTGCCGGCTGGTTTTGACGGACAATCGCTCCGGTTCCCACGCCCAGGGTAACCTGTGGTGGCGTGGGAATACCGTCGACGATCTCGCCGGTGATACAATGCGACACAACCTTGAGGAAGTCATCGTGGCTTATGCTGTGGAAACCACTAGCCCGCAGCATATCCAAGGTTCCTTCGTCCTCCGCCAGCATCCCTGCTCCCAGAACCGGACCAAGGTCGATCGAGACGGCATGCTTGCCCTGGAGACGCAGCGAATGAGCCATGGCGTCCTCGAAAGCATTGCCTGCTGCGTAATTGGCTTGACCGCGATTTCCAATGACCCCAGCAGAGCTTGCCAAGAAGATGTAGAAAGGGTCCATCCCAGCAGCAGACATGCTTTCCACCAGATTCCAAGAACCAATGGTCTTGGGTCTGACGGCAGTCTGCCAATCGTAGAAGGTCATGTTATCAAACACGGCATCCTGAATGACAGCCGCGCATTGAAAAACGCCTCGAATAGGAGGCATGTCCTCCTTTATGAGCCTGATGGCCTCCTGCAGGGCTTTCGTGTCGCAAATATCCGCGGCGAAGGACTGGATTTGGACACCGTTATGCTGCAGTTGGGACATGGCGTCCTTGGAGGCCTGGGTTCCGGCTCTAGAGCGAGAAATGAAGGCCAAGTTCTTTGCTCCGTGGGCAGTAAGGAGCTCAGCAATGCTGCGCCCGAGTCCCAAAAAGCCGCCGACAATGAGATAAGTTCCCATGTCATCGATGGCGTCGTCCAATGGCTTGACACGCAACTCTTTGACGACTTTGACGCATTGCGACTCTCCGGGTTCGTATCCTATCCGAGCAGAGGCTGGGAATGCTGCCCCAGAAACGTGCTCAAGGGCTTGGTTGACTTGGTCAACCCGCCACGACGACATGGGGATTGCTGGTAGTTTGATGGTCTGCTTCTGGTCAAGCACCATGTCCAAGGTTCTACTGAAGAGCTCAATTGCAAGCTCTGGATTCCCGAGCAGGAGCGAATAGATGTCGATATTGGCAAATGTCAATCCGGCCACATGGGTCAAGGGAGTTTCTGTGATGGGTCGATTGCCCAGCCGTACTACACTGCCATCTGCAACGGGATTAGTTGCCTGAGAATGATAGGACCTCACTCGTGAAGTAACTTACTTGTTTTCAGGCAGCTCAACGGGATGTCTAAGTTGACAGTGCTGTAGACGACGTCAATACCACTCGGTTGACATCGTGCCTGAAGCTCCTCATCAAACTCGGGAGAGTCAGCATCCAGAATCTGCTCCTCCAGTAGTCCAAGTTCCTGTAGCATGCGCCTTTTGGCCCCGGTATCGTCCCCTTGAACAGTGGCGAGGATATTCAGTTTGAGAATTTGAGCAAGGCCTATTCCAGCAACCCCGTGGGCACTTGCTGCTTCGTGTATCAGTACCATCCCACCTTGTCGCGCCCGGCCAATGTGCACGAGGGCGAAATAAGCGGCCATATATAAACTGGGAACAAACCCTTTAGGAGCCGAAGATACTAGGCGATGGTCCAGGTGAAGGATGCTTCTGAGAGCGCCGTCGAGTGCCAGCCCGCAGACTTCGCTCCCAACCGTGATGCTTGAAGACACTCCAGACCCTACGCGCCTGACGACGCCGGTGACATCGAGACCAACTCCGCGTCTATCGCTTTTACCAGACGCAATTCCAGCATCTTCCGAGGTGAGAATGGTAGATACAAAGTCGATTTCGACACTATCCTCACCGAGAGGAGGGATTTCGTACTTTGAGAAGAGGCCGTCTCCTTCGAATGGGCATTGCACCGTGATGACGTGCTCAAGTCCTTGAGAACGAAGCTCTTCCCTCTGGAACGGCGCAGTTTCGTACGTCAATGTCGATGGATCCGGTTCAATGAGATCATTGAGTTTGTTGATCGGAGCAAGTCGTGGAACATAAACCCTCCCTTCTTCTTCACCGTATTCAGCATCGAGATTGCTCGAGGAGGTGCTAGAAGAATATGCCGCCATCAGGACAGAAACGATAGTGACTGCTGCTCTCTCGTCGCAGAGAGCAGTGTTGCCGCTCAGATCCAAGGAAACATATCGCTTCAGAGGGTCCTCTGAGATCAGGGTTCGGAAGAGTCCAACAATGAGGGATCCTCTTGGGTTGTCTGGCTTCATGTGGCAACCCTGGGTGATCCAGAACAGCCGCTTAGTTTGAGACTGAAGTTTGTGAAATAGATCAAAGGCATTTGCGTCCCAGTTGTACGAGGAAAACCCAGTTTCTTGACCCAGTTCAAGAAAGGAAACGAGGACGTGAGTCGTCGCCAAGTTCCCTGGTTCAATCAGGCCGTTCAATGTTGATGATCTGAAGCTGCATTGTGGTAGAGAGTTGCGAACAGCGGATTCGAAATTGGCGATGAGGATTGAGAGATTTGAGTCAACTGTCTCTGGGACGATTAATGTCACATCAAGCGTTGCCTGCTTCTCTGGACAACGCGGGTGACGATAGATGTTCAGCGTGGTCCCGTTGACAAGTTTAGAGCAAGATTCAAGGCCGTCTTCGGTTCCAGTACGGACCAGTAATCCTGATGGATTCAAAAAACCCTGCAATCTGGAGGGATCGTCGGCATCACTTTTCGTGGCCAACACCAGGTCAAACATGCCCTCTGGCTTGATGTCAGACAAGAGAGTAGTCTCACCAAATTCATCAAGTCCTCTTTCTCTGAGCAAACCCATGAAAGAAGCAGACTCATCTTCGGAGGCCGATGTCGCCAAAGTATATTGACACAGTCGAGGTGTGACGTCTGAACTTGATGCCAGGACCTTCAGGACGATCCTGGACAGCACTTCATCTTCACCCACCTGAAGAATCGAGAGACCAGGCTTCTTGTGGGACAGAAGCGTAAGCAGCTCTCTCAGGCTCGAGGGGCTCGCAAAAGTTATATCTTCTTTCCAGACGATCTCGGTCGCCAAATGGCTGTTGCTGGAGACAAAGCTGGCCTGGTTGGAATCGCTCAAAGAAATTCGAGTAAGCTCAAGCCCATCGATGATGACCCTCCCTCGACCACCCTGGCCCCGAAACATGGCGATGTCAGCAATGGCACCAAGAAGTCCCTTTCGTTCGGCCGTTGATACGCCATCAAAGTCCATGTTCCCGTCCTGGGTAACATCGGAAGACACGAACAGTCTTCGAATGGAGACCGGCACCATGGGCGTGCTATCGATGGCGAATAGAGTCTGGAACATCGAGTCCAGAGTTGCTGGGTGAAGCAGATGCGGGAACTCGAAGTTTTCCGGCATCTTCGACTTTGTGTCTGGAACCTTGACGCGACTCACGCAAGTCGTGTTGTTCTTGTGAAGCTCTTTGATGTTCCGGAAAGTGACACCATAGTTCATCCCAATGTTATCCAGAACCTCGTACAACTGCCTAGGGGGGATCTGGGTCGTGCACGAAGCCTGTGCTGATTTGTACCGCTTCTCGTGCTTCGTGGAAGAAGGGATTGAGTTAGAGTGTCTGGTGCAAATTCGAAGGGATCCGGTGGCATGACGATGCCACGGGGAGTCGAGAGCTTTTGTATAGATGGCAAAGTGATTTGGAGGTTCATCGGGATTGTCGAGCTCAAGGGTCGATCGACGAAGGTTCAGCGCAATCTCCAAACCTTGCCTTGTTTCGGGTATGATGATGGCCTTCTCGATCTTCATGTCCCTCACGTCGAAACCGAGGACCCGTGGATCCCCTTCAGCCATCTGCTTCGCTGCTTCGAGAACCATTGCGACCATCCCTGCCGCCGGATAGATGAGGGTCTTTTGAATCCTATGATCCTGCAGCCAGGGATTCTCAAAGATCCTCAGAAAGCCACGCCACTTGAGCTCAAACGGCGTGGAGTCAGCCGTCAGCGCACCGATGAGGTCTTCTCGGCCGTGAGGGCGAAAGCGAATGCTCCTAGACAGATGCGATTCGTGCCAGTATGAATTGGAGTGATTCCAAGGATATGAAGGCAGGTCGACCAGACACTTCGGTTCGGTGTCTTCGCCGCATTCCCGCAACAATGGTAGCATGTTGACCTGCACGCTATTCTTCCAGAGAATGCCGAGGGTATTTTGAAAAGATTGTTGACCAAGGAGGTGACTCCCAGCGATTGATATGCACGGTAAGGGGGTGGATAGACCAAGTCCGGATATGGTATCCATGGTCGGTGATTGAAGCTGAGAGCGTGGACTGATCTCGAGAATCATGTCTGGACCGTCTTCGGAAGAGAGATTCAGCATAGACGCGAGAGCCGCTGTGTATTGAACTTGGGACACCATGTTCTTCGCCCAGTACGCGGGACCCAAGCTCTCGCCGGAGATTTCGCATCCAGTGACTGTGGAGAACATGCGGATTTGGGACATTGACGTTGGCATCACTATGCCATTGAGGCTCCATTGATAATGGCTTGAGACCAGCTTCATGAACTCCGAATGATAAGCTACATCCACGGGGAGGACGCGGTTGAACACGCCTCGGCTGGTAAGAATGACAGAGATTTCCTCGATGCGTGTTCGGCGACCTGAGAGGGTAACTGACTTGGGACTGTTGACGCAAGCAATCTGCACTTCACTCGTCATATCGTCAATGAGCTCCCGCGCTTGATCAACCCCCAAGCCAACCGCGATCATAGCCCCCCGAACCTCAGGAGCCAGGAATGACAGGGCTGCCGCGTAGAAGCCGCGCCAGTACGCAATCGTCCAGGCCATCTCTCTCGATATCATTCCGCTCGAATATGCCGCTGCGATCTCCCCGGAAGAATGCCCGATTACGTGACTAGGCTCGCATCCGACGGAACGCAGGAGATCTACGACGGCGACCTGCACAGCCGTCGTCGCTGGCTGTGAGATCTCTGGCCTGGAGATGATGGTTTCGGCCTCGTCTCGTAGGATCTCTTCGAGAAGCGAGAACGGGCTGAGGAGCTGCGCCTTCACGAACAGGCTAGCTGCAGTGAGGCTTTCCCTGAAGGCCTTGAACTGCATCAAGTCGTGACCCATCCGTGGCCATTGCGCCCCTTGCCCACCAAAGACGAAGCAAAGGCGGCTATGCGGCCTCGCAGCACGATGGAAGGCGGATTCATCGAGACCATTGATCTTCTCGATGAGGTCTGCTTTTGAGTCGGAGATGACATGCGCTCTCCACAAGAACCTCGATCTGCGATGTGCCAGGGTGTACGCATAATCCCTTAGAAACGATATCTCCGGGAGCGAGGCTCTACTTGTTTTCAGTTCTTCCAAGTGTTCCGACTGGGATTTGAGAACACGTGAAAGTGCTGCTTTGTCTGGTCCTGAGAAGCAGAACGCATATGTCATGCCGTCTCCCCTTTCCGAGCCCTGATCTCTCGTGGAGGAGACGAGTTCAGGGGTGTCCGTGTTGTGGTGGCCGTTCAGTCGTCGAGATTCCATGTAGCCTGCGGCGTCATCCATGATGAGATGGACATTGCTGCCGCCAAAGCCGAAACAATTTACACTGACGCGGCGAGGACCTGGTAATGGCCATTGCAAAAGGGAGTCGGGAACCTGAGCAGGGTGAGCAGTGGAATCGTCACTGATCAAAAAGGCTCTCTTCCTTACCTTGATTCTCCAGCCTTGGAGGTCAATATCGGGGTTGGGGATCTCGTAGTTGGCTTGCGGTGGGATCTTCCCATGCTCAAGGACCAGGATGCCCTTGATCATCCCTGCGACTCCCGCCGCGCCTTCAAGATGACCAATGTTGGGTTTCAAGGATCCGGCAACCAAGGGTCGATCTGGCGAACGCCCCTTGGATAAGGTCTCGGATATGGCTTTGAGTTCCCTCCAGTCTCCTGCTTGGGTCCCGGTTCCGTGGCACTCCACGAATGCGGTCTGATCATAGTCCAGACCTGCAGCGGAGTATGCCGAAGCAATGTTCTTCGCTTGGGCCTCGGAGCTGGGCAAGGTTATGCCTGAACTATGGAATTAGCTTCAGAAGGTCCGTAAGATCGCGTGATCGTCTCTCTCTCTCTCTCTTTTGCTATCTCGTGAAAACTCAACTTACCCAGCGTTCTTCCGTCCTGATTCTTGCTACTGCCTCGAATCACTGATCGAATGGTGTCGTTGTCTCTCAAGGCATCCGAGAGCCTCTTCAGAATGACAACTCCGATACCTTCACCGCGTCCGTAGCCATTGGCACGGGCGTCGAATGTGAAACACTTTCCGTCGAGACTCAAAAAGTTCAGGGCTGTCATGGGCATCATCGTGGCCGACGTCAAGATGAGGCCAGCGCCTGCTGCAATGGCCTTGTCCATTATATTAGTTCCATGCCCTTGGATGGACTGGCCTCGAGTGAGACTTACGAGTTCAGACTCTCCGCTCCGTAAACTCTGCACGGCATTATGAATGGACACCAGACTGCCGCTGCAGCCAGTATCAACAGTCTCACTCGGACCGTGCAGGTTGAAGAAGTAAGAAATTCGATTGGACATCAAGGCGATCCCGTTCCCAGTTGCTGCGTACTGTGGAGAATCATCTGGATCACGTAGACACACTTGTTCATAATCTTTTCGTTTTTATCTTTCATTAGCGAAACCCTTGTGTGATTTTGGGGGGTGGATGGCTTCAGGAGACCTTTCACGAACGAGCCCACGTAGACAGACGTTGAGCTTCCATCCAAGTCTTCTTTGCGGATACCAGCTGCAGCGTAATGTGAGAAGCAAAGTCAATGGTGCAAAGTCAATGGTGCAAAATCATGTGGACAACAACTGACCGTTCTCCAGGGCTTCGTATGTGACTTCCAACAGCATTCGCTGCTGAGGATCTACGGCACTCGCTTCATCTGCCGTGATGGAGAAGAACTGCTCGGTTGTCAGAAGGAGGGACACGCACAAAAGAGAAAAGATCCTTTTTTGGCCCTCACTGGTGCATCAAACTTGGTCATGTCCCTCTTGAGAAAATGGGCTCCCCGAAAAGGAATCTATAGACGATTACTACGCGAATCTGGCGATGCCTGCTGAGAATGATGCAACGAACACTTCCCTGCCGGTTTCTGCTTGGATGATAGAAACCATTGATGTTGAGTCGATCCGAGGGGAATTCTGACCATTGAGACTCTGCACTCGTCAATACTGACCATAAGCCATCCGTTGTGTCCGCACGACCCGGGAAGCGAAGGCCGATGCCAACCACAGCGATATCTTCCATTGTACTCTTCGAGTTTTGAGCAGCGTGAGATGCAGAACCTGTGCGCCGTTGCTCGATGTTGTCCAGTAAGCCAGGGTGTTGTCGGTAATGCGAAACGAGATAAGAAGAAGCATTCATCGAAAGAGGGTCGAATGAGCAACCTAAACCGAGGATCGCATACGGAGGAGACCCCATTCACATGCAGGCACTGGATAAGTCATTCATATAATAAAAGCCCAGATTTCATGTGTTGAACTTCATGTCACATTGCGAGCCGCTCTGCCCTTCGCGTTACTTGAGGCGGCAGAGGCTGGCTATGCTATGAGCGCCAGCGGACCGGCGGTATGCGGTCCGAATGAGGTAGTATTGCCCTAGCATAAAGAAGAGGAGTTTGGTCATGCTTGTGTCCTCATGGGGATCCCCGATTTGAGCCCCATGGAACGTGTGATGGAGGTGGATTACCGTTCAAACGATAGACAGCCAACACTTCGGAACCCCCTCCCAGACGCAGACGGGCCAAGCTTAACCACCTAAAGGTATCATTGCGATTCTGTCGTGTTCAACCAATACACCATACAGAGCCTCAACGGGCTTCACCGTTGGTAAAGGAACAAAAGAAAAAATGGGGTTCCTGTGCGTATGTAACGATTCAAAATGGTGAGGGACTGGCCTGGTGTTGAGTCAACAATTTGAAGGCTGGTGTGATCCCAAGATCACCAACGTGGCTCCAGATTGTTTGCCAATCATGTATGTATCTTTTGCACTGGGAAGCAAAAGTCACCATGGTGCCCAGGATCTGAACATGAACACATCATCTGGCCCACAGCTCTGGCAACGGGAGGGTTTGCTTCAACGCGGACCTTGTCTAACATTGCGTCGAATCCTTCAGGCCCTCGACACGCCACGTTCTGGTGCGATCAAACACGCAACCAGGCAGGCCACGGCCAGATCCGCCCGAGAGGCTTAGCCAGCACACTGGGCCCAGATGATTAGGCCACGACATGTATCAATAGACAGCACTGTTTTGTCTGTGCTTTGCTTTGTGCGGCCTGCTCGTCGGGTACAGGCAGACCGCATTGCTGCACGGTAATAGCGGTGTGTGTGCGGCTGTTTGCGACGGGATTCTTTCTGGTCTTTGGGTAAATGGTGAGAAGTGGAGAGGACGGGAGGGGGAGGAGGGAGGGGGGCCAAATGTACGAGGGTCCTGGAATCTTATGTCTCTTCTCAGACGAGAGTATATAACTATTGAGGCAGGTCTGCTTACGCTGAGAAGAGGGGGACCCTGCCTCGAGGCTCTGCAGCCACCGTAAGCGGCTTGCTCTTGGCAATGAAAGTGAAAGGGAGAGGGTTGTTGTTGCTCCCCCCCGACCGACTGCATGGAGTTTCTCAGCTGAGGAGATCAATTCGTGAGAGAGCCAAGGATGAGGTTGCGGCTGTGTTGGGAACAAGGCAGGTAGGCGTTCAAAGCTCCCATCTCCTCTCTCTCGCCAGCTTTGCATGCAGTGTACCGGCCGGTGGTTGCTGCAAGGCGCACCCAACCTGCAGGTATGTCGTGCAGTGCAGTCAAGTTACGTGGCCATCACGAGGTAATTGTGAATGTGAGTGAGAAATGAAGACCGGATAAAGAGCGGTAGGGATGGTCCGAGACAATGAAATCGCCTACTGTTTCGGCCGAGATCAGGACCTCCTCTCTCTCTCTCTCTGTGAGGTGCCTTAGTTAACTACTAACTTGTCATGGGACTGTGACCGGGAGGTTGTCGCTATGAACCAGGTCACACAGGTTCAAGCATCTGATGCATCTAGCCTTGAGCACAAGTCGATGAGTCGTGCAACTGTAACATGAGGGCGGCTGTCTGCGCGATCTACATGTCGACGATCACAAAAGAATGGCTGCCTCATCTGAGGCGCGCGCGTGATGAGTCTGGTGTCAAACTACGACACGCACAGGGAGGTTCGCTGGTTCACTTTTGTGCGTTTAGTAGTAGAAGCCATCAGATCGTCAACGATGTTGTCTTGCATCAAACACCATCCCAGCTCTCTAGTATGCAGGTATATTGGAATTCTGATTAGGAGTGTGCCAATAAAACGGGAATCACAAAAGCTAGACCGCCATCCTGGTGATCTAGAGCTTTCGCAAGATAAATGACAAACAGGAGGTAGAATCAATGGAAGTTCAAGCTTCAATGTAGGACTATTCGCAAAGTTATACCAGCCTATCACTGTTGTCGCCGTCGTGGCCGAGGTTCGCCAGCTCCGTGCCCGAGTCACTGCCTCGACACAACGCCTGCTCATCCTTAAGAGCTGTTAGTCTCTCGAGGGGCGCCGGGTCACGCTCCAGCGTCAAGAGAGAGAATACGACCATGGCCACACAGATCCCCAACATGATCTTCAGTTCCTCCCTGAACGCAGTCGCATACACGTGTCTCACCAGCTCCTGGAGTTCTTCCGACAGCCCGAGTCCGGGCAGTGAGAGGGGCGATCGCTGTAGCTTCCCAAGCTGGTTCTGATCGAGTTCTTGTTGGAGATCACGGTGAATGTTGGCATTCAGAATGATCGTGCATCCCGACAGCCCAATGCAGCCTCCTAGAACGCGTGCCTGTGCAACTGCTCCTTGCGCTGATGCTCTTTCGCTCTCTTCGCTGGCAACTAGATTCGTCATGATGGTTGCTGCTGAGAAAGAAAGACCAACGCCGAGTCCGAAAACCGTTTGAAAGGCGTACTGGCTCGCCGAGCTACCGTCTTCGGCAGGGACTACAAGCATCAAGCCGATCCCCAGCAGTTGCAGAGAGGATGCGCCCACGAGGCTGTACCCAGTATTGTTCCTCCGGCTCGAGATGGCGCCTCCTAGAAAGGAGCCAACCGCGCAGCTCCCGAGCAAGGGCAGGATGTGTACGCCGGCTTGGAGAACGGACTGCCCGTTGACTATCTGGAAACGCTCCGGAAGCACGATAGTGCATGAGATGTACGGGAATCCCGTCAGCAGAGTCACTCTAGGCACCCGTTAGCAGCAGTATGTGGGGGAATGATTAGACGAATTGGCTCACATGAGGCCAGCCGCGTAGGCTCGTCGAAGCATAACCCGCATGGGAAATATCGGTTCGATGTGAAAGATCGTCCTCGTCTCCAGGAATATTTCCCACCAGACAAACGCAACCCACGCGACGGCCGAAGCCACCAATGCCGTCACAATAGGCGCACTCATCCACGTAAAGGTGCGTGATCCGGCTTGCTGGAGTGCGAATACCAGCAAGCCGGAGCTGCAGATCAAGGTGGTACTACCAAAGAGGTCGATGCGAGAAAAAGCGCGCCATGAGAAGAAGTCATCAACCTCCTCGGGAGGCCAGAAGTTGGTAATGACGAGTATGGTGACAAGACCAAAGGGGATACTACGGAGGTCATCAGTACGGAACTTGAATGGATCTGTGCAAACAAACAATCGTCATACTTCATGTTGAAGAGCCAGCGCCAGTCGGAAAGATGGACTACAGCGCCACCTATGATGGGCCCAAGTATGAACGCAAAAGCCAGTGCCGCCCCGATCATGGCTCCGATCAGACTTGGCCTGTGGGAAGGGCCAACTTCGACAAGGCCGATCTGTGTCAAACTGTAGAGGCCGGACGCCCCGATGCCTTGGAATGCACGGCAGATGATCCTACTCGAAAAAGTCAGTGCTCCTGGAAATTCATTCCCTTTGTTAGCGCACCTACAAAGCTTTCATGTTGCTAGAGTTTGAGCAACCAAGGGAAAAGCCGGTGAACACGACCCAGGAGAGTACGAGCATGTTCTTGCGGCCGTAAATGTCACTGAGCTTCGATATGCAGACGGCGAATCCTTTTTTTCCCCATACGTGTCAGAGAATGAGGCAAATCGTGGACTGAAGTCACAAACCCATATAGGTCAGAAGGTAGGATAGCACTATCCACGGGGCGTTGATGAAGTCGTGCAAGTCTTCCGATATCGTGACCAGGGACGTTGCCACGATGGAGGTGTCGAGACTCGAGAAGAGCAAGCCGAGAAGGAGGCTTTCCACCGTCAGCTACTGCGTCTCAAGGCCATGCTTGTGCCAACAAATACCTACGACATCACTAACGCTGCCTGTCGAAACCCACGGACTGCGTGTTTTCTGATGGGCGTGAAGGGTTGAGCCGTCAGTTGCAGACCCCTACCCCTTGGAGCTGTGCGCTGGCTCTCATCCATATCTGCCGGCAATCGCGAGCAGATCTTCACCCAGTAGGAAGGTGTCTACCTAATGTGTAAATGGATACGAGTTTTGTTTTGGGAAATTTGTCCTGGAAGGATGCCACAAAAGAAGGAAAAAGAAAATAAGAAGTGGTGGGAAACGTCGAGGAATAGGGAGCGTTTTAATAACTATCTCGTTGTTCGCGAAATGGCAAAGGGTTGTAGCTTAGCCTGCTGAGACGAAGACGCGACAAGCATCTGGAACCTCGAAAAGTAAGTAGTAAAGAGATTGGAAAGTGGGTAGCAGATTGAACACTGAACTGATCTGATCTGATCGATGATGATAGCTGCGACACGAGTCGTCCCCTGATGACCAGAGTTAGGAGTTAGACTGAGGAGCCGCCTCGCGATGGGTATCTTGGGGGCTGGGGTTCGTCCAGTCTCCCTGCCGAGCCACTCGTGCTTAAAGCTATGTTTGAAACCATGTAAAGTTCATACGCTGCCCAGAGATGAATTCGAGGGGATGAAGCAAGCGACGGGTGGCCGTGCGAGCATAAGACCTAGACATTGTTGCGGGTCGGTGAGCCGTTCACTCTCCCACAAGGGTGAGATATCAAGGGCAGACAAGATGAGAAAGGCTATGTGGCACAGGAGCTGGAGCCCGTCTTGTTTACATCCTCGCTTGTGAACGGATTTCGACCTTCGTCGAGTGTCATGCGAGACATACTCACTCTGTGTGTGTGTGTGTTCCTTTCTCGCTGTCCCATGGCAACAGTGAGCCAATCCCAAAGTATGAATGTCCTCTGGTGAACTGATCGAGATCAGCGTGATCCCTTTCTTCTGTTGTAGAAAGGCCTGCTTTCAGATATTCCCCCCCTCTCATTTGTCTGTCCAGTGCAGTGCACATCTACCCACGAAACCATGTTTCCTTCGTATCCGAATTCCAATTCATCTGTCCGGTTAGTGGGCCACCTTCACATTCGCCATGTGTTTCATTCGGTTCGACGCTCGATAAGCAGGTCAAGCTTTCGGTGACACAGTGTTCAAACAGAAACGATCGAGCGCGCATGGGTCAGTCGTGGTTGGGATGCAGAATGCAGCATGGGGCGCGCGCGCGACGCAACGTCTCACGAGCAGCGCTTTGTCCTCACTTTCTGCACACGGTGCAACATGTCGGGGGCCTGTGGTCCATCGTTTGCCCAGTAGAGTAAGTTACCCGACCTCAGCGGCACGAAATAGCTCGTGAGATCTGGGAGAGAGACGTTCAAAGAGTTCAGGAGCGCCTCTGTACGACCTCGACAATCTTGCTGAGTTCAAGGTAGTTCTGCTCGCCTCCCTAGGCATGGTTCCCGTGCCGGTGAGTCCGATCCGAGGGGTGCCTTTCGTGAAATCCAATGCCCACCTGGGTGCAAACCTGGCTCATGAGCCATGCTGGACTAAAAGTTGTAAGGCATGGGTGTGCAAGCGTGATGGAATGAACGGTGGCCAAGAGATCAAATGGTCATTTCCACGACATAAAGTCTTTCCAAGGATATACTCTGAGTCGGATATGGTTTCCAAGTAATGACTTTTCCGTGTCTAGAGCTTCTCGTATTCTTTCCACAAGCACCGCAATCAACATGTATGCATACTTGCTGTCCGCTACAACCCAAACCCCCGTCCTCTTTCAGAACATTAATTTCCAACAACGACTTGAGGCTTGAAGTAGACCATGAGCGGTGGCCCATCCAGCTTCAGCGTCGCAGCAACCTTCTTCAATGCCTTGTGGTGCTCACACTCGGTATCGTAGTACATCATGTCCTCCACGCTCGCGTACTCGCTCTTGGCGACGAACGTGAAGCCCTGGCTGCGCTCACACGGCTCGGCTGGGCCGCATGTCATGGAGAGGATGTACGGCTTTCCGTCCTGCGAAAGAAAAAAAAACCTCATTAGTTCCTCACCGAGAGAAAGAAAAGCACCGCACTGCACTGCACTGCGTCTGGAATCTTTTGTTTGTACGTACCTTCTTTGGTTCGGCGGCCCAGAGTTTCTCGTACTCTTTGACCAAGGCCTGCTGGCTCTCCGGGTCGGAGATCTTGAACATGGTGACGCGATGTACACGGCCGGCCATGGTTGCGGATTTTCCAAAAGTCAATTAGGTAAATTGAAACAGCTGTTGCCTCCAGGGAAGGTGATCTGGGACTTTGTTGGTTGAAAGGATACCTGCTCTTGAAGAGATGAATGAAGAGGAGTGACATCTGTCGGCTTCAGAGTCGGGACTGGCACATGGTCTCCCTCCATAACCGCCTCCGCATCCGGGCCTACCCGCCTAGTGCCGGCTTAACTACAAGTACTCAAGGTAATTTACCGCCAATTCTGCGCAACGACTTCGGACCATCTGGGCTGACATTGGCAAGGCCGAGCGCCATGGACTAAGGATCAGAATGATTATGTATGTTCTTAGAGTATGTTCTGTTCTCCTCTTTTCCAGGGCTGTATGAAAGCCAGCCTTTATCCACCTGCCCAAGTCAAGAACTCCAATGTGCTAGCAAAGTTTCGTTAAGCGCCTCGCAAACCATGTCCTGTCCCCGGTTACCAAAAAGTCAACGCCATAGTATGCCGTCCAAAAGCTATTATTCACATGTCCATCGCGAGAAGGCTCTGTTTGTCCGGCCTTAGTCCATGAGTGGCGAGCTTGGACTGAGACCCTCTAGACGCCGAACCACCACCTGCATCTTCTCGATGAGGTCTGGGATCCGGTAGGGCTTCACCAACACATCATCGCAACCAGCCTGTTTGGCTTCCACCACCTGTTCGGATCGAGCATTCGCCGTCACAGCGATGATGGGGATGCGCGCCCCCGACGCAGAGAGTATTTCGCCCTCGTTCTCCAGCTCCCGAATGCGCCTGGTGCACGTCAAGCCGTCTTGAACTGGCATTTCTATGTCCATGAGCACGACGTTGATGGGTATCAGCGGCGTCTTGGGGCTATCGCCTGGAGAAGGAGACCCGTTGCTCGAGTTGTTCGCTCGCACTGATTGCCGCAGCACCTCTAGCGCCTCAACGCCGTGGTTGGCCACTGCAACATTGTATCCGCGTTCTGTGAGTCCACGGTGCGTTATCTTTTGGTTGATCAGGTTGTCTTCGACGACCAGGATCCCGTCAATGCGTACGTTCCCTGCGCACTGCAGCTTCGCCAGTAGACGATCATGGATCCTGGCAGCCGAACTGACACGTCTGCCGGAGATTGAGCCGTGATGGGTTTGGAGTACCAGCTCTGCGGCTGCAGCAGTCGCCTCGGCCTCTCTGCGAGCAGCCTCAGTTGGCTCATATGCTTCGATGTAGAATGAGAATGTCGTTCCAACACCGTATTTAGAAGTCACGCCAATGGCTCCGTTTTGGAGTTCTGTCAGACGGCGCGAGATGAACAGGCCAAGCCCACTTCCGCCATATTTGACATGTGTTTTGGCACTTGCCTGGACAAATTTATGGAAAAGCGTGCCCATCTCTTTGTCAGTCAATCCTTGACCTGTATCGGTCACCTCGAAGAGGAGGAAGATGGGGTCCCCACGACCGTGAAGTGCTGGCTGCTCATACTCTTCAGCAAGATCACGGAAGCGAGGTAGGAAGTCAACCTGGGTTAGCTCACGCCCAGGACGTTGTCTTGAGCCCTTCAACACAATAGTCACATTCCGAGTCTTGCCGGTCTTGGTGAACTTCAAAGCATTCGTCAGAAGGTTGATGAGAACCTGTTTGACTCGTGAAGGATCGAGGTCCAGGAATCGTCTGTCCAGATCGTGGTATGACTGGTGCACTGTGGACGTGAGCGCAATGTCCACGCGGCGAGCCTCTACCTCGAACATCTTGACCGCATCGAGAACAATTTCCACAGGGTTCACGGTGCAAGGCGTAACGGCCAGCAGCTTCGAGTCAAGCTTCGACATGGTAAGGATGTCATCGACGATACGTTTCTGGTGCTGTGCGCACGTGACGATCGTCTCCGCGTTCTCAATGCTGTCTCTCAGCAATTTGCGCTCCTCTTCAGCATGTTCGCTATGCCCGGCGTCGTGGACCTCTTGAAGGGCCCCGTTAGTCTGCCCTGGAGTCAACGGCATAGTGCTCTCGTGAAATTCCTGAACTCGCAGCAAGGACGCTATGATCGCATCGGTACAATGGAGTATGGCGCTGAGTGGGTTTCTCATTTCGTGGGAAGTCATGTCAATGAAGTTTTCCTGATGTCGTCTTGAAGAGATGGCCTCGTCTTTGCGGAGCCGCTCCTGTTCGAGCTGCCATCTCTGAAGCGATACATCACTCAGGCAGCCAGTGAAGGACTGTATCACGCCTTCCGAGCTTTTGACGGGCATGAATGTTGCCAGAACGGACCGCGGAGCCTCGATGAGTTCACCGTTAGAGCCTTGCGCTGTCCATGTCGTCTTGAATCTGATTTCACAAGTCTCCGGCCGGCCCTCCTTTTTAAGCTTTTCGAGTGTGGTCCACAGAGTCGGCAGATCGGACTCTACCA
The DNA here is from genome assembly GCA_008271525.1 of Sarocladium brachiariae. NCBI lineage: Eukaryota > Fungi > Ascomycota > Sordariomycetes > Hypocreales > Sarocladiaceae > Sarocladium > Sarocladium brachiariae. Next base: position 979,440 of record RQPE01000002.1, read on the forward strand.
CACATGTCTTCCATGGATCCACGGAGTGCTTGGTGAGATCAACCTTTTGCAGTCCGCTGATCTCCCAGAATAGATTGTTGGCGGACAGAAGGTGACCATCGACACTCATGTCGTACATGCCAACCGTCGCGAATTCAGCAAGTCTCTTGAGGTTTTCAGCTTGTTGCGCACGTCTGAGAGCCTCCTCTGTGGCTCGCTTTTGGGCCGTGACCTCTGTCAAACAGGTGAGCACACGTACGACACTTCCTCCCGAGGTCCGTTCCACCTTGGCTGACGCAAGTATGTGTCGGCTTGCAAAATCGTCAACACCAGCAAGCATCCCCGAAACGGAAGCATCACTTCTGCGCCGCTCAGTGTCGACCATCCTGAATTCAAACGTTGCCGCATCGTTGGCCCGGATGTCTTTCAGAGCCTTCATGATCTTCGGGCGATCTTCCGGTACCGCAGAGTCTAGGAGAGCATTAGGTGGTAATGGTCCACCTTTCTGGTGTCCGGGAACAAGGCGGTGCCATGCATCGTTTGCGTAGAGGACATTACCGTCGAGGTCGCCGAACGAAACTCCGACTGGTAAGAATTCGGCAACTGCAAGGAGAAACTGGCCAGACAGGTTGACTTGCTCAGTTTGCTGTTTAAGCTTCAATTCAAGAGTTTGTCGATCATAAGCAGCCTGCTCCGCAGCATTCCTTCGACGGCGAGCCTCCTCCTCGAGAAGGACGGTCGATGCTAAAGAACTAGCTAGCTTTTGGTTCAACAAGGATATGAACTGACGGTAGTCATTGTCGTAAGTCCGCCTGGGGTTAAGTCCCAGGAATAGGATTCCCATCACATCCTCATCCTTGTTTGGTCGGATAGGGCAGATGATGGCTGATTGGCACGGATCCCCAAACCCGCGCCATTCGAGCCCTTCTAGCAAGGATTCCGGTAGGCTTCCGTCTTTGACATTGACGAGTAGTGAGTGTCTCTCTTCCAAAGCGAGTCGGAAACTTGGAGCAAGGCCATCTTCGGAATCACGCAGAGCGAGGATAGGAGGAGCAATAGGGTGTCCCCGAGGGACCCCCAGGGCGCCTTCGAGTCGGCATGTGCGAGGGCAATCATATCGTGAATTTGAAGTCTCGCCATCATCGTCTTCAGTAACTGAATAAATGAAAGCCAGTGGAACGTCGTAACTGGGCGTCCAGCTGCTCATTTCATCCAGTGCAAGCGCCCAGTACGATTTGATGTCTCTCGCTGTCACCAGAGTATCGCCAAGATCGATGAGCATCTTCATACGGCGCTCCCACAACCGTAGAGAAGTCGTGTCCAGGAGAGAATGGAGCACCCCGATACACTCGTGATGCTCGATGATGGGTGACAGTGACCACATAACATAGATTTCAAGAGTGGTGCCATCTGGCTGTTCAATGAAGAAACGGGACTCGTCGTCCACTTTAGCAAAGTCTTTGGACTTGGCACCCCAAATACGTTCCAGAGGCTCCTTCAGGTGATCCCATGTCTGGATCACACTGGTTCCGAGCAACTTTGGATGACTTGCGCCGCAGAACTTCGAGAAAGCTTCATTGTATATGGCGATATACTCCTTGCCCCAGTATATGGCGATAGCTCGGGAATCGGGGATAATTTGATTGAAAGTCTGTTGCAGTCGAATGGGCCACTTGTTCATCGGCCCGAGTGGATTAGCTTTCCAGTCTATCTTCTGGATGATGTCCATGAACAGTTCCGATTCAGCGGACAGATCGGGAAGGATGATCTCGGGATCAGTCTCCGCGCGAATTGAAACAGGAGCTTTGCTCTCCGATTCCTGTTCTGATATCGTTCGCTCCCCTATATGAGGTCTTTCGGCCAGCAATGAATGTGAGCCTATACTATGCCCTAGCTCGAGCATGCGCCGCTTCTTGCGCGGCGGTCCGGGCATCGGGAGCGAGTCGTTGGCACTCATAACGATAGATCCATCCGGTAGGAGAAATTTGGTCCACAGAACGCCGAGATAAGGAAGAGTATGCTCGATATCGACGCTTGCCGGAGGCCGTGTGGTGACCCAGCTCCAGAAGACTGAATGCAAGTCGCTCTCGGGTGTTGAAAGCACGAGCTCGAGTAGCGCAGTATTAGCAGCGAGCGCAGCATTCTTGTAAGTGATCTGTCTGGAGGGGTGTTCGGGCAAAGGCAACTGAGGAGCGACAACGAAGGTCGGGCGAGGATCGGCGTTGAGGAAGTCGAGGAGACCAGGCGATTCGAGAGTGGACGCCATCATGGCTGGTCGCCAGCTGAAGTGGCTCGGGCAATACACGTAATGTCCGTGTCGGTCGTGAGCCGAAGCTCACGCCCAGATCCAAAGGTTCTCCTTAGTTGCTAGGAGCATAGGAAGCTGGGGCATCGAAGCGATGACGGATCCAGCCAAGCCATAAGAGTTAGCAACAGCGCGAGAAAGAACGTTGCTGAGCGATGGATGTGAGATGGTGTAAGAGTGATCGTCGGTCAGGTCAGGTGGGAACTCGGCCGGGAGCAAAAGGGTCGATTGGCAAACCGGTAGCTCTGCGCGTGGTTACAAGTGGAGGAGGAGGTAGGAGAAACAAGATGCAGCAGTGATCGGCAGCGCGAACAAAGTAAAGTGCCAAGTCTCAGGGTCTCTAGTCCCCTCCTTTCGAGTCGAGGCTTCCAGGTTCGGGTCTTAGCAGGGTGGAGGTGGATGGACTTTTGCTAGTTCTGCATCCGGACTGAAAATCAGCCCTGAGCACCGGAATGCTCAATACCATAACAATAAGTACATATGTAGATCCAGACACCCAGGCACATCCAAGACCAGCAGAAGAAGAAGTCGGGTCGGACTTTATGTTTGACAGTCGTTGGATACATTCTTGATTGAAGAGAGTTTTGGCTAATCTTGCATATCTATTGCCTTATTGTTCATAGTGCTCGTGTTATCGTCATTGATCACGTGGTCTCCCCCTGAGAACCCAACCCACGCACTTGCGATCGTGGTGGCACTCTGTTATGCCTGAAGTGACAGAGACGTCGCAAAGGCCTCTCTCATTTCCTCTGGGAACTGGTTGGTTAACTGCTGGCAACGATGCTCATGTAGATGCCCCAGACAATGCCAGCCAATCCGCCGATGAAACCCCTGGTTTCCACAGACTCTACTAGTGTGAAGTTCACCAGAGACACAGCAGGCCATAGCTTCCATCCTGCCTTCATGATCGGCCACATTTGTTCCATTGACTCATCCCAAACCTCACTCATGTTGACCCCCTCGAAGTCGATAGTACCAGGGCTAACCCAGTAGCTAGCGGCCTTGAAGGGGGAAGTCATGCGCGGTGATGGCTCCATGGCCATACGCATGGCGCCAAAGAAGGTGGTGAATGCGATGGTGTTGAGTACAGCACCGATGCTCTGGTCAAGGAAAAATTTGATGAGGGTGTTGCGAACCGAGAACTTGGCTGGACAATCGTTCTTCTCGTCGGATTTCTTTGGGTGAGGCGACTGGATGTACTGGGGGAATGACTTTTCCAGCATGTCTTGCCTGTTCATCAAATTTAGCATTGTACGAGGCACACACGATTGAAAGAAGACAATGACGCTTCTCACCAGTAAAAGTTGGGGGGTGTGCTGATGAGGGTGAAGAGCAGAAAGCGGAAGACTGGAACCCAATCGACAGCAAAGCTTGTCTGCCATGAAAGAGTCAGCTGGAACACCTCCTCTACTGTTCATGCATCTCTCACGTTCGTCTTGTAAGCCGTGATCATTTGCCCACACACGTTGGAAAACACGCTCATTGCGCATGCCCAGAGGGTCGCCTGCCCTACCGGGGTGTCCAGAACACCCATCTTGAAGCTTTGGCGAATGGTCGACTGTCACACGGACGCTACACGTGGTTCTTGGGCTGAGGAAACCACGGGAGATTGATCGAGACGGTGCAGAGGGGAGATGAAGTGAGGAGAGCCCTGGAGTTGAACGAGAGGAGTGGTGATATGTAAATCTGTCCCCAGTTGAGCCGCTGCCAATCTGTTGGACCGCTAGATAAGGTGGCTGGGAATGATCCGAAGGCTGGGTCCTTAGTTCGAGTCATATTTAGGCAAAATACTGCTTAAAACAACTAAAAAGCTAGAAACTATAATTGAGCCCCTTATTTAAAAGGATTTAATTATAAAATAAAAAATATAATATATATATGCTTTTAATTATTAATTATATAATCTAATAATTAAAAATCTTAAAATTATTTAATTATAAATAATTATAATTATTAAAGAAATAATAAATATATTAGATTTTTAATTATATAAATATTTAAATATAATATATTTTATTTAATTAAATAATATAAAAAATAAAGCTATTTTTTAAAGGATTTAAAAAATTAAAATATTTTTAAGAAAATTATATTTTAAGCTATTAAAGAATATATTTCTTATCTAGCTTAGCTTATAAACCTAAATAAGTTTTATAAGAAATACTTAAAAGTGTTACAAATGTAACTAATGCAGGTCTGTAGAACGGGCCGCTCAGCGTATGACACCGCGGAAGCAGGCCACAGGCATAAGGGTCCGGAACAAGGGGAGGACCACGTAAGGAGTCACGTGACCAAAGTGCTCAGTCGGGGACAGACTGAGCAAGACTGAGGGATCAGATGGGAACGGACTGAGCACAACTGATCACCTAGAATGATCATTGTCTATATAAGGTAGCTAGAGAACCTACTCAACACGAGGATTAGTTCCTCAGTGTTCAATCTAAGCATTCTACCACAATTGAGTGAGAAGTCTTCAAAGCTTCTTAACGATCAACCTGTGAACTATACTACTCGACAACCAAGACACCTTCAGTCTACGTCATTGCCTGACTTACCCTGAACAGAAACCTTTCGACAAGTCTTACCCAGTAAGGCCGATCGTTACAAAAAGCCCTTATTTAATTAAAGGTTTTAAATTATAAGAAAAAAATATAAAATCTTAAAATAAAGATAGAAATTTAATAAATATTATAATTAAATATAATATAATTAATTTAAAGTAATTAAGATATAGAACGCTTTTTAATTTTTATTTTAAAAATCTAAAAAAATAAAACTTTAAATAACGCTTTTTTAATTAAAACTTATATAATAAAAAAAAATAAAATCTAAAATATATTAAGTTAAATAATATAAAATATCTTAAGTATTATATTAAGATATATTTATTAGCTCTTAATATATTTAATAATAAAAATAATAAAAATAATATTCCTTTATTTTATTAAAACCTAAAAGTTATTTATAATATTAATAATAAGCTTTATTAAAAATAAGCTTAAAAGATTTATTTAAGATTTTAAATTAAATAAAAAATAATAAAATAAAGTAAAAAGAATAAATTATTGAATAAAAATAAGTAATATATAAAGGAAAGCTTAAAGTATTAATGAAATAAAATATATAAAAAGCTAGTTTAATAACTTATAAGAAGCCCTTAAAAAGGACTTTAAGGTTTTTATTTAAGTAAAACTAGAAAATAAATAATAAAATAATTAAATTAGCTTTAATAAATAAGAAGATTATATAAAGAGGTAATATACTCCTTTTTATAAGGATAATAAGTATATACTTTATAATTAAATTTATTATAATCCTAATATTATTAAATATTAAGTAGCTTTCTTAAATATATACTTAAGAATTAAAAATTAAGCTAAAAATAAATTAAGGATTAAGAATGTAAGCTAAAAATTAAGCTTAAAGTTTAAGAGCTATTTAAAAGCCTTAAATTAATTAAATATAGCTTATTAAAGTAAAAAAAATTAACTTATAATTATTTAAACCTATATATTAACCTTTATAATAATATTTGTTATGAATAAAATTAATTACTTATTATATAACTCCTTAATATTAGATTTAAGTATTATTTTATATTTATTTAATAAGATTATTAGGTTTAAGAATTATACTTTAATATATAAAAAAGAGGTAATATTTATAGATTTAAGTTATTTACTTATCTTGAGCTATAATAAAGTTAATCTTAAGCTTTAAGATCTATAAAATAAGCCTTATTCTTTTACCTTAAAATATATTATTTTTTATTTAAAAATAAGAATTAACTTAATCTCTTGTTACGAACGTAACTAACGCAGGCCTGCAGAATGGGCCGCTTGGCCTACGATACTACGGGACAGGCATACAAGACAAACATCAGTAATAACTCACGTGACACGTCACGTGACTACGAGAAGGATCACGAAGAACATCGTGAGCCAGGGAAGGATCACCGAAAGGAATCGTGATCCACGGACCACGGATCACGATGTAGACCGTGATCCAAGAAGACAGGAAGTCTATATAAGGTAGCTAGAGAACCTACCCAACACGAGGATTAGTTCCTCAGTGTTCAATCTAAGCATTCAGTCCCAGTACCTGTTACAACTGAGTGAGAAGTCTTCAAAGCTTCTTGACGATCAACCTGTGAACTATAACTGCTCGACAACCAAGACATCTTCAGTCTAAGTCATTGCCTGACTTACCCTGAACAGAAACCTTTCGACAAGTCTTACCAAGTAAGGCCGATCGTTACACTAATACGGCTTATAATATAGCTATTATAATATATAACTAGCCTCGGCTAATACCTATACTTTATAACCCTTAGGTATTAGCTTATTCTTAACTATAATCTTCTCTTTCGCTCTGCCTTTAAAGCGAATTATACACTTATTTATAGCTATAAATATACCTAGTTACTAATGCAAAAGAGAAGTGTAACGATCGGCCTTACTGGGTAAGACTTGTCGAAAGGTTTCTGTTCAGGGTAAGTCAGGCAATGACTTAGACTGAAGATGTCTTGGTTGTCGAGCAGTTATAGTTCACAGGTTGATCGTCAAGAAGCTTTAAAGACTTCTCATTCAATTATGGTAGAATGCTTAGATTGAACACTGAGGAACTAATCCTCGTGTTGAGTAGGTTCTCTAGCTACCTTATATAGATAATGATCATTCTAGGTGATCAGTTGTGCTCAGTCCGATCCTATCTGATCCCTCAGTCTTGCTCAGTCCGTCCCCGACTGAGCACTTTGGTCACGTGACTCCTCACGTGGTCCTCCCCTTGTTCCGGACCCTTGTGCCTGTGGCCTGCTTTCGTGGTGTCACACGCTGAGCGGCCCATTCTACAGACCTGCATTAGTTACGTTTGTAACAAGAAGCCGCTTATATAGCCTCAAAGAAAGGCCGTGTAATCTTATAGCCTATAGTTCTAATTAGACTTATATAAATAATTATATTTAGAAGGTATAACTAGTTTATTATACGTTATATAGTATATAATTAGATATATAGGCTATTTAGAGATATAATTAGAGCTTTAGAAATAATCCTTAAAATATTATTCCTTATAAATCCTTATATAAATATATATTATAAGTTATATATGTAGCTTATTAGTTATCGTATTGGTCTAATTACGCGATCGGGCGTATTATTATTACGGGCCAATATTCATAGGCCTCGAGTTTATATAGTCTTTCTATAAGTTTACTAGCGATTTGCTAATAAACTTAAGGAAGAGATCGACTAGCATAAGGGCATCGTTCGTAATAATAGGTTTTCGAATAGCCCTTATTTCGAACAGCTTAAAAGGGGTTGTTGAGGCTGAAGTTAAGGGCGTAACTAGCCTGAAGGTATCGTCATAAGGCTGTTCGCAAATAGCCTCATCTAGCCTATCCGCAAGATACTACGCAGTAGACGCAGGTATCTCTTTATCAGTCGACATGATCACGGCAAGATAAAGCTACAGGTAAATTACTACGAACGCGTATATTATTATGATCTATGTACCTGCCTAATCGGGAACGCCGTCTTGGCGCATGTGGGACCTGGTAGTAGTCCACAGTCAAAGAGATGTGGAGGTTATGGTGCGTTGCATAACGATAGCACGCAAGTACTAAAAGATGGTCCGAAGAGAGGCCAAGGCTGAGAGATAAGCAGTGGGTGCAGAGGGTTGGCTGAGGAAGTGTCTCCTGGACTGGAAGGATGGTATGAGGCGTAATCCCAAGCATTAGTCTGGCAGACGTCTTTCCATTGCGGTCGCTTCTTTTTTTATCATACCAACAAGAAGCTGGAAAGCGAGCGTCATGCTTGGATAATGCATTGCATAGCGACGTTGGACATGTATTATGAGTGCAAGGGGCTGAAACTGAGCCTCTGGCAGTCTTCATACCGAGCTGAATAGATCAAGAGCTTTCTTCTGAAGCATGGTGAGAACACATGCGCAAGCTTTAGATCCCAGCTAGCTTCAGAATAGGCTTGATCTTTTAGACCATAGGAGGAGATGGGAAAGCCAGCCGTGGATTGAAAGGGATGGGGAAAAAGCCACCCGATAGGTACTAAGTCATCGTTAACAGATCATAAACGCCATCAGGAAGGCCTGCAGTAGCGCCGCAACACCCGCAATCTAAAGCTTCCAGCGACTGGTCCTCCTGACATACCCGTGGTACTACCTATATGTACTAAGGTACTAGTAGTAGTCAGCCCTCCAAGGTTGACTGACGATGGCACCTGCGCACTATAAGCCACCCTCCTTAAGCCCCAATGGAGGTGGCTCGTCTAGCGGTAACCCCACTATAGCCCACGCTCTGACGAAGGAATGAGCTTCTTTGCTTAATTGGCGTCTACTAACATCGTCGATTCCCGATGCAATCAATCAATCCATCGTCGCCAGCCAAGCTTACCCGCCGCCTTACTATACAGTATACAGACTGCGATTACCTTTCCTTGCCTTGCTTGGTGAACTTGTATTTGAGGGTCCATTGGCTTGGGCTCTGAGCACTATCAATGAGGAGTTTGGCAGCATCGGCGCTTAAGGACCTAGAGTGGTGCCAGCTACTAAGGTACCTGACCTGCAGCAAGGCACCCTAACATCCAACTTCCCCTTCTTGCTGCCAACTTTCCAACATTCTTCACCTCCGCCCTTTTTTTTGTCCGTTTCGATATCTTGCGCGCCCACGCCCTTGCTTGTAATCCTAGGCATCTAGACCCCTAATAAGGTCCGAAGCAGGGTTGTGTTATACTCCGTCTTTCTTATCTCTCTTCTCTTCTTGTCTTTGTTTTTTCCCCAAGTTGAGATCGTCACATCCTGCTCCTACCTGGGTGGGCTCCTCATTCCTCCCGCCGTACCAACCAGCAAACGTAGCTAGCTGACAGCAATCCCCTCGTTTTTTGCTCTCTACCTTGCTCCTCTCCCGTTCTGCCTGGAGCTTGAACGGATATCTGCTCTCGTTTCTTCCCTTTTGTGTTTCTTCACTACTTCTGATCGGTGTTGTTGTTATCCCTGCAATTGCGCGTTGCTATTCATTCAGCTTGGCGAGCTCCTTTCCGTCTCCAACCCACGCAGCACCGCCACCTCTCAGCCAGCGAGAATGGCGGCCTCTCCGCAAGTCTAGTTACGCCGCACACCGTTTGTTGCGGCCTGTCTTGATTTGTTTGACATATTTCCTCCTGGCCAACTTGATTGTGTTCCGCAAGCTTGCCGGTATGGGCAACACGTCGTCTCAAGAAGCGCCACGCGCTTCATCAAGGAAGCTCTCCAAGCCCCGTGTCATTGGTCGCGACCGTCCTCGAGACCTCGCGGTTGCTTCTGCGCCTGTCAGCGAGCTCGCCATTCATCATACCGAGGCTTCGCCTTTCTCCAATTCGTACCTCGTTGGCGTCGTTCCTATACTTGCCTCCCAAAGGACGCCCGCCGATATTGTCTCACCTGGGCCAGCGAATGCCGTACTTCACGACGACCATGCTCGAATCCCAAGCGAGGACTTCGCAGACGACTGTAAAAGCCCCACGAACGATCCAAAGTCACCACCACAGGCTGGCTTCAATGAACTCTTGCGTCCGGAGACGATGGAGAGACGATGTAGCACCAGCCAGGGATCAGTCTCTAGCAATGGTCTACCGTCACGGACGCCTTCAAGGCAGGACATTGGAGGCATTATTCAGATGAGTGGGAGGACTCCTAGGTATGGGACACATCATTCCAAACCCTGAATTATAAGTTATACTGATTGTGCTAGTGTGCACATGACAAGTATGGGGTCTAATATGACAGATGCGGATTTCTTTTATGAAAGGCCAATACCCCGGTCACAAAGCGTGGTAGAGAGGCGTGCTTCGCTTCATTGGACATCTCACAGCGGCAATGGCGGGCCACAGGATGCAGTCTACGATTCAAGGAGGAACTCAAGCACAGTACAGCACGAGGAGACTCCCCCTCATCGAACACAATCCGAGAGCTCGCTCTACCCTCCCCACCGTCGTCGTTCGCTTATTCTGACACCTGGCGTTGCGACTCGCTCAGAAGGTCTAAAGACGCTCAGACGAAAAGAGAGCTTTCGTCGAAGCATGGAGCCAACCCCTTCCGTCTCCAGAGAGACATCGGCAGAGTCAAAAGCTTCGAGACATCTGTCACTGCCTGTGATGCCTTCCAAGTCAAATTTTATTAATAGGTTTCCCACATCGAGCGAAGCTGAGTACAAACAGCTCGGCGTCATGAGATTTGGTACTTTGCGAATCACCAATGGAGCACCTACACCTAGTCCGGGTCAGGAGCATGATGAAGCAACCCTTTATGCGCCTGAGGCCGTGAACAGTGATGTGGGTAAGGCTTCCACGAAAGGAGCCATAATTTCTGCATCGCAAAGTCATCAGGAAGTGGTTCCAGTTCACGAAGATGGAAAAGGTCCAACCATTGCCCTCAAGCCTGCTTCACCCCGCTCACCGGCAGGTACAATGCCAATAATCGAAGGTCATGACAACTCACCACAGATATCGCCACGGAGTCCTCGGATTGGGGCCCAGAATGCGGAAGGAAATCACGTTCCCCCAATGGCAGTGCGTCCTCCGACGTCAGAATTGCAGAGAATCTCAAAACATCCAAGTATCGATGATCAGCTCTTTGGAAAGGATGACACCTCACAAACTGAAATGCAGGAGCCAGTCTCACAAATAATCGAAAAGCGGCGGGAGCTGGATGTTGGCATACAAATCCCTCCTCGACCGAGCCTTGTTCATGTATCGAGGAACGATAGTGGTTACGTATCCAATAGCTCGAAATCCTCACGCAAAACCCTCTCTGCGGGCGATAGCTGCTGCAGCTCAACGACATCTATGCGCTCACTACAGCAGCAGCGTGGCACGATCGAAGGCAGCGATTACATGAACTCAGTCAGTCACGAGACAGAGAGCAATGGATCCAGTCCATTGACCGAGCTGTCTTCGAATGGCGCCATTTCCGTGAATACTGAAGACGTGGCAACCCCGTTGGACGAGCGCCTTCGGCCCTCGATCTACTCAAGGGATGATGCCTCTCTTTCAACGCCCCGAACTTCGACATCTTCCACCACTCTTAGCATCAGCCGACTTCCCTCCCTTCGTTTGAGCAAGAGCCGAGAGCAGAAAGAGCAATCTCGGAAATCGCCAAACCCGGACCAGCCTGGGAGAAGGAAGTCTCTGCTCCAGACAGTTTCAAGCCCTGTGGTGATATCTTCGCCAAGCAGTAATGGCCATAAACCATCTCGCATGAGCAGCCTTCGTCGCCTGCTGAGTAGCGGATCCCGAAAGAATTTGGCGACAAGCTACGCGGTTCACGAATTCGACGAAGGAGTACCCTCTGTGCCTAGTGCAGTTGAGGAGAAGTTACAGGGTCACAGTGCCCAATTTCCCACTGCGCCTAAGCGACTTGCTCTTCGTGTCGAGCCCAGCCAGGATTCTCTGGGCACTATTATGTCAGTAGAAGATACCCTTGAACCTGGCGGAGCCGAGGGAACAACACTTCCCAAACAACCCGTACAACCTACACCCAAGTCCAGATCGCAACGAGAGTCTATGGAGTCGACAAGGCTTGACCGACGGATATCTACTAGATTATCAATTTCCAGCGTATCTGGGTCCATAAGCGGAGCTGCAACCTCTATACTCTCGCCGAAATCGTCCTCTAATCCCCGCAATTTCATCAGGCGAAGATCCACCATGGACGGAAGGAAATCCCAACGACCAACAACAAACAGCCGTGCGGACGAAGACTCTGATGAAGACGTCGTTATAGACGGTAATCTCATGGATAATCGAGACTTCATGGTCCCGAACGGACGACATAGCGGCAGCCACGGTGCGTACGACCAAGCCCTGCCTGGTAGTGGTGACCAGGGTCGGTATCCAGTCAGAGAAAACCAGAACTGGATGAAGGAACCATATGTCGATCCCCGGGCTTCAAGGCGTGAGCCTCAACTTCGCAACAGGAAGAGTGCGCCAGATGTGCGCCAGACTATGGCAGGTCACCTTTCGCCCGTGTTTGAAAGGGATTCAGTCATGGCCTCTGTCAGAACACCACCTCCTGTGAGCATCCATACTCGAGGATCCAAGAAAAGGCGCAGCCTGTCCAAAGCAAGCCGCCGGCAAACAAGCCCTGCTGGAGTGTCTCAATACCGGCACTTGTCATCGTCCGATTCACTCAACTCAGTCACTAGCTGCAGTTCCTCCTCGGATGACCTCAGCCGCTATCCACATGGTGCCTCCTCGACGTCTAGACGCACAGGACAGTGGCAACGGGCAGCACCGCTCCCGCAACAAGGTCCATATCCTTTCCCGCAATGGGCTGTACCACCAAAAGAGGCACGGCCTTTATTTAGCCAACGGTATAGCTATGATGGATCCAACGCACCGCCAATGCAGCCTCGTCAATCGGGGCTTGCTCCTATGCCATCACGTCAGCAGGACAAGGATCACTGGCTTCCAAATAGGCATCGAGAACCTCAGCAAGATCCCCGGGACAGTTGCGAGCAAAATCGTAACAGCCGGCCATCGCCCAGTCGGAATTCTGATGGTCCAGAACCTCCTTTCAGAGTGCTGCACAGTTACAACTCTCCAGCTTACAAAGGCATCCCGATTTGGGGCTAGGTTGACAGGAGTAGCTGGATGCTTCTCCCCAAGGCCCTAGGGTCCTGAATGTTTCCCTTTGTTTTTTATCTTGCATCGTATGCGATACACCATCGTTAAACAGTACGGGTTTGCGAACTGAATGTTTCATACCATAGCTGTACAGCCATTTTCATGGTCGCTCTTTTGGGTACAGATCTCTCTACCTATTATAGGTTTGTTCTATTGGGATAACGCCGCACACGAGAGCATTGTCATCATCGCATACTCTTTACATGGAATTTTTCTTTTATTTACTGTTTGGGACTTCACTTCCATCGACCTGATCGGTCCAGGTGAAATTGCCTGGGTGCCCTTTCTGGGAATATGTGCCGTGAAGAGTTCGAGGTTTTGTAGAATGCTCATATATACCCTAGGATAAGCATCGAAATAGTGCTGTTTGAAGACTAGCTGGAAATACATCCGCCGTTTACTCAATCATTGTCTGTTGCCTTGCAGAGTTCCTATGGCCTGTGCTGCGTCTGGTTTCACATCTTGCATCTCGTGACGGGGATGCTCATGGGTGGGTAGTGCGTCATGCCGGAAACCAGGTGAACAGGCTTCCAAGCTACATCAGCATAAGTTGTATGCGTTTCGTTGGTGGTCCGACGTTACCATCCCACGGCACCGGATGGATGCTTACGCTATCGGACCCCTTTCTCTGTTTGCGCCTACTTCTAGCCACCTTGCGTATCACGCCGCTGTTCCTGTGTAGACGACATTGAGGTCTATCTATGTACCTAACTATTGTTTACTTCCCAATTTAATACCTTGAGGTGGAGCAGGTCCTGTTATGCTATTTGCGCGCGATGGACTACATATGACGACGATAGGATCCTCCCCGGGTCGTTCTCTGAGTGTAGAGGTTCGGAATGGATGGACCTTAATCCGTGACCGAAAAAGACTCAGCACACATGCTCAGACCAGGCATAGCTCTCTCCCTCTAGTGGTGGGATTACTAGGTCATCAGATCATGGATGAGTTGATTAGACCGGTTGGGGTTGCTAACCATTATCAGGTAAATAAATGGCTTTTCCTGAGCCACAGCTACATGGCATCAAACTTACCGCTTTTCAAATAGAAAAAGCATTGGGTAAAACACATTAGGCTTCGAATTCAGAATACTGATGTCGATGAGGATGAGAATGGAGCTCTTCTAGGTGAGGTCATGTCTGCCACTGGCAGGAATGCGGGAAAGCGTCCTCCTGTCAGGCTAATGGAGATGGAGAAATTTATTTTTGGCATCTTTAGGTTCAAGATTTTCGGAGTTGGGTGGTGGGGACCAAAGCAAGGAGCTTTCGTTGCTTGTTTATGTAGCTTATCTCGGTTGGTTGGGATTTGGGGATGTTGATGTGGTAATAAGGGGAAGAAAGAACTGGAGTAGAACATCTCTCCATTGCAATTCATGGAAGCGATTTCGGAGCTGCCAAACCGCATTCACTCGAACTATGGCCCTGAGACTTTGGGATGCCGCAGAGTAGACAGACAATCGCAGCACAAACCACTACCCAGCACCTGAGGGTGTACACGCAGCACGATAACAAAGAAGTGGTGACCTCGCACACGGAGAGAACAACAAAGCATGTGTCTAATTGAACCAGTCAAGCTGTGTGACGTGATGATTTCAATGCCAAATTTCACTTTGTGTAATGCATGCCGGTCTACGGATCATATTGAGCGATAGTAATCAATGACTGGGACTGACTGGCTGGCATCCCCGCCGAAATTGAAGCTGGTGATCAAGGGGTGCATTTGGTCGGAGATGGAGGATGGGGCAGAGTTGGTGTTTGCTCTGGGCCTGTGCGTTGGAACATCCGTCAGCTGCAGGAATACGAGGCGGGTCTGTTCTGCTCTACTTCAAATAAGCGTTCGGGGTGTTATGGAGGAATGTGGACAGCATGTTTGTCGTAGGCTGTGAGATGCTGTGAACTGGTCGCCGGTAACGAAGAGCTTATTGGGACAGTGACTTTATATTGAGATCAGCCCTCGAAGTCAAGCTTTGGATTGTGGAAAGAATACGGTTATGGGAGTATACGAGAAGAGGTCTGTGCCTGGAGTCGAGATTACTATATGGACAGTGAGCACTGAGCATTGTGAGGGACTCCCTACAACGGATTGGCCAGACACTGCCAGTGAGTAGTGACCTGTGGGTAAAGGCAACAGTGACACCCGCCCTACAACGCGGGAACCAGTGCGGAGCAACACACGCACTTGTGGCACCCCACCCACCTCGCTAAACATCGGCCACTAACGGCGTTACAGGTGCACGCAGATGGTGCCCGAAAGGTGGCAGTGACAGCACAAGTGGCCCCATAGTTGTGCATCCATCTTCTTTCTTCTTCTCTCCTAACCATCTTCCTCGCCCCCGATAGCAAACGCTTGCTATTTTTCGTTTCTTGTTTTCTGCCTCTTTTCTTCTCCTCTCGTTAGCTCCCTGTCCTCAAAACCTCGCTTTCCGTTCCCAGTCTCTCGTTTTTCTCAAATAACTGCCTCGGACTCCCTCACCGAGTCACTCACTCCGAACATCCGCACATCCGTTCGATTTTTCCGGGCCTAAGTTGCAACTGCCGCGTCACCCTCACGTGAGCCATCTCTGGGCACAGCCTCAACAGCCAACGTTAGCAGAGCTCCGTACCTGCTGAAGCCTTCCCCTTCCATAGCTATCGAGGCTTGATTTCTGGGATAAACGGTGTCTCTCTCAAGGGGTCATCTCCCGGTCGTCTGGCTTCCGTGAGCCCTTGGACAATTTGATATACCACAAGGGCCTCCACCACCAACATCATGCACTCAACACGTCTTGTCAAGCTGCTGCTGCTCGTCGTGGCTATCGTTGCCGTAGCTCACGCGTCATGGGTCGAACGTAGTGGCTCAGGCGGAAATGCCCTGGAGAACAGACAAAACAACGGTGGAGGCAGCGGTGATTCAAACTCTGACGCACCGTCTTCTTCTGCTCAAAATGCGGCCGATGCTACCAGCGCTGCAGAGGAGGAGAAGCCAACTCCAACAGGCGGTAACGGCGGCAGTAATGAACAGACATCTTCATCCGAGGCTGCCTCAGTCTCCTCCAGCGCACAAGTCCAGAGCTCTACAGAACAGGCTCAACAAACCACCGCAACCTCCTCATCCACAAGTACTTCATCGTCTGCCGCAGCCGAACAAACCTCATCCGAAGAGCTTAGCTCCAGCAGCTCCAGCCAAAACTTGCCTTCCACCACTGCTGAGAACAACGACGCGATGACCACTGCCAGTGCTGTTGTGACAACTAAGGTTGAAGTCGTTACTAAGACCAACGAGGACGGCTCTAAGGAGACCAGCACCAGTACTACTATCAGCACCAGCACTCCTGCTCTGAATGCACAAGACTCTGAGGGCGACGGCGGTATGTCCGATGGTACTCGTAACACCATTATCGGTGTGGTTGTCGGCATTGGCGGTGCAATTCTTCTCGGTGCCATCGCCCTCGTGTCATGGCGCATCTGGGGTCGCCGCAAGCGTGCCGAGGAGAACGACGCCTTAATGGACTACGACCACGGCCGACCTTATAGCAACGTTGGTGGCGTCGAGAAGACGGAACCCCCGAGCACAGCTGGCGGTAGCACTGCCCCATCTCGGAGCCCTTTCCAGCAGACGCTCGAGAACTACCATCAACCTACTCATGTCAATGCGTCATCAAACTTTTAGTTGGCATATTCGGTCATTCGATTGCGTCCTTACGCTTCATGGCAGACCATTTGTCTACGGTTATATCAGAACGAAAATTAGATAGGGATGGTGATGAATTCTCGAAGACAAATGGTCGACAAGGCGAATAAGGCCAGGCGTTTTACATTTCTCCCCTGCTTTCTCCTTTTCCCACCTCTCATTGCTCGACGAGCACCGATGATCCAACATTGATTTCAATTGGATTGAACTCATTGGGCGCTCCAAAGCGCTAGCATGTGTAAGCGAAGCCAGGTTGTTCTTCTTTCTGCTCATGGTTCAAGCCAATCAGTCTTCCTTGACCTTATTTCCTTGCTTTTCTATTTGTGCGATAGAGCCATAGAAGCCACCTTTCGATAATGACATTACGGGCTTGTCTGGGGTTCAGAAACCCCTTTGGCGAGCGCCGAGTTTTCTCCACATAGCTTTTCTTTAACTGCACATGCGATTGCTCTTCCGAGAGTAACTATGGTCAAGTGGCTCCAGTCAGCAGAAGCTTGGCCAGTAATACAATAATTTCAAGGACATACGCAGAAGACAAGTGGCGGCAACCTGCCCCGATCGCAAGCTATCAATCAACATGTGTCGCCGACTCTCTTAAATTATCTAGTAGTCCCTCAAGGAATTACAGCTAGAAGGGTCATTCATTGTCTTGTCTCAGATACCGTTTCGCAGTTACCCCATTGGCACAACCGAGAAGGGCCCCTTATGTTCCGGGCCGCGTTTCAGGATAGATGGGGTGCCTCTGAAGGATGGTGCTTTGCTATTTGTGCCTGAACCTCTTCTTGGATTTCGACGGCGGACTAGACACGCACGGGTATTACCCGGCATTGGAAGAGGTGTCGCATGGTGTCAATGGGGAAGTGTTCATGCCGCGTGAGGGGGTGCATTCGTTTTCGCTGTGGATGTGAACACCGCTGTCCCTCTTTCTGTTCTTCCTTTTGCCTCATTCTTTCCCCATCGCCTAACCTTTTGGAGAGTCTGTGTGAAGCGCGTTCTATACGATTATCAACCAACAGACAAAGAGGAGAGACTACCTAGGTGGCGACCTCCAAATCGTACTTACTAGGTGTCTTAGTATAGGGGCTTGATCGATCCCCCCTTCACCAACGACTCGAGGAACTACACCATCACACCGATGAACGATCATCTTTCTCAGGACTCTTTTATTGAATAAACACACCGAAAGAAGTCGAAGGGAGCCCTTCCATATAGCTCAAAATGCTCAAGATCTTTCTCCATGCCCTCGTTCTTGTAACGACGCTCGCATTGGCAAGCCGGGATATGGCAGATGAACTGGCCGGACAGTGGAAGATGGGTCTCCGACCGAGACAGACATCTTCAAATCTTCAGTATTTTACAGGGGCACTTGGAGGAGAGCAGGCTCCAGCGGTGAGTTCCACAAAGCACATGCGAGGGTTCCTCATTACTATAGGGTGGGGTGATTGCTTACTGACGTGGCATCAAGATTTCGAATTCTGGGAATCCAGAGCGACCTTTCGAAGTTGATGGAGATACTTTTGTAAGCAATGGCGCCTTTCATACGGTCCTTTGAGCACCTTGGGAATTCTCTGGTGAGGCGCTGATACGTGAATTAGCCGGATTTCCAATCAGCATTCGACCGTGCTTGTGACAACCAGAAGAACAAGTGCGCTGAGCGAGCAAACAGCGGATCTGGAGGGGACTTGAAGGTCGGCGACTGTGACAGTCAAAATAGTGAGTGCTCTTTTCCCTCTTCCTAGCCATCATGTTGGAACTATGTGCTTTGTTTTAATGTAGTATGACATGGCTAGAATGGGCTAACTTTGGCCTAGATGAATGCAAGGCGGCAGGACGCAGTGCAACGAAGACGAGTTTCGCCGCCATAGTTAGTTCAGATGCGGATTTTGATTACATCTGTGATCCATGAAATTAGGAATTTGATAATAAGAGAAGGGGCTCACTGGGTTTTGCTCCATGGTGTTTGACGACCTGTGGGAGCGTGAGAGCTGACAGACATGGATGGGTTTGGGGGAACAAAGATACATCTAGGCATTATCATTTGAAATGAATTTCTCTTCATTTAGCGAGAGACAGATTTTAACAATCGATTTAAGAATAGTTATTCTAATATTTTCGACAGACATTGTGGTGTATGGGAGAGGTCAGGTCGGGACTTCCACGGTCAGTTGCGACTACCCTACATACTCAGGTACCTAGGTCCAAAAACGCCTTGCATGCTTGAATTAGACTGTCTTCACTGTCTTCATGGGCCAAGATTAGGTATGCATTATTGGAACATCATCAGGCGTATGATTCATCTCTCTGATGGCAGGAGTAAGTAAGGTTGGGCTTCCCTCGAGACTTCCAAATGGCTACGTCGATATTGTCTTGAATTAGGAACCGCAAAAGGACTATTCATGGGGATCTCACCGAATGACTTGCTATTGTGATTACAGGATGCCTCTTTCTCCCATTGTCTCTTCTATTTAGTTTCTCGAGCAACGCCAATGGACTCATCAATCAATCAATCAATCGATCGAAGGGAAGAATAGCACAACTACATTAACAATAATTCAGCCACCAGTAGCTATTGTGTTTATTTGAGGCCTTCCTCATCCATGCACTGGAATGCCAACCCCACGTTTTAGGGCCTTCCCCCTTGTGCCTGGGAAATAGGTACGAACAAGAGCATACTGGCCAAGTAGCCGTTTTCCCTGGGGATCCAAAAAGCCACCGAGGCACTAAAAGCATCCACCAGTTCGGGAAGACTGAGGGCTCCAAGTTTAGTGGCAAAGCTAGACTGCTTAAGGGGGGCGCGTGGTTCTCGGGACGGATCGAAGGCGGTGCAACTGGAGATGGCTGAACTGAAGCCGACCTTTTTGTGCGGAGTACCTTGCACAAATTTCTGTTGTGAATACGGGCTTTACATCTTCACCCCGTTGCTAAAGATTGGGGAAAGTAAGAGCAGTATTTGTTGAGCCTGAGGTTCCCTCACTAGGTATTTCATATCGTCGTCTAGGACAAAGCAACGAACAGGCCAAGGCTTGGTGAATGATGACACCTAGTCAAGGCAGACCATCATCATTCAAGCACAGTTGCTATGGTACTAGCAGAAAAAAATCATTTAGGAGCCAAAATACACTATCTTGCATAGGGTGGGATGGCAATTACTCGAGACGTCTCCCTGGAAAGGCGGTGTTATATGAGTTATTACCTGTCCTTGCCACACAAGGAGACACTTAGTAGTCGAGGTACCCGTCGCAAAGAACCTCATTTAGGGCCTCTGGTTTGTCCGTTCCCACTGAGGGTCTCTCAATGCAAGCCACCAGAGGACCAGTGACAACTCTCCCACAGGATCCATCACGCTAGTCCTGGTGAAGACGAGAAGGCGTCAAAGCGTGATGTTGATGAAGTGCTGGAGACGAGGTATGGACAACGCACACAGTAGTGAGATTTGAGGAAAAGGTATTACTATGCCCGCAAGATGAGAGCTTTCGTGATTGTTCTTGATTGACTGACGTGAGCTGTCCTTGCCCGAGCAGTTACGTACCTTAGGGATAAGGTTTCAGTGGCCCTCCACTCCCGAACAACGCACCTAGTTGGAGTACTAAAAACCCAGTTACTGTACCAGCCCGCCTCTCACGAAAGCTCTCTTTGGCATCGAACCACGTCACTCAGATGGATGGCATCCTTCACGCTGTAAGCTGTCTTATTTGCCGATCCTCCTTCTATTACGACTAAAACTGGATCCTGATGCCCATACCGATGCCGATGCCAGTTGTCGTTCCTGAGTTGTTAGCTTTTCTCACCACCTGACTGCGTCCTCATTCCCCACGAGAGGCTGGGGCTATGATTCTGAGCTCTGTTCCATTTGAGCGTCACCTGGTCCCCTATTCTCCCGAGTACCAGGACCACTTGCAGTTGTGTCCCCATCAAAGGCCCAGGTGTAGTCCGTCCCATATCCAACGGCCCGCCCCATCGTCATTTCCGCACCCCCCCTTTACCTCTAACAGGCTTTTACCAGAGGACCTGACAGGGGCAGCTTTCAGCACACTGTGCTCCCTGTATGCAGCATCACTCACCATCAAATCAGCCTACACCCAACGGAACGCGTTCGGTGCGCGTAGCCGATCTTGTTCCTTATTTTCCCCTTGCATCTTTTCAAGCCCTGTGAACCCTCTCTTTTTCCTTGCGTAGCCGCTTCCCTCGACCCGACTTTGTGAATCGGTTCCTCAGGATTCCCTCTCACTTTGTTGGTCCGGTCAGTCAAGGCGAGAAACCGTCTAGGGAGACCGACGCCACGACTGTCTCTCTCTCCATCAACTTGCCCCCTGTCCTCGGCGAAGCACGCGCGAGATTCTTTTGAGATTCAGTTGCAGGCGAATTTTCTTTTCGTCTGCGCTGATCTCACCGGGTGAGCTAGCTCCGTCCCCGTATCCGTCTGTTCTGGTAGTTCTGTCAAGCTGGCAATCAGCTGCTATCTCGGAGATCCTCATACGCGGTATTGACAGTTCGCTAACTCTGCGACTATCCTGTAGCTGTTCGCAAAGACGTCGTCACCAAGGCCACCGACTTCTCTTTCTGCTGCCGACGCACAGGACGGCAACGGAGGCCTGCGGTCGCATTCGCCTCCGCCGAGCTCTCCCGCGTTCTCGACCGCGTCCACAGCGGACGGCCAGGACGACTTTGGCTCGTCGCCAGCACTTCCCCCGTTGCCCGCGCCGGCTCTACCAGAGCGTGTGCGAGGCTTGCTGAGAACACCGCCACCCTCCGGCGGTGGTGACGAAAGCCGTTTTGGTACTGCAAGCTGGGGCTCACCGTACCCACGAACCGATCAGAATCTCCATCGTCTGAGCTTTAGCAGCGAAGGCTCTGACGAGTCCTCTATTCACCACCTCGAAATTGATACGCCCTTCCTCCGCGCTGCCCCCGAACAAGAGGATATTCCTATCAATCCTCCGGTGACATCGTCGTTAACTGGTGCCGCTGCTGTTCTTGCCAATCGCGTAAGAAGACAGACCACAGGCCTGACCGAGGACTGGATACGCACGCATACGGCAAGCGACCTCAACGAGTCGAAGCATTGGTTCAGCTCTGGAAGCGAAAGTGAGCACTCTTCATTGAGCAGCTCGGAACCTGGCTGGCACGAGGAGCGTAATACGCAGACTCCTCGAGCCGGTCGCCAACTCAAGTCAGCGTCTAGAAGGAAGGCGCGATATCCCCAGGGCGGTTCAAGCGTTGATACCCTGAAGCCTGGGGATTCTCTCACCCTTGGCGCCAACACGCAGTCCAGCATGGCGTCGCCAGCCACAGAACAGGCCATCCTGCCAGATGCTAACAGTGAGAACTCCCAAGTCACACCATCTGACGAGCTCCCACCAGTTCCACAAAGCCCCATGATGGTGCCCAGCAATTCAACAAAAGTTCCTTCAACACCTACAAGAGGTTCACAAAAGCCCCTGCCCAAGGAACCCGCAATGACTCCGAGAATCAAGAAGAAAGTGCCATGGAGGGGCAAGACTATCATGGTTCTGCTGCCGCGTGATGAGGAGCGTGGACAGCCAGGCAAAGGTCTCCGTCCCTTACGACAGAAGGATATTGATCGTATCTACGATGAGTGGAGGGAGCTGGGCTACAGCGTCGATGGATTTGACTTGCTTGTCGAGGGTTACCAGCCACTGGGCACTGATGACGCTCAAAGCAGAGACACCTGGCCAAATATGGATGAAATGGCTCGTGAGCGAGCTGAGCGCTCATACCAGGTCACTCTTCCTGACTTGAACGCCTGGAGGGACTATGTCAACGAGTTACAGGAAGCAAAACTGCGTGCATTGGGTGTTTTCACTGCTGAAGATGATCCGGAACCAGAGCTCGAACCGGAACAGCTTGTGTCTCCTCCGTTATCAGGACCTAGCAGAGGCGCGTCTGCTCAATACCCGCCTTTGCCGTTTTCTCCCCCGATCCCTACGTCTTCCGCAGCTAGCACTGGCCTTCCGGGATACCCATTTCCCCAACAATTCGTGTCAGGATCCTCTGCTGCACAGAGCCCCGGCATCCCTTCTGGCGCCTCACCGAGTCCATTCGGTCTTCCGAGCAAATACAATCCCAGGCAGTCTATTTCCATCCCAGCAAACTACTCGCCATTCCAGGCGAATCCGGATTGGAGCAATCAGAACACTTTCATACCGGGTATGAACCGGGGCGATTCACCGTCACTGATGAATATTAGCGGTCTGATATCACCGCAATCGCCATTTGGCCTTGAAGGATTGCAGCAGTCTGGAAGCCCTGGTATCAATATGCACCAACGTCACCAGTCGCTGCAATACCCAATGTTGCCACATCAATTCCAACCTCAGCTTGGTGCGCGCTCCTCGCCGCGTCTTCAAGAGGTCCGTGAAGATGAGGAGGAAAATACCACCGCAAAGAGCCCCTCCAAAACTCCAGAGCCTCCCAAGCGAAACCCAGATAGTTTACAGGCCGAAATTGACGACGCCGAGTATCATCTGGAGGAGCAACTCCGAACACAGCTCGAGCATTCCGACTATAACCCTAAGGCACAGGACGAGAACCAGGCCGCACGTCTTCCTCAGGAGCGGGATCCTGCTGTGACAAGCTTCCCTGAACCGGAGCATTTTGCGAATAAGCCAAGAGAACCTCTTGTCCTGCATCACCCTCGACCGCATAGCCGTGGCCATTCTCTTACTCAGAATATGTTCAAGGAGTCACAAGAGGTTCAGGGTGCGGAGACAAATGGCAAACCCTTCAGCGCATTGAATGACATTCCCGAAGCGCAAAAGGGTGATGAGGTGTACGAGATCGAGACCAACCCAAGCAACCTTGGTACCCCAGTACAGAGCCTTGACTTTACCCAGGCACTGGGACACCAAAAGACGATATCGTCGACGAGCAATCCCTGGAACGATGCCGCATCATCTGCAAGTCAGGCAGGTAGCCGCCGGCCCAGCCACGGTAGCAAGCCGTCGTTCTCCAAGTTGAATGTAAAGGCCCCCGAGTTTAAATTCAACCCGGCTAGTACCTTCATTCCTGGTCAGCAGTTCACATTCGGTGGCAATGCCTTCCAGCCAGCCATTTTTCAGGCTGCCACCGATGTGCAGCCTGATATCCCGGCTGTTGCAAACAACATCATGCAGTTCGGTAGCGCGTCTCACTTTGCACCCGAAGCACCTTCATTTTCCCCTGGTCATAGTGACTTCAGCTTTTCTACCTCAGGGCCCAAATTTAGACCTGATGCTCCCGCGTTTACTCCCTTCCAGTCATTGTCAGGATCTGTTACGAGCCCAACGGCATCGGGGTGTGAGAGCGTGGGCAAGCGCAGCTCGATCTTCGGTAACATTGATCTCAAGATTAATGACATCGTGAAGCCCGCCAAGAACTCGAAGGCTATCCCTATCGTTAAGCCACCTAGCCGTTCCTCGGCCAAGTCAATAAACATGACGGATGATGACCTCCCCGACGATGCCGATGGACGCGTCATGGTTGAGGAATCGAGAGTCAAGCGTGCTCGGAGCTCGGCCCCTGATGGTGATGAGGTTCCCACCTTTGCGGAGCAGCCGCTCTTAGAAGGGGCCACCAAGCTGGACGATGACGGCCCAGAAGAAGGTGAAGTTGAAGAGTATGCCGAAGGAGAGCTTGAGAACTCTTTACCTGTTGACACGTCATTGTCGTCTATTGTCACCTCCGATCAGCCGGCCGATACCAAGCAGACGACTGCTGCACCCTCAGAGACCTCGCCCCTTGGGGACAAAGGTAATCGCGGAACACCTTTCACATTCGACAGCCAAGTGGATGCAATCAGCTTTGACCAGACAAGAGTGTTCGGCGCGGACAGCTTCCAACCCAAGCACAAGAAATCGCTATCTGCTACAGCTCCTGCATTCACTCCCTCCGGCTCGGTCTTCTCGCCAAATGCTCCCACGTTTGTGCCAAAACAAAGCTTGGAGAAGAATGAAATCAGGAACAAGAAAGAAGATAACGAAGACGTTACTGATATCTCGCCTTTGTCACCTTGGGATTCAGCTCCGGCCGAGCCAATTCGAGAAGTGTCGCCCCCAGCTCCGAAGCCCAGAGTTGTTTCTCAGGGACTCGGGGCATCGCGCTTTGCCTCACCTTCATCGAGGCCCAAGGGCTTGGCTGCTTCTCGTTATGCGAGCGAGCCGTCACCGCCACCGAAGGATCAGCCCATGGCTCCCTCAACTCCCCACGCCGACGAGTCTGTAAACTTCGACGATTACGTCGTCCAAGATTCTCGGCCGGAAGCCGACCCTGACACGATGTTGCCATCAGTGGAGCGTGATGTCGAGGAATCCCAGGTCCACTCACCTACATTCGAGGAGATTGACGACATCATGTTTCATCTGGGCACAGGTGTTAAGAAGACAACTGAAGCGCCGTCTAGATGGGACCAGGCTGAATTGGCAGTCGAGCCTTCGCTCACTGCAATTGCCAGCTCTGAGCCCTACAAACTTGACCCCCCTGCCATTGAGGCCATGCCCACGCGAGAGACTGCCAGCCCTACGCCTCGCCCCGAGCAGGCTTTCTCTAACGTCACGTCACAGGGGTCTGTTGCCCTCGAAGACCCCTTCGTTGATCCGCCGCTCAGCCCGCCTTCCCTGGAGGCCGCTGATATACTCGATGAAGCTGTTAGCCCTCTAGTGAGTGACTGGGAACAGGATTTCTCTGAAGACGAGCAAGAGAAGCTTGACAGCAGAGCTCAATTCTTCGACGGCCGTGTCAACGAGGTTGTTGGCAACCTTCTTACCGCCAGACTCGAACCCCTCGAGAAAGCCCTTTTGGACATCTCGAATGGCCTTGCGCTCGGTCCACACCGTGGATCTTCTAGGCGCCGGGATATGCGGAGCGTCTCTGAAGAGTTGCAGCATAGCGATGCAGATGATGAAGATGAGGAACCGGTCCTGCGCCGCTCAATGAGCCCACGCAGAGATCGCCGAATGGATCAGATCCGTGTTGCTGTTATGGAGGGCATCGCTGCTCAACAAAGGAGCGCACCTGTAACTGCAGCTACTGACACAAGCAAGGATGATCATTCGTCTGAGTCTGCCATTTTGAGAGCATTGGCTGAGATGAAGGACCATCTTGGCGAGAATCTCAGACTCGATTTCCGCGGCGAGGATCTCAAAAACATTGTTGAGGAAGCTGTTGAGCGCCGCTTGCCTGAGACATCTAAGCCTGACGTTGAGATGTCCACCAAGGTTGACGAACTCTCCGCCAAGCTCATTGACCTTGAGGAACGTCTCCAAATCGAACGTGAGAAGGTAGAGAAGGAGATCACTGAGCGTCGAACAGCCGAAGATGTCTCTGCTGAGCTGAACCGCAAGTTGCAGGCCGCCGAGACGCGTGTTGAAGTCGAGATTATCAACCGAAGCGTTTTCGATCAGCGTGTTACTGATCTCGAAGAGAGACTCAGAAGCCAGGAGTCCAAGACTGAGCAGGAGCTTAACGCCCGCCGTGCCGCCGAAGACAGGCTTTCTGAGATCCAGCGCCTGCTGAGGATTGCAACTGAAGAAGAAACTCGCCTGCGTGAGGTCGTTGAGGAGAGAGACATTAAGATCAAAACAATGGAGCATACCTCCGGTGAAGCTTCCGCCCAATTAGCCGTTCTGGACGCGTCTCTGGCTACTTCTACCCAATCTCAAAGCGAAATGACGAACAAGATCAATGCCCTTGAGGCAGACCTCCGTGTCGTGCGTCAGGACAACCACCACTGGCGCTCAGAGGCCGAGCGCACAGATGAAAATGCAAGACGGACCAGCGCTGAGCTTGCCCAAGCACTCGATGAGAACAAACACCTGCAAAAGTCCCTCAACACACTGACAACTCAGCTCGAGGAGAACGAGCGTCTCCGTGAGACATGGCGCGACAAGTTCCTGTCACTCGAAGAGGACATGGCTAACGCCGCCCGTGAGATTACTGAGGAGAACGCAACCCGTATTAAAACAGAACAAGCTATGCTTGCAAGACAAGAAGTTTTGGATGCCAGATTGCAGGCCGAGGCTAAGACGCGCGAACGCCTTGAGATTGAGATGGAGCGTCTCCAACTGAATGAACGATCTGGCATGCGTGCTGTCAGCGAATGCAAGCGTCTGGAAGGACTGCTTTCCGAGCTGAAGACAGAGAACCACAGGCTTTCGGAGACCGCCGCCCAGTATAGGCGCGACTACGAAGAAGCTCGCGAGAGTGGTGCCAGTGAAGTCAAGCGCGTTCGTATGGCTCTCCAGATTGAGATTGACTCTGCAAACCATCAAGTCAACGTCATTCGCGAGGAGCTGGAGGAGCAGAACAACAAGCTTCGAGCCGAACTTGACAATGTTAAATTGGAAGCAGACACTTCCAAGGCCAGGAATGAAATGCTGCTCGAGGATGTCCAAGCGAGCAAGGCCACCGAAATCGAAGAGCTCAAGGAGAGACACCAGAACGAGCTTGAGAACTTGCAGGCTCGTCTGGAGCACCAGCTTGGCACCGCTGTTGATGAGAGTCAGAAGACAGAGAGTCACCTTCTCGAGCGCCTGAGCTTCTCGGCCTCCAAGATGGAGCACCTCCAAGATCGCATTGTTCATCTTGAAGAAAAGCTCGAGGTTGCCAAAGAAGCAGCAGCCGCGGCCGCTCAGGCTGCTAAGTCTGCCGGTGTCGAGCCTGGCCATGCTGCGACTGTCGCCACGAAATCCAGCAATGCATCTCATAAACCTGATGTCCCTGGAAAGATTTCACCGCAAGCTCTGAGGGAGTCCATCATGGTTCTTCAAGAGCAGCTGCAGGCTCGCGAGCAGCGCATTGAGGAACTCGAGTCCACTATCTCAAAGCTCGACCCAGAAGCGCCGACCAAGATTTCCAAGAGGGACGACGAAATCAGCTGGCTTCGAGAGCTACTGGCTGTCCGCCATGGCGATCTCCAGGACATCATTGCCGCCTTGTCGAGTGAACACTTCAATAGGGAGAGAGTTAAGGACGCGGCTATTCGTCTCAAAGCCAACCTGCAGATGGAGGAACAAGAGCGCGAGCGAGCCCTTAATGGAGGATCAGCCCTCAACCTTCCTAGTCTCGTCCAAGCTGCTACGCCTAGAGTAGCCCAGGCCGTTGGTCCTCTTGCTGCTGCATGGGGAAGTTGGCGCAAGGGCAGCTCGGGCTCTTTCAGTGGCCTCTCGGGTGCTCTAAGCTCTCCTGCAGCAGCGCGCAACGCAACGCCGTCCAGGAGCAGCCCAGCGATAAGGAATAGCTCCCTCAATGGGCTCATGACGCCTCCTGCTTCTGCTCTTCGCCAATCGCCTCTCGTTGATAACCAGCCCCAGCCCACTGCTTTCGCTAGCACTGGTCGCCGTTTCCCATCACAGTCTCGGAGGCCTCGTATTGACTCGAATAGCTCGCGTGCCCGTGTCGACTCGACCGGATCAAGAGCCCACGTTGACCCTCATGAACCCTCACGCCAAACGGGAAAGATGCCAACCCTCGATACTACGCCGCCCAGGCATGGAAACCACGATGAGCTCAACGAGGAGGGACCCTTGACCCCTACGATGATGCGACAGAGTGGTTATGACTCGGATGCGCAGCCCGGAGATTTTGATGATCATGACTTCTTCGAAGACTAATGGTTCGAATTGGGAACGTCACGGTCTCAAGCAACAACACTATTACCACCACTACTATTACATGGATTACCAGCCCTTTCCTTTGTCAGCAAAACCGTTCACTTATTTGCCCATTTCGCCGAATCAAGCCCTCGAGCATTGGCTTTGTCGAATATCACTATGCTTGGGCCACACCCAACACAGTACCACCATTGCACATTCATCAGATTGCGAAAGCTAGAAAGAGAAGAAAGATACCCCCCTTTTACAGAGTCACCTGCTATTTGTTCTTGTATTTCAATTCTCCACACTCACCAGATTGGGCTTTTCAAGAGCGTTGAATCCCGCAGAGCGATTTCCCTGCTTTCCACGCCTTCACTTCTTAAGGATCTATCAACAATCCCCCACTCGACCGGGGGACACTGTTTAGAGGATCTTGGTTTAATTTTATTCCCCACCCCAAACAAAATCCCTTCTTCAACTTTTGTCATGTATGTACGTTGTTGGCATAGCGGAAAAATTGGAGAACAAGTGGGAGGTTGGGTTTGCTACATTTCCTACGTTCATTTATCTATTGTCATGCTCTCAACCACGTGGTGCAGAGTCAATCGGGGTGTTGAGACGGGGGTCTAGGGCGTTGTCTTTTTGCAATTTGCCCCTGGGACATCTCGCGTGCTTTCGTTAACTAACATTCTTGAAAAAATAAGGAATCATCTCACTACAAACGTCTCTGTTTACACCTTGCGTTCCTAAGTGGTACATGAATGCATTTTGCAAGCACCGTGAACTCTAAGCACAGATGGATCTATTCAAGGCCTCTCTTCCCGCCTTCCACACGATGAGGTCATGATGCGGCAGACATAAAAGCCATCGTCTTCACTTCTATGCAGTTGAGCACAAAGAGTACGTGACACCCTTTCTTCGCCTTCGTAGCGTTGTAGAAATGGTCGCACGCCTCGGTGCCGCGGCGGCCACGCTTTGACAACCCTGAAGTAGAATACTTTTTGGTGGCCACTTTTCCTGACTGATGTTATACTTGGGACGATCACAATGCAGTTACACGACACCATAGGGTGATGTACAGAGGTGTGCAAATCAGTTCCAGCTGGAGATCTAGAGGGGACCAACGGGTTGTCGTGAGGAACTAACATGTTACCTAGTCTGTGAAAGACCATTTTTACAAGATATTTTGTAAGTCATGAGCTTCTCGGAGTGCATAGAGAAGGGGACGAAGCCGATGTATTAAGCATTACTTAGCAGCTTCTCTACTGCCCACTTGACAGAGAAGTTGCGGAGATCTGAGTAATGCTGCCCCACGCCAACAAACAAGACAGGCACATTAGTTGCATGGACAAGGCTGACGAGCGTGCCGACCATGTCGCCCACTGTGTCGCACTTGGAGATGATGAAGCCGTCGAGGGTGCGAACGGAGCCGAAGGCGGCATTGAAGTTGCGAGCTTGAGCAACGGAATCAGTTCCAACAAGCGCCTATAAATGATATTAGCAATGAGAACTTTGAAGACAAACATGGGGAAGAGAGTTTTACCTCGCCAACCATAAGAATCTTGTCAGGCTGTGCAAACTTGGCGAACTTCTCGAGAGAAGACATGAGGCGCTGGTCATTGTGTCTCCTTCCAGCAGTATCAATCAACACAACATCATATCCTTCCTGCGCAGCATGCGCAACGGCATCCTTCGCCACTGTAGCAGCGTCTTTTCCGTAACCCTTCTGGTACAATTCAACCCTTCCACCCTCCCTGGCCGTCAACTCCTTCAAATTCCTCACATGAACGGCCAACTGCTCAACAGCACCAGAACGGAAGGTGTCACCTGCTGCGATCAGCACGCGGTATTTGTTCTGCAAGAGGAAGAAGCAGATCTTGGAGAGATTGGTGGATTTGCCAACCCCATTCACGCCGACTATGGACATGACGTAGGGACGAGGCTGGCGAAGGGAGGTGACTGGAGGAGAGGTAATAGAATCGATTTCGCGAAGAAGGTCGAGCGAGGAGGTAGGTGTGAGCATCTTGGTCAGTGAAGCCTCCATGGCCGATTGAATGCGTGTTTGAATGCTTTCGAAGTTGCCAGTCGTGACGCCAAGCAGCTCCTTTTCCACACCTTCACACAGACGGACGGCAGCTTCACGGGCAACGTTCTTGCGGAGGAGGTGTTCCTCCATGCCCTTCATCGCCTTGTCGAGATCTTCTTTCGTAAGTGTACGACCACCGATAACGTTGCGGAAGAGCCCGCTCAGCGCGCTAACTCCAGTGCCAAGAAGGCCAGAGGGTTTGGAACCAGCGGCTTCTGCGGAGGCAGCAGCCTTTTCGGCCTCAGCGTTGGCGAGCATGCTATGGACTTCATCACCGAGATCTTTGAGGACAAATTTGCCCTTTGTGGTATTGCCCCATGAAGCAGCATCGACAGGATCGATAGCCGAGGAACGCGCAACGGCTGGTGAACCATCGATGTCGGAGTCGCTGGTAATGTTTGCCTGGGAGTAGTCGAGTTGGACCTCGTCATCCTCGTCAGCATAGCCATCCGCATCCCACTTCCTACCCTTCTTCACAGCCTTTCCGGCCTTCTTGCGGAGGCCAGAGGCAGATTCATCACCGGAAGAGGCTGGTACTGAGGAGCTGTGTGCATTTTGGGCTTTGCGCGCACGGCGTGACATCTTGGCCATTGGGCCACCCTTCGCAGTCACCAGGTTTCCGCTAGGCGTTGATGGGCGAGAAGTTGTCGGCGTTTGTATGGGTGTAGAGTCGTTCGAGGTTGTGGCCGCGGCGCCATTGTTAATGTGTCGTCCGCGGTAGGTCATGCCTGGGGGCAAAGGCGGATCATCGCCGAGATTCCCGGATATCGTCTCCTCCTCAAGGGGTTGATTTCCATGGATCGTAACCGAAGGCGCATGATGGCCGTCCGCACCAGAGTTGTCGAGCTCTTGAATCTGCTGCTCGAAGTATTTGTCGAAGTTGTGGCACTCAATAAGGGTTGTGTGAGGCTTCTTCAGCTGGTCGCCATAAAGGCTAACGAAGATGGTCTTAATATTGTCGACAAATTTGTCAACCCACGTAAGATGAAGGAGAGAGCGATAGACAGCCTGTACGGAGAGATAAGTTAATTGCTTCTATTGTGAGGGACAGACCTTTGAACATACCACGAAGATGACGCCGAGCTCCTTGACCAAAGTCCATTTCAACGTGTGTTGTTCGCTTTTGTATGGGGGATTCTTCGCAGCGGATTGATCCTCTCTGAATGCAGTACCGCCATTCTTTTCCTCAATGAAGGTGTCCGCGATGAAGTTGTTGATGAGAGAAGGGCTGATCGGAGCGTAAGTGCGGGACCAAAGAACGACACCAGAGGTGGTGATGACCTCAAAAGTGTCGAGCATGGTGAAGAGAGTTGCGGCGCGCCGAGGAAGCGGCCAGTGGCTGGATGCAATAAAACCAGGACCTGCCTTGTCTTGAAGAGGTTGGGAAAGAGGGAAAAGGGAAGCGGAAAGGAGAGGAGGGTAAGTGCTGGTGAGAGGAATCGTGTCATGCGGAAGACACACGAACCGACGAAGTGGCGTCGCTTGATCGTTTGCTGGCGCCACGACTATGATAATAGACCGATAAGCTTGGTCCAACACACTAGCCACAGGGTTCAGCGGGGAGAGGGGGGGGTTTGGTGTGGCTGAAGCACAGAAGCCACACGATTCTCTGTGATAGCGGCTTCGAAACACATTCAACAATTGCTCTGTACGGTCTTGAGGTTGCTAATAAATATCAATGGCAAACCGGCCTCTTCTACTAGTACCAGGGGGCTGAGGCTTTTTTGTGATGCTCAGTGCATTATGGAGCGTTTATGTCGCCAACGCATAAGAACCGCCACCCAGTAGAGCTTCCGCCACGAACCAGCCAGGGGGAAAGCCACTGTAGCTTTAGGTAGGCAGCAAGCCAAGGCTCAACTTTCGACCACATCTCCAATTCCTGACCTCAAACTATCTGGAGCCACCTATCCCCCAACGATAACCATAACCATCTCGGCTCCTTCTCAAGACTTTCTCTTTGTTACTGCCCTCAAGACGCGAAAACCCAGATCCCGAGTATTTCGACGAAAACCTGCCTACGATGCAACGTGCAACATACGGGCAGTCGCCCCCCCTGCACCATCCTGTCCCTCAACACGTCTCGACTGTTCCTCAGCTGCGATCCCCTCCCCCGCCGCCCGGCTCTGCGCAATCGATGCAACAAGGCTATGGCGGCGGCGGCGCGGCGGCGGGAAACCCGTACCAGCAACAGGGCGGGAGCAGTGGCAATGTCTTTGGCGCATATGGGCAGTTCATGAATGACCCGACAGCACAGGTGGCAGCGCAGTTTGGTCAAACAGCATTCAACAAGGGTCAAGAATACGTCGAACAAAATGTGAGTCCTGAACTTGAGAAATCTTGAACCCAGAATGCTAGGATGCTGATGGCAGAGTAGTTTGGTCGATTCGTCAACGTTTCTGCCCTAAAACACTATTTCAACGTGTCCAACTCCTACGTCATCAATAAGCTGCTCCTCGTCCTCTTCCCATGGAGACACAGGCCATGGTCACGGAAACAGGCTGTTGGGGCCAACGGACAAGAGGGATGGTATCTGCCTCCAAGGGAAGACATCAACAGTCCCGATATGTACATCCCAGGTATGGCCCCCCCCCCTTCCGGCTGTCACGCCAACCAACCACGCAACTTCTGACGGTGTTTAAGTCATGGCTCTCGTTACGTACATTCTTCTCTCCACACTGATTGCTGGGTTCAGAGGGAAATTTCAGCCGGAACTTCTGGGATACACAGCTACATCTGGCATGGCCGTGGTGATTGTCGAGATTGTGGCACTAAAACTTGGATGCTACCTCCTGAGCATATCAAGCCAATCACAGCTGTTTGACTTGATTGCATACTCTGGGTACAAGTTTGTTGGGATTATCGTTACCATTCTCTTCGTCGAAATCCTCAACGGCGGCAAGGAGGGGAACGGTGGCTGGATTGGATGGTTGGTATTTGCTTACACTTTCCTCGCCAACTCACTCTTCTTGGTAGGACCACTCTGCATAATTATTTTCTCAACGGCTATATGCTAACTCGTTCACTCTAGATGCGGTCACTCAAGTACGTTCTGCTTCCTGAGACATCGGGTCAAACAGGCCATCCCATGCAGACAGACTCGAGAGCGAAGCGCAACCAGAGGACTCAATTCCTCTTTTTCTACTCGTATATCGTGCAGCTGTTCTTCATGTGGATTCTCACCCGTGCTTGAAAATCGTATACTACGAGCCGACAGATGGGTGGGGAAGCAAAGCAGGATTTCTCAGGGGAACTTCGGATACAAGGTGCATTATGCGTCTGGCGTGATTCAAAGCGTAAAGCTTAAGGATAGATTGGTCTTCTTTGTAATGCATGAGAATAGCGCGTTGGTAGTGCGGATATCTCTTCAGATGACTACTGGGAGCACGACTGGGAGCAATATATATGTCACATACTGCTGGCGTCTGCGTCTAATAGCAGAGTGATTAAATGACTGAAATCCCTGTTGGTGACTACAGCAGTTTATCATGTGACGTCACGAAAAGTCCGCCAGCAGTATTATGACTTACCGCACAAATTCTTCCTCTTAATGGGCCGAGCGTTTCTCATTGCACAGCATGACGGAGCGAGCAGGGCCGCCAGCTACGGGGGTTGTTTCTGTTTCTGATGGGTAGCGTTTCCGTTTGTGATGTTGGTGGGGTTCGATTGTGTTAGACCGTGTAATTAGTGATCAGAAGTGTGTATATATTATGTGTCTTCTGTTCTGTAGCTAAATCCTTTTAAATAAGGGGCTAAACTATAGTTTCTAGCTCTTTAATTATTCTAAGCAGTATTTTACTTAAATATAATTTAAATTAAAGACCTAGCCTTTAAATTATTCTTAGTTATTTTATCTAGTAATTTAATATATCCCTTTAAATTAACCCTTAAAGATTAATTTAGTTATTTAATAGCTTTTTTTAAAGATTTTAATTATTATTCCTTTTTTAATTTATAATTAATTAGCTTAAACTTATTATAATTCAAGAATTAAGCTTTATTATTAATCTTAAATAAATATATTAATTATTTAAAACTTTAATTTAAAATAAAAATATTAAATAATTATTAATAATTATAATAATTTTATATTTTAATATTTAAAAATAAAAGGCTTTATTAAATAAGTTATTAATTTAATTTATTAATATATATTAGCCTTTTTTTTAACTTTTTTCTTTTTTTTCTTTTTTTCTTTAATTAAATATTTATTTTTATAAGTATTCCTTATAATTAAATTATATAAGTCTAGTTTTTTAATAAAATTCTTAAATTAATAATTTAAGCTTTATTTTCTTGATTTATAGCTTAAAAGCTAATTTAATTAATTATTTAAATATATTAGCTAATAAAATAAGAAGAAGATATTTAAGTAAGTATTTTATAGTTTATTTTAGCTATTTTAGCTATTAATTAGTAAATAATGCTATTAAAAATAATAATAAGGGTTATAAAAGCCCTCTTAGCTTTATAAGTCTTTTTAAGACTTAATAAATAATAATTTAAAGCTTATTGTTACGAACCAGCTGACACAGGCCGCAGCAATGGGCCGTTCAGGCTACGATGTTACTGGACATGGAACACGGGAACCCCGCAGTATGATGGAGTGAGGAAGAAGTCACGTGATCCCTCACATGATCACGACGATCCAGGTTGATCCGGGCAGATCAAGGTGGATCGAGGAACTGGGTGATCCAGGTTGATCCAGACGGATCAAGGCGGATCAAGGAAACAGGGACGAACATATAAGGAACAGTCTCTACCATAGCTAACACGAGGATTAGTTCCTCAGTGTTCAATCTAAGCATTCAGTCCCAGTACCTGTTACAACTGAGTGAGAAGTCTTCAAAGCTTCTTGACGATCAACCTGTGAACTATAACTGCTCGACAACCAAGACATCTTCAGTCTAAGTCATTGCCTGACTTACCCTGAACAGAAACCTTTCGACAAGTCTTACCAAGTAAGGCCGATCGTTACACTTATTTTAATCTTTTAAGATATTAATTTATAAATAAAGCTATTAGACCTAGTAATATAAATTATTCTTACTTTTTTAAAGGAGAGAGTTCCTCTTTTAATTAATAAGCGTTAAATTTATATTTTAAGCCTTTATTTATTTAATTATATAGCTAATAAGCGAAAAGCTCTTTAAATATTAGAAATAAAAAGGGTTTATCTTCTTTTAAAAGTAAGGGCTCTTTTTTATATTAATAAATTTAATATTAAATCTTATTTTAATAATTTAAATTATTAATTTAAAAATCGCTATATTTAAAATAATAAAGCTAGTCCTTTTAACAAAAGGCTTATTAAATAAGTAAAAACCTTTATATTTTGCTTAAAGGAAGCTTATATTATTATTTATAAATAATAAAAAGCAGCTTTATAAAAGATTATTAAGATAAATATTATAATATTTATTTTTATTATTTATTTCCTTAATTTAAAGCTTATTAATGCCTCTTATAATTCTAAATTCTTAAATAACTTTCTTTATAAATAATATATCTACTTTATTATAATAAGGATTTTAAATAAGGTTTATTAAATACCTTTTAAGGGTTCTAAAAGTTAATATTATAAATATTATATAAATAATAAAGTCTATAATTAATTATAAGAGATATATTTTATTATCTCCTTTTATAGCTTATTTAATATTTTCTAGTTTAAAGTAAAGACAATATCTTATAAAGTATTTTATATAGGCTTATTTAGCTTAATAAAAGATTAAGAATAATAATAAGAAAAAGATTAAGAAATTAAAGGTTATAAGTCTTATTTATAGCTTAAAACTATAATTTCAAGCTTAATTATTAACTTTTTAATTTAGATTTATAATAAGCGTCTTATAACCCTTAAGGAGATATAAAGAGTATAAATAAATAATCATTAGCTTAAAACCTCTCTTAGCCTCTTAGTAAGTTACTTAAGGTAAAATAAAGTTAATTTTATGTAACGATCGGCCTTACTTGGTAAGACTTGTCGAAAGGTTTCTGTTCAGGTTAAGTCAGGCGATGACTTAATCCTAGGTTGTCTTAAGTGTCGAGCAGTTGTAGTTCACAGGTGATCGTCAAGAAGCTTTTAAGACTTCTCATTCAATTGTGGTAGAATGCTTAGATTGAACACTGAGGATCTAATCCTCGTGTTGAGTAGGTTCTCTAGCTACCTTATATAGACTTCCTATTTCCTTGGATCACTTCATGCCGGTGATCCTTTTCTTGGATCACCCTGTGCCGGTGATCCTTCCTTTGGATCACTGACGGGTCGTGATCCCCTAGGATCACGCCTTGCCCGTGATCCTTCCTGGTCACGTGACAAGTCATGTGACCTCTTCCTGTCCCTGGTCCCGATGCTAGTGATTGTCCTGTAGTCTTGTAGGCTGAGCGGCCCGTCCTGTAGGCCTGCATTAGCTACGTTTGTAACATTTTAAAGGTTTTATATTATTTTTCTACCTTTTAAGGCTTTATATTATAATATAATTATTTTCTACCTTTTAAGGCTTAATATTATATTTTATAATTTATTTAAGATAATAGCGATTTACTTTAATAATTCTAACTTTATTTTCTTAAAATAAAGGTTTAATTAATTATTTAATTTTTAAAACTATCTTTAATATTATTAATATATTAATTATAAAACTTTTCTTAAGTTTATAATTTAAAGGTAATTTTTATACTTCTTTTTACTAATTTTAGGCTTCCTGTTACAAACGGAACTAACGGGCCTCCAGGACGGGCCGCGGCGGGGATCAAATCATTGGATGGATGACGGATCCTAGGATCACGCAGGAACCGCCAAGAAACGAAGTACGTGACAAGTCACGTGATTGCTCTGCTTGCTCTCAGAGATCTGTTGGATCCCAACAGAGCACAACTAAGCAGCAGATCACAACAGAGCAAGCCACAGGAATATGACGGAGCAACAAGTATATAAACAGTAGTTGTTTCTACCAAGCTGAGGAAGACTAGAATCCTCAGTGTTCAATCTAAGCATTCTACTACAATTGAATGAGAAGTCTTAAAAGCTTCTTGACGATCACCTGTGAACTATAACTGCTCGACAACCAAGACATCTTCAGTCTAAGTCATTGCCTGACTTACCCTGAACAGAAACCTTTCAACAAGTCTTACCCAGTAAGGCCGATCGTTACACATTGCCTGACTTACCCTGAACAGAAACCTTTCGACAAGTCTTACCCAGTAAGGCCGATCGTTACAGTTAAGGCTATAATACGTGCAATATACCGATTTATAGGCCACGTGAATATTGGTACTTTTATTATCATGTAAATTAGGTAGCTATCTAAGTATCTTTTTTTTTCTCTAATCTAACTGGTTGACAACCCCTGTCTGGTAGTAGTCCACAGTCAAAGAGCTATATAGGACGGACGGTAGGTAGGTAGGTGCATAGGCCAACTCCCTTCGCACAACGTCGCTGTTTCGTCACCAAAACATGGTTCGCCGTGCATACTGGTGTATCAGCAGGGTCTCCGCAATTGACACGCTGGCATTGTGTGTCCGCCATCATCGTCATGATTTAGTCACTATGTCTCACAGAACTGGCCTTGCCGCACTCAGTAGCTTCCATGGCATTATACCTCATTCATGGCTTACTGCTTAGTTGCACATTCAGTATTGCTTCATCGCATCGTCGTCTAGTGTACGTTGCCGATAAAAACCCAACGACACTTCTTTGTCCTTGCCATTACCCTTGGTCCTGGCTGGGACGTGATGAATAAAAAGGCGTGCAAACACCAGCAACAGGGGGCCCGGGTCCGTCGCCATTCATGTATATTCAATGATTGGCCTCGATGTCAGCACAGCGATGCACTCCGGAGATTTGACGCAGAGCTGGATGTGACAAAATAGGACGATAACATATTCCCCTGTCCCTCGATAGTTACAATAATAATTTCCTGTACATCTGGACCACTTGCTGCGGGGCTCATCCGACCGACGATTGGCGAGGCTTTGCGGCATTAGTAACAGGTTGGATGCATGTCCACCGAGGGATAGGATATCACTTCTCTTCTCTCGTGGTGGTTGGCGCCATCGCGATGTAGTTAACAGGACCTTTGCAGGAGATCGCTGCCGAAAAGGTTACGGCCTTGTCTAAAAGCGCACTTTCGCGCACTTTCTTTACCACATATTTTCCAGGTTAGTCAATGAAGCAGGACGGAGGCTGCCCATGCTGCACGTTCGTCACCGAATTCCAACTTTGGCCTTCTTACGCATCACAACTTGCGAAGCTCATCATGGGAAGATACACTCCTGCAACAACTCTCAAGATCTATCCATATGGATGCGCGTTCTTCAAGCGCGACTTAGCAGAAAGTAGCCTTGCTTTCCTATATTCAAGAAAATACCGCTACGACGGGTTTGCTCCATGGGTTGCACAAGATACATGATGTCAACGAGACGAGGCCACGGAGGATGTCAGCGAGTCAAGGTTTGCAATGCCCTGAGGCTCTGTGCTAGTAGAGTTTTATCAATCGTAGACCGAGGGAGGACGTAAAAGCGCCTAAAATTGGTTGGGCAAGCATTTGTAGACTGTCGAAAATAAAAAAGCTGGTGTGTGAGGTTATTCCCCAATTATATACGTGCAGCCTTCCTTGCCAATCCAGACCTCGTGCACTCTCCCTGCTTCCACATCAATCCGTGTTCCTGATTTAAAAGTTTTCTTCTCTCGATCTTGCTCTTCAGGGTACCAAATTGTCATCTCACCACGCAGGAGCAAGTGCGTGGTCAGCCCTGCATGCTTGTGTGGGGGATAATGTGCATTCCTGCGGTTGAGTCAGTACAATCCACCTCCAACTCCTGATAGCAACTGGGGTCTGCTCAGGGCATTTGAAAAGCTAATCGCAACTTACGGGGGATCACTCCATTCAAACACATGGCCAAATCCCCAGCCACGAACCCGATTTTCTTCATTCTCACCCATTACGTGAACTGGCCTAGTGACAAGTGGACTAGAGAATACTGACAACGTGATGATGTTGATAGCGCCGGCCTCGGAATAACACACCTTGTAGTACTCTTGGAGGGAGATGGGTGCGAGGTTCTTTTAGAAGTGTAGTTATGGGTTGGACTGTTTGGGGAAAGGGGCTATGTCGAGGAAGCTTACCTAAGTACCTTCGAAGGACATGGCATGTGCGGGGGTAGAAATGGGGGGTTCTGGTCTACTATCATTCTTCGACCTCACGTGTTCTAACAATATTGAATCGGCCTGCATCTCGACGCTGGTCGGAATCTACTTGTAGCTATAAAACCGGATCGAAGCGCGACAGACCATGCAGTAAGAGGGACGATTAGGATGCCACCGATACTCATCACAGCCCAGTACGCTTCCTCTGATGCACTTCGCCCCTCACCTGATCAATCCCAAAGCAGACATACACAGAGAAGAGCCAAGGCAGGGACAGATTGAAGATAGGAGTAAGGATAGGTAACTGTGGTACGGATGGCTGGCTATTCCAGCCTCGCTGAAATCCCCCCGCCTTGCCCTTCTCACCCCACTCAAGCCTGAGAACCAAGCACTGCCCCCAACTCTCTTGTGCCGTTCTTCACCGAACGTGCTTTTGTGGCCAGCAAGGCAGTGCAAGAAACACGCCTTGTGCTCATTGGACAATGCGTATCAACAGTGTCTCTGGCAGATGACTCTTCGTCTTGTCTCATTACAACCCAAGAATCAGCCACGAAACGAGGGGTCAAAGGCCTTGCCAGCGGCGTGAGGAAGCAGCCCTTCCTCTGCGTTGTTCCTAGCGCTCGCCAGGCGTGCCCGTCTGGCTTTACAGTATGGCCTATTTGCCGAGCGTAAGCAGAGAGTTACATCGTCCGCGCAGCCCATCTCCTGTCCGCCCATCGGGTGACTGGCCCTTTCAGCTCCTGTATCTGGGTGCTTGCTTGCACGTCAATGTTCTTCTGTCCAAATTTCCCTTCGAAAGACATGCACATTTAAGCAAACTTAACGAGAGACATCGAGCGACACTGCCATGTTCGATAGCCCTCCATGCATGTTCACCATAATTTGATCCTGACCAAATCAGACGAGGGAACTTCGTCATTGGCAGCCTCAAGTGAAACACGCATGTGTCTAATGGGAGCCGTCTCTGTCTGCCTGCAAGTCTCTCGATCTTTGGGACCAGCTTTCGGGATGGGTGGGTAAGCTGGGCTGGACCCCCAAACCCTATAGGGCTGGGCGCTGTGCCAATGGCACTCCAGTTATCTGTACCTGTCTTGTCCCTCATTGACAAGATCAGACTCCCGCCCTAGGCGCGGCCATGCGGCGTGGCTAGTCGAACTAGCCATCCCCACTGACTAGAAAGGAAGATAAAGGAACCATCAGGATCCTTTGTGCTGCCGACAAATTTACCGTCACTTGGAGGATCAGCAAATGAGATGGGCAAGAAGAAGTCAAGGCTCTATCCGGGCAGTATCGAGACTTGCTAAACAAAGTTGGTCACTACACTTGGAGGTTGAAAGAGTTTCTTTCAAAGCGCTCAGGAGATTCTGTCTGGGCAACTGTGAGGCTCAACCTGACTTTGGGAAGCCACTATTATTATTAATCTTTCCTGTACGATGTAATTTTGAAAGACTTGGTGGTTCAGATCGAGGCTGAGTTGCCTCCTCGCCTCACCTCCACACGGCCACCCAGGCAGCCAGCAGCCAGTAATGATCCTCCACACACACTATCTCTCAGCTCTGTGCCCTTGTATGACCCCCATAGCGGGTCCCTCCCGTCCGCCCCAAGCTTGTGCTTAGCATCAATTAACTTACCCGCTTCCCTTTTTGCCAACCATTAATTCGCCGTCTTTCGTCCTCAATCGCCAGTTCAGTTCTTTCATCCTTGACCATCTCCTGCAAGTTTTTCCAGCCCCGGCGCGCTGTATGAGCTTGCGCATACAGACACACTTTGATTGCTGCCAGTAACATTCAGACAAAGAAGCAAGAAGCATAATTACGACGTGCCTTGCTGTCGCGCCCCTCGCCCTGGGTCGCGACTGAATCGTCATCGCCCTCCATGTCCACCTCACCATAACCCCGTGTATACCCTAATTTGAATCGGCTTTTCTTCGCAAATTGAAGGATCTCTACTACAATCCCCTCTGCTCTCCGTCGTAACGCCAACATGTTCTGTCGGAATATTTTCGTAAGCATCAAATGATAAGGTTGTACATACCACACCGACCTGACCTATTACCTGCAGCTTCGCCGTAGCGGCAGCGATTCCGAAAAGCCTCGACGCACACGCACCATGTCAATATTCGGCAATTCGAACCCAGAATCTCGTCGCCTTATGCATCAGATGGTCTTCGCAACGGTAGCCTCCCCGAAACCCAATGTCTGCAACCACAAGCCTTCGACTCCAGACAATTCGGCTAGTGGCAGTGTTACTCCTGACGCTCCACACCTGAGCACTCACATTACTGATGCTATCTACATGCTTTACAACCAGTTGCGAGGAGAAGAGCTCTGCTTGTCTCGAGCCAAGTTTGAGGCATTCTTGAGGGATGTCCAGGGCGAATCCAATGTACAGCTTGATAAAGATGTCTTCTCCGTGGGTGACTTCTTCTATGTCATGCACCAGAGGTTGGATGCCGTGGCTCGATTGCCCGTTAAGGACTTGTCGAAGCCCCTGAGCAACTACTTTATCAATAGCAGCCATAACACGTATCTTGTTGGTAACCAGTTAGCGTCTCGGAGCTCGCCCGAGGTCTACAGCAACGTGAGCCCAGCAACTCGTTTTTTCCTACCTCTTCAGTACTGACATGTGTTCATTTCAGGTCCTGTCACGCGGCTGCCGCTGTATCGAGATCGATGTTTGGAACGGTGATGCCGTCAACTCTACGACTCGTTCAAGATCTCCTCGAGGAGAGCACCGTCGAGGTCTCTCCGGCACATCACTACCTAATGTTGCCCAAGGCGTACGTGAAACCGCAGGCGAAGCATTTGGAGCTGCACGGTCATACTTCGGAGACAAGGCATCCACCCATTCACGAAGTCCCAGCAGCGATAGCCGCGTAGCGGCGAGGGATGATGACATTTCACCACGGGCGAGCGTCGCGGTTTTGCCAGATTCCAAAGAGTCAGGTGATCTCTTAGAAGTGACGAGTGCTGTCCGTCCGCGCTCCCGGCTCACCATTCCTCAAGGGGAGCCTTTGGTCACCCACGGCTGGACTCTGACAACGCCTTGCGGCTTTCGTGAGGTCTGTGAGGCTATTCGTGATTCGGCGTTTGTTGATAACCATCTGCCCATCATCATTAGCCTAGAAGTCCATGCCGATCCAGATCAGCAGCGAGTAATGGTTAACATCATGCGAGAGACGTGGGGTGACATGCTAGTCGATCAACCCCTAGAGGGCTGCGATCCTCGCTTTCGTCTCCCCACTCTTGAAAGCCTCAAGGATAAGATTCTTGTCAAGGTTAAGAGGGCT
Source organism: Sarocladium brachiariae (assembly GCA_008271525.1). NCBI lineage: Eukaryota > Fungi > Ascomycota > Sordariomycetes > Hypocreales > Sarocladiaceae > Sarocladium > Sarocladium brachiariae. The sequence goes on from RQPE01000002.1 coordinate 1,022,177, forward strand.
CCAGCCAAGATGACAGAAGCTACAGGTCCTGCGTCAAAACCCATGCTGTCCAGACCACACGAGGAGGAGTCCGATTCAGACTCAGAAGACCAGTCCCGACTTGCATCCACTCTATCAGCTCCAGATCCCGCAAACAACCTGACTCCGCAACAATCCCACGCCAAGGTCCCAATTTGCCAAGAATTGAGCGATCTGGCCGTCTACACTCGCAGTGAGCGTTTCGATGGCAGTTTCCGGACACCCCCCGCGAAGCGCCCACCTCACATATTTTCGATCAGTGAGAACAAGATCCTCGATCTTCATATCAAACAGCACCGCGAGATGTTCACTCATAACAAGAGCTTCTTCATGCGTGCATTCCCAGCTGGCAGGAGAATAGATAGCTCCAACCCGGATCCCAGTCTCTTCTGGAGGAAAGGTGTGCAGATGGTCGCGATGAATTGGCAGTATCTCGATGAAGGAATGGTAAGCTACATTTAGCGAGCTCGCTGTCTGTGCTTCGCAAACTAAAACCTGATAGATGCTCAACGAGGGCATGTTCGCCGAAGAAGACGGCTATGTGCTCAAGCCACCAGGTTATCTCAGCGCGAACAAAGATGCCAAAACCCAAGACGAGGCTACCCCTGGTCAGGTGATGGACCTGAGCATCACAATCTTTGCTGGCCAGCGAATCCCTGTCCAAAGCGGAGATGACGAGGAGAATAAACGTAGCACGAGCACAATTCGCCCTGTTGTCAAAGCCGAGCTTCATGTCGAGAAAGGGGTGGATACCAGCAAAGACGTACTCAATCAGGATTGCACGTACAAGCTCAAAACGGAGCCGCGCAAGTCTGACCATCCCACGTTCGGGCCCAACGGTCACACCATGCTATTCAAGAACGTCCACAGGGTTGTACCAGAGCTAAGTTTCTTAAGGTGAGTTGACCAACTTTTGCTTCTCCTCTCTTCACCGCACTTTGGCTGTTGCTGCCCCGTTTCGCGAGCTTCTTATGCTGGTCGCCGTTGCCCCATGGGTCGGGCACCAAAGGCGTCATACTTGCCCATTGATTTGTGTTCAATGTCAAAATACGTTGCATTGATGTGACATGTCGAGATGACATCGTATCACCACTTCGCAATGCGGCCACGAAGCCCAACGGCGGGGGTTCGTTCCTGTGGTGCTGAATCTCCGGCCGTGTGACCTGGACACGTCTGCAAGCCTACTTTCTGCTACCGGTGGCTATCGGTTCGCACTACGGGAAAAGTCCAGACCGTGGCCTACTCGTATTGTTAAGCGGCCTCGCAATAGCCTGGACTGTAACCATGTGCGCTTCATCTTCACAGTTTGCCTCAACGGCCATAGTCGACTTGGTGATGCGAAGCATTGGGAATCATGGTGCAATCAACGTTCCTCTTCCCCCCCCCCCCCCCCCCCTTTTTTTTTTAAAAAAAAAAAGAAAAAAAAAGAAAAAAAAAGAAAAACACAAACAGGCTTCGCATTGGAATAGCTTGCTAACTGTTCTATCATGCAGGTTCAAAATCGAGGATGATTCTCGAACTGGTCTCAGTTCACCACTCCTGGCATGGGCCTGCATTCGCCTCGATCGCTTGCGACCAGGCTATCGCCTGATCAGCCTAATGGACCTGAAAGGCAACCTTATCCCGGATGGCAAGCTGCTAGTCAAGATCATCATGAAACTTCAGTAGTGACTGTCGTCTGCTTATAAGTGCCCTCAATAGCCGACCTGCGGAAAAAGAAAATGCCCTGGGGTCTGGCACGTGGATCCGAAGGTTGTTTGCTGATGTACACAAGTCTTGTTCTTACTTTCTTGAATGGCCTCAATCATGTGGATGGTATGGGTATCTTGTATGGACCGGCGTCAATTAGATAGATTACAGAACGTTTCGGACAGAGCACGGCGTTTGGGTCCTTCACTATTTCTCTTGGATACCACAATGTACATATGTAGCGTACGGAGAAGGGAGCTCTTCTTACTGGGACTTATACTCGCCCCGAAATAGACACTGACTATAACCCCTAAATCTTTCGTTTGGTCACTGAGTGCCTGGTTCAGTCTTTGAAACGCTTTACGACTTCTCAGTACTTCTTGTAGACTACAGTCATACCATACACACATGATGTCTTCCTAGAATGAAGAAAAGTCTCTCGTATAGGTACGTACCAGGCTGCTTCAGGGACCTAGGGTCGACGGATGTACTAAACGCTTCGTCCTCGTGAGACGTGCAAATGTGGTACTTTTGAGGGTTGTGTGATACGTCTTCTGTATAGGTAGTTACGCATGGTTTGGTTTGGAGATGCAAGGAAAGGCTCCGTCCTCCGGTTTGCCGGAAAGCCACTGATGGGCTCCGCCGGCATCTTTTCTTCGTCGGCTCCGCTAGTGGAGCATTTACGAATTTTGCGCTGCATGTTTGCTTCTCGTGGGCTTATGCTCAATCACAAAGGACCAAGTGTGCCGAGATGTGTACTAATGCCAAGGCCGCCTGGAAAGCGAGACCTGAGAGTTGAATCTTGACTATTGTTGAGTGTGCCAAAGACGAAAGTACCCTCTCTACACGCCCTCATGGTACCGGTGAAAATAAGTATGAACATGGCTGTATATGACTGAGGACGACGCGTCCGAATTGAGGCTGCATGTTTGAGCAGAAACCCCCCTTAGCCTCTATGTGCTTTGCTCCCCACTTCTGCTTCAACTACAGCAGACTGCGCTCCTCGTTTGCTCCCAGTATCAAGGAAGGAATGGTTAGCTTTAAACGCAAAGGGAGTCTATGGAGGCATGATGGCCTTGAGAAGAATGAGCAGGAAAAGGTGAGCCACCACGGCCCAGATGCATCTAACATACTCATAGGGGTCTAGTGCATCTGGAGAGATTTGCGTAAACGCAGATTGGCATGGTTATTCAGCATGGAATAGAAACGACCATATGTCCTCCTTGTGACATGTCTTCAACACCCAAATCTCTTCTTTACAGATTGTTGACTGATGCAAAGGGCAACGACTATTATGACTGTTGGGGCCCTACGGAGTACATGCGGACACTACATCCGAGCTGCCATCTACCAATCGCGCGGGAGGGCATATGCAGTGATGGAGCATTAGGAGCCACCAAGAGTAAAAGGAAATGTCTGTTCAGAATGTGGTCGTCATGTCCTAGTAGGCGGAGTTATCGATAGTTCGGTTGCGGTGGCCTGGCCAGAACCGCTCTTCACTGTCTGAGTGACTTATAGCATTGCTGGCTGTGCATGGGTCTTGAATAATAGCTCACGTCCATACAAGCACGGTATCCGGGCATTCACAGGTATGTATGGAGAACTTGTTGGTAAGAAGTCTTGTACGTTTATGTGGCTGGTTGGTGTACGATGATAGTGGAGAAAAGGGGTTGGATGGTTGCTACTGATGGTGTTGCTGTGGTAAAGTTGTTCTAATTTGTCAAGGTAAAGCAGTACCCTGTGATTCAAGGTTGAAGATGGAGGCGCATCGGCATGTTGCACTATAACATGGAGGTGCAGGTAGCCCTGGTCTTTAATGCATGTGCCAGTTGTCACCTGCCAACCCGTGGTAATCCAGAAGTCGCTCTAGTAACTAGGAGGAGGGGGGAGGGGGGGGGGGGGGGCTGCTAACGTTTACTCGATGACAATTTCGTTTTGAGGGACACACTTTGGCGCAATGGCAAACAATCCGCCCAAAGCCATGCAAGATCCACCTGCCTGTCTTCCCTGTCTTGCACTTCACGCTTAGAGGAAGGAGCCAGCCAGCCTGAAGCCTGCCTTACTGAAAGCTTGCGCTGGCCCAGGCTGATCAGGAACATTCGCGCCTGCCTCGCAACCTATGGTAAGATTGACACCTGAAATGTCACCTGCGAGCACTGGGCAGGACTACGTTAGTCCATACCCAATCTGCATAAAGGAGCAAGACCCTCAAGTTGGTTGCTTTTTCAGCAGTTCCGCTGGCATTCGTTTGTCCCTTCCGCGGACGCACACAGTAAGGTAGGCTTGTTTGTATGGTGTCTGGGTAAATCGTTTCCTGAATCCATGTCCCGGGGGAAAAGGTCAGGAAACAATCTGATAACTGACAAATCCAAGACCTACAAGGCTGCAACACACATCGGCCCGGCTAGCTCCCATAAATATTACAAGCCGTCATGTGATGGAAGCTGCTCTGCCCTCGTCTGTTCTGCACTGTTTCGCTCACTTCTCCAAACTCGGCTTGCACCCTCACCGCTTGGTGTCGGAGAGCAGTTTCGCGCCTATGGATACATAAAAATGCATGGAATCTCAAGGATGAGCTGAAGAACTGTCGTGTCTTTTATTTCATCAATCATAACGACCCCTGCCATGCCCTGCTCACATTACGGGCCTCCGTCCAACTTCTATACTTTTCGTTTGGCTGCCCTGCCGCAACCAGCCCGCCCGAATCGTGCCCGAACGCCGCTGCAGGAAATAGGACACGACAAACGCAGAGGGTCCAACAGGTCTTAGTTACGCGTAACTTGATGTCTCGATCATCTGATGCTATCGCTGCAGCGGTTTAGTCAACCAGCTCGGTAAGCTTTAAGGTTTCGCCACAGGGTTTCTCACCGCTACCCACACTATGATAAGGTTCAGAGCAGTCTTCACTGACTCAAGAGCGCAGATCCAGGTAACTAACGTATCGTCTCACCACCATTCCATGAAGGGGAGGCTGTTCTATACACAACTTCACCGAAAGAACGCCGGGTACATGTCAGCAAACCGATCTGTGACGTGCCGGCCGCTGTGCCATGTGGTGCTGGACCTAACAGCCGTCTGTCACGTCTTTGTGCTCTGCCCGACAAATTATGTCTAAGTGACAGGAGGCATTCTAGGGATACGTGGTCTGGGGTTGTGCAGCAGGAGGCACGACTGACGAACATCTCTTGAGCCTGGTCTTGGCCGATTTCCTCCTTGGACCGACTGTTGCCCCCACTTCCTGCAGCCCAGATGCATACAAACTTCATCGTGACACGCCCAGACCCGTCCGCCATTCGCCAAGATGTGGTTTGGCTTGACCGCTGGATGCTTGTGGTATCCATGTCGTCTCTCATCCATGCATCGTGCCTCACCTGAAGCCTATGAGGCGGTTTCGCGAGGTAGATGGAGGCTGTCCTCAATAGGAACCCTTGACAAGGGTCGGCATCCTTGGCCATGCGGCCGAGGTAGATCGCAGATTCTAGATCATAGTGACGATTTTGATTCTTGCTTTGATCCTTCAATGACCCCTCATGCATGTCTTCCCCATTCGCTTCCGCTCCGGGCCAAGGAAGCGGGCTGCACTATAGTGCGCCTATCAGAGTGTTTGGCCTATCTCCATCCGGATCCGAACACATCGGCTTGATCAGTCACCTTGGCTCTCATTGTAGGATGTCCCAGCTTCTGTGTACTTGTTTCTTAGCTTCCCACGCCCTTGAGGTCTGCGTGTTCCACCCGCGTTCACTCAGTCCATTGCACGTCCCCTCCCAGGCGGTGATGGCCTCTAAACGGACGGTACATGTTGGCTGTTTGACGAAGACGTCTCACCTCCCGCCCAACCCGGGATCATTTCAAACCTGCCCAAGTAATGTTGCACTTGGGTAGTCATTCGGATTAACATATCGAGTATCACAAGTAATATGCTGTCGCCCGCTCTTGAAGATGCCCAAACGCCCTCACCCGCATATTCTCTAAGCTTCCAGAGACGGCTGGTAAGTTGGGAGATCAAAGTGCGGTATTGAGAAGTGACGGCAAAGGATTGACCGCCTTGGTTTGATAAACCCTCACATCGCAATTTTGTGTAGATGCGGTGGAAATACGCTGGAGGTCTATAAGCGTCTGGCAGAAAACATAAAGCCTCCTCCCTTCCCCCCCTTTCCTGCTTGGGATCCTCAACAATCCCTCGCCAAGCTACAACATAACATCACACAGCCTTGAGTCTAACTGTCCTTCAAGCTCTACTGTTTCTCCATCCTTACTTGTCAGGGGTGTCCTTCAAAGATACATTCAAAATGGCAGCTTCACACAAGTATTGCCCATGTTGCACTACGTCTTCTACCAATGATCTTGCGCGCAAGACTTCTGTATCAGCGGCCTCAACTCTCGGCCTGCGCAATCACAAGGTACAGTTCGTCCCAGAAATTTTGTTGTTCATATGCAGACTGACGTTTGAACTTTAGGTTCCTGGCACGAGATGCCCTACTTGCGCCGCTCGTGGAAAGGAAGTTTGGGTTATCCCTGGACGGTTGTGTGGTCAATGCGGAACACCTTGCGACTGAATCATCGAGGACCTGGGGCATCATGATGGACTCGGACGAACCAGACGCGTAAGAAGGGACTGTGCATTTGTTTTCATTCTGTTCCATGGACTGGTATTGGGAGGCGACTACCACCCCAATAAACAGATGCTCGAGATGGCAGCAGGGCCGTTGCTGGAAGATACCGTCTGTTGATTAAAAGGCCGATCGAGGGAGGGGCAGGGGGCTGGGAAACTAGCAAAGCGCGATGGACACATGTTTCATTACCGGAGTTTCTCTCTTCACGATCTCGAATCATGATATAAGATTTACAACTTTGTGGGGATGCTGTCAGATCTTGTTCACTCTCAATACGTGTTGAGGGCAGTGAGCAGCAGAAACCTTGCAACCCAGGCTAGCGCAGCGGATAGCCAAACCTTGAGGTAGTATGGCAAAGATGAAGTCAAGGAGGTCAGGCAAGCAAAAGAAGAAGCAGAATCTATCTCAACATGCCCATACTGTGGTACATGAATTCATGTCGGAGCCTATGAGTGGCCCAGGTACATTTCTCAGCGGAGGCTTGGATATCGTCAAGATCCATCTCCATTCCCATGGCAGTAGCCAAGCGTTGCGAATCCAGGCGGGAGGATAGGCTAATCGAGGACTCTGATTCTGCAAACGAGCCATATGCAGATGTTTGGCTAGTAGAATAATGAGCCCTGCTTGCGAGCTGCCACCCATGTGACATCGCGCAAGGATGTGGGGAGCAGGACTACTCGTACGCCATATGTGATGTCTCGGCCGAAATATGTACCTGGAAAGTGGAATGAAGATTCTCATTTTCGCCCTGCTTGGTCCGTGTGCTTCTCTATAATCACACCAAAGCAAGCACGAGAGGTCTGTGTGGGAGAGCTTGGATGCCCATACATACCTGCTTGAGTCACCCTCCTCCAATCGTTAACGTGACGGAGACAGTAATGAGCCCTTCCGGAGCTCCTTCTCCGCAAATCATGTTCATTCGACCTCGTCTTTCGAGTGCCGACACTGATGGCGCCCTCGCGGACCAAAGAGGCCGCCGTCAAGAGTAATCAGATTGACTGAAATCTCAGCTGCAGCGGAAAAGGGAAATCGGTCTGTCGGACGTAGGATGAACCCGAAGCATGACTATCAGCAAATTCGGAGCGCTCAGGCTTCAGACTAGTGAAAAGCAGCGTTCCCTTGAGAGAGAGAGAGTTCATGTCTGATTCAGATTCTCCGCCGCCTACGTGGCAAGCTCGCATGAAAGCCCGCCAGCTTCAATTTTGGGGACGAAGCCAAATCGCATGGGAAAACAAACTAAGCTTTGGGCGAAGGGGTTGCCAGTCAACAATTCAAGTCGTGGTGCCCTCCTCACAAGAGTGCCCCTCCAAACAGGGGTTATCCAGATATACAGATGCCCAGTGACCTCCACATTGTCGGTGGGCAAGTTCTACGATCAAGGAACAAAATGGATGGTCTCGGTATCGTCGGTAATATGATCTTCCTGTCTTTATTCGCACCCTCTCTGACACAAGAGGCCTTCACCGTGTGCACCGCGGACTAGTCCCTCGCTTAAACCATCGTCTGGCCCTCCAAAGCGGATGTATCGGCCCCGACAAGCTGGCTAAGACAGTGATTTTTGGGACCAATATGTTTGAAGAATTTTCACCGGGCGATGGTCCGCTTGTTTATCAATTCTCGGAGGAGTCGGACACATCCTCCGTTGCGCTGGTGCACTTGAGCCAATGGTACATGAAGATCGAACTATGACGATCACGCCCGCTGGCAATTGCAGGATGAACAACAGTTTCCTGCTGAGGTACTTTGCTCGCTCTCTTTCGGCCGAGAGCCTCTTTTTGGCTTGCGTCACTGTTCCTCAAATCTTGAGAGATGTTGAAGCTTCGCTTCGTTAGATCGGGATGTTCTGATTCCTCCAGGAAGATGGTGATAGGAGGACGAGTCCAACAATGACATGAAAACGTGGATGGTGAGGAAGCCAAACGGAGATGCTTTTTGGACAGGCTGGAATCGCCACGGATTGAATCGTGCGAGAGAAAAGGTGAGCGGCAATCGAACGATGATGGAACAGGCGTGTAAGACGGTCCATGCCCTATAAGAAAAGGGGAAAGGTGCACGTACGTAAGATACTAATACAACCGTGTAGTGCACGGAGTACAGTGTTGCAAATTGGCCTTTATCGGATATGGTATATGGTATACTTGAAATTTTCTTCTCAAGTTTAATGCTGCTCGCCAGCATCATTGGACTTAGGTCACAAAGATAGGGTCGTGATACGATCACGAGCCTTGCCAAACAGAGGGAATGCCATTGAGAGTGCACTATTACATAGGTACTACCATATGTGCTCAACGACTCGGAGATATATACTTGTAGGCTTACTACTACTTTAATCAGCAAAGAGGCGCAACACTTGACATGTAAGTATGCTGCATTGTGATTGGTCTGTTCCTCGTAGACAACCTGCATCTAAGACATTTACACTTGTGGCCAGACTGAGAGTTTTGAGCCATACCGGTTTGATGAAAACTGCCCGAAAGAAGGGGTTGCAAGCTCGGATAGCTATGACAACACGCCCGACGTTGTGATAGAAATAATTCTGGACCGATTGAAATCCCCGGAGCACAAGAAAGATGCCCGCTGAAAAAGCTGCAGTCTAAAGACAAGGGGTGTGGTTCGGCACCCTTGTTCGGGATCATGCAAAGATGATCACCGAGGACTCGGTAAAAGCTTGTCATTGCCTTTTGCAAGGGGATTCTGCGGGAGACCATGCGGCAAGGACACCCTGACGTTTGTTGCCGAGCCGGGGGAAGGGGACTTGAATATATTCCTGAATAGAGTTCCTCGAACCCTCAAACCTTTGAAAGCACCTGCGATCTGGAGTCTGTCTGAAGACGCTGATCAATGGCCATGAAATGCATGCAGAAAAACTATTGAGGCTTCTCCAGGGCCCCTCACAGGAGGGGTATCTCGCGAAAAGAAGATCTGCGTGTGATCCGTTGCCCGCAATGAGGCAAATAGACCTACGGAAGCGGTGAACGGGAAACGTCGATACTCTGAGACGAGCCCTACCCAGAGAACACGAGCTAGGCCACTAAGAACAGGCACGGCGCAAAGGCAACGAACGACGTTGGAAGTGGAGGTAAAGTCAATGGTAGAAACCGCTCTGATCATAAGGCGGTAATCCTTTGTGTTGCGGAACAAGCTCCGACTGCTTCAATTTCGGGCTACAAATAGCACTACTACTAGTAGCATGGTCAAGTGATATGAAGGTGAAAGCTGAAGTTGAGCGTCGATGAGCTGTGTCAGTCGTTGTGAGTATATGGGCCGGTCTAGTGATGAACTAATGTAGCCTGTCGGCCGAGCTGCTGTATCCGGGGCGAAATTGAATGTATGGTCGCTGGATCTACAGTAAGCTACATACTATGTAATATGTATTACTTGTAACTAGAATGTGGTGGTAGGTAAAAAGGTCTGTGGCCTCGAAAAGGTGGAATCCGGCCAGGGCCTGCAAAGACACCAGCCTCGAGGAACGGGGCCAGTGCTCTACCCAGTAGTACATGTAGTAATACCTTAGCGTCAGGAAGCAACCAGGAGGAGGAGGGTGACGATGAGCTCTGAGCGTGAGCCGAGATGCTGGCTCGCTTCCGTTCTGTTCACGAGGTGGCTACTAAGGAGCACTAGGTACTTTGGCTTGGACGCCGTTGACTTGGTACGGTGAGTGCACTGACCCTCGTCCGATTCAGCCCATGACCGGTGGCAGGATGTGGAACTGTGGTAGTAATACTTCAAGATCCGTCTGTATTGCCGAACATGTGATCGTCATGCAATGAATGGATGGTTTGTGCCCAGGAGAGCTGAATACGCTTGGACTTGAACAGTTTGGGTGAAGCGTTGATACCTAAGAATTGAGGAATCATGCCAAAAAGGACAAAGAGAGCTTGGGACAGCAGCATACACACCACCCTGGATGCCCAGCAAACTGACAACCAGCATTGGCTTGACCAGACTCCTGAACCAGGCTCTCAGTCCCTCGGCCAGCTACCAGGTATATCTATCTACTGTAGTCAGTCCATGTAATTAGGGGGTGTTCCGAGACGGAGAGGAGTAGAAGAACCCCTGGTGTTGCATGTTTCGTGCTTGTAGTAAGTATGTAGAAGTATGGAACGGCCAAATGCGCCGAAACGAGCTTTCGAGACTATTTGTCAAAACGAGACTTGCGGATGCAGAGCACGAGCCACTGGCGCGAGTGGGTTTTGCTTGGAAACGAACAACCTAGACAAAAGGACAAAGGCCCGCCCGGGATTGATGATGTGACAGTACTAACTCCAGTCCAGATAGAAACTGGCGGCCGGGTTTCTAAGCTTGTTCGCGGTGTGGCTTTGGTTGACTACCTGCTCCTTACCACCAAGTAACTAGTACGAATTGACTCTGTCCACCGAAGCGTGGACCAGAGGCGCAGTTGGCCCCTCACCTCCAAGACGATGGAGTACTCGGTACTAAGGAAGTAGTAGAATAACACCGCAAAGAGTGGAGTTTCGAAAGGTACCCTCCTCGCTGAAATGAGGTGATATGAGGTGCGAGGCGAGGAGAGACGAGGAGAGAGAGACCTCATACTGTCCTGTGCACGTAGTAGTACACAAGGTAGTGTGTGCTGCGATGATCCACGTTCGTAGTTGTTATTTGAGCACTGATAGAAGTAAGTAGTAGCAGTATTAGTAGCAGTACTGTAGAGTCCTGGGAACCATTGTCGGCAGTGGCACTGATCATTGGACCTTTATCCGCCGTCATTGGCAATGGTGGGCGATCGGTGGAGTGGAGTGGTCAGGGGGGTAAGGGACGAACGCCTCTCAGGGGGGAAAACCTGTGCCACGGTATCGCAGAGTTTATGGTGAGGCTGATTTGGCCAATGGAACTAATTCAATAGTATGTAGTTGTAAGTATTGTATGTACCATGTCTGCCCAAGAAGGTTGCATCGTGTGGGCGTAGTTCGAGGGACCAGAACCATAAGCCTCGAAATGGCAAGTTTCAAGATGTGTTGCATCCAGGCGATATTGGCATTAGCCTTTGGAACCGAGGTCGCAATTTTACCCCTGGACCAAGACCAATATACCACTAGTGCTTTGTCAGTCAGATAAACCGTCAGTCCACAGTCAGGTCTGGGTCTCGGGGGTGTTGGGGGTGGGATGGGACGGGATGGGCACAGACACAGAGAGAGAAAGAGAGGCCAGCCTCCTTGAAGCTGCCCGTGTGTGAAGTGAAAGTGAAAGTGAAAGTGAGAGTAAGAGTGAAGCCTGCGTTTCTCCACATCTTCAGGAGGCGATCCAAAGTCTATTTGGTACAAGTACGGAGTACCATTGCAGTATCCAGCCTTGGTCTCGGGGCAGAGCTGCTAATCTGGTTTGAGAGGCGCCGGGAAGCACGTGGAGAAGACGTCAGAAGGTGAAGAAGCAAAAGAGAAGAATTGGACGGATAGGAGTAGCACTGCCGTATATTCGGACAAACGGGCTTTGGACATGGTCACTCGTCACGGCTTGGCTGGTTGTTTTTGTTTGTTTTGCAGGAGTCATGCGTAGGTGCAGGACTCACGGCGAATGACTTGCACGGTGCACTGTTTTCGCCGCACTGTTTTTTGCACAGGCGACGCAGCATCGAGTTTCTCTGAGTCAATTGCCACCGTTTCGACACCATCTTCTTGGACTTTTCTTGGAACGAACACACACACACACACACGAACAAGAGAGAGACAGAGAGGCCCAAGCGTTTTTTTTACCAGTTCCACAGGGGCAAAAGTGGTGCATTAGTTTCGACATGCTGCCCACGCGCTTACTGTACATACACGTATAGTAGTAGTAGGACCGGTTCGCCACGATGCGCACAAGGATCTCTTTCTCTCGGTTAGAACATGGTGGGGGCTTTCCTCGTGCTTCCGATCGAGCGAAGGAGCGAATTCCACAGGTACGGAGTGATTTGATGCATACTATCTATATGTACCTACGGAGGACTCCGTACTACTAGTATGTATGTATGTATATGTCTAGGTATGTACTTGTATGCGTACCAGGGGTAAATCGCAGACGCTATTCTCCATACTTTGTATATCCTTCACTTGTGCCCCCCTTCGTTAACCTGACCGGTTCCTCGACGGGCTTCCGTTCTCCATTTCGCAAGAGACCCCCTTGGACAGAGAGTTTGAAGAACGACGAAGCTTTGCTGGGGGGATTTCGAACTTTCCAATCGCCTCGACACGAGTCGCCTTACACAACCCGGAGAAGTTTGAAAGAAAAAGCAGAAAGAAAAACGACCCCCAACAAGAGGATGCCAAAGCTACACGGGTTTGTAGCATGGCTCCTAGCCTTGCTTTGCATCGTTGCTTCTGTACAAGCACAGGATCAGTCGCCGCTCTCGCAGTATCCCTCCTGTGCTGTATGTCACGTCCATGTCCTCACACACACCCTCTCACTCTCCCTCTGTCTTTTCAAGCTTCACAACCACCGAACTGACAAGCTTCGAATAGCAATCATGCATCGTTAATGCATTCAAGGAAGGGCTCTGCGCGCCCACCAATCAAACTTGTATCTGCACGAACCCATCCTTTCAAGGAACCGTGACTCTATGCGTTTCTCAAGGATGCACGATCCCTGATGCACTGAGTAGGTTCTCTTTTCTCTGTTCTCTTCTCTTTTCTTTTCTTTTTCTACTTGCTTACAACGCGCACTATTATAGTCACCAGGAACGCGAGCCTCGCTGCCTGCGGCGTGAAGCCTCGCGATCGATCAGGAAGCTATGCTGCTCTCTCTAATACCCTGGTCGTCATCACCTCGGCTTTCGTCATCACTCGCTTCGTCTTCAAGATCTTCTTTGCCAAACTGGACCTCGGCATGGACGACTGGTTCGTTCTCGCCGCCTTGGTAGCGGCCCTGCCGAGCGCCATCATCACCGTCCACGGCACCACGGCCAACGGAATGGGCCGCGACATCTGGACCCTGACGGGGACGCAGATCACCAACGTTCTGAGGTACTTCTACATCATGGCCTGGCTGTACTTCACCCAGGTCACCCTCGTCAAGCTATCCATCATCGCCTTCTACATGCGCATCTTCCCTGCCAAGCCCGTTCAGCGAATCCTCTGGGGAACCTTCATCTTCACCTGTCTTTGGGGCGTCGCCTACGTCCTGGTCGCCATCTTCCAGTGTTCGCCCATCAACTACTTCTGGCTCAAGTGGGATGGCCTGCACCAGGGCCGGTGCCTGAAGACGAACGAGATCAGCTGGTCCAATGCCGGCATCAACATCGCCCTGGACCTTTGGATCCTGGCCGTTCCCCTGTGGCAGCTTCGCGAGCTCCACCTCCATTGGAAGAAGAAGATTGGCGTCGCCTTCATGTTCTGCATTGGCACCTTGTGAGTTTATGTTCTGGGACCTTGGACCTTCTTTCTTTCAAAACACGTTGCTGGGATCCCGCGCCTTTACTGACCCGGAGGATATTCTCGCTCTACAGTGTCACGGTTGTCAGTATTTTGCGGCTCCAGTCTCTCGTCCACCTCGCCCAAGCCAATAACCCGACATGGGACTTCTACGACGTTTCCGTATGGTCCACCGTCGAGATCTGCGTCGGCATCATGTGCGCGTGCCTCCCGACGGTCCGTCTTGTTCTCGTCAGACTCTTCCCCATCCTGGGCGGCACTTCACAACGGAGCCGCGGCAATCAGTACTACGAGTACGGCACAGGACAAAGGCACACCAACAACAGCCGGAACGCCGCCATCTCGGCACGTGGAGGAACAGTGGGCACAGTCACAGTGGACAGGAGGGGATCTGATGACCCATCGTCTGCATCTGGTATCGTGTTCGAGAAAACCTACGACGTGCAGTTTAGTGATGACGAGGCCAAGCTGGTGCACCTCAGCACGCTGGACGGAAAAGGACGAACTGTACAATGAGGCTTGTAGCTGCCAGGAGTGTCTTGTTTTATTTCTCTCTCTCTCTCTCTCTCTCTCTCTTCTTACTCTAAGAAGAAAAGAGCCACAGCCAAGCTTGTGCAGGAATGTATTATGAACTACATGGAAGGCGCGAGGAGTTTTACCAGTTTTTTCAATGCTGAGGTGACGCTTCGATTTCAGTCAGTACACATATGTATATATATACATTTCTGTATATGTATCCTTCTATATTACAAAGGACTTAAACCGTTATATCCCAATGTCCTCTTCATGGGAACGAACAACAAGAACGTCAACTCAGTGCAATACCGGCTCAAAAAGGCGAGACTGCAGGTATGTGTATGCTGCGATGACAACGTCTCAGGCCAAGTGTGACTACCTAGTATACACACAGAGCGAGCAGGTCACCAGTCTCACTACGCTGACGGACTCGTTTCACGAAGCTCGGATTTGGATCGAAGACGATCGGGCGTTTAGAACCCGATGCATCGGATCCGACAAGGAACCACCTGCCTACCTACCACGGAGGGTTCCTGGCGGACGGGATGGGCGGGGCGGGGCGGGGAAGGGGGGACAGTTTGCAGCAGATCTGACATCACCACCCAGTAACGCCCCTCGTCACACACGCCGCACACATGTTATTTAGCCATTCACATCATCCCCACGTACTTTCTCTTCCCAACGCTTTCATAATCGAGTAGCCAGTCAAAGCCACGTGTTGTGTCAATGCTGTCTGGAACCCGAAATTCTCGAACCGTTTCTTCAGTTCCTACTAGAATACCCTCTCTCTCCTCTTCCCCCACTACCCCAACCATTACGGCTTAAAGCTTTACACCACTTGTCATTGTCATTTCAAACCCCCGTCCGCACAGCGCCAGCAACCAACGACCTCAAGCAGCCGGCATCTGCCAACATCATCTCGAAAAATGTCCGCCATGGAAGCTACGCACGGACACAGCAAGCCGTGCTGTAACGTCCCCCCTGTCGTGTCTTCAGGCTGCCAAGCAAAGGGCTCATATCAGGACATCGGTGGTTACAGGACCTGTGAGTATGGAACCCGGTGCAATCACATCGCCTGGGCACCGAAGCTCCTCCATGAGGCGTTTTGATAGAGATGCTGAGATTCCAACCTTGAACAGACGTGACCGGCCCCAAGGACGCTACCAAGGCCATCGTCGTTATCTATGACATATTCGGCTACTTCGATCAGACTGTTCAGGGGGCCGATATCCTGGCTCACAGCGACGAGAACCAGAAGTACAAGGTCTTCATGCCTGATTGGTTCAAAGGAAACCCTTGCCCAATCGAGATGTGCGTTAACCTGCCGCTTTCTGTTTTCTATCCTTTTCGAGCCAGAATTTGACTGTTGTCTCCCTAAAGTTACCCTCCCGACAACGACGATAAGAAGAAGCAGCTAGGCGATTTCTTCGGGACCTACCCCCCTCCGAAGGTGGCAGGCCAAGTACCCGACTACGTCAAGGCCCTCAAGGACAACGACTCATCTCTCACCAAGTTTGCTATCCTGGGCGTATGTCTCCCATCTTACCGTTGGAATTGGGCCGCGATGGGACTTTGATGCTGACTGAAGCACCCTTGCAGTACTGTTGGGGAGGCAAAGTGGCCACTCTCTGTGCCACTGCCGACACAAACCCCTTTTCTGCCATCGCCTCTATCCATCCCGCCATGGTCGACCCTGCTGATGCCGACGGTCTGTCCGTGCCCACCATTATGCTTGCTTCTGGTGATGAGCCTGCCGATGATGTGAAGAAGTTTGAAGACCGCCTCAAGGTTGCGAAGCATGTCGAGATCTTCAAGGATCAGATCCATGGCTGGATGGCTGCGAGATCGGACTTGAAGGACGAGAACGTGAAGAAGGAGTATGAGAGGGGCTACAAGACTGTCCTAGAGTTCCTCGGTAAGAACCTGTAAGCAGATGTTCTTGTCGCCGCAAACCCATCATGCAATAAAACACCAGAGAGTGTCTGCAGCGCATGAGCGAGCTTTCCAATGGACGTCAGTCACTTTGCGGACGAAGCACGTTTTTGCGTAACATGTGCCACAAGGAAGCCGCCAATGCTCGTTTGAATATATGATAATAAAAAGGGATTAAGTGTTGTCTTGAAAAAAGAACGCTGTGAGAAATCTACCTAATACGACCAGTATTACCATTGTCAAAGTTCAGCGAGTCCGTCAGCCTAGACACTTAGGGTATGTGCAGCGATGACGCCACGGCCCCTCGAGATATACGCCTGGTCCTGCCTAATGATAGATAGAAATGTGCAATCCGCCAGTACTAAACCCCGCATCTGGCCGGCTGAGCTTCTTGCATCTGCGCGTGGCGCGAGAGATTGTCTAGTCGCTGTCTTCGAGAGACTCGATGGACACCAAGAGCACCTGGCGGCACCTTTGCTTTTCCGAAGTGGAATTCCCCTCGCATTTCTGCTTCTTCACCTCCTCCGTCCCTTTCTTCTCTTTTTCCTCCCTTTCTTCCTTCTCTTTGTCATGCTGGCTCTTTGTCATATCGACGACTCCATTCTCAAGTTTCCCCAGGCTCTTCACGGCTCGGCCTTGGCCATCAAGGTCAACGACGACATCTTCCGTATCGAGACTACCGTCCTCAGTGTATGTCCACAGCTGCTTCATTTCACCTCGCACCAGGGCTGTTAGGAGGATGGATCCCACAACACCAGGCACAAGGTACAGCAGAGCAGGCTGTCCCCGCTTGTAAACAAGGAGCATGGACAGCGTGGCCAGCATGCCGAGGAAATAGCCAACCAATGATGCGTAAAAGTATGTTTTGGAGAAAACAGTAGCTGCAAGATCGCGCGGCAGCGGCCGCGCAGATGTCAGTCCGCCTGCCCAAAACCATTCCCCCCATCGGCTGGTGACATCCACGTAAGGCACCTTCACCTCAACATGCTTTGTGTCACTCTTTGTGACGAGTTCTCCACTCTTCTCATCCTTGACCACAATCTTCAGATCGGTTGACTCATACTTGATCTTGCGAAGGTAGTGGAGCCAGAGGTCAAAGCGAAGAGTCCAGCCGATGAGCATTCCTGGAAGCACAATGTCGCCAAGTCCCAAGATGCTCTTATGCGCAGCTGCTTTGAATGTCAGCTTGATTGGAACATCAAGCGTCGTGGCGACAGTCACCATATAAGGCCTGGCTCGAGCATTAGCATCATCAGCTTTTGCAAACTGCTTTGGCGCAGCCACAGAACCTACGTGTAGAAGACCATGACAATGTCATAAATGAAAAGGCCAACGAGGACCAGGGCGCCCGTGACAAAGTCTGTAGGGGAGAGAAGGAGCATAGAGCCATAGCACATGCCATATCCAAGCAGGTTGGACAAGAACGTAGACGTGGTGCTGAAGTAGACACCTGCTGATGCCAGTGCCATTACCAACGCCAGCACATGAGCAAACCTGAAATTGCCCTGCACTTCGATCACACGTCGCGCAAAGAATATGAGCCTCCATTTCTTCCTCAGAATATTCCTGATATCCCACATTAAGTTGCAGATCAGTGGTGACGGAGTGAAGAGTCGCAGCAGGCCAGGCAGAGGGCTGGATTGGGTAGCGGATCCCGCTGCCTCATTTCCGCTCTCGTCGCACTGAACCGCCACTCTTCGCTTTTGGTCGACTTTCATTGTTGTTCCGTTCTTGCCCTTCCAAAACCGAGGGAAGAAGAGCCCGGTGACCAGGTCAATGCTATGTGCATATAGGGTGAGCAGACTAGCGATGGACATGGTAGACATGTACCACTGGAGGATTTTGTTGATGATAGCGGGGTCCTTGAGCCACTTGATGAGGTAGTAAAGACCTATCAGGATGGCACCGGCCATGACTGGGAACAGAATGGCATCGGACCTCTCCAAGCCTTGGGAGAAGGGATCCTCATCCTTCTTGGACTTGCCCGTTTTCCTGGACTTTGGGGGTGCTGCAGAGGGAGGGCGACGAAGAGCAGCATGAGAACCGAGGTATATGATGCCCATCGCACCGAAGATGATCTTTGCTTCCAGCAGGATGAAGTTACCATCTTGAAGCTGTGCAAGGATGGAAACGGCCGAGGTACCGTTTATCGTTGCATCGAAGCCTTCCAAGCCACCACCAGGCAGGCTCGGCTGATCTGTGTCAGCCATCGCACACCCTGCGATAGAAGTCTTTAGGCGATGAGAGCAATAAATGCCTTCATGAGTGCCTAGCTGTGAGACCTGTTGAGTACAGGCTTTCCAATGCTGGGGGGTGGCGGGTTCCTCAGCGGTGCAGTAGGTTGAAAGGCAAGTTTGCGGAAGTCAAAGGCTGTTGAGTACTTTTCACTACATCCATGTATAGCCGAGCTTGAAATCGAAGCAGGAAAGACGCGAAGCGTGAAATGTCTGATCCATAGCTGGAAGTGAGAAGGAACAATGCCCACTCACTGGCCGAGCCTTGCAGTACGTGTCGTTTGAGGGTCGCTTCCAAAGCTTAGGTAAGCAGTCTTCGTGATCTTCTATTTACCCTCACCCAGCCCGCTCAAATGCGACGGGTTTCATTTGAAGCGAGAAATCGAGGAGATGATTTCCCAAATTCGAAATTGTCAATTAAAGAGAAGACCCATCCTCTTCCGCTAAGCGGCCGATGGCAAGGCTCACCGTTGAAGCCGAGGGTTAGGGTATATCCCTTCGACCCACAGCGTTGATGAGAACATCGCTCATCACGAAACTCATCCAGCCGATTTGATCTCAAAGAAGCTCACCACATACTCTCAAAAAAAAATGACGACCAACATCCTTCTGGAGACTACCATGGTGAGAACCATATTCCCCCCTTGAATATTTTGTGAAAGTATACTCAATGGCTAATTCTTCTCCTCACGGCTAGGGCTCCATCACTCTGGAGCTGTACAACAACCACGCCCCGAAAACCTGCACCAACTTCAGCACGCTCGTCGGCCGCGGGTACTACAACTCCACCATCTTCCACCGCATCATCCCCAATTTCATGATCCAGGGCGGTGATCCCACCGGTACTGGCCGTGGCGGCTCCTCCATCTATGGCGAGAAGTTCGCCGACGAGATCTCCAAAGAGCTGAAGCATACCGGTGCAGGGATACTCAGCATGGCGAACTCGGGACCGAACACAAACGGAAGCCAGTTTTTCATTACTCTGGCCCCGACTCCATGGCTGGATGGGAAGCACACAATCTTTGGAAGAGTGAAGTCTGGAATGGGGACGGTGAAGAGGATGGGGATGGTGAAGACTGGGGACGAGGATAGGCCTGTGGAAGAGGTGAAGATCCTGTCTGCGAAGGTAGTCGAGGATGGCAACGATATCTGATGCGAAGGTTCAGCGGACTACGAATGGATTGGCCTCGTCGCTCCTCCGCTTCTGGCTGGAAAGCCCGGCGTTCTGGCGTTACAACGTCGACACAAATTGTTAGACTTCTCGCAGATTGAATTTTCACACCTGATCAACGGTTCACTTGTCCATGGCGAAATCGTATATTCTTGCGTGTTCGTCACCTGTACTCCAAAGCTCCTGTGTAGGCCAGAACTCCAAAGCAAGCGAGCCCCGGGAGAACTCGCCGAATGCAGTTAAAACGCCACATCTGACCCTGTTGCTGACCTTGAACTAAAGGAACCACATGCAGAGCCATGAATGCTGTCCCTCCCCTAGATAGCCGGGTGAGCCTGAAACGAAAAACCAAAAGTAACTCGCCCTCCTCGCGGGAGCGGCCCGCTTCATTTATGCAGTATAAAAAAACGTTATCGGACGGAAAGAGAAGAAACGGAAACAATGAGAAGAAGGATAGTAGGGAATGATGGTCTGAAACGAAAATGCGTTGAGTTGTACAGAGGGCTGATGTCCAAAGTTCGTGCTATGGTTGCAGCCAGGATTACCAAATAGGAGAGTATTTCCATCCTGATCATACTACTGCAGAACACTGCGGAGTGCTCCCCTTATGGCCCACGATTTGTGTTCTCGGGCGATTGCTCAAAGTAGTAATGTCTCTTCCCAGGAGTCAGCGGTCGATTCGTGAGCTCATTAGGACGCCCGTAAAGGAGATGACGAAACTCCGTCAGAATCCGATTCACCATCAGCATCCCGCCCATTTTTTGACAATGGGGAGCTGAGTGGAGGTTTATTGGCTTTCAGCTTTTTCACTGGACTAGCAATCTTGCTGACTGACTTCTTTGGTGGTGTTGCGTCGATGGTATCCTCCATTGCATCACTGTCAAACTTCTGCTCGTGGCTCAGTAATGACGAAGCTTTGAGCTTGTCTTTCTTTGGTTTCGTTTTCAGGATGACCTTTTTCGTTGTGTTGCTTCCATTCGTCAAAGGCGTGACGATTCCACTTCCCTTGACCTTCTTCTTCTTATGGCTCCCCTCTGATTCGTCACCATCTTCACTAGCTTCGCGTTTCCTGGGACTGCTCGCTCGGGATTGGGGCACCGGCGTGGCCTTTTGAGATGATGGCGGCGTCGGGTCGTTTTGGGAACCGTTGCCGTTGCTCATCTTCTGAGCAGCGGCACGGCTAGCGTTTCTGCCACTGTTCCCAATGCAGGAGCCCATATGGTTGTTGAGCCTGGTCACGAGGATGCAACGCTTGCACTTGCTGCACGTGGCAGAAGGAAATGACAAGACGTTGGGGGGTCTCTGATCCGGGGGCGGGTCGTTCTTCTCCATATCCTTCTTCTTTTTTCCTCTGCCTGGCCCTGGCCCAACCCAGCTCTGCCCATATATATCGCATCCAGGTTTGTCAATGTAGGGATGTTTCTTGCAGTAAACGACGGCCGGGTCGGGTTTGCGTGCGCCTTTGCCGTCGACAGGGTATTGCAGTCGTGGCAGATGACATTTCGGACACAGGATCTCGGTAGTTGTCTCTAGAGGATTGCCCTTCAAGAGGACTTTCCCATCTTCATAGATAGCCGCGTCGGTTTCAACTCGGACGTCGGGTCTTGAATCGGGGGTAGATGAATCGGACGCATCAGAAGCCAGCTTCTCGACACGAATTGCGGCTGTCGCTGCTCGGGCCGTCTTCTCTTCGCGGTGCGTCTTCATAACTATGTCGGATATGATATTGTAGAGAACATCGTCGAGGACGGAATGCGCCTGTAGCAGTCGGGAGCCAGTGTTAGCAGGATTGTGCGAAATTGACGAATCCGATCTCAAGATCAACATCTTGCACGACCTCGATCCAATATTGTGTGCGAGCCTCTGTATAACGGTCGATTGTTACATAATATCCAACCCTCGATTGCACACTGGCGCAACAATGATCACAACCAGCGTTGGAGATGGAGGGTTGTTGGGCACTGCTCCTTACCAATTTATCCATTGTACCGGCACCATCACGAGCCTGGATCAACTTGGCCCGGCCGGTTGTTGAATTCATCCTGCCGATGCCGGAAGGAAAGAGCACAACAAAGACAGCTCTCCGGCCCTGGTGAAAGGAGGAGAGGATGATGGGAAGAGGTGAACAGCGACGAGAGGGATGCTTGTGGGATGGATCGTGGTTTGGGAGGCTGAGAAATCTGGGCGGCGCGATGGAATTCCGGTTGATGATGCAAAAGCCGGGGGGCGATATGAGGTTGGTCCACAGGGGGCGATCATGGAACAATTTTGGGGGGCTTTAGGTGCCTGGAGCGTCTGAGCTGCCTGCGAATCCCACCGTTGTGGCCGCCGAGGGGTGCCACTGATGCGGCTACCACGTACTGTGAACTTACAGCCGAAATAGCCCATGGAACCCCCTGTACAGGTATTCAAATGCAACAGCGCTAGAAGCGAAGAACTTACACGTCTAAGCTTTCCTATCCACATAATAGAAAACATAGCAGGTTGGAGCATGATTACTGGGGCAAGACGTTTGGATTATTGTATTCTGGCAATGCCAAAGGGCTCGATATTCCACTCGGTGAGGACTCGATACTTGGAACCTACCTACTACAACTACTAGGTTTACTCGTAGTTGTCCAAAGGTTGATTCAGGGACACGCACCACTGGCATATAGGATTCGCATCATGGAGCAAGCATTTCCATGCGTCCCAGCAACTCTGGCAGCCGCATGATATGTATAAAATGTTCCTCAGCTCCCTTCAGCCGCAATCTCTGGCAGAAAGATTGGTTGGTGGATTAGACAAGCTTCTTGTTGATCGTGCTGAGCGGACACGTGACTTGAGTGCCAACTCTGTCCCTTTGCACGTTCTCACCTGAAGAAGCAACCTGGAAATTTCAGCTCACCGTGTAGTGTTTCATAAGAAGAAGGTTGGTAAGCCTTTGGGAAGGTTTCGAAATAAAACTGCAACTGATCTCGCAATACTACCAGAGCCATGCTATCTCCGAATTTTGAGCCTCTGCCATTTCCTCAGGCCCGTGATGAGCTTACATCATATGCTGACCTTGTCGAAAGAATCGTACAGCAAAGCAAAAGAAAGAACACACAAACCTTACCTTAGTTCCGAGGTCGCTTGTCTGTGCTAATGAGGGCAGCATTGTTCGGATACCGCCCCCATCCTCGCCGAAAGCAGAGTCGCGGCTAGCGTCATTAGGCCTAGGCTCTGGGGTTGATGACCGCCGCTGACCCCAAACTCCATGAATTGTCCAACCCCCCGATTCGCCCAGGCGTCGAGATTATCCCTATTTCTCGCCTCCCGATCATCTCCCCGGCCAGGACTTCCAATACTTCTGGATATGGAAGTCATGTCGAATGACCGTCATCGCCTTTCGTCTGAGTCTGGAAGGGCGGGTTCAGAGTCCCGCTCAACTGGCGCAAATGGCCAACCGCAAGTGAAGCGGCGCCGTATGCACACAGCTTGCAAGATATGTCAGGACCGCAAGACCCGGTGCGATGGTTTGCGTCCGACATGTTCGACTTGTCAGAGACGAGGCGTGGCCGCAGACTGCATGTATGACAGCGCAGCGGTGCCTCCGTCAAGCCGAGTTTCTGGGTAAGTCGGTTCCTTTGTCGTGTACTGCTTCCGACATGAAAGACGGAGTGATTGACTAACGCCATAAAAGTTCTTTCGCAGCCTTCGAAGAAAGGCTGGGACGACTGGAACAGGCCCGGGCCCCGGGATCCAGTGACCATGACCGAGGTATGCCAAAGAGTCCATGTCCAGGTTCCAAATTTCCCCAAGTCTCTCTCTGGCTAACATCAAACTTTTAAGATACGATCTCTAGTCCACGTCAGACAGATTCCTTGGGAAACCCGATCTATGTGTCTCCGAGGGATGATGCCAGAAGCAGCGTTGCTGAGGTTCGGATGCCAGCCATCGGCCTCCCAACGCCTCAAACCGTCCAAGAATCTGGAGAAGTTGATGGTCTGGCCACAGTTGCCTCCTTAGATGATGGGGACTGCCTGTACGGTGCATCTTCAACCATCGCTCTTACGCGATTCTTCCGTGGCAAGGCAGCCGAAAGCAACGGCACCCCTACGGATGTGATTGCACCAGATGGTGGCGTCCGCCCTGCTCCAGAGAGGACGTCGCATGGTCCTCTCCCAGAGATGACATATGAGAACGACGTCGGTGCTGAACTTTTTCCTTCCCGTCCCCTAGCCGATGACTTCATCGCGTGCTTCTGGGAGTTCGTTCATCCTCTATTCCCGGTTCTGCATCGGACATCGTTCATGCATCGATATCAGCTCTTTTGGACAGAGCAGGCCGAACACGGCGTTCCAAAAGACCCTACCTCGATGAATGACTATGCTATATTCGCATCAACCCTCAACATCATGTTCTCCCTCGGCTGCCAGTTTAGCACCATGGTGCCAGCGCACAGGTGTATATCTCTTGCACAAGATTTCTACCAACGAGCACGGAGGCTTTACAATTATGAGGTTTTGGACTCGATGTCGATACCGCTAGTTCAATTATTGCTGCTCTCTGGTGTCTATCTTCAATCGGCGCAAAATGCGAATCGTTGCTGGAACATCATTGGGCTGGCAATCCGGGTGGCTCAGGGGATGGGGCTGCACGCTGAGCGGCCCAGACCAAGGCAGACCCAACTTGATCGAGAGATGAGAAGGAGAATATGGCATTGCTGTCTGGTTCTTGATCGGTGCGTATTGGAAGCGACTAATCACAAACATGTTCTGACCATTCCCCCGCAGTCTTCTCAGCATGACTTTCGGAAGACCCGTCATGATATCGGAGCGAAGCGGAGTCCCAATTCCTTCTTTAATCGATGATGACTATCTTCGAATACAGGGAGAAGGAACTCAGCCGTCGGAGACGCCATCAGGTCTAGGCCTCCTGGCCTATTCCTCTGAACTATTTGTCATCCTCGATGATATCCTGTCCGACTTTTACTCCAGCAATCCCGGCTGCAATGTCATGGAAATGACAGCAGATGATATTAACGTGCAAAAGATTCTCTCCGATATAATGTCAAGAAATCGCCGTCTTGATGATTTCCTTGGCCAGGTCCCATTGTACCTTCGATACGGCATCATCCACAACAGTTCAAGGTCCAACCCTCAGGAAAAAAGCGTGGAAATCCAGCGGCAAATCCTATACTGCAGGTAGGGAATATCCGCACTCACCATAAAGACGAGATGGGCATCACTAACTCGAGTTGAAGGTTTCTCTATACGAGACTGCTACTGTTTCGCCCAGTAGTTTATCTGAGTACCAAATTTCCAAGTCTCTTCTTATCGCAATACTCAACGAAGAGCAGCGCAACCATGGATGACCAGCTGGTCAAAATGGTCTGCGAGTCCAGCGTTCATGCCGCCGTCGAGTTAATCTCCGCCATTCATAAGAACCTGGAGCACAGTCATCGCAGCTCTGCTTGGCACGCGATCTACTGTATGTTCAGCACCATATCATATACCTTTGAAAGAAAATACTGACCTTTGATAGTTGCATTTGGTGCGGCAGTGCTTCTGCTATGTACCCAAATATGCCCTGCCGTCAGCCACGATGCCTTGCAGCAGACCTTTGAAGAGGCATGGGATCGAGCACAGGGAATTCTTAATTACTATAAAGCCCAGAGACCGGTGGCGCGGCAGAGTATTCAGACTCTGAAGGCGCTCCGAGGTGAGTATCTACATCTACATCTACACACGGTGATTATGCGAGGAAATCTAAGCTAAGTCGTGTTGGGCATTCAGAATCCATTCAACGACACAATTTTGTACCCGACTTCGATTCACCGTCCCAGCGGCAGGTTGCTGCGCAAATGGACCTCCCAGAGTTTGACTTGCTGGGGCCAGGTCCGGGAGGATTTGATGCGTGGTTCAACCTTGACATGGGTGATTTTGGTGGCTTTCATTAGTAAAAGAGTGCAATCCTGCTTCAAGTCGAAGGATGTCATATATGAAAATTAATTTCAAAAGCTCATGAAGTCCTCGGATGTTCATGCAGTTCTATCCCTACTGACTTGTGCCTCGTTGCATGTAATTTGCACATTGTGTTTTCAGTTGCAGACTCTCGATAAATTTGTGTGTGTGTGTATACAGAATATTCATTAAGAAGAAATAGTCTCATCAGACCTTAGAGACGCACTTTTCGGGTACAAAATCAAGGGAACAAGTTTATTCGACTCTACTGAGGTGCAGCCTCCACACAGGTGTCGGCAACTCATGATTTATGGGTTCCAGCGGAAAGCAGGGTGCTTCCAGTCTAGATCAGAGATCTCCTGGGGCGAAAGGCCCCTCAATTCCTCATCAACGTCCCTCTGAGCCCTAGCCTTGTTGTCTCTCTTCATCCACCACAGAGTGATGAGGCTGAGCAGAAGAACCATACCGTTTGTTGCCAGGTTGAGGCCGTTGCCGATGTGGTAGTCGGGTCCATCACCAGGAAGGAAAGACCAACTTGCGATCAAGCCGCCAATGTTGCCCATCATGACGTTCATGCCAATCGCCGCACTGCGAGCTGTGTCGTTGACGACGTTGGCAGAGACTTGGGCATTGGTCAAGGCGCCACTCGCGAAGCAAGCAGAGGCAATGAAGAAGGTCGCGGCGTAGCGTACAGAGGTGTTGCTGGTGCCCAGGAACATGCAGTAGCCCAGCATGCCAATGGGAGCGCAGATGGCGAAGAAGATCTGCCTCCTGTCGACACGCCAGCTAAGCCATGGGAACAGGACTGTGAAGAAGGCACCGACGACGTAGGGGGGAACAGTGTAGAGCTGCTGCTGGATAACAGAAGCAGTGGGATAGATGGATCTGACAACCGTGGGTGCGAAGAAGGCAAGACCCTGGACGGTGACGTTGTTGAAGAGGAAGATAACGGAGGTGCTCAGAGTGACAGGGCACAGAATGCCGCGCCAGATCTTGGTCTTGTCAATCTTGTCGAGGACTTCGGTAGTGCCAACGCGCTCGGACTTGACTCGGGCGATGGCCAACTCCTTCTCTTCGGCGGAGAGCCAACGTGCAGTCTCAGGTCTGTCGGTCAGGGTGATGTAGCTGATGAGAGCGAGACCGATCGTGATGATGCCCTCGATGGCAAAGATCATACGCCAGCGGGTCAGGCCACCGAAGTGGTCCAGGCGGAGGATGCCAGACGCGAGCAGACCTCCAAAGGCACCAGCGATGGGCGCGGTCACAATGTACAGCGAGAGTCTGAAGACGAGCTCGGAGCGACGGTACCATCGGGACATGTAGTATGCGATTCCCGGAAGCATGCCAGCCTCGAAGATGCCGAGGATGAAACGAACGGCAGAGGCCTGCCCCAAGGTGTTGACGAAGGCTGTGCCGAGCGAGGCCACGCCGAAGAGCAGGGTCGCCGTGGGGAGGAACCAGCCTGGTCCAATCCATTTGCAGCAAAGATTGGAAGGGATCTCAAAGATGATGTACGATATGTAGAACATGGTCACGACCACGTTGTAATCGTAGCCTGAAAGACCTAGATCCTTCTCCAGCCCTGCGAGGCGCGCGTTGCCTGTCGTGACTTGTGTTAAGAAACATGGTTCCACCCTGGAAAGGAGAGAAAAATAATGGGTTTTTTTTCTCGTGGCTTACCGATATTTGCACGATCAATGAAGCAGAACATGTACAGCAGGGCCACGGTCGGCACAATGTAGAGGTCGATCTTGAGCCTCAGGCGTGCCTCCGCAGCTGCGTCGAACTGAACAAGAGACTGGCCATATCTGCACCAAGGTCAGCACACGCAAAGAAGATTTATGGATGGGGGTTGGCGGGAACGGAGAAACAACGCCAAGGATGACATACTGGTCTGTCGCGGCATTGCCGTTCTGAGCGGCATTCTTCTTCCCTGCCAAATCGGTGGCAGATTCGACATCGTTGTGTTCAGAATGGACCTTCTCGTCCATGTTGGCAGCCTCAATGGGGGGAAAAGAAGGGGGGAGGGATATGAATAGATGAAGAATTGAGAGATGGTTAAGAAATGAAGATGAAGACGAGAGAAAGAGGCAAGAGGAGAAGGAAGAGAATTAGCAGACAAGCCAGTCTATATGTTCACAACAAGACACTGTCTGTCTGTCTGGTGATGCGATTGCCGGGGTTGGAAGCCGGGGAACTGTGGAGGAAAACCTGGGGTTCCTCCCAAGTCTTTTAAAAAAGAGCCTTTAGGTTGCCGCGTCTGGGTCTGGGATTGGATTGTACTGGTGCCTGGTGACTGGTGACTGGTGACTGGTGACTGGATCGAAAATGCTAGTTCCCTGGGTAAGCTTACTGAAGCATGCATAAAGTGTTGTGGTGGTTGGCTGTGCAGTTTAGCGTCCAACGGGGGGGGCAGACTATCACCAAGGAAGCAATGGTCTGGCCATCTTGGAGAATAGACCTCGGTGGGAGCTGTGGAGACCCCAGAGTTTCTCGAGACTATAAGGTTTAGTTTTCTTTAGTTCCATCGTCGATGCGGTGGTGATGATCGTGGTCTCTCGGAGTTGGGTGTTCGGGGAGTTGTTCGGTCCTTGGGGTCATCCAGAGAGCGTTGCGGAAACTCTACCACCAACTCCACAAAAGCCCGAGTCCATTTCTTTGAACGGAATGCTCGGGGAGGAAGCTGTTCGTGGGGATTCTGGGGAGACCCGTGGATGTAGTACTATGTATGTCATCGTATCATCGGTTACTCGCGATTGGGAGTCGGACGGTGGGGATTTGGGGTTGGAGGGAGCATCGGAAGAAGCACAAGGTCCAACCAACCCCGAAAGTGACGTTAAAGGTGATTACTTGTATTTGTAAAGAGAGGAAGAAAAATTCCCAAAGTTTGACCTTTGTCAAGTTTCTGACACAGGGGAATATATTAAACTCTGCAGCAGTATCTTGGCTGAGCGAAGAACTAACTCCCTCTCTTGTTTCCTGCTCTTTCACCTCATTACTACCTTTTCTTTCCTCACCTTTCCTCTCCTTTCCTTTCCTCCCTCTTCTCTCATCTCTCACCTCTCACATCAACCATCTCTCAAGCATCACCAATCGCCCACCATGTCACAATCAAAAGACTTCACCGTTGCCGTCGTCGGCGGCGGCATCGCTGGCCTGACACTGGCTATCGCGCTTGACCAGCGTAACATCCCCGTCACAGTCTACGAGAGGGCGAGCAAGTTCGGTGAGATCGGTGCCGGAGTGTCCTTCACCCCCAACGCCGTCCGCGCCATGCAGGGCTGCCATCCCGGTATCGCCGCGGCCTTCAACAAGGTGTGCACCCGCAACGGATGGGAGTCCAAGCAGAAGGTCTGGTTCGACTACGTCGATGGCGTAGAGTCGGAGACCAGGTTCAGCATCACCAACAACCTGGGTCAGAACGGCGTGTACCGCGCACACTTCCTTGATGAGCTTGTGAAGCTGCTCCCCAAAGAGAAGGCCGTCTTCGGCAAGAGCCTGGAGGAGATTGTCGACAGGCCAGGCGAGAAGGTCATGATGAAGTTCGCTGACGGCACCGTCGCCTACGCGGACTGCGTCATCGGCTGTGACGGCATCAAGTCCAAGGTCCGCCAATTCGTCGTTGGTCCAGATCATCCCTCCGTCAAACCCTCGTACGCACACAAGTATGCCTACCGGGCCATGGTCCCTATGGACAAGGCCATCGAGGCTGTGGGTGAAGAGAAGGCCTTGAATGCCTGTATGCATGTAAGTGGCTTTTTTACCCCGTTTTCGATTTACATATGCGAGAGAAACTGACATGAGAGCGTGACAAGATGGGCCAAGGCAGTCATGTCCTGACATTCCCGGTCGAGCATGGAGAGCGTCTCAACATCGTGGCATTCCACACCACCGAGGACGACTGGGAGGATTGGGAGCGTACAACCAAGCTCTCGACGCGGGACCATGCTTTCCGTGACTTCGCTAGCTTTGGAGCCGATATTCAGAACCTGCTAAAGTTGACAGATGAGCCTCTGAACGTCGTAAGTTATTCCTTCAAGGAAGAAAAGAGAAAAATAGCATAGCATGGTGCTGACGTCTATCTTCTTTTTCTCAGTGGGCGATTTTCGATCTCGGCGACAACCCTCCTCCAACCTTCACAAACGGCCGTGTCGCCATCTCCGGAGATGCCGCCCACGCAACATCGCCTCACCACGGTGCAGGTGCCGGTCTCTGCATTGAAGATGGTCTGTTCCTCGCGGAGCTCCTCGCCGACCCTTCCGTCCGCACTGCGAGCGACCTGGCCCCCGTCCTCAAGGTCTTCGACCAGCATCGTCGGGAGCGCGGCCAGTGGCTTGTGCAGAGCAGTCGCTGGATCGGTGACTGTTACGAGTGGCAGGCCCAGGGTATCGGCCGTGACTTGAAGAAGATCGAGAACGAGATCCGCGAGAGGAATAGCATCATTGCTGATTTTGACATCGAGGGATCTATTGCTGCCGCAAGGCAAGACCTGCAAACTGCCTTGGGAAGCGCCAGGCTTTGAGTGAAAAGGCGGGGTGGCGGTGATCAGATCGTTTTTATATGTATGTATGTATGTATGCATCGTGAATAAGCGTCATGTTATTAGGTAGAGATAAATTTTAGTCCAAGTTGGCCTCCAGACTCTTGAGTTCAATGTGAAAGGAACTTGAAACCACTTGGTAAGGACCACTCGGAAGCTTATGTGTCAAGACGTAATTCGTAGGCATCAGATTCATCGGGAGGTCTAACTTTCGAGGGGCAGTATGGAATATTGTCTTCTTCGTACATCAGAGGGCGTCGATCAATAGCAGCAGAGTCTTTGGTATAAGACCTCAAGCACTACGATCGCCAGCGTACACGAACATATCATCACCATGAATGTAGCAGGGAAAAGGGTTCTTTATGGAGCGGCACTATGATGCGCATAATGAAGTCTAAGTACATGTAGTGTGGGAAGTTTTTAAGAGACTGGTGCTAGCTTGACATTGTACTCCAACTCCAGCTTCGCTTGCTCATCGCCCTTGCGCTCAGTGAACTCGACGGTCAAGTCGTCCTTGACTGCAAACACAGAGTCGTCCTTGAGATACTTGGAGTCCTTGTCGAAGATCTGGGTGGTGAGGCCTTTGTATCCCTCTGCCAATACCTGCAAATGACGAACCGCGGTTAGTTTCCGTGGAGACTACGTACACATCGGCTCGGAACTGGTGACCAGGCTGGACTTACAATGAGGTGGATATGGGCTGGGCGCCATTCATGACGATCAAGAAGAGAAAGGAGCTTTCCACTAGGACCATCGTTGGGGATCTGGTTGCCGTTGTGAGCCAACTTTTCATCAATTTTGCATTCACAACCAGACTCACAGGGTAAGGTGTAGGACGGAGGCAGTACAGAGAGTATTCTCCGTTGCTATCCGTCACGAACTTGCCTCGGAGGTTATGCTCCTTCTGGTTATCATCCTGTTGCTCGTATAGACCTGGAAATTATGAAGAAGTTAGCCATGAACCCAAGCTCTTCAGAAGCCAAGTCCAGCAAGGCAGATGGCTTACCGTTTGTCGAAGCCTGCCACAGGTCCACTGTAGCGTTTACAATGGGCTTACCCGTCGTAGCATCAGTGACCTTGCCATGCATGAAGACGGGGGAGGCATCAGCCGGTGTGTCGGATGAGATCGAGGTTCCGTTGGGTCGGACTGGAGTCTCACGCCAGAAAGGGCCGAGAATGGCTGAAGCCGTCGCGGCGTTCCCGCTCTCCACGGCACTCTGGTAGGTGATGTCGTCGACCAGCCTGAGCGAGAATCAGCAGCCTTTCCAAAAATCAAGATCCCGGGGGAGGCTTAATGACACTTACGACTCCAGACCGATGATGTCGCACATGAGCTGGCCCTCGTTACGCTTGTCGTTGCTCATCTGCCCAGCCCAGTTGATCATCTGGACTGCGGCCATCCACTCATCAACGGTGAGGTTCGTCTCTCGGGCAAAGTCATGAATGTGCTGGATGAAGACGCTCATGACTTCACGCATGCGAGGCGAGGTTGCCGGTCCCATGGAGTTGATCACATTGGTGGTGAAGTCCTGGCCCAGCTTGCCCTGGTAAGGCTTCCTTTGCGTTGTCGTGTTCGATGACATGGTTGGTTGACCCCCGATTTTGACTGTTGCGTTCAATACGTTTGCTCTGATTTGTCTTGACAAGATGTTGAGAAGATTTATGCGTTTTAATCGGAAATGTGATGTGGAAAGGGTCTCAGTCAGATGCAGACGATTGTCGGGTCACACTTCACAGCTCTCTTAATTTCTGGGAGCTTCCCCCACAGCCAGTAGAATGTTGGCTAAATCATCTGACGACATATGAAAGCTCCCCTCATCCGCCACTACACCGTCGTCTACTCGGTCTTTCGCGGGGGAACGTGGCTTTCGGGGAGATGTCATGTCGTGGGGCCGGGTTTGTCCGGAATAAGATCTAGATCCGGAGTTCCCCAGAAACCTCGATTGCTCAGGTGTACTCCTCTTCACTACTCCTCACAAGGAAGAACCACCTCGACCTACTAGTGCCTGGGCACAAGCTCAACGAGAGTGGCAGATGGTTCGGTAACCAAGGTAAGGTTGGCAGGCAAGGTAGGGCCGATCGCGGGGGTGGTTTTCGTCCTCCCTCACGTGAGCTTCATCCCCCCCAGACTAACCGCCATCAATGACAGGCGTAACGAAAAGGTGAAAGCTGGTGCCCATCGCCCTGCCTCTTGGAAGGGTGACCATATCGTATCTGATCTCATATGATGTTTCGATCAGCCTCGATTCCGTGAAGTGCAGGGTAGCCACCTGCTTGAGAGCCAAATAGCCCCCGATCTCAAATTGTTCCGTCGTTGAGGGCAAGATCTGGGGAAGGGCGTTGCGACCGTGGAGCGTAGTTTGACTCTTAAAATTGTATGACGCTTGAGTCGGTTTGCATTTCGGGAAAGATGGTATGACGATGGTGATGAAGGATGGACGTACTGAAAAGGGAACGAGGGTAAGGGTTAGCGGTGTAATAGGATTGCCCAAGCACGGGATAAGGAGGAGCAGACTGGGTAAGGTATAACAGAGATGGCAAGAAAGCAGAGTGAGCGGCTCAATAAATAATAGCAGACGTACTGCGCATATTAAGATTCCATAGCTTGGCTGGCAATGGTGGTGGTGATGGTGCAATGGGATGAAGGTGAAGAGAATTGCCAGAAATGAGGTTTCGCCATTGGCATCATCGTCGTCCAATCTAGCCACCGTTATAATCCTTTCATTCTCATATCCTTCAGTCTGAATGTAGACTGAAAAGTTAGCTGAAGATTGGTCTACCGGCTCACTCACTGTATACTCGTGGGATTGCCATCAGCCACACTCAGCACCTCTTCTGTCTCGGAAACCCATCCATCCTGCTCGCAAGCCACACCTTAGTCCAGCCCCATCTGCATTAGCCACTCTCTTCTAATTCGGCTCCTTGATTGGTCTGTAGCACTTGATCGACTTGGACGGTGTCTTCGACGGTCCCTTGTGACAACACACCAGTGGTGGGGGGTTCACTCGGTACTTTGTTTGTCTTGTCTCTCTTATTACGCTGGAAGCTGCTCCGTTCATTCATCTTGACACGAGACAAAGGCAACGTGTACGCTTTTCTTCTCCTCGTTAAAACCGCATCTCCCTTCCACGCCTTCTTCATTTCAACGCATCCCATCTCTGCCTGGTCGCGAGCTACTGGCAGCATCTGCTCCATCTCGAAGCCAATACAGAACCGCACACTCCCGCATCAATAACTCACGAGAAAAACCAAATCAGCTGCCGAGCTTAGATTATCGATCCCCTCCTCATTGCTTTGGGGAGACCCCCTCCCGGACGAACGGCCAACATGTCTCTTCCCTCAACCACCCAAGGCCAATCGTCCATCCGATCCTTCTTCCAGCCCAAGGCTCCCAAGTACGCTCCTCCGCCCTCTTTCACAGCTTCCAAAGCTTCTTCAAACGTTGTATCTCCTCCGCCGCCAGCGCCGACGCCGCCGACACCACCTCCAGCATCAAAGCCGACACCGTCTCAGGCCGCAGCACCATACCCTCCTCCGCCGCCGAGCTTGCCTCAAAGTGCTACCGTGCGTCCCATCTCCGATGACGATATCGCACCACTACGTCGTATAAACACTCTTCTACTTCCGGTGCCGTATCCACCGGACTTCTATACTCGAGCGGCAGACCCGACCTCCGTTTCGGGTCGTTATTCAAGGGTTATCAGCTACGCACATGATGACAAAACTCAGCCTAGCGTGGTGGGCGGGATTGTGTGTCGCCTCGTCGACGACCCGGCCAACCCAACCCAGCAGCATCTTTATATCTCGTCCCTGTGCCTCCTCGCTCCTTACCGTGGCCTCGGTCTCGTCAGTTCAGCGCTCGATCATATCATCTCCACTGCAGTGCTCGACAAAGGCTGCGATGTCACTGCCGTCACCGCACATGTATGGGCAGGTCATGAAGATAGCCTAGAATGGTATCAACGCAGAGGTTTCATCCGCCAAGAGCCAGCTATCGAGGGTTACTACCTGAAGCTTCGACCTGCCTCGGCATGGATTGTCCGCCGCAGCATCGTAAACCGTGTTTCCTCTTCGCTTCCCAAGACAGTTCCTCCGCCGCCCCAGTCATCGACAAGAAAGACCAACAGCCCCTCGCCACCTGGCAACAGCGAGGTGACTGTTCCACGAAGCGCCACAGCCGCGGTGGTCAACCTTCCTTCATCAACACCAACACCACCACCGCAAGGCGGACCTCCTCGCAATGGCTCTTTTCAAAATCAACGTCCTGAGACAGAGTGGAATGATCTGCCAGCGGACATGGCACCTGATCTGCTTGCGCGGTCGAAGAGAGGCAGTGGGAGTGAGTCAGGCTCTGGCCCGAATTCAAGGAGCAGCTCAACAATAGGCAGGAAGAAGCGAGACCGATCATACCCAGCCGCCGCTTTTGGGTCAGGCTAAGGTCAGCTTTACAAGACAGGATGAGGATGGGACATAAAGCGGTTTGATTCAGTCATGGGACATTGGCTATTCAGCTGCGCGTAGACGGGAAGTATTAGCCTGCATCGAGCGCTTCCATATAGTTTTGGCGTCTCTTGAGATTGTTGAGGCTTTGTTTGGTTCACCAAGTGAGTATGACAGTATATTCACCTGTAATAGACATTTGAAAATGTAGGCAAGAGCTCAGTGAGTAACTCAGTGGAAATAGTTCAAGGCCGTATATACTTACACCCTGGGCCCTTTTTCGCAAGAAAGATACAATGCTTTCTCCTGAAGACCTGAACCAGACCGATGCTTGATTAAAAAGGACACAACGAAGAAGACAACAACTCAACGCCTCAACGCTTCTTATTCCACCAAAGGGCAGCAACGGCTGCCAAGCCCACAAGACCGCCAATGGCAACGGCCGGGGAAATAGCTGTAGAGTCTGAATGTTTGAATCTTAGTATTTGTCATATATAGATCACGGGTTATGCGGAGCTCCACTGCGTACCTCGGACTACCGGGATGGCATCCATTTGCCTCTTGATGTCCTGTCTCATTTCACGCATGAAGTCGCCTGGCTTCTCCGTCTTGGCGGCCACAAGGGCAATCAGCGCAGCACCAACACCACTGCCATCCTTGGCGACACCAATTCGGATCTTGTCAGCACCTTTAGGGCCAATCTCCGTGACGGCACTAAGAGCCTCGTGGATCATGTCGCGGAAGAAGGGATAGTGCTCGACCAGACTGCCGTCCACGCCAATATCAATGATGTCCTCCTTGGGATCGTTGAGCTTGCCTGACTGGATGACGATGGCACCAATGGCGACGGCGGAAAGGCGGGCGGCACGGCGGCCAACGGCTGCCGCGACGGACTTGAAAGCTTGGGCGTCTTCGAGCGAAGGGGTGTAGATGTGGAGGGTGTTCTCGAGCTCCTGGCGCAGGATGGACAGCTCGGGCGTGTTGTCTGCGGCGGCGACTGACATAATGGCACTGTCAAGGCCCCATTGCTTGTGAAGCCCGGATTGGGCAGCAACGTTTGTGGTGGTCGACCAGTCATTGGTGCTCGAGTTGGTGTCCTTAAAAAGGGTTGCCTCTGGGCTTTTCATCATGTCGACTATGGCGAGGCGTACAAGCTCGCCGAGGAACATCCCGGAGACACACTTCTCGAACATCTGGAATCCTGGGTTGACACTCTCCTGGTCGAGCTGTTTATCCCAAGGCGTTGAGTGGAGAACATTGCCCTGGTTGTCGAAGGAACCCCATTCAGTATTGATGACCATTTCGCCCGTTGAACTGTCGTACTCGCCCTCAATTGGCTTCTTAATGTTGTCAATCGTCTCAATGTAAGCACCATTCGTGCCGGTGCCGAAAATGGCACCGAGAATGGAGCGGTGCTTTCCGGAGGATGTGTAAGAACGCGCCATGAGGGTGCCGACTGTATCATTGACGAGGGCAGCGACCTTGACAGGC
The DNA here is from genome assembly GCA_008271525.1 of Sarocladium brachiariae. Lineage (NCBI taxonomy): Eukaryota > Fungi > Ascomycota > Sordariomycetes > Hypocreales > Sarocladiaceae > Sarocladium > Sarocladium brachiariae. Next base: position 1,058,112 of record RQPE01000002.1, read on the forward strand.
AGATGGAGCTTGTCAATCTCATTTTGGAGAAGGGCGCAGACATCCTTGCCGACAGTATCCTGGATATCGAATCCTTTAGTCCACCTCATCAGCTTGCCCTTGTTGATACCGAGCTGCTGTACGGGGAAGCTGAAGGTAAAGCCAAGACGGAAGATTTGCTCCTCAGTGTAGCCGCGCCTGTCACTACCAGTGTTACGACGGTGGACGTGAGACTCAAAGCGGTCGGCATGGTGCTCGCGGAGGAACAGCTCTATCTGCTTGGCGAGAAATGAAAATAGCTCCTCGGAGGTCTTTGCAACCATCAGGTTCTTAGGGATGGCGACCTTGTTGTAAGTGAGGTTAAAGGTATGATCGCCATTGAGCATGATTGAGCAAACACGAAAGTTGGTGCCTCCTAGATCGACTGCCAGGTAAAGACCCTGCTTAATGTCAGACTTTGGGATTTTGAGAGTACACAGCGTCAGTCAGACCTTTTCCGTGCCATTGGGAACTGCAGTGACATAGGTTGGAATCTGGCTAAGACTTGTGCCGTCCTTCGCCAACCCCTCATCTGGTGAGCAAAGTCAGCACGCGACACATGTAATGATGCGCAATGTAGCAATTAAGCTGTCTCAAATGGTTCAGACATACGCATCTGCTTAAGGAACTCTTGGACATGGGCATTGACGTCAGCGTCTGTGAACTCGAACTGATCCACAACGCGCTTTGTGTCCTCTGCGAGTGCCATTGTGGTGAGGGGTATCGATGTCGGTTGCGTCGGAGGAAATAAAGCGGGATTCGAGCAGACAGCGTCCGAATTATCAAAGCTGGCGAGAGGAGAGGCGAATGGAAGCCCAGGCGGGAGTCGGGGGCGGAAAGGAGAGAAGAAAAATGAAGGAGATGAGGCCGAAGAGTAAGAGGGTGATGAAGAATGTGCAGGATGTGCGAGATGGAGCTTGGCGTCATGGAGGATCAGTTGGACGAGCTGTGGTGGGTTTTTGCAGATGGTTAGCTTTTTAGCGCCTGGAGATGGGTTCGGTCATTGTGGGGAGCTTTCTCAGATTGCCTTGCCCAGAGAGGCTTGAGCTTGAAGAGCGATTTAGTTGTGGAGGCCCCGACGGTTGCAGATGCTACAGAGCCGGGCCGAAGACACGCTGGAGGTGGGGAGATTAAACAGAGTCGCCGAGGATGGCCAACAGCCCCAAGCGAATGCCCAGACAAGTAGACAGAGGTTAAGATTGGGGTAAAGAGGAGGGATTAATGGTTGATGAATGAAATGAAGAAAACGCAATGCCACCCTCGAAAATGGCCTGATCACCTTGTGAACATCAGATTGGCCACAAAGGCACGACCAATCCGGCTCAAAGCAGTTGGAGAAGAAACGCAACGCAAATAGCGGGCGAGCAAAGGGAAAAGGAGAATTGGTATGTACGTACTGCGACAATAAGCACCAGTGCTGCGGCGGACAGGAAACTGCGAATAGGCGAGGGACTTGTCCACCGGTTTCGACTGTTTCTAATTTGACTGCCGCCGCCACCACCACCACCAGTGGGATTGTTGGCGTTCACTGTATCCGTCTTTGAGATTTCGATTCTGGATGCATCAGGTACCAGAGCTGCTTCTGGGCCGACAGCCTCCTCCAGCATCATGTGTTCAAGGCCAAGCCAAGGCAGGGCTCGGCTGGTCCATAAGTCACACTCCTTGTACCAGCTCAGACCATGACGCCACGCAAAACGTCGTTCCAGTGCACACACGCGCGTGGTGCCCCAGAATTCCCCAGATTTGGCGCGTGATCAAGAAAATTTCTGGTTCGTTGCGTTTCTTTCGTTCCGTCACTCTTTGTTCTAGAGGCTTGGGTCCTTCTTGCTTCGAACAAGGGTCGATGCGTACGGAACTATCGGTGCTGTTTGCCCGAACCCAAGAGACGCCGCCAACCAACGTCCCCAGCAATGGTACAGCCTATTCCAGATCTCCAAGCGAAGGTATGATTGAGATGTGTAACAGCAGATCTTGCAAGTCGCTATGCAGACCAATGGCTGATCCCACCCTGTGTGGCACGAAAGAAGGTGTGCTCAGTGGTGATAAAGAGGAGAGTTGCCTGGAGTGCTGAAGAGTTATGGCTGGCCTCCAGATTGGTTCCGACCACGTCGGGCAACGAACAGGAGGGTCGAGTGTGAGCGGGATTTGGGATTTCAATGGGGCTCAGAGCTTGATATGAGACTTTATGATGATGGTGGTGTGGTGCTTTGTGGGTGAGTGAGTGGGCTCTTGGATCGAGGAAGGACCACGATTTCTTCCAAAAGCCTGCCACTTGCGGGGGAAATTTCGCCCACGATGCTTTTTCCACGGCCCTTTGCTTCGGCTCACTTCCAACCATAGCGTCGTCAGCATGAAGCTTCATAGCTGTCTACGTCTGCTGCTTCTTCCCCCACGCAGAATGTTCTGAGCATTCTTCAGACTTCACTGCACAGTTGTGAACCGTTGCACCCGTCTGGGGTGAAGGTTTGTTCATTTTCTGCTAACTTTTCCCCTGTCGCTTTTTCGTCTTTTCACTGCACCATGCTCTTTGACCTCCTCCAGGGTATGTTCCCTTATTCACCCGTGGAACCTGTCGTCAACATGGAATGCACTGCTTCTGAACCGACTGTCATGTCGGGCTATTTATGTAACGTTTCCCTGACGATATGACGATCCTTGTGCTGTGGTACGGGGTTTTGTTTGCCCTCAATAAAGTGCATGGGAGATAAATCCAAGGTCTGGAAATGTTTATCAGTACTTACACTTTTGTGTTTTTGATTAGTTGGCTGGCCGGCTTCGTAACTGTTCACCAAGACTTCTGGGCGAAAACTCCAGAAAACTCCGGTGTGACATTGAAGCCTACTATTAGCAGACACAAAAGTGCAAAATTAGAACGCATCGTGGTATGATTTCATTTTCAGTATAGTCAATAGACCATTACTTTGGAGCTACCACACTAAGTGAGCCGAAGGCGTGAATACTCTCTGGGCTGTCCCAGCTAGAAAAGATGCCTGCCAGGAACAGAAAGTGAGTTTATTGGTGGATCGGAGGCCACAAGTCCGGAGCCGTGACAGGTTCCTGGATGCCAATCATACAGGATCCATGCTATACAGCAAGACTAAATCCAGCTAGCAAAAACATATTCGTGAGGATCCATGCCTTTGGGAGATCTCGGAAAGCGAAGTCTAAAGTCTTCCTAGAACCACCTACCCAAAGGGGCTGGTGGAAGGGAGGACATTTGCTTACGTGGCCCTTCATTCTTTGTGTACTCATTGAGTTTCCAGTGAAGATAAATATAGCTTCAGCGGGTAGATTGAAAGACTAGAGTAGTGGGAACCTGAAATCGGGCTGGTAGAGGGTAATGTCGAGCACTCTGCCGGCAGGGGATAGGCATCAGCCGAACCGACTCAATTATCGGGGTCGCGCCGGCTCATATGCTAGGAACGCATTCGTTGAACGTTGTCATTCAGTTGTTAAGGGTTCAGCAGCCCACGTGAATGCTTTTTGAGGCTGGAAGACACAGCCACAGAACCGCTGGGTCTCTCAGGCACCATTTTCGGGGTCGGGAGGCTGAGCTGGAGGACCAGGTTCTTCAGGCATCTCCACAATGATGACCAACAGGAACTTCGAGAAGACAGGGTGATGAATGCTTCATGCTCCGTTGAGGAGGCCTCACATAGGGAATCGTTTAGCTTTGGAATCGCTCAGCATTGCTGGGGCCGACTCATTTCTTTTTTACTTGATAACCTAAGTTCTCGAAAGAGGCAAGAAGACGCGAATCCCGGCAATGTTAGTGGCTTGAAGTTAGGCAGACTTCCTCCAGGAGATTTGCAACTCAGCCTTACGAGCTTGCTCCTCTTTCACATCCCGGCTCTCGAAGAACCACCAGGCCGTCGCAGCTAAAGGTACCCTATAGGGTTGGCTCTACGCTCGCGGAGGCTGCTCAGCTCCTACATCTCTGTAACGAGTGATTCGCCAGGGTACCACCACCGGATATCTGCTGCCCCCGCCAGGAACACGCTTCCTAACGATGACCTTCTGGCACTTTATATCATAGCCAAACATCGCGAGACCACTGCCACTTTGAGCTATCCAATTCAATCCGCCCCACCCAACAGTAGGGAAATCCGTGGCAGTGGTACCAGTGACCTGTCGCCCACCAGCCTCTGATGCCACCTCAGCCCCTCCCCCTCCTCGACCACCATATCCATACCTGTGTTCCTCCATCCCTATCGTGCCCTATCGATTCAACGCGGCTTGTTCCGAACGTATGCCTCGTTAGTTGGCTGCTAAATTGACGCGCCTGATTTGGGCAGCATCTGAGTGTCGCCAAGCAACTTGAAGCCTTCAGCTCTCTCAGCCATCCCACTGGAGCCAACTATCAATGCCTTCAGTTAGTGTGACACAACGCTTGCGACACTATCTCCACAGGGAGCCACAGAACTTTTCCTCGTTCTCATCTCTTTTATCCTTTTCGCTAAATAAGTCTCGTAACTTTTGCCCTTGCCCGTTTTCTATACGAAAATCAATTCAAGCAACGTCTGCAACAGTCCAGTCCACCTTCGTTCCGGTCACCGAGCGAGGGTTGCGCCGCATAACCCATGCCATACTACTCCGTCCCTACATTCTCCCCAGCTTAGCTCGACGCACGCAGAACAAAGCTGCCAAACCGCACGGAAGACACTCCTGCGCATCTGCGCCTCTGCGCCTCATCATCCCAGATCGTAACCCTGTCGCTGCTGCCTTACTTTGCTCGAATCGCATCTCCGGCCAGTCTGCCGCGCTCCGTCATTGGCACAGGCTTTTTTTGCGGCGTTGCTGACCAGGTACATCTCCTGCATCACTCTGGTTTGGTAGCATGCTAGTCCTCTTTGTCCTCAGAGATTCTGTGCCGCCCATCTGATGGTCAGAGTGGACCGTATTCTTGGTTGCCAGTTAGTGCTGCTGTCGCCGTATTTCCACTCCAAGCCGCTTTGATCCCTCCCCGCAATCCCACCTCACTCTGTACCTCGTACTACTTACTGCTTCCCCTCCCTCCCCTTCCTCTCTGCCACTACCTCCCCTTTTCATTTCCATATGAACTCTATGAACTCCCGCTTCAAAGGCTTGGGCTTCGGAAAACGCAGATCGACCGCCAGCATCCAGACTCCCGAGTCCCAGCCGTCCAGCCAGCAGACCCCGCCTCTCGGCCAAATACCTCAGCATCCCTCCCAACAGACCCTGCCACTTCCTGGCCATTCAGCGACACCTCCAGTAGGCGCTTCTGCGTCTTCAACAAGTTTGCCCATGAATCACCCAGGCCCCGGCGGGCGACCTCCTAGCTACGCTTCCAACTACCCCGGTGGTCCTCCCGGCGCTCCAGTTGGTCGTACCAGCCCTCACACGCCGAATCCACAGAATCGCACGCCTCCGAGCCAGATGGCCGGAGGGCCACCACCGATCAACACTGGTGCTCCCGTCGGTTACCCGCCGCCAAACATGAATCCTATGGGAGGCGGTCCTCCGCCCATGGGAGGTCCTCCGGGAGGCGCTCCTGGTGCTCCTCCAGGCTTTGGAGGTGGTCAGGGCTATCCTCCCGGCGGGCCACCGCCACCAGGCGGCCCAATTCCACAGCAGTACCAGCGCGGCAACCCTGCGGCTGAGGTTGAGGGCCAGAGCCGTAGCAAGGCTCAGCTCATCGTCGGCATTGATTTTGTGAGTTTTACTGTGTAGTGCTACGACCACTATCGTGCCCAGCTAACCTGAGCTCCGAAGGGAACCACTTTCTCTGGTGTTGCGTTCGCTTTTGCGACGAACAATGAGGCCAAGGAAGATATCATCACCGAGTGGCCAGGTGCCGGCTCCTACACAAAGCAAAAGGTTGGTGCAACCGCGGCGTCCAAAGCTTTACCGGAATGAGTGCTGAACGAAATCTTTGCAGATCCCCACCGTCCTTTACTACGACCAATATCAAAAAGTTGTTGGCTGGGGTCCCGATATCGCGGATGCCCTGGCGCCGACCGGATACCCCAAAACCGGTGTTCAGAAGGTTGAGTGGTTTAAACTTCAGCTTATGCTTAGTGGAAACACATACATAGACCCTATCAACCTCCCTCCGCTACCTCCAGGCAAGAGCGAAATCGATGTAGCCGCCGACTATCTCTTCAAGCTTCGGCAAGCAATGCGTGCCGCGCTGCAGAAGACTTTGGGCGAGGTCTTCAACCGTGAGGAGCGCAACATCCGCTATTATCTCACTGTGCCGGCCATCTGGAACGATGCAGGCAAGGCTGCCACTCGCGCTGCTGCAATTCAGGCTGGCTTCCTTCGTGACGAGAACGACAACCGCCTGACGCTTGTCTCTGAACCTGAGGCGGCAGCCCTCTTCTGCTCAAAGATTGGCCTTCTCAACCTGAAGGTTCACGACGCTGTTCTAATTGTGGATTGTGGTGGCGGTACTGTCGACTTGATCGCCTATGAGGTTGAGGAGGAGAACCCTTTCACAGTGGCTGAGTGCACGGCTGGGTCTGGTGATTCGTGTGGCTCGACCGCACTGAACAGAAATTTCAGCAATATTCTCCGAACGAAAATCCGCAAGATGAAGCTTCCTGATGGATCGAAGACTGCGGGCCGCGTCTATGCCAAATGCATCATGGACTTCGAGAACCGAATCAAGGCCGATTTCCGTAACAACGGTCAGAAGTGGGCTGTGGATGTTGGTATTGAGGCTGAGTTCCCCGAGGCTGGCATTGAGGAGGGTTACATGACGTTCACCAACGAAGAGATCCTTCAGTGCTTCGAGCCAGTCGTTAACCGCATTCTGGAGCTTGTGCGCAACCAAATCATTGCCATCCAGGCCCAGAACCGGACACTACAGAACATCCTGGTGGTTGGTGGCTTTGGTGCCTCCGAGTACCTGTTCCAGCAGATCAAGCTGCACGTCCCACCGCAATTCCAGTCCAAGGTTATCCGACCGATGGATTCTGTGGCTGCCATTGTCAAGGGTGCCGTGACAGCTGGTATCACGGAACGCATCATCACCCACCGTGTTGCCCGTCGCCACTACCTCATGGCGACACTCCAACCTTTCAAGGAAGGTTACCATCCTGAGGCGTATCGCGTGCCCTCTCTCGATGGCAAAGACCGTTGCAAATTCACCAGGCAGATATTCGTGCAGAAGGGCCAGAAGGTCAAGAACGGCGAGCCCGTCAAGGTCTCCTTCTTCAGACAAGTCGCACCTGGTGCAACGTTGATGTACGAGGACATCTTATATGCCTGCGACGATGACGTTTGTCCTGAGTACACCAAGGATCCTCGTATGTACCGCTTGTTGATTTTAGATGTGTTATCTAGCTAACAAAGACACAGGCATCAAGGAGGTTGTCACCCTCACCTCAGATTTGTCAAGAAAGAACCTAGAGAAGGACTTCGAGCGCATGGATACGCCGCAGGGGACATTCTATCGCGTCTATTTCGACATCTATTTGACACTCGATGGATCAGAGTTCAGCGCAGAGTTGGTCTGCCAGGGTGAAGTTATGGGTCGCTGCAGAGCTCGCTTCAGGTGAGCAATATTAATACAAGATGACGGAGGTCGCTCGGTGCACGAAAAGGGAATCGGCTTGCAAGGATCCCATCAAATGGATTGATACCCATAAAGACGGCTCAAAATGAAGCTACCAGCATTCAGTCGTGCGCAGTCAGACAGCGGTCAGAAATACTTGCCTCGGTTCGCCCAACAAAAGATAGGCAGAGCGGCAGCGACCAAAGCTTTCCAAGCCAAAGAAGAGATGGGAGGATACAGGTACTTACCCGATGAAGGCCATATTTTGGGCTATACGTAAGGGACAATCTTGGTGAGGAAAGGAAGTTAGATACATGACAGCCCATGACACGAGCCAAACATGGATTATTTGATATTCAAGTAGAGAACATGCAAAGATGCTCTTCGTATGAAGCCTGCCCACCCGTATCTCCAAGATGCATTTCTCTCAGAGGGTATTCACCACGATCCTGTAATGGAGTGTGAGGAAGGGAAGGCATCTGATGTACCTCCCTCAATCGGGAAACTCCCACTTGCACCACTGACTGTGACTGATCGGATTGAACCTCGAGATTCTCGGTAGCCTGCGAGGGTATTCTCGGTCGAAGCATAATAGTCACCACAATGCAAGTCTCGTACGAAGCGTCCATTGAAAGGAGACTAGCTTCCAAAGCGAGACGATCATGCTGGATGAATGCATTAAAAGAGGCGTTGGCGCATGTAATGCTCACCTTATGCAATGCGCAAATTGTCTTTTGTTCTTATCACGCAAAAGCCATGTCCTCCATCGTATCAAAGGAATTTCTCCCGCAGGTCTTTTTTCCCTCGCAATCATATTGGCTGCTCGAGACCATTCCGTTTATCCCATATGTCTATCATCATCCTGTAGCACCAAATCTTTGTCTTCCGTTCAGAAAATAACTGTCCAATAGCCAGCCCCCGATGTTTCACCTTTGTGAACCTCGAAAAAAAAAAGAAAAAGGGCTCCCATGCAAGATCACAGCAGCGTAATGGTCTTTGGTATAGCGTGTCCAAATCTGCTTCAGAGAAAGGCTTGGTGATTCATGATCTATCTCACGCAGATGAGACTGCTTCTCTTCAGCGTCTTCCTTTTCGTTTGTGTCCTGTCCGTTGGAACAGAAGTCGAGTTGAAGATTGCTCAATCAACAAAGCCCCAAGCAGGTCTCGAAGAGTGTCAAAGGCGGGAGTTTGAATCACAGTCGAACCTTCAAAGCATCACGCAGCTATCGCCCTATATAAGACCACAGTTTCTCGCCCCTTTCGAAGACAATTATTATCTCCCTCCTCACCATCTCCTGTCTTCCTGACATCTAAGACCCTACACCAAGCATAGCAACACCAGCAACACAACAAAAAAAAACACCACGTTGCCGACCATGGACGTTCGCTCTATGGGGTTTCTCGAGCTGGAGGCGTGCCCCCAGCGGGTCGAGGTGGCAGAGTTCTTTGACGTTGCGGTCCGAAGCTCCTACAAGCCCGCTCCCAATGAGCACCTTTACGTCAGGATCTCCATGCAGCGTGACTACGACGACGAAGCAGTCGGTGAGGCTCTGCCCGAGACTACGGAGGGAACCGGTGATGTGTTCATCGCCAAAGACTGCGTGTTCTACGAGGAGGCTGCGGGCCTGCATTGGAGTATTACTTGCGAGCTCGTCAAGTGGACCGTTGAGAAGCCTGCTGGCGAGGGCATCGGGGCCGTGACCGTCAGCGTCTACGTGAACAAGGATGAGTCGGACTAGATCCGCGCGGAGTTGACAGAAAGTCATCTCTTCAACTGAACATGGTGGGACATGGCGGGACAGCATGACTGATGTTGAGAGAAAATGAGAAGCAGAAGCAGAAGAAGAAGCAGAAGCAGAAGAAGAGGCCTTGGTTAGTTGGCCAAAGACCATGTAAGCTGGGTTCACAGCGAGAAGGGGGTCTAGTTAGACCAGCCAGATGACATGGCTACATTGACAGAATCGTATCACCGTCACTACACTATTCTCATCCCATGATATTTCGGTCTTCTCGATCCAAGATACAGTACCGTAGTAAATGGATGATTCGACTTGTTTCCAAATTGAAGGTGAGATGGGACGTGATGGTATGGTGCCAGTAACTTATACTTACCCTAACCCTCGCCCACCTCAGCATGATTTCAGCGGTTGGATCAACAGGTCCTGGTTCCTGAAATAGGCACCGTACTAGTACCTTACTAAGCTGCCCTGCCACACCACTGTGCGTTTGCCTTTCAACCCCTGGTTCTGGCGGGGTCGCAACGGAGAGGCAACCTCCAACCAAATGCGCCACACTGCCTACAACTGCGTCATAGCCTCTACTGTCATAGTGGGGACCTGCTTCCCGTGCCCAGGATCCCAACCCCCCAGCGCACGCCAGTGTCATTTCTGGATATCCTGCGGCCCTCTTCCTTGCTCATCACTGCCAGGAAAGGGCATCATCGTGCCAGTGCCTCCCGGCAAGCGGCTGCAGGAGCAGTCACCGCTCGCATGGGAGGTGCCATTCAGAGAAAGGTGCCTCCCAAAATCAAGGCCACGGACCCTGCCTTATCATTTGTAGGCTACGGTCTTCCAAGGTTAAGCCTTGGACTACGTGAGGGCTGGCTGGCTGTCGTCCTTCTCCTCATCACCACCATATATCAGCATATTTACCATTTGTCCATCTATTGTACTTAGCCGCCTTCACGCCTCCTACTAAGCTGCTCCTCATCTTCTCCTCATCCAACCATCCTGCAAATACCTTCTCACCATACTGGAATCCTCGTATCCTCGTCTTATCATACGACAACCTGAATCATTGTCTATCGCCTCTTAGACCGCTCCCAGACCACTATTATCTTCTAATAGAAAGCTTGCGAGATCACTGGTGGAGTCAGTACCAGACCCAGAGCGATTCCGGCACCGCTACCTTGCGAAGCTCCTAGGTCGAACTTGATGTTCGATATCTATCTCTGATCATCGCACTGCTTGTTTCGATATGTCCAGTGGGTTGTAATACGACTTGCTTGCCTTGCGGCCGTGTCTTATTCTACTCCAACTCAGTATCGCTCAGTATTCGGCTTCGATCGGTACTGGCTTCTTATCTTACATCTTCGATGCTTTCTAACGACATGCCATCCTCAAGTCGCACCGCCCCTAACCGCGGTGTTTCTTTCCAACGCGTGCTAGGCATCACCCTATGCCTTGGTTCTTTCGCCTCGGTAGTTGTTGGGAAGCCTCTGGCCGAGCCCAGTGGCGTTACGGAGGTGTGGCAAGCCAAGTTCTTTGCAGAGAACAAGAGGGTCAACCTTGTAGCCAAGAAAGGGCCGCCACCGGAGGACTGGGACGGCAGAATACCACTTGTGATCACCAACAAATGTGACGACACAATTTGGCCTGGAATCACCACTCAGTCCGGCATAGGTCCCGGCACGGGCGGCTTTGAGCTTGTCCCCGGCAACAGCACTCGACTATGGGTGGCTCCAGATTGGCAAGGACGCGTTTGGGGGCGAACAAATTGCACTGTCGACGGAGATTCATGCTCCTGTGCAACGGGCGACTGCCTGAAGAAGCTCGATTGCGAATTCAGCGTAAGTTTATTGATTCTTCCGAGAGATGCGAAGTCGATGCTCGAAGCGCACAGTTAACGGTCCTCAACAGGGCGAAACTCCAGCAACTCTGGCAGAGTTCACGCTTGAGGGTGGCTTGCATGGAGGTCAGACCTTTTACGACATCTCTCTTGTGGATGGATACAATATTCCCATGGGAATCAACCACATCCCCTCAAAGAACACAACATTCATTCCACCAAACCTAACCAACGTTGCATGCATTGCTACTCCTGGGTGGCTTTACGTGTCAAACAAAACTGGGACGTACTATTCCAACACCTCTTACCCGATTCCCTTGGAGGATTCTGAGTCCAATGAGAGCATCAAAAGGTGGTGTCCCTGGCCTTACCTCGAGTTCCCACCCAAGAAGCCTGGAGATGGCGTCTACCCATACCCTGATGATGACATTCAACGCCCAATTTTCTCCCCCTGCAACAGTGCCTGTGCCGTTACAGGGAAAGACTCGGATTGCTGCGTGGGTGAGTGGCACGATCCGAACAAGTGCAAGCCCGGACGATATAGCAACAGTATCAAAGCAATATGTCCCGACGCCTACAGCTTCGCATTCGACGACCAGAAGTCAACTTTCATTATTCCGAAAGGTGGCGGCTGGGAGGTCGTCATGTGTCCCAAAGGGCGTTCAACTAACATCTTGCGCCAACTTAGTAAGGAGATGGACGAACTCAACAACGCTGGCAATCTTAGTGAGACATCACTCATGCGGCTCCGAGATGTCCAGTATATCACCTCGGACAGGGATGCTGCCAGCGGGGTGCGGCCCATGCTTGTTCGCTTGAGTACTGTTGTTGTTGTAATCGGGGCATGGTTTGCACTGTGATGGATGGGAGCCTGGAGCGACCCGGGACGAATGGCCTCCTTTTGCTAACCCACCAGGGCTGGTCCCTGTTCTTTTATCCTTGTCGGCTCGATGTTCTATGTTTGGAGAGAACTTGCCGTTTGCGCATCGGGATTACTCAGGAATGGTTTTGCGAAGCGTCCTCATCAAAGCATGTCCGTGGGGCGAAGTCCTATTTCATAGACCACCAAGAAGATACCCTGCATTACACTTTTTGTTCCTGTTCCTCATGATGGGGTCTCTAAGTTCAATTCAATATCTAAACGCTAATAATGTCCGTCATGTCACTGGCATCTCTCGCCATGTGACCCACCTAGATCCTGCCGTATCGTGTCCCATTCAGCATCTCAGTCAGTGCCTTGCTTGACACCGTAATCCTCATCGTTTCTTCTCCCGCCGCCGTCTCTCCCACTCAGCTCTCTCCTCATCGTCACTTCCACTGAACTCCGCATCTTCATCGCTCTCATCCTGTTGCTGCTGGTCGGCAGTCTTCCCTGCGGCAGCAGGACCCTGCGCGGCATCGACGACGATGTAATCACCGGCATTCTGCGACGCGAACTCGTACCTTGCAAACAGCTCCTTCATCTCCTTGTTCGAAGGGTCGACGAGCTGTGCGGGCGTAAGTCGGGCGCGGTTCCGGACGCGCGGGTTGGAACCAGCCTCGAGCATCATCTCGACGAGAGCGAGGCCAAAGGGTCGCTGGGCGGGTGGCTCGGAGTTGAGCCAGCGGATGGCAGTGTGGAGGGGGGTGTCGGCGTCGATACGGGTGAGGGGGTCGCATTCGAAGTTTGGTTGGTCGAGGAGGAGGTCGATGATTTCGTCTTGTGCGGTAATTGTTAGTGCTGCGGACCGGGGGAAAAGAATCAAAGGCAGGGAAGGGTATTCTTTTGATTAGAAAGGGGGGGATGAGCGTACAGTTTCCGCGAGAGGCAGCCTCGTGGTAGAGGTGGTTGCCCATGACCGTTGTGGTCTCGTTGAGGAGCTTCGTGATCTCGGACTCGGACAGAGGAGCGAGGGTCTCTGTCAAAAGGTCGGTGTTGTTGCGACGGCAGGCTTCGATAAGGATCTCCTTGACGGAGGCCCCCTACGTTGTTGTGATTATGAGCTTCTTCCCTTTTTCCTTGTTTTTCTCGTTTGGAGGGCGGGGAAAAGAATGCGGATTTAGGGGAGGGAGGGGGCTCGCAAAGGAAGAGCTCCAGGGAAACCAATTACCTCGTGCTCCTCTTCAGTCATGATTTTTAGAGGAAGAATGGAGAGAGGTCGTATGTGGTGTGATCTCTCTGGATGTTTGTGTAGATGATTGTAGGCGGTATTGAGGCAGATTGAGGTTATCGGGGAAGAATAGAGAATTGAACAACGTTATGGTTTGTGTCTGGGTTTTGAAAAAGTGTGCTAAAGAGCGATCGTCTCTGTCGTTGTTGTCGTCGTCGTCGCAAGGCTGGAGGGTTGGCCCGGGTCAGGAGGTGGCAGTGAAATGGGCAGCTGGTGTTGTCGCAGGTTGAAGGTAGACAGACCATCGCCTCACCTCGCCTCGTACCTCACGGAGGGGCGGCGGGAGACGGAATTAGCAGCAGATGGCGGCGGGGTTCAGCTTCAGTGACGAACCGACGGCGGACACTTCACTTACTGCTGGGCAGAAACCCGTACCCCACCGCTGTAGTGGTGTCAGGTATGCCTACTACTGCCGCTAGAAGAAATACGTACGGCGCGTGCAATGGTTGCAGGTCGAACTTTTGGGGGGTTTGTCTTTTTCTTTTGACGAACGAACCGCCATCACAAGACATCACAACTCATGCCTTAACGACACCACGACAGGTAGCATTCACGAGCGAGAATCTTGCCAAAAGGCCTCCCCACGCAATCGAGAGACGTATAGAGTCACGCGCGGTAGGGGGTCGCCAAAGGGATCGCATACGTCCAGCATCTAAATTCTACACTCCAAAATCTTCCGCAAGAGGCTACATACATAGCCCACCGTCACGATGCTTCTCTGTTCGTCTCTTCTTCTCTTCCATTGACAGATCTGCACTCGAATGATTCGACTTTGAAAATTCTAATCCTCTTTTCTCTCAGTCTGTCCCCACTGCGCCAACATCCTGACCGTCTCCCTCACCCTCGACCGAACCAACCGCCTCGAATGCCGGACCTGTCCATTCGAGCACACAATCACCGAGCCCGTCTACTCGCGGCGAGTCTACGAGCGCAAGGAGCGGGAGGATGTCTTTGGAGGCCCCGGAGCCTGGGACAATGCCCAGAAGGGACGCGTACAGTGCCCTGCCGAAGGTTGCGATGGTGACGAGGCGGCCTTCTTCCAGGTGCAAATTCGCAGTGCTGACGAGCCCATGACGAGCTTCTACAAGTGCATGACTTGCGGCAATCGGTGGAGAGAGAACTGAGGAGGGAAACGAGCAGCGAGATTGTAGGAGCCATGTTGGCCTATGGCCGGCCAGCCATTCTTTTTCGGCGTTTTGGGGTGAGGCGTTCATTTGGTTGCCGTCAGGATAGACGTAAAAAGTTTTTGACCCCTCTCGTAGTGCATTCTCGCTTCTTTATATTTGGAACCCGTGATTGTTGTAACTTTCCATGGCCATCGCACCAGCCAACGACATCAGGTCTCGCGATGCCACTCCACAGCCGCCTTCATGCCCTCTTCCATCATTCTGTTCACCAGGTCTGGGCTGATGATATCTTGACGGAATCGCTCCTGCTGCAGAAGCTCCAGATTCCGGAGTGTAGGCCCCGGATAGGTTAGGTACTTGAGGTACGGCGGCCGTGTCCAGTATTGCAGGTAGTCGAGGTAGGCGATGAAGGCGGGCTGGTTGAGGAGCTTTTGGGAGGCGAGGTGATTCAGGTACATGGGGTTGGCAAGCGCTTGGACGTACTGCGAAGCATGAAACAAATCAAGGTCAGCTTGAAGATACACTTGCGACAATCCCATTAGGTAGAGAGGGTGGGGGAACGACGCACCTCGAGCTCAATCTCGAATCGCGTGAACCCGCCATAGCGAGGTTCTTCCTCGGTCGATGCATCTGGGGGCGGCGGAGGTGATTTAGGGGCTGAGTCTTGAGGTGCCTCGGATTCCATGGTGAAAAATAAGTGTTATGCAGCTCTACAGAGGTTTCAATGGGATAGCCAGTCGCAGCCTCTGACTGTAGAGCGTGAATGTTGAGTTTTGCAGAGTTGGAGTGGAGAGAAGCAGTTAGATCCAGAGAAGGGCTGGAAACTCTCGGTGTGGAGGGCGGTCCTACCCGCCAGCTCTAACCAACGTCACACTTCCTCGCTCATGGAAATACGGGCTCGTCCTCATTGTCAACTTCTTCTTATTTAGAAATTCTGTTAATGAATAGAGCTGATGAGCTTTGCATTTAAGGAGTCAATTATTAGACATGAGTTTTCATCAGGCAAGAGCTTTTCTGCATGCTTATAGAAGTCGAGCGTCACAACGCGGCATACGACCCTGCTGCCTCTGGCGTGGGTGGATTCCGCTTGAAAGGCCTCGAGTAACACCACTCACCGTCTCCAACGTTTTTGCACATTCACTGAGAATGGAGTCATCTGGGGGAAGGATCAAGACACGCATTCTGATCATTTCCGACACACACAGTCTCAAGCCGAAGCCAAAGGATCCGGATGGTCCCATCGAACTTGAGGTTGGCTGGCCATCCGACACTCTAGACCATGTGACAGGCTTTCAGGAACCTCTCCCAGCTGCGGATGTCGCTCTGCATTGCGGCGACCTTACCATGAAAGGAACCACGAACCAGTTCCAATACACTTTTGATATGTTGAGAGCACTTCCAGCGCCGCTCAAGCTTGTGATTGCAGGCAATCATGACTTGCTGCTTGATGAGGAGTACTGGAATGGGCGACCAGAAGACGATCGATACAACCGTGCTGAAATGTGGCGCATCATTAAAGATGCTGAAGTTGATGGGGTCAAGTATCTCACCGAGGGAACGCATACCTTTGACTTGGCCAACGGTGCGAGACTTACGGTGTACGCCAGCCAATACACACCCGCTTACGGGAATTGGGCATTTCAGTACCGGGAGGTTCATCGCTTCGAGATCCCACATCAGGTGGACATCGCCATGACGCACGGTCCTCCCAAACACATTTTCGACTTGTGCAAGAACGGGTCGAATGCAGGATGTACACAGCTCTTCGAGGCGGTGCGTGAGGCCAAGCCGAGGGTACACTGCTTTGGTCACATCCATGAAAGCTGGGGTGCTCTGCTCGCCAAATGGAGACAGGACTCGAGGCCTGGTGATGATGCCGCGGAGGCTCTCGATCTGGACGCGTCGAAGGTCGTGCTCAAGAATGAGGGCTTTGAGCCTGGCCGTCTCATGGATTCCCGACAGGAGATTGTGACGAAGCTGCGGCTCGGGAGCCTTGCAGAGCAGCGTGGCCCGATCATTGACACTACAGATGGCGAGTACATCTTGAAAGCTGGAGATCAGACTTTATTTGTCAATGCTGCTATCATGGACTGGAGATATCGCCCAAGCCAGCTGCCTTGGACCATTGATATGGAACTCGCCGAGTCACCTGTTGACGCGAGGCAGAAGTGACTCCTTGACTTAATCACAGCAGCAGCATCAATAATATTATGACGCCATAAAGGATCGTTGCGGAAGACAGTTTCATGAGTGAAGCGAAGGTCTTCAAATTACTATGCACTACTATGTATCACTTTGACTTTTGTAGTATGTATAACGCCAAAAGAGGGCCTTGCAACTAAATAGACACGGGTCCTTTTCCTGAATCCATTATTTCCATTACATTCATTCCCAATCGGAGCTTCATCGTGGGGGAGAGTTCAGATGTGTTTCGCAACCTCGGTGTCTCAAACGACCACGGCAGCAGCGAAGAAAGCCGCGACAAGACCAGCAGTGGCCATGGCAGCACCACCGGTGGACGTAGTCGTAGCCTGACCGCTGCCGCCAGTGCTGGTCTCGTCCCCAGAGCCCCCGGTCTCGGTCTCAGTGGAATCCTCGCTTGAAGTGGTCCTCGTGACGGTGGTGTTGCCAGCGGGTGGCGTCACCACGGCGGTGGTGGAGATGGTGGTGATGGTCGGATTGGTGGGAGTCGCAGGAGGCAGGCTGTCCGTAGGCAGGATCGTCATCATGCCATCAGTGCCCTGGTCGCTGGCTGTCCTGGAGGCAGAGCTGCCCGCCGCACAAGCTGCGGCACCCGCCTGCTGGGCCTGGATGATCTCATCTGGCTTGCACTCGCTCAGGAAGCAGGGTCCGGCAAGGCTGCGGAGCTTGGTCTGGGTGCTCTCGAGGCATTGGCAGGCTGTGTCGGTGATCTCACAGCCAGCCTTGGGGATGGCTTCCTGGAGGCAGGTTTGCTGAGAAACCGTCAGCAGAGGAGCTCTCGTGGAATAAACAGTGGCCAATCAATGTACAATTGGCAAACAAGGATAGGGGACAGGATGCTTACCGCGCACTGGGGAATGCCGTCGAAGTTCTGGGCCGAGACGAGGCTCGCAGCAAGAACGGCGAAAACGGAGGCCTTCATTGTGGTCGTGGAAGTTGGTGTAAGTGACTGTTTGGGGAGCTGGTAGTTTGCGGTTGGACTGGAGAAACAAGCCGGGTTGATCAGAGTAACAAACAGGATTGAGATTCAGCGAGAGTCAACTCAAGATGGCAGAAAGCTTTAGACCTGAGGGGAGGCAGCAGGGGGGCCTGCTTTAAAAGGAGATTCGCCTGTCCTTTTTACAAGACAATGCGACGCGCAACCTGAACAACTCCCGAAAGTGGTGGTTCCTTGACAACCCAGGCTGGCAGTTCCAGCTCCAGCCCCAGCTCCAGCTCCACGCCGCCACCGTCTCAGACGCACAGTGCGATCGACGGGGCTTGGACGCGCAATCCCGACGCTAGTGGCGTGTCTCCAGGGGACCACGGTGTGGTGGGCCGCCACCCCCAAGCCACTGAGGGACGAGCACTGTACTTGCTCGCTGCACTGGATTGGACAGCTTTTGCACTGGTACAGGGCTGCTGGGGATACGAAAAGGCTGTGCCGGCCGTGGGCCTACATGGGTGCCGAAGTTACAAGTACAAGTACAAAGCTGGGGGAGGGGCTTGTCAGCAGTACACCTTAATCCTTAGTCTTGAGGCCACTGTCAAATGCGAGGAGCACTGTCTTGTGTTTCTACATAAACTCGCGTAACGCAAGCTCATGTAGGTAGGGTGAGACCCTGTCGTCTGGTGAACCAGGCAGCATATAGTTGTAGTAATCACAGAAAATCAAAGGGCCGGCAACATGAATACAAGGGGTAGACCGGACTACTATTGATAGCTCAACAATACGAGAAAAGGAAAAGAGGAATCAAGAGCCGGTTGACCTCCTGTCTTATTCAAAGACAATAGCTTTCGAGGTATACCGTGCATAAACATGTACACACACACACACCAGTGAGCACGCGCCATCGCGTGCGCCACGAGAGACAGGCATTTTACCCGAACCGGTCGACTGTTTCTGTCGTTGGCAAAACACAAGCTGCTACGTACTATAAACAGAAAACCAAGAGGAAGAAGAATAGAAAATACAAGGGCCATCAGTAGATTATTGGTTGAACTGGACCCATTGGTTGATTCAAGTCGGTCGTTCAGTTTGACTTTTGCCCACCAAGGCACAATACGTGCGGGAAGGCCCACACACAGTGCGTTATATTAGTATAATGTCTCATTCGCACAGTACCAGCCTCCATTAGTTAACAATGCGCCTCGTCACCTCGTTACCTTCGAGGCAGCCAGGCCATGAAGAAGGCCGACTGGAGGGCTTTGCACAAAGCTTTGAAGTTGCATGAATGGTTCAAGCAGAAGGAGACTGGGAATTGCGGTGCTGAGACGATGCACGATATAGGCACCGTACGGGAATTCTTCTGTCCGCGTTGTCCTCCCCAATTGAAGTTACCTGATGATACTGTCCGAGCAAGTTTCTGCTGAAACGTAATGGCAAGACAAAAACAAGCATGTTCTGCCCGCTCACTGCACAGACCAACCGAATCACCGTACAACGAAACGGGGCGATCGGCCGTGCGGTCTTACTTGTAGGGAGTTTCTCGTAAGATCCTGTCGGTCAGAAAGTCACCCTTAACCCCACTGCCACACCCAGAACGGAACGAACGAGTTCGCTCTTTGAAACAAGCCAGAAGAAAAAAGTCTTAACCTTTTTCTCCTCGGGGTGGAAGCTTTGGCGTGTTTCGAGGTTTCGAAGATCATGCGTCTATTTGGGGAGGTAGCATTATGAGCAAAACGTCATCAATGGGGTCTGGGTTACACGCTTTCTTACTATTATAGGCAGGCGACGCAACCCAGATGGAGGTGGTTGCAGATCATAACGGAGGCTTGATGAAGATACATCGGACAGGACTAAAGTTCCAACAGTACTGTCAGTCAGTTCTTTACTTCACACGTCACCGAGCAGAGCAAATGTTGACGTGGATATTCTGGTGTCTGATAATTGGTAGCCACTACTCTTGATAATTAATCCATGTATATGTAGTCTAGGGCGGCGGTTTATACTTTTTTCCCCATCAGACTCCAAGTAATAGTAATCCAGTTGTTTGCGTTTTCAACAAAACTACACGTAGAGAAGTCTTAGTGTAGAATTCGTTAAAGCTACCCCGATGATCTGGGAGTTTGTCCTCATGCAATGCAATGTTTGAGTTACACCCACCACGCAATGGTTTGGATAGAAATGAAACGCTGAAGTCTTAGTATTGATTGCGTGGGCAACTGTTCACAAATAGTGTAGGGAGCTTTTGTATTCATGGTCAACCCAATGTTACCCGCTTCATCCGCTTCATCACAGAACCGCTGCGGTCCAGTACTATTGGTACCTTATGCCTTACTGACCGCGTTTCACTTGTATTGGAGAGGACATGCGCGGCCATGAACCGATCATACATGAACCTTTAATGGTGGCTGAACGCTTTCACTTCAAATCGAGATCATGGTTTACCTAAGCCCAATATCTCCTTCATTTGCATTAATACAAGCGACGGAACCTTGTGTATTTGGAAGGGGAGCCTGCTGCAGCATGGAAAGCGTAAGAAGCCAGTTCCGACGAGTCTGATACAGAAGCTTAGCTGCAGACGCTGAAGCGAGTCTAAATGGCCATCAACCACTCATAGCCATCAGCTAAGACCAAGGGGCGTTCCGATGTTCTTTTCAGCGTACCGAACGCCACACATATATCACACATCCCCTCGCGCTGGGATTTGAACCGACCGGCATGCGTAAGGTCGTCAGTAGAGCAGCCCGGCCCAGGAGCTGTCAGGAACCGCTCAATCTAGTCCGTCTGCTTCCTTTCACCTTATCATCCCAGTTCTGTAACATCTCACGCAGATGGCCGACTTTGAGACCCTCTTCATTCACCCCTACTGGCATTGACCCGATTCCAAGGGGTATCCACAGGGCTTTCGCGGAAGGATACGTGAATTCTTCAACAAGGACAAAGTCTCCGTCCTCACAGAGCATGTTCACAACTTTTGCCCAAGCATTCATGTTGCCAGAGTGAAGTATACAGTTGTATTGATATGGAGGTGCATGGACACGATCAGTCAGCTCCCTCGACAGCTTGGTGAGATGTGCACTGCCAATTCCAGAGCCTGACAAGCAATTTTAGCGCTTTCTGTTGCATTCGCGATGGCCAGTTGATCGTTTCAATTGATGACTAGCCATACTGAAAGAATTGGGTGAGGTCAGGACTGGCTTCACTGCCAAGAGTGAGGCTAAGGACATTCGACTCGGCAGCTACAGGCACACCAGGAGTACCGCAGGGTAAGGGTTAGTTTGGCTCAAGGCATTCGAACTTGGCTTGTCTGAGGAGAGACAACGAAGGATGTGGAAGGCCTGCCTTGTGTAAGTCGTACACGTTGGCAATATCTAGAACGAGTCACCTCTAACCATATCGTCCAGGCCCGTGTACTTGATACTGTCCTTCAATGGGGAGGGATAGCGAGCCCTGCTCTTTCGATTAACGTGGTGAGACAGTTCGGCCATGCCAGAATTGGATGTGAGGCTGCCCATCCTGTGCTGGATTTGCCCTAAGCATCCTTGCACTGCGTCTCGGGCATCTGCGAACACTATGTAGAGAGTCATGCGGATCCGAACACCTTATCTAAAGACGCCTTTGACAGCGTCTTCCGCTCCGAATATCCGATCTCCCGGCCCCGACGGGAGCCAGCTCAAGGGTCCCAAGCTAAACGCGGGGAGACAAGGGCCAGGCGGTGGCTTTTATTCGGAGGCTAGATGAAGATGCCGATGTGTGGGGAGACAAAGCAATTATTTCGTAATAGCGTGCGCACCTCTCCAATGATGGATCATCTACAGAGTATCTGCATTTGAAATGTAGTGGTTGCAGATAACATGGGAATTGTTCGAGATCCATGCAGATAGATGCTGATAGAACGATGCCTCGAATTGCGGCCGGTATCGGGGAAATGCGTCCAACTCACAATCTCCTACTCAAGGTTCCGTTCGATGGTAATGCAAGTTTCCCTCATTGCAGCACTATTTCTAATCAAATGCACAGTCGAGTGGGCACACACTCCAAGCTTGTTTGACCAGGTTCCTTGAATCCATCAAGCCATCATGGGCAACCATATATCATACCAGGAGAAACCTTGTCAGGTTTCGCTCGGCAAGCGTGGAGCTATCCAGGGCCTTCAGTTCGACGACAAGGCACGTCGCTTCGCAGCAGTTCGATATGCGCTCCCACCCACAGAGGAACATCGATGGCGCAAGCCCCGGCCGTTACCCGAGTCCTACAAATATGCGTCTGAACACGGCCGTCCGTTTGATGCGACCAAGTTTGGCCCCGTCTGCCCGCAAAAGGCCTTCCACGTCGTCGATGCCGAAGGCGGAGCCGGCAAGTTCAGTGAGGATTGCTTGGTCATGAACATTTGGACGCCAGTGCCGAAGCAGGGACACGAACAAGAGAAGTGGCCAGTCATGCTGTGGCTGCACGGCGGGTGGTTCCAGATAGGCGACCCGTCACATGAGCCCGGGATGAATCCGACCGAATTGATTTCAACGGGTGGCCTCAATGCTATTGTCGTGGCGATCGGCTATCGCCTTAACATCTTTGGGTTTCTGGCCGGGCATGATGTCCTGGCAGACAACGCCGGCGCTGCAGCGGGGAACTTTGGGCTCTGGGACCAACGGCTCGCCGCGGAGTGGGTGAAGGAGAACATCGCGTACTTTGGTGGCGACCCGGACAATATCACCTTGGCAGGGCGCAGTGCTGGTGCATACAGTGCTGAGGCTCAAATGCTGTACGAGTTGCGTGGCGCCGAGAAGAGAGATTCTCAGCTTTATCGCCGAATCTTCATGGACTCCAACGCCATTCCTGCTCAACCAAAGTCTCTCGATGATGGCCAGGAACAGTTCGATGAGGTTTGCGATCATTTTGAAGTAGACAGGGCCCTGCCTGCCAGCAAGAAGCTCGACATCCTGCGCACTAAATCTTCACTGGAACTCGTGAAGGCGACCTCGCAGCTGAAGAACCACACCTTCAGACCCATCACCGATGACCTTTTCTTCCATTCGGGCATGGTGGAATACCTGAGTGGCAAGTCTATGGCAGACGAGTTCACCAGACGAGGATGGCGCCTCATCATTGGGGAGGTGCGGAATGAGGAGACCCTCTACTCTACCTACAATGGACCGACAAAGCCGACTTTAGAGTCGCTACGCACACAGGTCTCGAATTACTACGCCCCCGAAGTGGCAGATCGTGTCATCAGTAGGTATAATCTACCTGAAAGTGCCAAGCTGAAGGATTGGCAAGATCTATTCGGTCAGTGATCTCTCTCCTCTCCTCTTCTCTCACCCCACCTTTTCCAGATGACTGGTATACTGACACAGCAACCTTCTCTCCCTAGGCCGCATTATCGCAGATGGACAGGTTCGTGCCCCTTCAAGGGTCCTCGCGGATAATCTTTGTGCCAATGGCGTACCAATGCGAGACATTTGGCGTTATCACATCGCATATCGCCTATCATTCATCAACGAGAAGGTTGCGCCTGCGTCTTTCGGTGTTGCGCATGCCATGGATAAGCCCTTTTGGAAGTAAGTCGGCACCTTTTCTTTTTTTCCCTTGGGGTTGGGAAGAGTGACGAGTGGTGTTAACTGGATCTTTCTCAGCTTCGGGGTCATGCACGGCCCTACTGAAAAAGAATATCAATTGATGAAGGATTGGATCCAGAACTTGGTGGCCTTCGTACAGGATGATCAGAATTTCGACTTTGGCACCAAGGATATCAAGGAGATGAAGGTGATCACGCCAGATGGATCCATTGAGATTCAACAAGATCAAAGATGGGGGGAACTGCTCGAGCTTGGAAAGGCGTTCGCAGGTAGTTCCGTATAAATATAGAGAACAATAAAGCCGTTATTCAATGTCCTAGCTTTCATTCACCCAGATCGTTGACTGATCGAGTTCTTGTGATACAAATTGATTGCAGCTTTCTATCTCTGAACTCATTTGGAAACCTTTCTTCTTTTTTTCAACCTTGGGCTAGTTGAAAGAAAGACTCTCAGAAGACTCTCCCATTGAGGCCCGGAGTATCACCGGGGGGACAGACAACAGCAAGAACAAGTGGCACCGCCAGAGAATCACTAACAAGCCCAAAGTAGATCATGAAATCATATTCAAAAACTTCAATATGAAGAGTGTCCAAAGCTTGCGCAGGCCCCCAAGATGACCATTTGAATCCAGCACGCTAGTACTTGTACCTGAAGTGGATGTTCTCCCTGTCCGTCATATCGGCCTCGGCATTGATCTTTCCCAGGCGCTGGCTTTCATCATAATCGACACCCTGCTCGGCCAGGACCTTGTCCCGATGTCTGTTCTCCCAGATATCTGAGCAATTTGTTAGCTAGGGTCATTGCATTGCATGTGTCTCCGGGAAGTACGAACAGTAAAAGCGCCACGCAAACATGGTTGCAAACTCAGCCACGTATAGGACCGCACAAGCGGTGATACCCTTGATGTATTTGGGGGCGTCCGACGGAACGAACATCTGGGCGCCGACAGCGTTGCCCAAACAGTAGGCAATGAAGACAACAGTTGCGGTCACTGTCTTTTTGGTTCGACCCGCAACGTTCGATGGCAGGAAGGTCCAGATCACTGAATATCTAAGGTCAGCGCTTATCAAACAGCGGAGTTCCCAGGATGCTGGATCACTCACTCATGCCAGAGAGGGTTCCAAAGGTCTGGAGGATGTACATTGCCCAGCGAAGCCAGCGCATGCCGTCGGTAGGAAGCTGAGACAGCGTCATCATACCAGTGAAGGCAAGAACGAGAGAGAACATCATGAATAGGACTGGGAGCGGTTAGTCTTTTGTGCTGCCGGGTTTGAGAAGGGAGAAACCTACATCGCAAGTTGGGCTTCTTGAGCGTGACATAGCCGACTATGATGAACCAGCAGATGCTGACAGCGTAGTACGGTGTTGAACCCTTGAGAAGGGTCTCGAGAGGAGTGAATCCAAAGGACTGCCAAATCAACTTGGAGAAGGTGGTGTTGGCACCATTAGGGAGCGTGCTCAGTGTGGTAGCGAGGAAAAAGAAGTAAGTCTGAGGGTCTTAGGACGCGCGAAAAAAAACATATGTCAGCTGAGAGCAAGGTGGCCAAGGTTCGACTGTGATAGAGAAACCATACCCTTGAATGTAGACCAAACTTGGTGCCACTTGAACTCGCTCCTCTCCTCACGATCGGAGCCTGTCTGGTTGCTCATGACACGGGCATTGGCTGCACGCTTCTCTTCCTCGGAAAGCCATCGAACTTCACGAGGTGTGCCGAGGACGAACCAGACCAGGATGCCGAGCGTTATGGTCAAGGCGCCAAGGAAGAACGAGATACCCTTCCACTAAAGGACGATGTCTGTCAGTATTTTGGAACACACCCGGAAGACTTGTCCTCGAAGCTCAGAACTTACAGGTGCCATGCCGCCGGGGTTTCTTTGAGCATGCTGTCCGATGGCGTACATGCACATGCCGGTGATGATGTTCATTCCAGCGTTGGAGGTTCCCCAGATGAGAGACCTGAGAGTATGTTCCTGTGACGTATACCATGCACCGGTGATGAGGATGAAGGTCGGCGAAATGGTGCATTCAAGAGCACCCTGCAGCGTACGCAGGATCATCAGGTGGGTGAAGTTCTTGGCGAAGGCGATGCAGAGCACGACGATGCCCCACGAAACCATGACGATGGACAGGAACTTCCCGGTGTGGCATTTCTGCATGAGCCAGTTGGCGGGAGCCTCGCAGACCAGGTACGCGAGGTAGAATACCGTGCTCAGCCAGTTGAACTCGGTTCCCTGGAGATGGGTATCCTCGCGGATCCCGAAGACAGCCTGGACGCTGAGGGAGGTCTTGTCAGCCTGTTGGGTTCCATAGCAGAACCACATCAGGGGAAGCAGCCAGAGGTCGATCTTCCAGCGGAGCTTCCTCATGTACGCGTCCGAATACTCCTCAATGGCATCGACCGAGGCAGCGTCGGCATCCAGCTGGAGCTTGAAGTCCTCAGGGTCCTTCTCTGGGACATCGGCCACGCCGTCCCGGGGGACTTTGCTTTCGGCAGCAACCATGGTTCCGATCGAAATTCCGCTGGGGACTTTCGTACAGGTACCGAGCAAAGGGTGATGAGTCCCTTCGTTCGAGACTGAGGCTTCACTTCGTCTTCGAGGTCAAAGATCAAGACTGATGGTGTCTTGGACTCTTGGAAAGGGTGAAGATGGAAACCCCCCAGGGATTACGAGGCCGAAAGCGCTCCGATATATACTCCATCTCATTGGGTTTGAGGGGTGGTCCCCTGCAATCCGGGGTAACGTGGTTATCGCCACACAAACGGAGTTTCTTCCCATCAAAATCGCCAATGCCCTATCTCGCTTGTGTCTTGACTCGTGTATATGCGCCCCATACGCCGATAGTCGAGGGCACCCGAGTTACTACACCAATGTTAGCGATGCGACGGCCCTCGTTGCGCCCCGCACGGACGGATCAAAGAGATGGGGCTGAAGATAAACTCGGACCCTAAAATTGGGGTCCGGTGCGACTGGGGGAAAAGATAAATCACAGCAAGATAGATATTATGGTGCTCCGTACATTACTAGACAATAACTACTAGTTTCGTGGTAGTCCTGTTGCATCAACAGCTGGGGTAACAGGGAAACAACACGATTGGGCAGAGTGCAGTCGCATCGGAAACCCCTTTCACAAAGAATGGCTGTAGCATGAGTATTATCTATAACCCCCCTCAGGGCTACGTCAACATTTATGCGAAGACGGAAGTTCGGGGGTTGCGCAACTTGGCAGAAAGTGGCCGCGATACCTATAGCCGAGCAAAGTAGGACGACAGCGGGGACGTTCAATCCCTGATTATCAACATTTCGATAAGCCAATACAATTCAAGGATCTAGACTAATGCTCGTTTATCTGCCTTGTAATTGGGAGCAGCAGCCAGTTGTTCGATGGGATTCGGAGCCCGTCATCCGTGACTTAGACCAAGACTGCTGAAGGACATGCATTTAGTATTGTTACTTTGTTCAGTATGAACTCTGTGGGATCCAAAAGGAAAGTCTTGAAGTCTGCAAAGTTCAGTCTCTAAAGCGTAATCTGAATTGGTGAATCCCTCATCAGCAATGGAGGAGCTGGCCTGTAGTCTAGGTGATCAAACTACAAAAAAAGAATGATGAAAGGCTTTATCATTAACTACAGACATAGAGAGAAGTGTTTGGGCAGATTCTGATTGAACTCTTCACGGCACAAGAGTTATCTAGATTCAGGCCCAAGCTAACCGAACGTATTTCTGCCTTTATCATACTTTGGAAAGAGATCCAACCAGATCCATCATCATTCTCAACGCTAGAAGGACTTGGAACCTGATCTGAACCATCTCTACTCCAAAGAACCGTGGTTTGGCAGCTTTCTCCTAGTTCAGTACCTCACTTTCAGTCACATCCGAGCCTCCTGGTAGGTTTCCATGTAACATATACCAAACTCTGTTGGAGCAAATATCCCCTCATATGAGCACACCTGCTTCCTACCTCAACTTGGCTGATGCTTTTGGACCTATCTCATGCTTGCTCTTCTATCATTGGGCGTTTCCTTCCGATGAAAAGCTAATGCTACGCCAGGAACATTAGTACATTTGTTATTCTGTGTCTAAAACTACAGTTATTACTTCTCATCCCACCGGGTTCTGCTCATGATGATGGGCCTCGCGGGATCCCATGGCCCCCTGATCTCGTTCTTGTACTTCTGCAAGCCAATCAACCACCAACTGCATCCACCCGTTCCCAACGCTGCAATCAAAACGCCAACAAACATCCCTACAATGCCGCTCTTCCATGTCCAGCGCTTAGACGCACCTTCGCCAAGCATCATCCCCATACCAAAGCCCGCACCCAGTACCAGGAATATCGCCAGAGCAACATGCATTCGCCAGCTGCGATGTCTCACATGACGTCGAAATACAGGGAAGAGACCAAAGACTTCAATGCTGAAGACAGTGATGCTGAAGACTTGCTTAGTGGAAGGGAGGCGACTGGCCAAGACAGTCGAGGCCATGAGAGCAGCATTTGTTGAGAGAGAAGCGGGGAACTTTGCGCCAACGCCCCCGGAGTAATCGAAGAAGAAGATGTTGATAGCTAAAAGCCAACAAGACATGGCCCAGATGCTGTCGCTCGAGGTAGACCTGGTCAGTGATTTAAGAATAGGGCTCATGCCGAGCAGCGTGCACCAGATCAGAACAGCAGACTTGATGGTGCCCAGTCGTTGGTGTGTGCGGTTTTCCTCGGAGAACATGGGGGGGATCTGCGGGAGTGTCTCCTGGCTTGCTCGGGGAGTGTGTAGGTGGCTAGTTCCATTATTCGACGTGACAGAGAGATTTGAAGATGAGTTCGATGGCGCTTGTGCCATGTCCACGTTTGTCGTCGAGCTTGCAGCCGAGTTGGCAGCAGAAGCCACATTGGAAAGGGATCTCGCAGGGCCAGCACTGAGCATCGCCGCGCCGTCTTTGATGGGGGGAAGTGGTCGATAAATACTCCCAGCACGACCTCTTCGTCTGACGCTGCCCGTCCTACCCATGACGGTCGCAGAAACGCTGCTGGCACCGGGCGGGAGTAACTCGGCCGCCTCGTCCTCTTCAGTCACCCATCGTTCCCACAAGAGCCAGCCGAGAAAAGTGGCCGTCGAGCTCCAGCTCACGACCGACACGGGTGACACGCGATCCTGGGAAATGGCAACGAAAAATACGAGGAAGATTATAACCGAGCACACGTGCTGTAGTATTACGGTCGAGTCTGAGACAAGGGGCCAGAAGTCGTACGGCTTGAGACGGGGGTTTCGTTGCAGACTCTCCAGAAATGTCGCTTGGTCTGTGTAATTATCAGGATCTGTGAATTGCCCCCTTCCCATTAGTATTCGTCTCGATTGCAAGGTAAAGTCTGGAGCCAAAGTGTGAGCCTGGCCGGACAAGTGCGGACTCACAGGATTGCTTCACCCACATCAACTTCTTCCACGCGCGTTTCCGGCGTCGACTGCGACTGCGCTCGCTGTCCATCCTCTCGACGGACCTGTTACTCGTCCCATACAGTCTTCGCGGCGGTGAATTGAATGCATCGTCGGGGGAAAGATGCGATCGACCAAAAGTATTGAAAGTGGCAGAGCGTTCGAGTTGTGGAAAGGGCGTTTCGTCGTCAGTCGGGGAAGGCATATCAGGGAGCTACCAACCCAGGGTCAAGAGAAACGACACAGTGATGGCGCCAACCGCGAACGTAAAAGAGCCGGGAAGACGTCCTTTGTGGCGAGTGCCGAGGATCTTGGCTTCTGGGTCTTTGGAGCTTACAATTCCGCCTTACCTATCTTTAAACTCCATTGGCGAAATCCTTAAGCCGCCTTGGCCGCCGATGACGCGGAGCTCTGAATCGCGGTGTCACGTGACTAAGACGGATGCCTGCCTACCGTTGGCCATGGCCCAGTTTCAAGAGTTCACTACTAGGTATACAATGACTGAATCTTCAGGGGGATGGCGTTCCATAGTCATGCTTTCGTGGTTCTTCTCACCAAGCTCCATTAATTGGGAATCAAGCGTCTGCTTTACTTTCGCACTCACTGCGGCTTACCTCCAACAATAGTTTCGCTGTGTCACTGGACCTCGGCTCGGCCAGGCCTTTCCGCCTTCCGCTTTCCCTCTAAAAGTGATGCACCAGCCTTCTCGTTTGCAATGGATGCCTTCTCGCCCATCAAAAAGTCCCTTCTTACTTTCAAACCTTTCCATCAGGCATCCAGCTGAAATCACGTAACAATGGCTACATGCGAAACCGCAGTCACTCAATATGTCACTGTGAACAAGATCCGGTTTGCCTACCGCAGGCTCGGTACAGCCACAGGCATCCCTCTGGCTCTGTTCATGCATTTCAGGTATAGCCATGTTGTTCATTTCATGTTGAATTAGCCTTTTTAGCCGAATTTGAGCAACTTACATGAAGACAGGGGCACAATGGACCACTGGGATCCAGCCTTGGTCAATCCCATTGCTGCTGTTAGGCCAGTTCTACTTATTGACAATGCCGGCGTTGGCCGATCGGAAGGCGAGATCCCCAGGGATTTCAATGTGTGGGCACAGCACTACGTTGACGTTATCAAAGCATTGGGTTTCCACCTTGTCGACATCATGGGTTTCTCAATGGGTGGTTGTGTCGCACAAATGATTGCTCTTAATGCGCCGAACCTGGTGCGTCGTGTGGTGCTTTGTGGCACAACGCCCAGTTCTGGCCCTGGAGTCGTCAGGGCAGACCTCGGACCCTTCAATCAAATAGCTGCGGCCAAAACAGAGGAAGAACACAGGGCAGGCTTTTTGGACGCCATGTTCAACACTTCGCCCCGCAGCCGTGCAGCAGGTGAGGCTGCTTGGCGTCGGATTACAGAAGCAAGACCTGACAGGGTCCAACACGTGGACGCAGCCGGTGCTCGAAACCAGGGCATCGCTTTTGTTAAGTTCATGGATCCTAAACTAGCTGCCAAGGCATCCTACAACCGCTTCCAGGAGCTCAACATGCCTGTTCTTATCGCGAACGGCAAGTCTAATTTCCCACTAGACTGAACACCCCTCTGCCCTGGTCGTCATGCTGACCGTGCAGGAAACAGGTTGTGAGGATCTTCTCCTTCCCACTGACAACAGCATTTTGATGTGGAATTTGCTGCGCAAGAAAGGTGCACAGTTGCATCTATTCCCAGACTCAGGGCACGGTTTCCTGTGGCAGTATGCTGACGAATTCGCGGGCATCATAAACAATTTCCTGGTTCCTGCAGCTACAAAGGAAAGCCACCTCTGAGAGTGTCACACTGTCAAGCGACGTAGCGATGCAGACTCGCTTCTGTGGTTTGCCGGGATCGGATCCTTGCACGCCGGTTAAGTGGTCATTCCATCAACTAGGGATGATGATGACCCAACATTTTCCACATGTCAGGGGTAGAAACATAGCAGAGAAGGGCGGGAGCAGCGATGATGTCGATCCACGGGTTCTGAATGGCGGTGAAAGTCAGAGACTCCTGAGCAAGGCCTTCAATACGATATTTGACCCGAGGTCGTAGCACTGAGCTGAGAATGTCTCTCCGCTGTGGGCCGCATATGGTAATGTCAGTGCAAGTTGACCAGAGAAGAAACATAACCAGCAAGCCGTGGATGACAGAAATCTCAAACTAAACAAGGGTGAGTTTGTTTGGACGGCACGTCACGTCCCTCTCGCCCGCTGTCGTGTTCCCCGATCCCGTTTGCGGCGACAGGGGTAAGACATCCGCGACCGTTCTATTGGTTCCAGGGGTAAAGTCGCACGCTGAGATTCAAGACATCAGATGGAGCAATCGACAAAGGCTTGGGTGACGAACGACCCAGACTGGCGTCATGGTTGAGCAATAGAATGTTTCCAGGACAAGATTTCGGAGCAAAAATGCATTCCAGCGGTAGATACGCATCTGTGCACCCTCCACGAACTCAGACGCATGCAGACTACACCCACCTCACACCCACAGCTGGGATCAGCTCGTCGAGGTCCCAGCAATTTGATAGACTAGCGCAAGCATCATGCAGAATGGACCAACAAAAGCACATAGTTGGGTCGCTAGTGCGGAGACTTGGACGGACGGGACGGATCTATCCTGGCCATCCTGGGCCCTTGGACCCGTCACTCTCGGTGGGCAACCACACCAAGGCGTTCACCTGCACCTCGAGTCACATTGTCCGACACCCTGTGAAGCCACGAGTCCTGCCAACCGCCGGGGTCGTCCGTCAGCCATTGGCTGGAACGTCGCGTGATCTTGAGTATCGACATGTGCTTAGCCGCTGTGAGCATTGGCTCAGTGAGGGCATCATCATGTAGTCTCGCAGGCTACCTGCTTTACTGTATCACTCTTTCTTCCCCCACGATGACTTCACCGGGGTCAGCTGCAGCTATCGCGTCGAGTATCACTAGGGCCGCAACCGGACGTGGGCATGGAAACAGCCCTCCCTGAGCACCTTATATGAATGACGCCAGCTCTGGTCCCATCACACCGCCCTCGTGGCGGACGCAAGTATTGGTTGGTTCCTTCGATCGGCCAGTAGAAAGGCGTTTGGCTACTTCATTTGTCCCGATATGCCAAAGTCGACGCCTGAAGATCTCGTCGCTTGTGGGAGGTTTCAGCCTCGCCAACTAGGGATGGAAGCGCTGGATTTAGAAGACAGCACGGTCCAAGAAGCACCCCAAACACCAACACCATACTCCCCTTGTGCATCTTTTGCTTCGCTTCCAACAGAGATCCGAATCGAGATCTGGCGCTGCACCATCCAGCCGCAGTTGGTCTTCTTTGATGAAGTTAAGCAACGGCCTCGGGATTTCACCCTCCCAGTCGGTTCCCAAGTCAACAAACTATCTAGAGACATTTGTTTGCCTTTTTACGAGCGCGTGGGAAAAGGGCCTTACTTCCAATTCTCTAAAGATATCTTCATATGCGATCCCAGCATTGCTGAAGAACCATCCAATGACTTCGTCGACACCCTTGCCCTACGCGTCCAACGATTGGCTTTCTGGGACTGTTTCCCCGATGACTCTGCGGTGGCATGCCCTTCACGCTTCGAATTCAACTTATGGAGCACCTTGGGAAGAAGGATTGCAGAGCGCATCGACTTCGGGGGTTTATGGTTCCCGAATCTGAAAGAGCTCTGGGTCGTCAAGATTGGCGATGTTGACGAAAGTTGGGGCATCAAGAGAGACAAAAACGCCTCCCGGCAAGACCAGTTCCGACAGCTTGCACGACAATTCCGGTATTGGGTCGAAGAGGGTATCTTAGAGATGGCGCCTCTTAACCTTGCTGAGTCAGACACCAACTTTCTGCTCCAGAACGGACGGTGCGGTGACCAGGACTGTCGGGAGGTGAATTATTTGAGACCCATGATGGTTTCTCGCGTCACGTTCATGGACTCGCCTTACCAAAGTCGGAAACCCGAAAGCTCGACCAACTGGCTCCGTGTCGAGCCGAGGAAGAGCAATATGCCTGGGATGTGTGACGGGGACGAAGAGGCAGAAGCAAGGAGGATGCGCTGGGCAATGGTGGAAAGGGTGCTCTTCTTTATTCTGCGATCAGACTGTGTGAATGGTCACGAAGGCTCGGGTGTGGCACCGGCTAGGACCAGGACAGTTGGTTCTGATTGACATACTCGCAGCAGGATAGTACACTGGACAGAAGGTCATGGCCGGCCACCTTCAGAACACGAGGATCACTAGTCCATGAAGAGGTTTCTTGGCTGGATGGGCAGGGAAGTTTGCAATAAGCTATGACGCTGACAGATCCAGAAAAGCTTTTTGTCCATGAAGGCTTTACTCCAAGGAGTTGGGTGTATATCGGGTCAAAGAGCTGATAGGAGAGAACGGAAATGGGTTCCCTCATGACAATGCGTCCCTGTAGAGCGAAGAGTCCCAGGACAATGCTGAGGAAATTAATTATTTCAAACACTGGCCAGATGACGTACTCCGTTTAAGCTTACAAAGTCATAGAGACGCTCAAAAGCGTAGATATCCCTTACATGCCTCCTCTTCTCTCGTCTCGCCGCACATTTGAAGCCCGAGACCAGTCGGCGCTGGCTTTCTTCAATCTTCCAGTTAGCGTTGACGGTAAATTCGCGGTTGTTGGCGTCATTGCAGCGTGAATTCTCCATGGGGGAACTGCTCCCGCATTGTGCCATCCGTCAGAAGCTCTCCTTTCAGCATCACCATCCTCATCATCAATGGCGGTCGACGAAACACCCGAAGTTACGGTTCCTTTTAGCATCGCACCTTGCAGTGCAGCCCACGACTCGACCTGGCCGTTGAGTGCTTCCTCGACACAGTTGCATTCGTCGCCGGCAGGACACTCGGTCTCTCCAGCGGCGTGCCACTCTGCTAGACAGTTTTCGTGACTTGCACACCCGCAGGAAAGACAGGGTGGGAAGAGCGCATCCACAGGCTCGAGGCAGTACACACAACGGAGTTGGCTTTGGATTTGATGACAGCGGTCACACGTTCCAACTGCTCCTCCGACATTCGAGTTGGACGTAGTGTAGCGAATTGAATCGAGTTGTATCTCATGCTTTCGACACACCCCCGTGACATCCAGGCCACGCCCTGAAGCAACCAGAGAATTGAGTTGATCCTTCTTCCCCATAATAATGGGCGAAGAACCGGTCTTTTGGTGAGCAGTTCGCTCGCTAGCACCCTCCGCAATAGTCAGAGATCCATGATAACTGACATCTCCCGGCATGACAGTGCTGTCATCCGTCAGCACATTGAACTTCATGATCTCAAGTCTTGCGAGTGGCTGATCCCACAGCTGAAGCATCTCGGCATACGCATATCGATAATGCATGTAGAAGCTGCTCCGCTGAGGTTTCAGAAGTGAGATGTTCAGCCAGCCATCTTCATCGAATCGTGTCTGCTCTGCGACATAAACTGAAACTTGCACGGGTATCGACGGTAGATCTTCGTCTCGCCGATGTTCGTCATCGGAAACTGAGTTTCTACCACCGCTCGAGTCCACCAAAGCTGTCGTTGCACCCCAGCCTGACCCAATGCCAGGTGCAATGCTATTCAAGATGGCCTCCGCCGGGCTGGGTTTCTTCTTGCCATGAGATGGAGGTGATGCAGAGCTCAACCCCGTGAATGATCGGGGCAGATTGGCGGTGAAAGTCGACGCAAGCCCGCCGGGAATCCGTTGCACAACGCGGTTGCTAGGCGACTTGGACAGCGTCTCTGGTTCCCCAAGATAACCCTTCGTCTTGGATGGAGGTGTTTCACCGCAGGAATAAGAGTTTGACACAATTTCACCATTCCACACCAAGTCGTCCGAGGCTTGAGATCCTCCATAGTGAACCGGAGTATGCAGTGTCCTAGGTGTTGTAACTGCCGAATTCGTGTAGCTCCGACTATACAACTCCCAGACCGAGGCGTCCGTGGGGTAGTAGGCCAGCGAGAAAGATGGTGCTTTGAGCGGGAGTGGTGTTTCGGGCTGCGGCAGCTGTGACGCTGCATACGCAACACTATCCTCGGCTGATGATTCGCTGAAGATGCATGAGAGCATCGCAAGCATTTGGACGTCCGCGAGTCTCTCATAATACTCAAAGAGATCATCGATGAAACTCTTCGCAAGCGGGTGATTCCCCCATTTTACACGTCCCGACAAGTGGTCATTGTCGCCCTGCTTGGCTCTGGCCACAGTATCTCTCGCTATAACCAAGATTGAATTGCGGCCGCGGTCGTCATCTAGCACCTCCAGCGGAATTCCCCTCTTCAAGAGCAGAGAGAGATAGCGCCAAATATCGGCGAGGTCGTTGTAACCATATTTTTGGGCAATGCTGGCATTGTGCAGACAAACTTCCTCTCCATCTCCAAAGATAGCGTATTCTTGAGCCAGCTCCTTCTTAGACGGTAGGTCAGGCCGTATGTCATGAATTGATACCATGTTGCGAGGTCTGCCGGTCCTCCGTCGGCTTGTTCCTGTGCCTGTACCTGTGCCTGCTCCTGTGCCAGTTCCGCCGCCGCTGGATCGAATGGATCTGTTCTCGCTCCACGTCTTTCTAAGTTGGCGGCTTGGGCGATTTGGGTGATACCATAAGATGACCTTATGGACTGACGTCGACTCAGAATCACTAGACGACGATGACGAAGATGTAGCTGAATCTGACTCCTCTGACTCATCCTCGGTGGCTGAAGCTATCGTCTCATCATTCGCTAGTTTCGATCGAGGAAGAGCGTCATGAGAGATCTTGCCAAACCCAGAAAAGAATGGTTCTCCCTTGGTCCGATCCTTGGCTTCGGCAAGAGACGAGAACAATGCTCGTGCTTTTTCCTCCTTGGTTGGGAAAAAGCACACTAATCTACCATCATGTGAAAAGCGCGCAGCACAAGTTCTTGGTGGCGGCGGTATTATAGTTCGGCTTGGGGTAGCAAGAGCGCCATCCGTGTCGCCTTGTGTTATCAGTTCCTGGGACATGGAAGCAGATCCTCCAGCGGGAATATCTTCATCGTCAGAACTTGAGCTGTCATCGGCAAGGCCTCCCATTTCGTCATCGAGATCTCGGACGTTCTTGAAAAAGGTGGTGCTTGACTCAAGATCAACCTCGCCTAGGAGGTAAGTGAAGACTACTTCCAGGCAATTTTGTCTCCGTTGAAGGAATTGGTCTGCAAGCTGATGAAGTTCCCGGACAAGACGTGCATGTGTCTCTTCCGGCATGAAGGATGTCTTCTCAATGACAAATTTCGGAGCTCTTCCATGGGGATACTCAGTCGGTATGTCAATCTTAACCTGAATAAAGATTGACTCGCCGTCCGCTCCCCAAGGCCCGCTAAGAGAAGCCTTTAACGTCAAATCATCGAAATTGATATTTTCCCACTTGACCTTGGGGATCTGTGTGCTGACACGCAGGAGCTCTTCTTGGATAGTATCTGGGCCCCCCCAGTCGTCATCCAGATATCCGTGCCGAAAGAATTGGGAGTCCTTTGAGCTGTGTCGTCGAGGAGGGTCAACCGAGGCCTTCCTCTTTGTCATTGTAATGCCTTTGAGCCAGCCAATTTGAGTTTCCGAATCTCTGTTGCCCGATACCTTGGCCTTCATTGAGGTAGCTCGCCACGCTGAGCGCTGTTGGCGGCTGTGAGAAATCGATGAGCGCATGCCTAGCGTCAGAGCACTCTGTTTCACGTTTGAACCGCCACTTCCTGGTCGTTGATCGCTCATCTTGCCAGACTTCCTGTCACGGTCTGTACTGTCGTCCGTAGTTCTAAATGTCTTGTACGTCGCCCCTTTGCGTGTTATCTTCCAGCCTTTCTCGACCTTACTGCCCTTCACAAACCCGACAGAACCTAGGACGTTGGCATCAATGCACTGTAGCCTCAGTTCGTTATCATCACCCCAGGATACTAATTGGAATTCACGATTGTCGATGTTGTCCTCACTGATTCAAGGTCAAATGAAGTTTTCCAATAGGCGTCTCGGTTTGTTCTTCTCACCTGATATCACCTCTACTCCTCCAGAGAAACTCTTTAACCTTGTGGTGACCATGTCCAGGGAAGATGTTCACAGGATCAAGCGGCCCATCCTTGGGCCTATCCTCAGGCCACCGGGTGTCGTATAAATAGAGGTCACCAGGTTCATTTTGAGGCATTGCGAGGAGACCATATCCAAAAGGGGTATGGCGAGCTCTCCAGACGGGGTAGTCAGTACGAATAACGTGAACGGGCTCGTGCTCGTTACTCTTGTAGTTCCAAAACTTGATGCTCTTATCTAAAGAACAAGTGACGATGCCTTTCGATGATACTCTGTTCCAGTCGACACCATAAATCTTGGAAGAGTGGGCCTCGATAGACCGCAAAGGAGAATCAGGACGGCGAGCGTCCCAAATGTGAAGAAATCGATCATGTGAAGAAGCGAGAATGTGGCTGTCTTGTCTGTTATATTTGACCTGCGTTGCACCAGCAAACCAGTCGATGAATGTTAATGCTGGTTGCCTTGGTCGTCGCAGATCCCATGCATGAACATATCCATCAACCGAACAAGTTGCCAGGTGATCAGGATGATGACCCGAGAAATTGAGGTCCGTGATTGCACGGCTATGTGAAAGCTGATGTTCGACTGGATTTGATGTCATATTCAGATTCCAAACCAAGGCTCGATGGTTCGCCGTGGACACAACCTGAAGATCAGTTAGATATGGATTCAGATATACCAGGCTTGAGAAGGGGGGAATATACCCAATAATCCCGCGCCGCCATTGGGGACCACTGGACATCGACAACCAACCACGGGAGTCCATGACTGCGCAACCGTGTTGGAGGGTTGAACGGAGAATCAAGATCTAAGATTGACAAACCCTCGGGTGACGCTAGAGCAATGTCGCGCCCTGACGGCGAGATGGTAGCAGAGCCAACCAGCCCGTCGACATGAATTGTTCCATCGGCCTCAAAACTGTCGCTATCATACGCAGATTTTATGATCTTTCCTTTCTTGGGCTGCTCGCCACCTTGCTCGAATGACAACATGGCGACAGCCGTTCGGAGGTGAAGCAATTCAGCCTCAAGTGCATAGGGCCGTCCAAGCAATGCTAACAGATGGGGATTAGCTGAGCAGAATTGAACAATTCAGCTTCTTAGCATGCTGACCATAGGTTGCTTTCAGCCCTCGTATCGTGTCAAGTTGACCCCTTGTTGCCTCTCACTCTCTTTCCTGTGAGACTGGCGTTAGGGTAACTCCACACAGACAAGGAGGTGAGTCTTACCACGGTGTCTTTCAGGCTCATTGTGTGGCTCTCTAATCAGTCAAACGACATATTCGACTTCGCAATATGGAGGCTTCCGGGCTGACAGCTAGGGATAACAGTCGCCGGGCCAAGATGTGTCCAGAAGGATCGCCGGTGAACGACCAATGCAACAACTTCGGCGCAATGTCCAGTAAGTTTACTACTAGGCACCTTCGATCCGACCTACATCAACTTCTTAAAGCTTTGCAGGAGCATTGTGGAGCGATTAGTGGTAATGATGATGTTGAGATAGTGAAGTCGACGATGATGTTAGGAGGTATTCGAAGCCTCGTCACGTGGGGACCTGACGCGACACTGATCATCTGGGTTAGGGTTATTTCCTCCCGTTTACAAGATCAGTTCAAGAGTGTAGGGCTCATACGTTGGCAAATTGGAAAACTTCAAGAAGAAAAGAAGAAAAGAAGAAAAGAAGAAAAGAAGAAAAGAAGAGAAGAAGAAACAATGACTAGTTTCCGTCGTGTATTTTCTTGTTGGTGTTCGCCTCTCTTCTGTAACTTAATGCGATTACCAGAGTCTTAATAGTTGCTGTGACCGCAACACTATCAAGGTCCAGAACTGTTGCGAGTCCCGCACCTCTGCCCCGCCTTCTTCTTGCATCCCCCCCGCGACGACACATCAACCACTATACAACTCCAAGAGAACAAGACACTGGCACTGGCATCCTTCTTTCCTGTTGTGTACGACGTGGGCCTGTATTGAATCAAAAGAGGATATATTACAAACTGCAACCATGGCGTTGCCGAAACGGATCGTCAAGGAGACCGAGCGCCTTATGGCGGAGCCGTAAGTACCGTGGAATTGATGCTGCGTTTTACGGGCTCCTGTCGCTAGATACTGACTTTCTTCTTCGCCAGAGTTCCCGGAATTAGTGCTGTTCCGCATGAAGACAACTTGCGATATTTCGATGTTGAGATCCACGGCCCAAGCCAGTCACCATACGAGGGTCCGATCCACGCCTAAGACCGCAGATCATGACGAACCAATGCTGACATTTCGCTCAGGCGGCATCTTCAAGCTCGAGCTCTTCCTTCCTGACGATTACCCCATGACCCCACCCAAGATTCGGTTCCTGACGAAAATCTTTCATCCAAATGTCGACAAGCTTGGGAGAATCTGTCTTGATGTTCTGAAGAGTCAGTGAACCATCGCTCTACGAATACCGACTTGATCTCAGTAAGGCTAACTTGCTTCAGACAACTGGTCTCCAGCCTTGCAAATCCGAACGATTCTCCTCTCAATTCAGGCTCTTCTTGGGGCTCCAAACCCGGACGATCCACTCGCTGCCGATGTCGCGAAGAGTTGGAAGGAGGACGAGCAGGCTGCCATCGCTACCGCAAGGGAGTACACTGCGAAATATGCTAAGCCATCATGAGCCAAAGGTGTGATCGATAGGCTTGGTGTATACGCGTACACGTCGGCTAACGTACTGGATGATTTCAAGAGCATGGACGCGGCGGAGTTGATAGGGTTCTTATTTTGTTTGAGTCTGATGGAAGGGCGTAATTCTTTCCCCCGCGTGAAGTCTCTGAGCGGAAGCTATGGAAGTCTAGATAAGGACTCCTTCATACGAAGAAATCTGCATTTGTTATCTGTCACCCGTGTTTGCTCTTGATGTTCAACTTACAAGCCATTTTATCCGCTCGAAAGTCGTGGATTATCGATCGCACAACAAGTAATCGTTCAAGTAGTAACATATGCGCCTTGGTAACCTTCTCTAATTAGAGCTTGTATCGTAGAATTTAATCAGGAGGTTGGAAGGTAATTTTTGTTGGAGCCTGCTACGGCAGCTGCCAGCAACTGGCAAAAAACTTTTTCTGTTATGCTTTCGCCTCTCTGTTTACGCTCCTTTATTTTCCCTTCTTAACATTATTTATTGACAGAACTCATCTTGATAATGTTCTGTCAGTAAGTCCCAGCAATATTCTCTCACTGTTGACTATAGTGCATTTTTGTTGCATTCTGCCACTTCCACATTCAAGATGGATGATCACCGAATCCTCACTGAGAGTGATGCTCGCAATTTGCAAGCCCATGGACTGGCATCACCTCCAGATAGTGATGGCTATGTCCGTGTGCATAAGCGGCGGCTCCATTCCTCAAGCGATGAGGAAAACCATGACTTGCCTCTTCCTAGTAAGCATATTTAAGTAACAGCCTTCTAATACTTTCGCTTATGAAAATTCTCTTTTAGGTCCTGGCTCAACTGTCCCCGACGATGCGTTCACGAACATTCCCATGAACCTCATCTCCTACGCGACACTGGAGTATGTCGGCTTCTCGCCTGAGAAAGCTGCTGAGATTTGGCAGAAATGGACAAACTGGGACATTGGAGACCCTCCGATTCCTCGTGAAGTTGACGTGGACAATACTTATGGCGGTCTTATTATGACCTTTTACGACTTCTTTACTGGTCCTGTCTCGAGAGTGAATGGTCGGCCGGATACTGCATCAGAGGATGATACTGAATGGACACGCTGTATGGATGCTTACGGACTCTCTTCTGAGCTTCAACAAGCCATGCTTGACCCTCTCTTTCGAAAGATTCGACTTTCAGAATCATGTCTTTACTGGACTAGAGACACCATCGATATGAGGTACAAGGGACTGCTTTCAATTAAGGAAGCCTCAATTGAGCGTTCCAGAGCTCAGCAACGCCAGGCTTTTAGAGACGCCCACCATTCATCTCGCGAGTCCACACAACAAGCATCGCGGTCAGTTTCCTCTGAACTACGCGACCAAGTTCCTGGCCTCCAGGTCTTTGACAGCCTGACGGATATGAGGCATTGGGCTGCAGCACGGGCTCCAGGACACACTGTGCTGTGGAAAGGTATTGATACCCAGAAAATCAACGGGCTGCTAAGTGCGGACGGCCATCTCCAGAAGATTGGGAAGCTTCTGAGCCACTTCCCAGGAGACTTTACAAGAAAAAATCGAGTCTCCTTCTACTTCAGCCCAACGTATGAGGTGGCTGAATACTACGCAGGCTGGGCAAAGCGTCGATCTGAAACCAATACAGCTTCAATTGTTCGAATCGAGCTCCTTAACCGCGACATCGAGAGTCTACAGGAGCCAGATATTCAGCGCATTTATTGGCCAGATGAGGACTGGAAGCGTCTGGTTTGGCAGAATCGTAGGGCAGAGAAGCCTAGCAGGGACTTGGCCAAGTTCTCTGCAGCGACATTGGTCATTGGAAGCACCGCTAAAGGACCAAACTCTAACTTCGAGGCGTTAGATTCGCCTGATGATATCAGGGATCAAGACATTCTTCGTCTTTCCCGCGATAACGTTCAACCTCGTGGCGAGGTTCAGTGGGCATTCCAGGATGACCATGGTGAGGAATGGCTTGCTCAAAATATAAAGAAGATCACAGTGTCAGCGTTTTCGAAGAATGTTTTCAACGATTGGGTTTCAGAGGAGAGTGCATCGGAGGACAGCTGAGGTACATGAGGCTAAAATGCAGGTGCGCTGGTACTTATAGGTGGCGATGGAGGCGATTCCGTTCATGATAATATACAACCTTCAGCTGGAGATTCGGCCGCCTCAGCAAAAGTCCGTGCTGCTATAACGCTGGTTGTGAGACTGCACACACTGGAGCAGAGCGTTGGAATAACATGAGTGAGGGACAGTCAAATTTTATTCGCTGTCCCAGGTCTTGAATTCTTGTATCTACAATGCTAGAGTACACAAAGGGAAAAGGCTCCGAAGGTTCCAGTTGATTACACAATGGCGAGATCGCCAAACTTCTCCTGCAGCGGATATCAGAATCATACTCTGCCATATGATGAAGGAGAATGCTTACCTTGTATCCAGGCACCATCCAGCGACCCTTAGAGACAAGAGCATTGGTCTTCTCGTCGATGGACTTCTCGGCAGCGGCAACCTCGTCCTGGAAGCAACAATCAGCAAAGTGAGGCTACCAACGTTACTCTTTGTACATACCACAGTGAGGTCTTCGAATGGCCGGGCCTCCTCAATGTTCTTGAGGGTAGCCGCAAGGTCCTTAAGCTCAAGGTCGACAGCCTGCTTGGTAGCCTCGGCGTTCTTCACGGCCTCAACCTCGAAGGCATCAATGGCCTTCAGCTGGCGGCTGACATCGTAGGTGGTAGGCTTGAAGGCAGCGAAGCGCTTCTCGATCTCGTCAACAATAGCCTGGTTCTTCAGGGTCGAGCGGTAGTGGGCAAAGTCGATGGTCGTGGGCTGCTCAGAAAGTTGCTGAACCTTGCGGCGCGCGTCCTCGTTGCGCTTCTTGAAAGCCTGGAGGGAGGAAACAGTCTGGCCGCGGAGTCCCAGCGAGCTGGTGACCTTGGCCCAGTCGAGCTTGAGAGCTGCGCTTCGCTGTCGGGAGAAAGGAAAATTAGCTCATCGCGTCTCGCGGTACGGGGTGGAACGGAGGCGGGACATTAATGAAATCGTCGGTGGCATTCTCAATATCCCTTTCCCGCAATTGAGGAGGCGGACTCACGGTGGCCATTTTTATTCGATTGGAAGATGTCGAGCAACGAAGGGTTATGGTGTTGAATGATGGCGACTGGCTTTGCCGAAGACCTCCGACATGGGGTCCGTCGGATTTTCAGTCACGTGACTCCCCCTCGACTTAAGCCGGTCACCCTGTACTATATCTATCGTGAAGATGATTGTCCATTGACTGATCAATATCGATCTAAATTGGAGAAAAATGAGTTTTGTCCTTGTTTGACATCCATTTTATTGAAGAATTTTCGGGCGTCATTCGCGCGTTCTGCATGTTGGATATGGATCAATCATAGAGACATGAGCACTTCGACTGTAGGTGTATACTGGGTTCTGTCTAGTTTACGTCTCCCACGTTGGCGCTGATACATG
Organism: Sarocladium brachiariae; assembly: GCA_008271525.1. Lineage (NCBI taxonomy): Eukaryota > Fungi > Ascomycota > Sordariomycetes > Hypocreales > Sarocladiaceae > Sarocladium > Sarocladium brachiariae. The sequence continues at coordinate 1,100,776 of RQPE01000002.1, forward strand.
ACAAGAACAGCCAGAGAGTTTATGGACACGTCCGAGACAATCATGAACCAACAAGATCTACCGTGGCCGACAGAACCGGTTTGCCGTGGAAGTCGACATGGTTCTTCCTTTAAGAAATGACATAAGGGAGCAGGTTTCCAATGAGACACATGTATAGATGGTTGGACGTCAGATCTTTCCAGATTTTACTTTTGAGTCTTGATAATATAGCAGAGGTCTTCGCAACCTTGCCTGACTGATACAAGGCCGAGCCGCAGAACCCTTTTCTTTCTCCCCTGAGACGCCGAGCACCTGTCCTGACAACATGCCTTGAGGCCTAGATACTCAGTGCCATGATGGAGTTGACAATATCATTGTCATTCTCCTTCAACGCCTTGACAGCCTTCTTGCGGCTCACGTTAGCCTGGGTCATGACAAGCTCGATATCTTTGTCCTCAAGACCCTCAGCGTCAACCTCCTCGCCATCGTCCTCCTCCTCCTCCTTCTTAGCCTCGGCAGTCTCGGGGGCCTTGCCGTCATCACCGTGGTTATGGCCAGCGTGATCGGCCTCGGCACCAGCAGCGGCGAGCTGTGCGGCAGCAGCTTGTTGCGCGCTGGCGTTAACGTCCTCGATCTTAGCCTCACCGAAGACACTATTATCCCCATTAGTCATTATTCCCAAAAAGGACCTTGAGTTCTTCAGGCGCCCACTCACATGTAGGTGTTGCTGTTAGGAGACTTATAGACCTCTGGGTTGTTGATGACGAAGAGAATCTGTCATTGCAGTTAATATCCATATGAGCATCCATTGAACACTTCAGCTTCACATCTAACACGTACGTTCTTGGGGCGGCGGAGGGTGACACGAGTGATACCGGGGATCCGGGTGAGGTGAAGCTTCTCAAGGGCCTTGCGGGCCTTCTTCTCGTTGCGGGAGTGGACAACGGTGGTTGAACCGGCGGGTAGGTTGCCCTCGCCAGCCTCGACCTCGGACTCGCTGCTGCTGTCGTCCTCGACATCGGCGACGCTGGTCTTGGGGACCTCGTCGTCAGGAAGCTCCTCAACTCTGGGGTTGGCCATTTTTGCGGGTGGTATAAGGAGAAGAAAGGCTGATTGAGCACCAGAAGTTAGCTTCCATCCCTCTCAAATGTGCGATTTTTTTGGAATGTAGCGAGCTCGTGGGGACTGGCAGTGCTATAAGGGCGACGATTGACGATTGTAGGAGCTCGTGCGGTGCTCGGGAAGCCTGTTGACTCACATTTGAAATGATCCTTCGGTCGGCTGTCGTTGGGTATGAATGAGGTCTATTCAGCGGTTTTGTGATGCAAAACTGCCGGAAAACCTAAGTGCACGGAATTGTGGCCTAGGATTAGGTAATCAAAGTGGTTCCCCAGAATTGGCCTACAGGTTATTTGAGAATGGCAATGAGGATACCGCAACCAGTTACCAATTGACTTGTTTTACAAGATTACGTTTTGCAAGCACAGGGTCAGATATTGTGCAATAAAGCACGTCAATGTGTGTTCATGCAGTTTCTGAATTTCCGTATTGACGCCGCTCATCTCCCGATGAAATGTGACATACAGCCCTTCCAGAATGAGGTGAAAAGATCAAGCCAGCAACTCTTTGTGTCGCGGTGATGCATGGTTCCAATCCGTCAGGGTCCGTTCCTAACCCGTCTAATTTCAACCCCGAATTCATCCCCTATATCCCCGTGACTTTTCGTCCCCCCAACTTGTGATTCCAACGCTTAAGCAGAGGCCTTGACCTTGGCGAGAGCCTTGCGCTCCTCGAAACGGCGCTGCTTCTTGAGGCGCAAAACCTTGAAGCGGTCGAAGTCGGTAAGGTTCTTTCTCCGCTGCATCTGGTCGCGCTTCTTGGCCCAGCTGGACTGAGTCCACTTGCTATCGATCTCGGACTTCTCCCAGAACTTGCGGAGAGTAGCCTGGCGGGCACCGCGGGGGAGCTTCTCAACAACGAGGCTGGAGAGAAGGCACTTCTGGAGAGGTACGGATTGCCTGGGAACGACAAGGTCGGGGTTGGAGGAGACGCCCTCGACGAGGACCTAGGTTGTGTGTTAGTATCGGCATTGCATCCTTTTGACAGGCATCATCCACGTACGCGCTTGTGATCGATGATCTCGACAATGGCAGCGAGCTTGCCGTTGGCAGGGTGGTCGCCCTTGATGACAACGACGCGGCCAACCTCAACGAGGCGCCAGTTGGATCCCTCAATCAATGCTTCGCCCATGGTGCCGGTAGTCTGTTCGTAGAAGTGTTAGTCGTATAATCGCTGCAGGAGTGCACAGGTCGTATTCGAAGTTGACTCGTTGAGGTAGGGATCGTGCTTACAGGTCGAAATTGTTCTACCCGTTCGAAGTGGTTGGTGATAATGGAGCTGCTGGTCCCGCGGTTGACGATGACTTTTTCGGCGGCGAAAGGGTAGTGTGGGCTTTAGGGCTACTTGAAATTATGTCGGAAAATCTTTCGTGCCGGGCTGTGGAGTGACCACCCACTTCAGGCTTAGCGCCATCTTAGATTAGTAGAAAAGTTCGAAGCTCACTTTCTGTGGCTACTCTCTTTCTTCCTTGACCAGACGATTTTTTTGCATGATTCAATTACTGCACGGCCGCTTTGCGGCACGAACACGCAGTCTTCTCTCCATCATAAGGTAAGCTTCTTCGCGATTATTTTTTTCCCCGTGTGACACTGGCAATCCAATGATGAGGTAATTTGCGATTGATTCTACTCGGTGGCTCTCTTTCGCCGGAGTAGCTATACTGGGTGGATAGGTGATATTCAATTTCTTACATATTCTGAACAACACCAGATGTCACTCGGCACAACATGATTTCTATTTCGTTAGAGCCGAAGCTGACCCGTCCTACAGTAGCTATTCAGACTGAAGTGATCGATCGATTCCGAAGACCCCTTGAGTAACGGAAAACCTAGTCAAGTCAATGCAGAAATACAATCCCTTTGAAGCAAGAAAATTTCGTCAAAAGATCTCGGTGTAGTTTGCGATGGAAATCTATGATCCCCCAACGCCGTTTCCTGTGATGCCTCTCATACACAACCCGAAGTCTGGTGAGCGTGACGGCATAGTTATCTGGCTACCTCACGCCTTGCCCTTGCGCTTAAGCTCTTCCTCCTCCTCAGCCTGTAACTCCGCATCAATTTTTGCACCCCTGGACGGCTCATTACCGTGCATTTTGGCCTACCAGGATCAGCTGTGTTGTTGGTGGGACTGGGGCGTACGTACTGGAAGTGTCGGATCTTCCTTAGCGAGCCTCGCCTCCTCACTCAGATCCTTATCTTCGTCATCTTTGTTCTTCTGCGCGAATTTCAGTGTCTGTTATTGGCATGGTTTGAAACAAAACGACGTACCTCTGCATCAGCAAGACGGTTGGCGATGGACCTTTGGTCCTCTGTGTCGCGGGGTCAGCACTGGGCGAGCTCGCATCGTGGACAGGAACGGCGTACTAGAATCTAGGCTCTTGTGCGAGTTCTCTTTGCCTGCATTGAAGTGATCCTTCTGGTTGATCTCGCTATCCTTATAATTGCGCTGATCGCCAGCCTCATAAACACCAGAGGTTCCGACGGAAGAGTTTCCAGACATCGTATCGCGAGTAAAGATTTCCGATTGACGTTCTGTGTGATATTGTGTTACTGTAGGTTTTTTCTGTTTAAATGGTTAATCGAGAGTGAGAAAGAGTTCAATAGGTAGTTAAGAGCAGTTTTGTATCTCGATGACACGTAGTGAACGGAGCATTCACTCCATTCTTCCTACGTCATCATCGGCGAGAGTAGGCTGGTGCCGATTGAACTGAAGCCGACTAAAGTCCTCAGTATATTCATCACGACGTCATAGAATCCCAGCATGATCTCTTAATGAGCCAGGCAAGGGAATCTAATGCCGTTGAAATAGATGGTAAATATTCCTCTGTATCTGGTATTGTACACCTAGGCTCCCAATGACTCAGGTGGACCGGACCAGTTTGAACGTCATGTACAGCTTGAGCGTCGTCGTCGCTGTCAGGCAACATAGACCACCGGATTCCAGTGATCTCAACTACTCGTACATATGAGCCCTATGGATCCCAATCTACGAAAAATTGTCGACGCCCTTCCTCTGAATGTATCTTCTCACTCGTCAACAAGGTGTCCTGGTTTGAGTTTAAGCACGGAGTGAGGCTACCTTACTCAGTGAAGTCAGGAAAGTGGGCCCCCCTCCCGGGTCAAGTGAACCTGCAAACTTTTTGAGCAAGTCGATAAGTATCGCTCGTTGAGTTCATACGCAGGAGCAACATTTCATTTCTCCAATCTATTTCACAGACTGAAACCCAAAATGGCTAAGAAGACGGTCATTGGAATCCTGGGAGGCGGCCAGCTCGGCCGCATGCTCCAAGAGCAAGCTGCCCTGGTTGATGTTGAGCTTGTGACCCTTGACGCTGATGGCTGCCCTCTGCGCCAGATCAACGACAATCCGAAACACATCACAGGCTCCTTCAAGGATCCCGAGAAGGTCCGCGAGCTAGCTAGGCAATGTGATGTTCTCACTGTTGAGATTGAGCACATCAATACTGAGGTCCTCGAGGAGATTGCCACCATTGGTGTCGACATTGGCGGAGGCAAGAGGAAGAAGGTCCCGGTTCACCCTTCCTGGGAGACCCTACGCCTCATTCAGGACAAATATCTTCAAAAGGAGCATTTCGGAAGCGCAGGTCTCCCAATTGCTCGCCAGAGGAAAGTGGAGTCTGGTGAGGGTATGATTATTTCTCTCCAGGAGGCAGCCAAAGACTTCGGCTTTCCTTTCTTCCTTAAGGCTAGGAAGGGGTCATATGATGGTCGCGGCAACTTTCGTGTGGGAGGACCTGAGGATTTTGCTGAGGCTGTTGAAGCAATGGGCAGACTTCCGCTTTATGCCGAGGAATTCCAGCCCTTCAAGAAGGAGTTGGCAGTGATGGTGATGAGAACAGAGACCGATGAGGGCGAGACAAGGCAGATTTACGCATATCCAGCAGTTGAGACCATACACGAGGAAAGTATCTGCACCAAGGTCTTTTACCCGCCCCGCGGCGTTCCTGGCAGTGTGTCGGACGAAGCCAAGAAGCTTGCATCAGCTGTTGTGCGAACATTGAAAGGCCGTGGCGTCTTTGCAGTCGAAATGTTCCTGCTTGAAGACGGAAAGCTCGTTATCAATGAAGTTGCTCCTCGACCGTAAGTTTCGTATGATTGCCCTGCCCAGACGCGCCGCTAATGAAGGCTAGACATAACTCAGGTCACTATACGATTGAAGCTGTTCCGGCAATGTCTCAGTACCGGGCGCAGCTCTACTCCATCCTCGACATTGTTCACCCTTCTTTCAAGCTTCAACCCCGTGTCTCCAGTGCTATAATGATCAACATTCTCGGTGGTGCGCAAGAAGACTCCCATGATTCACTCGTCGATATGACAAGCTCGGTTTACGACGACAACATGGACATCTTCCTTCATCTCTATGGCAAAGCTTCCAAGCCTAGTCGAAAGATTGGCCACATCACCGTGACATCGTACTCGTCAGAAGTCGATCTCGAGCAGTTGGCTTCTCCTCTTATCAAGGAAGCGGATCACATTCGCAGGGAGCGTCTCGAGGCAAACTCGGCGGCGTTGAGGCCAGACGCAGCACCCACAGCAACAACGCAGATAACTGCTCCAGTTCCCTCGTCTCGTGATACTGTGAATCCTTTGGTCGTTATCACGATGGGTTCTGACTCTGATCTTCACGTTCTCAAAGGTGCCTTTGACGTGCTGGAGCAATTCCAGGTTCCTTATGACTTCACCATTACCTCTGCCCATCGAACACCTCAGCGTATGAGCGAACTCGCCTTGTCTGCTGCTGGACGGGGCATCCGCGTCCTTATCGCCGCCGCCGGAGGTGCCGCAGCTCTTCCCGGCATGCTCGCCTCCGAGACTACCGTCCCTGTCATCGGCGTCCCCGTGAAGGCAACGCATCTCGATGGCCAGGATAGCCTTCTCAGTATCGTGCAGATGCCGAGAGGCTGTCCTGTGGCGACAGTTGGTATCAACAACTCTACAAATGCTGCCATGCTGGCGGTGAGGATCTTAGGCACTAGCGATGCAGGATACAGAGACGCAATGGCAGCCTACATGCACAAGATGGGAGAGGAGGTAGAGGCTAAGGCTGCAAGGCTGCAACAGGATGGGTGGAAAGCATATCTTGAGAGTCAGAAGAAGTAGACTGACGGATTGTTGCTCGATCTGTCTGAAGCTTTCTTAATTGAATGTTGATTTTTTTTTTAAAAAAAAAAGAGAGAGAGAAAGATATGCAATTATATGGATGATGACACACCTAATATTTTCTTGTTCTTTAATAAATTTGTCGGACCTCAAGGCTCGGGAGATATGTTAGTTAAGGTACCAAAATGAGGTCATTACATTTGCCGAGCTTTTGACAGAGCTTGCTAGATTTGGATCCACGCCATTCTCCTCCACTGCCATCAACTAACTAGTTACCTTCCAACGACCGTATTGCACTACGTTGCTTCCCATCAGAGTCAATCAATCGCCGAAATGTTCCGCTTCGTGAGTTCCATGTCATTTCATGCGTAGCATTGACACGAGCATGTCCGTTCTCTGACCCATGGCGAACAGCGCAAGACCCTCGACATCATCACGCTTTTCCACAAGCCCAGCAACCCGGCGTCCGCCCGTGTCGCGACGCTTCTCAAGCAAGCCTCTGCAAATGCTCAAGCTGAAGCTACTATCGATCAGGCCAGCGACCACTCGCATCAGACACCACCTGCGCGCGACGACTTCGAGCTGAACATCACCGAGGAAGCCCCGACTCAGGACCAAGTGCAGACTATCCTTGAATACGTCGGCCAGAGCAATATCCAAAGCGTGATCAAGGGTGCTAGAGACCAGAAGGACGCATTGAAGAAATTCAAAGAGAACAAGGATAGCTTCCAGAGGCCTATTGTGAGTATTCGTGCGGTTCAAGAGCTGGCATTATCCACCTCCTTGCCATCCACTATCGCGTATAGGCATAGAACCGTGCTAACGGAATATCAGGTTGTGGACTGGAACAATGGCAAAGCTGTTGCAGGCGACAATGAATCAGAGATTCTGAAGCTTGTCAAGGCCTCAAAACAGCAGTAGCGTACTAAGCAACACGTTGCCTGTATATACTGATCTATCGACATGCCCATCTCCTCTCCAGCGAAACTTGATGCTAAGTCTCACAAATGACTGACAAGTCGAGATGAATACTATACCAACTGTGTGAATCCTATACCAACTGTAATGTGAATGCAGCATCATGATAGAAGAACCGCTCTACTGTTTCTCAATCCCTTTTATGCATATCGGGAGGGCCCTAGGCACCAAAACAACCTTCCAGGACTCTGGTTTGAGTATTGCCGAAGTCGTAATCGAGCTTACATCGAGGAGCTTTCAAGTCTGGTGAGAGGCGCTTCAGCTGCAAGTGGCCGCGATGGGTCAGCTTGTCCTCCCGGCAGCTGTTTGTTCACAGCTGCACCAGTTGCAAGGCTTCGCTTCGCTTAGTCTGCTCTCGTCGGGCATGCGCGTCATTCACATAAAGACAGCACGTAATTATGCCTCAAGCAGAGGCTATTTTTGGGTCTAATGAGATTTTACGCTCTCCAGTGGTCTCCCCTGTTACCGCCAACTACTCGTCAGTTTGCACGTTCCCATCCTTCACGCCTCACACAAATGAACCCGAAAGAGCCCGAAAGACTGACCAGGAGAGTCCTTCAACACATCATACGTGTGTCATTTCTTTTGATGCAAACTGATCTCCGTCTTTCTAGATTACTGACTCCAGAAAGCCTTTTCATACTTGCCAAACATCAAGTTGTGCTGGCCGCGGTTTTTGGAGGTGAGCAGGCAATTATTGAAGTCTCATCGCCACTGAACCAGTAACCTTGCTGTTCTCGACTATTTTCCGCCTCAGGGCCAGCTCATGGGTTTGGTCAACCTGTCAGCTGCTGCAGGTTAAAGTGTTTCGATCATGCCCTCTGGGGGTTTGGCCAAAGGGGACTCACAATCCCACTCCGTGTCTCATCAGCGGCCTCTCGTGGTCACCAGTCGTCCAAATCTCTGGCCAATCCGTGAAGCTATCCAAAATGGAGCAAGTTCTACAGAGCCAAAAGCAAACAACGCAACGCCGACTTGTGGTCGGCTCAAAGCCGGGCTTACCGTTGATGAGACCACATGGTACGAGCCTCAACTTCCAGCATCGTACTATGTTTACCCTCCGGAGCATTGCCCAGCATCGTTTTCCACCAGGCGGGGGGAGCTTCCTTTCAGAACAATGAAGCACTTGCTCCCGGAGAGGTCAGTACATCTTTGGACCAAGGATGAAGTTCAGAGTGCTTGCAATTCACTGCGACTATTGTACTGGGACCTGATGAAGACCCTGAAACGGCCAACACATTGGGATCATATGTGGCAGTGGTTTGATGCCCATGACCTATATTTTTACGGCGCACAGAACTTGTGGAACTGCATCAACCACCTCTTTGACGAGAACCAGAACATTCACGCTGATGCACATGCCGAATTTGCGATAAACATCGGCCGTTGGGCAGACGAGTGGTGCGCGAAGCAGACCAATAAGGAGAAGCTGAAGGCTTGGAATGAACGCCAAGGGCCTATCTTCATGCTCCTCACAGAGATAGACCACCAGGAGATGGGACGTATCAGTGACGATCATATTCCAATGATTTCGGATTCGCTGAAGCATCGTCGGCACTTGATGCTCCAGGATCCAAGATTGACCAAACTCACGAAGCCCAACCATTTGATCTTCACCTATCAGACTGGCACGTTGCATAATTGGATGGGTAAGTCGTCAATGGGGAATCCTTAGCCGACGAATTGAATACTATCCTGACAAGTTTCAGCTGGCCAAAGGATCTTGTCACCCAATGGTCTGCCGCCAACTCCAGCTATTCCAGACCTCACATGTTCCCCGACTATAATATCTGATACTTCGGGCAGCACCACACCCAAGGCAGCGCGTATGTCATCAACATCTCGGATGTCATTATCTCAGGGGAGCAATGCGGTTGATGCCCTCTATGAATCCGCCTACCCTTCCTTTGCTCCAGCTTCTGCTGTCATCCCAGTGAAGCCAGCAAAGGGGAGTGGTAGGAGACGCCGCACCGCTTCAGCCCCAGCGAGTCTGATCACTGACGGCCGAGTTCTTGAGCATCCTCCTAAGAGGTTTACTGCTTCTGCACAAAAGGCATCCGGCGCCTCCGCAGCTGTTGCCTGCCCTGCCTCATCCATCAATCAGTATGAGAGAGCCCATGAAGGTGCCTCTCACATGGCAAGCCCTACAACTGCCCTTTGCCACACAACCCAACGGACTCCCAAGGGTCACGGTAGCGATATTGAGGCTCATCCAAACAGCGCTGTCGATGCCCCCTTTACTCCAGGAAACGAGCTCCCGCGGAGCAAAGACATGATTGCCTCCACTTCTGAAAGCATCGTGGCATTCGAGACCGCTTGCAATCAGCCTGCAACCAACTCAATGCCCAGCCATTCAATTTCATCAATGCCCCCCATTTTCTCTGGCGCGGTCCATCCACCAACGCAGCACAATGCTTAGGAGTCGTGTGCTGCAGAGGGAATGAATTTTTCTGGACTGCGCCTTCGAGACCAACCTGAGAAACCTTTTCTGAAGGGGGCCATAGTTAGACCAGGCATCAACGGACGGTCTCTCGGCGTCGGACCTGCAGGATCTGGTCTTGGGTACGCTACAGTTCGGTTGAAGCCTAAGCATCAAATGTCTGCACCCCAAGGGAGGCTTGCCTCTAACAATCAGCTGTGGAAGTCGAGAAGCCAGTGGCCCGCATTTAAGAATGATCACGGCCAGGCTTCGATATGCATCAGCTCCGGTACATCGGGTCGGTATCCCCAGCCGTTCGTTGGCAACAGCATTCAGGTTCCCTTCGAGGGCACAGGCCATCATTTGTCATATCCTCCTTCGGCGGCGCCCATCAATAGAAGCCCAGCAGTCAATCTGGCTTCTACCTTCAAGCGATTGAGCTCGGCTTCAAATGATGAGGCCACTCCAAGCATGCAAAGTCATTCGAGGGTACTTACAAGCTCTACCCACCATGCTGTCATAAGCGGCCAACAGCCCTCTCAAGGATGCCTCTTGAGGGCGGGACTGCCGATCCGAAGTGACCTAGTGTCAGCAAAAGCTCCATCGCCTTTCGCACAAGTTCGCAAACACGCTGAAATTCAAGGTTCTTCATGGCGGCAATCTGATGATGCTCGAAATTATTGCAATGAGTTGAGCTACCCCAGCTCATGTCCGAACAAGGGCTTGGACAAGTTTCGCCCGTACCAAGCATGTGGATGTGAGAGATGTCAAGAACGAAATCGGAGCGTTTACATCCAGCTTATGACTGTTGACAATGTCAGGGACCAGGCAAGTGTCCTCAGCCTGCTAGACTCTGGCATAAAGGCTTTAATTGGACAGGTCATCAGCATCCATCCCACCTCCCAAGTCCATGGTTGGTCCAGAGGATACATCGTGAGGTAACTCATTACTGAAGTAGACGTTATCTGCTATTTGATTACTGACATATTCACAGATTCACAACGGAGGATCACGTTCGGAAGGCGCTGGCCTTGTCAAATCCTCAAGAACTAAAATCCGGGCCGATGATCAGGATCAAACCTGTCACACGGTCTAAATGGTCCAGTACCGGGACAAGAAAGTCACGCTCTGGCGACGGTTACAATGCATGCCTGAACAGTGGGCACATTGAGTATGAACCGGCAAGCGAAGGCTCGATGGCAAGAGATCTGCCCAACACTCCTTGTCAGAAGGAACGACCTCTGCCTTCAAAGTCATGTTCACCTTTGAAGTCGTTCCCGAAGTTGAGTCCGCAGCACATAAATGAAGTTCATCGCTACCCAGGCAAGCTCCAACCAGGGGCAAGCACTCCAGCCCATGATACCAGGCGGGTGCTGACCGAGCAGCCTTCATTACATTACGACACCAGTATGAATCATGACCTCATCCGAAACAGTAATCACAAGAACGACACGTCTGTTCAGACTGTTCACGGGCTCTCCCAGTCCGCTAAGAGAGACAAGCCAGTTTCCAAGCGTGCAGGACTCCAGAATAATGCCGCACAGATCAGAGGCATCAGTGAGGGCTGTCGTAGAGACCTTGACCCGTCTCTTGCTGCTTCGAGTACCTCGTTTGAATCCAGCCACTTGAACCAGAGCTCGTCTCAGGAGATCGAAAAGTGCAGGGCCCCCCAATTCTCACAGGAAACCCCCACCGTCAACATGCTAGATTCTGTTGTCTGTACGAAAATTGAGACATCATCACAAGTTGCGGCTGAGGAGGAAAGGGTCAGCGGCACGGTTGCCCGTGCAGAGCGCAATCACCCATTGAGCATCTTCTCTGAGGCTGAGATCACGGAGAGGAAGAAGGCGTGGAATAAGATTGCCATGCCGCTTGAGCTACCAAAGGGCGCCTCCATGACGTCTGAGCTGTCTCCAAACAGCTCGAGGGAAAATATGAAGCCGAAGCTTAACAGCAACGAGGCCTCCTCTGAGTGTGCTCGTACGACGGAACCTGCAACAGGCAGTGCTGGTGAGTCAGGAACAAAGAGCTCGGTGGTCCAGAAAGTCTTATCTCCGACTGCAAAAGAGTTCCGACCTGCGCCAGGCACGCAGTCACCGAAACCCTCCGCCTCGTGCTCTCTAGTCCGGAGGGCGGAGACTAGTCCTGGGCGTCATGGCAAAGACCCAGAAGATGATGAACAGGGACGGCCAAACCCGAAGGGAAAGAAGAGGAACGTTAAGAATAAACGAAAGGCACAAAAGGGAGAACAAGAGTTGACAGTGATGGCAGCACATGAAGTGCGGGGGACAAGCGAAGACGAGAATCAGGGCGAGGAGTGAAAAGGGTTACGTGAAGTGATTGTTGTGGACTGACACACCTGCAGAAACTGACTGACTTGGCCATCCGCACTTGAATTTTCGGTGTCGTTGTCCGTTCGTACGATGGACGTGCTCCGGTGGAAATAGGCATTGTATACTGTTTGAGAGCATTAGGCAGCTAGTCAGCTCACAGGTGCATACTCCGTACGATGCCTGCTGAACATCAAGTGACATAACTAGTAACTTTGAACGTCGCCTCTGCTATGGGTTTGCATAAACCTCACGCTGCGCGGGCTTTTCACGAGGATGCAGGAGGAAATGGAGCTCATAATGGTGGTACAATGTCTCTACCTGCCCTTGTCCTTCTTCATTATATACGGCCTCTCTCCCACGGCAAACACATTCCCTACTCAGCCAAAAAGCAAATCTATACGCCGTTCTTAACAAGGCCAGTGACAGTCTCCTCGATCTGTTTGTCGGTCAAACCCTCGAGCGACTGTGCCTTCTCGTTACCGAACTCTGGAAGCACTCGTCCGTTAGTCTCCGGATTCTTTCTTTTTCTTCCTTCTGCAGGATTCCTGGGGATTGGCCATGTATGAATGTGCATACCGTATCGTGCATAGACCTTAGGCAGGGTGCCGGCAGCCTCGCGGATCATGATGGGAGTCTGGGGGTTGTTCTTCTTCATGGTCGGGTACGCTCTTAAGAGAAAGGAGCTGTTGGGCAATGGTTCGTTAGCAATGGCTCTTCTAATCCAGTCTCTTGCTCCGCAGTTTGGGCTGTTCCGAGAGACGGGTTTCCGCGCAATCGTGGACCAAAGAGACTGTGAGCCCAATGGAAGGGATGAGTTCCGTACCGAACTGCCGCGCTGTGCTCAGAGGTTTGGCAGAAGAGGAAGCGGACCTCCCGCAGAGACTTGGTGAAGGCGTATTTGGTCGACATTGTGGCTACTGTCGTATATGTGACGGTCTCTGTATGCCGATTGACGGGTCGGCTAGGGGTATCGAGTTCGTGCGGGAGGGTTACGGTATGGAGGTCGTTGACGATGCAGTTTATTTAGAAGAGAGATAGAGTCGTTCTTGACCATGGAGACAGATCCCCACTATTCCGCAAGGTGGTTGGCCAATGTGGGCGCTGGGATAGTAAGCTACCCTACAGACGAGAGTGAAGCCTCTTCTCGGCAATCATTACAGTCGTGGATGTGGTTTCAGGTCATGGTTTATAAAAGAGTGTGAGAGTTTGTGGGCAAATGTATCGTAGATGAGGTAAGGTAGCCAAGAATCTGTACCATCATAGTGTTCTGAGCTATGGTTCATATTTCATACACATACACTGCACAGAGCCCATCTGTGAATACGCCAAAGGTGAAGCAAATCTTAATTGTATAAAACGAACTCAGAAAACACGTCAGGACATGCATACCACATCAATACAATTAGAAAGATTAAGGAAGAAAGTGGAAAACGCATGGTTGATGCTCTGTTCCTCCTCTATGCCCGCTTTTCAGATGTGGAAATCATGAAAGGTTCATAAAAGTAAATAAGTTGCCAGTCCCACATCGGTTCCCATCAACCGACCAATCGAGGGTGTCGTCTAGGGGTCAGGACAGCTGCTTGTGGCCGCCTGAGTTAGCCATAGCTCATCAAGTCGCAGCAAACCGGTGTTCGAATCACCGCATCCTCACACTTTTTTTTGTGCTATTCTTGGCTTCCACAGATAATGCGCAAGCCTTCTTTTATTTTTGTTCTGTCCTTTTGTATTGCTTTAACCTCAGGATTCTCAAATTTTAGTGAAAACATGTACATTAAAAACCACACGCCAAGTCCCATCCCGCCCTCAGAGTCAGAGAGCCTTAAGTCCACACTGGATTACTTAGTAGGCGACCGGTGCGGTACGGGCCATTTTCGGAATTGGCGGTAGGATTCCAGGCGAAGAGACCTTTTTGGGCAAGCCCCATCAGAAATCCCGACTACGGACTTTGTTGAACCTCTCCTCTGATCTACTCGTGGTGACGACCCAACCAACCCTCAGACGAAGTTCGTTTCTTTCGCTCAAATCGCCTCTTTCTCTCCACTCCATCGAGTTCGACGTCGAATTCAGCTGCTTGAACAAAAGACATCCAACTGAACGCGAACACTTCCGCTCTTGCCCCCAACAACCCCCCCCTTACAAATTCCACAAAATGTCCTCAGCAGCCAACACCATGTTCCACGCCTCGCGTCCCGTTTTCCGTCAAGGAACCATCCATGCACAGGCCAGACAGGCTTTCCGCGCGAACCAGTTTGGCCAGAGGTTCGGTCAGGGCGAGCGAAGGTGGCAGAGCGGCAGCGGCGCTGCTGGCGGTGCCGAGCAGAGCTGGTTCAAGAGGATGTGGGAGAGCGAGGTTGGCATCAAGACTGTGCACTTTTGGTATGGGGAGACGCACCCCCCTTTCCTTTCCGTTTATGGGGCCCGGTGTGGCTCTGGGATCAGAGTTGACTAACATTTTTTTTTCTCCTCGAATAGGGCTCCTGTCATGAAGGTTCGTCGCAGACCATTGACTGGACTGTTGAAGAGCGCGACTTGATGATACTGAAAAGAAATATCATGCTGACTGGGGGTGGTAGTGGTCTCTCGTCCTCGCCGGTGTCTCCGACTTCGCTCGTCCCGCCGAGAAGCTCTCCTTCACTCAAAACTTCGCCCTCACCTGCACTGGTCTCATCTGGACTCGCTGGTGCTTCATCATCCGCCCTAAGAACATCCTGTAAGCACAATCCCCTCGGAATGACCCCGTCCGGACACCAGTTTTTTTTTTTTTTTTTTTTTTGACGTACTCATCAAATCGAACTAGTCTCGCCGCCGTTAACTTCTTCCTCGCCGTTGTCGGCATTGTTCAGCTGACCCGTATCGCCCTGTGGCAGTCCTCCCAGAAGTCCGCTGGCGAGGTTCTCGAGGCTGCGAAGGAGGATGTCAAGGAGACTGTTGCTGAGGCTAAGGCTGAGGTCAAGGAGGTCGTCAAGAACTGAGATGGACCACCCTGTACTAAGGATGAGAGCAGCGATGGATTCAGCAATTATAATATTTATCCAAGGATGGGATGGATAGAAACTTGTTGCTCATTTACCAAGAGCACGGCAGACTTTCGTGTACCTATTATACACATCGACAATCGAAGAATCTCGACACCTTTTTGTGAAGCCTGCCTCCTGTCCTCTGATTTATATCAAACGCATGAATTTTGCAAGTCCATCCACCGACCGCGCTTTGTACAAATATAGCTTCGAACCATCCTTCAGGCCAGCTTTGGGAGTCAATGTTGGAAGCCATGTCACAGGGAGGCGGGGTCAGGTCGAATAACGACGGGCCAATATGTGCAACATGAGAATGCCAATTGCAGTATAGGCATCATTATATCCAGCCGGATCTCGTAAACATATGATTCGTTTCCCGCTCAAACGCCATGCCAGAACAATAACATGAAAACAGCTCGAAGCTCGTAAGCTTGCCGTCATTCCATCCCGAAAGCAGACGAGCCGAAATAGCCTTCTCGTACATTCACCCTCTTCGTCATCCAGAACCACCAGTAATCACACGTCCAACTCCCGATTGCCTCGCCCCAAAATCACCACCTCCTCCGAAAGACTTCTCACCTACGATATCTCTGTATGCCCATCATTCAGAAGCATCTCTAGCACGATCTGCCGACCTTGCAGCTCAGGATGACTCATTGCAATCTTCACAGTCCCCTTTGAGGCATCAAGAGTGTTCATGCCACCGTTTCTGCCATGGGTCTGATCCCAATGCGCTGACGCGCTGCCGCCTGTTGGTCCACGGATGCCAAGGTCGAGTACTCTTACGTCGCGACCTGCAATGATTTGTCGCAGTCGTCCGTTTTCTGCATTGCGAACTTCCACATAATCGTCATTGAAGAGAAGAAGGTACTGCCCATACATGGTTGCGCTGCGAGCCTTTTTCTGCTTGCCAGTGTATTCCATGATGAGTGTACGACTGACATCTCCATGCTTATCAACGTAGACAGCACAGTCTTCGTATGTCAGAATGAACTCGTTGTCATTGAGACGGAACATGCCAAGGGGCCTCTGATCACGAATGCGGCTTGCGATGTTTGCGATGGATGGCGCCTTTAGATCTGGAATGGACATTGGCTGTTTTTTATCCAAGGTAAGCATTTCAATTCCCTTCGCCGTTGATACCGCGATGTATGATTGGAAAAGACTCAAAGAGTAGCACTCCGTAGGGAAGAAGAACTCGTCATAGTCGCGGAATGTGTCCGTCCCACTTGAGACTCCCTTCCGTCCGCCAAAGATCCGTGACTTCTTCTCCGAAGACTTATGTAGGATGGGCTCGAGGACCTTGAAGGTTGTGTGCAGGCCTTCTTTGCGTTTGTAGAACACCAGCATCCTATCCTTCATGCGAGCCGTAGCGAAGTACGTCACGTCCTTGGCGAGTCGTTGCGGTGCTCTCCGAGGGTTATCGTTGACGGGGGGAGCGAATTCCGAGATTGGGGCGATGACGTCGAGTGGGTAGGAGACAAGGGATTTGTCCGTGATAACGAGGCATAAGTTAAAATCCTCAAGGACGGCAATTTGGGTTACGCGCGTGGCTTGTACAGTCTGCCAGTTGTTAGCAGCAGAAAGGGAAATCCGTTCGGGGGATGTTCTCACTCTGGTCCATCCACGGGGATTCGAAGGGTCTGAGATGAAAACGCCATAATCAGTGCCGATGGCGATGATGGCTTTACCAAACGCTGTGAAGCCAGCAGCGCAGTTGACCTGGGCACGACACACAGGTGCAATGCCTTGACCCGAACCCAGAATACTCTCTAGGTCCTCAATTGCCCGGTCAAGAGGTGTGCCCCTAACGGGCACGCCTACGGCCCTGGCGTGCATAGAGCTGGGTTCATAGTGGAAGGCGGAATCGGCCAGGACCCTCAATCTGAAGGGTTCTGCATTTTGTGAGAAGAGTGCCTTGGCATGACGCGTCTTAGTCTGGACAATCCGATTGCACCAGTCCATTCTGTCTCTGGCTGAAGATGCGTACAAAGTGTACACCTCATGACCAAGATGTTTGACCTTGAAAGGATAGAGAATCTTCTCGTCACTGTTTGAATTGGTCTGTGCTAGACTGTTCATGGAGTTCAAGGAGTTGTTAGTGTTCGTGTGCTCCAAACCAGGGCGTGTGGTGCCGTTCGTTGTCACCCTGTTGAGCTGGGTGCTCGATGCCTGAGCAGCAACGTCACGCCTCAAAGGTGCAACGATCCCTTTCTGCTTCATGACTGGCTCATCGTTCATGCTTTCAAGAAAGAGGAGAGGCATAGGCACAGGCTGTGAACATTGTCAGCTTTTCGTCTAAGTGCTGGTCAAGTAGAAGACAAGAACCGACCTCTTTCGAAATGTCGTATTTCTTTTCGCCCCTGGCATCTTTGACAACCTTTGCCAGAATCAAGTAGTGGTCAAAGAGCAGAGCATGTGTGTCGATCCACCGGACGCTCCTTGTTCCCATGCGCTGAAGCTCGCCTTGGATGATGAGCTCACGACCAAGGTGATCAAGGTTCAAGACGGACTGGAAGCCTGGCCGGAGCACAAGCATTCTATCCAACTCCATCATCTGGACACGCTTATTGGTTTCGTCGACTTTCGCATCACACTCTAGAGTGACGGCCTTTATCTCCTGAATAGCCTTCTGCAAATTGGTCTTTTCTTCGCTGTCCCCAATCATCTTGTGCTCGACGCTCTCCAAGAGGAGAACATATCTTTGAAGTCTCTGCAGCGGCGCAATGAGGAAGTGAGTCCAATCATGCTTTGACGAGGACTTGTGCTTTAGCTTGTCTTCGAGGAATCTCTTGAACAGCAGGTTGCGGTCCTGTTCCTTGCGCACCATGTAGACCGCACGAGGATAGCCAATGGCGTATTCAATATAGTCAGACTTCGCTTTTCGAATCCATTCTCGGAAAAGATCGCTGAAGCCGGTGATCCATGGACCCTGCTCCTGCTGGCGATACTTCAACTGCGCGAGCAAATTCTCCTTATTGATGCGAAGCACAGTATCCAGCTTGCCAAAAACCGCTGTCAGGAACTTATCCCTCCGATCAGGGTGAAGAATGGGGGGGCTCCTGGTTCGCAAATCATCCCGATAGAGCGTCCGGAAGATGTCAAGTTGTTTGATGTAATTGTCCTCACCCGTGACGATCTCGTGGAGAATATTCTGTCGATCGACTTCTTTTTTGGGCTTTGATTCCCAATCCTCTTTCTTGAGATTATAAAAGACGTTCCAATCATCAGTGGATTTGATCAAGTCGGGATCTTCGAGGTCGACCTTTTTCAACGTCCGCGTGCAATGGTACGAGTAGCAACGACCGCCAATCTCATCATTATGGAGCTTTGGCGCGTAGCAACCAGAGCCTGTTAATTGCCACAGAACGCCAGAGATTTGGCCGGTTCCGAATTTGACCCATTCCTCGTCAGGTTCCAACACGTCAGACTCAAGCATCAGTGTTACGACACGATTGCTCAAGGCTTCCGCATCCGCAACGTTCATGGTCGGGACCTTGTGGACGAATAAATTGATCAAAGCCTCTTCAACCTTCTTCTCTCGCAAATCCTGTTCTCCTTCGGCCATGTCACGAACCCAAGCCTCGATGCCGCTCAGTGCCCACGGCTCAGTGCATCTACGGAAGTCGCCAGAGCTTAGTTTTGAGGGGACAAACTTCTTCTTTCGACCTGTCGGGAGGGTGATGCCTTCGAAAGCTCCCAACGACGCAGGTGTAGCTGTGTCTTGATCAGGATGGGCCGAACCTGGCTGCGAGAGCATCTGTTGCTGGCGATGAAATTTCTTTCGCTCTTCCGCGGCATCTGTCCGAGAGCGGGCAGGTGCTTGAACCAGAGGAGTGTTGCTGTGGCTGTTCATCGAAATCGATCTTTCTGGATATGACGGGGATGCTGATCGGTTGTATGGATCATACTCCGCAGGCTGGTATCTGGGATCAACGGTCATATGCGCAGCCACGTTCGCTGCACTCAGAGAGGTCGAATGCTGGTGGTATCCTCGATTGCTGGTATTGACTGATAGCATCGAGCTACTATCAGACTCTGGGCCCGGCGGGAGACGGGGAAGGGGCCTGTTGGAGATGCCGGGATGATAAAAGAGCTCCTGGTAATCTTCCTTGACTGGGGACTCTGTGCCGCTTTGGTGTGAATGAATCGAGACCTGCTCTTCCCCCTCGTCAAAGCTCAAGCGGTGCGCGGTGGGAGGCTGCAGGCCACCGGTACCTCCGTAATCAATTTCAGCATTGCGCAGGGCGGGAGCTCGCTCGTATGCATCATTGGAGACGGATTCATATCCAGGGGTGGCAGGTAATGGGCGGTTCATATCAATCGCACCAGTGTGAGCAGGTGATGCATCGTACTCGTTGCCGTACGTCAAATTGCCAGGATAACCCCCTGCAAGCATCCCGATGTCCATATTCATGTCGCCGAAGTCGCTGTCACTGCTGTAGGCCTGCTCCTCAGGTTGTACAGAAAGCGGTGCCGGGACAGCTGGCAACTCAGCGAGACCGAAAGCATTGCTACTGAAGCGTCGATCGTCTAGCTCAGCCTGCTGCATGGCTAAGACACCAGCAGTGCCTTCTGGGTCATCGTCTTCTTCGTCATAGTCAGGTTGTGATACCTGCGGCCGGTTCGACGAGGCTTGACTTGAGGCATGGCCTAGGCCGGATGCGTTTGACATGTATTGGCTCGATGCCGCCGAATCTAGTCTGTGTAAATGTTCTGGTTCCGCATGCGAACGGCTGCCATTTGCAGGGCGAGGACTCGGGCCGGGGCTGACACGATCCAACTCTGCCTCAATATCTTGGATAATGCTTTCTTGGGTAACACTGTCGTATCGATGATAATCATCATCATAATTTGGGCTTCCCGAATTCCATCTGGAGTCTTCGGGCAGGTCATCCATGGGCCGGCTGGGCAAAGGTGCGCGTGTGGGATGCCGCTGGATGCCAGGGGACCCTTGAGGTTGGATTCCAGGCGAAGCCAGAGGAGATGCTTGAGAGTCCGACCGAGAAGAGCGACTGTAGAAGGAGTTCCGGTCTTGTGAAGCGTAATTGGGCCCAACAGGCATTTGAGACGTGGCTGGATACGGTGCCTGGGAGCTCATAGGATACTGAGATGGTGCGGTACCATTCACACCTGGCTGTACATATTGACCGCCCGACATGTACTGTGAGGGGTCATAGCCACTACTTACACTAGCATAGCCTGGACTTTGCTGAGAAGTTTGATAACCTTGAGAAAGATTCGGGGAATGTTGTGGGAGCTGGCCCATATTTGAGGAGTATGTTGAGGCTGGTGACTGGCCATAGCTGGACGGTGGTCGCTGTGTGCTGTACCCTTGTTCAGGCGAATTGTAACCGTGGTACATGGGCTGTCGCTGGGGGGCGCTGGCGTATACAGCAGGATTGTATGCAGCAGGAGTATAAGTGGTGGGCCAGGTCGGGTTGTAAGGATTAGAGGAGACTGCAGAGTATCGTGTAGCGGGGTGAGGGTGATAGGGCAGCTGTGTTGACTGCGACCGTTGAAAACCACCCTGGGAGGTCGACTGAAAGTTCTGGGGATTGTACGCGGCGTGCGCTGGAGCAGGTGGCGCCTGATTCGGGTCCTGATACTGATGCTGGTATCCAGATAGAGCGCTGCTTGAAGACCCATAGCTGCCTCTTCCTGCGGTGGGTGGGTTGGTGCTCGTCGGGCTGGTCAAGAACAGCTCGTCTCCGCCCGCATTGGCTTGGATGCCAAAAGCAGGCGGGCGATCCTGGGGCTGCTGGCTGTAGTAGGCGGCATCGTCACCACTGTTGAAGCTTGGTCTCCGCCCGACGTTGGAAGCCTGACTACCAGCGACTGGATACTGCACAGGTGGCACATGACCATAGCGGCGCTGGTCGTCGCCGCGGAACGACATGATGTTGGCTATTCAGTGTCGCAATTTACCATAAATCGAGGCCTGAGGATCGTGTGATTGCGCGCTGAGCGGACAGGTCGAGTTTTGGTATCGTATCGCGCAGGGAGTGGGGGATAACGCTATGGAGCAGGAGGTCGCTCTGGGGCGATCAACCGGGAGAACGCGGCATCGAAGGATGTTGCTTTATGGTTACGAGAGTCAATAGTATCGAATGTACAGAGGAGAGGGTATCGAGGAGTAGAGTCGTGGATAGTTATCGTGCAGTCCGCCTTTTCGAGAGTCTGAATGTATGTTCGAAGGATACCTCAGCGAGGCCTATCGCGGGCACGGACGCTCGGAAGGGACACACGCATGGAGCGACTGGCGCGCAAGTCGCTGTCGAGGGGCGTGAAGACGTCAGTCGTGATAGGCAGCCGAGAAGCAGCGCGAAAAGTGTAGATACGGATCAAGCGACGGAGTGAAGCGGTCGATGTGGTGGTCGCAGAATTGCTAGACGTCACCTAGAAGCGGTTCGTCAGGCTCCGGCTGATGCCAGTCAGTTCAGTAGGTTAGTAGTTAGTAACTACTAAGTCTGTGCGGTGGACAGTCTCGGTTGTGCGGTGGTGGGTGGTGGTGGTTCACTCTGCAGCAAGTGGGTGGATGTCGTGAATGGCGTGTGAGTGGATGCAAGCAAGTGCGGGCGCGCGGGCGGCGGTGCCCAAGCCACTTCCAGGAGTATGTGTGGCTGAGGCGGGGCACAGGGTCCAAACGGCTCGAATCTGGCTTGTACTTGTAGCTTGTAGCTTGTAGGTATCCATCCGTCTGGTCATCAGCCAAAGCTCTCTACTCGTGCACCTACATATACATCTGCAGCTTACTGTGGCCAAATCTCAGCTCGATTTGACGGACTAGACCTGCTGCTGTATCGCTATGCGGATTCCCTTGGTTCCCTCCCACAAACACCCACCACATATTCCACTATCTCAGTCATGTCGAAATCCCGCCACTCTCCGACTTCCACCGTCTCACCAGCATTTCCCCTCTTTACCACCGAGCTCACCATGTATCCGTCCAGCAGATCCTCTAGTTTGATATCTACACCCTCGACTCGCTTGCCGTACATCCATGCGCCTTCAACGCTTCCTTTCAGTTTCTCAGGAGGAGCAAATCCTCTGATTTCAAGATCTCTCAGCCAGCTCGCGAGTAGTGCCTCGCCGGTCATCTTGATGTAAGCCTCTCGTAGACACCAAAGAGCGTAGAACCACCGTAACAAGAGGTCCCTGCCCTCCTCAGTTTGGCGGTCGTATGATAGTGCCTTTAGATATGATACCTCCTTCGGTGAGAAGACGTCCGCGTGGATATCGACGTATGAAGACCAGCCCTCTTTGAGCAGAGTCTCGTGATCGCGGTCCCGCCTTTCCGAAGGGCTGACAATGTCGACTCCGATGGCCACGCCTGGGGCAGGTCGGTAGACTCCAAAGAAAACCACGAGGCCATCTTGGTGAGTGACGTTGAATATCAGAGGCTCCGTTCCGTCTGATTTGAGAAAGACGGGCTTTCTATTTTCGTCGGCAACGGCTGTGGCTTTGGCCCAGGGAACATCGCAGAAGCGGGCAATGGCGTAGCGCTTCAGGAGACGGGAAGCCAATGCCATTTTGGCGTCCCTTACTCTTATGTAGCGAAGAACGCCATCACGGTCGTCGGGCGTGAGCAAGTTCAATGCTGATGCTGCCTTTGACCTGATGTCAATTACCCAGACGCGTCGCTTTCAAGGACGCTGCACTCACGACTTGTGCCAGTTCGGCAGTTTTGTTGGCCGACTGCCAAATCTTACGTGTATCTACGACCCATTGAATAGAGAGGGAGGTGTTTTCTACCCCATCGAGCATATTGCCACGAAATCTCAGCTCGAAAAATGCTGGTTACAGACTGGGCAAAGAAGGAAGACAGTGGTGAGCCTTTAAGACAAACCCTCGCTTGGTAGCTTGGCAGCGGGGAAATGTCACAAGCCAAGCCACCAGCTGTGGCGGTGCGGTAGGGGACAGAAACTGGACAGCAACGTTCCGCGCCCCTGTTCACGTTAAACCGACTTAGAATGATAAACGACGTAAACTTGAGATGCAACGCACATCTCCCCAAGAGGAAGAGCGTTAGCAGGCCAGAATCAGGAAAATTGGGTAGACCAACTTCTTTTGACCCTCAGGGCTGAGATTCTGCGTTCTTAAGCGCTGCTTATTATTGAGCACCGTCACGCAGATCGAACTAGTATCCCGAGCTGTTCCCCCAGCTGTCTGGAACAAGGCGACTGGAAGACATGAATCAAGTTTCAACGAAGGTGGTAAGATCATCGGAGAGGATGTCAAATTAGGACTACCGGCGCCAGATATCTGATGAAGTGCCCGCAACCAGAAATTTCTGGCCTTCAAAACTTCAAGTCAACCGCTTACCGGGTGGCCCTACATCCGCCACTATGATAGCCAATCATGGGATGGTGGGAGATAGATCCAGGCTATGCTTGATGTGAGTATCATCATGTATTTTCGGAACCTGTTAGACAAGATTGCCAGATCCTGAAGACCAATCTCTCGAGACGCCATCGCCGCAGCCTCTGATGAGCACGAGGAGGAGATGATCCCCAGGACTGTTTGAACGAGTGAACGCTAGTGAAGGCACGCTTCTAAGTGTATATTGTCTGGCTCCCCTTTCTTTAGAAGATTGGACCTTGCAAAGACATGTGGCAGCCATTGGAGCCGACCTTATGCCTGACTGGATTGCGGCTTTAATTCTGCTTCGAGGTTTGGGAGGTTTAGAGCCCTTTTCATCGGAATTTCACCGTAGCAGCTTTCCTTTCGCCAGCACAAGGTCTTTTGAGAGATCCCGCCACATGGGAGAACCAGAGGCATGCCGGATGGCAGCGTGATAAAAACAGCAACCCCCTAAACTATAACACCAGAGCATCGACTTCGGATGGTTATTTATGCTATTTGGGTTGCACAATGACGGGTCAGAACGGTCGCCTTGTAGGTTTCATTGACCCCTTCAACCCAATGTTGTCAGGTCTACCAGTTTCTCACTTACCAAACGATTCAATAAGACATATCCAGACCCTGGGCAACCCAGCACACATTGCCCCCCGCCCTTTCGGCGAAAATACATGCCGCGCGAAACACGTCGGTGCAGAATGCTGCCGTTCGACCGCACCACGTTGTCGGCAAGATTGGCCAAGGCGGTCGGCTCCTACATCTGGACCCCGACACGATTTCCTTCCATCGGCTTTAATTAAGGTCACCACTGCCAGCCATTCGCACATTTATCTCTCAGTACACTTCGATTATTCATGAGAAAATAATACCCTCTACAGCACTATGAAGACCTCGACATCTTCAATTCGCATCGTGGCAACACCTTTCGCAGTTTCTGCGACCGTCAGATGTCGTGGCGCCTTGCGCAATAAGACGATAGTGTCTCATTGGCGGGGGTTTGCTACTACGACCTTTGTCTGCTCAGCGAATGCGCCGACGAGGGGAGGATCGAAGCTTTACAAGGATGCCGATGCTGCTGTCGCGGACATCAAAAGTGGCTCGGTCATCCTGAGCTCAGGATTCGGCCTGTGCGGTGTTGCCGGTTCGTCAATGCTACTGGAACAGGATGCTCGTGGGCAAACGGCCGTACTAATTGTGAACCTAGATACTCTGATCAGTGCGCTGAGGAAGCGAGGCCCGGATTCTTTGCATTCATTGACTGCAGTCTCGAACAATGCTGGCCAGGAAGGCAAGGGCGGTCTCGCTCTTCTGACGAGCAGCGGCCAAGTCAGCCGGTTGGTTTTGTCATACTTGGGGAACAACAAAGTCTTGGAGAAGAAGTACCTCTCCGGTGATATAGCCATCGAGCTGTGTCCCCAGGGAACCTTAGCCGAGCGCATTCGAGCAGCTGGAGCGGGAATCCCAGCGTTCTTCACACCCACAGCAGCCCGTACGTTCCCCCCCCCCCCCCCCCCCCCCCCCCCCCCCCCCCGAGGTTCCGCAGGCTATTCAAGCAGACTGCCAAAAGAAAAAGACTGACACAGCTTAAATAGACACATACGTTCAAGACGGCAAGATCCCAATGCGTCTTGACTCATCCGGTGCGGTCGTCGAGTCGGGAAGACAACGCGAGACGAGAGAATTCGGCGGCCGAACGTTCCTCATGGAGACTGCTCTCCCTGGTGATGTTGCCATCGTTCGTGCCTGGAAGGTCGACAAGGCCGGCAACTGTGTTTTCCGTTACACGACAAAGGCCTTTGGTGGTATCATGGCTAAAGCAGCCAAACTCACCATCGTAGAGGCTGAGAACATTGTTGAGGTCGGCGAGATCGACGCGAACGACGTTCACCTGCCCGGCATTTTCGTCGACCGTATAGTCCCCTCCACGGCCGAGAAGAGCATCGAGATTCTGAAGACAAGGGAATCTAGCTCCAAGGATGGCGGTGCCGCCGCCAAGGTTAGCGAGGCTGAGCGAAAGCGCCTCCGCATTGCTGGCCGTGCAGCGAAGGAGCTCAAGGAAGGCTTCTACGTCAACCTGGGTGTCGGTGAGTGCCGAAAGTCGCGAACCTTGCAACAAGAAAGTTATTAACGGGTAATGAAGGGATTCCCACGCTGGCTGCCTCACTTCTCCCCGAGGACCGGCAAGTTTGGATTCAGTCCGAGAACGGTATCCTGGGTATGGGTCGTTACCCAACTCCTGAGGAGGTTGATCCGTAGGTCTCCAGTCGAAAAGTGTCATTTCAAACAACAGAGGGTTTCTAACTGGTTATAGTGATATTGTCAATGCTGGCAAGGAGACCGTCACTCTAGTTCCAGGTGCTTCCTGCTTCGACTCAACTGAGTCATTTGGCATGATCCGTGGCGGCCATGTTGATGTCTCTATCCTCGGTGTAAGTGAAAGGAAGGAATCATGCCGTCGAAGGACTTTTTGAATTAACGACGACAACCTTCCAGGCTCTGCAAGTCGGTGCGAATGGCGACCTCGCGAACTACATGATCCCAGGAAAGGTGTTCAAGGGCATGGGAGGGGCCATGGATCTAGTCGCCAATCCAGACAACACCAAGATCGTGGTCGCCACAGAGCACGTTGCAAAGGACGGATCGTCCAAGATCCTGAACCAGTGCACCCTGCCATTGACTGGCGCTCGGGTGGTGAGCACCATCATCACCGATTTGGTACGTTCCAATGACCACACAAAGGAGAAAGAAAGATGGAGCTATATATGACTGACCGTATACGCCAGTGTGTCTTCCAGGTCGACAGGGCTCAGGGCAAGCTCACATTGACGGAGCTTGCCCCTGGTGTGAGTGTTGAGGAGGTGAGGGCCAAGACAGATGCCGATTTCGAGGTGGCTTTGGACGAGTCCGCATCATATGAGTAGATGATATCCCCAGAATAGACTGTTTATACATTTATCCGAAATCACGAAGTACATTTCCAATCTAGTATTGCTTGTGCGCAGAGAAAAGAAAAGCAAAGAAAAGAAAAGCAAATCAAAGCGCAGGGCCCCGTTTTCGTAGTAGAAACGAAGACGGAGGCAGATAGGACAGGTATGAACACCTTAAATATTACACGCTTGAACAAAGCCTCTTTTCTATCTACAGCTTAGAATCTCGACGAGCAAATGTCGGCCCTCCAACGGCTTCAACAATCCTGTCCACAGTGTTGAGAATCCATTGGCTGCCCTCATCACTTGCCAACCACTTGAGGCCCTCTTCAGACTCCCCGTCCTTGTCCGACTTCCAAGTTCCATCCTCCAGAGCCTTCCTCAACCCAAACACGTGGGAGAGAACCTGCGGACCCACGCCTGTCTGCGCCCTCAAGCACGAGATGGCCACCAAGGAAGTGTAGACCCTGCCGCAGCTTGCGAGCCCGGCACGCTCGTCCGGCTCGCTCAGCAGGCCGGCGTAGTTACCGTGAAGGATGAAGACTGGCAGGTCAGGGTGGGATGCCGCGAGCTTATCGAAGAGCTTGTCCTCGAACGGACGGTAGACTGAGTCCCAGAGACCCCTGCCGCGCCGAATGGTATGCTCGATATTGTTGGGGGTGAAGTGACGGGTCGCTTTGGTAGAGAGACGAGAGGTGACGGATTCGGGCAGCGAGGCATGGAAAGCATTGAGACCGTTGATGGAGCGCGGGATGCCGTTGAAGCTGATGCATTTCAAGCCGACCTCGCGGATGAACTCGGCGGCGAGGACGTCATCGCCCAGACCCTCCGGTGCAGGCGAGGAGGCGACCTGGTGAAGCGGTACGAGGCAGTCGGGAGAGTTGAGGGTGAAAGATGCAGCGGTCTGGAGTGAGCATCGCAAACCTCGATCAGCACGCTGTCTCGACGGCAAGCATCGCGCTCGCGAATTCCAATTCAAAGACTCACCGAGAGGGCTAACCATGACCTAGGATTGACGTTATGCCTCGCAGCATCCTTGGCAATACTGCGGAACAGCTGATCAATCTGACGCGGTGCCGGAACCGGGCCACCGCGTGCAGCAGGCGCGTTCAGCAGCGCCTTGAGAGGAGCAGATAGCTTGGACATGGCTCGAACAACACGAAGGGTTTTGTTTTGTTGATCTGTGCTGTAACTGGGCGACAAAGTGGCAAAGATGGGAGCTTCTGAACTTTTAGGAGTGCGGCGGTGGTTTGGAAGAGAGAGAAAGAGAGAGGCCGGAATGAGAGGAAATTCTTGGAAGGCAACGCAGCGCGGAACCCAAACCCGTAGGCCGAAGCGTTCGTACAGATGTGCACAGCCGGATATCAGTTGTAGTTACCGAGGACCCTGACGATGCGAACGAGGTTGAAGGAGGTGAGTGGAGACGCCGAAGCAACGAGACCCCCTCCGATCCGAGTGAAGCCGCGGTGTGGGGGGAACTGCCCGCATCATAGCGGTGATTAGTTCTGGATGCCGATTAGTGAGGGACGCCGAACTTGGCGGTGCAAGACAACGGGAATCAGAAATGACGGTCATCAGATAATGGATCAAGAGGCCGGGAAGGGGAGGGGCTGTAACCAGGTGCATAATCTTGTGTTTGTCACAATTGGATAGTTGAATGACATTCAAGACTGCGCGTGCCGGCCACTGGTTTTGCGTAGAGACTTGTAGGCAACCAAAGCATCATCTCGACTCGACGAAAATGGCACCAAACAGCAAACCCAGAGAGCCTTTCTGGCTTGGAGGAGCGGCAGCCAGTATGGCTGTTTGCTTTAGTATGTTGGAAAGAAAAAGATCCGAGTGTTGGATGTGAATGCCATACTAACGAAGAGATCAGCTCATCCGCTCGATCAGACCAAGTAGTATGTCGCCAACAGCCTTCATTCGTACTTGTGTTCCATCATTGACAGCCCATCCAGTCGAATGCAGGTCACCAAGTCACAAACAACCATGATAAATGCCATGCTTCGTTCGGCCTCAAGAGACGGTAATCAGAGACGATGGCTGCCATGAGAAGCAAGACAGCAGCTGACTCCTTTCAAGGTATCCCCTCTCTCTGGGCCGGTCTCTCCGCTTCCATCGTTCGACAAAGTACATACTCGACCGCTCGCTTCGGAGGGCATACGATTCTGACCGAACGTCTCCTGGCATATACTGGGGAGAAGAAACTATCGGTCATGTCCAATATCGCCTGCGCTGGCGCATCAGGCGGCCTGGCTGGTATCATCGGGAACCCTGCTGAAGTGGTGCTCGTACGGATGTGTGCCGACGGTGCCAAACCCGTCGGACAAAGGTTCATGTATTCCAATGTGTTTGAGGCATTCGTTCGCACGGCAAGAGAAGAGGGGTTTCAGGCGTTCGGAAAGGGCATCACAGCGAACATCGCTAGAAGTGTACTGATGAGTATGTTCTTTTTTAAGCCGGATGGCCGCGAGGAGTTATTTCGCTTGCTAACATTGCCAACAGACGTATCTCAAATCGCGACGTAGGAAACACTTCGTGTGGTGTCTCTCTAAGCCCAGGGGCTAATATACTTCTAGATATACATCCGCCAAGCAGGCCCTCATGGGCAGCTTTGGACTTGCAGACGATGTGAAGACTCACGCGATCTCCTCGCTCCTTGCTGGCACAATGGCGACAACTATTTGTGCCCCAGCGGATGTCCTCAAGAGCCGTCTCCAGTCAAGCGCTGGAAACATTGTAAGTGAGATGGCATCAACTTTCGATTTGTCTTGCGTGCTGATAATACCCTAGGGACTTGCCGGTGTGCTGCAGCTCGGACTTCGAGAAGAGGGCGTGCGTTTCCTGATGAAAGGGTGGCTTCCGGCATGGCTTCGACTAACGTAAGTCTCCGCCAAAGTCCTGTTCATCACAGCCTATACTAATCTATGCAGTCCACATACGATCTTGACGTTCGTCTTCATGGAGCAGCTCAGGCGGCTGACGATGGTGGGCCTCCCGTGGCTCAAGGTGGATGAGGCAAAAGAGGCGGTGCTCCGGTGAATGCTGAGGGTTGAATTTGTTTTGTGTATTCGAGTTCATATACCAATATCCGGCCAGTAAAGCCAGTCAAAGTTGATCATGTCTTCCCCAGAAAGCCCACCGAACGAAGCCTCGAGATCGTTGCCAGGGTGATTAAGCACCTGCTGGATCTGCGCATCTGACATGGTTGAGAATTGAAACATCTCTGGCCACAGGTTATCATGTGGTGGCGGAAGTCGCTCTGGTCTCTGTGCAAGTGGCTCGACCTGAACCGTCCTTTGAGGTAAGAAGGAAGGGTGCGCATGAGGAATATCCACCTGGTTCGTCGTGGTACCATAGACGTTCGCCCTGACCGGCTCGGCACTGTTGATTGTTCGCTTCAATATCTGCTGAAGGTATTGTCCGTAAAGAACTGAAAGTCCATTACGGTGCTTTGTCACCCTGCCGATCCGAATGAGGACCGTAGCGGCCTCCTCGATGAGGTTGCGTACACTTGGCGCGAGGACCGAATTGCCTGCGGCATGGGCACTCAAGGCCAGCGCAAAACAAGCGGCGAAGGAGATCATGATGGCGGTGTTGTTGGGCATTGACTGCAGCTGTGATTCGCCCTGGATAGCTACTCTCATGACGCTCAGCGCGGACGAGAGCCCAGCTGTGTGAAAGAGTCGTCGAACCTCCAAGGGCGCGGTAGGATGATTGATGACGCCTCCGTAAATCGAAAGGCGAGTGTGGGTGACCAGGATTTCAACATAAGGCGGAAGGCGGCCCTCTTTAGACTCCGAATTAGCCATAAAACTCGAACTTATCAGGTCATTCACTTACCTGAGTCCTGGATGGCGCTGCCCCAGACTGCGAACCATTGGTCGAAGAACTGCTCTATTGCCCTTTGTATACTACAGAGAGTTAGGTATACGTTTGAGTTCTTCGGTTTCCTATGGCACTTACGAGGATGCTACCAAGGTTCCCTCGGCGGACTCTCTTGAGCTGTCGCAAAGAGCACGAACGGTGGCGAAGAGCCCGTCCTTTGACGTGTGTTAGTCACGGGCAATTCCAAACAGGGCCTTCCCATAAATACCAGGTCTCTTCGGAGCACTGCAATTGAGGTCATGGCCCCATCCTGCGCATCCGGAGCAACGGATGATTTGTGCCAATTATCGCACTCCCTGAGAGTTCGAGTGATTGGGACGGAGAACGGACGGCCTCGTGCCAAAGACATGCTATTTGAAGAGTTAGCCTTGAGATGCTGAATTTCGTTTCTTGGATCGATCCATGGCATAATTACCCTCTCTCCAAGACAAAGAGAGCTATCCAGCATCTTTCTCTATTTCTCAGAAGTAATTGGCCTGTCTCTGACCATGGATCCATGTCGGGGAATCCATCGATGTCGAGAGCAGCTCGTGGATCTAAGCTATCGGCTCGATGTAATGTGTCACGTGAATCCTGTTCGTTCAGATGACTGAAGACGACAGATTTCTCAAGCGACAAGTCCATCGCAATCTTTGCGGCCATGGACATGTAGGTGCAAGATTCGTCATCGGTGCTCTGCTTACCGGGAAACATCCAAGGTATGTTGACGAGGAAGGCGAGAACGATCTCGACTGATTTGTAACGGCCATTTATGACTCTATGCGCAAGTTTACTGGCGTGGAGGGACAGACGTCTCGACAGTGCTGCCTCTGTGGGGAGGAACAGGGCAGAAGCGGCCATGATGGAGGTGGAAAGGAAGGCGGAGCGACTTCGAGTGAAGCTGGCAGTGTAGAGCTTGGGCGACAAACCCCATCTCGTGTGTGCAAGATTTTGATGAAAGCTATTCGTAGAAACCGTAAGACTCTGGACAGGGGACCAGACCAGGCACTGCAGGGTGAAACTCACAATGCGAAGAGGGTAGTGGCCTCCTCCTCGGACACAAGCCCAAGCGAAACAGGGTCGACATCCTCACCGATATCCAGATGAGCTCTTGCGGGAGCAAAGAAGGCATACAGGTCATCGGGGCTACATTCTCCTCTGGTGCTGAGAGATGCTTGACGGACTGCCTGAGGTGACCTCCCCTGACGGGAATCAGGCGAGGGCTGGAGGTACGAGGCTCGCGCAAGAAGCTGCAGAGGGTTTTCGGCATCATCAACAGCGAGGCTGTCGGTCGGCCTGGAAGACGCGTTTTGTCTTGAATTGTAACCAAACGGTGAGGTGTCAGGCTGCTCGTCCTCTGACTGGTCGTTGGACTCAAAGCCACCATCACGATGCCCTCGGTCGCCAGCGTCAGAGCCAGCAGCAATGCTAGAACCCTCATTGCTCACCAGCTGACGGAGCTGAGACAGGATCTGCCGGTCCTCCGCGGTAGACTCGGACCCCGATTGGGCTCTCCTGACAGCTTGGTCAATCTGGTAGAGAGCCTTGTCAAGCCCACGTCGCTTGCTGTACTCGAAATTTAATATCGCAAATCTCTACAAACCGCCTTGAAAAGCTCTAGGGTCTAACTTACTTCTTGATGCCCTTCTGCCGTCCAGGCTGATAAGAGGACCTCACGCATTCGGTATCTAAGCGGATGCAACGGCGGCACCTCTGATGGCCGATATCCCAGTTGCACTTGATCTTACTCCTCCGACAGGCGAGACAAGCCGCGCCTCGCGTACCCGTCGACCCGGACGAGGGAGGCTCCATTGGGGTAGAACCAAAGAACCCTTATTCACAGGCGGACAGGATGGCCGCCTATCGCGGCTGATTGCTGCGAAGTCTGCATCTGGCACGCGTGTTGGAGTTAGGTGATGCTGTGATTTGGCTGGGTTGTTGTCGGTTCACCTTTCGGCATGGCATAGCACGGTGGGGTGCCACCACCAGTGAGGTGCCAGTGGTAGGAGTTAGCATGCGGTGTGCACTGTGCGGTGCAGGACGACCTAGAAATTAGCGCCTCGCCGCTCTGGCTCAGGCACAACTCCATTGAGTATCGTACCTAGTAGTACTAGAGTAAGCAGCAGAAGTCACAGGCATGGTGGTAGAGATATTACAATAAAGCATTATTGGAATAGAAAATAGAATGAAATAAAGGCCTGCAAATGTACAGTTGTTCTGGCTGTTGCAGACCCAGAGAAATCAGATCAAGGTCCCCCAGTCGAAGGTTTCTTGGTCAATCTGCTACGTGATAACTTGTAACGCACTATAGGGATTGAGCCTGGTCGGACTGTCAAGACACCACATCACGTTCCCTAACGGCACAGCAGCAGTAGCTTCGCCGGATCAGCAGAGTGACTGGATGGCATCAGGGTTTAATACCAACTTCCGCCCTGGATGCTGTTATGTTGACCTAAAGCCGCCTACTCGATGTCTTCGCCGCTGCCTTTCTGGTATGGCTCTGAAAGCGTTCCTCAAATTAGCACGCAGACAGGTACAATAATGAGCACAGCACCACACTTCTTCCAGCTGTTTGCTCTTCTTGCCAGCGTATCCTGCGCATATGAATACGAACGGGACGTACGGCCGTGCGAAGAAGAAGAATGCTTCATTGACATCGGCTCGGATTTGCCCCGATGCTGGATCCAAGATGGCAACCAAGTCATCGACTACATGAGCCCGATGACCGGTGGCACCCACAGCATCCCTAACGCCTGCATGAGGTCTAATGTGTTCGGTGGCGACGGCTACCTCGTCGCGTATCCCTCAACGGGTGGCGTCATGCTGCTGGAAATGCCGTCGGCCGTGGACCTCCAATATCTTGGACTACCCAATACCTACGATACTGCGCGACCGGCAGATGAAGACGACGACGATATAGCCACTCGCATGGCCCAGCTGGGTGCGCAGTGGTGGCCGGACTGGGACAAGTACCTCAAGGCATTCAGCCAGAGTTGACGTCGGGGTCTTGTATGACTATCATTTCCCGTCGCGCGTCCATGTCGCCTTTCCAGCTGCAGGTGGTGTCTGGGTAGCAAACTTCACGCGGGATGCACAGCGCCAACAGTACGAGGAGGACAAGGCCTGCAGGTCTTGGCTCCCGCATGCTCCAGCCCTGTGGCCCGTCAAGATGGCCTACACGCTGACCATGGACGATAAAGCTGAGATGATGCAGTCTCTGGGCGGGACGTTTTACAACTCCGTTGATGAAGTTCCTGGCCTAGCAAGGAGTGTTGAGGAGGCCATGAGCTTGTTCGAGCCGTTCAGGCAGCGGCTGGAGAACATGGAGGATGATGACTATAGAAGGCGGTTCTGCACATTTGACGAAACTGAGGATGAGAGTCTTCATCAGGGTGCGGGTGCCTATAGCGAGACAGGAAACAACGAGCCTAAGAAGCCGAGATGGGCAACGGTGTGGCTCTTCCCCGAATTGCGATGATATACACCTTTGTCTCACGTGCTATGTCTAATACGATCATCATATAGGTAATTTATGCTATGGAAGCCCATCGTCGAAGTGTGGCCTTGGGAGCCAACAGGACCCGAACTCTTTTTTTTTTTTAAACAAAAAAATGTCGAACAAAAAGGCCTCCTCGCCCAGAAATTGGGTCAAGATGAACTACGGGGGCCTGGCCCGTGTACTCATGCACCACGGCTCATGCCGATCGACAAGAGAAATAAAGCGCCAGGGATGTGCAGAAGACTTCGCTTGGCTACAGAGTACAGACGACGCTGGGCTTGTTTTTTATACACTTTTTCTTTTTCCCTAAAGAGCGCATCCTGCTGCTTGCCCCCTTTCCCCCAAAGGAAACTTAGTCTTATTATACTCGAGTCAGTAATGTCATCTCGTCTCGTGACTAAGCGGACCCTTGATAAGTGCGTGCCAACCTGCTCCGAGTTTTCGCCTCCCAGATGAAGAACGCGAACCTGGCGGCATCCTAAACTAGCCGCCGTCCCTTTCGTCAAGCCCACCCACCCCGACTGACTAGCAGCCAACTTGACCAATATTTTGGCTGGTTCTCATATGCCGAACAGGCAGGCGATGGGTTTCCATTTCGGCGTATATTTCTGACTCCGAGCAGCCACTTTCTCCCCCGCATCTGCCCACGTTACCCCATATCACTTCGTTAGCCTCTACCCCGGATCAGCGGTCAATTCTCTTCTCGCCCTTCCCCGCGACCAGTGACAAACTTGCCATTAACTAATACCTTACTTGTATAAAGTCTCAATTGGTTCCATCCTGAGGCTGAGGTTGCCATGCTTCCAGTCTCTTCACAGTTTCCACTTGACTCATAGCTGGCTTGGCTGCTTCTGCTTCAGAAACCCGCTCCCTCATTCTACTCCACGTTTGTTTCGTGAGGAATTTTCAATATTTTTGCGCGTTTCCGCCCTTGCGACATCCAGCAAAGCCATGACAGCCCATCAGGACGGTCGCCAAAGTGACGCGGTCAAGGAGCAGAGCCAGTCCGTACATGTCAATAACGCCGAGGACAGCTATATTGAGAAACCAATGGCAGAAGAGGATGTTGAGTTGCGAGACTACACGGGTGCGGCTCGGAAGACCGACCCGGAGGAAATCCGTCTGGTTCGAAAATTAGACTGGTGCATCATGGTAAGAACAAACTTTGTGTTTTCAGAGTTGATATATCGATGCTCATCCGTCGCACAGCCTTTGCTCATGTTCATGTACTTCCTCAACTACGTCGATCGAAACGCAATCGCACAAGCAAGATTGAACGGCCTCGAGAAAGATCTCGGTATGAGCGGCACAGACTTCAACACCGCGGTCTCCATGTACGTCTTTCCACACAACAAAAGCCTTGCGTGCTGTGTGCTGATCAAGCTAGCCTCTTCGTTGGCTACGTCCTCATGCAGGTTCCCAGCAACATGCTCATCACCAAGGTGAAGCCTGGTCCCTACATGAGCGCCTGGATGCTGGTCTGGGCTGTTGTCTCTGGTAAATCAAAGCCTCCCCTTGCCGACGCTGAGGTGCTTCGTCAATGCTAACGCGCCTGTTTCTTCCACAGGATGCGCTGCCCTTGTGAAGAACTTCGGGGGCCTCGTTGCTGTTCGCTTCTTCCTAGGCATTACTGAGGCGCCTTTCTACCCCGGTGCCACTTACCTTCTCTCCATCTTCTACACACGACGCGGTAAGCTTCATCATGAAACCAACCCTCTTGAATACCCACTGTTGCTAACTTGAAAAACCCAGAGGTTGCTGCGCGCATCGCCCTTTTGTACTGCGCACAGATCCTAGCCACCGGCCTCTCTGGGCTGATCGCTGCTGGCGTGTTTGCTGGTATGGACGGAATGAAGGGTATTGCAGGATGGCGATGGTGAGAGAAGTCCCAACACACTTCGTCCCTGTTGCTTCGATGTGACAAATCCCGCTGACCTGACCGCGACTTAAAGGCTTTTCATCATTGAGGGTACCGTGACTGGGGTCGTCGCACTGATCGGCTTCGTGTTCCTCCCCAACACCCCTCTGACGACCTGGTGGCTCACCGACCGAGAGA
The DNA here is from genome assembly GCA_008271525.1 of Sarocladium brachiariae. Lineage (NCBI taxonomy): Eukaryota > Fungi > Ascomycota > Sordariomycetes > Hypocreales > Sarocladiaceae > Sarocladium > Sarocladium brachiariae. The sequence goes on from RQPE01000002.1 coordinate 1,136,451, forward strand.
AGGAGCTTGCCCATTCCCGTATGGAGAGGGACAAGGTTTCTGACTCGGACGACCGGCCAGCATCTGCCATGGATGGCCTGAAGCAAGCTTGTTCCGACAAGAGGACCTGGATGTTCTGCCTCATGCAGAACTTCCACCTGTCTGCCTGTTCTTTCAACTCCTTCTTCCCAACGTAAGTTTCTATCCCGGCTGTCTGTGCTGTCCAGACTTTTATCTACGCAAAGTCATGGCTAACGAGAAACCGTTCGGCAGTGTCATCAAGACTCTGGGGTTTAACACCACCATCACTCTGCTGATGACTTGCCCTCCATTCATCTTCGCCGGTGCAGCCGGTATTGCCTTTGGTTGGAGTTCAGGCCGTTTCCATGAACGTACATGGCACATTACGGTCGGTCTGGGCATCGCTGTTGCTGGATTTGCTGTGGCCGCTGCAACTCTCAACACTGCTGCTCGCTACGTTGCCTGTTTCATCTTCGCCATGGGTGCATACTCCGTCAACTCGGTCATTATCGGATGGGCCTCATCCACTCTATCGCAGACCAAGGAGAAGAAGGCCGTCGTCTTGGCGATGACCAACGTTGGTGGACAGGTGAGATTCTACCAGGCCCCTCAAAACCTCCCCTACAACTTCCCATGAATTGACATTGACAACGTGACAAACAGATCGGATACATTTATGGCGCCTATCTTTGGCTGGACTTTGACAAGCCGCGTTACGGCATCGGCTTTGGCACCTCAGCCGGCTTCGCCCTCCTCTCTTTGGCCTGCGCTTGGGTCATCCGAGGCATGTTGATCAAGGAGAACCGGAAGATTCGCGCATCAACTTCTGAGCACGTCAACCTTTACGGATACTAAAGGAAGAAGCAATGTATTTGCGTGTCGCGGTGAAAGGAGATGAACTTCTGGTTTGGTCCTATGACATTGGCTAGAATGAAATAAACACCCGCAGGAGGTTGACATGAGTTACGATTACACCTAAAGACATTTCAATGCATAATTCTGATGATCAGTATCCTTGCCCAAAGAATGTGTATGATACAGTTATAAGTCCACACTTGAGAGCCAGCTCGGTTGCTGACAAAGTCATGTTCGTTCACCTCGGCTAGCATTTGATCGTGACCAGACGACAAACGTCTACAAACCATCGTCCTCATGTAGCGGTGTTGAATCAGGCAGTGGGATCACTGACACCATGATAAGCCGTGTTCCCATGCGGCATCCCGTCAAATTGATTGAAGTGAAAGTCACCTTGCATGAAAGCCGTCAGCTCCACATCGAAGACTTCGCCCGGCATGGCCCCAGGCTGCATGCCTCCAAAGCGCGCAGCGAGCTCACCGCTAGCACCACTTGGTAGAGAATTGGCCAAGTGTCCTGGCGGGGGACCTGACATCAGGTGATGTTGGAGTACCGGTGGTTGCATCGAGGAATATTGTTCAGCGGTATGCACTCCAGTCGGCTTCGTCACACCTTCCGATCCCTCCACGAGGATGCTCCTGTAGCCGCCCTCTGTCGGAGGTGCCGATGCAGTGGGTGTCACCTCTGGCTCCGCATGAATGACAGCAGCGGAGAATGGTGTAGCAATCTTCTGCAACCCTTTGGCCCATAATGCGCTCGTTGGCCAGGCCGCATGCAGCATGCCCAAAGCTTCCAACGACCTTTGAGCCATGGTCTGAGCGCTGTCCGCCAACCGTGGACAAAGGGCCGGGTAGCGCCAAAGGTACGAGGAGACGGAGCCGCACATGTAGATGCAGAACACCAGGATCTGCGGGAACCCCTCGTCGGGGGTGCGCATGCTCAGGAAAGCATCGATCTGTTGGTGTAACTGCCAGACATTGTCGAACATTTCATCGGACATTCTCTGCCAAAATCCTGGAGGGGCTGTCCCGTGTGCATCGTGGGATACGGTTGCTGTTGCTGGAGGTGGACAGGAATTGTGGGAGTCCTGATCACCCGCGTTGGCCATTGTGGGAGTTGAAGGTTCGAATCTCTGGTTTCCCGAGCCAGGAGATAGCGCTATCAGAATCTCGTCCAGGTAGACGCGCCGTGAAACGATGTTGGTAAGTCTGAGGACCATGGTCACAGCCAGATAAGCGAGATCCAGGGATTCGGACTTCCAGCCCCTCAGGTTCCAGACCGAGAACGTATGTTCTGGCGGAAGGTGTTGCTCCCATGTCTGAAGCTCCTTTTCGGTCGCTTGATATCCACTGTTCGAGTCCCAAGGGGGGGCTTTGTTGGACTTTGACTCAGGCCTGCTGGCCTTGCGCGAGACAGCACCCCAGAGGCTGTGTGCTTGTATCAGGGTTGCGAACAAGCACCTGGTCGGCATTGTTGCTAACTGAGGATGGGCAATGGCAGGTGGTGTGCCTGGCAGTGCTGCTCGTTCAACCGGCACCGTCCCAAAGGCAAAGTCCTTCTCGTTACATGGAAGCAGAGTCGTTATGTCTTCCAGAGGGAAGGGCGCCGGGGTCTTGTAGCCTGAGTGGAGGTTTTCCTGACTTTGGATCATCCAGAACACTCTCCGTGCGCTCTCCATCCGGACAATATCCTCGGCTGACGAGTCTGAGCTGACCTCGTACGAATCCTCGCAGTGCAGCCGCTGAAGGCCTGCCATCCTGACGGCGATTCCCATATCGATGGATGAGCGCTCTCTGTCGCCATCACCCCACTGCGAGATGGACAGAAGGAAGAAGGCCTGAAGCCTTTCGAGTGAAGATTGATACATCTCAGCGGGAACCATTAGCCGCGACACCTCAAGGAAGTGATCTGTGGCCTCCCTGGCCCCGCCATACCGCCGCGTGAGAGACGGCGTGAAACGCGCAGATATAGAGAGAATGCAGCAGAGGAGGAAGCTGCTGACGCTCTCGGGCCGTCGAACCAGCTTCTCCAGGAACACTGCTTTGGGGATGAAGCCGAGCTGGAAGTAGGACGTGACGAAAATGCGACAACCTTCGACGAGCTCTTCAGTAGGCGGGAGAATCTCGTCCCGGCTCAAGCTTGGTACGGAAAATGGCATCGAGCCCTGTCGAGCATGGAAGCCGGACAGTCGATCGCTGGCGGACCTGTACGATGCTGCGGGCGACGACGAAACATTGGCCATGTTCGTACTGCCCGACGATGGCGATTCTGCAGGAACAGCAGGTCTTCGGCGAAATTGGCGATCAAGATCCTTCTCGCCACGCCGAGGGAACATGCATTCCTCGGCCACTCGCTCACCGGCCACCTTGCACACCTCACACGGCGGTGAAGCGTCATCGTGGATACATCTCGTACGCAGTCGGCGACAACGTCGACAGGCCACCGTGCCGCGACGTTTCACGGGGACGACGCTATCCTCGCCGGTCGGTGTGCTTTGCGTGGGGAGCTTCTCCAGTGCTGGTGTCGTGGCCGTGACTGTCACCGTGGCCAAGGCGGTGGTTGGAGATACGGCCGGAGACGTGCGAATCGACGGCGCGTCTGCAAATTCCATATTCATCATAAGGTGGTCATATTTTAATGTTCTGCTCTTAGGGCTGGTGGGTGCCAGAATCTCGCAATCAGTGCCTTGTGGCCCATGACGTGAAGAGCGTATGTACGAGGCTTAGGCGTGCACATGGATTTTTCATTTAACGTTAGCAGCGACTAAGATGGAAACAGTCTCGGAGGTTGCGATGACTTGATTTTCAGAAGACGGTCTGAATCCTTCTTTTACTTTTCTTCTACTTCTTCATTTCTCTTTCTCTCGTTGATGTTTTTTCTTTTTTTTTAAAAAAAAAAATAGAAAAAATAGAAAAAATATGAACCCGCCGTTCGCTATTTGCCTTCTGCTGGGACAAAACAACAAAGTCAATGCTTCTTCACCTTTTTCGAGTATCGAGGCTCTTGAAACTGTGATTTTGCTCGATGTCTTCGTCGAGTATGCGTAGATGAGTTGTTCCCATTACCGTGGGGATATCGCTTCTTTCAAGGTCAATTCATTTCTCGATTACCTGGATGACATCTTTCAACCTCGTTCTTGACTGGTTTTCCTTTCTGAACGAAGCTTTCGTTTCCAAGGTTGAGCACGATGACGCTCTGGTTAGGAGACGTATGTGTGGATGAGGGCACAAAGCACAGGCATAAAAGGCTGCCTGGAGAGGCCACGAAACGGTCACCATTCTCTCTCTTCTACATCATCGCTCCATTTCTACGTGGACCGCTCTTGATCGTAATTCGCCTGTTATCAATCTCTACTTTCTGTATGGATTGTCGAAGAATGCAAAGACCTTGCCAAGAGCTCAATCGCCAGAATACCATAGCATACATCTCTTCGATGCGATTGAAGCATGCCCTCTCAGATTGACACAGTTTGATAGAACAGTGGGCGTAGAGCTCTCTCCCAAAATAAAGAAGCAGTCTTGTCCCGACTTCATTCCTCCTTCGCCTTCATCATCCTCTCCGTATACTCCTTGCCAGCCTTCAACCACCACGCGCCAATGAGAATTGCCAGGCCTCCAACGACGACGCAAGTGTAGTTCATGTTTTCAACCTGAACAGGCATAACGTAAGGGAAAGAGAAGAAGATGATGGCAAATGTGAGCCAGCAGGCCGTCACAGTGTTGACAATGGGGCCAATCGTGGGGCCCATGTGGAATGCACCCTTGTGCATGTTCTTTCTGCCCGTGAGCAGGTTGGTGAGAATCGGGAACATGTAGGAGATGTTGTTGATGGTCACAGCCGTGCCTAGGAGCGAGTTGAATGCTGTGGATGAGCCGAGATACAAGCATCCCAAGGCCGCAATGACAGCAGTGACGGCAAGCTGAGCATTGAAGGGAATCTTGAGGCTCGAGTGAACCTTTGACCAGCTGAAAGAATAGTCAGCTACTGCGGATGTTTTGCGGTTGGAAAGGAGGGGTTGGACAAACATCCTGGAGAATGGAATAGCTCCATCACGAGAAAAGGCCCAGAAGATTCGGCCGGTACTGAGCTGCGAGCTGATCACGCAAGGGCCGAGGGCAATGAAGAGGATGAACAGGAGACCAAACGCGCCCCCCGTCCTCTGCGTGACCTGACGGAAAAGCTCCGCGAGGGGCATGCCTGTGTTGCCAGCGGTGAGCTGGTCGAAGTCCTGGATCGAGAACATGAGGCTGATGAGGTAAGTGAGGCCAGTACAGAACGCAATGATGAGGGTGATGGCGATGGCGAGAGGGGCGTTCTTGGAAGGCTGGTTCAAAAGAAATGGTCAGCTGTTTGTTGATGTTTCTCTCTCCAATGCATTCTTTAGCGATGACTAGATGAGAGGGTTAAAACTCACGTTGGGCATTTCTTCGGTGATGTGCGTGACTCCGTCAAGGCCGCCAAGAGAGTACAAGGGATTGACCAGACCGGTGATGAAGCAGATGGCGTTGTTCTCCCAGCCAGTGGTGTTGATCCAAGTCCTGAAGACGAACTCAGGGTCGCGGTGCGTCGGGGCGCATGCCACGACGGTGACCAGCACGACGAGCCAGCCGATCTGCAGGTAGAACAGCGAGAACTTGTTGAGCGCGGGAATGATCTTGTTTCCGAACATGACCACGCCGGCGGTGAGCAGATTCAAACCTTGGTACACGATGAAGGTCTGCCAAGCCTGGATCTCCAGGTCGTCCTTGTATAATGCGATCAAGGCCATGAGGATCTGCGCATAAATGATGTTGGTAGAGGCCGTGGTAAAAATCCCTGGACAACTGTCAATTTTCTTTCATCCTTGTATATGGGATGGTATGCGTATGTATGTATCATGTATGCATTAGTAGTTATAGATAGGACGACTTACAACCAAGAACACTGAACCAGCCTGTGAGGAAGCTCAGAATGCCTGTTGCTCTCCTCGGCGCCACAGCAGCGATCCAGTGATACATTCCACCCTCGGTAGGGTACGAGGAGACGAACTCGGCCAGGGAGGCTCCCAGGAAGCACTGCAGCACCGTCACCAAGATGAAGCCATAGATGACGGCACCAGGCCCTCCAGCTCCGATCTCAGTGATCAAGCCAAGGCCCAGTCCCGTCCAAGAAATGGTAGTGGTGGAGGCGAGTCCTATCAGGCTCAGCGTGCTGAAGTGACGGTTCAGCTCCTGGGCATGGCCTAGATGGGCAACACGTTAGAGACAAAGATATGCATCAAGCTGTATTACACAGATGGACCATGGATGATTCGAACGAACCCATTTGCGCCAAACGCAACTCGTCAGCGTTGATCTCGGCCTTGGCGTCCGGCATGTCATTGCTCCGTCTTGAGCCATTGTTGGACATGACTTGATCGTCCTGCATAGTAGCCATGCTTAGTTGTAGACAAGTCTTGAATTGAACTGATGGTTCGAGTCTGGACACTTGGTTCTGGCAGAATCTCTTTAACCAAAGGTCAAGAGAGAGAGAGAGAGCCTCAGTCTTTGAGAAAATTGGGAAAACAAATGGCGACCAGCTTTCTTGCAAGGTTCACACCATCACCTGCCGGGACAGGTGTCAGATATAAGCATATTTACGGCCCTCGACGCCCAGCTGTCTTGTCATTCTTTGTCTCAGCCCTCCCTTTCGCGGATTAGCTCGCTCATCGGCTAGATAATAGGAGACTGACAGAACAGGCCTATGAGGAATACAATCTGACATGTCGCGTGAGCTTCCGAAGACCGGGGGAGGACGCCCCATCCGAGAGAGCGAAGACTGGGTCTGCCAGCCTCCCTTCTGCTGCTGCTAACTACAACTAAGTCTTCCTAATCTTCCAATAGCAAATATGGCTCGTATGCGAATCAGATGTTACGGGGAAGTCAAGTCAGTCCATAGGGCAAGAGACCAGCCGGTCAACTCCGGCGTCATCCGGCACAACCCCCGGTGATACCCGGACCGAGGGACTCGGGACCCTCCCCAGATACAGAAGCTGAGAAGATCAGCTTAAAGAGCTGGGGAGAAAAGCCAAAGCCACGTGCGGGGATCCCTGATGCCTCCGCATTATACAATGTTCTGGCACCACCGGTCTGGGGGGCTAAGAGTGATTATCAATATCGGTGACGATATGAACAGGGGCGCCAAATTGGAGAGCGCTGGGATCTGCGCCGACGACTCAACATGGGACCGGGTGCCGAACTCGGCCAGGGTCACAAGTCTCTCTTTTGTCGGAATCTGCAACTATCTCCGTTGCATAATTTAAACAGCCATGCGCTCCTTGGAAAAAGACGTCTCTCCCAAGCTTCCTGCTCAACCATTGCTTGGGTGCTGTGCTGTGCTATGCTGTGCTGTGCTGCCCAGAGGTGATCAAAACCGAAAGCCCTTCAATCAGATCTCCGACACCGTGAAAACCGTGAAACCATGCGTTTGTCCTGCTCCGTCGTCGGTCTCGCGGCGCTGCTCGTTGGCCATGGAGAAGCCGCCGGCAGCTACGTGAAGTCCATGAACCCCAACGCACAGCAGCTCTTCACCGAGTCCATGCTGTGGATGGACAACTTCTACGACAGCAAGGCAGGGTACCTCTACGACTTCAGCGCCTCGGTGGCACTGCGGCATGAGACCCGTAGCTCGGTCTGGTACGCCTTCGGTCTGCTGGCGCGGAACGAGGGATCCGATGCCAGTGAGGCTGAGAAGATCATCAAGAACACCATCGGAGCCCAGTACAAGGTGCCGGCCGATGAATGGTATGTTGCGAACGAGCCCGATCTGCCGACGAATCTTCTTGCGTTGCTCGTGCTGACGCTCTCATTCTTGTCTTCCCTTCAGGTACGGCGACTATCAGCAGGAGCCCGAGGAACCTTATGTCGGCAGCCCGGCTTACCCTCCCAAGATCTACGGCAGCTGGGATCCCAATTGGCGTGGGTTCGTTGGCACGACTTTGGTCATGTGCATGGAGGAGTTCCCTCATCTGCTCAGCAAGAGCACTCAGAACCTGATCCTCCAGTCCCTGCACAACGCAACCAAGGGCGACGAGTACAGGTTCGGCAACATTGACAAGACCAAGGACAACCTCTTCCCTGCTTACAGCAACCCTGTATGTGACCCGCGCTCTCTGCCTCCTCTCCCTCCGTTGTTTTCTGCACATATGTGTGTTTGTGTGTGTCTGCTAACGTCAAGGTCATGTTAACAGTCCATCATGCGTGCCTTCGTTTCGGGTTGGACGGGCCGTCACCTCAATGACAAGAACATGACCCGAGGCGGCGAGATGTATGCTCAGGAGATCATTGACCTCTTCAACAAGCACAACACCCTCTCGGAGTTCAACTCTGGCACCTACACCGGCGTGTCCCTCTTCGGCCTCATCCTCTGGAGCAAATATCTTCCCAAGGATTCCGTGATGACCCAGAACGGCCCTAGGATGGTCGAGAAGACATGGGACGCCGTTTCGCAGCTTTGGCATCCTGGCATGAAGAACATGGCTGGTCCTTGGGATCGCTCCTATGGCTATGATATGAACCGCTACCTCAGTCTGATGGCCCTCTGGTTCTGGACTCTCAACGGCAAGGAGAGCTCCTCTCTCATTTCCCACGTACGCTTACACTCTCCGTGATATCAGCTCTTCTACGAGTGCCCCTTGCTCAAGTCGTCAGACTAACATGGCCTTCCACAACAGCCTCAAGTCATGTCCCACATGGCTGACTATGCCTGGGCACCTCTCTTTGCCGCCCTGGACAAGACGCACCAGAAGCTCATTCCGAAGAAGACGCTCCGCAAACTCACAAAGTTCCAGGGGGAGCACACCTTCCAAGCCAGTGCTTACTATCCTCCCTTCGACACCGTCTCACGCAACATCACCACCTGGCTGTCCCAGGACCTGACTATTGGCGCCGAGTCCTACGACGAGATTGTCATTGGCGGTCCATCCCAGTCCCAGGGATCCTTCAACCCTGCTGTCGTCCAGTGGAATACCGGAAACGAGATCTCTTTCATTTCTGTAAGGGATCCCCCGTATCTTCATGCTCAAGTAAATAAAGATTGAAAAGACACGATGCTAATCTGATCTGTCACAGCTGTACCCTACCGAAATGGCTCTTCACGCTGAGGTGAAGCCTGGAAAGCTCAGTTTGTCCTATCCTCACGGCACCGCCAGCTCCGCTTTCACCTTTGTCGTTGGCACGTTCGAGAACAAGCGAACTGTCAGTAGCTGGGCTGATCTTCAGGGTCTGAAAGTGAATGTCTCTGGCAATGTTAACCTGACCTACAGCCTGTCCTTCGCAGGAGGTTATGGCGGTGCCGACAGCCCGATCCGGGACTTCGAGTTCTGGAACTTCACTTACACACTGCCGTCCGGCTTCCAAGGCGTCCCCTCCATCGAGCTTGATCTCAAGCTCATCTAGAGGCAAACTAGATGTACATACATGACTGCTTCTGAACGCGAGGCTGCGTGAGCAGTACCGGATCGCAAGTGTCGCCAATCTGAGGGTTATTGTAGATTCACGTACATATACATAACTTTGGTTAAGCGAAATGCAAGGATTGCTTGACGATCTTATGATAGTAGAAGAGAAAGTTTATCATTGCCATCATCAAATGTACAATTTCCAGCGTTATATATGTGACTGTGTATATATGTGTGTGTATGTATATGATACAGTTTTGAAGAAGCCCAAGCAAAGTCGCGATTCCCAGGGTGCCCACAGATGCACCGTCATGCTGTAGGCGTGCTGAAGGCGAACATGTCGTAGCCGTTTTGCAAGCTCGCCTGGTTGAAAATTGCCCAAGAACTGTCGAAAACCGCCTCCGCAGCAAGGTCTTCTGTGATCATTGCCGGCGTGGTCAATGCCTCGAGTCTGGCTTCCAACCGGGCTGCTAGTAATCCTTGCAGTGTGGAATCTTGAACGTGGATCTCCCGCAACTTTTGCAAATGGATGTTGACTACCTCAAGATCTGCAAACATCTGCATCAGTGACCTGGGATCTGGCGACGGTGTTGGCCTTAAGGGGGGCGGGGTGGTGTGCTTACCATCATCTTCTCCGAATCCTCCCTCCACTCCCTGTATCACTATCAGAGCAGCCCAGGTGATAATGACGAGATCAAAATTGGCCCATATGGAATGGTCCGCGAGGTGAAGTCTCACAGCCGCCCGAGCAGATACGAGCAGCTCATGCTGCTCTTTCGGCGTGGTGCTGGAGAGCAAGTCACTCCCGCGAGCCGGCAGGTAGATGGACAGCACCAGTATGCGATGCAGAACATATTGTCGAAATGCCAGTTTCCCTTCTCCCTCCGGATCGCTGTTGTTGGCGCCAAACTCCACGAGCCAGTCATCAAGCTGCCGAGCCCAATCCCGGATGACAGCGGCGTCCACCCCGGTATAAGTCACAGAGCTGTCCATGTTGTATGAGGTCTCGTTGGTGAAGTAGGACCATATGGTCGGAATACCACGCCCTGTGAAGTGCGTCAGGCCGGTGTTCATCATCTGAGAAAGTCGATACAGCTGGTCTTGTGGCGAGATCCGAAGTTTATCAAAGGGTGCCACGATGGGAATGACAGGACAAGACAGATGAATAGACGCATGCTCCAGGTCGACGATCTAACCAAGGCGGGCAATTAGCGGAACTGGGTTGGGATATCAAAGTATGGAATCTCTCACCTGGAGGCCAGTCATGAGCCTTTGCCACTCCAGAGATCGCTCGCTCATATTCAGAGGACAGTGCTCTAGAAGCAGGCGATAGGCCATGGAGATCCATATGCCCGTCTCTTTACTGACACCCTCCCTAAGCAGCCCAGCAAGGATGATTCCCAGGACGGTTTGAAACGCCCACTCCTCCGCACGTGCTGGATGGTCTGGGTGTTGCCCGATGGCACTCCAAGGCATGCAGAGCTGTGATATAGCATTGCATAGCACCGTGAAGTATTGTCCAGACAAGCTGGCCACGTCAGCAGAGCCGCGCACGCTGGAACAGTACAGCATGGCGGCTAGGAGCAGAGGAGTCGGGAAGGAGAAGGTTTGTTTACTAGGCAGGAAGTGAAGCCCCAGCATGGTGTCGTGGAATCTGTGCATCCACGAGAACATTAGCAGGCCAGCACATTGGCTGAAAAGACTAGAATAGAGCATAGATCACTCACGTCATCCAGAGGCGGCGTATGAGACTCTCGTCCCAGACTTTAGCATCCACATTTGCGGAACACGTCTTTTCGAGAACCTGTAATGCCGGCCATAAGGGGTTCAAGGTTGCATCTCGCGGTTCGGAACATAATCGATGGAGCGGGATAACCTTGCTCACGGTGCGATGAACAGGATGCATCTCGTCCTCGATGTCATGCAGTTGAAGATGGTCCTCAAGTCTTTTAAGCCTCCTGAGCACATTGCTGTTGAAGGCGTGACTGTCTTCTCTCAGCGGCCCTATGGACGCAAGCACAACTCCGTCATTGTATGAAGCAGCCTAGTCAGATGCTAAGCTCGTTGATCACTCTACCGTAAAATCACGAGACCGGACTGTACACTCACGTTTGCTCTCGGCACGAATATGCACGGGACGCCAGCCCGGAGACATCTTCGACATGAGGAGCCACGGTCAATGCGGCATTTCATCTACCACACACTACGTGTAAGTCATTGTTCAAAAGCCGGTGTCAATAGTGGGCCAAGTCATAGCGAGACCTTCTGTCTTCTGCAATTGACTATTTCCAAAGCACGGTTCCAATGGTCAGCGCGAGATGCTGCATGCCAGTGTCGCTGGTGTGGACTTACTGCAGGCCTTCCGGGACTTGGCCGGCGACTGGCCACGACCATCCCCGCCAACAGTCTCATCCCCAGGCATGGGTTGCGGCGGCATATGGTCCCCTGTCGCTGAAGGATCCATCGCAAATGGCTGTCTCTGTGGAGGTCAAACAAGCATTGCCAAGGTGTGGAACGGTGCAGTTCGTGGAGTAGCCGGCGAAGCGCGGGACAAGGGGGCGGTCAGAGGAAAACGCGACAGACAAGTCTTTGGGGGAGTTTCGAAAATGCTTCACCGGGTGAGCCGGGCAAGGGATCCTTTAAGAGATCTGAACTTAATCCGTCTTATCTGCCATGTGGGGATTGAATAGCATGGAGGCGTGACCTTGACTCGTGAGTACAACTAACTCGATCGAACTTAGAGCGTCCCCGTTGACTTACCATTGTAACCACAGAGCTGCCTCTTTGGGAAAGTCTCTCAGCCGGGGCTCGCCGGATATGGCCGGGCTCCTCGTCGGGAAAGTCACCGGTTCAGGCAGTTGATTCAAGATCAGTTTGATCAAAGACGTGCATAGAACGATGCAAGTGACTTGAATAACAACACTATGGCAATGCGATGTCGAACGACTCCATTGCATGCACCTGAGAATCGATAAGGGTCCCTCGTAACTAACGATAATCCTGCACTTGTACGTCAGGCATCCTATCCCATTACCACCCTGTTTTGAGGATGGCAAGCGTTGAAGCCTGGGCAATCGCGACAGCTCGTCAATTCGAGGTGTCCTGCAGCACGCTCCAGAGAGCAACTGAACATTTCGTTTATCAACTGAGTGAGTACTGATAAGATCACCCCTGTCTGTTTTGCCAGCTTAGGACCGTAACCTCTAACGTGAGAATACTATCTAGGAGATGGTCTGCGCCAAGATGGAACAGATCTCCTTCAGGTCCCCTCGTATGTGGTTAAACTGCCGACTGGAGCCGAGAAAGGAATATGTCTAGCCGTCGACCTGGGAGGAACAAACCTTCGTATCTGCTCCGTGGAGCTTCTTGGCAATTCCGAGCAAAATGTTGTGCAGTCCAAGGTGGCTATCCCGCTGGAAGTGATGACAGCAAGCTCATACAAAGACCTCTTCGGATTTATTGCTCGACATACCGAGTCCTTTCTCCTGCAACATCTGGCGGAAGACGTTCGGCAATGGAGGGACATGCTCAGAGATGCGACCATTCCTGACGAGATTCGGTCCCAGAAGCGCCATGCTCTGGGGTTCACGTTCAGTTTCACTTTCGACCAGCATGCCATTGACAAGGGAACTCTGCTTTACTGGACCAAGTCCATGAATATCAAAGATGCCATCGGTCGAGATCCGTGCGCGATGCTTCAGGAGGCCTTCGACGAGGTCCAGCTCCCCATTACTGTCAAGGCATTGGTGAACGACACGGTTGGCGCCCTTGCTGCTCGGGCGTATGCGTCTCCAGGAACGGCGGGAACACTGCTGGCTGCCATTTTTGGCACGGGAACCAACGGCGCGTACATGGAACGTTTATCTAATATCACGAAGCTTCAGTCCCGCCCGGAGTTCTCCAAGCCGTCTTCCGACGACTTCATGGCACTGAACACCGAATGGGGTGGATTCGACAATGCCTTGGACGTTCTGCCCACGACTGAATTCGACCGCGACCTCGACCGGGCCTCGACCAATCCAGATGATCAGCACTACGAAAAGCGCATCTCAGGGCTGTACCTCGGGGAGCTTCTCAGGAGGATAATACTGGCTGATCTCCAATCCCCGTCGCCTGCACTCACCTTCAAGCCGAGCTCCACGTCTCGACTCTACACAGTGTACTCCATCGACAGTTCGTTTCTCTCAGATCTCATCCGCGACGAGAGTTCAGACCTTGAGCAAGCCAGAACGCAGATACAGTGCTTCCTTGACACAAGTGATGTGTCTACCCAAGACGCCGCGGCAGTTCGACGGATAGCCGAGGCGATTGGTACGAGAGCTGCCAGATTGTCCGCCATCGCCATCGCGGCAATCGTCATCCAGTCTGGGCGGTTGAGCAAGACAGTCACATCATCAGTAGACAGCAGTTGCGATGGCCAGACCTGCGGCACCTTTTCTTCCAAGATTCTCCTCCACCTGCTGCGACTGCGCACGTTGGTTTGCGGCCCACGACTCAAGTCCGTGAAGGGGAGCAGAGCGACGACTGCGAACGACAAGCCTCTCGATTCGGACAGCAACAGCGAAGAGGTTGACATGGTTGGAAAAGACGAAATCATAGACATCGGTGTGGACGGTTCGCTGTTCGAATTCCTGCCAGGATTTGAGGCCAATCTTCGCAATGCCCTGCGGGAGATCTCGCAGATTGGTGTTCAGGGCGAGAGGAGGATACAGTTTGGGATTGTGAAGGACGGCAGCGGCATTGGCGCGGCGTTGGTAGCATGCTCATGTTAGACTACATTGCAAGATATTGGGCGTTCGGACGGGTCATTTTTCTATGTTTCCTTTCTTTGGATTTCTTTGGGTTTCTTGGTGGCAGGTTGAAGAGCATAGAGATGACGCAAAACAAATGAACTTGTGATGGGGTGCACAGTACAGCACGTTTCAATTCATATTTTGTCTTGTCTAACGATGAAAAGACAGTTTGGTTCCAATCAAGTCGGGAATTGCGAATACTCGAACCCCTTCTGGTCATGTAACAGAGGAGCGGCAGGTTTCTGGGAGCATCACTCACAGTTCTTAATATCGAGATGTACTTCGTAGCGGTACTGAATCACAATGCTTTCGTTCATTCGACTCTGCTTTGGTCTATATACATGGTACTATAGTCATTATCTCGTTATGATGCCAATGTCTGAAAAGGTCTATCGTACGGGCCAAGAGCCAATACGAGACGACATGCTATCGGGTGTAAGCTCCCCTTCATCCATATCCTCGAAGTTGTTTCGCGGGCTCTTCGAGTTTGGTGTTTGGGGCGGGCTGATTAGTGAGCTTGTTCGCAACCTCAGAGGGATTTTCTGTTCGAAACCTTTTCTGAGAGCAACCATCTCGATGCTCTTGAAGTACTGGAGTGAAACAGCGTTAGCTTGTGAAGTTTCCAACACGGGTATTTGACCAGGTCTTCTCTCTCTCTCTCTCTCTCCGACTTACTTTGACCGTTTTCACTTGCAGCTCCAGCGTCGCGTCTTCGTCTACCACGACCATCGAGTATGGGTGCAGCTGGAGACAGGACAGCGTCCACATGTGGTTGACTCCCCCCTCGATGGTCTTCTGAATAGCCAGGGCTTTGGATGCTCCGTTGGCAATGATCACCACTTCTCTAGCCTACAATCCCCGACGTTAGCCCAGAATTCACATCATGAACACACCCACGAGACCAGAAAAGAAAAAGACACAGGAGCCTTACATCCATCACTGTCTGAACGCCGACGGTCAAGGCCATCTGGGGCACCTTTGACAGGTCGCCTCCGAAGAACCTCGCGTTGGCACGGATTGTGTCCATGGCCAGTGTTTTCACGCGAGTTCGGGATGTCAGGCTCGAGCCCGGCTCGTTGAAGGCGACGTGTCCGTCCGGACCGACACCGCCGAGGAAAAGTTCTATGCCGCCGGCTTCCTTGATCTTGGCCTCGTACGCGGCGCACTCCTCCTCTAGGTCTGTTGCGTTTCCATCGAGGATGTGGATGTTCTCAGGCTTCACGTTGACGTGAGAGAAGAAATTGTGGAACATGTAGCTGTGGTACGATTCGGGATGCGACTGGGGAAGACCAATGTACTCGTCCTGAAATTAAAGCAAAAAGAAAATTCAATTAGTACTTCACTGAATTACGGGATTTGGATGCCGAGAATGGGACTCACCATGTTAAAAGTGACAACATTTTCGAAAGAGATCCTGCCGGCCTTGTACTCCTCCACCATGAGTCTGTATACTTCAGTTGGGCTGCCCCCGGTTGGAAGTCCAAGAACGAAAGGCTTCTCAGGCGTGGGTTCAAATGTCCGGATTCGATCTGCCAAGCATGAACGATTAGCTCCGAATGTCATCTTTTATGCAGGCTGGTCCATGCTTTTTCCTTACCTAGGATATACTTGGCCGTGTAGGCCGCGGCAGCCTTTGGGTCGCTTCGAATGATGAGTCTCATCTTTGCTCGCAATCAGTAGCGCTCCGACGATTTATTTTGTTTCTGGTTCAGAAGACTCAAAAGATTTAAGTCGCACAGGATATCAAAAGATTATTTGAAAACGCGGGACGGGTGATGGAGCATATGTTTGTTACTGGTATCTAAGCGTTCACCCTTCGATTGACCCGGCAAATCCGGCATTTTGGCCGTGATATTCAATGGCTGCCGGTCTCACCCGGTGCTTCTGCGCCTCCTCCGCCGCCGCAATGCCAGAAGATGGCACCCAAGACGACTAAGATATGTGAGTTCCCTTGAAACCAAGGGTTTAAGAACTTTAATTAGTGTCATTCCTAAACATTTTGGGCTGCCAAATTGGGGGCGGGTGATCCTAGCCATTACACGAACGGCGAAGACGCGACGAACGACGTTCATGGCGCGTCGAAGTCGAGGACGAGATGAGGCATTGTCAGCGAATACCACCCTTTCACGTCGATTAACTTGGGTAGGAACGGGGTTCAACATTCCATCTTCTCAGCGCAAGTCACCGGCCCCTCAATTGGCAAGCCCTGGATGCTTCCCTTGGCTCGTGCTGTTGCCATTATGAGTCTTATTGGGGTCTTTCGGGCGAAGTTATGCAAATTCGATGGAGTCTCACGATACGGTCTATGACAGCACGCCTACCGAAACCACTCTCTAACGGTTGCGACGTGGAGATAGATCGTGTGGCCACGACCAGCCAGGTTTTGCAAAGGTAGAAGATGTGAGCTATATTCAAGCTTTTTCTTGACTTGATCCGTGACGGACGATCTTGCTACACCTCTGCACATACAGACCTGGTTCTCATACCTCAATATGGCCCAATGGTGACGAAATCGACAGTTTACTGGCAGATACCAATGACGCCTAAGTAGCTGTGTTAGTGGGTATCAAGTGCTGCTCGTATCTAGAGGACGTACCACAGGCGGGACGGGGGCCAGCATTGCCAGTCTTGAGAGACTCCTCGTGGCCACCCTTGCCGAGATCGTCAGTGCCGGCGTGAATGACGACAGTGCGCTGTTGTCACATTAGCTTCCCGTGCTCTCGCTTCGGTCTCTTCAACTACAATCGGAACGTACACCAACGACGCTGTGGGGACCAATGAGCTTGATCTGGTTGTCGGTGACAGAGCCCTTGGCGTTTCCCTGAGCATCAGTATCGACATTGCCGAGGTCACCAACGTGACGAGCCTCGTCAGTGGGAGCACCGTGGGTCTTGCCGTGAGGGTTGACTTTGATAAATTGGTCAGCAGAGTGCCTTGCACATACCGGTAGCTCATGTTAAACACTCACAGTGAGGGCCAGCAGAGGTGCAGCCGTTGGTGTTGTCACCGAAAGTGTGGATATGGAAACCACGCTTGGCGTTCGGGTCGTTGCCAGAGATATCCCAGGTGATGGTGGTCGGGGAATTCTCGTCGGCCTGCTCAAAGGTGACGGTACCGGAGACCTTGGAGTCACCACGGAGAACGCTGACTGGATGTTGCCAACTTCGTTAGCAATCTTGCCCAATGGAGGTGATCAGATGAATGGAACGGGCCGCGGTGGCTATCAAGGGACCCGTTCCCCGGCGTTGGCAAGCAAGCCATGTGCATGACGGCTGCTGTAGGGCTGGCCAACGATATCGATGAAAAGAGACATGATCGATTGACCCCGTTCCATCAGGGTACGAACAACTCGCTCAAACCAGCGCAAAGTAGCACTGGCGCACCTCCTTCCCGCCACCCGCCGTTCGGGAAAAACAACAAATGTGGTATAGTTGCACGTGGCAGAATGTCGTACCTGCTTTGACCATTTTGAAGGATTTTTATGACACTATTCCGAGGAGGATCGAAAGATGCTTGCAGCGGTTTTGTTGGAAGTTGAAGATGTCGATGGGAAGAAAAGGTGGGGTTAGAGGAGGAGGAGAAGCTCTGGGTGTGAAAAGGTCCAGGTAGCTACGACACTGGTGAGGAGAGGAGCCGAGGAGTCCAGCGACGGACTTCCGACAAGGAACAAAAAGCTGTGTGCTCCAGTTCGCTCCCTCATACCGCAAGTGGACAACCCAAAAGGTTCCTCCAGCTTCCAGCTTCCCACTATTCCCCACAACAGTGATCGAATTGCGGCTCTCTGTTTGATTATTAAGAGGCGTTTGGGGGTTGAAGATGGTTCAAGTGGGTGCTTGTAAAGCCGAAAGGTGCCCCTCATTTCATCATCACCCCGCCTTAGCTCTCCCGTCATTTTGACGTGCTTGTCGCCATGAAGGTTGGCCTGATACTCTTGCTACACAGGCACTTGTGTTCTATTGAAATTGGGATGATCCCGTACGCGGTTGATGGTAATATAGAAGTAACATTGTATCACTCATGTTCATTCTGTACTACCTTGATCTTCCATGGCTGCTCGCTGGATAGTGATTAGGCTCTCGTTGCTCCGGGGCTCGATCCGACATCGGAAGCTTTTCGGATGGCATGTCAATCCATTTGTCAACTCGATATCAGGCGTTTCCTCCCGGCCATGCACATCAATCGCCTTAGAAATCTTCATAGTGCTTAGCATCGAAGCCACAACAATCCATACGCTTGCTTCAGCAAGGTGTTGTCCAACGCATATCCTTCGGCCGAAGCCAAACTGTCCAACAGGAAACGGTTCACCTCGCCCGCCTTGTGATGCAGGCATGTATCTGTCTGGGTTGAAAACGTCTGGTTCGTGATAGACTTCCTCATTGTGAGTCATAGCTCGCGCATTAGCGAAGACGTAGGATCCGGCTGGGATAAAATAGCCCTTGTAGAAATCGTCCTTGAGAGACCGGTGAGGCACGCCCACAGGGGATACAGGACACCATCGCAGTGTTTCCTGTACAACTTGGTCAATGTAGGGCAGTTTGGGTCTGTCCATGAAGGTAGGCAACCGGCTTCTGCCCACGACCTCATCCAGACTTTTCTGTGCCTTTAGTTGGACTTCGGGATGCAAAACCATATTCAGCACGAAGACCATGAGTGTAGCCCATGTTGTATCTTGTCCTGCGGCAAAAATGGCTCCTGCCGCGCCCTTAATGTCTTCCACGTCCATCTCTGGAGGTTCATTTTTGGCGATCTGAGCCGCTCTGTGGTCCAATAAGATGCGAATCAAGGAATCTGCCCTTTCTACGGAGTCCACGACGGCATTGTATGGTTTGTCATGGATATTCGTAATAGCCCACTTCCAGTTATTTGCAAACTTGAGAGATCTGTCGTGGAACAACGAGGGCAAGTATCGGAGGGCGGGCAAGAAGTCCACCGGTGTCCCAGCTGGTGCTCCGCCGTGCGACAGGGCATAGCTGGCGTCCTGTGCTACTTTAATGAATGGATCGTCAACACCTCGAATCTTCAATCCGAAGCCTATTCCTAGCACAACTGCTGTTGCGAATCTTCGGAGAGCTTTCTCCCAATCATCAGGATCAGCAGAGATGCCACCGAGCAGAGTTGCGGTCTCACGCTCTTGTAAAGGACGGAACCGGACAATGTTGCTCTTCTGAAAATTCTTCTGAAGGATTCGGCGGTGCTTCCTGAACTCCGGTCCATGTCGTAAGAACGTCAGGGTTCTGCCCCAACCCATGACCTCGAAAAGCACGAAGCGTGGTCGATCACAAAAGTTGGCTCCTTTCTTGTCCAAGAGATCAATGGCTGCCTGTAGAGAATTGAGCACAATTACAGGCTGTCCTAGGACGTTGAAGGATAAGATGTCTGAATCATATTCCTTGGACCATTTCATAAAGGTATACTCTGGGCTGAAGGTTGGGATCACCCGAAGGTGGCCTAAGAGGAACTCGCGCGGCGGTCCAGGAGGTAATGGCTTCCTTTTTGTTCCGTATTCTAGAAAGAGCCTGCTTAGAAGGAATGTGATGCATATTGTAGCCGTGAGCAGGGTGAAAACGCGTGCCAAACCCTCCCTAAGCAAGACTTCCTGAATCGTCATTTGCGTTATTCGTCCAGTGCCCACGTGTCGGGTGAAATGAATACTGAGATTTTCTGCAAATTGAGTTTCTGTAGAGTAGTCGAATGCTGCTCTCGTTCAAAAATCGTGTTGAGTTGAGTCTCCGACGGTGGCAGATCTTCTCAATAATCGCAGATTTCGGATCCGATAGGCTGAAGTGGCCGCAAGGTCGAGCAGCACCACCCCTGTCTCTGCCTAGAAGGCGGTGCCTCTCTCCCATCTGTGCCGGAGCGTGGCCGTTATCTCGAACGACGCTGGCGGCGCGGTCTATCCTCAGACCTTGTGAGCAATTACGTTAATGGACTCTTGTGGCCTCGAACCGCTTGACATTTCCAACCCCCAACCCAGCCTACGACAGACAGTAACTACCGGCTGTGGCGCCCACCGTTAGCGGCATGCACAATAACCATCCACAAGGAGCAACCGTCGGCTGCGGCCAGGCAACCAGGTGAGCACTTTGAACAATTAAGCACTGAAAACAACCCGTTCCAGTTTTCGATATTGGGGATTTTTGTAAGATCAATGAGCCCTCCCTAATCTTTACACAAGGAGGCAGGATAAAAGTGAGCAAGCCGTCTGATGGTGTCACTAGCCAATCCATGGGCTTCCTGCCACTCTCTTGTATACTATTTATTGGCACGTATGGTGTTGCAAGTCAACGACTCACTTTAATCATTTTCGAATTCTTCATGGCCACCGGCCTTGCCCTGTTACCGCAATCTATACCACCACCCACTGGTGTAGGCTACATCTAAGCCGCCAGAGTATCTGACCCCGACAGTCTAGATCTTTGTCGCCTCAACCCCTCATTACTACTAGGTAGTAACGCCCCGCAATCGACGGTTGGTCCCTGAAGCTCTGCCGCCCCACCACTGTCTGTGGTGCACAGAGCTTCCTCATGGCCACGTTCCACTAACCACACGACCACCTTCTTCTCCCACATTCTTCTTCATACTCAGCATCCTCACTCTATCCCATCAACTCAATTCCTTCGGTCTGATTCTGGAAACTTGATTTCCACTCCTTCTTCTTCCTTTTACCCTCCTCTTGCTTCTCTAGGTAAGCCAGCCTCGCTCTTCTCGCTTCAGGACTTGAAAGCGTAGTCGTGTGACCGGAGCTCTCATGCTTTGAACACCTTGCACACAATGGCCTCCCGGCTCTCTTCAATGTGCCGTCAATCTTTGCATCGATATGGAACTCCAGTCGAGACAAAAGGCAAAATCGGAATGCTATCCAATATCGAATTGGCTGCCAAACCCTGAGAACCCATTTCTTGCTTGTGGCGGTGAGCTAACGTTGCAATGTCCTGCAGGTGTCCTCCCTCCTGGAATACGGCCCATCATGTCCAAGACATTCATCGGCAACGTTAAGAGTGTGCTCAGTGGCGATACCTTGATCCTCACCAGCCCCAACAACCCTGCGGCCGAACGAACGTTTTCCCTTGCCTACGTCACGGCTCCCCATCTGAAGCGAGAGGGTGACGAGCCCTTCGCTTTCCAGTCACGAGAGCATCTCCGGAATTTGGTCGTTGGCAAGCCAGTTCAATGCACCGTCGCCTACACTGTTCCCACTAGCGGGAGGGAATTTGGTACGGCCAAGCTGCAGGACGGCACTGACCTGCCTGATGACCTGGTCAAGGCTGGTTGGCTCAAGGTCCGTGACGATGCAGGACGCAAGGATGAGTCTGATGAGGTCACTGAGCGTGTCGAGAAGCTCCGATCTCTCGAATCCGCGGCTAAGGCTGACGCCAAGGGTCTCTGGGCTGGCTCTGGAGGCTTCATCACTGTTCAGAATGAGCTTGACCCAGACTTCATGAAGCAATTCCGCGGCAAGGGTCCTGTAGAGGGAGTTGTTGAGCGTGTCCTTAGTGGCGATAGGCTGCTCGTTCGCCTCCTCATCTCAGACAAGAAGCACGTGCAACCCATGACATTACTTGCTGGTATCAGAGCTCCTTCCACTGAGCGAAATGTCAACAGTCAGACGCAGCCTGCCGAAGAGTTTGGCAACGAGGCCAAAGCTTTCGTCGAGTCCAGGCTTCTGCAACGTCTGGTTAAGGTTGAGGTTGTCGGCGCCAGCGCCCAGGGCCAACTCATCGCCAACGTACTACATCCAAGAGGCAATATTGCCGAATTCCTTCTACAAGAGGGCCTTGCACGATGCAACGACCATCATTCTACCATGCTCGGAGAGAAGATGAAGGCTCTGCGCAATGCCGAACACCAGGCACAGGCCAAGAAGCTGCGTCTACACAAGCACCACGTTGCCAAGCAAGGCAGTACTGAGGAAAAGATCGTCAGCAAAATTCTTGGTGCGGATTCTATCGTCGTAAGGAACAAAACCGGTTCCGATGAGCGGCGCATTAATCTCAGCAGCATCCGAGGGCCACGCACCAACGAGCCTTCTGAGGCTCCGTTTAAAGATGAGGCGAAGGAGTTCCTCCGAAAGCAGCTCATTGGCAAGAGCGTCAAGGTCTCCGTAGACGGCAAGAAGCCTGCCTCTGAGGGTTTTGAGGCCAAGGAGGTTGCCACAGTTACTTCGGGAAGCAAAAACGTGAATCTTATGTTGGTCGAAGCCGGCTGGGCGTCCGTAATTCGTCACCGCAAGGACGATACAGACCGAGCACCGAACTACGACGACCTGTTAGCTGCGCAGGAGAAGGCCAAAGAAGAGGGCAAGGGCATGTGGTCTGGCAAGCCTCAGAAGGCCAAGCAATACGTTGATCTTTCTGAAAACACCCAGAAAGCGAAGATCATGCTTGCCACTTTCCAGCGTCAGAAGAAGATTCCTGCAGTCGT
The DNA here is from genome assembly GCA_008271525.1 of Sarocladium brachiariae. Taxonomy (NCBI): domain Eukaryota; kingdom Fungi; phylum Ascomycota; class Sordariomycetes; order Hypocreales; family Sarocladiaceae; genus Sarocladium; species Sarocladium brachiariae. The sequence continues at coordinate 1,158,936 of RQPE01000002.1, forward strand.
GGACTTCTGCAAGTCTGGCTCTCGTTTCACCATCCTCGTCGGTCGTGAGAACGTCAAGCTTACACTGGTGCTTGGAGGCATCCGGGCCCCCCGTGCGCCTCGCGCTGATGGTGAGGGAGGTGAACCTTTTGGAAAGGAGGGACTTGAACTGGCAAACCGTCGCTGCAATCAACGCGATTGCGAGATTGACATTCACGACATGGACAAAGTTGGTGGCTTCATCGGCGACCTCTACATTAACCACGTCAATTTCGCTACCGTCCTGCTCGAGGAAGGGCTTGCTTCTGTGCATGCGTATTCGGCGGAGAAGTCTGGAAATTCCAATCTACTCTTTACTGCTGAGAAGAAAGCCAAGGATGCCCGTAAGGGTATGTGGCACGATTACGATCCCTCTCAAGATGAGGAGGAAGACGCCAACGGGGCAGCAGCCGAGGTAGCAGAGCAGTCGGAGGTTTCCATTGAGAAGAAGCCCACCGACTATCGTGATGTCGTCATCACGAACATCGACGGTAATGGCAAGCTCAAGATCCAAGAGATTGGCAAGGGCACTGCAGCACTCGAGACCATGATGAATGAGTTCCGCAAATTCCATCTGTCCTCTGGAAACAACAAGGGTCTTCCAGAAGATCCCAAAGCCGGTCAGTTCGTGTCAGCCAAGTTCTCGGCCGATGGTGAATGGTACCGAGCTAAGATCCGGGGCAATGACCGCGCGGCCAAGAAGGCGGATGTGATCTACGTGGATTATGGCAATAGCGAGCAGATCCCGTGGTCCCAGCTCCGTCCCCTTGACCAGGATCGGTTTGGTGTTCAGAAGCTGAAGGCGCAGGCTGTTGATGCCTCACTCTCGTTTGTGCAATGGCCAGCAGCTGACTACTTCGCTGATGCTCTGGGCTTCGCCGCTGAGCTCACTGAAGGCAAGCAGCTTGTGGCGAATTTCGATTTTGTGGACACCAAGGAGAACCTAAGTTACATTACACTGTACGAGCCTAAGAAGGATGGGTCGATGCCTGGGCCCAATGATTCTCTCAACAAGGAGATCCTCGCAAGCGGACTCGGTATGGTGCCGCAGAAGCTCAAGGCGTGGGAGCGCAGCAAGCCCTTTGAGTCGTATCTGAAGCACCTGAAGGAGGTCGAGGATCAGGCCAAGCAGGACAGACTGGGCATGTGGGAGTACGGGGACATCACTGAGGACTAAGTGCCGATTCATTGGGGTCGTGGTGCTATTTGGGTTGTTGCAAAGGGGCACATGATGTTGCCTGGAAACGATTTCATGAAAGCATTGGGGTGGTTTTTCAAAAGCAGGTCATTCGATGTTGGTTGCAATAAAAATTCAGGGCGAGATACGAGATATATATCACAATGAACGCACTCTACCTAGGGTGTAAACTTCTCTGGGCACGACGCCGGTGTGAAGCTGGTCCATGGCCCGTGCACGAGATTGTTGTAGGTGTGCAGCTTACTCTGGCATCCGGGTAGGTACTAATATAGTGAAGGAAACTTAAGATGCCTTTGTAAAATGCTTAATGGTGCGTTGATGGCGTGTTAATGAAAGGAGAATGACAGGCCTGGTATCAAGAAACGTGGGCAGCCCGATAAATGTGAGAGGTCCGATACCTAGATGAGCTGGCTATAGATGGGTACGGGTCAGGCAAACGTTGGTTGGCGTGGTAAGAGTGGACATTTCCGCGGTAGAGCCCGGACATTGAGCGCCTCAGATTAAAGCATGAGGGTATTACTCAGGTATCAAACCTGGCATTCGTTGAGTTGCTGCAGAGCATGCTGGCCAGTAGATCCGGAGCCAAGGCCATGCTCGCTCCGGTCTACTTCTATAAGCTCGCGCGACATGAGGCCGATCGATAATACTCCGGCAAGGCGATGCTCATGTGTAATGTACAGTAGAGAGCACAGTGCGGTACTACTGTAAGGAGCCCAGCATTTTGCGCCGGGGTGCCCCACTCCGGCGGGTAACAGGCTGAAGAAAAAGATGTTGAGGTCTTGAGGTACTAAGGGGCACTTCAGACTCAAGGTACGTGGAGTATGTACAGTGACGAGGGGTGTGGGGGGCGGGCCTGACGTGATGGAGCGGCGAAAGCGACAACCGCGCACTGTATCCACGGCCCGCGAGACCGGAGGTACGTGGGATGGATGCGACAAGCTACGTGCCAAAAAGGAGCTCGTACAACTAAGTGGCGTATTGAGAAAAATATCAACTCCGGTGGCTCAGATATTGAGTGTTATTATCTCATCATGATGGGGTATCTGAGGTGGGAATTGGATCGGCCGGGAGTGTTGACTCCGGATTGACGGGTACAGAGAGGCGAGGTGCTTACTGAGGGCAGGTTGATGGCGGCATTCTCAGAGGAGCGGTGCATAACAAAGGACGGGGAGGAATGGTTAGTAGCAGCATTAGGTGCATGGTTGTAGGGAGGAAAGGATGCTTTGCCTCCAGCTTGGCTGTTACCAGAATTTGCTTCCCATGTCACACCAAGCCTGAGGATCACTTCACATACGCGAGACGGAGAGGCTTCTTCACAATCGATCAACACAACACGGTAGCAGAGTCTCGGGGGATAAGAAAGGCTAGGAAAGTCCAGCAAAACTAAAAAAGAAAAATACCCGGGTTTGGTGCTTGCAGATGCCAGTGATGCAAAAAAAGGGTTCTCCGGATAGGCCTAACAGTATTAGTCCCGTTGTCGTAGTGGCGGGCGAACGGTCGGCGGCGGCTATAGAGGTGTGAGGGTCTTTATCCACCTCCTCCTCCCTCTTCCTTTATTCTCTCCTCTTCCGTCATTTCTCTCAACTTCCTCCCCAAAATAATCTTTCACACCATCCATAACAAATCCATTCATCTTCAGGAAAGCAGGACTTTTCAAGATTTCTTCACAAACCGCAACAATGTCTTCCTCTCTCGATCAGCTCAAGGCCACTGGCACTGTAAGTTTTCAGTCGTTCCCTCCCAAACAGCAGCTCTCCATCTGTCTCAATCCCCCGCCCCCACCATCGCCTGTTGCCCCTCCATCCTTCATCGCTTCGTTGAGCTTCGAACCACGGACAGCTGCACGGACGCGATGATATGGCGCAGCATACAGGTCAACCGATTATAATCTCTTTGATTTTTCTCAATCCATAAGCCTCTGTTTTGCTTTTAATTCAAAGGCTGCTTCATAAACGCATCGTTTCTCTTGAATGCGCAATGCTGACCTGGGACTTGTTTCTTGCCACAGGTCGTTGTCTCCGATTCTGGTAAATTCCCTCAATAACCCTCGCACTCTTTGACCATGCGAAATTGCTAACCCTTTCTTTTTCTTATAGGTGACTTTGCTTGTTAGTTTCTCCTGAATAACCTCTCATGACGTGCCGTTCGGAGTTGCTAACCAAACCCCTCAGCCATCGCCAAGTACAAGCCCCAGGATGCCACTACCAACCCTTCACTGATCCTCGCCGCCTCCAAGAAGCCCGAGTACGCCAAGCTCATCGATGTCGCCGTTGAGTACGCCAAGGACAAGGGCTCCAACATCGACGAGAAGGTTGAGGCTGCCCTCGACCGTCTGCTCGTCGAGTTCGGCAAGGAGATTCTCAACATCATCCCCGGCAAGGTGTCGACTGAGGTTGATGCCAGCTTCTCCTTCAGCACCAAGGCCTCTGTCGACAAGGCCCTCCGCATCATTGACGTGAGATTCCTCAGTCCCAAAATCCTACGGGATCGGGTTGTTAACAATGTGCTGACTTCATTTCTTCCCTGCAGCTGTACAAGGAGCAGGGCATCAGCAAGGACCGTGTCCTGATCAAGATTGCCTCGACCTGGGAAGGCATCAAGGCTGCCGAGATCCTCCAGCGCGACCACGGTATTAACTGCAACCTGACCCTCATGTTCTCTCCCGTTCAGGCCATCGCCGCCGCTGAGGCCGGCGCATACCTCATCTCTCCTTTCGTCGGTCGTATTCTTGATTGGTTCAAGGCCTCCACCAAGAAGGAGTACTCTAAGGAGGAGGATCCTGGTGTCGCCTCTGTCAAGGCCATCTTCAACTACTACAAGAAGTACGGCTACAAGACCATTGTTATGGGTGCCTCCTTCCGCAACACCGGCGAGATTACCGAGCTTGCTGGCTGCGACTACCTGACCATCTCTGTAAGATCCTGTGTTCTTGAATGCCATTTACCTTTTGTTGATAAGACTTCTAACCCATTTGTTTTAGCCTAATCTTCTTGAAGAGCTCCTGAACTCAACCGAGCCCGTTCCCAAGAAGCTTGATGCTTCTCAGGCTGCCTCCCTCGACATTGAGAAGAAGACCTACATCAACGAGGAGGCTAACTTCCGCTTCGACTTCAACGAGGACCAGATGGCTGTCGAGAAGCTCCGTGAGGGTATCAGCAAGTTCGCCGCTGATGCCATTACCCTCAAGTCTATCATCAAGGAGAAGCTTGCCTAAGCGGTGAGCCTTCGCCAGATTTGGGGTAGCAGGGGGGTGGATGAAGATGGATTACAAGACTGGAACCCGCATCCAAGTGCCGATGGCGAATTTTCCCCCGATAGAGAACAACATGTACACGAAGTGTTGCGTCTCCAACCCTTTGATGTATTCCATGTTGTACGCAATACGGGAGGCTGGCTCCTTTATTTACCAAAAATTGTCTATAGACTGCAGGCGAGGAAATGAAACTAATGAATGCAAGATTAAGATCAGTATCCTGTGCCAAGATGATAGAATTCCTTATTGCTATGTGCTGCTGGTATTTAAATGATATTAAGTAAGATATGCGGTTAATGTACGAGGGGTATCAAACAGGCTGCCGAACCTCTCCAGTAGGTTATCGAATGATGCTCTCTCCATTCCGAAATGCAAAACAGAGACCTGAGCTCTCTGATCCTTTGCAGGTACCAAGCTCGCAGAAGAATCCTCTGTAATGGTCCTCCTCTATACCTTCTGTATCTTGTATGTCTCTCACCATTTCTTCTTGCATGAGATCTGCGCAACCTTGTGCTTGTACTCTCCGTCTCGGGTCCCGGCTTTCAGTACGATAGCCGTCAGCTTCCCACCCACGACGCAACCAGAGTCGAGACCGAAGGTGTACTCTCCAACTCTGTGACCACGCTTAGCGTCGTGGCCGTAGATGACTGCGCGACGCTTCTTCGCGGGAATGTGGCGTTGGTATTTGTTCCATGCGTCGGCCCATAGTTGTCCTGAGCGGCCGTCGGTGGGAATTGGGTTCTTGCGCGTTGACTCATCATCGACCTCGCCGTCTTCAAGACTATCCTCAGAGGGAATCAGGGGTAGCTGAAGTTGAAGACCTAGTTGATCGTCGTGGGTGAGTGGTAGCTGTTGGTCCTCCCCATTACCTTCGGACAACGATTTGTGTTTCGGATAGCGAAGGGTGCGCATGTTCATCACAGCCCAGGGGTCTTGCTTGCGCACCTGTAACCCAGGGACCAGACCAGCGTGGACAATGTAGATCGGGAGGACGGGCTCGAGGGATATGATCACAGGGAGAGAGCGCAACCATTTGATGTGGTGCTTTCGGAGGCTACGTGCGACTTGGCGATCGCGAGCCTTTGCGCGCTGTTCGTGAACATCGCCGTCATTGCTGTTGTCCATCTCGTCTTCGTATGTAAGTTCCCGGTCGTCATCATCCTCACTTAAATCATCGCCATCTTCGGAGCTGAAGAACGAGAAAATGCTGTTCCTTCCATCTTTGATATGCTTCCTCCTTTTCCGTCGATCCATCTTCGCGCGCGCCTTGAGAATGTGGTCTTCATGGTTCCCCCGGACTGCGCTCGCATTTAGAGCAATCAGTTTGTCCACAACACCGCCGGAATCCGGCCCTTTGCTGATCATGTCTCCCGTCGCGATGACATGGTCCCTCGCCGGATCGAACCTGACTTTCTCGAGGATGGCGTCGAGCGGGCCAACCATGCCATGGATGTCGCCGATGACAATGAGGCGTCGCTCATTGTGGGGAGTAGGGATGAGGTGGTGGGGGATCGTGTCGAGGAGCTTGACTGAGGATGAGGAGGAAAGCTCATGTTGCTGTCTGGAAAGTTCGGCAAAGGAGGTGTCGAATGAGGAATTTAGGTAGAAAAGATAAGCGGTTAGGAAAATGAGGATGGTCAGGATGGTGTTGAGAATGGCTTGGGCGGAAGCCATGACGAAAGAGGGTCTGTTGCTTAGGTCACGTCGTCGTCAATGACGTCCTACTACAGGTGGGATTCCGGCGCAAACAGTGAAGGTACAAATCAGCGTGCTGACTGAGAGGACGGATGAAAGGGAGTGATTTTCGAGGTCAAGGGTCGTGGTCGAAGCGGTGGAATAGATTTCTTATGATACATTGGGAAGAGTTTCAAGGTAGAGCAGAATGGGTAGCTCGTACGGGGAACAAAGGAGGCACAGATGCCTGGTCAGTTGCCTTCAAAGTTGTGTTGGTTGTTTTTGGGCTTAGCACGGGGTCACGGTTGGGCTGGTGATTTGATGAAAGCCAGGGGGGATGGTTCAGGTACAGGCTTGCCTCAATGCGTCATTGGCTGACTCACAGCTGTTACCCTGCAACCTGACTCGCGGAGAGGGAAGACACGAAATTTGGAAGACAGCCTTAGAAACACTGGGTTCCAGGTGTAATTTCTACTGTTCTGCAAATGAACCGGCTTGTAGAATTATTTTTGTTCAGATGGTGATGGCAATATGTTTCTATAGGCCTGCTGTGCTGACTGCGGCGGTTGCACATGGTGGAAACACCTGCTTGATACCGGAGGTTGAGCCACAAAACGAACAAGAAGCGAACGGCCACCTTGGTTTCTATATCAATCGAATTGATCGGAGTCTTACATGCAACATAAGGTATAATATGTGTTACAGCCGCGACAGATACATGTAGCATTGCATTTTGTACAGATTTGATCAAAGACTCCCAACGCCGTCCCATGCCGTCCCAGATCTCTCTATCATGTTCCTGTTTTCCCTGATTTGCCTATCCAATACTGCATCATGACCTCTCCTACTTCTTTGCCTCTTGAGCTTGAGCTTGTCGTGCCTCCAGTGCCAATCTCTGCTGTTCAAGCCTGTACTTCTCATTCTCCACCTCTCTCCAGTCCGGTACCTCGGGTTCGTTCCCGTCCGTCGCCCTCACACCGCCGGCGAACGCAGACTTGCCGGCGTATAGCTGATACCCCTGGCCACTCTCGGCAGACTCGAGGGCACGGTAGGAGACGGGCATGTTGCCGCGGAAGCGCTTGCGCATGTCGACCATGCCGCGTTTGCACTCGCCGAAGCCCTTCTTGAGTTGCCGGCACTGGAGAGGCAGGGTGTCGACGAGAGGTTCGCGGAGACAGTCGGCGGCGGAGTTACGTTGAACCATGACACAGTCAGATTGCTGGAGGCATTGCGCGAGAGCGTCACCTGCGATTGTGAAATGGGAAAAGTCAGCTAGGAGCGGCAAAAGTTGGGTAGGAAAATGGGATCGTTTATGTCCAGGGTTGGTAGACAGGGGGGTTGGATGATAAGTGAACTTACGCAGTTCCTTGCAGGAGCTCGGCATCTTAAAAGGAAAAAAAATTGGATGTTGCTGCTCTGGTTGTGGGATTTAACAGGGAGAGCGACACGACAGTTAGAAACTGATGCTGGGAGAAGTTCGATGAAGCTCTCGTGACAAACCAGATGCACTGGTAAATGATTGGTCAAGATGTGGTACGACATGCAGGTGTCAGGTCCGTGTGGGGCAGGGAGCTGACAAAAAGGGCGCTGAACAGATTCAGCGTGTTCCGCCGTTAATCTCTACCAAACCGGGCGTGAACTGCAGGCCTTATTCAGTCACTCAACACCTTCCACGTTTGGAGAGGGATTGACATGTGACATCACCCCGGTCACACTCAATCAGTATCGCCGCGCACCTTAATTCTCAACATCGGCATTTCGACTCCGCGACATTGTTTCAGCTTTTTTCTCTACGCAGAGGCCAGTATTCGATCCTACAGTAACGATGTTGCTCAGTCCCCGGTGATTGGATGACGACTTTGGTGACTTACTGCTCACAATGGCCGTTCCTTTCCTAGGTCGGCTGCATCCGTGAGTCGCAGCCCAGTTTCCAAACCCCAGACACGATTGTGCGAGACACTAAACGACTGACCTTCCAGGATCGAGTATCTCGCTCTTGTAGGCTCTTTTATCTTTGTTGCTCTCGAAGCTTTCATCCGTGTTCTTACCTTAGCCCTTCGTAAGTACCTCACCGACTTACCAGTCCGTCCTGTCAGTTCTGACCGCTACCGCCAGCGTCTTTCCTTGTCAACTTGTTTTACCGGGCTTCGAGACGATTATTCAACAGATTTGTCTCTCCCGCACAGAAGAAGGGAGAGAGTAAACAGAAGTGTAAATTTCAGACATTGATCACCATGAATAACGGGTGCATTGGTGCTAATATCCGCGCAGCAATTTCGACAAAAATCCGAGATGCGGCCGATTTCGTAGAGCTGTGTCAGCTCTGGGGTTACGAAGCCGAGGAACATATTGTGCAGACAACTGATGGCTACCTTCTTGGGGTCCATCGTCTGCAGTGGCGGAAAGGGGAGGAGGGACAGAAGGTGAACTCTGGCGGGACCAGTGTCAAGAAGCGCGTTGCTTATCTGCATCACGGCCTTCTGATGAATTCAGAGGTCTGGGTCTGCCAGACAGACGCGCAGCGATGTCTAGCCTTTGAGCTGGTAGATCGTGGATTCGATGTCTGGGTAAAGCCGTCTTGATCTCAACTCCTGTCCCCGGTCTCAGCAGCTAACTGCTGATATAGTTTGGGAATAACCGGGGCAACAAATACTCGAAGAAGTCTATTCACAGTTCCCCGACCTCTTCTAAGTTTTGGGACTTCTCCATTGACGAGTTTGCCTTCCACGATATCCCGGACACGATCGGATATATCCTGGAAACGACACAACAAGAAAGCCTATCGTATATTGGTTTCTCCCAGGGAACTGCCCAAGCATTCGCTACGCTAGCCATTCATCCAAAGCTCAACAGTCAGGTGAATGTGTTCATTGCTCTGGCTCCAGCCATGGCCCCGGCGGGTCTCTCGAATGGCGTCGTGGACTCCCTTATCAAGGCATCCCCGTCCGTCTTATTCCTCATGTTCGGCCGAAGATCAATCTTGAGCTCTGCAACCATGTGGGAGACGATATTGTACCCTCCTCTGTTTACAAAGGTCATCGACATGGGGCTCTCTTTCCTGTTCGGCTGGCGCACCAAGAACATCGCGGCGAACCAGAAGCTGGCTGCTTATCCACACCTGTACTCCTTCACCAGTACCAAAAGTGTGGTTCACTGGTTTCAAATCATCCGCAACCGGTGTTTCCAGATGTACGATGACGATGTGCACCGGCCGATGAGTGTTAGCACCATGTCGAAGTATTCCAAGGTTGCGAAGTACCCTACGAGAAACATTCGCACGCCCATCGTGCTCGTTTACGGTGGCAGTGACTCTCTTGTAGATATCAAGATTATGCTGAAAGAGCTACCTCGATCGACAGTGGCAACCGAGATTCCACACTACGAGCACCTCGACTTCCTGTGGGCGAGGGACGTCCACACACAAGTGTTCCAGCATGTTTTCGATGCCCTGGACAGCTTCACAGATGCGCTGCACACGAGAGAAGAGTATGAGCGGTACCGAATCGTCAGACATGAAAGTCTGGTCGGTTCAGCCTATGCATATTCCCACTCCCATCGTGGCAGCGAGAGCGAAGCTTCTACGATCGCCGCGGGGAGCGACAGTCGCGATGGGGCTGAAGTCCACCAACATGTGGCGCGTGAACAGCTGCGCTCCATGGACTCTCCGACAGAGGAGGACCCGGCGTGGCCATCATCGCCTGCATTACCAGCATCCAATGGTAAGCACCAGCAGGGCGTCCCCCAGCCTGTCGACGAACCACCACTGCCTATCAATGATGCGCCTAGCTATGCAGCTGCGGCCAAGTTGAAGGGCGTTGGAGTTCGTCGTGGCGGAGCAGCCGGAGGCGTCGGTAAGAAGCTGGATAATATTGTGGAGGACTCTGGCACCGTCAAGGACTAGCATTGCGGACGGAAGCGTGGACATTGGGAAGGGCACAGCCGTAGTGGGTGAATGCCAGTCGGTGGACATTCATACGCAAGGCACTTTTCACTTTTGCGCAAGTTTTCTTTGTGTAAGCATGGTTAGTGGTGAACGGGGTTGAGGGTGTGCAATGAATACCGTAATTCACGCCCCCGGGATAAACAGCAGAAGAAGAAAACAAGAGAAAAACTCCAAGAATACATGAATTGGATCTCAAGTTCTGCGTCTAAGCGCCGGAGAAAGTTCCATAAAGATCAAATAGAATGCTACGAGGACACATTTTCGGGCTAAACAAGCCGTTCCGGGCGGCCAGCATAGGGGTCCTGAGGGTTAAAAAAAGAACGTACGGAGTACAATTGGGTAAAGCAAAAGCCTATCCGTATGCAATTTGGGAATAGTTTCGCACGCGGTACCCATGATAAAAGTCCGTACTCGGAGAACTGAAAAGCCTCCGAACGTGGGTGACGTCAACTACGGAAACCCAGGCCTTATTTGCGTGGGGCGTTTGAAGAGCCGGATCGATCTTCACATTGCCAGATTTGTTGGGTCATGGCAAAAGGAACGATGTGCTGTAAAGTAATTAATTTAATGCATCTCATTTGATCTACATGGCGCAGTCGAAAATGCTCCTTACTTCTGACGAGGCTGACCAAAGCCAACCTTGCAAGTTCTTTCACACACCGAGACTACGGATTGCGGAGCATGAATGTCTATGAGGCTGAAGTATGGAGAGACTTTGCGTTCGTAAGTAAAGGAAAGACACGACCGCTCAATTAGATGCAATACTCGAATCTCGCAATAAGTTTGTTGTATGCGACTTATCGACTTATCAAGGATGAGGGTCTATGGCTGAGGTATTCCTTTGGGATGATCGACTTTGGAGAGAGAAACCACTGCAGGGACTACCCATGTTGATTCCATGCCCCAGGGAATTCACTTGATGGGAACAGTGAAGTTCAAATTCCAGGAGGATATCTCTACTAAAGCACATGCAAAGTCTGAAGCAGCCCGTTGGCTCATGTACATAGGGCTGTACGGACGGTTTGTGGGTCGTCCTCTACGGAGTGTTCAGTGTCAGGAATGTCAAACGCGCCACAAGCCGCGTGGCTTTTCAGCCCGTACGATGGGAGATGGATGGGCGTCCTGGTCCGCGGGAACCGGAAAAGAGTTAATAATCGAGATAGTAGACGCGAGGTCGCCGAAAAACCCTAAAGCAAAGAAGAAGAAGAAAAGCATCCGGGTAATGTACCCCGTTTGAAAGGATAGAATGTCATGCCTGCGATCTTTAAGGAGCCAGATGCCAGGGGTTGGTGGTCACCGAGGGTGAACACCACAAACTAATATGACCGATCCTTGAAGATTTGTGCCGCACATGTGGTTGGTTGCCATGCTATGCGATAACGCGGCTCAAATTTATTTCAGTCTTATTCTTTTCTAAAGATGGAATAGTCCTAGACAGGTACCTATAGGTAATTAGGTAGTTCCCGGACACATAGGTATGTGGCTGCCCAGCGTTGTCCCACTCTTTCGTACGGGACGGCACTTATACTAATGGCTCAAGGCCGTCGGCGTTGGGAGCTCGAGCGAGTTCTTTTTCTTTTGCTGCTGGCGTGGTGCAAGGAATGAATGGGCAAGTTTTTGGGGTTGGTTCCATGTATGCTTACATATAGTAAAAGAGGTATCCGTAGTTTGGTGTGGCACTGGAAACCACCAGGACGTGCGGATTCGGTGAGACTCGAGACTCCGACACCGACTAGTGTCGGATAGCTTAACATGCAGATTTTTATCTTCCATTTTTTATTTTTTATTTTTTATTTATTTTTTTTGGGGGCACGTTGTTAGGACGACACAGATGTTGAACAATATTCATGAGATCTTACAACCAGCAATGTGGGAAGAACTATCGTCGTGCTGAAATAGGTCATACCATAATGTGATGTAGATCAGGGTTGCATAATGAACGGGGCCGGGCGACCATTCGTCCAAAAAAGAAAAAGAGTATGTTTCAGCATTCATCCGCCTAGCATGAGATCAATTGGTCGGCCGCCTGAAGAAGTGATATGCATATGTTTTATCCATGTAGATATGCATGCAGCGTAATAGCAATGGAAGCTGAGCCTCAGGGTTACGCCGAACAAGTGGAGAGGCTGACTGCAAATCTCCCCTGTGCCGCACAAACTCGCATGTCTTGCGAAAATTCATAGCCTCCTTATGTGACGTCCGTGATTTCTTTTCGTTGCTGACATGGAGAGACATGGGTTACGCAAGCAGATTCCAAGTCTTTCGTGGCTTTGCACAAAAGGCATGATTGTAGCGAAGCTTCTTCGGAGGCTTTTTTTGTCTGGCTCGCGCAACTTACATGGTTGGCTCAACTAGTGTAGGTACAACTAGTATCTTTTCCTTGAGACGGAGGAACGACAACAGGTGGATGCAATGACTCTATAAGGGGTTTCCGGACCGGGAAACAACTCAGAGATGCGTCGTGTCAGTGTCCACGTCCACGTTTCGTTCCCAAGTGCCAGTTGTATAAGGTTGACCAGAACCCCGAGATCCAAAAGGGCAATGGGGCCATCATCAACATCATTCTACCAAACGCCAGACAGACATCCAACGCATCCTCTCTTGAACGCCCTTTATACTCTTGATTCACTTCATCCCACTATTGTTCCAAGTCACACATAGAACCACAGAGCTATTGTCGGCAATACCGGGAACGGGCATCTTTCACACCAGTGTTATTTCATCTGCCTCTAGGTATCTACCACATATCCTCATCATCCACAGCCATGAGTCTTCAACCAGACTTCGGCAACGAGACCTGGGTCTTTCAGAACGGCCAGGAATGGTGCTACGAGAACCCTACTGCCGACGTCTGCAAGGATGTGCCGACCAATTACCACTATCCCATGAGCCTGGCCGCCAACGTCACATTCCTCGCCATCTTCGGCCTGTCACTCCTCCACTTCCTCGGCGTCTTCGCTTACACCCGCCGCGCCACCGGCTTCACAGTGGCCCTGACCCTGGGCCTCATCTGCGAGTGCCTTGGCTACGGCGGGAGAATCATGGGATGGGTCAATCCGTGGGACAGCAATGGGTTCCTCATGCAGATTTGCTGCCTGACCATCGGCCCGGCCTTCATGGCCGCTGGAGTGTATCTCTGCCTCCGACGCATCGTGGCCGTATTTGGTCCTGAATACTCCAGGATCCCACCCGCTTACTACACTCGCATCGTAAGTTCACCGTCCCGCCTCTGTTCCATGTTTGTTTGTCGGCTGGTATGTGTGTTTGGGTGCAGCAATGGCTAAATGTGTATCTCGCCTGGGCGTATAGTTCATTCCCTGCGACATCATTGCGTTGGTCTTCCAGGCCGTTGGTGGTGCTCTCGCTTCCATCGCGTCTTCCAACCACGAGAACGTCGATACCGGCTCCAACATCATGATCGTTGGGCTTGGCTTCCAGGTCGCAACCATTGTCGGCTTCATCACCGCCTCGACAGACTTCGCCCTGCGTGTCTGGCGCCGCTACCGCGTCGACGGTGCTTCCATATTCCCCCAAGACCCGGCGCTGGTGTCCATGCGCTCCAGCTTGCGCTTCAGAGGCTTCCTCGTCGCCCTCGGTCTCGCCGCCTTCCTGATCATGTGGCGTAGCGTCTTCCGCGTGGCCGAGCTGAGCGAGGGTTGGGACGGAGAGCTCATGAAGCGCCAGGATCTCTTCATTGGCTTTGAGGGTGTTCTCATCGCCGTCGCCGTCCTGGTCCTCAACGTCTTCCACCCAGCCCTCTGCGGAAAGGCGCTGTTCGCCAGCAGTGGCCCCAAGACAAGCTTCTGGAGGAGGTTCCGCGGCAACGGCCACCAGAAGATGGCGAGCGAGGATAAGGGGATCCCGCTGTCCACTTCTGCGGGAACCTCGATTCTCAATGGCGACGATAACGGGTCACAGGTCTGAATCGAGGGGAGTTAGAGATGTACAACAGAGAGAAGACGGAGAAACTCATATATATACCTGCCAGCGCATTGCGGCCGCTTGGGGCCCCCTTTTCCTTTCTTTGTTTTTTTTTTGGTTTGCACTTTCACTTTTGCCTTCATAGCCTTGTTCGCGGGTTTGCATTAGACTATCGGGATTGGTACATGCACAAATGTCGAGCATCAAGATACAATTCAAAGATCAAATGGAATGTATTCTTGGCCACGAACCCTGATAGGATCCATCGCCCCCTTATATAAATGATGCAAAGCTGTCCTATATTGTTGAGCAGCCACTTGAAGCGCTTTCGGATGCATCCAATCAACCCAGTCTCGCTTCCCGTCAATGAACTACGTGTGCCATCAAGATGACAGCATCTTTGAATGCGCCTGATGTGCCGCGGGGGTATCTCAAAGCCAGCGAGCGACCCATGCATGATACGAGCGAGGAAAGCAACGTTATTACACCCAATTATGGCCCTCATGAAGAATAAACTTGGGCTTGTGTGCGTAATGGCAACAAGCAAGGAACAAAGCTCACCGAAGTGCGATGGTGGCCAGATGCAACGCTCGAATGCCAATTTGGAATGAGTTGTTACGAATGGGGGCCAGGCACAGGCCTTGGTCCACTCAGAGGGAAATATTGCCCAAGGGTAAGATCCTGCTCTTGTCCTTGTGAAACTGGGACCTATAGTCGATAATGGCTTGGCTGATGGTTTGGAAGTCTTTGATCTTCTGATCACGAAATTCGGTCAGCAGCTTACGAAGGCCTTTGTTGAACTCTTCTTGCTGATCGCCCTCATGAACACCGTAAGAGCCAAGTTGCATCAGGATCTGGTCATCTGAAGTTCGCTTATGCGTTAGCCATCACATGCCAGATGGCCTGCCCACGGAATGCCATCTGGGAATTCGATAGCTAATACATACCTGGTGCAGCAATCTTGGTCAAATGCTGGAAGTCGCAGTCATCACCACGAGGGCATCCCTGCCCGAGAAGCTCCTCGGGACAGAGCTGTTGGCGAACATCGAGCTTGTTACTATAAGTGAGTGATCGAAGACCTCCCGTTACGGTTGTACTGAATTCAGGATGAAATCGATAGGCATGGAAGTATTGCAGAGGTGATTGATATGGTTGAAACGTGCTTCCAACGGTGCCAATTTTGGATCCGGGGGGATTCGTGGTTGACAGGCGATCCTGCTAATTGTTAGCCATTACCGTCACCAACGTCGGGCTGGTGACTCTTTCTACTTCAGCGGGTATTTCTGTAGGGCGGGTTTCCCCCGGATCTACGCCCTCAACTGCCTCTTCCTTTGAGGACAGGTCCGGGGACGCAGACTGACGCAGTCCTCGTCGGGGCGCAGGATCCTGATCCCGAACATCTGCAGTAAGCTCGACATCAGGCTCAGAATGGCCCGATTGGAGTTCAACGGTAGGTGAGCACGATTTCATACTTGCCAGTGAATCCTCCTGGCTTGAGTCAGTACTCTCTGACATTTCGTCTTCAGAATCCGACCCCGTGCTTGCCTCCTCGATTGCTTGTGAGGGCGTTGCAGCAGTAGACTCTTCATTCGCATCGATTTGACGGGGAGGTGTCTGATCCAGCTCTTCCCTAACGCGTGTTCTCTGCGTGTCGGAATGCGTAGTATCATCATCTGCTGGTGTCTTTACCTGCCCAGAAGACTCTGTTATGCCTTCCATCGTAGGGCAAAGTTCATCCGGCTGACTTGATTCTGCCTCCGTGGCCACAGTCAGGGTCTGGTGATCTGCCATTGGGCTGTGTTGGGGTGCAATGGACCCCATTGAGACGTCGACGTCTGCATTCAGCTGCGAGGGCTCTGGGTTTCTTGTGATGGTGGGAGTTGAACCACGTCGTCCCACCTCGGGGGCGGGTAAAGCCGCTTGCACAAGCACGGGGCTCGGACTTGCTTCTTGACGCAAGCTCTTCTCTTCTTCTAGACTCGCTGCCATCTCCCTCTCCATTTGAGCCAGCTGTGCCCGAAGTATCTTCATTTTGAGTGTTTGGCGCTTGCGTTCAGCCTCAATGACCGCAAGCCTATCGAGCGTTGCTTGCGAGAGACTCCGACGGAGCTCAGGTTGCTCGCCACCGCTCTGGGTTTTAATGCCTGGACTTGCCGATAATGACAAGCCGGCCTCTGCAGACCCCAACTGGGTGGCCTTTGGGACACCGGACAGTGAACTATTCCCGACAGCCGAGACGCTCACCGGAGAACACACACTGACTTCTGACCTGCCGTGCGAAGGGGACTGGTGAGGGGTGCCTTGCCTAGACTGTTTAGCCCTCTTACGAGCCTCAGCCTCAGCAATCCTCCTTTTCATCTCCTCAATATCCTGCTGCATCTTAGTCAGGTCCTCCTTTCCTTGGCCGATGTTAGATCTGCCGAATCCGCTGATTGGAGTCGACCGTCCAGTAGATGGCACATCAGTGAGTGGCGGGTAGTTTCGCAAGCCAGAGTCTTCCGTCACGTTTCTGCGCAGTGTAACAGGTCGTAGCTCGGGCGAGTCAAGATCCATTGCTGTATCCCCATCGCTCTCATCGTCTTCGCTTACATCTATCAGGAACCGTCGTGACCTATCTGTCTGACTAAAGGGTCGCTTGGGTGGCGGCTCCTGAACAGGAGTGAGAAAGTCAGATGCTACTGGACGTTTCTGCGCTGTCAACTGAGGATGTCCTCGTGGCGAAGAGACCTGTGGCGGTGCAACAGAGGGTGGTTCGTTTTGCGTAGTTGGCAAATGTGGAGATGAATCTTCTGATCGTGGAGGATGAACAGCTGCAGACGATGAAGTCGTAGGTTCAGGTCCTCCAGGTAGAGTGACTGGCTTGTTCTGAGTCTGCTGTTCGCCCGAAGCAGCCTGCGCCTTGGCTTCTCTAGCTTTCCGTAAGGCTTCCATTTTTTCATAAAGAAGCTTCGACTTCTCTTTTGATTTGGTGACTGGCTGCGACGGTTTCGTCTCTACCACTGTCGCAGGGCTTTGGGCGACGGTAGGCGTTTGCCGCCCCGACCGTTTCGCGGCAAGAAGCCGGGCTATACGATCTTTCCTGCTTTCGGTCCGGTCTTCACTGGATTGGGCTGTCCCTGGGCTTGTCTCGGGAGCTAACTGTACTTCCGTCGCATGCTGGCTGCCAGATGGAGTTGGTACTTCAGTAGTCACTGGCCCATACGCTAATCCCAGCTCCTGAAAGAGCTTTTGGAGGAGTGATTTGTCAATGCCGTCATCGAGGTAGTCTTCGTATCGGACTTTGAGAGGCCACAGGCGCATGATAGCATCACGTGCGTCCTGGCGTGCTCTTTCGACCTTAGCAAGGTTCAATGTATCCTGGCTGGTCACTGGACCATTGGGCGACGTCTTTAATGCAGCAGAGCCTGCGCTTTTGACCCCAAGGGAATTGCGCTGACTACGGACGACACCAATTGGGGAGAGATGGGGCGAGTAGGATCCGCATCGATCGTCTGCTTCAGTCAGAAACCTCTTCGATTCACAGAAATGAATGGTTATATTTTGGGCTAATTTGGGGGGGGGGGGGGGGGGGGGGGCTGAGCCACTCACCTTCGGGATCGGATGGTTGTGTTTTAGACATGCCCAGCGTTTCGTCCAGAGCTGGCTCATAGATGTCTTCGAGCTCACCGTCGCTCAGTGCAGGGTCCGTAGAGATATTGTGCGCCGGTACATCCAGCGATTCACTGGTGGTATTCTGTCGTCCGGCAGCAACAAGTACATTGACGTGCTCCTTGTGATTTGGTGTGGCGACTTGCCCGGAGGCTGCCCGGGTTGAGAGACTATCCCCGTATTGTGAAGAAGCACCCATCCCTAAACCGGGTATGACACGGTGGTTCTGGTCGAACGCGTTCTGAGCCAGCACTTCTTGATGGCCATAATGAGTTGCCTGTGAGCCTGGTTGTATAAGATTGGTGGAAAGTGAAGTGTATTGAATCGGAGCCTCGGCGAAGTGTTGGTGAGGAGCTGCCACAGGCGAGGCAGCACCTAGGTTGTACTGGCTCATAGCGGAAGGGTTCTGGGAGCGTTCTGACTTGCTCCCAACCTGTCAAGAAGTGCGAAACCCTGAAATGATTCTCGCGGCGTAGCGGTTGAATAGAGGTCGAATTCTTGGTGTCGAACTGAGAAGGTTGTGTCCGCTGGAGATCGCGAAGAACGAAGTAAAATGTCGTCGATCAAAGACATAGCGCTCACGACTTAGGCATTCAGATGGTCCAAGAAGAGCCGTGGAATGTCGGTACGGCTAGGGCTGTGTGTGAAGGATACGCGAAGGAGTGAATGTGGTCGCGCCCAAGAGCTGGTGGCCTGAGTATTTGGCGGTTATGATTGATGGGAGACGTCCTCAACGAGATCAACCGCCAAATTAATCAGAGACGAGGTCGGGCGTTTAACGATCGGCGCTATGCCTGTTACGTCTGGCGCCTAACCGGCGCCAAATTCTGGTCACGTGCAGCATTGTGTGTGTGACGCTGGTTTGTTTACTTTCAAGCCCCCAGCAACCGCGAAATAGAGGCGTGGTTTACCTTAACCCCCGCTGAAGCTTTGCTGACTTCTGGCTCATCATCATCTTCCTCTTTTCATGTCATTGCGGTCAGGCGTCGTTCGAAAGAGGCGTGTCTAGTTCTCTTCTCTTTATTTGCATTTCTTTCGTATTATCGTTCACCGTCGGACGTCAGACGCCCTTCACGTTTAGACCTTCTTGAAGCGCGAATGCTACCCTCCACGCGTTAAGCCTTCCAAATCGACCAGTTGTCGCGAAATCAGACGGACGAGCAGCCATGTCGTTTCAAGGTCATGGCTCAGTCTCGCGACGGGCCAATCCATTCGCCCGCCCTAGTTCGCCTTCGCCCTCAACGAGCCCAAGGATAGGTAACAGACCTAAGTCGACCATACTTACGAACCAATCCCCCCTTTCTGGACCAGACCCCGTCATGTCCTCTCACACCAGGAGCCAGTCGAGCACCTCTTCGCCTTTCAATACATCAGTCCTTCCAAGCGAGAAAAAGCATCAACGCCATGACTCGCGCAGTGCCGGTCTTAGTTCGAATACATTTGCCCCATCATTCATCAAGACGGACGAGATGCGACGGCCCAATGATGCCGTTAAGGGTATTGAGGGAGAGAATGACTTCTCCGGCAAACGCTATGTCTGGCTTAAGGACCCGCAACAAGCGTTCGTCAAAGGATGGGTTGTCGAGGAACTGGGCGGGAACCGTATCCTCGTGCAATGTGACGATGGTGCAGTAAGTTTCATAAGACGAATACCTCTTCGACTACGCTAATGATCGGCAGCAACGTGAAGTCGATGGTGACTCGGTCGATAAGGTGAACCCGGCCAAGTTCGACAAGGCCAACGATATGGCCGAATTGACCCATCTGAATGAGGCATCTGTGGTCCACAACCTTCAAATGCGATATCAATCCGACCTGATATACACCTACTCCGGCCTGTTCCTGGTCACCGTGAACCCATATTGCCCACTTCCAATTTATGGAAACGATTATATCAACATGTACAAGGGTCGCAGTCGGGAAGATACCAAGCCGCACATCTTTGCTATGGCTGACCAAGCCTTCCGCAACCTCGTGGAAGAGGGTCAAAACCAAAGCATCCTTGTCACCGGTGAATCAGGTGCGGGAAAGACAGAGAACACGAAGAAAGTCATCCAGTACTTGGCGGCAGTCGCCCAAAGCGACCCTTCAACAAGGCAGAAATCCCAGCATTCGAACCTATCACAGCAGATTCTTAGGGCGAACCCAATTCTTGAGGCTTTTGGAAATGCTCAGACTGTTCGAAACAATAACTCTTCGCGTTTCGGAAAGTTTATTCGTATCGAGTTGACACGCACTGGCTCAATCGCTGGGGCTTTCATTGACTGGTATCTTCTCGAAAAGTCTAGGGTTGTGCGAATCAACCCTCACGAGCGAAATTATCACATTTTTTACCAGCTCCTGAAGGGAGCCAATGATCGACTGAAGAGAGAGTTCCTCCTCGACGGTCTTGATGTAGGGGACTTCGCCTACACTCGTGACGGGCACGATTCGATCGTTGGTGTATCTGACCGCGAGGAGTGGGACACCTTGATGGAAGCATTCGACGTCATGGGGTTCTCCCAACAGGACCAAACTTCAATCCTAAAGACTATTGCCGCTGTTCTTCACCTCGGCAACATTGGTGTGATTAAAGAGAGCCGAGCGGCTGACCAAGCTCGACTAGAACCACATGCCAAGGCGCAGGCTGCCAAGGTGTGCCAACTCCTCGGTGTGCCACTTGAACCCTTTTTGAAGGGGCTTTTACATCCCCGTGTCAAGGCAGGAAGGGAATGGGTTGAGAAGGTTCAGACACCGGAGCAGGTCCGCCTTGGTCTGGATGCTCTTTCTAAGGGCATTTACGAGCGGGGTTTTGGAGATCTCGTCAACAAGGTCAATCGACAGTTCGACCAAAGCGGGATGGGTATGGACGATGCCCACTTCATTGGTGTCCTGGATATTGCAGGTTTCGAAATCTTCGAAGAGAACAGCTTCGAACAGCTATGCATCAACTACACGAACGAGAAGCTGCAACAATTCTTCAACCACCACATGTTCGTTCTAGAGCAAGAAGAATACGCTCGTGAGCAAATCGAGTGGCAATTCATCGACTTTGGTCGTGATCTCCAGCCAACTATCGACCTCATCGAGCTTTCCAACCCCATCGGTATCTTCTCTTGTCTCGACGAGGACTGCGTTATGCCCAAGGCTACGGATAAGTCTTTCACTGAGAAATTGAATTCTCTCTGGGATAAGAAGACACCCAAGTATCGACCTTCACGAATGGGCACTGGGTTCATTCTCACTCATTATGCGGCTGAAGTCGAATACTCGACAGTGGGCTGGCTGGAGAAGAACAAGGATCCCCTGAATGATAACATCACCCGACTCCTGGCTGCTTCTACGGACAAACATGTGGCTTCATTGTTCGCTGATTGCGCCGAGGATCCTGATGACTCGTCCGGTGTCAGGAACCGCGTAAAGAAGGGTCTCTTCCGCACCGTGGCACAACGACACAAGGAACAGCTTCACAGTCTTATGGCTCAGCTTCACTCGACGCATCCTCACTTCGTTCGTTGCATCTTGCCAAACCACAAGAAAAGACCAAAACAATTCAATAACCTCCTCGTGTTGGATCAATTGCGTTGCAATGGCGTTTTGGAGGGCATTCGCATCGCCCGCACAGGCTTCCCGAATAGACTTTCATTCACCGAGTTCCGTCAGCGTTATGAAGTTCTCTGTTCTGACATGCCGAAAGGCTACGTTGAAGGTCAGGCGGCGGCCTCCTTGATGCTTGAGAAGCTTGGACTCGACAAATCATTGTTCCGCGTAGGATTGACCAAGGTCTTCTTCCGCGCTGGTGTGCTTGCCGAGCTGGAAGAACAACGAGATGCGCTCATCACTGAGATTATGTCACGATTCCAGTCTGTTGCTCGTGGTTATATTCAGCGCAAGGCAGCATACAAACGTTTATTCCGGACAGAGGCCACCAGGATTGTGCAGCGAAACTTTCAAGTTTATTTGGATTTGGTAGAGAATCCTTGGTGGCAGCTCATTGTTAAAATGAAGCCCCTACTTGGAGCAACCCGCACTGCTACCGAGGTAAAAAAGCGAGACGCCATGATCAAGCAATTAAACGAGAAAATGCGCCAGGAATGGGAAAACCGCCAGAAGCTTGAAGATGATCGACGCAACTGTCATAGCGAGATGATGCGTATTCAGCAAACCTTAGAGAGTGAGAGAGCCCTCGCATTAGACAAGGAAGAGATCTTCAAACGGCTACAGAACAGAGAGGTTGAGCTAGAGGACAAGCTCGCTGGAGCAATCGAAGACCAAGAACGTCTCGAAGACGAGCTGGACGAACTCATGGAAGCGAAGAACAAGGCCGAAGCAGACGTCGAGCGTTTCCGAGCTCAACTGGAGCAGGCTGCCTCTTTGATTGCCAAATTAGAAGAAGAGAAGACCAGTATCTCGGCCCGAGCTACTGAGCTAGAAGCATCCATTGCTGAGATTTCGCAAAGACAGTCCGAACGCACTGAGCAAGAAGCTGCACTGGAGAATGAGATCAAGATGCTCCAGAGTCAGCTTTCTCTGAAGGAGCGCAAGGCTCAAGATCTCGAGACGAAGCTGCTGAAGGTTGACCAAGACCTTGAAGTCAAGCTACACACCACCCAAAAGGACCTGGAATCCATTAAACTGCGGGAAGCCACTCTCAAGCGTGAGAACCGTGACATCCAGGCTCAACTTTCACAGCTTTCCAAGACATCAACCGACTATGAAGACCTTGTGCGCCAGAAAGAAAGCGAACTATCCATCCTACGCAAGGACGCTCAAAAGTTTGAACAAGAACGCCGTGGACTTGAACACCAGCAAAGATCCCTTGCAGCCGAAACAGAAAAGGCTGCTAAACGTGCAAGGGAGGCCCAGGCGGATCTTGTGGCAATGAAGTCACGGCAAACCCAGCTTGAACGAGAAGCAGCAGACGCTAAACAACTTCTCGAAGCACGCCTTTCGGAAGATGCACAAGCTGACAAGAACCGTCAGCTGGTAGAGGCACAGCTCAATGACCTCAAAGAGGAACTGTTCGCAGTGCAGAAAGAGCTGAGTCGGGAGCGTCAATCAAGAGACGACGTGTTACTGCTCGGAGAACACAAGTTGAATGCTCTACAGGACGAATTCGACCGTCTAAATGAGGCAAAGATCACAATCGAGAAGGAGTTGTACGTCCAGCAAGATACTCTTCGCAGAGCCAAGGAAGCTCGTATAACGGCAGAAAAGGAGCGCGATGAGGCCCGTAACGAAATTCGCAAACTCCGCCTGGCCAAGACCCAGGCTGAAGAGGCCAGGATTCAAGCTGAAGAAGCTGGTGAGCGCCAGGCAACCAAAGTCGCTCGGGAACTGGAGGCCAGTCTCCGGAAAGATCTCGAAGCAGCCCAGGAACGCCTGCAGTGGTTTGAAGAGGAGTGTGCCAAGCTTAACCACCAAGTTGAGGACCTCAACAAGCTGATACTTTCTTCTGGCGAGTTTGGTTTGAAGAACGATCAAGCCAAGGAGAGGATGGAGCGAGAGCTCAATACTCTCAAGAGCCGACTCGCTGCCTCCGAGAATGACAACCGAGCGCTGCTCAACAAGCTTCAACTCAAGGGCCTTGAGATTGCACGATCTACTTCGCGGGCTAGCGAGGCGTCACGCGGTCAGCTTACCGGACTTCAGCGCGAGAAGGCAAGACTGGAAGAGCAGAACAGCAAACTCAACAAGCAGCTTGGGGAATCACAACTTACAATTGCGTCTCTTGAGAAGCGGGTAGAAAAATTGCAGCTCAGCCTTGAGGATGTCAATCACGAGATAGCCCGTGAGGTTCAGTCCAGCAGAAATGCTGAGAAGGCGTCGTCAACGTTCACGGCGCAATTGGCCGAGGCTAATCGCACCGTTGAATCCGAGAGGCAGCTCCGAAGTCAGTCACAGGCCACTGTGCGAACGTTGCAAGCTTCCCTGGAATCTCGAGACAGGGAGCTTGAGGAGCTCAGAGCGCAGATGCTCAACGCCCTCAGGACTGCTGATCCAGAGTTGCACATTCCGCCGCAATCTGATGGCCCCAGCGACAAGGGACTTTTGAAGAGTTACGACCTTGTTCGCAAAGTCGAGGAATTGCAGCAAAACCTCCGAGTTCAGTCTACAGCAAGAGCCAACGCTGAAACGCAGCTCGCGGAAATGCGTGCGCTTCGCCATGAATCACCCAGCCGACCAAAACTAGAGGAAATACACCTGAATGAGGCGCCTTTTAATGGCTCGCCTACTCAAAGAAGGTCAACAAGGTTCCATGCTCGCCAATATTCGAACACATCTACGCCGACCCGGAAGCACCTTGACCATGAACATCTTGACTCTGCAAGATCAGATAAGACCATCGATACTGTGACCAACAACAAACGCATGGATCTGAAAGCCGAAAACGAAGAGCTCCAAAACCAGCTGCAACTTGCTCAAATGCAAAAGCGTCATTTGCAGAGTCAGGTTGACCGGAGCACGCCGATCCCTGAGAGTTTCGACGATAGTCCATCCGCAAGACGTGTTCAGAAGCTCGAAAAGGTTAACAGTAGGCTTCATGAAATGCTCGACGATTCGAGCAAGAAGGTTTCTGCACTGGAGAAGAGTATCCGCTCTGGAGAGTTGTCGCTGCGCGATATTCAAACCAAGTCTCACGAGGAGCTCCTTGATGTTTTCAATAGCCAGGAAGAGTCGCGCCGGTCGCTCCTGCATAGCCACAAAGATGCCATTGCAGAACTTACGGATGTCAAATCTCATTTCGAAAAGATGCGTCGTGAACGTGCAAAGATGGAGCTGCAGCTTCGGGACACGAACTCTGATCTGCAAGAGATGAGTATTGCAAGGGATCAAGAATCTCAGAGCCGTAGCCAGCTTCTTCAAGAATTCTCCGACCTTCAGATCCGGCTGGATGCTGAGACGTCCAAGCTGGCTGATGTGACCTCCAGTCTCGAACTCTACAAGGGCCGAGCGGACGAATACTTCAGCAAGCTGGAGCAAGCTGAGATTGCTGTGCTCAAGGCAAGCCGCGCTGAACAATTTGCAAAGTCGCAGGCTCGAGAAGCCGAGGAGAATCATGCTGAAGTCATGGCGGAGAGGCAAAAGATGGATGCCATTATTGAAGACCTTCAAAGAGCTAATCAGCGTTTGGAGGAGCGGATTGAAGATATCTCCACGGATCTCGATGGAGTTACTCAGGCCAAGCGCAGACTTCAGAATGAGCTCGAAGACTACCGCAACCAGCGCGCCATGGATATCGAGGACAAAGAATCAGGCATGGAGCAGACCCGTAGGAAGTACCAAGCCGAATTCGCTACGCTTACCAAAGAGTTAGACCTCGCTCGTGAAGAGAGGCTCTTCAAGCAGGCTGAGATTGTCCGTCTGCGCGAGGAACTGGATGACCTGCGTTCTAAGTGGGATGATGAAGTGCTGAACAGCTCGACTTGGTCAAAGGAGAAGTCCCGTCTTGAGTCGACCCTCGCCGACGTCGCCTCCTCTCGGGATGAAGCTGTCAATGCTCATAACGAAGCCCAAGGCAAGGTTGTTTCGCTCTTGTCGCAAGTCCGTACGCTTCGCACTACCGTGGATGACATAGCTGCTGAGCGGGATTCACTACTCAGGGAGAAGCGCAGTATTGAGGCGCGCTTGGAAGAAGCCAAGGCAGGCCTGGATGATCTTGCCAAGGGCGATGCGTCACTCCGAGACGTTGCCAGCTCTGATAAGGAGATCCTAGAGCTCAAGTCAACCCTCGCCCGGCAGGAGGACCTCGCTGCTGCCGCCGTGGAGAAAATGCGCCGTGCCGAAGCCCTCGTATCAGAAATCCAAAAGGACATCGCGGCAGAGCGTGAGACGAGCACGCACCTGCAGCAACAAAAGACGAGTTTGGAGAAGGCCCTGAGTGAGGCGCAGCTCAAGCTGGTCGACCTTGAGACGAAAGGCTACTCCAGTGCTAGCCAAGATATCAAGTTTCTCCACAAAAGAATCCACGAGGTAGGTCGTACTGTTGCACTGTGTAGTATGAACATTGGACTAACGCGTTTAAGCTTGAGACACAACTTGAGTCGAAGGAGAACGAACGTACCAAGTCGCAACGCTCAGCTCGCAATGTTGACCGGGCTGTCAAAGATTTGCAGACACAGCTTGAGCGCAAGGACAAACAGAACTCACAACTATCTGAGGATGTCGGTCGCATGCGAGATAAGGTAGACAAGTTGCTGCGCACTATCGATGAGCTGCAATCGTCAGAGTCGTCCATTCAGCTCTCAGCACGGCGGGCAGAGCGCGAACTTCGCGAGGAGAAGGAAAAGACACTGCGATTGGAACGCGAGCTCGAAGGGTGGAAGAGCCTCCGGGTGGAAAAGGCATCCGCTGGGAGTGTTATGGGAAGCCTTCGCAGCCGGGTTGGCCCCTGGAGAGCGAGCGAGGCGAGTGCCCTCGGGTCTGTTGACATTCCAGAGAGGAAAAGCAGCATTAGTAGGGCACCAAGTCTGACCAAGGGGTTTATATAATGAGTTAGGGCTCTCAGGCTGTGGAAGTAGCATGATATTGGCGTTAAGGGACTGGCTGGAAAGATAATTGTACAAAGGAGGCAGACAGATATGGGTGTTTTGATTAGGTTTGCTGGCTCTCGGAAAATATTTGGTTTGGCATCACTCCCGTATAATCAATCAATCGACGTAAATGGCCAATTCTCTTGACTGGTCTGTTATTTGATTGCATCCCCTACGCTTTATCTTCTAACACAAGAGGGACGATCAGTGTCCGCTTTAGAATAATTCAAGATGAACAGCAGCGACGTCCGTCCTACATCATGAGGCCGGGTCACAGCTCCTGCACAATCTGGCTGGTGAAACGAGAAAAAAGAAAAAGAAAAAAGAAAAAAGAGGCAGCGTGCGAGCCATTCAATCATTCTTATAATAAAAAATCACGGGCTCGGCCGGGAATCGAACCCGGGACCACTCGCAATCGACTTAAGGTGTAACCCTAAGCGAGTATTATACCACTAAACCACCGAGCCAGTTCCTGGATCGCTTCTATGCTTGTATCCGATGTCGATCACAGTCATTATTATGCGATATATCATGAAGATAATATCTGGTCATGCCGTGTGACTTTTGAACATTCTTCTGTAGATGAAAGTAGAGAGACGTCAGCATTGATGCATGCCTTTGCAGAAAGCCAGAACGGTGCATCTAACTCACAGGTGCCTCATTTTGTTCATAACCGGGAGGCAGACACTAACAATTTCACACCAAGTGCCGTGAAATTGCGAACAAGGCATGTGACATCATGCGAAGCTCTTCCCCACGTTCATTTTTCAACTCGCTCAATGGGAGGTGAATTTAGCAGAATACACTCGCAACTGGTCCTGGATTTTTTTTAGGATGCTTCTCAATTGATCATAACTCGTCAATTACTGGTCCTACAAACACCTTTGGCACATGATCTCCATTTGCTCCTATGGCTTGTTACCCTGGCCAACACTGTCGCCCTGTTTGATGCCAGCACTCTGGCCGCCGCTGGCATTGGCATCGCTGAGGCCAAGACCTTTCTCATCTTTGCCCTCGGGGAGGTCAGCGACCTTCTCGGTGCGCTCGAGCTTGTCGGAGTTCTGGATGGAGTCTCTCATGTCAGTCCTCGAAAAAAGTCCATGGTGCACCAGGGTTGGAGTGAGAATGGCAGAATGAAGTCTTACGCCTTGGCCGTGAATGATGTCGTGCTTGGCCTCCTCGAAAGGCCCGTTATCAGAAGAACCGTCTCCGTTGCGAGGCATGGTGGATTGCCGTAGAAGTGTTGTAGAGAGAAGGATGTGGTGTTTGTTGTTGTTGATGTTGTGAAGTGTTCAGTACAGTACTTGCTTTACAGGATGGAGAATGGAAAGATAGACGATCTAGGTTTCAACAATCGCATCCCGCAGGAGGAAGGGAGGCATGATTTCATATATTTAAGCTACAAATTGATCCGATCTAAGCACTCCGTCCCTCTGTAGCTTTAATCTCGATCCTGACACACGCGTGATGAAAGACGTCATTGCCTGTAAACGTCATAAGGCCAGAGCCGCACTACTCCCAAGATCCGCGATGCGTGACGGCACTGCTCCTCTTTGTGGGGTTTAGTGAGCTTGGCCTGCCGCCGACCTGTCAGGCACCAGGCTGGGAGGTCCGGAGCTTTTGTCCCGACGCCTGCGAAGCTTCATATCAAACACAGTCTCCCTGGAAGTAAGATAATAGAGTTTATTGCAATCAGACTAATTGATGCCGAGAGAGTTCGTACTTGCAAGGCTACATGAGATGGCTGGCTATGGTCAAGGACGAGCCAAGGCATTTGTAAAAAAGTAGTCTTCATAAATTGAATGTTACAGCATCTTCGGCTATGATGTCCATGAAGTAGCAAACGGACAGTATGGGAACAATTATCTCGCCCTTTGACATCTCTAGACAACTTCCAGCTTACACAGGAGAATTTAGATGGACATAGGTTCTGACATGCGTGATGGAAGTCTAGGAAGCAGTGCGCGACGAGCGACGGCGTCCACCTCGCTTCTTCTCATCGGCCTTCTTCTCATCAGATGTGGTAGCAGAGGCAAGGCGGCCCTTCTTCTTGGGGGCAGGCTCCTCCTCGACCTCCTGATAAGTTTCCTCCGGCTCAGGAGTTGGTGCCTTGGCGGCAGACTTGCGGCCCTTCTTGATCTTCTTCCCGGCAGTCGGGGGTGCTTCTTCAGGTTCTGGTGTCTCTTCCTTCTTAACCTTAGTGGGCCGACGAGACTTCTTCGCTACTGGAAAGGCATCAATCTCCTCGGAATCAGCCTCAGCCTTGACTTTCGAGGCTCCCTTGCGACCCTTGGTTGGCATTGACACCGTCGTCTCGTCTTCGGGCTCATCCTTGACCTGAGAAGGAGCTGATTTGCGGCTAGCTTTGCCACTCCTAACGGTCTTAGTCTTTTTCGGTTGCGGCTCTTCCTCCTCCTCGTCATCTTCGGCCTTCTTGCGGGAACGCTTAGCCTTGGGCTTTGCTTTCTTCGTATCCTCTTCGCTATCAGGGGCTTGAGCAGCAGCATCAGCAGCCTCTCGATCGCGCTTCTCCTTTTGCTTGGCGGTTAGATGGATGCCCTTGACGCCAAGCTTATTCTTCTCAGGATCCTATGGTTGATTCGATGAGTACACAGGCGACGAGCCAGGATGAGTATATTGTGACAACTCACGCCGTTGAAGTCCTCGGGGTCGATATGGCCTTGCTGGATACAGCGGCGAACCTTCTCTTGGATCTCTGGGTGATCTCTAAGGACGTCCAATATCAGTGCTGTCGTGGAATGGATGTCGATTGCTTCAATGTGAACTTACCCCATCTCATCATACCCATCAATAGCGTTGTAATCGTATCCAGAGTCACCGGTTTGGCAGAGTTCGCGGAGAGTTCCTATCTGTGCTCCGGAAACACAACCCCTAGTTCCAATGTTGTCAGACTGGTATGGTGAAATGTGTTTGGGCTCGGGGACTCCTCACCAATGCTTGTACGCCCAACTCGCGAAACCCTCACCACTGGGACTGTTGTACTCAACCCAGGAAGCAAAGCGAAGTTCCCCCTTCTTGATCTTCTCGCCCTTGGCCTTGCATACGGGATCCTTGCATCCTGCCCGGTTGTTTGGGCAAATTTCTGGGAAAACTGCTCAGCAAGGGGCAATGCCCGAGGAATAATGAGGATTATCGTACCAATGCGGTAAGTGGCAGGCATATTTGATGCTATCCGCTTTCACAAAAGAAAGGTTCAAACTGGAAAATACGGTCTTTGGGGATGCGATTTCACCAGTGCAACTGCAAAATGGTGACGTCGCGAAGAATGCCGCCGTGACTGCCCAAAGCTCTCCAGGGGCAAAACGTACGAGAACTCCCTGTTCGATGGTGCCAATACACCTCGGGTAAAGCCTGAAGGTAAATGAAAATAGATGCTTTTTGTAGCTTTGGCTTTTGTGGAATGAGGCAGAGAAGGGCAGTTGGTGAATGACCTGATGGTCGTCAGACGCGCCAACGCGGTTTGCCAACACCTGCGCTGGCGGCTGGGGGCAGCTGTCGTCAGTTGGTTCAGGCAGCATATCCAGGCAACCAACCAGTCCTACAACCCTAACCCACAACTCGCTGGACCAGGAACGTTTTCCATTCTACCAAAACAAAGCCGTGCCTGCAGAGCACTCCATTTAAAGGTATGGCTTCTGATGATGCTTTACTTGGGCGAAAAGAAAAGCGTGAATATGTCGATGCGAATCACTATGACGCCTTGGTGTAGGACGGAGCCCGCAAGCAACATGACAGGAAGGTTCTCGAACAAAGCTGGGGAGCATGCATCAGTACGTTTCACTCCGCATTGATTTCCGGGTCTTTATTCCGTCCTCTCTCGTCCTCTCGTCCTTCTGCTGTACGTTACCTGCGGTGATATACACTCAGTGGCCAAGTCTAGGAAGCATTACTAGTAGGCTCTACTTCTTCTGCTGGTCGGGCGGCAAACCATTTCCCTGACACACATCGACGGCTTTTGACACCGAGCATAGGCAGAATGACTGACTTCTTCTCCATGTGCTCGTGAGTTCCATTTCTAGAGTTCAGCAGTGAGCCATCGGTTCGTTACTAGTTTTCAATAGTTGTGACAATTAGACTGCTAAACACCTTCTATCCAGCAATATTTGCTGGTAGCAGACTCGGGTTGGTAGTTCTGGGCAGTTTCTCTCGCAGGTACGTTGCCTAGTAATAGCCCAGCCGGAAAGCTGAGTAGTCCGTGAATGTGCCCGATATTGAGAGGCCGTGTCTTGGCAGTGATTGTGCTGGCATCTATGTACTTGAGTGCTAGTCGCGAAGACATATGAAGAGGCTTGGAAGCCTTCCACATGAAGCTGAAGACAGGGGATCCTTGCATAACGATATCCGGGACTCGAGTCATTAAAGGCCGACCTTGGCACGATGAGGCAAGATCCCGGCTGCAGCGTGGCCCAAGCGACAAGATAATCGAGGTTGCCATGCAGGAAAATTCGGCATATGTCTACCGATGTCGGAGAGGATGTGGTACTACGGAAAAGACCTCTTCCCTTCTGTTGCTTGAAATAGCTCTTCTGGTGCGCTGGCGAAACACATGATCCCTGTAGTGTCTACGAGGTCACTAGGCGGAATGTTCCCTCATCAAAATACCCTGGTCTTGGTCGTGATAGGATGGATCTGGAGGCAAAATGTCCTAAAGGCAAAGTTTGACGAAGTTCGTCGACAAAATCATATACACCCATCCAACCCAAACGTCGTAATGTGAGGCCTGGGCCTGAGAAGGTACGTTCATCTCTCCCCAACCTTTGAAAGACAAATGCTTCCGTTATCATGGAACATGACGGTTCGTCGATATTCATATAACTGAACCCGTTTATCGTCTTTGTAATCCATGTCCGTACAAAAGAAGGTTTTGAAACCTTGATCACAGTGCTGTTTGATCTCCCAATTACCTTAGCCTGGCATAAGTGAAACGTAGTTACTAACCCAATATCCTACTACTAGATGCAAAAGATATGTAGTTGCAATTCAGCCGTACCTAGTTTTGCATGGTCGCAAAACATACTGCTCTGAGTTGGGTGAAGAAGAGGAGCGCATCAACTTGCTTTCCCCTGATTCAACGAGCCACATGATGTTGCCTCATTTTATTTTTCAATGCTTCACGAACACAGGGGTAAGATATGCATGTCCTTGTATCTCGCCCAAAATAAAATCCAGCATGAAATTACGCTTGTGCAAACGGGTGGCTGTGATATACACACATTAGATTGGTACCTTGCTCACATATGCAAAACGAACAGCTGCCGCGGGAGACCATTCAGAATTCGCAAGGCAATATATTCTTCTGTACAACACGCTCGCTAAGAAATGCCATGCCGTCTGGTCCTGCACCTTGCACATTGCCAGTAGCATTTGTTCGTTGGGGTTGAGGATCAGTTCATCCGGAATCAGTCGAAGACGAAAGCTACCGGACACCAGGTATGATAAAATTCTCAAACCACCTGATGGCTCGACTGTGTTCTTCCTTCGGAACTCAGACTATGGTCGCCTGCGATTGCCTCTGTCCGCTCGAACTCTCGGTTAATGCGGATGACTGTGGTGCTGGTCTTGTCAGGCCGCAACGGGGCCTCATCGCCGGAGGATTCATCTTTGTCAGCGCCCTGACGAGACTGGCTGCGTCCGATGAAGGTAGTCGTACCGAAATGGGTGTCATCTGCGGTACCGATCTGGTTGAACTTGCGGCCCGTGCCCTTGCTGCCGTTGGTGCCGCCGCCTATGGTCACGAGCTCGGTGTTTTGGTTGCTCCCGTACTTGCTTCCGATACCCCTGATCGAAGAGCCGAATTTGCGGGAGACTTTGACGAGAAGAGGGCGAAGTGTCGGCAGACAGACGCTGATCAGACCAACAGCGACTTCGACGACGCACCAGGTGCAAGCGGTGGCAAGCGTCCCTGAAGATAGGCAGGGGAGTAAGACACTGAGTTACTTTAAGGCATAGAACAACGTTTGGGACTTCGATGAACTTACAAGTTGTGTCCATGATATCGAACTGCATGATGGTGGTGAAGCGGTAGATACTCGCGAAGAAGACGCTTTTCGTCAGTTGTGTTAGTGACCGGCTCGCATGCTTGTCAGCGTTATCAGGGAGCTAACGTACAAGGTTCCCAGGAGGAAAACACCCATCAAAGAGATCTTCTGGACCAGGTTGATCTGCAGCTTCCAGACTTGATACATTGGGAGGCAGATGATTGCTACGTCGGTAGCAATGTTGGGGATGGCATTGCCAATGAAAGAGGCTTTGAGGTTGATGCAAGTTCCAAACTCCAGCCAGGGCTGCCACGCTTTGCGGATCGGATTGCACTGGAAGATGCAGACAAGGCAGATGGAGAGCCACCAGGCTATAGTCAGACCACCGAGGGTGTAAGAGCTTATCTTGAATCCTCTCGTGGGGAAGATGCGGATGTACATCAGCAGAAGGCTGATTTTGACAGCGGCGACACCTGTGACATACACACACTCAAAGGCGAGGAGGAGTTTGAAGAACATCTCGAGCGTTGCTTGGTCCAGGCTCGCAGCATGTCGAGCAAGGCCGTACTTAAGCACTATCGGGGGGAAATTCCTGGGTCAGCCATGGTTGAACAAAGGAACCGGTGTGCTTCAGGACTTTGGGTTCATGTTGTAATTATACGTACTGCCATAATTCAACCCACCCGTGGCAAAGGTTGCGATCTAACCAGACTGTCAGCTCCGGGTTTCCCGTTGGTGTCACTCACACTTCTTGCTTTTTTTTCATGTTCCCGTTCGCCGAGAAGCTTGGTAAGGGAAGAGGGGATTCAGACTCACCAAAGCGCAGATACAGGCCCAATCGTCGTTGGCAAATCCAGCTCCCTGGACATACCTCGCGACGAACCGAAGTGCGACGAAGACGGTGGCCAAGACAAGCAGTGCCGTGGTCGTCGCATAGTTTGTTGGGGCATCATCTGCGTACAGCCCTCCGTCCAGCTGCAAGACTTCGGGACTGCTCATCGCGTGGTGGCGTGGGTTGTGTTGTATGCTATGTGGAAAGACGTCGAGAGATCCAAGCCGCTTTCGTGTGCTGCGGCACGGGCTTAGAATGTCATTCCTCCAGATTATGAGGAGTGAGTCAAGAAACCGGCTGGCTAATGGATGTGAAAAGCAACGAGAAGCGAAACAAAGAATTTTTTCGAGGAAAGACTGAAGGTTATTGTATGGACGAGAATAACATGACAGCTCACCCGGACAAGGGGCCTGGCTTGGTTTGATACTCGAGACAATCGTCTTGGTCCAGAAGTTTGTGGGCTCAAAGGAAGGAAGTGAGAGTGATCGACATGGGCAACTGGTCTGTTTGATGAAGAAAGCAAAGAAGGAAAAATAGAAATAAATTAAACCTGGCACACAACGGCACTGGTTTGTTGACGTGAGCGGCTCCTCAGGCTGAGAAGAACCCTGGGCAGACAGGACTACTACTTCTTCTTCTACTCCTATTACTCCTACAGAGTACATGCTACTACTACTACTTGTACATACCACCACATGCTACTAGACTGAGCAACACGTACTGTACAATGTACATGTACAAGCTACCTCCATATTGTACAAGGCACACCGACCGTCCCCCTTCGGTCTCGACGCTAAAGAAACCGTTGAAACTTCCGTCCTACCCGTTCACGGGCCTAATGCTAAGTACAAGCAACTATCCGTAACTAGGTAGTAGTATGGAGTTAGTCCAGAGCGGAGGCACCAGATGGATCCTTGCCTAGTCGGTTTCCTCTTTCATTATTCCAACTCGTGCTGTATCGAGTCACTCCATAATTACCCATCCGCTACCTGATGCATTCATTGTCCAGGACTCCGTACAGGTAGACTAGTATAGTAATAGTAGTTGCTGCTGCAGAATCTTATTCCCCAGCCATCCTGGTCTACTGTACTTGTAGTACTAGTAGGAGTCGTAATAATACCAGTATGGACTACTGTCGTATGTCTGTAAACCAAGTACTGCGGATATTGGACCTCAGTCAGGCCCCGTCATCATTTCAACGAGCGCGCCCCTCAGACCAGCCCCCAGTTGTGGCTCGGCCACAGCCTAAACTATGGATCGAGTGATGTGTGTTTTTTTTTCGGCCCCCGTATTCGACACAGTGCTTATCTCGCAATGGCGATGATGAGGAAGAAATGTCGACTGGACAGACATGGATCTTTCTTGCCGACAGGGGAGCATCGCATGCTAAACCTCGTCCAGACGTTAGCGGCGGGTGCCTCGTCTCGTCTTCCTCCAGAGAGATCATGCAAACTATGTACAAGCTGTACAAAGCAGCTCATACACACACACACACGAGACAGAAGAAGTACATGACTGATCCTCGTCGACTCCCACGTTCTGGGCAGCGAGCACGGACCACTGCAAGTCTTCAAGGGTGGACCGCTCGACCTAACCGTGTTGGTTCACACATGGACCGGGGCCATGTTTCGCCATCCTGGTACTAACAGGCATCAATCAAATGCCGCGAGGGTAAAGAAGGGTCCAACGAGTCTACCAAGGCCGACCAAAAGCAACGATGGCCCTGCCGATCATCCACTGTCATTTCTCCACTGATTCCCTACCCTTGTCGCCGGCTGAGCGGAGAGTACTTGTACATATAAGTTGTACATATATAATCAGGGCAAACTCTGTTGGTCTCACGCAGCAAAGCTTGCATGGCGGAGGGCCCCAAAGAAAGGCCGGAAGGGGCCGGGAGGAGACAATTGGCTTGTCCCCCGGCAAGGTTGACGGAAACCAACCAATTGGCATCATATCCAAGGCATCGTTAGCCGTCCTGACAGGTCGTATTTGCGTCGTCGTCGTTCGAGAACAAGGGGCTGGAGAAGCGCTTTCATCGGGATTTCCATAGACCTTGACAACAAAACAACACACACACACACTTTCACACGCCCTCTCCCCTGGTGCAAAGCAACTGTAACGAAGATGCAGCAGTGCGTCACCCGGTTTGACCTCGACTTGATTCAAGACATAAGGCGCACTAGATCTCACAAAGTTCCAATCCTACATCACAGATCCTCACGATAAGACAGGAAAGAAAAAGAAAAAAAAAGAAAAAAAAGGACCAGGCTAATCTCTGGAACTTCTGTACCTTTTACTACTCATTCCCTGGAGGTTCTGGAATGCCTATTTACCGCATATCTCCGGTGAACCCACCAACTGTGGTTCGTTCCCACCTGTACGTATAAGCCCTGGCTTATAGCTTCAAGGAAGACAATAACATACAATGTCATGATATGCGATCAACTGCGCCAAGGAGAAGACAGCAGAGCAGCGAGATCATGTTTGCCGAGTCATCGTGATATGGAAATATAAAAAGGTGAGTAAACAAACTCCCTTCGTCTCTGTCCGGCTGCCAGTCTCCCTCATCAGCAGCTTTCAAGGCAACTGTCTACTCTGATCCATCATCTCCTGAAGTATCAACCTTGAATCCCACTCTGTCACTCGACCGTTCTCTTTGTTTCCCTTACCCCCCTTCCCTCCCCTGTCAGGAGAGCAAAGCTGGTCCCCGTTGGGTTTGCATTGGCCCCGCTGGCTTACAGCACTCTCTCTCAGTCTATCTCTCTCAGTCTTTCCTCTCGCGCCCAACCATGAAGCTCTTGCCTTCACTTTCACTTTCCCTCATCACATCCATCATGCCGTCCACCAAGCCTACTGTTGTTTTTGCCCCTGGCGCCTGGCATCTCCCCTCGTCCTTTGACCTCGTCAAGGAGCAGCTCGAGCCCCTCGGCTACCCCGTCGTTGGCATTACTTATCCCAGTGTCGGTGCCGAGCCGCCGAATAAGAATGCCACTGATGACGCAGCGGTGTTAAGGTCCACGCTAGAGGAGCTGACCGACCTTGGTGCTGATGTCGTGGTCGTCAGCCACTCGTACGGCGGTCTCGTCGCCAGCAACGCGCTCGAGGGGTTCGGAGCCAAGCAGCGTGCCGCCGCCGGGAAGAAGGGCGGCGTCGTCGTGAACATCTACATCACCTCTTTCGTGATCCCCAAGGGTAAAAACTTGGTAGATCTGCTTCCCAATGGCCAATATCTCCCCTGGATGAGACGCGAGGTGAGTGTCCCGAAACTGGAAAGACAATCCGAGTACCGTGCCTGACTGTAAATACTGATGTACACAATCACTCGGCTGCAGGGCGATTACGTCTACGTCGATAACCCCATCGACATCTTCTACCATGATCTCACCCCTGATGCCCAGCAGAAGGCCCTTGCCGACCTCAAGCACCAGTCTGCGGGCGTGTACGACAGCAGGGCCACCTATGAGCCGTGGCACGACATTCCATCCGCGTACCTTGTGACCGACGAGGACCATGCCATCGTGCCCGTAGCTCAGGAGGGCATGACCACGCTGCTTGGTGATGGTGCTCTGGTCGAGCACGTCAGCTCCTCGCACTCCCCTTTCCTTTCTCAGCCCAAGGCTGTCACGGGCTTCATCGTGAAAGCTGCCAAGTTTGGTGCGGAGAAGAACTAACAGGACATGCCTTCAAGCTTCTGAGAGAAGGACGCGCCACTGGCAGCGGCATTGTGTGCCACGGAAGAGGCTCACGAGAATGAAGGAGGAGTAGTGCAAAGACATCACTCTGCCTATACTTTCTAATATGAATTCTTATGAATTATATG
This sequence comes from Sarocladium brachiariae, assembly GCA_008271525.1. Lineage (NCBI taxonomy): Eukaryota > Fungi > Ascomycota > Sordariomycetes > Hypocreales > Sarocladiaceae > Sarocladium > Sarocladium brachiariae. The sequence continues at coordinate 1,195,755 of RQPE01000002.1, forward strand.
TCTATCCCGTGGTCTAATAGCGTCTATAAGAAGCGTGCTTGAGTATGCCACACGCAATGTGAACTGTGAACCGTGAACCCAGTCTAGTCTCCCAATTCCATCATTGTCCAAGAACTTTGGATAACCCCCCTCCCCCTCCCCCCCTTTTTTTTCTCTTTTTTTTCTCTTTAAGAAGGGAAGAAGAGAAGAGAAGAGAAGAGAAGAGAAGAGAAGAGAAGAGAAGAGAAGAGAAGAGAAGAGAAGAGAAGAGAGAGAAGAGAAGAGAAGAGAAGAAGAAAGCGCGCAATAGCAATCAATCTTGGGCACTGCGAGTCGCAACGCAATGGTGGCGTGAGCGTACAGTACTAGAATGGCTGCCAAATGTCAAAGCTGTGGGTGAGTGTGAACGACTGACTGCATTAGCTTCAAGGGGTCTGTGCCCAGCGGTCAAGGCTTATTATGTGTAGTCCTTTTCTGTTTGTATTCTCATCTCATACACAATCCTACCCATGGACATGATATTGCGCCATAGAGCATTGCTGCATTGTCCTTAAAAATGCTGCAAGAACCTCTTCTCCTGAGGTGTGGTAGGCGCAGGCGGCAGACTAAAGTGTAAGTTCACCAACGACGGCGGACAGTCCTTAGGACATTCAATTACAGATAGCGAGGAGGCATAGGCCCATGTCCGTGCGTTGCGTGCGTCCTTCACTGTTAAACTGGCGCGGCTTCTTCATAGACATCCGTGACTATTCTACAACTGGCAGTGACTTCATATGGGGGGTGGCTGTTTGAGAGAGGAAGAGAGAGAGAGAGAGACTGCTTTTGCGCCTCAGCAAAGCCAAGGACAAATGGAGCCTGGCGCAGCGGTAACGAGGGAACAGACGGACGGTCCTCGTCGAAAGACGCCACAGTGGCATCTCATTGCCATCTCTTCTCTCCCTTGCTCTCTGTTCACATTGAGCGTCGGATGTGGACGTACTCCAAGTGATCTGGGTTCTTCAGACTAACTATAGTATTCTCGGAGATGCTTGCAAATAGTCTGCGGATGATCTGAGGCTAACGACCGCTCAACGCCCTCCACGGCCCGGCTACGCGCAGGGCTTACATGAGTTCGATCACAGAAAGATCAACCCATGTAACCAGGCCATACGATGTGTTGACGACAGGGCATCAAGTTCGGCCAAGCTTGAGTAACCAAGTCCCATTCATGCGGCATTAGTGGCATTCTTGTCCGATGGCTACCTGCACTACCATCCCTAATTGTCCAAGTTTTTTATGATGCCAGAAATCTGATCTCCTGTAGATCCTCATGGAGTATGGTGTAAAACAAAGAATTCAAAAACGCCTCCCGTGCTGGTTTGCATGCCAATGAGCTTATAAAAATGGGCACCATCCAATGTACATCGCGGTCAAGTTCCTGGGGTCGACGGCCTGCTTGATGAGCTCATCTACCTGGCCTTCAACGCTCAGCGGGATGCTTTCCATTCCCATCAGACCGCGCACTTTGCGCTTGATGCTGTTCACAACACTCTGAGGTTGCAACCGAACGCTGATGTCGCTGCGCTTGTGCGCTCGTTTATCCTTCTGTAGATCCAGTGTCGGGTCATAAATGAACGCCTCTAGAATCGTCATCAACGTCTCCTCCTGCTGGCGAAGGATAGACAACGTTAACTCCGATGACTTTCGGAAAGGCCCTTCATAGCCGTAGATCCCCATGGCTGCCACCATGTTATGTGTAAGTCGGAAAGGCACCCGTTCAGGTTTGGCGAACGTGAGACCCTTGTCGAAAAGACAATTGAAGTCGACATGAAAGACGCCTCCATTTCCTTCCTCCAGGTTCACGTTCTCGCCGTGTCGGTCACCCAAACCCAGGATTGTACCAACCATTGACATCACAGCACATGATCGAGTGTATCGAAGTCTCGCTGCGAACCATGATGATGGGTTGGGGAAACGATCAATGAACCAAAGCTGCAGCATGGGTGGGAATCGGCCAAGGACATCATCTGTGAAAATGCGGATCTTGCTCTCGGACGTGCTGGCCTCATCCATGAGTTGACGGAGGAGATTATAGTCAGGGTGGATCTTTCGAGATGTGTAGAGATTTAAGAGAATATCTCTGATCGTCTTGATCCCCGGAACCCACTCGATGATACCACATTCCTCATTGAGCGGGACCACAGCGTAAGTTCGAATGTAAAGTTGCCTGCGGCTTGATTCTGCATCTCGCTTCAACGATCTGTTGATCATGCCATTGAACTCCATTAGTCTCTGATCTGTCCGAAGGTCATCCTTGGGCTTGATGAGAAGCATGTAGCTTTTGCCATCGGTGCCGCGAGCTGTTAAGCGCCTGGGCTTCGCCAGCGAGCTCAGAACGAGAACTTCGTCCAAGAAACAGTCTATCGTCACAACATCTCGCGAGAAGGCTTTGTGACGTTTAACCTGGTCGGATACAGTAGGGAGCGTGGCAGTGAGAGTCGCCTCGACGGGGACCACAAGAGGGCACGGCGTGCATTTGTGATTGAAGCGCAGGTCCCTCGTCAGACTTGCGTGCACTGTCTTGTTGCCATGGAAATCCCCATTTTGGCAAGCGAGGAGTAGTTGGTCAGCCAGCTTCTCCCCTGCCCTTAGAAGATATTTGAGGTCATACGAAGCCCCATCAACTTTCTTAGGGATCGCGCGCAGCGTTTGAAGAATCAGGGTGCTTCGTTGCTTGCGATCTGAGTCCTTTCTCGTTGTGATTACACCAATCATACTCCACAGAGCTTGGCGGGGATGAGCTTCAACCACTTTCACGATGATATGCATAAGCCTATCAAAGACTTGTTGATGTGGATGCGCAATTCGTGCCACGATCTGTGGTAAAGCGGTGTAGAAGATGTATGCTGGTAGTCGGTGTATGTACTTGTCTAAGAAGGAGTGCAGCAGGTTCAGTTGCTCTATTCTTCGGCGATGCAACTCCTTCGAAAGGGTCGCTTTGCCTTCTGGAGGTTTGTCCACTGTGGCCCCCATCTCGAGCCACAGAGTCAGGACTCTAGGTAAAGTTTGGTACAAGTACTTCGTCCCAGCATTCAAGGATCTCACGTAGTTCTCGATGACGAGCTTCGCAATTTCGCCTGAGTGGAAATTGTCGCTCTGATCATCAGCTTTGAGTGGCTTCTCAGACTCCAGGATCTTTTTGTAGTGATGACCGAGGTAGTAATGACCCTTCTCCCATGTGGCGTGTGTCTTTGGCGGCTGCTGGAACTTCTCACGCAATGCGCTAGCATTGGACTGCCCTGCAGCATCCATCCATTTGGCAAGAAGAAGTTGAGCCCGGGCCGTCAATAGCTTCTGTTGCGGAGTTAGTCGTGTAGCTCCTGGCCCTGGCGCGTCCGATGGAGGCTCCCCGGCTGTTCCTGTTTGAGTCATGAATTTGTTGCGATCAATTGCTCCCTGTAACATCTGGATGGCCTTTCGATGTTGATTATCCTTCCAGAGGAGCTTTGCATTTTCGATGGTGGCGGCATCATCACCGAGCTGAGATGCATGAAGGACGGCACTAAGTGCCTGTGTCAATGAATCCGACTTCCTGGCAAGTCTTGCACTTGATAGCCACAGTCCAGAGATATCCAGATCGGAGAATTTCGGTCTAACGAGTTAGCAATGTGTTCTTGCAGAGCCCTACATAAATCAACGTACCGGAGAAGTTCCATAGCAGCGCGTCGAATGCCAAGTAGGTATTGCTTATCATTGAAGTATGCCCCAATCACATCAAGACGCCCCTCAAGTAGAGTTATGACCTTCTTGTGCTCATCCTCATGACCAGTGTCCGAATTGATAATCAGTTCGAGATCAGTCAATGCGTGGCATTTGAGCATGATATCATGCGCGGCTTGTAATGATGATGTTGAAGAGGTGTCCATTGCGGATGCGACTCTCTCGCGAATGGTGCGCAAAGAGGTAGTAACTTCTTGAGTTCCGGCCTGTTTCCTCAGCATATCGAACAGTCCGGCCACGGAGATGTTGAAGTCTTGAGCAGTACTAGCACCGTACCGATGCAAAAATTTGGAAAGGCTTTCCCACCGCCTCGTTACCCAAGCAGCCTCAACTGCGTATGGCATAATCTTATGGTCATGCATGGAGCTTGAAAGCATACCTTCTACATGATTGAGAAGAACATCTGCGTCTAGGCTTAGCTTCGAGACTGGAAGAGGAACCCTAAGCGACTTGACTTACCATGGTGGCCGGACTGTTTCAAACAGTTCAATAGCTCCAGCTGGATGTCGAGATTGCCGGGCTTCTCTGCTAGCTGCATTTCGTACCATGTTTGAGCCGCAGACCAGCGACCTGCCTTCTTGTGGCTCAACATCTGCTGGTTGATATCAAGGACGTGCAGATGTGCAGCAACTCCTTCGAGACCGTCTGGTTCATCGATGTTGGCGTAAATTTCTTGCAACCTCTCTAGAAGTTTTGTGCGATCCTCTGGTCCTCTCTTCTGCTGCTCCAGCTTCTGAGCATGCTGCTCGAGATAGAACAAGGCACGAGCGAACTCATTACAGTCCACTGCGCGTTGAGAGACAAGTTCGGCTGGAATCGAGTCGATAAGCCTTTGGATCCTTGCAACTGTCTCCTTCTCCGTGGATGTCAACCGGCCTCTTGCTCGTTTCGCCTGCACCCAACGCATCGCATAGTCGAGAATTCGGAAGACGGACTATACTAGGTTAGCAATTTCATGGACAGGCTCGCAAGTAACTTACACGGCAAAATCGCTTCGCATCCTCCTTCACTTGCTGTGACGCATCCTCGCGCGGTTGATGTTCCAAAATTGCAATCACCTCACCCAAGACGTTGTCTTTTTCCATTTGTGTACTGCGAGCACCTAGAAGGATATGAAGAGCAAGATAGGGGAGTAGAAACTCAGCAGTGCTCAAATCCTTGACTCGAATCACCCGAGTCAGAGGCTCGAACACCATATCTGCAAAGGCGTTTTGCCCCTTTCTCAGCATATCAATGACGAATGACCTAAGCCAATTGCTATACGGGCGTCCGGGACGGAAGATGGGATACTCAACAACGACAGGCTCAATATACTGTACCATGTAACGAGAGGTCAAGAATGGTGTGATGACCTCTTGAACATTCTCAGGCAGGGCTGTCCACTTGCGGTAAGTGTTTGCGCCTTCAGACATTCGGGTCGCCTGCATCGCACATGCTGCCTTGACATCACAGCGATCCAGTAGCTCTTGCATCGCGTACGACAAGAAGCCTTGGAGCTTGATGTCTGTGGCAGACAAGAAAGCTGGAACGAGAACAACTTCGATAAGAAACAAAGCAAAGTCTGTGGTCTCTTCAGAGTCCTCAAAGTTCTCCAAGACAACGAGAGATCGCTGCTCTCTGACGCTTTCAACTTGATTAGAGTCAAGGCAGCCGACATAGCCAATACACTCAGCACATAAACGACCGATCTCTGGATGAGAGCCACTATACCGGGAAGCACAATCAAGCACCTTCCGCAGCAGCTTCGTTCTCGTCGAGTCAGCTCGTTGCGATGTGGTGCCATAAAGCGCTGATTGGTGATCTCTTAGATGAGGCGACAGATCTGCTAGAGTCTGGTGCACGACTCCTGAGCTTTCGTGACTTATTCGATCACAGAAGACCTCTAGCTCTTCATCCAGTGTCAGATTAGGGCGATGTTGTGCTAAAGCTCTTTCGATGTCCTCCAAGCCCGAAAGGGTTGCCAAAGACGGTAGTTTTGGAGCATTTCTGGCCAGGAGTTCCGAATAACGTCCACATATGACAAGAAGCATATCATGTATGGCTTTCTGTAGAGCTTCAGCAGCATGTTTCCAATGTTCAGTTACAATGAAGAATGTGGTTTCCAGAACTGCCTCCACATCTTCTCCTTCAAGGTGAGTTATCATCGCAGACCAACACTCAAATGCAGGTTGACGCAGAGCCTCTCTATTAACTGCAGAGAGGAGGCAGGCCGATATCTTCAGAGCGTTAGCGAATGGCTGAGGAAATTGGAGAAAGACATCGTTCTGCACACCTGCGGTCTTGCGATCCGGGCATAAGGCCCGCAGAGCTGGATCATCTCGTTCACTGCACGAATACATCGCTTTTGCTCAATAACTGCTGGCTGATTTGTAGCTGCATCATTGATAACATCTGTCAAACGAGCCATGAGTCCGAGTAAGTATGCTTGGAGAAAGCGGCCCACGACATTGCTTCTCTTCGATTTCGGTTCTTTATTCGCCACAGAAACCATTGTAGCCATTCTTTGCAGAGCACCTCGAGCCTACATTCATAAGTAAGGGTGCGAAACGGTGACGTAGTCTGAAGAAACTCACCAGGGCCTTTTTTGACGCATCTGCATCGCCTGCAGCCTTCAGGAGTTCCATGGCGATCAGGACAGGTTCTGATTGCAGTAGTGTGAGCATGTCTTCAGACTGAAAATGTGGCGATATTTCTTCAAGCCGCGATTTCGCAAACTCGACCGTGTCATTTGGTTGCTCCTGGGCAAGGAGAAGCGCAAGGACTGCCGCCAAATTCGGACCGTCCATCAGTGGGCGCCATATATCAATCTCTCCTCTTGCCTCGGCTATTCTTTGAATGATCTCCTTGCGCTTGTCAAGTACAAGCCATGGGAGAGCATGGGTTTGGATTAGGAGGAGGAGCTCATTCACCGAAATTTGTAAAAGCTCGGCAATGGCTCGACTTCTCTGGGGTCGTTGGAGCATGTCCTTTGTAGCAAGATACGCCAAGCTCCTCCAATACGGCTCGAAGAGTAACCGTAGTGTAGTTTTGCGGGACTCAGCGAGCTTGAGAAGTTCATTGAAGGCAAATGCTGAAATGAGATTATTGCTGCTCCCCAAGTAGTCGCACAACTGCAAAAGAACGAGGTTTAGCTCATCTTCATCTACGACTCGTCCCAATTGGCCCCAAGCCATGATGCATGTCTCTACAAGATGAGCTTTGTTCTTTTCAGACATGGACTTGAGGATTGCAATAGCGTTCTTTTTATTGCGGTTCAGGAGGCCATCAAGCTCATGACCTTTGCGGCGACTCAAAAATATCGTCAGGGTGCGACCAGCTGCGATCCGAAGTTCCCGTACAGAACTATTCAGTGATTGAAGGCACCATTGTCCAGCGGGAGAAACCTCAAGATCAAGGAATTGGCGGCTTCGGCAATGGGCAGTGATCCGTCGTAGAGCTATCATTGCAGCGATTCTTGGTTTTCGCGACTCCAGGAAGGTCGCATTCTGGATGATAGCGCAGAAAATACCAGTGACCGCAGGTAAATTCCCGTCATTAGCAGTATATTCTATCAGTTCGGGATTGGTCGCACACGGGCATTCTTTCAAGCCTTTGCTGGTGACATTTAACGATGCAGTTGACTCCTGCTGAGCTTGGCAAGACATTTGAGCAAGGTCACTTATGGCCAGACATTGAGAAGATTCATCCAAGCCTTCAAACTCGGCACTGTGAAAAGGTGAGTGAAGGCATATAAAAGAGCATCAAGCGTTCGAACATACAGGTGGTGCTGGCCAAAGTGCTCTGAGTTAACATCAGAAACGGTTGAGTGTTCTAATGCTTGAACAAGCCGCACAAGATTTGAGGAAGCGTGGGCATCTTCATTGGGGCCAGTCTTGCGACGTTTATTCAAAGGCACACGCTCGTTGCAGCAGTGCCGTTCCGGGAATAAAGCGACAAAGTACTTGGCGAGCAGTGTATCCTTGAGCAACTTCGGAGGTGTATCGTCTGACGTAGTGAATGTACCGAGAGCATATTGCAGGATAGAAATGCAATTCTGTGCATGTTAGAAACCCTGCGTCTTCACAGCTGCAGCACGACTTACCGAGACATCCGAATCAGGGCCTAAAGATGCAAGGTCAGGCTCTCCTGATATGCCTGGATCCTGATTGGGCTGGGAATTTCCCTCCAAAAGGCCTACAAGGTCGTGAATAACTTTTGACGCGACCAACCTTTTCGTAGAATCGCAACGCTTGACAGCATATGCTAGAAGAATGAGAGCTCGACAGAATACCCCCCGCGCTTCGATGGCTTCATCGCTTTCACCAACTAGCAGAGCTCGCCACACTGTCAGCTCGCCACAGCCTAAGGCCAGCAGAACGCATGCTTTGTCTTTTAATATCGAGTTGGAACCTTTCAATACGTCCTGATAGTGAATAATATTGACCAGAATCCCCATGACCGTTATATGAGGTGCTGGGATCTGATCGTTGTGCAGACGTCGATGCACTTGGAAGATGTCAAGCCAAGCATCGAGCAGGCAAAGAAGGTCGTCGGAGAAAGACGAGTGCCCGCTAAAAACTGAGTCCGAAGATATAAGAGGGTATGTGAGAACTGTACAAATGCTGACAGCCTGCCGAAAGATCTGCGATGTTTGCCATGCGGAGTAGAAAGCATGTTGACTTGGGCGCTGACCGTTGTCTCCGACAATAGAGCGTAAGGCATACTCTGGTGGAAGAACCACAGCGGAAGACTGCTTGCCTGATATATCTAGTGAAGGATTCTGAAGATGTTCCAAGAGCGCTATTTGTTCTCAGTGAGCGATGCTGGCCGAAGGGCTTTCAAGACCTACTGGTGAGGATGGCTCTCAAATACTGCGATAGCGAGGCAGAGAACTCCCACAGATTCCCATACCTCGCTGCTGTCAGCTGCAGGTATTGAAGAAAGCCTTCAATAGATCCTTGGAGATCAAGACATGTATCGTGACCAAGCAAACGAAGAAGTCGTGGGACAAGCCAAACCCATAGGGGCTCTTCCCCCCGGAAAAGAAATCCTCCGCTCGATGCCCTATAAATTAAGAGGGATGGAGTCTCTTTGATACTAAATCTCAGGAAGTTAATGGCCTTGAGAGCATCACTTCGTAAGCGATTTGGGTCGAGGACTGGGTTGTCGAACTTTATCCCATCGAGTGCAGCGCGCGTGTAGACATAGCTAATCATGTGATTATGCTCGATTCGATCGGTCGTCGACTTTAATAATTCAGGGTTATCCGCCACTCTCTGAATCGTCTGCAGAAAGCCATCAAGCTCCCTGTTCTCGTCACTTCGGGTCAGCCTCGTTGACGATGACAGGTTTTCGACCAACTGGGCAGCGAGCGTTGAGGCTGGCGGAACGGCGGGAGCTACGTCTGAGCTTGGAAGATTTTGGCCGAAAGTGCCATCCTTTTGGCCCCTTACTTCCACCATCTTCCGAATCTTAGCGCAATCTTGGCCGCGGCATCTCGAATGATGCCTGATCGTATGGTTTGCTGGTGGTTCGCGGTCAGTTTTTGGTTGACGCGATCTCTTAATTGGAGGGGCAGTTGGGTGAACGCGAAGTCACGTGGGGGCCTTCCTCATTATCTACAATGCCAAATGATCTTGAAACACCCTTTTGTGGATGAGTATCATCAGAATCCTTCATTTTCAACAGTTACTAATTGATCCTCATTATCGAAATCCAGTTCTTCCATTATGCAAGAAGTGTGGCAAATGCTGACTTCTATCTCGCCGCTTTGACGTATGCCAGTTTCGGGTGTGTGATAAAATCCCAGCTTTCCTTCAGTCGTTTCCTGAGCATACAATTCGAAATTCTCTCGATCGCCCGACTCTATCGACAAATCAGAGCGCTTTGGTAATCGCTGTGTCACTCACTCCGTCCGCGGGCAATGTGCTTGTCGCTAGCAGGTGGCAGGCTACCGAAAGGGGTCAGCATCTTTTAACACGTCCCGCTTGGATGTCCGCGGTTTGAACGTGACCGAAATTCTTCCAATACCACTCAAACAATCTTCCCTCAAGTACGGTGTACTATCAGGCTGTCTTCCCCTCCACTTGCTTGGAGCGGCGCGGTGAAACCATCTAGGGATGACTAAGGAAATTGTTGTGAACAGCACCTCGACATATGGCCAGACACACTGTTGTGGCCATTTGGTACATGATGACCGCAGAGATACGAGGTTACAGTGGGCGACATGTACGACCGAACGGAGTCCCTCATTGCGATGGAGGGGCTGAGAGCTGACACACCCACCTGGGTGGCTGGCTGATGTACAGAATGCTGATAGGTGTTGTGAACCCAGAGCAAGCCACGATTGTATCTGGAGATCATGCCTCAAGCCTTATAGGGTTGGTTTAGAGTCAAAAGCACACCCTCTGCGTCAGATTCCAGGCCGTGGGGCTGAGCCTGCTTGCACAGCTTGCTGTAGAACATAAGCATAAATGCTGACTACATTCTCTAGGCCCGACGGGGTAGTCAGTCGTTCAAATGTATTGATTGGCCCTACGACCATGCAAACTACATCCAAGACACCAAGCCTCTTAGTCTAGATCCCTCGCGCATCCCGACATCCTGAGACACTCGATCCCTCATCGGCCAAGTCGGGTGATCACTGGCCTCATCCATTGTCGAATCCAAGGAGCTGGACGAGAACTTTGGCCTATCTTGTGACCCAAGGCTTTGGAAAGACAAGGCCTAGAGACTGGTGCCTAGTCATCATGCGCAAGGTGTCAGCCCATTGCCCCTTCAACCCAGCCTCACCAGGGAAAAAAGCCAAAGCACCGATGAGACTGGCTGCTGCATCCACATGATACTTACGAACTTCTGCACTTGTCTATTGCTGTTCTCTCTCATAGGGTTCGGCCGTCCCTTGACAAGATATAAGCCTCCGATTACCCGCCTTTGAACAAGGATGGCTCTTGAATTCATCTTCAATTGTTTTGCTTGCTTGCTTTAGACCCCATCACACTCTCGAAACTCTGAAAACTCTGACTTGCAAAATGGCATCTACATCTTGTGAACATGGTCCATGCCCTGTGCCGCCTCATCCAAACCTGCTCGCCCGGCAGAAGGTTGAGATGGCCAAGGTGAAAGGCACCGCCAACGAGGCTGCCTTCAGGAGGAAGCATTTCCTGCTCACCAACGGCCAGCGCACCGGCCTTATTCCGGGCCTCAACGATGGAATCATCTTCCCCAAGTCCCATTTCGGGAGTCAAGTTCCACTGGCCACCATGCGCAAAGCAGCCCTGGACCGAGCGCCACTGAGGGGAGCTATCAAGTACATGATAAGTGTCCAAAGTGCGCAAGGAACTTCACTAACAAATGGGCAGCGTTATTCTCGTCCTTGTAGAGTTCTCGGATGTCAAGATGGCACCAAACGCCAAGGAGAGGTTCGAGAAGCTCTTTTTCTCCAAGGGCCAGATTCCAACCGGCTCAGTCACCGAATTTTACGAAGAGGTGTCCCACGGAAAGGTTTCACTAACAGGTGAAGCTGTTGGCCCTTTCACTCTGAGCCGTGAGAAGGCGTACTACGCTAATAACGCGTACGGCAATACTTGGCCAGAGCCAAGCTCTCAGACCATGGCCAACGAGGCTGTTTCCTTGGCCACAGGTTCAACTAATTTTGACAAGTACGACAATGATGGGAACGGATATGTAAGTATCTTGAAGCCTGTTTGTGAGTTATTGGGTTCTGACGATGAAGTAGATCGATGTATTCTGCGTTGTTCACGCCGGAACAGGTGCTGAGCAAAGCGGCAATCTCAATGACATCTGGAGCGTGAAATGGAACATCCCTGAAGAGCGTCAACTCGACAGTAAGTGCATATACTAAGACTACTCTAATCACTCGTCTAATGGCTCATTTTACAATTAGATGTCAAAGTCTATGGCTTCTTGACTATCCCCGACGATGCCAAGATTGGCGTCAGCGCACATGAGATCGGTCACTTAGGTATGTCCTTGACTCCGAGACATCTGAGCCATTTGATCTCTAATATTCAACAGTGTTTGGCTGGCCTGATCTTTATGATACGGATGGAAGTTCCAGTGGAGTCGGCTCCTGGTGTTTGATGTCGGGTGGTAGCTGGGGGGGTGGCGGTGATCGCCCATGTCATCCATCTGCATGTAAGTCTCCTAAGATGCATGCTGTTGACGCTCTTTCATCTTTACTTACGTACCACGACCACAGGGTGCAAGGCTAGCCAAGGCTGGGTCGACGTCAACAATCACACGGAGAACGGCACAACTACGGTTGATGAGGTCAAGGACACAAGCAAGATTCACCGCCTATGGAAAGATGGTGACACCTCAAGTAAGGAGTATTTCCTTGTTGAGAACCGTGGCATGACCAAATTCGATGAGTCTCTTCCTGGTGGTGGACTTCTGGTTTGGCACATTGATGATTCGATCTATGGAAACACCGATGAGAATCACCCCCAAGTTGGGCTTGTGCAGGCCGATGGGCTGAACCAGCTTAGCACCGGTGGTTGGTCGGATGCTGGAGATCCATTCCCAGGTATTGGAGGAAACAAGACCTTCAATGCCACCTCGAACCCAAACAGCAAGTCATATTCAGGAGCGGACAGCTTCGTTAGTGTGACACAGATTCCTGCCGAATCACACTCAATGCAGGTCAACATTACTGTCAAGGCGATCAACACGGGAGACACGACCTTCAACTCCCGGAAGTGGTACCGCCTGACGAACACATTCCAAGGCTATTCTCTCGACGTCGAGAATGACGGCGCTGGCAATGCAGAGGGCCTTGTCAAAATGGCCCGCACGGGTAACTTCAGCGGGCAATTCTGGCAAATCGTTCCCTCAGGTGGCGCTGGAACGTATGCTCTCCGCAATTTGTTCCTCGGCGCAAACCGTCAGCTTGACGTCTATGGAGACGATAAGTTCAAGCCGCACGTCGCCAATGCCGGTCCTTACAGTGGTCAGATTTGGAAGATCGCACCCTGGGGTGATGGAACATGGCATCTAGAGAACATGTACACAGGCGGCGACTACTACCTCGATACCATGGAGGGAGGGCCGAGGGTGGCCATGAACCAGGCGAATGTCGGACGTCCAACTGAACGATGGACCATTACTCCTATTCGGGACATCACTGAACCCGGGTTCTGATGTACTCAACATCCTTGAACCGGCTCAATGAGGTCCGCATTTACAAATATTTCAAGATTGTTATCTTTCATAGTCAATACGAAGTTGATCGTGCACAAACCCTGCTCCCAATTAGCACAGAGGAAAATGAACACCGACTGGCTACACTTACCTCCTAACTTAGCGCTGTAAGTGACTGCAGCTGATTCGTATCTAGCTTCTATCACACCTGGGATGGAGAAGTACCGAAAGCCTCCCATCCTGTAGATGCTCGCCTGGCGTTTTACAGATGTAGGAATATTGTCCACATCGAGCGACAAAACAGCAATGCAACGTGTGTGATGGTCGAGATGCCTTGGAGGACGCTCCTCATTATTGACGAAGATCTCAATTTCTGTCTGAGGTGCCTTACCCATATGCACCGGAACGTCGCATTGGTACTCAATTGTAGATGGTTTGTCTTCAGGATATGACTGGCCCTTCATCTTGTGAGTCTGTAGTCCACACCCAACTAACAAGGGGCCGAACCTTCTCGATGAACCAAAGCATAGTAAAAACCATCATTTCCTCCTCCTTGTCATCCCAGAATCTAGTAGAAACACATCAGTTCAGCACTTTTCGACGATCAGCGGGGGGAGTGGGGTTTCATACGCTTCCTTCGGATCGTGCTGCATCATATCATACTTGGTCATGAGACATGTCCCGTAAGATCTCCTGGCAACGCGGGAGACAATCTTTGGAGAAGATTCCACAGTGCAGTGCTGTCCGATTCCGTGTATTGCAGCTCCCTTGACAACTGCTGCCCATCCATCATTAGGTTGCAGAACAGAAGCCCCCTTTTTGAGAGCTTCTTGGACGCGGGCTTTCAAGTAACGACTCTGTCCGAATCCTCCAACAAGGATGACCGCCGAAACCTGATTCCCTGCCATACTCAATTGCTCTTCAAGAAGACATATGACATCCTTGATGATTGGCTCGAAGATTTTCATCTTCATGTCCTCTTGCGGGATTGTGTAGCGATTTCTGCGCAGACCGAGATCTGGATCGACGCGCAAAGTTAGAGGTTCACCAGATGGCTCGAAGGTCTTTTTGAACTGCCAAAGCCAGATTAGTTACAAATCTTGTTCAATACACAAGGTGGCTTACAGATTCAAAGTCATTCAAAGCGCCCACCAGTCGCTCATCTGGCCAGTACTTCTCACCGTGCTTCTGCTTAAGATATCTCCGGAATCTGAGGTTGAGCATTCCAGAGCCACACCTACCGCCGGTACCTTCTGTGAGCTCCTTGAGCAGCATCTTGGTAGGATCCGTGACCTCGTATGTGATCAAATCCACGGTTCCGCCTCCTGCATCGCAGATGATGTACTTCTGTCCACGCTTGACTTTGGAAGCTGCGCTGTTCTTCAAGGTGTACAAAGCTGCCGCTTCCTATAGGAGATTTAGATAGATCTTCTGCAGATTTTGAGACTGGGTACCTACTGGCTCGGATACCAGAATTATGCGTCGGTTGCTGCAAAAGCCTGCCATAGCTGCAGCTCTTTCTGTTGCCTGCTTGGCTGCTGGTGACCATATTGCTGGGACGGTCACCACAAAGTCCATCGGGGTGGTTCGCACGACAGCAGGCGATAACTGTTCCTCCAGAACCTTGATGAAATGTTCGTGCAGGCAGGTCAGGTAGATCTTGGTGAGTTGTTGCGGTGTTTCTCCCTCACCAGAAGTACCTGTAGGATCATCGAGCTTTCTATGTTGCAGAATGAGATGAGCGATCGTACTCAGGCCAGGTAACCGCAAGAATAAAATAACTTACAGCTTGAAGAAACGGACTCGTTTCGCATTGGGCGGGACTTGAAACCCCCATTGCCATCCATTTGCAATCCTTCGAAGCTCTGTAGGGACTTTTGGGCTACTCTGATACCCATCGACTGAGGGCCATTTGGAAATTATATGCTGAACATCAGGCTTCCCTCAAAGTGTCAGCTCCTAGTATCATTTCCTTGAGTGTGAAATAGGCTGTCTGTTACCTGAGAAGTTTCTGACCAAGCGACCCCTGAGTATGTCGTGCCGAAATCGATAGACACAACAATCCTTCTCGGTCCTGGCATGATGATGACAGAAACAGGGCAAGAATGCGCAAGTGGGAATAATGTGGCAAATTTCGTATGAAATACTGTGCCTAGGATTATGATGGTGATTCAAGGAGAAAGCAGCGTCGGGCGCGTTGGGCGTTGTAGAGAGCCCCGTTCTCACGCTCATTCATGTGTGTGATGGCAAGCCTCAACGGCATCACAAGTCTCACAGGTCGCCTCACTCTGTCTCTGGATAGTATTGAGCCTCAAGAGGCCCGTGGCAGCTTTTCTATCGGAAATCGGGGCTGTCAGCCAGTTGGGCACCAAAGGTTGCTGCTCCACACATCGGACTGGGCAGGGTCGGCTGCACAAAGGTGGCGCACAGTACGATGTGATTGCAGTCCTGATGGGTCAGAAACATTTGCAGCTCTTCTTCACTTCTGTTAAACATATATGATATGGCATCTTTACTATAGTGACAATCCGGGAACAACTACGTTGCGGAAGTGGAATGACAGCTCCTCCAAGTGATCTACTGTCACAATGGCGGCCAATGATCCAACTCCGACTTGTCCACTTCAACCAGAACCCCCATCGGTGCGTATAGAAGCACTGGAATCGCGTCTATCAGATGAGATCAAACTTAGGCGCTACACTGAGCAGGTCTTGGACATGCGACAAGCAGAATTGGAGCACAAGGAGGCGAAG
Organism: Sarocladium brachiariae; assembly: GCA_008271525.1. Classification (NCBI taxonomy): domain Eukaryota; kingdom Fungi; phylum Ascomycota; class Sordariomycetes; order Hypocreales; family Sarocladiaceae; genus Sarocladium; species Sarocladium brachiariae. Next base: position 1,211,387 of record RQPE01000002.1, read on the forward strand.
GTCATCCGTCTCTCCCAAGCTATACAGAAACTCAAGAGGGAATTGAGCGAGGTCCAGAGTCATCTTGACTCTACGAAGATGCAGCTACATACACGCTCGGAACAGTTGAATCAAGTTCGTGACCAGGTATTTAGGTTGCAACCGGCCCGCAGCGAGATCACAGAGTCGGAGGCCAAATCGCTCTACCAAAGCCTATGCAAAGGTGTCCAGAGATGGGTCGAGAGTCGAATGTCTAGTCTTGATTCATTGGGCGGTGCACGAGTGGGAGCAATGCCCGGCGCTTTGCAAGCATACAGGCTCGTGTCTCTGCTCAGGGAGTCAGCCCGCCGGTGTATCGACATCGACCAGTCCGAAGAGTACCATGTCTTCGCCATCATCATGAACTACATCAGCTTAGGTCTGTTCTCCAAGTCGTTCTACAGCCCCCTCGATGATTCGGATGACAACGCGACCCAGCTTTGGATCGACAAAATCGAGCATACAATGTCAGAACAACGAGGTGCGTTTCCACGTAGTCCCGCTGCGTTCCACCTCCAAAGCTCCTAACACATCTAGGCAGACGCTGAATTTTGTCGCAATTGGCGAAGTGATACCTTGAGCACAATCACCACGCATACACGCTTCCAGTCCGTTCGCGATCGGTACCTAGATGTGCTGTCGAAGGATCTCGCCTCCTTTCTTTCTCCGGTCGTACTAAAGGGTACGAATCAAGAGTTGCAGAAGAGCATTCGGAAGAATATCATCGACCCGGCCGCTGACCTCGCTCACCAACTCCAACTCGCCACCCCTGTCTTCTCTCTGAAGTGGCCGGTTCGCCATGCGTGGTCGCGATTAGAGGTTTACGATTGTACGAATCTGGCGGATAGTGGTCTTCCAGTCGACTTCACCGGCACAGAGCCCAGCTCGGCAAGCCGCAAGAATGTGTCGTATCTGTTCGACCTCGCTCCGGGGCTGTTTGTCGAGCGTATCGATTCGGGCAGGAAACTTGGTGCCAAAGCCATTGCCCGACCTCAGGTCCTAGTTCATACCGCTCCTTCACGATGTACGCTTGGCTACACGACCATCAGGTTGCTGTGGGATATAGCGGATCCTGAGCGGCCACCATCACGGCCGAATGGCCAACGCGTTTCAGTGCAACGGAGAGAGTGAAAAAGGCCAGTCAGCGATCAGCCAGTGTCGAAGTAAGAGTCTCCATTCATAGAGCGTCGGAGTTCTCTGCACTTGGACACTGCTCATCCGACTGTTCAGGGATGAGCGGACGGATGCAGTTGGTGATGTAGTCTGGGTCCATGCCTAGGTGCTCTGCATCCTTCACACCAGCGTTGATACGGCGGATGTACTCATCCCATGGCTGGCCATCCTCGACAAATTCCTCGCTGATATAGACCAGGACCTTGGGTTCTACTCCCTTGGGCAACGGGCCAACAGTGCCAGCCTCACCCTTTTCAAGCACCTTCTGCACGCCGCCATGATCCACAATCCACGCTGTCGTCCGCCTGTACACAGATGGATCCCCGCGGCAGATCTCGACTGGCAGCTCTTGTTTTGCGTAAGCACCCTTTGCAACTCCTTCACTAATGTCGAGGCGAGCTTCATCACTAACTGATATGCCGTAGCATAGACCGTCAACCCAAAAGCCGTCCGCTTTGACAACGTTGGCGTATCCACGTTGGTTGATCTGCCATCTGTAGTTCATCAGTCGGCCGGAACCCACGTACTTGCTTTCCGGACACCGTCGTTTCATCTGCTCTAGGTGCAGATTGCTTCCGTAAGCGAAGTAGAGGCGCTCTGTGAGCATCTTGGCGGCTATTGGTGTTCTTGCGCTAGAGGTTGTGTGGTGTGGTCACCTGCAGCAGAGGCTCTGATGATAGTTCCAAGAAGAGAAGACGTAACGTTAATTGACAGACGTATGCGAGAAGAGAGAATGTGATAGGGCTGCCTTGAATTCACTTACGGGCATAACAGAAATAGAGAATGTCCAAGCACAGTGTCAACGTGGACACAGTAGGGTGGAGCCCTCTGGCATCAAGTTGGGCACAAACCGCCTCGTGTCTCCCGCATCAATCCAATTGTTGACCACCACGTCTAGGCCAGCCTGGTCACAAATGGGGCGTTTGCAGTCACCCGATACATCGTATTTCCCGAAAACCGTCGATGCATGGTAGGAGTAAAGATGGCTGGTCGATCTGGTCGCGCTGGTTGTGGCCTTCTCTTTGACTGGACGACAGCTCTCCCCGTGCTCCCGCCTGACCACACAATGCAGCAGCCCACCCAAGCACATAACACCATGCACTGGCCCCTCGTCAAGCTCCACGAGAGTCCAGGGAAACGTAGACAGTCGACAGAACAGCTACACGGAGTCTGGTGAGTCCAAAGGCAGGTAAAGCAGTCCTGCGCGGATCTCCCGAGCCCTTGGACGTCCAGACGCTGGTCCATCTGTGCAAATGGCAAAGCACTACAATTTCGGTATTGAGATCGAGGCCGTGGCAAAGCCGTATGGAGGCGGTCAGAGTTTCACCAATGTCGACTGGTACCGTCAGCTGGCGCAAAAGCTCCGCAACAGGGGTATCTCTGCTGTGCATGACGATAATTCAAGGTATAGCAAGCATCCAGAGTACTACGGTGGCAAGTGGTTTGTGACGCGCGATGGGTCTTTGAAGCGTCCCCGTCCGTTTGGTGAGTCTTGGATCCTGGTAAATGGTCTGTCACTTTTTAGCAGTCACTAATCATCTTCAAGTGTGTATGGAGGTCGTTTCACCCAAGCTCAACACCACGCAGAACATGACGGAAATCTTCTCTGATTTCTGGGAGGCGATGAGAGTTCACTTCAACCCGCAAAGAGACATCTCCTGCGGTGGCCATGTTCATGTCACGCCCATGAACCTGACTAGCAAGTTCTCTCTCAAGTCCTTGAAACGCATCGCCTTGGCCACTGTCGTGTATGAAGATTTCATTGATGCGATCCTCCCCCAGGCTCGTCGTGAGAACAGATACTGCATCAAGAACAGCCGCAGTCCAGGTTCAGGCATAAGCGAAGCCATGGCGTGGGGCAAGAGCCCGGTGGTTCTTCAGCAGATCGCGACGACGATCAAGGGTCTTAGAACAGAAGTGGACTTGTACATGTACATGCAGGGTGATCGTTATGTCCTCTGGAATTTCCAGAATACTATACCCCATCCGAAGACGGGTAGATCTACTGGCACAGTCGAGTTCAGGGGCGGCAACCAGTTCCTCTCAACGTCAGGAACATTGGCTTGGTTGGCCTTTGTTCTTGGCTTCGTCACCCTTGCTATCAAAGAGGTCCGTACATGATGGCACATTTCTCTCATTTCTTTACACCATAACAGCTAATCTTGATGTACAGGATCTTCTCGATAAGTACTCCCCCTCTACATACTGCTCTGTGCACGATGAAGACTTTCTCGAAAGAGTTGCCGAGTGGTGGAAGAAAATCAGGAAAGCTGCCAAGAAGTCCAAGCTCAGTCGACACCTTCCATCCGATTTTGAAAAGATGAAGGCGCGGTAAACAGCCCGTGAGAGGTTTCTGTGTACAGTATATAATAAGTGACGGAAATACATTATTTGCAATATCCCCAGTCAGCAACAGCAGGGATCAGACTGTGACGAGCACACCGACAAACCCACATCCTTTGGTATGTCGAAGTCAAAGAGTTGAGTCCATTCACTTTGAGGAGCAATTCCAGAGAGTCTGCATTTTAGCAAAAGTCCTCTCTATTTCGCCCGTCAGGTCGTCCAGTTCTTTGTCCAAAGCGACTTTCTGGGCCATTTTCTCCCTTCTCTTTTCTTCCAACCTCTTCATGAGCGCCAGGCAGCTTTGTCGTTCCGCCAGGTCATCCTCGAACTTCTGCAGACGTTGTGGATCCATCACAGGCACAGGCACCAGGATGTCTGCCTTCTGAATGTTGTTCATCATGGTTGGGGTTGACGTTCCTTCGTTGTCTTTCAGCCCATCACTCAGTTCCTCCTGGACTAGCTCCCCCACTGGCAGATCTCCGCAACTCTCGTCAAGCTGTGGAACGGGCTCACTACTTGGCTGAACAGTAGGGCACTGGGAAACAAGTGGTTCTTGAACTAGGCACCTGTCCGCATTCGGCTCCTGCGACTTGCCACGCTGTTCTGCCTCGTTGGTGGACTTGAGTCGCTTGTATGCTGGCCGAGTGATATCGGCATCGCCCTCGTCGCTTGATGGACTCATGAGGACCGAACAAGGACGTTTCGCCTTCTTGGGCGTCGATGTAAGGTCTATTTCAATGATTTCTGGTTTTTTGCTGTCCTTCGTCGGGAACAGATCGTAGCGCTGCCGTGTTAGGCGCTCTGAAGCGACAGCACTCTGGCGTCTTTGGGAGCTGGTCACCTCGATGGGCGGTGGCGTCTTAGACAGTGTTGCTGTCATCGCCATCCATGGCTCCTCGTCGTCCTCCTCCTCGTCGCTAGGCCACCATGACAGTCCTATATTGCTACTCGTGCTCTGGTCAGAAGCAGACGAGTTTCGCTTGCTTATAGGCTGTGTCACAGGCGGGGGAAGATTCTCAACAAGAAGCAACCCTTTCACCTTTGCTGGCATCGGAAAGTTGAAATCGTATAAGGAACTCCATTGAGGGAACCACGGACGGCATCGAACTTCATCATACCCGAAAAGAAGACAGAGGATAAAAACATCCGAAAAGTTAGGGGCGCGCTTTCCTATCCGCACTGGCAGGTCCAAGCGGTTCTTGGAAAGGAGCGCATTGGTCTTGTTCATGTGAGTTCGCCAACATGCTTCCACATATTTGTGTGCTTCATCGCTCGGTATGAACTGGATATGTGACTTGTATAGTTTCAGAGCAGCTGCCCAGAATAGTTTGTCCCCTTCACATTTGATCTCGTAGGGGACGGGTAGCTTGGACATGTCGATTCGTCGACATGGCTTCGTGCACGCGGGTCGACATTCTTGATCTGACGCGTAGATGGAATAGTCGATCTTGTCGGGGTCGATAAATAGACATGGTGCCATGTCCAGGGTCTCTCGCACCCAATCCGAAATACCGGCCATTGTATGAAAGCTGGAGGTGACACGCTGGACAAGTTCCCTTGCGTTGGACGTTCACGCTTGCGACAACTGGGAATGAGCGAATGTATATAGACGAAAAGAGAAAGAAAACAAATAACAGTATGTGTCTATCTTATTTATTTACAGTTCTGACCCGGGTGTAACGGCTCGCCACCTGCCAGGCGCAGGATCGCAGCTGTTGCCAGCACACCTAAGAATATCACCCGCATAATGATAACAAATCTTCGTCTTAGCTAAACATCTCAGGGCAGTGTGATCACTGGGGATGCAGATCTCGACTTGCACCCTGATGCTTTCTCCAATCTTTCGTTGCCGTACTACCTTTGGGCTGTTCACTCCATACTTAAACACCTCGACTCAAGTTGGTAGTCTAGTGAGTTGATACCTCATTCGCCGTTACCACACCGCTAGGTTTGCCTTCATTCGATACCTCGATCTTTTCTCCCTGTCCTTGGAATCAGACAAAGTCATAACCTCGCGGCAGAAACGCGTCTCCAGAAAACATTGGGAGCAAAATTGAATTCTTTTGGAGTATCATGATACATCTTAACACACAAAGAACATCGCTATTGATGTCGACTTATGACTCCTCCTTCTCGCCCTCCTCGAACAGCACCAAAACTGTACCAGCCTTGCAGATATCCTAAGCGTTGTCAGTACATCTTCGGTCAGTAATGACTTCAAGTGCGAATGGCTTACCCCTTCTTTATGCGCCAGCTTCTTGATGACACCATCCTGCGGTGACCTAATGACGGTTTCCATCTTCATCGACTCAATTCTATTGATTGTCAGCACAAAAGTCGAAGAGGCATCACGAAGAAGACGAGTTGATCACTTACACGACCAATGGAGCTCCCTTCTTGACCTCCTGTCCTTCATCGACCTCATTCTTCAAGATCTTGCACGGCATTGGCGCGACAACTGAAGCAGCCACTTCCTTCAGGCCCAGCGCCTTCTCGTACCAGCTCGGCGTGAGCAACTCCAGGTCCGTCTTGATACCGTGCTGGAAGACTGTGACTTTGTTTCCATCACGACTCGTGTCGCTGTCCTCGGTAAGCTGCGGGACAACTGTCGAGGTGATGCGTTGGTGTGGGAAGAACGATTCGACGCTGACGACCTCTCCGGTCCCGGTCCGGCTGGGCGTTGATGCGATATTGGCAAAGACTTGAGGCAACTCTTCGCCCTTGCGCTTGATGGAGACGTTGTACAGGTTGTGTCCGGTCTGTGTGATGGATGCCTCGACGACTTCGCCCTCTTGCGCGCTGTAACCATCGAGAACCTTGAAAGCAAGTTTCCTCTCTGCTGTAGCGCTCGGGTCCCCGAAACCAAGAGTCTGGCCGTGAGGTCCGCTCGAAGGGTTCTGCTGCAGGCTCAGCACACCAAGAGCAGCTTGGGCAAAGACTTCATTGTGGATCGTTCTGGGCAAGAACAGCTCGTCCTTCCACTTCTCTATGAAACCGGTCTCGACGTCGCCTTCAACAAACGCTGGTGTCTGGCACAGCCTCTTGAGGAACTCGACGTTTGTGCTCACACCAACAATTTCGTACTCGCGCAGGACGGACTCCATCTTCGCGATGGCGCGCTCACGGGTGTCGCCACGCACGATGAGCTTGGCGATCATACCGTCGTATGCTTCTGTGATCTTGCTGCCGGGACCGAAACCCCAATCCAGCCGCACATCCTCGTCTCCATCGAAGCTTGGCGGGAGATAGGCGTGTACGAGGGTGCCTGAGTCAGGCATGAACCCCTTCTCGGGTGCCTCAGCATAGATACGGGCTTCAATGGCCGCACCACGTTGCTTCATGTTCTCCTCAACTTGAGCCTGGGTTAGCGGGAGTTGCTCGCCAGCAGCGACGCGGAACTGCCACTCGACGAGATCGAGACCAGTGACCATCTCGGTGACGGGGTGCTCGACCTGCAGCCGAGTGTTCATCTCCATGAAGTAGAATTTGCCGCTGTCCTTGTCGAGAATGAACTCGACGGTGCCAGCACCAACGTAGCCGACCGCGGATGCGGCCATGCAAGCCTTGTTCCAGAGATCGCGGCGGGTCACATCGTCCAAATCAGGTGCTGGAGACTCCTCCAGAATCTTTTGGTGGCGCCTCTGGACACTGCAGTCACGCTCTCCGAGAGCAAGGCAGTTTCCATACTTGTCGGCGAAGACCTGAACCTCGACGTGCCTCGGGCGAACGATGTATTTCTCGACCAGCATCACCTCACCACCGTCACCGAACGAGGCGCGGGCCTCTGCCCTAGCGCTTTTGAGCTGCGTGATGAACTCCTCCTCGGTCATGACGATACGCATACCCTTGCCGCCACCTCCGCGAACGCTCTTCAGCAGAACAGGGAACTCGATCTGCTTGGCGTACTCCAAGAGTTCTTGCTCGCCCTGCTCAGAGCCGTGGTAACCGGGCACACACGGCACGTTCGCCGCCTCCATGATCTCCTTGCTTCGCGCCTTGTTGCCCATATCTGCCATGGCCTTTGCGGGTGGGCCAACAAAGACGATGCCTTCCTTCTCGCACTTCTCCGCAAACTTGTAGTTCTCGCTCAAGAAGCCATAGCCAGGGTGGAGCGCCTGGATGCCGTGCTCCTTTGCCAACGCGATGATCTTGTCACCGTCGAGGTAAGCATTCGCGGGGCCAAGGGCGAGGGACTGGAAGCCGGACGAGGCATGCCATGAGTTTGCGTCAACGTCGGTGTAGACTGTCGTGGCTTTGATGCCCATGCGCGAAGCGGTCTTATTGATGCGGATGGCAATCTCACCACGGTTGGCGATCAGGACTGATGTGAGCCCTGCGGATGGTTTGGAGGTGGACGAGGTTGAGGACGTAGAGAGGAGGCGAGGGAGGAGGCCAGCCCGTGCCCGCACAGGTAGGCGCTTGTTCCGGATGGAACGCATGGCTGCAGCAAACGAGAAGTCCTGGCGCGCGGTCAAGAAGGTGTATGTTGGTTTCTTAGAAATTATGCTCTGTTAACTAGAGCCCTTCCAGATTCCGGTGAGAGGTAACAAGGAAAGAGTTCGATGGGAGGACGAGAGAGAAAAGCGAGGAAAGGATGACGATCTTTGAGGAATGGTTGCGATCGTGTTGTTCGTGGGAGACCCCGGTTGCTTAAGCCGAGCGTGGAGCACCCACGGCAGAGCAGCCGATGGTATCCGTCCCCAGTTCTCTCCCCAGCTTTTCCCAGGATGGTACCTAGGTCAAGACCATTGCAGGCTTAGTGCTAACTGAAACTGCGTCGACGGGCCAAGGTCTCGGTTTAAGGACGATCAGTTACTCTTAGTCGTCGTTTTTTTTTCTTTCCACATCTTTGTCCAGAGTTCCTGGCCGAGATTCTCTGTATCACAGAACCAGCTGCTTCGGATCTTACCCCAGATGCCCCGCAGCATGCCTTACATCCGCGGGAGGGAGCAAGCAAATTCCTCAGCACAGTCAGGACCTTGCCAGTGAGTCCCTTATGCTCATTGCCTGGATCGCCTATTCACTTCTTTTTAGATGCATCATCTTTCTACAAGGGTCTTGGTGGTCAAGCGCTAGGCACTGGGGAAAGGTTGCAATGCCGTGCCCACACACAGCTTCATTTGCTAAAGTGGTTACTGACTTAACCCTGATTCTTTCTGTAACCCTAGACTAACCCTCCCGCTTCCGCATCCTTCATTTGTATCGAAACCCTGCTTAGGCTTCAGGGCTCCTTAACAACAGGGACAAGGTACGGATACAGAAATGTCCATCATGAATCTTTTGTGCCCTGGCGTGCTACATGCTACAGCTTGTCTCTTTGCTCCATATTTTATTTAGCTCATAGCAATATAGTTTCCGTTCGTTTCTGTTGCGTATCTTGCTCCTCACTCTTGACTTGGGCTTTTGACACCCTGCAACGGGGATGGTCGTCATGACGTCTCCACACCAAATGATCATCATCCGCTCCAGGGGACGATAAAGCATCCCGCCTTGCTTCTAACACAAACAATCCATCCTACCGAATACCCGAAGGCCCCCAAAGAAAAATGGACAAAATTCCACTCAACTACGAAGCCTCTGAAGGTGACTGCAATAAGCAGAACGTCTCGACTCTTCCTCCAGAGGTCGTTCAGTGTCTTGAGAACGCCCGCTTCGTGAGTCTCCTGCTCTTCCAACTGCCCCTCCCCCGCCACGAGACAAGGCATCGTCCCATCTCCAGTACTGACAGCATCCGTGCCGGATAGCTTCACCTTGCGACATGTAGCGACAATGTGCCTCAAGTCTCGCTTATGAACTACACTTACCTCCCTTCATCGCCGTACAGCACCTCTCCCGTGATCGTCATGACCACCAATGCCTCGTCCCGAAAGATTACCAACATCGTCTCCAATCCTTCCGTCTCTCTGCTTGTGCACGATTGTAAGTTGTCACTCCGGCTGTGGCTTCTGCGGTGGTTTATTATTCCTGCTCGAGATGATCTGACAATCAAACACACAGGGGTCTCTCACCGTCCACCAACCCACGGCCGACGCCCATCCGGCGGCTCCCCTGCACCCGAACCTCCATCGTCTCTCGCATCCCTCCTTCTGAACCTGAACACGGCTGCCGTCTCCAGCATCAGTGCCACGATTGGCGGTGCTGCCCGCTTGGCTCCTGTCGGGTCCGCCGAGGAGCGCTACTTGAGCGAGCAGCATCTCGAGAATAACACGTATGACGAGGCCACCACTGACAGTGCTGCGCAGGGTCGCAGCTCGGAGTTATTAGCTAGTGGCGAGGATGTTCGCGTCATTGTTGTCGATATCAAGGATGTGAGGATCAGTGACTACAAGGGAAACGTCAGAGATATTGCGTTGGTATCGGAAGCAGCTCCTCTGGTCAACGGATCGAGTTAGGCGAGCCTGGACATGTAATGGAAAACCTTAGCACGCTCTTTGACCTGCTTGTTCAAGCTTCGAGGCTTGTATTTGTACTTGGTACACACATGCGTCCAACCGTGTCGATGTGATGCGACCATTTGATGCGGATGAGACCTATGCTCTGCAATAAACAGAACGTCTCATCCCTTCCTCCAGTGGTCGTCCGCTGGAAAAACACCATCGATATCATCAGTCCACGAAGGCTCTTCAACGTCTATAGACAGTCACCTATCTGTGAGAAGGTCCCAGATGTAGCTCAAGGGGTGGGTACCTTCTGAACGTGTACCAGGGTTCACTTGGACAATGAGTGAGCATGAAGAACCGAGCCGTCTTAGCGTAAAACATCCCTGCGGGCTTGTGCCAAAGCGGCGTCGCAGTAAATGAACGAATATCCATATGTGTTACATCTGTATTCTCGTAAAGAAAGCTGCTTAACGATGTTTCTCCAAAAGTTGAACCAAATACTATGGCATGGCACATTCTACTCCCCACGTTCTACACCAACAACTGCTTCGTCTCCCGAGACAGTGAATCAGTACTTGGCTCTCTGCAACGCTTCAGCTCGTCATCTCTCTGCTTGATAAGCCTCAGAGATCCAAGTCCCTGTCCAAGTTTCGAGGTCCCAGCCTTCTTGACACTCTAGAAGAAATCGTGGCTTGAGAGCGAGGGGTTCTCGTCCTGGTCCCGAACCAGCTGCTCATATTTCTTGGCCTTCTCCTCGAGCTTTTTGAGACGATTGTTGTACACTTCTACCCTGTTGCGATACACTTCTACCCTGTTGAGAAGGGCATCAGCAGAGTTCTTGTTTCTCGGAGAGTGCGCCATCAAATGCGATAGATCACGAAGCTTGTCCTTGAGCCGAATCCCAGTCTTCTCGGCATCTCCAATGTCATCCATGAAGTCCTCCAGATCGACTGGCTTCACCTCTCTGCCCGACGGCTTCCACGTCGCAGTAATGTCGTGTAATGGGCCCCACGGATTATTGGGCTCGGTGAGCTGGCTCTTGTCATCCCTCTTAGTACTGGAGGTACTTGGCGCGGCCACGTTGTTATCGTTGCTCTTTGGGAGGGCACTTTGGGAAGAAACCGCTAATGCTTCGAGCTCCTTTTTAAGTTTCTTGTACCTCTCTTCTTCGGCTTTGACGAGACGTTGAATGTCTTGAAGGGAGATGGTGGTAAGCGGTGGTTTCGGAGTTTCAAACTGCTTGAGCTGCCTGTCCTTCTCAGCACCCAGCCAGTCAATGAACTTGCGCTGACGACGCTCGATGGCTCTGTGACTCGACCGGGACTGCGTGTTCCTCTTGATAGGTGTCCCCCTGTTGCCATCGTCCGCGTCGTCGACTCTGCCTAGGGAAGGCCTGGTCGTGGCAATGTCTGGTATCTCGTCAACTTCTTCTTCGAGCTCGTTCAGGTCATCCTGGGCCGCATTGAGGCCACGCAGAATGTCTGCAGCGGAAGTAGGGTTTTGCTGAATGCATTTAATCAGCGAAAATGCAGGGACGTCATCTGAAGGGATGAGCTGCCGACGCGAAATCCTACCCCTCTTGATAGGCATACTCCCACCATTGTCATTGCTCGAGGAAGATGGGGATTTGGCTGTCTTGAACAGTCTGGAGAGCTCCTCGTTTGTCTTGCTCATAGTCTGCAGGAACGAAGCAACGTCGTCCGTCACTCGCTGTAGGGCGGCCAGTCTGTCCCATGCCACCTTCGTGACTCCAAGGTTTTTGCTTTTGAACTTCATAATCGCTGCGGGATTCGCGTCCAGGTCTAGACCTCCACTCTCCAAAGGAGCGGGCTCCGTCTGAGTCTTGTCTGTAGACCGAGGCTTGTTTCGCTCATCATCGGGTGTTGTGGGCTGCGAGGCCCTCTTGATAGGTGAGTTCTCACCGATGTTGTTGATTAGTGAAACCGTGCTCGCAACAGTCTCTAACGATAGTAGAGCACTCTCCTCTTCGAGATCCTGGAGCTTCTGTTCACTCTGGTTGAGGGCATTCAAGATATCTGCGACCAGTTCGGTATTCGACCCGTATTGCTTCGGCCCCGTATCCTTCGTGACAGAATACCCATCGAGATCGTTGCTTGATGGGAGCGTGGCTGTAGCAGCGGCTGATAGTGTTGGAAATTCCTGCTTGAGCTTTCTCAGCTCTTCTGCGGCCCCGTTTATGTCATTGATGATATTTTGTGAAAGCTTCATCGCTGCGGCTACATCCTTTGCAGACATGATGCCAACGAAGGAAAACTGCCGCTTGCTATTGTCGTTCTTGGTCGGCAGAGGCTGCACAGCCCTCGTGGGCAGATCCTTGCTGTAGGCTGCTTTGATTTCTTCAATCTGCTTCACAAGCTGCTTCATGTTTTTGACCACCTCTTCGTGATCATGCAGTTCGTTTGCGACTAGATCCGTCAACGGACAGCCCTCATCCGAGTCTGCTTGCCTCCTCATGTCGTTGTTCTTCGTCGGCGAGAACTGCACCCTCTTGGCGTGTCGGTTGCCGCTACCATCATTTATCCGTACATCATTCATCAGAGAAGCATCCGTGCGCAGGGCTGGGAGTCCGTGGCCAGGCTGTTCAACGGACGAATCTGGGAGCAACGGAGCCGGGGCCGCCACGACGGTCGTGGCGGCCAGAATGATAACCGCCCTGAATTTCATCCCGCGATGCTTCTGTGGTAGGTCAAGATGCGAGGTACTGTCCGGGTTATGAATGGAGGTTCGCGTCAAGGGTTGTCGACTCCACGACTGTAGTTGTCAAATGTTGGGTTCTGAGGAGAACCTAAGTCCATCTGTCTCTATCTTTACAACGTCCTAATTCATCATAGCTGAATCCATTCCAGACTAGACGATTCCATCTCCTAAATTCAGATGGCCACTTGCATCTCCAGCGGACACACTGAGGGTTCTAGATCACTGACTGCCTTGCCGACGGGCGCCGCCACCTTGAAGCAGTCTTGAATCGTGCACGAGAAGAATTCGACTACCCAAATGCAGATAGGATACTCCACTCTTACTTGAGATGAAGATAGTTGTAGGAACATACTCTGTTGATCAGAAGAGCATGTTCTTATTGGGCGTGTGCACCCTGACCTAACGGTAATTCCACGAGTGCCTGTTCAACCTGCAAACACACAAGAATCCCTTTCCCCAACCTTGCGTAAGTACCATGCAACCGGTGAACATTCAGGAGCCTGGACTCTGGCAGAGAACTGTAAGGCTATCAATAAGGCTTCACACATTCCAGTAGGCAGTCCGCATCTGGTAGTTCTGTGGCTACTACGCCTAGACTCTATGGAGTTAGCTTCGCTAAGAACCACTCAGCAATACCGCTGTCGCTACGGAGTACAGTATTGAGCCTCGCTGAAGAGACAATGCGTGGCTATGCCTGACTCCTCGACAAGTAATCGGCGATAATGAAGATCTCCGGAACTCCGTGACGGGTTCCTGTCCAGGCGTTACTAGCCTTCGAAGCCGAAGACGAGATGAGAGTCAAAGTAGTAGTGGGAACTTTACACCTCAAGTCCTGAACGAGGAAACATGAGCGCCTGATCTAGGACGGGATTGTCCTGCTGTAGTTGTGGCTGCCGAAAGCGGACCCTACAGCGGATAATGAGCACCTCGAAGTCACGACGAGGAGAGATCTCGTGCAGGACGGCAGCTCAACGGCCGGCTGGACAAACACCAAGGGATCCCGCTACTCTTGGCTCAGTGTCACCAGAAAGAGATAGGGAAAGGAGGGCAACATCGATGGGTCCTTCAGTGGCATGGTTGAACCTAAAAACGAAGAGGTCGTGAGAGAGTTGGGAGAAGGTATACTGGGGAGACAAATGAACAGCGCCAGAGCATGAAACCTCTGTACGTTTGATTCATATAACCATTTACCAACAGAAGAGTGATTCTTGATAGACAATTTATGGTTTCTACCTATTGCGAGCCGGCTAACAACAGACTGACTGCTTCCTTGAAAACCTCCGAACGATAAGAGACAATGGCGTTGATCAAGCAAGGACAAGGAGAGACGCAACAAGGTCCTTCTCAGTGGCCAATTGCTCTGACAGATATACGCCAAATCGCTTTTGAGTGTTCACACTCGAGTCCGATACCCCGTTCCATGGACCGGGAAAGAGTATGATCAACAGTCCCAAGACAACGCCAGGCCAAAGGAAAGAAGAAACAAAGAAAGAAAAAGCAGAAGTAGTACTGGCACAAATTCGCGACAAAGTTCCTTGAGAAGTGGATGCTGCCACGCAATTGAACGTCATTATCTGGCCCATTCAACAACTTCAAGCGCCATCACAACCAGGACAAGAGTCGATGGAAGAATCCAGATGACGTAGCTTTGGAAAAGGAGCCTGCCCATGGTTTTCTCGTAAACTGCATTGATCTGACAGATTTGCGCAAGCTGGAGAGCACTTGGTGCGCCGCTGAGCAAGAAGCAGACAATGATGAAAATGGGGTCATCCAAAATGCTGACATTGAGGTACTTTGCAGCGACTGCCAAGATAGGGGCCATGATGGCCGTCGGAAGAAGCATACGGCTGATCAGGGAAGCAACCATGAGCCTGGTCCCAATGACTTCCTCCTCCGGATCGATAATCTCGTCTTCCTTGGCCATGGTGTTACGCGCGAGGTTGGCACCAAGAACCACAAGGATCAGAGGAACAGCGACCCCGCCGCTGGACTGGATGGCATGGGTTACACTGTTCTTGACAAAGGAGCCGTCTTCGAAGAAAAGTTGCTGCAAGGTTGGGATTGAGGCAACGAGAACAGCAATGAGCATGGCCCACAGAGGCGGGTTCATGAATTCCCAGAGGAAGTTGTAGGTCTTTGCCCCAATCAACCCCAAGAAAGAGAGCATTTTCTTCAAGGGCACAGGCATACGCACGTATGCTCGTTGGGAGGAGCTTTTAGCCTTGTTCTTCACTGCCGCAGCCTTGTGCTTGAACTTGAATACGGTTTGCGCGATGAAGCCCTGGTTTTCTGGTTCGATATCCTCTGCGCCATCGTCATTATTGATGCGCGGGAACGACATCATGTCGCTGTTGACGCCATTTAGAATGGGGTGGTTACCGCCCAGAGCAGTCGGGTGCTGGCCCAGTGACTTTTTTGGAAGACTGTCTTCGGCCTGGTTGAGCTCAGCGAGGGATGCATGCGATGCACCAGCGACAGGGGTACGGCCTGCCGGTTCGTAGCCTTGAGAGTCAATGCTGTGCTGGTCATGCTCATCCTCGGTCTCGCCGTCCAAGCTGTCGATCAAAGGGCGTGTTTCATGCTCATCGTGTACCTCATTCTGACGTCGGTAATTGCCCTCTTCCGTGATCTCCGCCTCGTACTCTTCATATTTCTCTTTTGGCGCCAGGAGGACGTGGTAACCCCAGCTCCAGCGAACCAATTGTCCAAGTTGCTGGAAAATGAGCAGGTATAGAATGCCACGGGCGGCAACTTCATCATCATTATCTCCCGGAATTCGATCCCAGTGCAACCCGGCGATGGTTTGCGACAGCGAAATGACGAGTGAGATAGGTAGAGAGTTTGAGTTCCCAAAGACGCCCATGGCTGTGACGAAGTTTGAGGCACGTTTGTTAAACCCAAAGAGCTTCGCTACAAGAACAGAGACAATCCAGGAAATGAATGTTTGGACGAGGAAGATCGCAGGGATAATGGCGAGGTCAGTCAACTTCTCAGCGTTAAGCTGCGACGCAAGCTTTGTGAAGACTGCGCCCGCATAGTCAGCAAAGATGTAAGGAAGAGACATATGGGAAGCAAACAAACTTACTGAGGCATGGCGTAAACAGCATGACGTTCAAGTTGGCCAAGAACTTCTGCTTCTCGGCATCAAAATGGCCAAGGCGAGCAATGATGTAGCCCGGCAAACTCACACAGACAACCTCGAGAACCGCCTCAAAGACGAGCAAGCATAAATGGGCCATCGAGGGATGCGAATCGCGAGTACTGACTCCGAAAGAACGGAGTGGCATCTCGTAGGCATCTTGAGCGAGTTGTTGAAGTCGGAAAGAGGTCGGCGCAAAGGCACCAGCGCTCTTGATGTAGTCCATCAAGGCAGGTATCGAGGTTCGCGGGTTCGCTTTAAATCGAGATAGGAGAAAAGTCGTTTAATGGTCTGAGCGTATCAATCCCAAGGGCTCGTTTTTCGGTTTACAAAATAATTTGCACCGTGGTGGTGAAGGTGAATGGCTCCTTTGCGCTGAAAACGGCTTCAGAGGACGAATGACGGCAAGTACCGTAGAGTATGGTTGAGTATCGTTTGCGCAGGAGAATTGCGCACCTAGAGGTAGGTGGCGATGACGTCGTAATGAAGGAGCATTGTTTCTGAAGATGATTTAGAAAAGTTAATGATGGTGAGCAGATGTCAATACAGAAAAGGAAGGGAAGAAAAAGAGAAAGAGTCTAGAGGGATCTAAGGAAGGTGTGGGAGGGCGAAAGGGTAGGTTCAGGATGGGCGAAATGGGGGCGTGTTTCTAAGGCACCTTGGTGGTGCGAACACAACGCAACACAACCGGAGGAGGTGGTGCAACGGATGCGCAGTGAGTTAGTTCTACCAAGCACAAATTGCCAAACGAGCACCCAGGCGGTTGTTAGGCATTGTCGGGGGTTTCCAACGGCAATGGATGGCGGTCTAGAGCAAGGGTCTTCTTATCTGGATGAGAAACATGGCGCATTGGCGTCCTTAAGTCGCATCATCCAGATTGAATTCGATGCCAGGTACCGATCACACCCAAATGCGCTGCAACGAGACATTGGTGCAGTGGTATATGTACTAATAATGTACTGGTCACCGTGCGACGGAGGCAGCCACATTTGAAGGCGCATGTGGGCCGGGAGCAATACCCTGAGAGCTACTAGTTTTGGGGCATCTGGATTAAGCCCGATAGCGTGTGATCTGCTACTCTAAGTACCTACAACTGCCTGATTTGAAGGCAGTTAGTTGTTGGTGTGCAGGTACTAGGTACAGTGGGAGTGGTGAGTCCAGTTGGTGGCGGGGAGTTGGGATCGCCGCCGATAAAGCTGCACGCCTATATACTCCTGGTGCTGTGCCCACCAATCGTTGCCATCCTCTGCAGCCTGTTCGAGCTTGGTTCGGGCACGTTGCAGCGCTAAGCAGGCAAGATTTCTTCGCTTCGAATGGGCCAAGACAGTTTCCTGGGCACATCTTCAAAGCTCAAAAAAGCAAGACAATGTTACCTGTAAGAGGCAAACGCCAACAGCAGCACGCCAGTCCTTTCTTTGGTTTCGCACACCAGACATCAACCTCGTCACCTCATGACTATGATGATGCAAACAAAAACTACCTAATGCAGAGTGCACAGGGAAGCGCTAAATCCATGAGCCATGCTTCAGGGAGGGATGCACGTGGGTGGTCAACTCCCTACAAGGTTTGGATGGTTGACCATAATAGTCCTGCGGCACAAGCCACCGAGTTGTGCATCCAAATTGTTTTGGTCTGACTGGTCAAATGGTCATCCAAATTATCCCCTCACATTTACAAGGCAGACTATGCATCCTGGGGCGTCACGTTCCTCAGTGAATCTGTAATATACAAGTATTTGTACCGGTTTGTCCTATTGTGTGTAATTTTTTTTACTCGGCGGACGAGAAGCTCCGATTGCGATCGGAACTCTGACGACGGCCTGCATCAACTCCACTAGGCAAGGTAAGCAAGCCATCTCTAAGCCAGCGTCGCCTACAAGTACATATACTACGCTGGCTGATAGGCTAGCCCTGCACAAAGTGAGAATTGGCCAGGAAACCTCTTTGCTGGTGGCGCTGGTGTCCAAAAGTGCGCTGTTGTGGCACATCACGATTCCAAGTTTCAAGCGGGGGGATTCGCCAGGCCAGCATGAAACATGGTGATCAAGTTTCGCATTGGCTCTGTAGGCAAGCCTCGTTCTGGAGACGGAGCATCGCCAACACCCACGTCATAGCGTAAGTCGCATGGTGTGGATGTTGGCTGGTCCCAGTCCAGTCAGTCACAGTGACGGGTCTCATTTCCGGATGGCGAACACAGCAACGGCCATGCGTCGTCACAGATATAACAAGTTGAGAGAGCGAGGATAAAGTGGGCAACTGAAACATGTTTGCCTCGCTCTCGCTGCGCATGCGCATGCTCAGGCTCTCTTTATCACTGCAAACAGGTAGATAGTCGGCAAAATCCCTTGCCTGGCTCTAATGAATCCATGCTGGGCTTGAGTAAGGTATCTGTAAATTGTGTCATCGGCCGATGAGATTCAGCCACACACAAACGACACAACACAGCACACCACGTCACTGTGACTGCCGCTATGTGCTACCTTGCTTACTCCGTAAAGATGTACTAAGTACCTTGCTTTATGGACGGCGGCAGGTGCAAAATCCCGCCTCCATCGTACCTTCCATGCTTCGGTCCTTGCCTGTTGTCCGGTGCCCAGGCAGGCATCTACCTACTGACTTAATTACTGGCCTGCCGGTTGACAGGTGCACACTTCCATGAATTTCTCCAAATCCATGTTACATCAGTCAGCGCAGTCGGCTTCGCTTGACTAGTAGACGAGAAAAAAATCGATATCTTCAGCCTTGTTCTAATATCCTTTCCTTGGCTAGGGATATGACTCCAGTTGTCACCCTGTGTCATTTTACGTCTCCAAGTACCATCCCACTCACCCATCTGCATTCCATTTTAGCAGTAACCCCGCGCTCAAGCTACAAGAAAACCAACCCTGCGACTACAGCATCCCGACTTTTGACATTGAGATTCTGTATAGCTACGCCTCCTCGCAGCGTCAGCCCGGAGCTTGTCTTGGAGCGCCCACAGAGGGCCCGCCTCTCATCTTCTCAAGTTTTCACCCTGTAATCCTGCATACAGGTTCGCGTTCGACCGTTTCTGCCTTCAGAGCTTTCAAAACCGCGACACGGTCCTCAATATTGTCCTACTACTGTACAGCAAGATTCTGCCTTTCGCGCCGCTCTTCCTCCCGTCCATCTCCCGCACCTCTAGCGCCTACAGGGTATTGATCGCCCAAGCCTCCTTGGTCTTGGTCTGAGATTACGTTCTCCCTCCACCGGGCCCTTGCTCACACCTCATCCCTCTTTCCAAGATCAAAGCAAAGAGCGTGACGAGCAAATGCTGCGAACGAACCCGGACCGCAATCTTCTTGTTCCTGCTATCACTCGACCCTGTCCACCGGTTAGGTGACGCGACAACCCCGGTACTTACTGCACGGTCTAGACTCTTTGACTTTGGGCCCCTCCAACTTCTCTACGATCTTGCAGCGAGCACATACCTCGACGCATCGAGCACCCTGCCCAGCCATCACCTGCCTCACAACCATCAGACAGTTCGCCTTACCGTTTCTCATTTCTTGTGAATCCACCAGGGGAAAACATACAAATACTCTTACTCTTGCCGTCTGACTTGCGCCCGCATATGGTCACGGTTAGTGTGTCATAATACCACGTCGGTCTTTTAGCCATAGACGGCGGCTCCCTGCGAGTCGAATCTGTCGCATTTCGCCTCGCGGCCATGAGCGGCAACGACTCGATCCCGGCCACGCCGGACAATATGGTCGGACACGACAAGGAGCTTGGTAATACCGGCTCGCCGGGCTCAGAATCTTCGTCTGCGGCAAGCACACCACTGGATGGCGGCTTGGAAAGCCCAATCGAGATGCCCAAGCGGGTTCCGTCTCTAAGATCTGTCTCAGATCCCCGTGCCCTGAACCCCAACTCGACTGCGCTGGGCATCCTTGGGGCCGCAAGAAAGCCGATGCCTTCGGCGTCATCCTTCGCCGGCTCTGCCAACCTGTCCCTTGATAACAACAGCGCAATGGCAAAAGCTCGGGCGCTACATCAGCAACGAATGCAGAAGGGCTTTACGTCTACATCTAGTTCTCCTACCTCCCCTGCTGCGACCCAGTCTGGCTCGCCAATGAATGGCTTCCCGGGAAACTTGCGCATGCCAGGCGCGGGTGCGCAACGGCCTGGGCCTCCTGCTCACCCAAACTCCTCTCCAGCCGCCCCGACCGCATTACAATTACGCCGACAAAAGATGATGGGTGGCATGAACATGAAGCTATCAGACATGGGTTCTGGCGGGGCATCGCCAAGGTTATCAAGACCAGGCGCACCAAAACTCTCTGATCTCACGGGTGACAAACCCGAAGACTCACAGCAGAATGGAGGGAGGCAGCGGTCGAAATTGGATGACTTCAAACAGTACATTGATGCTGAAAAGGGCTGGATCACTTTCGATGGTGCTGCAACCATCACACGTGAAGGTGTCAACTTTTCTAACGGCCAAACCTTCAGCATATCTCTGGACGAGGTTGAGAAGCTGGATGAACTTGGCAAAGGAAACTATGGAACCGTCTACAAGGTCAAGCACTCGCGTCCCAGAGTACCCAGGTTCGGTCAAGGCTTATCGTCCAAAGCCCCGCCCCTCCCACATGCGCTTTCAGATCCCTTACCTGCTCGCAAACCAGAGGGGTCCTTGGAAGACAGTACTACAGGCATCATCATGGCTATGAAAGAGATCCGGCTTGAGCTTGATGATGCGAAATTCACTACCATTCTGAAGGAGCTTGTCATCCTCCATGAGTGCGTCTCGCCATATATCATCGACTTCTATGGTGCCTTCTTTCAGGAAGGTGCAGTTTACATATGTATTGAGTACATGGACGGAGGATCCATCGACAAACTTTACAGGGGCGGCATCCCTGAGAGCGTCCTTCGGAAGATCACATACTCGACAGTGCAGGGGCTCAAGTCTCTAAAGGATGAGCATAACATTATCCATCGTGATGTTAAACCGACAAACATTCTGGTCAACACACGTGGCCAAGTCAAAATCTGCGATTTTGGTGTCAGTGGAAATCTAGTTGCCAGTATAGCCAAGACAAACATTGGCTGTCAGAGTTACATGGCTCCTGAGAGGATTTCTGGTGGTGGCATGTCACAATCCGGGAATGCCGATGGCACATACAGCGTTCAGAGCGATATTTGGAGTCTTGGCCTCACCATTATTGAATGTGCGAAGGGGGCTTATCCATATCCACCCGAGGTATCACAGAGCATCTTCAGTCAGTTGAATGTAAGTTCACTCATTTGGATTGTTGTCATGAAGACGAGCTAACGATCCAAAGGCAATTGTGGAAGGTGAACCTCCAGCTCTCCCGGAAGCAGGCTATTCGGATACCGCCAAGGACTTTGTGGCAAAATGCTTGAACAAGATTCCCAAGCTTAGACCGCCATACGCCATGCTTCTCAAGCATCCTTGGCTCAACACCTTGTCGAAACCCCAAACCATCACTGAAGAGGCTGAGGACGGCGAAGCGGCCGATGAGGTGGCAGAGGCAGTAGGCAAGATTGACCTCGGCTCGGGCACGGAGGATGATGAGGTAGCGGCGTGGGCAAAGACAGCCATCGCCTCATTAGCATCAGGGGATATTGAAGGCAATAGCACACGGCCAGCCTTGCATGCTGCACCACTCGATTCTGTCAGTCCACTTGGCAGTCCCGCCACGTAACGCACTGCCTGAAGAGCAGATGGCCAAAAGGCGAGACGGGAGTTGTTTACGGGTAAAGCGTGGGGTAGCATACACATTGGTCTGGAGCGGGGATCCAGACGATATTTGTCGCTGTCTTTTTCCTCCCTTGCCAGAAAGGAGGGAGGGTGACCATATAAGTATATCTGCATCAATGGAATCAAAAGGTCTCTGAACCTTCGGAAAGTTGTCAAATCCAAATCGACTCTTTCACATGGCCTTGGACCCCCATCACGTAGGTTCGTGTGCACGTCCTTGAATGTAGATCCAGTCAGCCCTTGCACATGATACTCCCGAAGGCACACAGATAGAGGCATATATGCAAGTAGATAAGTACTTCATACATTACAGCCACGCTTGGCCCATTAGAGCGTGAACTAACTATTACTACTAGAAAGCGAATAAGGTGCAAGACTTATCCTGGCAACAAACGCTCAGTCCCTCTCTCCTGGTTACTCTTCCTACAGCCCGGATTCGAGCACGATGTGTTTGTTTCTTCTGTCCAAGGAACCAGAGACAAGACATTTACAAAGCAGTGTTTCTTACAGGCAAAGACCAAAAAAGAAGTACAACCGGGAACTCCGAAGGAATGAGGCTTTCTCCCCGTTGGCACCTTTGTCCTTTGCTTCTCCCCAAAATTCCATGCATCACTTTCCATGCTAACGGTTTCCGAATTTGCGACCGAAAGTCATGTTTACCTCAATCGCGAGGGTTTGAAGAAATTCGTGAATGTGTGATTTGAGGGTTGTACGGTAGCGGGGAAGATATGTATAGGTTGGCAACCTTAAGGCACCTGATTCCAGAGCGAATGACACCTCATCAAAAGGTATCTTGGCAGCTTCATCAGCGACGAAGGACCATCACCAGCCCGACTCCACCACGCATTCGTCTTCCCTCTGCCTCCCCAAGCCAGGCCAGGCGGCGGACGCACCCTGATGCCCCCCTAGGAGTAGTCATCCTTGACGCGGCGGCCGTCGTAGGAGCGGTGGCTGCGGACAGAGCGGTTGCGCTGGAAACGGCCCATGAAGCCGCCACCCCCTCCCGTGCGAGCGGAACGGTCACCGCGGAGTCCAAGGCAGAACAGAATAGTCGCGATAAAAAGGGCAGCCCAGGCACCCCAAACGAAGCCGAAGGCGTATTGGCCAAGTGAGGCATCACGGCCATCGTTCTGGAAAGCGTTGCGGGCTTGGACGAAGACGGCACTACAAAATCAATCAGTAAAATCCAAGACAACAATGGGGGACGAACGGGGGCCATACGTCATGAGAGAAGCAGCGGCGGACAGGAAGAGCAGGGAGACGACAGAGAGGAGGCCCGAGATAGCAGCTCCGAGTCGTCCACAGCAAGCCAGAAAAGCGCTGAAGAAAGTCAAAGTCTCGAAGAACAGAGTGATCAAGAAGAAAACCCATCCAAAGCGCCACATGTAGAAATAATGCGTGCTCGTCGTACCATCACCATGGCCTCCGATGATATCTTGGGGGGCGTTCGCAGCGTTCCCAGCCCAAGCCTTGCCGAAGGGGGGCGCCGGACGAGCAGAACCACAATCCAAGTTGTCTTGGCCACAGAAGTAGAAGTAGGTCCATTGGGTGACGTCGCGCGCACCGGTGATGCCGGAGGTGTTGGCTTGGAGGAAGTAGGTCTTGTTGAGGGGAGTTGAATCGGTGACACCAGCGAGAATAGTGAAGAAAAGCAGGACCAGGGAGCCGGCGATGAGGATTAGGGCCCCGAGGGCCAATGGTGCGTCTGCAAGGAATCATTGTTAGTGGTTGTTGTCGCGAGGTGAATTGAATGGACAGCTCTGTTTTGGTCTGGGTACGTTTGAAGCATAGCATGAACGGATGCCAATGGCAAAGCTGTCAAACGCCGGCACATGAAACACCGGATGCATATGCCGACAGCGGCAGATGCGCAGCGATCAAGCCTGATCGGACACAGAAAGCGACGTTCATGGGCATGAATAAGGAAGGACAGGACTTACTCTTCGCCATGGCTGAGCAAAAGACGGCAGCTGTGGCCCGCGACTTTGTTGTTCTGACTTGGCGTTGCGCAATGGACAATGGTCGAAGCAGAGGTCCAAGGTAGGATTTGGCGCCTGGTGACGAAAAATGTGTGATGACGACGAAGAGGGACGTCCTGGGGAGGGCAAGCGGTAGAGGAGTCGGGTGTGTTATGTACCAACGGCTGGGCAGTGTACAGGCGGTAGGCAGGTAAGGCAGTGTGAGTGTGGAGGCAATGGACGGTGATCGCCGGGAGGATGCTATGTACTACTACAGCACACAAATGATGTGGGCAACGACCAGAGACAGAGAGACCAGATTTAAGTAAGAAGGCCGCCTCAGCGCGATAGTAATGGGCTGCGTCACGCATGCGGTAGGGAGGATTCTATAGAAACTTGATGGGCACTGGCTTCAGCTCTACGTACACGCGATGGACTGGCTCTGTTCGGTGCATCGGAAGCGAAGCGAAGCAAAGAAAAGAGCCGTAGACTAACTATGTCATGGCATGAACGGTGCAGGCAGTTGAACGGCGACTGACGGACGGATGGGGTTCGAAAGTCGCGATGGCGCTAAAAGTCGGTTGCTAGGCTCTCTCAGGCTCAGCGGCCAAGGCCCCACAACGATGGGTTCGGCTGTTGTTCTTTGGCGATTTTCGTGCATTTTCCCGCTTGTTGATGGATACAGGCTTGGTTTCCTGGCTGTGGCAGCAAGCCCGTGGTGGGTGTAGTGTGGCTCAGCCGGAACAAGGCAAGCTGAGTGAGTTTTGACTTGCGTGTATCATTGCGTTGTGTTACGTTTCTCAAGACTTGAGTTCTGCTTTTGGTTTCAGCACCGGCGATGCCTTGATGATTTCTCGCCGAGGGCACTGCACATTGAGTGTGGTCCGTGTGCAATGAATATCCCACAGAGTAACGTTAAGCTACAAATGTACATGAGTATGAGCCTTTAAAGTCAACAAAGCTGTCGTGGTGTGTTTTCAATGTCTCACCATAGGGCGGGAAAACAAAAGCTGTTTGGGATGCAAGATGCGCCAAATCTCCCCAATTCCACCCCCCAAAAAGCTGAGAGACATGGCTCCCTCCTCGTTGGGCCAACAGAACGCTCAGGTGTCGGTCGGTCAATCTTGGACAAAGAAACCCTTGCACACTGCGGCCACGGGACTCTGGAAGGGAGGGGAGGGGCGAGAAAGCCACAATGACTGCGTGATCGATGATGCTGGGCTGGGCTGGGTGACTGATGATGCTGGTTCTTCATCGCCGTGGCATCATCGTTTTTTGGAGAGCTGCGAATGTGGTACATGTGACAACATACGGATCTGCACACAATCTGAAGTACCTCTCACCT
Organism: Sarocladium brachiariae; assembly: GCA_008271525.1. Lineage (NCBI taxonomy): Eukaryota > Fungi > Ascomycota > Sordariomycetes > Hypocreales > Sarocladiaceae > Sarocladium > Sarocladium brachiariae. Next base: position 1,236,206 of record RQPE01000002.1, read on the forward strand.
GGCCAAGCTCAGGTGGGGACAGTAAAGCTGCCCATGACGCCATGACGACACCTTCTTGGCACCCTTTCGGGGTAAGTCCCTTCTCTGGGCCGGCGCTAGATCCGAAGCGGCTTCTTCCAAGTCGTTTTGCTCCTTCACCTCTCACATTGGTGTTTGTCAATTGATCTCGACTTGTAGGGCAATCAATGCTACCGGTGGCATCTCAACTCAAAGAAGTCTGTAGCCAGCTATCACACTAGTAGCAAACCTTCTTTCTATTTCGTCGGCCAACTTTGGCTTTCCAGCGGGATAAGGCAAACCTTGGTTGGCACAATCACTTGCGATGGACAGACCACCCTAGCGAGTGAGCGGCGTCCCAAGTATTCGCTTTGATGTCATCGACAGATCACCGGCTGGTAAGACTGATGGGTTGGTTGACATTCGTTCCTCAGACTGCTCTAGGGGAGACCCGAAGAAGTGACGATGAAGTGAAGTCTACCTTCCTGGTGGTGCATCGTCAATTGTAATTAGTGCAACTTCTATTCCTCACAGGCATGACGTTTGTGAACAAAATTGCATATTCGCCAGCTGAGAACATGTGATTCAGCAGCGTGATTACCTAATGATGCTGATTGTACCACCCTTGACATCCTCCCTCAGGAATGTTACCTACCCTATAGATGATGCACCACCTGGCCTCCAACGACATAGCCAGGGATGGAACCTCACATCGAGTGGCCAGGTGCAAAATATTTCGTTTGGGTCGACGAAATTTTTGGGTTATCTAGAATACTGCACCTGGCTACCCCTTGGCGGATGCTATGCCTTCCCATCTCGTTATCGTCAAGGACATTTGGTCATACATCTACCCGTAGGCCTCAGGCCATGCAATAACTTTCTCCCCAAGATCAATCAGGGGGCTGGAGTCTTTTAGACAACCCGCGCACAACATGAGACCCCGGACACCTCGAATATGCTCTGTAACGCGGCACCTCATCGCACACCAGAATTCCTCATCGCATGTACTCTGTAGAGTCCGACGAGATTGCCCAGCACAGCAAAGAGCCATCTCATCCGTGGCGACGCTCCTACAACACCGCCATCTCCGCGGCTCGCAGCCTGGCGGATTCCTACCCTACGACGAAGCCCACGCTGCACAAGAAGAACGTCGCAGCGAGCTTTTAAGATGGAAGGCTTTAAAGGACACAGATCGAGGGACAAGAGGGAACCCGAGACCCATGGTCATATCCTTTGAGTCCGAGCCGACCTTCACGCTTGGGCGGAGGCAGGATGATTTAACTGATGAGCAGGCTGGGCATTTGACTACGGAACTGAGGATCAGATTCAATCGTCGAGAGGGCCTAGTCCAGGACTCATTGAGGCCAGTGGTTCGTCGAACACAGCGTGGCGGATTGACTACATATCACGGCCCTGGACAGCTGGTTCTCTGGCCCGTCCTCGACATGCATTCTCCTCTCTACCCTCAATTTTCAGTATCTTCCTACGCTCACTGCCTCGAGGCAACTACTCAACGCTTCCTTGCTAAATTCTACGACCTCGAGACTGTGACGTCGGGAGAAAACCCGGGAGTATGGATCGCAGACGCTCAGGGACGGCCGGCAAGGAAGATTGCCGCTCTGGGTGTTCATCACCGAAGGCATGTCACCGGCCTGGGCACGGCTATCAACGTTGATGTGCCGACGGAGGGAGCCGTCGAGGGTAACACGAACCCCTGGTCAAGGTTCGAGCCATGCGGACTGTCGGCGGAAGGAGTAACCAGTATAGAAAGGGAGATCAGGGGGAAGAGAGGGCACAGTCATACTGTCTGGGACCTGGAGCAGCTTGCTGAAGCGTGGGGGGCTCTGTTCGAAGAGGCATTGACAGATGCTCGCAAAAGATGAGAAGATAATCACCTGGGCCTTACCGTAGCTGTTTCCACCCCGGCAACGGAACATGGATCACGCATCACACTGAGAGAGATATCTCCAGAAGTCATTCGCCTGCTAGCAACATTTGGTCAATACACAGCACGCAAAGTGCGCAGAATTTGGGAGCATGCCTGCCGACGGCGCCTACACCCCATGTGCTGTAGCTGAAGATCATCCCGGGAGACCACTCATTGATAGTATTGCTTCTCTCGCTTGCTGGTTCTGCCAAGAGGTTTCTGCAGGCTCCAGACCCGTGAAGATGGCAGGCCACAAACGCCACGCGACAATGGAGCGTGGGGAGGGAGCACGCGTTCATTGAACCCGAGTGACTGGATCGCTGGGGAGGCAAACGGGCAACTTGGCGGTATCCCTGCAGGGAAAACCGAAGCTGTAATTCACGTGTCATCTTGTCGGATGAGATGCGTTCCAAACGGAACCAAGAAAATTCCATGGCTTAAACTGCATCTCCCCACGCTGCCTGTGGGCACCAGGAGGTTTGAACATGGCATGGCGACATGGCTGGCGTGGCTGCTTGGGGGTTTTACCCACAGGGTGCAATCACCTCAGCAAACCCTCCAGAGTGAGAACGAAGATGGGTTTAAGACTGAGAATATTCGATCTTGCACCACTGACCTACCCAGGGACCTCTGCTGCTGAAGGCACATTGTTGCATCAGTCCATGACACACTCTTTTCGTACTCCGCGAGCTCATGGTCGCAGGTTGAATCCTGGGTCTGCATCTCTGGAACTGCCAGGCTGGTGTCCGAACGTGTATCACAAATCTTTTCAACATTATCAGCTCAGCGTCAGTATCTCATCGGCCTCATCAACTTTTCCTCCCCCTTAGGGCAAATCACAGAGAGCACCTCGGAGATCCTTGATCCAGTCAAACGCCAAGATGTAAGAAGACAGGATGAACGAATAATAGGCTCAGCGAATGTAACTAGAGATGCTTGGCGTTGGGGTCCACTGCCATCCAGCGAAGATAAAGGAAAACCCCGATTTGATGACAAGCCCGTTAACGCGCGACAAAGTACGACTAAAATCCAGTAAAGCCATAGTTCCTTATCTGCTCTAGAATACATTTGCCAATGTTACCTGTTTTCCTTTGGTCCCTTATCATTTGGGGTAGAAAGGGAAGGAAAGGTGGCTGGCGGTCCCCCCTTTTGCACCCTTTCACCCTCGCGAGGCTGTTGGTAAATCCCGATAGTTTGTCATGATGCTTTGTCGCGATATGGAAAACTTAAACAAGGATAAGCTTAACCCTAAGCCTTTTACCCTCTGACAGTGCTCCATGATACAGCAGTGAAGGTCGAAGGTATTATTGCTTCTCTTTTTTTTCTTTACTGACTTGAGAGACTGACAAATTTTTCTTCCTTGTTTATTTCTTAGAGACGGAAAGCTTCTGCCAATTGCCATTTCACAACTACATTTAAGTAGTCTACACGTTAACCACGCCGGCAACTAAGACTAAGTTCTTCACAGCCATCATCCATCATCCATCTCTTCTTCTACATCTTCTTGAGTAATTCCGATAAGTAATTTAAGGTAGGGTGTCCTTTCGATAGTTTGCACATCTTCCCGTCTCCCCCACTTTAACCTTATTGGTGCTATTTGCTGCTGCCCCCCCCCCCCCCGGCACAAAAAAAAAAAATGATCTACATTCTCTTTGCCATCTGATTGCATCCCCCAGCTTTTCTGCCCCTTATCTCTGTCGACTCAGATGCGCCCGCCCGCCGTGACCGTTTCAGCTGTATTCGTATTAACACTGTCTCCCAGAAGAGGGAGCCGTGGGTTTTTCCAATGGCAGGATGATCGCGTGCCGACGGCCACACACCCCATGCACCGTGTAAGGCTGGGCAAAGTTGGATCTAGTTGGTTGATGGTGTGACTTTATCTTTAAGCTTATGACCCTCATGTGAATCCGTAGATATTGTGTGTGGTTCTGTACAGATAGAAAGCGTATTTGATCCTCTCGAAGCCCACCTCCGAAGAGGTCCTTGTTCACATGGTCCGTGACAAAGAAGTGTCTCTTCTTCACTTGTGTTCACATTCTTCTGAGAGTCCTATCCAGAGTTTGGGCTTTCACCTCAGAGATTCTCCTTCTTGACTCTCTCACTCTCTCCTCCTCTCTCTCAAATAGACCTTCTCGATCGTTGTGAATCTGATCGCCTCAATGTCGTCATCCGTCCCCCCAGCGCTGAACCAGGGTGTTGGCTATGGCATCGTCCTCGGTGTGGGCTTGGCGTTTGCCATCTTCATGGTATGACTTGGTGCTACCTGACCTCTTTTTTTTTTATAAAAGAAAAAAGAAAGAAAGAAACCTGTGTTCTTTTGTGAGCTTCCTGTGGCTGACATGCTTTGACCTCCAGATTGGCCTCACCCATATCCTCAAGCGTTTCAACAATGAGGTCCAAACTTCCGAGATGTTCACTACTGCTGGTCGTACCATGAAGTCCGGCCTCGTTGCTGCCGCTGTTGTGGTAAGTTTGGGAGACTTTCGTATATACACACCGACTTGCCAAAGGATCTGTGCTGATGCAGTGTACAAATAAACAGAGTTCTTGGACTTGGGCTGCCACCCTCCTCCAGTCGACTGGTATTTGCTACCGTTACGGTGTCAGTGGTATGTTAAAACGAATCAAAGTCTTTTCCCTCGAAGAGTCAAGACTCTAATAAACACCGATCTGTTTCCTGCAGGGCCTTTCTGGTATGCCTCCGGAGCCACCGTTCAGATCATCCTCTTCGCGACACTCGCCATCGCTTTGAAGAAGCGCGCTCCCAACGCCCACACTTTCCTCGAGACGATCAAAGCTCGTTATGGTCCCGCTGCTCACTACACGTTCATGGTGTTCGGCCTCATCGCCAACACCATGGTGAGCCTGATGCTCATCGTGGGCGGATCTGCGACCATCAACGCTCTCACGGGCATGCATCGCATAGCGGCGATTTTCCTCATGCCGATTCCCGTCGTCGCGTACACTTTCGTTGGCGGTCTCAAGGCTACTTTCATCACTGATTACATCCACGGTGTTGCTGTGTTGATCATCATCATCACGTTCGCACTGACTGCGTACTCGACCAGTGACATCCTCGGAAGCCCCAGCGTCGTCTACGACCTCCTCGTTAAAGCCGCCGAGGAACATCCCGTCGAGGGAAACAAGGATGGAAGCTACCTGACCTTTCAATCATCCGGCGGTGCCATCTTCTTCGTCATTGTAAGTCTTTCGCATGGTTCAGCCCCACAACTACCATCATCAGCTTCATTGTATACGTCCAAGCCTGCCCATCACCACCCTCACCCTGACCCACAACCTCGACGTCGACCTTAATGCACATGAAGAAGCTCATTAACCAATGAATTAGAACATTGTCGGCAATTTTGGTACCGTCTTCTTGGACAACGGCTACTACAACAAGGCAATTGCTGCTTCTCCAGTCCACGCGCTGCCTGGGTACATCATGGGAGGTCTTGCGTGGTTTGCGATCCCCTGGTTGACCGCGACGACGATGGGACTCGGCGCGCTGGCGCTCGAGACCAACCCAGCTTTCCCTACTTACCCCGAGCGCATGTCAGAGGCAGACGTGTCTGCCGGACTTGTGCTGCCTTATACTGCGGTTGCGCTGCTCGGAAAGGGTGGTGCCGTGGCGACCCTGGTCATGGTCTTCCTCGCCGTCACCAGCTCCTTCAACTCGGAGCTCATCGCGGTCTCCTCCATCTTCACATACGATGTCTACCGCACGTATTTCAACCCCGAGGCCAGCGGCAAGCGCCTGATCTGGATGTCGCACACAGTCATGGTCATCTACGCCGCCATCATCTGCTGCGTTTCCATTGGTCTATCCGAGAACGGCATCAGCATGGGCTACCTCTATGTTCTCATGGGGGTGCTGATCTCGGCTGCTGTGATCCCTGCCACTCTGACTCTTCTCTGGAGCGGCCAGAACAAGTGGGCTGCAACTCTCGCGCCCATCCTCGGCTTCGTCTGCGCCATCATTGCCTGGCTCGTCACCGCCAGCAAGACGTGTGGTGCCCTCGATGTGACGTGCACGGGCTCTAACGACCCGATGCTGGCAGGCAACGTGACGGCTCTCCTCTCGCCCCTCGTGTTCATCGCCATATTCACCGGGATTTTCGGCATCGACAAGTACGATTGGGTTTCGATGGCGCAGATCCGCATGGCCGACGACCATGATGTGCTCCAAGATGCGGGTCTCGACGAGGAGGCACAGCGTCAGGTTGAAATGGCACGCCAGGCCGATGCTGACGAGGAGCAGCGCAAGCTGCAGAAGGCTTTCAAGATCGCAGTGACTGTGTGCGCGGTTCTGACTCTGTCGTTTCTCGTCTTGTGGCCCATGCCCATGTACGGTACCGGATACATCTTCTCCAAGAAGTTCTTCACGGGTTGGGTCACGGTGGGCATCATCTGGATCTTCATCAGCTTGTTCATCGTTGGAGTGTACCCGGCTTGGGAGAGCCGCGCAACAGCGACTCGTGTGATCAAGGTCTTGTTCCTAGGCAAGAAGCCGCATCAAGTTATGAGCACGCAGGTAATGGAGGCAGAGATGGGGCCGCAGGGGAGTGGTGCTGTGACCCCGGAGAAGAGGGATCCTTCGGTGAAGGATGCTGCTTGAAGGGAAGTTGAACCAAGAAGAAGGAAAACGCAAGTAGAAGGTTTTTTGAATGATTTACTGTGATATCCCATATATTCAACTTAAAATTTGAAGCAGATTTGATTCTGGTCTGAGCAGCCTCTTTGACATGAGAGGGCGTGAGATGAGTATTGCTTGGTGGTTTGCAAACCGGAGGTTGTAGTGTACCTGGGCAAGCTCCATACTGCTGATGAAGTGGCCTTTGCCTTTACGGGTGGCTAGGGTTAGTATGGTACCTCCTTAGGTCAGGTAGGTTGGTCAGTCACTGGACCAAATGCAGATGCGAGTGATGCGGTGCAGAATCAGCCCTTGTCGGCGAACAAACACTCATTGCACAGATAAGTTAATCCAGGACACCAGATATCATTCCTCGGACTTGATGAGAAGACTGTTGGCGACATCTGAACCGCATCTGCGAGCATGGTTCATTCTGGTGCAACATGATGAGACTCGCACATAACTTACGCCGTGTATCCTATCAGTCCAGTCACACACAAAAACACACACCCTCCATCCGCAAGCCGAACCAGGAACGTGGGCGACACTAAGAGCGCGAGATCCGAAGTGATGACGCTACCATTCGCGTGCCTGGGTTGCCTTAGTGCAGGGAGCGGATCTAGGCACCCAGCCAGACATAACTCTAATATCAGGAGGCTGCTGTCACCCATGAAAATATAAGTAAGAACTACAAGTACCAGGCGATAAGCCAGTAAGGCCCGATGGCAAGGTGGACGTCTTACCTGGCATCATCGGGAACCGACTTGGGCTCTTCTTCTATGATACCTGCATACAGTCACAGTATGGGTAGACATGCAGCCTTAGACATGCAGCCTAATTGGAATCATTTCCATCTGTAAGCAAAAGGGTTTGTTCTCTGCCAAGTTGATGAGATGCAATGCTACCTGCTGATTATTCACCAGTAGTAGTTGTATAACGGGCTCACAGCCCAGGACCAGACTACTGACGCCTCAGTCAATCACAATCCCTGCAACTGCAACTGCAACATGGTGTGCATTTTCCATGACCAGTTCATCTATCTGTCTGGGTTCTCCCGCTTTTCGTCCCGACATTCCCATCCTGCCAGACGACCCTTGTTCATCCATCATCATCATCATCTTCTTCTTCTTCCACATCTTGCATCATCCCACAACGCCGTTAGACCTGTGACCTCAAGAACGAACATTGAATAATCTGTAGCGACCTTTGCTCAGGATGACTTTGACCTGCATGTGATGGCTCTTGCTGAATAATCTGGTTGAATAATCTGTTCTGAGTTTGCATGAGGCCAGAAATGGCGCGGGCGGCATATCGGCTCATGCAACAAGGGCAACCACCACACCCCTCCTCAACCCCCCCCCACTTGATGCGATTGCGACTTTGCGATGCCGACCAGAAAGAAAAAAAGTCCATTGTCGGTACAAACGTATACTCCGTCGAGCTTTGCATACCAGAGAGGTACCAGCCCATGCCACCATTCTGCTAGCTCCCGCGAGGTATATTTCTGGCTTGTCGCTGCCTCCCAACTCCTACACCTCCTCCTCCTCCTTGCGTTCTCTCTCTCTCTCTCTCTCTCTCTCTCTCTCTCTCTCTCTCTCTCTCTCTCTCTCTCTCTCTTTTCCTCGAAGCTTGTATTCTGCCTCCTCATATGTCTTTGCTCGATTTCTTTGCTTGACAACGAAATCCCTTCCGACCCTTCCTCGCCCTGCTTCGCGCCGCCGTAGCTACATGCATCCTCTCGTAGCTGCTGAGCTCGAGGGTGCTTCCCCCAGCGATGGCATTCCCTTCCGAGCTCAGCGTCGCCATGTCCACCGTACGTGGGCAAGGACCTTCACGTCCTTTCCCGAGCTCTACCTGCAACCTGAATCCGTCGCCGAGATCGAGAAGATGGTGACCCTTGCTCGCAAGTGCCGTCGTCGCCTCGTCACTGCTGGCTGTGGCCATTCTCCTTCCAACATCACATGTACATCGAGCTGGCTCATGAACCTCGACAACTTCGGCAAGATCCTCTCCGTCAACGACAAGACAGGCCATGTCACCATGCAAGCTGGTATCCGACTCTATGCTCTCTGCGATGAGCTCGATCGCCATGGCCTCGCCATGCCCAACCTAGGCAGCATCAATGAGCAATCTATCGCCGGCGCCATTTCGACCGGTACACACGGCAGCAGTGTCCATCATGGCCTCCTCTCGGAGGATATTGTCTCCCTGCGCATCACTCTAGCCGACGGCACCACACGATTGTGCTCCCCCGACGATAACCGCGACCTCTTTCGTGCCTCTCTGCTCTCTCTGGGTGCTCTCGGTATCATCACAGAGATCACCATCCGTGCCATCCCGGCCTTCACACTCAAGTGGCAGCAGACCATCGACGTCGACCGCAAGCTGTTTCATGCTTGGTCACGAGATCTATGGACACAAAGTGATTTTGTGCGCGTTTGGTGGTTCCCTTATACAAGACGCGCTGTTGTCTGGCAGGCCAATAAGACGCAAGAGGAGGAGCGCAAACCCGTCAAGAGTTACTACGACGGAAGCCTGGGGTACTACGTGTACCACAACCTGCTGTTCATGGCGCACTTTGTCCCGCGCATCCTGCCTTGGATAGAGTGGTTCGTCTTCGGCATGCAGTACGGCTTCAAGAACGGCTCGACCTCCCGTGGCATCCAGCCTAGTCGCGATGCGCTGCTTCTGAACTGCTTGTACTCGCAGTTCGTCAACGAGTGGGCCCTTCCTCTCGCGAAAGGCCCCGAGGCTCTGCGACGACTGAGCTCTTGGCTGAACCACCTCACTCCTGAAGACCCTGACTACATGCCCCATGGCATTCCTTACTCTAACGAGGGACTCTACATCCATGCGCCGGTCGAGGTTCGCGTCAGTGACACCACACTGAACCCCGATGCTGCGCGTCCTTTCCTCGACCCGACCATGAATGACGGCCCAACCCTCTACCTCAACGCCATCATGTACCGTCCCTACTGGTGGGATCCTCCCACCAAGGACAGGTATTACCAGGGCTTCGAATGGCTCATGAGGGACCTCGGGGGGCGGCCACACTGGGCCAAGAACTTTGAAACCTACCGCCCTGACATTGAGGCCATGTTCGGCAAGGACCTCGAGGCTTTCCGCGCTGTGCGCAATGAGGTTGACCCTCAAGGCATGTTTGTTGGTCCTTGGCACCGGGAGAGGATCATGCCGCAAGGTCCCAAGCTTGAGCTCGAGGAGATCGAGACCAAACGGCAGGCTGGAACGATGGGCGGCTTCACTGTCTCAGGAGTGGTCTAAGATGCTGCATCGTGGCCATCCCCTCTTTCTTCTTCTTCATTTATTCTCGCGTACGTTCGACTTGGATATACTATAGACGCGGAGTGAGCTAAAGTCTGGAAGGATCCCTGTTCGTGTACAGGCATCCATTTTCCTCGGTGGATGAGTCCTCTCTCCCTTTCCTCTGTCCTTATATTGCGTTTCCTCATTAGCATTTGACCAGCGAGGTGTGTTGGGCAGAAGAAAGTCTTTTAAGGCTTCTCAGGATATTGTTTTTTTTCCTCATTATAAAGCTCCAGCGAATAGACTAGCCCAGACCGTTCGCCATTCGACCTGTGGCCGCACACACTGGCAGCGCTTCATCAGTTCACGGCGTAAAGACCTTGTCGCTTCGAATGCATACCTGTCCTCGAGGGTAATCCGGAGTTGAGATTCAGGCTGTAGAGTGGATAGTTTTCTAATCTTTAATGTACAGTTCCATCACAATCCTCGGCTCTCCCACAGTGCCTTGAAGGCGGAATGTCTACTCAGCAACTCCTCAGGCTGACCTATCTCTTCTATTCTTCCCTCTGCCATTACGACCACCACGTCACATCTTCTGATGACATCCAACCTGTGTGCGACTTCTAGCACGGTCCTGTCGCCCATCTCCTCATGGATCACCCTCCTGATGTGCCGCTCAGTTTGATGGTCGACATGGCTTGTCGCCTCGTCCAGAATCACGATGCTACGTCGAGTGAGCAGCGCACGTGCCAGGCAGAGAAGCTGGAGCTGTCCCGAGGAGAAACCCAGGTCAGGAAGGACGGCATCGAGACCACCCCTGTCCGACAGTGTTTCCCATAGGAGTACTTTTTCCAGTGCAGTGATGAGAGGAGCGTCGGACTGGATCAGGGATGCCGGATCAAGATTCTGTCGCACGGTCCCTGGGAAAGTGATGGGATCTTGAGGGAGGGTTGTCAAAATGGTGCGCACAGTTGAGCGTGACAGTCGCGAGATGTCTACACCATCAATCGTTATTCGACCGGTTTGGAGTTCAAGTAACCGAAGTAGAGTGAGGAGGAGACTCGACTTGCCACTCCCAGACCGACCACAGATGCCCACCTTCTGACCCGGTTGGATCTTGAGACTCAAACTTTTGAGAACAAGCGGCAGACTATCACTGTATGACGCGGAAACGTTCTGGATCTCAATGCCTCCGCGAGCGGGCCAAGCTGCGGGTGGCTCTTCTGTCTCCTCTGGTCTATTCTCATCCGGCGTGTTCGTGTAGAACCACTTCAACCTCGCAATCGCGCCGAGGGACGTCTCCAGCTCTGTCCACTGGTCAACCAGCAGCGTCAAGGTCTTGTTGAACCCGATGAGATTGACGAGGGCCAGGCCGATAGCGGCGGTGCTGGTTGTATTCGCCATGCCGAGCGCGAATGAAACAAGAACAAGTGCCATGCCCGCGACGAAGAGATCAAGGACGATCTGCAGCCAGCGTTGGATACAGAACATGCCGTAAAAGGGCTTCTGCGAGGCGTCGAGCCGACGGTGGTTTTCCTGCAGGAGTCGTGAGGACCATCCGAAGGCTCGAATGGTTAGGACACCGGCGAGCGTCTCTGTGAATTGAGTGTATAGAGGAGACTTGGTTTCGATGTCGAGCAGACGCATTTGTCTCGAGGTTCGGAGATAGTACTTCTGCACCAGGTACAGAACAAGGGTGCACGCTGGGATGATGGCAGCAACGTAGGTTGCGCCTGATGCAACTAAACCCGCCTCAGCGACGACTCGGAGCGCAAACGTGCTGGTTGCGAAGAAGCTCATAGGCAGGCTTTCGTCAATGAGTGTGATGTCCTGAGAGAACCTGTTCAGAGTGATTCCCGAGTCAACGGTGGTGAAGAACCGAAGAGGCGCCCGGATAACCATGGTGAGGAGCTTCGTGTGTAGCTTCTGCCCTGCCCTTGGGACGCCATTGATGCAAATCACGATGGTACCCACGGCACCAAAGAAACATGATGCCAAGGCGAAACCAGAGTAGGCCCCAACGAAGCTGGCAGTCTTCAAGTCACCGTTACGCTCCGTCCAAAGACGGATCCAGACCTGTGGCATCTTGTTCAAAGCCACGTGCAACACCAGGACGATAACAAACACGATCATGAGCTTTTTCCCCAGAGCTCTAAAATAGATCCTGTAGCAGTCGATGTCTCCCGTTCGACGGGCGAGGTCTGCCTCGGACGGAACATTGACGGCAGCGCCGTGACTGGGTTCCAGAATGGGAACCTTTGTGCTGCTTTCTTCATCGATCACTACGAACTCGCTATCCTTTTCTTTGTCTGATTCGTTTCTTGATACTGTCTCAAGAACACGGAATACCCCAGGATCCAGAGCATCATAGCCGACCTGATTGTGAAGGACCTGACCTTCTTCGAGCACGGTGATGTAGTTGGCGGCCGGGAGGAAGTGTACTGCCTGGGTTATCAAATGGCATTCGCAAAAAAAGCAATAATTACGCTTACTGTTGTGTGTGACCAGGATCACTGTTGCACCGGATTTGCGCAACAAACCTTCCGGTCCAAGCACTCTGCTGAACACAGTCCTGGCTGTTTTGCTATCAAGGCTGCTGAAGATATCGTCAAGCAGCACAAGGCTTTTGCGAGCAAAGACCGCGCGTGCAAGCGCCTATCGATCGTCATCAGTTGTCAAAGATTGGCTGAAGGAAGCTGATATCCCCATCCTACTTACAACTCTCTGCTTCTGACCTCCGCTGAGGGCGACACCCCCGGTGCCAACGATAGATCTATCACCCAGCTGGAGCTGCGAAACATCTTCATCCAAGGCGCATGCATGAAGCACTGTCTTGAGCCAAGCTTCATCTCCCATTGATTGTCCGATGATGTTATCTCTAATCGTGATGTTCTGAAGCCACGTAATCTGATCGCAATATGCCATTGATGTGGCATTGACGGAGATGGAGCCACTTCTCAGACGCATTTCACCGAGCAGAGCTTTAAGAAGCGACGACTTGCCGCAGCCAACCCGACCTACCAGCATGTTAAGAGTCCCCGCCATGATCTCCAGGTTGACATTGTGCAGCAGCGAAGTTGAGTCTGTGTCTGTGCCCACCGCAATGCTTGCATCTCGCACGAGGACCATTCTTTGGGCGTGCGCGACGTCCTCTGAGCTGAGCCTGAGATTGGTCCCTGGGAGAGGCACAAGTTCAACATCGTCCTTGGTTTCTCCATTGTACGCTTTTCTAGAAGCTGTCGTATTCGATTTTGCAGAAATCCCAACAACTTCGCGTTGGTCGACTATTTCTTCCTGGAGTAAAAATGCCTGCAAGCGGGTGAAGCTCCCTAGTGCTGTCGCAAGTTGCATCAGAGAGATGATGATGATCATGACCGGCCCGGAGACAATGCTGATGAGGGCAATCGAAGTGTATACCGTGGCAATAGTCAGACCAGACTCTCCCTCTGTCCAATAGAGCGCACTAAGGATGATGATTATGGGAGTGAACTCATCAGTGATGCTTGCTAGTATTGATTAACACGCGCATTACACGTCAAAGAGCGACCTAAGAGAGAAGAAACACACCCAGGATGGACATTTTCGTTAGGATCCAGCGGAAGTTGGTCGACATCTTGAGCTCGGTAAGACGAAGTTCTTGGATAGATAACTGCACAAGGCTGCTTAAGCCCATCATCTTGATGCCCTTCATCTGCGTTAAGGAGGAAGACGTAGCACCAATGCGTTCCTGGATAGCCTGGCTCCATTCCACTCTAGCTGGGCCCATGCCAGCAGCAATAAACCCACCTCCGATTGATGTGACTACGCGGACGATTAGCAAGGTTGCTGCGTCGACAACCCACTGCATCGAAGCCAGGCCACTCACCAAAAGCAGGAACAAGCACGAGCAAGCTGGGAATGCCAACTTGTCTGTAAAGGAGGTACACCCCGACGGGCAACTCTAGCAAAGAAGCCCAAACCTCATGAATTGAGCCCACGGCATGTGCAACGCCCTCGACATCAGTGCTCATCAACGTCAGAGGCGCAGCCTCGCCCGTGTCATCGACACCCAAGCTCAGCGTCTTCTTATAGATCAGACCCGCGAGCCCGCCGCGGTACATGGTCACAAGTTGGCGCGTCATGTGACTTAACCAAAGTGAGCTCACGGCCATGCCAACGTATAGTAGCAACGTGGCGCCGATGAGCCCACTGACGGTCTTGTTGCGGTCTTCCTCTGGAGGCTGGGCAACTGTGGTGATGACGGTCTCGATGAGGAAAGGCTGGGCAAAGTTGAAGGCAGACGCAAGAAGACGGGGTAAGACGCCGGCTAGTAGCTGGAGCCTGTAGGACTTGAGCGTCGCTCTCATCAGAGCGAAGCGTCCCTTCCTGGAGCCTGCATTCCAGGTAGCCTCGAGTTGATCAAGCAGTGGCTTAGACGACAGCTTTGCATGAAGAGGGCCGAGATGATCAATGGTCAATACAGAGTTTGTGCCCTTCAACAGGAGAGGGTTCAACCAAAGGAATAAGGTCCTGCTGATTATGCCCACTGTGGTCTCTCGGTTTACTTCATTCTTCGCAATGAGGTAACGCCTCTTCGGTGTCTCCTCCAGAATGAAGAGGACCAACTTGACGGCAACCGAAGTCGTGAAGATGATAGCGATTGTCTCCAGTCCATCTCGGATAAAGAATGTCCGCGCCAACGCAATGTCCAGAACAATGGTCAGAAACAGGTACGTGCTCAGCATTACCGATGGATTCTCTGATTTGACGTGTTCAACGTATGAGAGCGCTGCAACAGCGAGAGATTCGACAACACCCACAACACAGTCTGGAAGGGATGTTCTCGCACGACTGGTAGAATCACGGCACCACAGCCCTAGAAGGGTGACTTGCAGGGCCAGAAAGATAGAAGTGCAAGCCTGCAAAGGGTGTCAGATTTCGCAGAGTATCGAACACCTGGGAGAACGGGGTGGCGGTTTCACTACAAGGCTGCCTACCATTTTGCACCACAACAGGTGCCCAGCTCTAATGACCGAGCTACGGCCGCTGATACGCAAGGTGCGCCATGGCGCTATGATAATGATAAAAAGTACCGTGGGGAGGAGAGAAAGGATGCTCTGCTCAAAGAGGATCGTGAAATCGAATGCCCCTGGGAGCCGTGGCCCAAACACACCATCAACACGCATGGCTACGTAAGACTCAAGACTTCCAAGGATAGGGGAGACGGAATCTAAAGCGAGGCGATGATAACAAAGCGTTTTACTGAACGCTGGCTTTGGATTGGAAAACCAGGCCCAGCTCAAAAGCGACAATCATTAAATGGATGCATGACCTGGGCCAACCACATCAGATCCTCAGGCACATCTCGAACTATAGCGCGGGGATCCGAATGAGGCAATGAGCACCTATTGCAACGATCGCAAGCTTCAGTTGGTGTCCTCGGATATAAGGCCCAACCGACCTTTGTGTGAGTCACACTCCACCGTCCAAAAGTTCTCTGCTTAAGGTTCTCAGCCTTTCGTCACGGTCCTGTCAATTAGGAAAAGCCCGATGCGCCTCTCAACGTAGGACATGTCATGGGGTCTCGTAGTTCTTAGCTATGAAAGACTCATCATGGCTTGCTGACTCGAAAGTAGAAGCGATGGCTTACATTCTTGTTCAATGGAAGATCTTAGGCTCAAATGCTCAACACTAAGGAGATGAATTGGCCTAGGAATCAGCATCTATATGGTCAGGTCAGCCCGAGTCTCGGGATCGCTCGACTCGGCCATGGTCATTGTTCGTGCTGCCTCTTGTACCGCGCTTCGCAATATTCTGACGCAATGAGTTTCAAGTATAGACAAGGTTGGTGTTGATTAGTATAGCGGAATCTACATTGTACACTGCGAATCCTATCCCCTTGCCTCCATAAGAAAATCCAAAGACACAAGAGCTTTACCTCAATTATGCTATCTCTTCGAGCCAATCGCTTTGGGTGAGAGCACCACCTTCATCCTCGTCTCATATGTCTTACTCTTAATCCTGATAACCTCGTTTCTGATTCATATGAAAGAAAGCAAACGAAAACAAAGTAACATCTGCATGCAAGTCCAAGGGCTTTCGTGGGCGAGCGAAGGTCAAGGAAGCAGCTGTTCGAGGAATAGTAAAGGGGAAGAAATGCCCAATGCCAGCTCATCTCAAGAGACCAAGTTGGATACAGGCAACGGCAACGGCCAAATGAATGCAAGCCAACGCTATGCATGGCAGCTAATCTTCAACGAAGAATGCACGAAAAATATACGCCGATGATGACCAAGTGCCCTCTCCTTCCCTTGAAAATCCGAGGCTACACCAATGCAGTGCGGGATACATAGCGAATTGAATCAGAGGTATTGCTGCATACGAACGTTCATGGAACGGACTCAAGAGCAGCTTGGCTGCCCTCTCAACCACGGCTCACGTGGCTCGTGCTCGCCCTGCTGCGCTCATCCTCCTCTTCGATCACATCACTAAGTCGTGTTGGATGGTGGTGTCTGGGCACCGTCTCCCATCCGGGAGCTGCATAGCCTTGGCCCGTATAGTCTTGTGGATCTGAGTATGCCCCAGTCCCCTGAGTGCCACCAGCGCCGGCTGATGAAGAGGGTGGCTCGTGGCTGCCACTGGGAGGATTAGTGGTTGCTGGCGTGTCATAGTCCTCTGCGCCGGCATCAGAACCCGAGAATGTTGATGGGGCGGCAGTGAAGGGAATCTTGCGACCATGGACGTCCAGGATGTAATTGCCTTGGGCATCCATCATGTACTCACCTTCACTGTAGCCGTCATCAGAAGCCACGCGCGCTCCCCGTCGAGGGGAGTCGTGACGAGGCGGTTCTTGCGCGCGGTAGTATGACTCAGGAGCCCCGGTGTTCGTGGTCGGGGGCGTCTGAGGTTGCACTGGAGGTGCTTGGGATTGCTCAGGAACATAAGCGCCTCGCTGGACGTAGTCTTGTTGGGGATCACGCGCGCTCGCATGTCGGCTCGGTGCTCCCTGCGTCATTGGGACAACTTGGACTCCGCCCACGATGGTAGGCTGTCCAGACTGGAGGGAGAGAGTCCGCTCGCGCTCTTGGTTCTCTCTCCGGCCCAGCTCCTCCCACGCCCGTCGAGCCTCCTCCTTGGAAATCGCCAACTCTTTGCGCATCTCCGAGAGCAGTTGTTGAGCCTTTGAGTTCCCACGCTCCTGGTCGACGGCTTCGCGAATGGCATTCGACCTCTCTTCCCGCTCACGGGCTAGTGCCTGCTCGAGAAGAGCATTGACCTCTTGAGAACGCTCAAGCTCTGAGCGGGTTTCGAAAAACCACCTTTGGAACTTCCGCTCCGAACTGGCTCGTAATCTTTGGAGCTCGACTACAGCATGGAACAGATTGGCTCCAGCTGCTGAGAGATCGGTCACTTGGCGTGCGAGTTGCTGGCTAACAGGATCGCGGTTGATTTCGTCTTTGTTCTGCTCCAGTTTTCGGATCCAGAAACTGGTCAGTCCTTCCCAATGAGCTGAGAGTGTTTCCCATCGCTCAAAAGCATGAGGAAACGAGTTGCGAGGTTTCGTGCTCCCTGAATCTCGTAAAGACGGTTCTGGACCTTGTGCACCACTTGGACCTTGCTGACTTGGCGCAGGCTGGGTTGCAGATGTCTGTGGCTGTGAGCTGTAGCCCTGCGTCTGCACTTGCTGCTGCTGCTGCTGGGAATGTGAAGGCCGGTGTCGGCTTGTTTGTTGCATTTGTGTTGATGGATTGGGATTCCTTTGGGGTTGTGAGGAGCCCAGATGGGGTTGACCTTGTGTTTGGGGTTCGATTGGTGTTTGTGTGTCAAGGGCAGTGCCTTGGGTGGCAGCAACGCCAGCAGGTCGACGTTCCACATTCCTTCTCCGTGACTCTTCAATAACCCTTGCCTCTTGCTCGGCTCTGCTGCGCTCAAGCTGTTGCTGCTGCTCCGCCTCAGCCCGCTGACGAGCCTCACGTGCCGCCCGTTCCTGCATGATCATTCTAGGACCTCGGATTGGAGAGCTGGTGGGCGCGGGGCCTGCGGTTGGGCGCCGTGAAGCATGAGAGCTATTCCCATTGGAGGCAGCCGATGGGCCGCCGCCTCCCATTAAATCAGCCATGCTCGCAGATTCTTCGATCAAGTCTGGCGTGAAAGGGTTGGGTTGTCGCAGGGCCTCTTCCAGAGCAAAGAGGATAGCGCTATGCGTATGCTTTGAGATCCGAACCGCTGCGTGTGGTTCGGAGCGAGAGAGACGGTGGTGTGAATGACGAGAGCTCTGATAATGCTCTTGGGTGTGTGGGAGTTCAGAGGACTCCTCGTCGGGGTCCTGAGTCAGGTGTTGTGACTGGACTCGTGGACGGCGACTTCCAGGCGCCTGTTGGCTAGCTGGCGTCTCTGATGTAGCTACTAGTTTCGGTTGGTCGCCGGCAAGTGAACTGGCAGAGACGGGGCTTGCGCTGGGAGTTGGCTTTGGACTAAATCCAACAGAAACAGCTTCCAGGTGTACGCGGCGCGGTTCTGGGCTCGCGATTGCCTGCAAACGAGGCGTACGTCTAAGAGATCTTTGCTGGGAGGAGGGAGTCGCGGAGAGTGGTCTCTCGTCAGGGTCGGAAGTGGGAGGAGTCTGTGTCGCCCGCTGGCGTTGCTGAATAGAGTGAGTCGTGAGGTCGTGAATCTCGTTACGGTCGTTAGAAGCCAGCGAGGGATGTGAAGGCAGCAATCCCGTCGAACGAGAGGGACTCTGGTGCTGAGGCGACAAGTTGGCCGACCGACGCTCAACACCACGACAATTGTTGTCGTGGTGCTATCGGCCGAGATGCCTTAGAGGAGAGACAACCGCTAGCAGAGAAGCCGTACTTGTACGTTTCTTCCTAGCAGCTTGAGCTGGAATGCCAGCGTTGGTCTAGTGGTGGTGTGGGGAGCCGATTCTTGTCTTTGCGCCAGGTACCGCTCTGGGGAAGCAGCTGGTCGAAAGGGTTTGAAGCTCGTGGTGCAAGGTTGAGCAGCAGTGTAAAGATTATGACAACCGATGAAAGGGCGTAGGCAGGTTGCCAGCTTCAGAAACACAGTGCCGTGCGCCCAGCGTCTGGATGTCCTCGCGAAACAAGAGCCGTAAAGCGAAGAGTGTCGCGCGGGATGGCTTGGCTCTTGGAAGAGGAAGGGAGCAGGAACCAAGAGAAGGTCGGGTGGATGACCAGAAAGGGCACAGTCAGGGTTGTATGGAAAAAGACTGAGACCAACCCAGCTCTGTGTTAAAAGTTAGATCGACAGATAGATAGCTCGAATGTGGGTGAACTGGTGATGGAGCTGAAAGCTGGGCAGCGGTGGTTCTGGTGGTGGTAGCGATTGGCTCCCCCCTGTGATGTCAAAAAAAATGGTGGTGGCAGGGGAAACGCCAGCTCCTCCACAGCCGCGGAAAATGGAGGGGGCTGGTGACCGCCACAACGCACACGCGCACGCGCAATTGAGATGATGGCAGCGACCTGAGGTAAAAGCAGGGCAATGGTCGGGTACTTGAGCGATGAGAGAGCGTCGCGGGCCTCAGGAATAGGTCGCAAGCTGCCTGGCTCTCGTCTCATGGCATTCAGAGATCAATTGTCGTTGTGCCTGGGCACCAATGGCTCGGTCTGATAGCACTCGACCTTCCTGTCGTCCTGTGCGCCTGGCAATGTTCGTTCTGGCTGTCGCGAAATTGTCGCAATTGCTCTGAGACAATGCTGCCGAGGACCGAGTCGAGCTCTAGGTTGCAACGAATTTCTGCTGCTTCTGCAGGAATTGGCGGAGAAGTCTGATCTTTCTCAATGATCCGACCAAGTTGCCTTGAGGAAGCTGACTGACGCTCGATAAGGAATATCAGTGAACAGAACCCAACACAACAGACAGGGCCAATGGCAGCCTGCCGTCACTCTACAGGCTGAGATCCGGCACCATCGCCTATGAGACCGCTCTCTGCCTGTATCAGAAAGAAAACAGGACGCTTTGGCCTTGAGGGAAGTAATTGGAAAGGAAGTGAGCCACCAGCCGAGAGCACACGAGGCGATGACGATGGAATCAGGGATGAGTTTGGGTCTACTGCGCTGTGTGCTATGTGGGGGAGAGGAGACCAGGGAAGCCGACACACAAGAGGTGGCTCGACTCGAGACCAATGGTCAGAACGTCAGAGAAGATGCGTCAATGCAGGCTTACAGTGCAAATCGCCAGCAGTAATTAGCAAGGAATCGCGAACAGGCTATGCCTACCTGCCGAGAGCGCCTTCGGCGTTGGTGCCCACTTGGACTTGTACACGTCAGAGCTCACTAACCGCTCCTGCACGTCAACGGCAACTGTAGCGAACGAGGCCGATTAATGAAATCCCAATGGCACGGTACAGTCCTACCAATTCGCCCGTGACTGCATACAGGCCCCTCTTGACGTTGTGTCCCCATTGTGAAGAAAGCCAGTGGTACTAACACCGAACCGAGAAGTTTGTGGACCATCGATGTTAGCGATGCTTCGCGAGCCTCGTGGCAAGAAGGGTCGGGATGTCAGTATGCCCTGCCCGGGGTATAATAGAGCGCGCTGGACCTGGGCGAAGCATGCATACTCGTGACGTCTGTCTTTATCAAGCTTTGACTTGATCTCTCACCTATGGACGGGCCATACAAGTATTGCTGTCAGCTCTGTGGCACAACTTCAAGATGAAGTCTAGCGTAGGCCTAATATCCGATCAGAGACACAACACAATCACAGCTGTGCCACACCTTTTGGGGGGTGTCGCTCAGGCGCTTAGGCAAGCCACACGGTAAACAGCACGCTTTGAGTTTTTCAACCTACAACGACTTGGCAAGGCAAGCCACAGCTCGTGGCTGGTTTGGTGGTAAATGAGCAGCACACGCAGTCCATAATCCTTGCACCGCACTCTGTCTAAGCATGGCGGGCCACGGTAAATTACTGAGGGGCGGCAGGGCGGGAGCCAGGGCGGCCGGTCCCGTAGGCGGACAAAATTGGCTTACGGGACCAATCACGGCTCGTAGCAGCTTCCACTCCGGTTTTGGTTCGGAGGTGAAAAGCAACGGCCTCTACGGAGTACGGGAATGAAAACGCCTGGTTTGGGCAAAGGGCTTGGATCGAAATGACATTGAGACATGATTGTAAGTCTGCGAAGCGCCACTTCTCCGTACAAGTGACGTATGGGTAGTTTCAATGTTTCTAACAAAATAATGTGATTAGATAAGCAGGTAGGCTCACTCACCCCTTGTGTACCTGATTAGCCTGGCGATGACTTACCTAATCCTCACCCTCAGCTCATTTACCCTGGAGAAAGGACACCACCGCTCGACCTCGACAGCGTTCAAGCTATACGAGTAGTAAAATGCAACGACCTCTTTCATCAGTTCCCATGACTCAATTGTTTTGGTGGCAACTTATGAATGTGGCAATTAAGAAGGACACCTTATGCGAAGCTCCGTGGCGAAGGTGCTAGTTTTACTGGTCTGTTAATTTGGCCAAGAACATTTTTGCAAACATGAACCATGAAGTTTGGTGGCTCAACCATCACCGCGAAATGCGAGACAAGAGGGCACACCTACGACTATGAAATGATCAGATGTTATGGAACCTTACAAAAACTTATTATTGGAACCAATGATAGGTATCTAGTGTGAAATGATAAGAGCATGTGCACTCCTTACTGTGAGTACCTGAGGTGGCTAATGCATGTTCTAGGGTAGGCCTCCTCGGACTGACGAAGTGCGAGGACCCTTGGGAAGCACGCGAGTGGTAGTTTGGGTCAGGCAGGACAGAATGATCGACTGCCTTAGGTTTACGCATCGTCCTATCTCACCCACTGCAACGCTTAGTACCAGTACAAAGCAACGAGAACGCCTCCGACGATCATCGCTTCTCCCGCGGCGCTGTGCCTGACTAGATTGCCATCATTTCCTCTCTGTCGGTGCACTATGGCAAAGTTTAGAATTCGGTCTTAGGGCTCAGCCATACATACACTTGAAACACGGCCCACGCACATAACATGGCAAGCTGCATGATCGTGCAGTGCCGATTGTTGCTCGTTCCCTTTTCCAGGTCGTGCTAAAAGCTTCAGGGAGGCCAATCATGCACAGGTGAACCGATACAACCTTTTCCCCTGCATTGACCCTGCTTCTGGTGCAGCACGGGAACCCTTGGAAACCTGTGGTCCCTTGAACCCCTTGGAAAACCCCTCGGAAACCCCTTGGAAAACCCCTTTGCACATATTCTTCAATATCGCGAAGAACTACACGATACTATCCATCTCCCTCTATTAAATGCACATTCCGTCTGCAAAGAAAGCGAAGAAAAAAAGCACCCTCGGATTGACAGTAGACGAAGCAACCCTTCACCCAGCTCTTGTGTTTTTCGAGAGGAGCGCCTTTCCCTTGAGTCATGTTATGTGGCGCTCTCGTTGATAGCTGAGGCACGTAGCAAGGACGCGCTGATCACGAAAGACGAGTGTCTCAAACCTGTCCGAACTCTTTTTGACGGCCATACTGTTGGTTGGAAGAGAATCAGCTCCGCAGGTGATTGTGAGGTAAAAAACGGCACAGGAATAAGAATTGTCAGACTGACATCGGGCCTGGCGCGAGGCCCGGCGAATCTACTGTGGAGCGTTGTCGTGATACCGACCAGTTACTTTGCTTCCTAAGAGACATGCCATCTGACGATACACGCATGGCCAGCTTTGACCTGATGTACTTCAGCTAGGAGACCCGGCGTGGTCTCGGATACACCACAGACAGCATCCGCCAGGCGTGAAGCCCGAGTCAGCGCAGCGATCGAAGATCGGAGATATTTTCTATGGTGTATCGGCGCTGAGCTGGAAGGCTTCAATGAGGGTCAATACACGGGGTCTCATTCCTGGGCCCCAAAGCGCGATGCATACTGCAGGAGACCCGATCGAGGCTCGTACGGCAGACGAGCTCAGGCGTCAAAGTTCTGGGCAAAGCCAATTGATAATACTGCATCCTACGAGTTTAGTAACCAACAGTTGACTGACCATCGATCAGCCCCTCGCATCGTGGGCTTTCAACCCCGCCCGCTGTCGAGAGAAAATCGAGGGCTTTGGAAAATCCTTTTCCTGCAACAAAGCCAATGCAGCTTTTCGATAAAAGGCATTGCCCTGCGATGCCAATAGGGTCTCGACCCCGAAAATCCCGAAGAAAATGGGCGCAAAAGCGACTGATGGGGAAAGTTATCGAGTAATAGTTGAGCAAGCCCTAAAGTCTCCCTGCAGGTCTATGACCCAAAGTTTGGCTACGCCGGCTGTCCGTCACTCTTCCATTGGCACCATCGGTCCCCGCCTCCCGACTCCCTGACTTCCCTGCTAGCTGGGAGAACCGCTCGTTGCTGCTGTCATCGTGAGATAGTTGTCGTCGTGATCGACAACATATGATGCTTGACCATAGTAGATCATGACAAGTTTTGTTGTGAGGTCTGCTGCAAGTTTGCCACCCAGCCACGAGCCAGAACCTCGCTGTCGAGGGTTGTACACGATGCTGTTGGACAATGATGCAACACGTCTTCGCGCCATGCGATTTCAAATACCAGACCTGGGCAGGGAGCTGGCTCAGGCGCGCTCCATGCCTCCCTCTTGCTACCCGCACACCACCCACAGAGCCCCATGATCCAGCTGCACCTACTGCTTGGTACTTTGGCCCCTCATCACAGGAATGTCTCTCACCTAGAAGAGCATGCAGATGGGGGGCTGCCGCAGCAACGCAGGGCGTCAAGTATCCATTCGGTCGTGTACCCACCCTCCGGGTCATGTCTCACGTATCGCCCGTGGGAGACAAAGATGAAAGGTCTGGAGAGGTTTGCGTGTGTGTGTTGTGGTCCTCTCTTGTCTGATGGCGCGTGGGCTATGGGATATATCATACCTCGTCGCGCGTCCGTAACCTTGGCCGCCGCCGAGACTATGGCATGGAGTTTTGCTCTTCATTCTAAGTTTCGAACATCCAACTCACCCAGTCTTATGTGATTTACAACTATCGAATCGCAAGATTCTCAATCATGGAGCGCTCCAGCAAGCTCGCGGACCTCACCTTGGTGTCCAAGTACTACCCAGTGGCCAACTACTCATATCCCCGAAACGATGGCAGCCGTGCCTCGTCACCTACAACACACAGATCTTCTCTGGGTTCCGAAGGATCCGCGCCCGGCTTGATAGACGATGACTCGGAGGTATCTCTCGACGATGACTACCAGTACAACACTCACGCTACCGAGATCTGGGACACCTTTTGGCAGCAAGAGAGTACCAAGCACGAGGAGGACCTTCACCCTAAGAAGCAGTATCCAGCTCTTCTTCCTTCACCATATCACAGGAAAGGTCACGCCGATGTAGCAGCTCGTAGAGCCGCAGCTTGGCCACTTCCAGATTCACCTGGCCAGCAGACACGAAAGCCTGCAGCAGCCTATGCGCCCTTCCCAAAGCCTATTGCCCTTCCTCCCAGGTCGACATCTCTTGTGCCCTCATGGACAAGCTCAAGAGCACAAGCGAAGCCACAGAGGCCACCTCGACCCGAGAGCAGCCTCATTCGAGCTTCCATGAGGCCCAGGTCTCCTGTCGTTTCAGCATTCACGGCAGCAGACATTTCAGCATCTCGGCCACTTCCTCCTAGACCATTAACCCCGGTTGAGTGCCGTCCTCGCCTCGTTTCTCCCCTTGAAGTGCGGCCCGCAACATCCTGCGGCAACAGAGCACCTTCGCCATGCCTACCCACCGAGACCATCATCCTCGTCCAGCCAAGCCCTGGACTTCCCTCGCCGGTTTTCCAATTCCCCGTCTTCCCCAAGGAGACAAGGGCCTGCCCTCCACGCCCACCAAGGCTTGACCTCTCAGCAGCCCAAGAACCCAAGTCGTTCTTTGATCACGACGACAGTGATGAAGAGAGCGAACCTGAATCCACTACACGATTCAAGTTCCTGTTCCATCACAAGCGCGCTGATAGCGACTCCAAGAGGAGTCCAGATACTCACTCTGCCTCTGCACCCAAGACCAGAAGTCGCTCTAAAACGGCTCCCTCATCACCAGCCGGAGAGCACCCTCTCTCATGTGAGGAATCAATAAAACGAGACTCACAAGGAAAGAAGCGACAAGGTGACTATTTTCAACGCATGCTTGGTCGGCGAAGTCGGTAAATGCCGCGTATGACACTTCCTCTCACGACATGACCTTTTATGACATTCTTATCTCCTTTAATGTTTTGAACAACCGCACACACCCAACAGAGGAGAGCTCATATCTCCTCGCACATATTCGTTCTGGCCACGAACGAAATTTCCTTTCAACTGTCACCAACCTTGGACTCTTGTTATATTTCAACGAATTATTCTTATGAGACAAACGCACGCTCTTTACGAACACACAGACATCTACTGTCACCCACGCTCACTTATACCCACAACCAGTCACTCGTTACACAATTGATTGCACACCTTTTTTTCTTTTCCCGCCGTATTCACATGCGCTTCCGCACAATGGATCGGCAAAGGCACTTGGCGGTGTCTTATTTTTCTTATTTTTCTTTTTGCTTCCTGCGAGAAAGGAGTACCCAATTACACGAAAGGGGCGCAAGCGTCAGGGTGGCCAACAATGACAGCCAGATACATGATCACATTGGGATGAGGGAGGGGCTTTGCACCTATGATGAGCTTCATGAAATGATTCTCATAGGGACTCATAAGCGTATGTGGTATCGGTCTCCTGTGAACTCCGGCGGGCGGCCACAGCGAGACCCAATTCTTTACTTTCTTAGGGAAAGCCTATACTACCAAAACAAAACAAATCAAGAAAATATCTTTCGAAGTCCTACATCTGTCTCATGTCCTTGAATCTCCTGCCTTTGAAAGCGACGGGCTGGAAGTGTGTAGGGAGGGGTACAGAGTTTTTCCATCGCGGTGCAAAACGCGCAACATTCTTCGACTTGCCCATCTCGTCACAAAACACACACGCAACTATACCCACACCAACACCAAACAACACCACCACTTAACCGCATTGCTCGAATTCCTGAGGTGGCCTTTTGTCTCAGGTTTGCCCGGAGGCCCGACTGATTTGCAAGGCATCTTTCCTCTTCTCAATCTTATTCTCCTATCACTTTCGGAAGAATGACGAGATTCTCAGCTCAGCCTGAGAAAGTCAAAAACAGATCAGTACATCGGCAAATCGCAATCACTCATGTAAACAAACTCGAAAGCTACAGGCTGGACGCCCTTCTCCGACATGTCTATTTCACCGGGGGACTGCTTCCTTGAACAGCCCTTTTTTGCTATATACATTCTTCCATATCATTATCCATAAATCTGCGTCGGTTCCGAGCTCTAGATCCCCATGCCCACGTCTCCCATGGATTGCGTAAGTGTTGGAAAGTAACATCGTTTGAGATCATCCATCCATCCTGTTCTTCGTCCCAAGCGTGCAAGTAAGTGATACAAAAACAACCAAATTGGTACAAAGCTCAAAGAGCTCGCTTCATCGCTCATGTGTGGTGTGTGCCTTGCGCCAGAAAATGCAGGTAGAAAACGTGAGCAATAAGAGAAAAAGAAGAGCCAAAAAAAAACACCGAACAACCAATACTGGATCGCTTTTCTCAGGTCAAGATGATGGTCAAAATCTTGTTGTTTTTATACCATCGACCCGGCGGTCCTCATGCGCATTTCCGTGAAGCGTTTCATGCGGCGCACACTTAAACGTTTTTCATCTCTTCCGGGTACAATCCCGAAGAACCATACGCTCTCCTCCCTTGCATCCGCAGTCCAGGTCGCGCCGAGCCTTCCCTCCAGGTCCTGCCTGGATCTGACGGCGCGGAAAGCTGAGTCTTGAGTCAAGTCCTCGGCAGTGCAGAAGCTAATCACGTCGGCGAGGCAGGCAACGGGATGTGGCAACATGAATTGACCACGGCGGGGCAGCATGAGAGTCAGGCAGCCGAGATAACAGAACAGAAAGGCGAGGAGAACTCCAAATACGGGCATGTTCGGGAACATGCGAACCCGGCCATCTGAATCCGTCAGAGCCATGAAGAGACCCCCACCAAGGATGGGGATGATGATGAAGAGGACGGACATCAGGCTCATCACAGCAACGCGCCAGTGGGCATTGCGAATCGCACGTATAGTACACTGAATCGGAAGACACGCTGCGTAGTCTGCGAGGAGAGACTTCCGCGCGGTGGAACCATTCAGTTTGGTAAGGTCGGCCCAAGGCTGGACGACCCGCAGGGAGACATCCAGGCTTTGGAACTGTAGAAAGAGAACCGCGCCAATCAGTGATGGCAAGAAGCTGTAGAGGAAATTGGCGGGCGAGAAGGCCGCTGCGTTTGGACGCGCCGATAGCAGTGGCAGCCAACCCTTCTCGAGGCGGGTGCTTGGGAGGAATGATACGATGAGGAGGGCCAGGAGGAGTACCCCGGCGATAGCGATCCACGCGGCGACGGTGCCGTCCCGGAGACACCAGGGGAGGTATCTGTAGCGAACTTCATTCACGTTGCCGGGGGCGACGAAGTCCCTCGAATCGAGAGACGCGTCGATGCTGGCCCGCTTGCCCATGATATCGAAAACCGCCTGTGGGTCCTTCATGGAATGTGGCGACGAAGACCCAATTGTGTACCAAACGCTTCCCGTCTGCATGTCTTTAGTCCTCCAGTACCCGAGGCGATCGAACCACCTGTCTCGAAGCTGAGCCTTGAAGACTTGGCTGCCATGTTGCGTGTCCAGACCCTCGTAGCTAGTCATAGCATTACTGCGGTTCAGGAGTGGAATGAGGTCTGCAATAGATCGAACGTCCCACATGAGCCCCGTCCAGCGTCGGAACCAGAAGACCATCAGGACGGCAGTGGCGATGCTTAAACAACCGTACAAGACAACTAGAGTCCAGACGATGCCCTGCACAGCAGCCCACGACCACACGCCATCGAGATATGTCAGAGTGAAGGCGGCACTTGCGAGCGGGAGAGAGAAACCCAGGAGCGTCGTAGCAACACTGAAGACTTTGAACTGCCAAGGTCCCGTAATTCTAGGCATTAAGAACGAGGTCGCGTACAACTTCCGGAACAAGGCCAGGTACCGCTCACGCGGGTCTTCACTTGCCATCGCTGTGAATGGCAACACGCGTAGCGATGCAATCACCACGTTCTGTGCGTATAAGAGAACAACTGCGGCCAACATAGTCGGGAGCAGGCGGAAGACAAACCATTGCCAGCCATAGATGGAGCCAGAAAAAGTGGCAAGTCCTGAGTTGCCATTTGAGTACACAGCGGAAGACACAAGTCCCGCAATCATCAAGAGACATAACGTCATTAAAATCATCATCGAGAAGGGTCGCAAAATTCGTGGTTTATAGGTGAGAGGGGGGTACGTCCGGCCGTTGGGATCCATCTGGTCGCGCATATCAGATGCAACAGGCACCCAATGATCATGATCAGCGTGGGCGAAGTTCATAGCAGAATTGGTTGGGGCCGGTGGCGCTTGCTGTGAAAGTGGCGGCTGGATAAACGGAAGCGTGTGTTGTAGGCTTCCGACGGGCTCTGCATAGTCGCTGCGATAGTCAGGCTCGCGATCGTCAAGATATGCTGGCTGTGGTATTGCTGGTCCTCGCTGTGTGACATCCGCCCCATAGGCCCTCGTTGGGGGAGAGAAGTCAGTAGCCGGTGTTGCGGTTTCCGAACGAAAGGCACCCATTCTGTCATCGCCGCCTTGATCGCCTGTGAGTGCAGCAATGGCATATCGGATGTATGGACCATCGTCTACGCCTGGAGTCACTTTTCCAGCAGCAATAGCCAGTTCATCCTTGATGTTAGCCATGCGGTTGGCGTTTGCGTTGGCCAGTGCAAACATTGCTAGCTGTCCTTCGTCAAAGCGAACTACTGGAGCAAAGGACTGTCTTGGTTGTATCGGGACAGACTGTCGAAGCGAAGCAAATTCCGGGATCACCTGATGCCGGTCAGGACCGTAGGTGCCGTCTGGTGAAGTTGAGTCTGAGGGTGGTGTAGGCGCTCTGGGCACAACGGTGGGTTGAACCGATAGAGAGCTTCTGGAATCGTTCGAAGCTAAAGCAAGCTGCTGAGCGCTCCGCTGCCGGGGTGTCGAGTGTGAGTCGGATTCAGAGATGGGTTGTTGACCTTGAGTTTGTGGATAGTGTTGTGGCCATGGACCTACACCAAGTTCTCCGTCAGCTTCCCGTCCCCAGTCCTTCATGCAAGTAGCAAAACATACGAGGCTCCTCCACGTGGTCAAAATTGAGGTTTTGGAGATTCATGCTGATTTTGGGCTATCGTTGCTTCACGACAGACTTCGTTCCACGTCCACTAGGACTTCTCAATGACCAATTGGCTGCAGCACATGCAATGCAGTCGGAGGAATGCAGAATGCAAGACAAAAGTGAAAGTGACAGGACCCTCCAGGAGCCTGGATGTTTTGATATCCCATCCTCTCAACCAAAGATTAGCCTTGATGAGAGGCTGGATAGGCCCCTGGAGGTGGAAGGTTGGGCTCGGCGAGGGTGAAGCCAGCCACCCCACGAACGAGTGAAAGGATGTTGAAAAAGATGGCGGGGCAATGGGGTAAGCAGTTTCCTCAGGTACAGCGGGAACTAGCCGGGCGCTGAGTGGGTGCCCGAGACAAGAAAAGGACGGTTTGACTTACAGTGAGGCACGCAAAACCGAGTCTCACGATGTTCGAATGGTGTTGAAGGAAAATAAAACACAGAAAAGTTGCGAGAAGGAAACGCTCGCGTTATGCAACAAGCTA
Organism: Sarocladium brachiariae; assembly: GCA_008271525.1. NCBI lineage: Eukaryota > Fungi > Ascomycota > Sordariomycetes > Hypocreales > Sarocladiaceae > Sarocladium > Sarocladium brachiariae. Next base: position 1,265,764 of record RQPE01000002.1, read on the forward strand.
GATGGTGCTACTACATACTGCTGCAAAGATGCGTTGGCATATACGGAGTGACCTTGTCCATGTACCTCGTTTTCTAGCTGAGCTTGCGTCTTTTAGGGGTCAGGGTTAGAAAGTAAGGTGGCTGGTGGACCCACGTTACCGGTGGCTGGAGGCTGGTATTGCCAATCATGGCGTGGGAGATCCTCGAGAGAAGCCATGCCCTGATCGAGACGAAACGAAAAAAAAAAGAAGGTTTTTGCGAATGCAAGGGTCTCCAATAGAATATCATTCCGACTTCTTCCTTGGTCCTGTTACTGTTGCCCCTTTTATCCCTTAGAGGGCGACGTGGATTTGAAACAATCGTTGGCAGCATACTAGTATAACAGAGGTTGCGCCAGTAGTCACATGACTGATGACCCTTTTTTGTTGCTAATGCCCGACTACCGGATAGATACCAGTGCTCGGTCCAAGTTGGTGTCAAGGAGCACTCCGGCTACAATTTTTACTGCAAAGAGATACGAAGGCCCTGAAACCAGCCGAGAGTGGGTAAGCAATCGAGCTACGATCATGAATCTGCAGGTCAGTGAACAGCACTGCAGACTCGACGGTATCTAGCTCACTTGGATGTGATCTCTGGTATCACAAAAGATGACGCAGCCGCCCGCACGATACTGACAACAGCATGTCATAGCTATTAGAGAATACGTACCGTTTCAATCAGAATCAGGGAAAAAGGTAGTTTTCAGACCGAGATCTGGATCTTCTGTCTTTGGCAGATCTCGAGGCTAGTACAAGTAGTATCCCACACGGCTCCCACAGGCACCACCAATGCCAGTGTTGCTGACTCACCCTTCTGCCTCAGCATGATGTAATCCCCACAAAACGGGCTCAAATGCCCCGCGCTACACCCGTCGTGGCAGCCATCAGCGTCTTGCGCCCTCCATTTCTGGGTCTCGGCCACTGCCGGTGCGCTGAGACTATCTTTATGTAAGGCACGTTGAAAGACGCCATACCCACCGAGGCCTTTGATGGGTAATACTTAACAATCGTGTCAGCTCTGAGCAAGCACATCATCATCCCAATTCTTGGTAATTGCAAAAGACCGTCTTCGTGCCATCTTGCAGAACGTTCTTCTACGTTCGAGTTTTACATCGAATATCTCGACACGCGGCTATATATGTCTCGTCTGACGACCGTCCTCTCGGTTTTGGTTGCTCTAATTTCCATCATCACCATCGTCGTTGCTCCACAGTACACAATAATCGTCAAAGACTCAATCCTCAATATATTCACACCAGCAAACATCACCACCGAGGGCATCAGCACAGACTTCTCCACGAAAACAAACAGCGCCCAGCAAATGATCAACGCAGCAAAGAACACCATGTCCAAGGCTCTTCACCATGCAAAGATCACCCCTCACAGGTCGTCAACACGCGGTCACTCCAACCATGGCTGGCTTGACACATATCATTCCTTCTCTTTCGCGGACTGGTATCACCCAGATTTCAACAACTTTGGATCGCTGCGCGTCCTCAACGAGGACCGCGTGAAGGCCAATAACGGCTTCCCAACCCACCCTCACCGTGACTTTGAGATTTTCAGCTACATCCTCTCTGGAGAGCTCACTCACCGTGACTCCATGCTCGCCAAGGGCAAGGAGGGGGGTCAGTCGGACAAATTCTACCGTATGCACCGTGGTGATGTCCAATTCACCACCGGTGGCACTGGAATAGCCCATTCCGAGTTCAACGAGCACAAGACGGATACCGTCCACTTCCTTCAAATCTGGGCCATCCCCTGGAAGCGCGGTCTCACTCCTCGCTACCACACAAGGACATTCCCCGATGAGGAGAAGCGCAAGGGCTTCGTCAAAATTCTTTCTCCTCTGAAGGCAGGCGAAGACGCCACTGCAAAGGAAGAGCAGGACGCCGAGCCTACTGTGCCTGGAACCATTCCCATCCACGCTGATCTGGTCATGGGCGCCGGTCTCCTTGCCCCGGAGGCTAAGTTCGACTGGACAGTTGGCGCAAACGCAACCAAGCAGACCAAGAGGAAGGTATTTGTTCACCTCGCCATGACGCAAAATGGCAAGGCCAAGATCAGGATCGATGGCCGTGAAGATGCTGAGCTCAGCGAGGGTGATGGAGCCTTCGTCGAGGGAGTCAATGCTGGTGACAAGCTCAACGTTGAGAGCATAGGATCAGCAGAAGCCGAGGTTGTCATTCTGGATACTGCGTAAAGAAAAGAAGAGAAAAGTAAAATGAACGGGGAGCAGAAATATTCTGTATATAGTTTTATGTCGACCTGTCTAGCTTGCTCTGAGCGGCCATTCCTCCTGTGCCACCTCGCCGTTTTGACGGTGTGATGCTTCGGCAATAAAATTTTGAAATAACTTTTCAAATCCCTCCTTTTTAGAGTCAATGTGCTCTACGACACGAGTACTGCTCACACATATATTTGTAATTCCTCAGCAAAGGCTGATGACATTAGCTGAACGCCTTTAGATAGCTGTAAATGCATTGGTCAAATTATTTGACAAACCGAGCCCAACCGCCCACGCCACGCCACTAGATTGGGATCAATATGAAAGAGTAATAAAAAGTTAATAAACTTACATAGGGGTTTTGATTCGCAAGCCGGGTTTCCACTCGCGTGACTTTTCTCCTTCTAATTTTAGAAGGTGCCGACAGAAAATCCAACAGGATTGTTTAAGGAATGGTGCTTCAAGATCCTGTGGACGCATTAGGCAACCAGCGCAAGACCTAGGTAGCTCACGCGATATTATATTACAAGCCAGGCATGCCTCACTATTTGATGGAAGTCCCTCGTTGCGACGCGAAAGTGCCAATAAACTTGGCAAGCTTCTCCGCGCCCTCAAGAGAGACGGAGTTGTAACTACTCGCTCTAATTCCTCCTACGGCACGGTGGCCTCTCAACCCAGTCAGGCCCAGGGCAGCAGCCTCCTCCAAGAAAGTCTCCTCTGCAAGATCACTATAAGTGACCCTGAAGCAGATAATCATACGTGACCGTACCGTCTCGTCAAGGATGATCTGATAGATGTCAGAATGAGCCTCGAGAGCTCGGTAGATCAGTTGAGCCTTCTCCTCGGCTATAGCTTGCCTGTCCTTGCATTTTAGGATGCCGTAATAGCAGTCTCTCTGAAACCTGACCTGCAATATTTACACTGAAGAAAACTTAACAAGTTTGAATTCGCCTCGAATCTTTCTCTGTCGAAACACCACAGGCCTCTCTAAGAGTTCTCACAAATGGCAAATTTTCGTCGAAAGCATGGGTTGAGAAGAAGTGGGAGAACGGTGATCCCTGTCATTGCCATTCCTGACATACATATGGAGTGGGGGGATAAGATAGGTAGGTGTACTTCCAGTAGTTTTGAATAGTGGTAATCAGACAAGGTTGTGTACACACTGGACCGAATAAGGAATATCATAGAGTAGGGAGAAAGGAAAACCCCCCTTTGGACACCTTTTATTCATCTTTGATGGATTCGGAGTTGACGGGATTATTTGCCCTGGTAGAAGAGCATCAGGAATTGTGCTCGGGGCCTTCTGCGTTAAATAAACAACAGAGAGAGCGGCTGATGATTCTGGATGCTTTTCCGTATCCGTATCATGATTATCCTTAATACTCCCGGGCCTAATGCTGACTTCTTTCGCTTTTGGGCCGTGCACGAGGGGCCTTGCCAGCCCTCGGACATGACAAGATGAAGGATATGAGGATTGCAGTACAGGAGAAAGGGTTTTGTTTTGGCCCTCATGAGGGTCGGAGCTTTGGTGGACTGCGTGCTTAGTCACGCCTATGAATCTGTCTTTGTACATACGCAACTAACTATAGCAAATGCATCCTGTTTTCTCTAGATATCAGGTGCTAATAAGCACCTTGCGCCGTTGACCATATCCGAGGGCCCATTGTTGGTCAGGTCTATGCCCGCCGGTACATTAGCGTTGGACGTGAACCTTGTAATCTCGCCATTCGTTTGACCAGCGATAATCATCGTCTGCCCGTCAGTGAAAGCGGCTCCCCAGTTGGTGTTCGTTAGATTACCATAGGTAGTCAAAGGGTACACGCCAGTGAAACCCAAATTCATGTATACGTCAGTAACCTTCTGGGTCGAGCCGTCATACCAAACGCTTTCGAGATATTGACCACCACTGGAATCCACAACATAAGCCCAATCTACCAAAGGGTAGGCGTTGCTGGTAGTAGCTGCAGATTGCACTGTACCGTAGCTTTGTGAACTATTGTCGAGGGAGATTTTCGCGTAGTAGTCGCCCGCTGTTGAGAGAACCCACAGATTACCAGCTGGATCAAAGTCTCCCGCGCTCCAGGTATGTGTGTCAAGAGCATTGTTCACAGATAGGAGCCGAAACGCGCCGTTCGTATCTATGATGATCACTTGGGTATGTATCCCTGAACAGTATAGAGCCCGTAGAGCAAGTTTTCAATAGGGTTATATCCCAAGGCAACGATCATCGTGTTTGGCGTACTGATAAGAGGCTGGCCGTTGTTCAGTGTTCGGACAACTGCGCCGGGTTTTAAGTCTACCTCTTGAATTTTGTTTGTAGACGTAAGAGAATAGCCATTCACGTTGCATGAAAATGGCGTGGGGGACAGTGTAGAGGTTGTAGTAGTGGAGGTTGTAGTAGTGGAGGTTGTGGTAGTGGAGGTTGTGGTAGTAGAGCTTGTGGTAGTAGAGCTTGTGGTAGTGGAGGTCGTGCTTGTGGAGGTCGAGGTTGTAGAGGTGGTTGATGTAGACGTGCTCATTGTAGAAGTCGTAGATGCGCTGCTTGTAGACGTACTGGTTGCAGATGTGCTACTTGTGAAAGTGGTTGATGTAGACGTACTGGTTGCAGATGTGCTACTTGTGGAAGTGGTTGATGTAGACGTGCTCATTGTCGAGGTCGTAGATGTGCTTCTTGTAGAGGTACTAGACGCAGATGTAGTAGATGTAGACATGCTCGTGACGGACGTGCTCGTTGCAGAGGTGCTGGCTGTGGACATATCTGAAAGCGTAGCGGTGGCAGATGGAGACGATCCAGTCGTACCAGCAGCACCGGAAGAGGTAGACGCTTCTGAGGCCCTCGAGAGGAAACTCGAGGGACCGTTTAAGCTCTTACTGCTAATCACAGTGCTGCTTTCTGCGTCCGTGGCTCTAGTAGGACCAGCCAGACCCTGCCTGAGACTGTGCTGGATGCATCTTCTTCAGAGGAAACATAAATCGTCATCCTCACGTTGTCCCCTGGAGATTGACGACGGCCGTGGCGCGTGGGGTGAGAGTTTCCACCACCGCACCCAAGATGTGTGTTCCCAGGGCATCTGGTGCTGCATTCGCTCAGGGACATGCGGCTGAAGCCAGGCTGTTGCTGCTGCGTCAGGTCACCACAATAGCAATCGTCCCGGTAGGTCCCGAAGAACCTGTGGCCGGCGCAGGTATCGGCGCAAGAGTAGAGGGTCATTTCGGAGGAGGAGTCGGCGAGAGTGAAACCCGGGAAATCGGCATCGGAAGCACCACAGCCGAAAAGGGTCCAGATGCCAGCAATAGTCGGCGGAAAGATGATATCGTCAGTGCTGGTAGGGCTAGCGGTGTCAGTCGAAGTGCCAGTCGAAGTGCCAGCAGTCACGGGGCGGGTTCGAGAAGGGCCAACTGTGCCGGTCTCACTGCCAACTGCCAGTGATGTTGGGCCCGGACCGGTGGCAGGCGTCTGGATCACGACGGTGGTTGTTGAGTTGTTGACAATGGTTGTTGTGAAGGGGCTGGTATGACCCCCAGAGCAAGGTCCAACAATAGTCACGCACAAGGCGCAGTCGTCCGGGGAGCGACCGGTGCAGATATTATATCAGGCTTGGGCTTGCTCGCTAGGGGAAGCGATGAAGACCTCGATAATCTGCGCCTACTCTCAGCAGATAGTTGCTGTATTCTCGTTAAAAGTTATTATAAACCGCAGCTAGGAAGAGGTCAAGGCACGCATTCTTGGGGGAGAGGATGCGAAGCGGATGAAACAAGTAACTAGGTCGTTCAGATGTCTCTCTCACTTACGAACCCTTCATGAAGGGCTAGGTTATGATACAACTATGAATATGCCCAGCCATACTGTGAGCAATTATAGCGGCCTTTATGACCTCAACCTAGAAGGCTAGCATGCGCAAAAGTGGTCCAAATGGAGAAAGTAGTTAGAAGTATGCCTTGGACGATCACAGAGCAGACAAAGAAGCCCTTAGATTCATAGAATAGACCGAAACCTATTCTTCTCATACTAAGTGCTACCACCACCACCACCACCACCACCACGTCTGCGGCTCCGAGACTCCTCTCCCGCCTTTCTCATCGCCTCTTCAATCTCTCGCTTCTTCCGAGCTTCCTCGCGCTTTTGCTGAGATTCCCGAGCTGCCTTGCGCAGCTGCTCCTCCTCCTCCTCAGTAGGAATTTTAATGAAGCCGCCACTGTCGGTCATGTTGGTATTGGTTTGGTGAGTGAATCGGCTAGAAAATATTACTTAGCATTATTCTTCGGGTTGAGGAATCACAGGAAGCTATACCACTGAATGCAAGAAACTAGTATCTGACGCTGAGCTTTGTTTTTATGTAGTGCAGTCTGCTAGACGTCGTGCGGACGAACCCATTTATATATAGGAGCGTTGATAACAGGTAGGTATGTAGGAAGGTGAACGAGATAAGTAGTTCGTGCGTCACATGTTCTTCAATAGATGCCATTCCCGAATTCGAAGCGCGCGCGTCCTTGTAATAAAATCTAAGAATCAATAGGAAGGTTGTGAACCTGTACAAGACAAGTACAAGGATTTTCCCTTACATCTCTTAAAGATGCTTGTCCTTCCGCGTACCTCCGGAACGCTGTAGGCATTGTCGCCTGGAGTGATTGGCTCAACTAGGCCTCCAGGATGGGCCAACGAGGTGACGAGGAACTACTGTGATAGGATAGAATGAACTCAGCCTGCCAGAGTGTAACTAACGTACGATATGACCGTGCATGTGACCCAATTTCTTGCAGCCAACATCACCAACAGTCCAGTAACATTAGGCGGTGTTGGTTTAATACAGGCCGTTATAGCCGGGGCAGACAAGGTAATTTATCAAGTGAGTTAATCCTCCGCCACATTCCCATCTACAGCTAAGCCTGAAAATGCCTAGCTTTTAGCATTCTTGTTCTTTGGCTACAGGCGCGCAAAAGTTAATCCGCGTCCAACAAATCCATTACAACGGGCGCCTGCTCAATGGGTCCATCCCATCACCTGTGTCTTCACCGCACCTTCATTAACCACCGCCATTATCTTCAAACCGTATCCCAATTATGCCGAAGATAACCTCACTGAAGACCTATTTTGATGAGATAGAAGAGACCAACGGCGATGATGAATGTAGGGCCTGGCTAAGTAGAGTCTTTGATGCCAAAGTTCTACTAGCAACATTTGTTGCTGCCCGCCGGGGGGGCGGCGAAGCCACAGAATACGTCGGTTTCCTCAAAGGTTCCTTCAACTTCAGCTTCCGTTTCAAGTTCAGCGATGGCGGACCGGATGCCATTATCCGATTTCCAAAGCCAGGGCACACAGCTACAGCCCTCATGGACGAGAAGGTCACGAACGAGGTCCAGGTCATGAACTATCTCAGCCGAAATACCACAATCCCTATCCCTCGTATCCGAGACTGGGGGCTCACTGCCGAGAGCCCGCAACAGCTGGGCCCGTTCATTATTATGGATTACATCGAGGGGACACTCCTATCAAATGTCCTAAAGCAATCGACGAAAAGCGACGACGAGCCTATGGTCTTGGACCCCAGCGTCGACGACGTAATGCTGACCAAGATCTATCGTCAGATTGCCGATTATCTGCTTCAGATTTCTCAGCTCACGTTCCCCCGTATTGGATCCATCTCTCAAGACGGCGACAACTGGTCTGTCACTGGTCGGCCATTGACTTATAATATGAATGAGTTGGCGACGGTCGCAGGCTACCCATGCGATGTCTTTCCAACGTCAACTTTCGGTCGTGCTAGCGAGTATCTCAAGTCTGTTGCGCATGAGCACATGGTCCATCTTCGGACTCAGCGTAACCTCGCGGATGACCCGGAAATTGCGCAAGCGCGATTCATTGCCCGGCATCGGTTTGCCCAGCTTATCTCGAAGTACTGTATCAATGATGCTGGACCATTTATCATTTTCTGCGACGACCTACGGCCTTCCAACATGCTCGTTGATCCGGATACCCTCCAAATCACAGCGGTGCTTGATTTTGAGTTTACAAACGCCATGCCCGCTCAATTCACGTACGACCCGCCTTGGTGGCTCCTATTATCGGGTCCAGAAATGTGGCTTGAGCGTTTCTCGATCGAAGAGTTCCGGGATCGGTATGAGCCTAGGATGGAGCAGTTCCTACAAGCATTAGAAGTGGTAGAAGGTACGTCTGCCCCGGGGAGAAAACAACTCCCTGAACCACCTCTTTCTGCTCGCATGCGTGACTCATGGAGATGCGGCCGTTTCTGGTACAATTGTGCAGCTAGGAAAAGCTTTGATATAGATATTTTGTATTGGGCCGCACTGCACGATGAAGGCACTGGTATTGAATTGCTTGACGACGAGGTGCGCTCAGAATTGAAACCATTTATTGAAGAAAAGATGGAGCAGCTGAGGGTATATAATGAGGAGTGCGCCGCTCGCTTCTCATAGGTGAGCAGATGAATAGAGCCGATGAATTTGCTAAGAAGACATGACTTTCTTCCTGATGTTCGAGACCTGCGCCTTTAAGACCAAGGAAACCCATATGTCGTGGCTACATAGGAAGGCTACGACAGATGGTAGGGTTTATCGGGGATGACTCTAGAGGTAGGTCTATCACTAGTAATCAGAGATTGAATTGCGTTACGTACTGAGGTACTCCGTGAGATATGGGATATTTTACAGGTGACATACTTGTATCAGTACCTACCTGGTAGGTTCGGAGAGGCGGTCCGTGTGATGGTTACACAAGACCAGACCAGGGGAGGGGGGCCGCTTAAAGACTCCTGAGATTAAAGTTGGTATGGCGTGGTTTAGGCGGTAAAATTGCTGATCAGCAACGCTATCGCTGAAGATGGCCTGTCTTCATTTCAGCCCTACTGTCTCCGTACTCCATACTCCAAGCTTGACGAGTCCTACCTGACAACCAGGGTTGGGGTGCAGCAAATCCCGGTGGCGGGTGTATGCCGATTTGCCTCATCTCACGTTACACAACGATGAGGACAAACAAGGCGATCGAATCCAGCAACAGTATGTGAACATTGTGAGGCGGAGCCAGCAAGATGCATGTGCCTGGATATCCAGCGTACTAAGGAAGCATGGATGCAGGAACGAATGTCGCCTTGGTAGCGAGGGTTGGCAACCAACCAACACTGCACTGGCACGACTGAAATACATACTATTAAGTAGTCCATCACCGTATGGACTTTCTCTCTCCTCTCTCTTATTCTGATCCCTTGCCTGCCGCCTCCTGTCCTGGAAGTCTGGTGGGTTCATGGGCTCTACCGCTATAGTCTCTTCGTCTGTCTCCTTGACTCTGTCCCTCGCAGTGCCGCAAGAAGGGCTCAGCTACTAATTGGCAACTCATGGTTCAGCGGCGACATGTTCCCTCGAATAATGCTTGTTGACCCCAAAGCTGGCCAGCATGGACAAGGTACCTTGTCTTCAAGTTGTCACTCAGGCACGCTGATCCGGGTGTGTCGGGCCTACTAGGACTAACGACGCCCGACCCTTTAGCGCCAAGATCTCGCTCAGGGGCAACTCGTCAGTGATTGGGCCAGACTGGGGCGCCAAAGGTTGGTGGGTGTGCCACACTGCCACCCCTCCCATCCCTGGCGTCTGTTGGTGATTATTCTCTGGGTTCCTTACTTCTTCTTTACGAACACTTCCAGGCTCAGACGTGCCTCATCTTCTATGTATATGGACGTACCTCCGTCCAAGTAACCTGACCGAGGCAGATGAGTTCCTGGACACTACCCTCTCAAATTCCTCTATCGCCAGGCACCTTTACGCTGCAAAGCGAGAGGACGGGAGAATGGATGCCATTTTAGAGACCCTCGGACTGGCCGGTCCCGCTAATGCTTTTCAGCAGAGGACCAACAGCATCACTCGAGGGAGTCATACAGCAAACCTGCGTAAGCGCCTTGACATACCACCGGGAACATTGACTACTGGAGGGTGTCATCATTTTACCCTTTGTGGCCTCCCTTCCCCTTCTGCGAACCGTTTATTCTGGACTCATGTGAAAACATGCTTGGTTTAGGCTCCCGGGGTCATCCAACGGCAAAACGACTGAGAAATTACCCTCTGACAACGCCGCACACGTACTTCCAACTCACCAACAGAACGTGGAGAAGGGTCTACATCCGTCGAATCTCTGCCCAATGGGGCTTTTCTCAAATCGATAGGTCCATGTACCCCTGCATCCCTTCAACCTTGCAACTTACAACATGTACCTGCTAAGGTGCAAGTACTCCATGTTGGACTTTCATACTCCACGCGAACGGCATACAATGACAATTACGAGCGTCAGCGGCACTGTCGGTCCCTGCCCCTGAGGCTTCCCAGGCCATCAATGCTATATGCACTCCCTTGTGAATAATGCCGGTAGGCCAGTCAGGCAACTGTTGACCTCCACCAAGCTATTTCTTCACCTGCAGAACGCCAAGATGGTTCATCTCTTTATATATCCAGCTGGTAGGATGTGATGGCATTCGACCTCTCCTCTCTTCCCATCCCACGTTCAACTCTCCTCTGGTCAACCTCCGGAGAAGGCTCGGTCCCAGGCCTGTTGCAGACGATTTGTTTGCGTCCTTTCTTTGATCTAAGCATCATCACACTCTTTGAACACAAAGGCTTTGGCCATCTTACACTCTTTTTTAGCTTTACGCTTAAAAACTAAAACATACCTCAATCATGTCTGTCGGTGTTCTCAACGGCTACTGGGGCCAATACGGTGCACCTGGTTTCGAGCGTCTTGCCAATCACTGTGACACGGGCATCGAGTATGTCACTCTAGGCTTCGTCAATAAGTCTCCGGAGAACGACCCTTCTGGTTATCCTGGCACCAACTTCGCTGCCCACTGCTGGGCTGAGACATACTCCAACGAGGATGGTGTTTCTTCTAGTCTTCTCAGTCACTGTCCGACCATCCAGGAGGATATTCCCTACTGTCAGGAACGCGGCGTCAAGGTTATTCTCAGCATCGGTGGGCACTACAACGACGGGGACAACAATTATGCCGTCACTGGCGAGGAGAACGGTGTCGAGTTTGCCGAGTTCCTTTATAAAGCCTTCGGCCCCTTCCAGGAGGGTTACGAGGGTCCCCGTCCGTTTGATGTGATTGGCAGTGATGTGCACACTAGCGTCGATGGCTTTGATTTCGACATTGAGGCTGCCCTTGGTAAGTCGACCTCCATGATTATTCCTTTCCCCATACTTTTGCTGACCAGAGAACAGACAACCGTGGTTACATTGCCATGGTGGAAACTCTTCGAGAACTCGACTCATCTCTCTTCATCTCCGCCGCTCCGCAGTGTCCCACTGGTGATGAGTGGTTCTACCTCAAAGATCTCATCAACGAAGCCCAGTTCGACGCTCTGTTCGTCCAATTCTACAACAACGAGCAGTGCGAGCTATATTCCGACGATGGTCTCAACTACTTCTCCTGGCTCAACGTCATCAGCGAAAGCCAAAAGAGCCAGAACGCAAAGCTCTTCTTCGGTCTTCCTGCGAGCATGTCTGCCGCTGACACTGGATACGTCCAGCCCGGCGACATGCACTCCCTGATCTGTGCTGCTAAAGACCTCCCCAGTTGGGGTGGTGTCTCTCTCTGGGACCTGGGACGAGGTGCTGAAAACCTTGTCAGCGAGAACCGCAACTACATAGATGTTGTCCAGGACGCTCTGATGGGCATCGGATGCCCGGTGGAGAGCAGCACTACCACTCCTGCTCCTGGCCCGACCTCTACGCCCGCTGTACCTGGCCCAACCTCTACCCCTGCTGTACCTGGCAACGGCACAACTATCACCCCGCCTCCATCCACAACCACCATTGGTCCCAGTATGACTACCAGCACAGTCACCACTACAACTGTCATCACTGTGGCCTGCCCCAGGGAGAACCCTTGCCCTGGCGGCAGCTACGTGACCACCAAGGTTGTCGACCTCTACACTACTGTCTGCCCCGTCGGCTGGAAGCCCACCATCACCGGTAATCCTCACATGCCCAAGCCCACAGGCCCTGCCGGCGGTGACAAGCCTCATGGCGAGAAGCCTCATGGCGAGAAGCCTCATGGCGGTGAGCCAGAGGGTCCAAAGGTCCATATCGAGAAGCCCCATGGCGAGGAACCTCACAGCGAGACACCCGAGAGTGAGAAGCCTCACGGTGACAAGCCTCATGGTGAGAAGCCTCATAACGGCAATGACTCCTATGACAGGACTACGACCATCATTGTGCCCCCACCTACCGCCGTCATGACTCCCAAACCACTTGGCCCGACGGAGACTCCTGTGACTGCGGGCGCCTCCACTGTGGCCGTTGGCTTCACCAGTCTCCTCGCCCTCGCCGCTGTCCAGGCATTCCTCTTGTAAGAAAAGAGGCCATGACAGTATTTTCGCTTCATATCCCTTCATTTCTTTGTTCCCATCAGAGCATGCCCTGACCCTTGGTGGTGAGTGAGAGATCACGGGACCCAGTTTTTTTTGTACATCACAGAACAAGAATATTTTGAGATCTACAAAGCGAACGAAAGAAAGCATTTGTAAAACTAGCTTTCGATAATGCCAATTGTGTGATATGACAAGGAACGAATTTGCGGCACGGCATCTGGTTGTCTTGCCCTGTGTTACATGATTTCATGATGAACAAGCTATAGTAGTGTGTAAAAGCAAATATCGTTTGTCTCCCGATTGTTGCCAGTTCTAACATATTTGCTCAGATATACTAGCACTTAGAAACTATGATGAAACCAAGAGCAAGACGACGACGAGTACTGTTATAAATGAACACCGCGCTTTTTCATGGCTGGCTGGAAAGTGGGTTATGGAGTTCTGTCTATGGCTAAGCAAGCAGTAAAGGGATAGCATGGCAATTCCCTGAGGCGCTAGACACCATAGCCATTCCCTTCCCAGGTAATTAATGGTATATGTAAGCTTTTTTGTAGACGATAACGCTCTCTCATGAACCAACCGCGTTGCCTCGTATGTAACTGGGGATTCAATACCAATGCTGTGTTTGGAGGAGTAAGTCCTCAACTCCCCTAGAATACAAAAATCCAATACTGTACCGTAGCAGACGGTCAGCAAGCTGCATTCGTGGGAGCAACGAATCTTGGGACGGAGGTGGCAATGAAGTCCGGGCCGAATTCGCGGGACAGAGTAGATGAACCGGTCTTTCCGAAGCTGGCCAACATAACCCAGTGGATCATGATGATAATTACATTTGATTGTTGTAGAGGGAGGCGGTTGTCAGGCTCATAGTTTTTGGTCGCTTTGGACTTTTGCCGATAGCGACCATGGAACAGGGCAAAGGGGGTGGTGGTGGTTGCGATGACGTTCTGTAAAATGCACAGCCACCTCAAGTCGACACCTACAGACAGGGCTGATCACCAAGACCGCCATCTGATTAATAGTGGCGCAGATGTATTCCATACTAAGCTAGTGTCGTGACCGTGGCCCTTATTCTGTTTTCATGACCGCCATCTCCGTCATCACCACCACCACCAGCTCACCAGCAGGCCAAACCTGGCTACTGTCTGGTGCACAAGTAGTGGTACATCGAGTTATCTTCCTCTCAACATTTGCCATTACTCTTAGAACGCCGCGGCGAGCCACGCCGAGTATCATCGAGTCCATCTGTGGCAAAGCTTCAAAACCACCGTTGCTTTTAGGGTGCCCCCCCCCCCGCCCTCTCTTCGAAGACGACGCCCCCGCCGGCTCAGTGGCTCACCCGCGCCTGTTGTCCCCCCCCCTTTCGGTCCAGCTTGGAATAACGTACTCCAACTTTAAGCAGCGGAGAGCTTCCACGTCTCCATATCTCTCATCCCCTCTTTCTGTCTTGGTGCTCTTCCTGCTCTGTGTTGCCAAATACTTCCTCATCGATCCCAGCAGCAGTGTGTATTGCTCCGGTGGCCCATCATGTCGGACACTGGTGACAGGTATGTCTCCTTCGCAATTGGATTCATGGTTGGTGCCGCGTGCCTTGTGCCCTGAGAAGCTCAAGGTTGTGTTGGCTTTATCACAAGCTCAGACGAAGTATGCGTCTCACCAAAACCTGCCGCGACCAACCTTGTCTCCACTGCTTCCCTTGCCCGACCCTCTTTCATTCCTTTCGAAGCGCTCACCTAGACCTCTTCCCGTAGTGTTACGCACAAGCGTTCTAAGCCATCAGCTGCCTTGTCGCTGTTGCGTCGCGAGAAGACGAGAGAAGACACCAACGACTCCGGCTCCGAGGACGGACGATCGACCGCAGGGAGCACCTCGGCTCCCAAATCCACATCCAAGCTGCCTCTCGGCCACAACGGAAACTCTCCAGCCGCCAATATGACGCATTCCTCGAGCATTCGCAGTCAGCCAGGCTCCAAGCTCGCCGTCTCGCCAGGAAACCTCAGCAAGACATCTTCAGCAGCTCCTTCTAGGACCAGCCCCGTTCATGAAAAGGGCGCGACCCTTGAGCAGTCCGTTAAGAAATTCAGGATTGTCGAAGCGTTACGAAGCGGGGACACAGCATCCATTTCTAGAGCAATCCGTGAAACAGCCGAAGGAGGCCCTCGAACCAGTATCTCTTCCATGTCTGGAGGTGCGTCGTTGGATGATACCACAATCCTCCACCTTGCTATCCAGTGCGCCGAGTTCCCTGTCGTCGAATACGTACTCTCCGACGGACTTGGCACCCTTGACCTTAATGCTCGTGACAAGGATGGCAACACCCCTCTGCATATTGCTGCCGCCCAAGGACGGACGCCCGTCGTTAAGCTACTTCTCGAACAGAAAGACATCAACGATGCGGCAACCAATGCGCAGGGCAAGATGCCTATTGATCTCGCCAGGAATCCTGAAATCTTCCAGCTGCTGCAGTTGTCGCGATCGCTCTTCACCGACGCCAAGGTCAAGCAGGTCCAGGCTCTCATCATCGCCAACGATTACGATACACTTGCACAGGTTCTTGAAGAGCCTCGTTTCAAGACCGTCATCGACATCAACAGTCCCGAGTTTGCATCGGAGCCTGTGACTGTGCAAACAGGAGGCAGCCTACTCCACGAAGCCGCGCGGAAGAAGAACGTGAAATTGATTCAGGTCCTCCTGCTCCACGGTGCAGACCCGTTTCGCCGTGACAGGAAGGGGAAGTTGCCACAGAACATCACCAATGACGACTCCGTGAAGGCGATTCTGAAAAAGTCACCTGCTGCGGTGGCCGCGCAACGTGGCATTCAGGAGAAGGCTGTGCTGGGTCATGCAGCTTCACAGGGAGGAGCTGCTGGTGGCGCTGCCGGAGATGCCGTGGCCGGGAGAGAAGCACGCGAAATGAAGGGCTATTTGAAGAAGTGGACCAACTACCGCAAGGGATACCAGCTGAGATGGTTCGTTTTGGAAGACGGCGTGCTTAGCTATTATAAGCACCAAGATGACGCTGGCTCAGCCTGCCGGGGCGCTATCAACATGAAGATCGCGCGTCTTCACATGCCTCCGGACGAGAAGACCAAGTTTGAGATTATTGGCAAGTCCTCAGTAAAGTACACGCTGAAGGCCAACCACGAGGTCGAGGCAAAGAGGTGGTTCTGGGCCTTGAATAACTCAATCCAGTGGACCAAGGATCAAGCGCGCGAGGAGGAGCGCCAAGCCGCTCGAAGCGCCGAGCTACTAAAGCAGGCGAAGGCTGAACAAGGGGGATCACTCTCTGTTCATGAATCTCACAGTGAGAATGCGAGCCTCTCTGATCTACGCCGTAATAGTTCCCAATACCCCTCAAGGTCAGTTTCGAGCGCGAAGCTTCCGAGCCAGAGACATGAGACAGGTGGCACAAGTACCATCGAGAGCGACGACGAGTTCGCCGATGCTGGCACTGATGGTGATGCCATGTCCAGGCTCCACAGTCATCTTGGTGGCCCTGTCATTCCTGGCGAGGGTGACGATGATGACGACTATGGAGACGACGGAAGCGGTGCTCATGAGGAGCCAGGTGCTACTAAAGACGCCCTGAACATCACCGCCCAGTCGGCGAAGCTGCAGCTCGAGACCATGTCACACGTCCACTCTGCGCTTCTCAATGAAGTCACACAAAATCCAGCAACACCTGTCTCTGAACCCAAGATCATGCAGGCCCTTTCGACATACGATGCAGCTATCCGTAGTTTGACTGGGCTTGTGGGCGATCTGCTACGCATATCGAAAGACCGCGACGCATTCTGGCAGTACAGGCTGGATCGCGAGGCTAATATGCGTCGCATGTGGGAAGAGAGTATGGCACAGGTTGCTCGCGAACAAGAAGAGCTTGAGGCTCGTATAGGTGAGGCAGAGATGAAGCGCAGGATGACCAAGAAGGCGCTTCGTGAGGTAATGGAGACCAATGCTAGCGGCACGCCAACCTCGGAGACGAAGCCGTTTGAAGTGTCTGCAGAAGAGGACAGGCCAGCCACTGCCATATCACGGCGACAAACGATTCTTGAGCAGATTGAGCTCTCTGATGACGACTCTGCTGATGAGGAGGAGTTCTTTGATGCTGTTGACGCCGGTGAGGTGGAGGTAGCTGAGATGCTACCAGAGGATCCTGTGCCAGATAAGAAGGAACTGATCGTAGTCAAGTCGGGAGGGATTGATATCAGTTCATCATACAAAGGCTATGAAGGTGGCATCAGACAGAGGCTTAAGATGGATGAAGACAACCGGCCTAAAGTGTCTCTCTGGGTAAGTTGCCAAGACATTGTGCCACTGCGACCATGTTGAAGCAGCAACTGACTAGAACAGGGTGTTCTTAAATCTTTGATCGGCAAGGATATGACAAAGATGACCTTGCCGGTGTCCTTCAACGAACCAACTTCACTTCTTTACCGAAACGCGGAAGATATGGAGTACACTGACCTTCTGGACCTGGCTGCCGAAAGGACCGATTCTATCGAGCGGATGATTTACGTCGCCGCATTTGCAACAAGTGAATTTGCGTCGGCTCTGGGACGCGTCGCCAAACCCTTCAACCCTCTCCTCGGCGAGACCTTCGAGTACGTGCGACCAGATAAGGGATACCGATTCTTCACTGAGCAGGTCAGCCATCACCCTCCAATTGGCGCAGCTTGGGCCGAGTCGCAGAACTGGACGTACTGGGGAGAATCGAATGTCAAGTCCAAGTTCACTGGCAAGTCCTTCGACATTAACCATCTTGGGACGTGGTTCCTGAGACTGAGACCGGCGTCTGGTGGCAAGGAGGACTACTATACTTGGAAAAAGGTGTCGCAGTCCGTCATCGGTATCATCACCGGCAACCCAACTGTGGACAACTATGGCCCTATGGAGATTAAGAACTGGACAACGGGAGAGACTGCCCTGCTCGAATTCAAGGCACGTGGATGGAAAGCCTCGAGTGCCTACCACATTACTGGAAAGATCGTTGATGCGGACGGCAAGACGCGGGTTAGTATGGGTGGACGTTGGAACTCGAGACTATATGCTCGTATCACGCCTGGCTACGAAGCCGAGGTCGATGCACCGGCCAAAGAAAGCAGCAAGGAAGTCTACAAGGGCAGCATGACAGACCCAACCCGCGCATACCTGGTTTGGCAAGCCAACCCCCGTCCGGAGAAGATTCCTTTCAACCTGACACCTTTCGCGGTGACTTTCAACCATCTGGATGACCACCTCAGGCCATGGATTGCTCCCACGGACTCACGCCTTCGTCCTGATCAGCGTGCCATGGAGGAGGGCGAATATGATTTCGCTGCCACGGAGAAAAACCGCCTCGAGACGAACCAGCGCAGGAGACGACGGGAGCGAGAGGAGAAAGGGGAGGAGTTTGTGCCGGCATGGTTCACTAAGTCGAGGTGTGAGATCACAGGCCAGCCTTTCTGGCAGTTCAACGGGAAGTACTGGGAGAGGCGAGACCAAGCTGGGCCAGAAGGGTCACCGGAGAAGGCATGGGAGGGATTGGAGCCGATTTACGACGACCCGCCACCAGAGCAGTAAAGGGAAGTATGCTATGATTATCTCGGGTTCTTAATACACTCAGCCAGATACCGCGATGGCCTCGTTCAACTTGATGTCTGCTGTTCAAGACACGCTCTTAGGGGCAAGTTCCAGTTAAGTCAGTGTCTATGAAAGAGACAGCGTTCATGAAGGGCATGAAGGTGGTGCGGAATAACCAACATCACCCCATTGCCATGGTCCAACTGCAACGTGCGTTATACACAGGTGAATCATACATGGTGAATATATCATTGTGGTTCTGCTTATTCGTTTCCTTCTTCACGACAACGAGCACAACTATTCTGCCTTCCAATGATAGGCTGCTGCCGCATGATCAGCACGCGGCCTTGCAGACCCCTTCTCCCCGTACAAATTCTCGCGGTACGTTCCACCAGGTACCGCGTAATCCTCCCAGAACAGGCCTCTCCGGCGTAGTACCGGCAGTAGCTCCTCGATGACATCAACAAAAGTCCCCGGCTTGAGAGCGTACGCGATGTTAAAGCCGTCAACGTCTGCCTCGTCGACCCAGCGCTGCATTTCATCCGCCACCTCCTCTGCTGTGCCCACGACGATGGCCCCAAGACCACCGATCTTGATGTGGTTGGCGATGGTGTGTTTCGTCCAGCGTGAGACGGTGGGGGAGGCTTTGGACCAACCCTCGACGGCAGAGCGGATGGCATTGGATTCGACGTGTCGAAGCTCCTCGTCGTCACCGTACTTGCTCAGGTCGATGCCGGTCCAGCCACCGAAGAGCGCCAGCGCGCCCTCCTCAGACCCATACTGCAAGTACTCTTCGTACTTGGCCTTGGCCTCCTCGGTCGTCTTCCCGATGATGGGACAGAGGAGAGCAAGGAACTTGATCGAACCAGGATCGCGACCGTACTCGGTCTTGGCTGCCGTGCGGATGTCCCTGATGTTCTGCGCAACGACCGAGGGACTGTGCCCGGCCACGAAGATGCCCTCGGCGTGCTTCGCTGCGAAGGCCTTGCCGGCTTTGGATGTTCCGGCTTGGAGGATGACGGGCGTGCGCTGCGGAGAGGGTTGGCAGATATGAGGGCCAGGTACGGTGAAGTATTTGCCCTTGTGGTTGATCTTGCGCACGAGAGCAGGGTCGGTGTATATTCCCTTCTCACGATCCAGCTTGACGGCATCATCGCGCCAGGAGTGTTGCCTGATTTGAGCAAGGTCTCGTCAGTTTTGTTTGGGTGGTTCGAGAAAAGAAAAAAAGGGTTATGAAAGAAGCAAAGTGATAAGGGAAGGGTTTGTAGGAATAGACAATACCAGAGCTTGTAGGTGACTTCGACGAATTCTTCCGCCACGGCATATCGTTCGTCGTGAGGGCGCTGTCCGTCCATGCCGATGTTCTTGGCTGCTGAGTCCATGTATCCGGTTACAATGTTCCATCCAAGTCGGCCGCCAGATAGATGATCGACTGTGCTCAGACGGCGGGCAAGATGGTACGGCGCCTCGTACGTGGTCGCGGCAGTGACGCCGAAGCCGAGACTCTTGGTCGCCGCGGCCATGGCCGAGATCATGGCAAGAGGCTCATTCACTGGCCATTGAGCCCCTGATATGATGGCCGGGTCAGGGTTCTCGGGCCCTTTGTACACGTCGTATGCACCCTAAGCATGCGAGAAGAGATTATGTTAGCATCTTCTGTGTCATTGCCTCTAACAGACTCCTGGATTTGATCCAAAGAAAACTAACCAGGACATCTGCGATGAACATGCCGTGGAACTTGCCCTTCTCAAGCAACTGGGCCAGCTCAACCCAGTGACGAATGTCGTTGAACCTCCAGGACTCATCTTCTGGGTGGCGCCACAAACCGGGAGACTGGTGACCGCTGCAGGTTTCGACAAAGGCGTTGATGATGAACTGCTTCTTCGGCCGGTTGACGCTGTTGGTTGCTGCTTCGCTGGCCATCTTCACGACACTTTTCTCTGTTTCTTTCTTTCTTTCTTTCTTTCTTTCTTTCTGGCACCTATTTGAAGCGATTTTTATTTGCGGAATCTTTGATGCGACCGAGTTCCTCCGCAATGCATGAAGTAAACCCTCCCCCGGACACCCCCAGGTCGGCAACTTATATACCGGACCAAGGGGTTTTGTCACCGCAGATCAAAGCACCCCTCATGACGCGATGCTGAAGAACCTGTCTGATCAGTATCCAATCAGCACATCTCATTGAGGTTTCTCACCCGCCCGAGTCATCCAGATGAGCCATGCGCTCACGCCGTACAGGTTTCGTGGGTTCAACCCTCCTCATTGCGCAAAGATGCTAACTATCGCGTGCTTCGGCTTTGTGGGTCAACCTCACGTCTCCTCAAGGTGTCAGCACCCCTGTCAGATGCAACACCATGTCCTCTTATCGCCTAGAGGCAATGCAGTATCGAATGGTATGTCTCCTGTCGGTTGATGGACTATGAGGAATGTACCAAACATGTCCCAAAGTTTATAGGAGAGTTGCTCAAGAAGGCGATTTCGGGTTGACATTGTGCTCCCCCCCCCCCCTGAACAGGCCGAGTCTTTCTCCCACGTTAAGCGAGGCCTTTGCTCTATAAATCAAGAATCGCGTCATTCGGACTAAGACTTCGACATAGGTGTATGTGTGTGTGTGTTTCTTTAGGGAAATGTCATAGGTGATGAAGACCCGAGAGACAGGATCTCGATGTAAGTAGGGGCCTTGGAACCACAGGAGGCTACCGAGCCAAACACTCGGTATCGGGTCCTCGAAGATCTATATAATATCGTGCAACGGTCTCGGCATTCATACCATGGCCTGAGTTGGGTTCTCTTCGTTTCTGTAGATAATCCAAACTCTACGACAAGTCTAGAGTGTCAAGTCTGCCTAGCCATTGACAGTTGAGCGAAGAGAACGACAGGACGGGTTCTGAACAATGCCATCCTACGACATCAACTCTCTTCTCGCCCGCGGTGCAGGCGGTTCCGCAGCGTCTTCGTCTCCAGATGCAGCGCCCTTGTCGCCTCCCCTGCCGCAGGTGGCAGGCTATGTTGTCGTCATCGCGATTGGTTTCCTCATCGCGTTCGTGATGATGCTCTTGACGCATGTTTTGAGGAAGACGGCTGGCGAGGACAATCGGACGACCGAGATGTTCATTGCGGCGAACAGGACTGTCGGCAGGGGCTTGACGGCCTCTGCGGTCATCTCCAGCTGGCTTTGGAGCACAGCTATGCTGGGTAGTACGCTGGTCGGGTATAACTTTGGAGTCGCTGGGCCGTTCTGGTTCGCTGCTGGGTATGTCTTCCCCCTTCTTTCTTCTTCTTCTTCTTCTTCCTTCAGGGAGATTTTTTCCACCACGAAGGTGTTCTCACCTCTACATGACCCAGTTTCCACGGAAAGGCTCTTCTTGTGCTAACAGTACTGAAGATGCTCTCCGATGATAGTCTTCTTCGCTGTCCTGGGCATAGCCTGTAAATTCCGTGTCCCGCAGGCACATACACTCCTTGAGATCGTGAGGATCCGATATGGAAAGACAGGCCATATCGTGTGGATTGTTCTGTGCCTCATCAACAACATCATTGCCATCGCCAACATGCTTCTTGGTGCTTCGGCCGCCATCAATGCTCTGTAGGTGTTCTTACGATTTGTTGCAGAGTTACGCTTCTAGTTCACTGACAGCATGATCAGCACCGGGATGCACATAATCGCCGCAACGTTCCTCCTCCCTATCGGCGTCATCCTGTACACGTTTGTGGGTGGCATCAAGGCAACCTTCTTGACAGACTACTTCCATACCTTCGTCATCACAATCATTATATGCTTCTTCACGATCAAGACATTTACCTTGAACGAGATCGGCTCTCCCAGCGACCTATTCAATCTTGTTGTTGAGGCAGGGAAGCGACATCCAGTTGCGGGCAATAAAGATGGTTCTTATCTCACGATGGAGAGCAAAGACGTAAGTCCACCTTACCACCCATGCACCGCACGAGTAATATCTCATATAAACTATTAGGCAATCTTGTTCGGCATCATCCACGTGCTCGCCAACTTTGGCTTGGTCATCATGGATACTGGATTCTTCTCCAAAGCCTTTGCCGCTGCTCCTCATGCTGTTGTTCCAGGTTACATCATCGGGGGCATCGCTTACTTCGCGATCCCTTGGTGTCTCGGCACGCTCATGTCTCTGTCTGCCCTTGCCCTCGAGCCCACGGAGCGTTTCCCGACTTTCCCGCGTCGCATGTCCAGCGAGGAGATCTCCAACGGCCTCGTCTTGCCGTATGCCGCAGTCGCCATCGCCGGCAAAGGCGGTGCCGTGGCAGTCTTGCTCATCACCTTCATGGCTGTCACCTCTACCATCTCCGCTCAAGTCATCAGCGTGTCGAGCATCATCAGCTTCGACATCTACCGCCGGTACATCAACCAAGCAGCCACTGACAGAGATGCCATCCGTTGGACGCACATCGGGGTTGTTGCGTTCGGCCTCTTCTCTGCTGCTTTCTCCACTGCCCTTTACTACGGAAACGTGAATCTTGGCTGGACGCTCTACATGCTTGGCGTGCTTACCTGCCCGGGCATCTTCCCGACCGTCTTCACGATTCTGTGGAAGAGGCAGTCCAAGGCGGCGGCCATCGCGTCCCCCATCCTGGGTCTCATCACAGGCATCGCTGTCTGGCTTGGCTCCGCGCATTCCCTGTATGGTGAGGTGTCCGTCGCCTCGACAGGCATGACACTTCCGTGTGTATACGGCACAGTTGCGTCGGCTCTCAGCCCGGCGCTGTACTCGGTAGTCATCACTCTGTTCAGGCCGGCGCACTATGACTGGGCAGAGCTCAGGAAGGAGAACCTCGCCTTTGACAAGCCTTCGCCTGCTCAGTCGGAGAGCAGCTCGGTGAATGAGGAGAATGCCGCATCTGAGTACGCGGCCAACCGGGCGAAACTCAAGCGCTGGGGGACAATCGCTGCAATCTGGGCAGCCGCTACATTCCTTGGACACTGGGTCCTCTGGTAAGTATTTTTTTTTCTGACGTATGGGATCTGTGATGCCACTGGAATTGTTCTAACAACATGCTCAGGCCTCTTCCGATGTATGCGTCCGGTTATGTCTTCGAGAAAGGTTTCTTCAACGCCTGGGTTATAATATCCATCATCTGGGCATGGGGCACCATGCTCATTGCCGGATTCTACCCCATCATCGACGGTAGAAGGCAGATTCTACTGGTATATCGGTCCCTGCTCGGCAAGAAGGCTGAAGGGGCGAGCTCAGACGACGGTTTGGTCACCCGTGTGAGGACCCAGGTTGGAGAGAAATGACCTCGCAGTTTAGAAAAGGCCAGATAGTATCTGAAAAAAGTGATTGAATATAACTTGTTGGAAGAGTCAGGGCTGGCATCATTACTCACTCATGTAATCACAGCATCAGCGTAAGTCATTTGAGATATGGCCGCGGTGGCTCCTTGCAACCCTCATCCGATTGAAGAGAGCATCAGAAGTTCATAAAAATGTCTTGTCTCTTGCAATCACGGACATGGCGGTCTGAGGCAGAATTGGCAAAGGTACACATATGGATCGGGCAATCCCACATGTCAGGCCAGAATTGATACAAGCATTGTCTGTGTCTGACACCCCGTTGCAGCACCATGTATCCGTACTCCGTACTCCGTATTGTGCCTGGTCCACGCAGAGAGCATATGACAGTTTGCAGCGATCTGATTGGACTCCGACACTTACATAGTATATGTTAGTAGTCTGCACTTAATTAAGTTGGCGACAACATACCTAGTAAGTATTACTAGCCACCCACGGCTGTCTCGGCAGGATTCAGCTCCAATCTCAAGGCCGATACCTACACACACCCGCCCGGCCCAGCCCAGTGGCTCGCTCGCTGGCACCCCACGCGGCCACCGAGCCTCGGTAACTCGCTCCGGTGCGGACCTCATGACGGCAAGTCGAGCGACCCTTGACGTCCAACAGCCTCCCCTATCTCGTTCACCTCTGATTCACACCAACTTCATCATTTTCATCCTCGTCGCAATCAACATACCTGCTCTTCTGAACTCTGCGCTGTCGGTCGGCCGTCGCCTTTTCGAAAGAAGCTGAGCAAGCAAGTCGAGTCGTCGCAAAAGGTACAAGTTGAGAGGAACGGCAGCCACTTCCCCCCCTGTCGACTGGGATTCTGAACCTGTCGCGAGCCTCACGATCCATTCCCGCGCACTACACGGACCTGAAGGTGCCGTCGGAGAGAAGAGACATCACCCGCGCTCTACATCCACAGCTGAAAGCTGCTGATTCCAGCAAAGCAACATGGCAGGCGACGACAGAGTCACCCTGCTAAGGCCACGTCCCAGAGATGCAAGCAAGGCCCCAATCGAGAATGACCTGGAGGTGCTGGAGCTAGCTGTCCTCGGTCAGGTAGGTTGCACTTGCGCGGATCTCATCACCGCGGCCCTGGCTAGATGCCTGACTGGCTAACGCTTCTTCAATTGCAGGATCTGTTCACAAACGCACGTCCGTTGTGGCATCCTCCGGGTGCCAGAGGCATCTACGGTGGCGCCGTCATCGCCCAATCCCTTGCCGCAGCCCAGGAAACCATCCCAGACGACTTCCTCCCTCACTCGTGCCATTGCTATTTCATCCTCGCTGGGGACGCCTCCGTTCCCATCCTCTACCATGTCGAGCGCGTCCGCGACGGCCGCTCCTTCGCCACCCGCACCGTGCAAGCCCGCCAGAGAGGCCGCTGCATCTTCACCACCACCGTCAGCTTCACCAAGAGCAGCCCCGATTCCAACAAGCAGGTCCGTCATGCCCAGGAAATGCCCGCGGGCGTCGCCGGCAGTGCACCTCACGATGACGGCGTTGAGGACGGCTTAGGAGAAGGGTCACCAATCGCCATCCGCAGAGCCGACGTGCCCGCCAACGGGGAGAAGGAGGTGTGGGAGAGGAAGTGCCGGTACTGGGCCCGCGCCAAGGGTCGGATCTCGCCCTCTGGCGGTCGTCGCGCGCATCTAAATGCCCTCGCCTACCTCTCGGATAACTACTTCATCGGCACCGTTTCCCGCGTTCACCGGTTGTGGCGCTTCCCTGTCCGGCCCCACGACGTTCCCGGTCTCCCAGATCGATATCGCCAGCTCATCGAAGAGGACTGCTGCGGCGCGGATGGGCTGACGCTTCAGGAATGGGAGAAACAGCCGGAGGTAGGTATGATGGTCAGTTTGGATCACAGCATTTACTTCCATGAGCCCAGCAAGGTGACGGCAGATGATTGGATGTTTGTGGAGATGGAGAGTCCGTGGGCGGGCGATGGCAGGGGCGTGGTCACGCAGAGAGTCTTTGCGCGGGATGGCACCCTGTTGGCGACGTGTTTCCAGGAGGTGAGTCTTCCTATTCCTCTATGACCTTAACTCTGTGTCTTCTGGGTCCAGAGAACAGCTCAAGGTGTGCAATCACGACCGGCTAACGTTGTACCTAGGGCGTTGTGAGGCTGAAGAAGGACGGCGCAGAGAAGGCAGGCAAACTTTGAACGACTTCATGTTGTGAAATATGCTGAGGCCGGTGGGGGCGTTTCTATCTGCATCATATGTTAGAATCGCCACGGATTATTAGAGCTTTATCCTGCGTGGGAACTTTTCCTCTTTGTACTTGTATGCTCAATTTCTTTTGTTCTTTTGGCTTGATATCCCTTTTAACACCTTAGACTACTCGTATGATGTTTCACAGGGTCGTCCTGTTTTCTTAGTGAGCCTTATACACACAGGAGGTGGCGGCAGCGAGACAATGATTCACTTGGTGACGAACGAGGTGCGCTGAACATGAATAGAATGAACCCTTTACCAGCCGCGTGTGCCTCTGTGCAGTTGAATGTTGACGAGGATGAAAGGGTCACCCTTGAACCTCTCGGTGATTTTCACACTAAGTAGTTAAGAGTATCCCGATGCTGAAGACTGTTGATATATCCGTTTTGCTGTCACCATAAATTATCGAGAATGATGGCCCCGCTCAAGCGCTCGCAGTGCCATCAACTGCGCCCCTGGAGAAGCAACGGAGACAGACAGACCACATGGGCGTTATTGGTGCATTACTCCGATTTTTCCACTCCCAGGAATCCTTCATTGGAAACGAAATGCTGACGCCAAGGATCCTGCAAGCTGTCACCGGCGGGATGCTTTGTATGACAGGTGTCGTTGTGTCTGTGGCCAGGGTGGCAAGGAGTATTCATCATGCATCCAGTCAGCCGCTCGCGAGGAGCTGAGCTGCGCCTTGCACTAGGGCAACACGAAAGGATTCTGCAAGATCCTCAGCCAAGCAAAAGACCAGCTCAAATCCAGCCTTGGCCCAGGCTCAGGCTCATTCTGCTAGTGTCATGACCTTTCTCAATGAGCTGCACATATGCATGTCTCTTTCTGAAGGCGGATCCGGCTTCCATCATAAAGGGACGGCCTCAGTGCGGAACTCAGCTCAGAATAAGGACGAAACAGATTGCAGACACTGGATCAGCGAATATCCTCGCTGCTTTCCGACTGGAAGTGAGGCACGCGCCGTAACGGCATCTGCTCGTTTCGGATCTAGCCCTGTTTCACCCATTTGCTTAAGAGGGTCTGGGGCTGCAGTTGCATCGGGATTTAAAGTCACCGATAGGGGGGCTGACAAGGTTAAGTAATAAGGATGGCTAGCCTATGGTACTCTGACCCTGTCGCAGCGCACGTACAAAGTACCTTATGTGTGTACATACATCTATTCAGCATACGTCGGAACTCTTTCATCCATCCCGTTGGAGGATGGAGTGCGAGGACAGATCGGATGGAAAGACGGAAGGATAAGTGAATAATGAATGAATGAATGAATGAACAAGTGGATGTATGTACGAAGGTGCAAGCGGTGTGCATCGGGTTTCTGTACCTCTAGCAAGGTAATACAGGGCACGACCATCGCTTATGGCACGTGATGATTCCAGGCACCGCATCCCCGGCCTGATGTACTTGTACTTATGCTGCTGCAGCGCCTTTGTGGTCCTTCCAGGTGATTGCAAGGAATCCTAGGTACACCATCAAAATTGTTCACCCATGTTCCAGAACACCACCTTCTTAGCCCCTGGAGCTTAACCTCAACGGATCTTGTCCTCACGAAGCTGTCAACACAAGCTTCTGTCAAGGTTTAGAATGACACAGTAGACTATCTATAGACAACTAGAAGGCACCACGGCTCTGTCTGTAGTAGAATCCAGCCAAGGGTAATGTATTATTTTGCTGCCACATCATGGACACTTTCAGATAGCCAAAAACCACTGTGAAGTTCAACCCTGCCTGTCCCCTTGCTCAGCCCTTGTGCAGCCGCTCGCCACGTCAGAACAGAACCGCCTTAAGAGTCTTGGCTGGAGGCGACGAGGCAGACAGGCTAATACGGTGGGATTGCGATTTGATGGCCTGTCGATCTGTGTGCTGCGCCTTTTTACCCCAAGACCGTTAAATAAGTAGCAAATGCCATGGCCGGCTAAAATTGCTAAATCGCATTTGCTCTGATCTTTTGGATCTCGGTGATCGTTGGCTTCATTAACCCCCAATCGCTAAACCCCGGTCATTCTTCCGAAACGTCAAGCAGAAGCACGCCGTTGCTCCATCCTATCCTTGTCTTTGCGTGCCTCGAACTTGTGATTTTCCCCTTCTTCCATACTTCTTAGGTTGCAAACGACAGGTTCGGATTTTTTCGCTTTTTGCTTCTCTTTTGCTCGGTTTTCCTTTTTGGTTTTTTTTTCTTGCCGTTGTAATTCCCAACTTTTCCTCTCACCTTGTCAGCAACAGCCACCACCACCCTTCCAGCATCGACGATATTTGCCGCCGCGCGAATTTGGTGATAAGGGTGCTCTGAATTGCGACTGAAACTCAACCTCCGCCCTCATCAGGCACATTGTACAGCTGTCTATTATGCGGCCATGCGTCCCTCTCCTCGCCGCTGTTGGCGTGGCCTCAGCAGGACATGTTTCGTTGGATGTTAGCCGCAAAGGCTTCAATTTCAACCTGCCAGCCTCCATCACTCGACGTCAATCGAACTCAACAGACAGGGGCATTCTTCTGCAGGCAGTAAATAATATCACCGGCGGCGGCTACTACGCAGAATTCGGCATCGGCACGCCGCCCCAACCTATCGGCTTCTTGCTGGATACTGGTAGCAGCGACACTTGGATGAACTCAGTGGATTCGGACCTGTGCGTCAGCCTGAGCTGGCAGAACGTCTACGGATACTGCATGAGATCCTGTAAGCCCCAAGTGTGCAAAGAGAATGGCTTTGTCATTTACTTCATTGCCATGTGATATGATACTGACATGTCACCGGATAGTTGACCCCGAAAAGAGCTCGACGTTCAGGTCGATCCAAAGCAATGGCTTCGACATCACTTATCTGGATAGTAGAAACATCAAGGGTGACTACATCAGAGACACTGTTACCATTGGTGGCGAGAACATCACCGGCCAGCAGCTCGGCCTCGCCACCAAGAGTGTACGCCCTACCGGCATTATGGGCCTAGGCTTCAGCAAGAACGTTGCCTCGCTGACCAAGTATCCCACCATTGTTGATAACATGGTCTCTCAAGGCCTCATAGACACCCCTTCCTACAGCCTGTGGCTTGTATGTCTCTCCCCTCAAAGCTTACCGTTCCCCTCGTAACGGCATCAGTGGCCTCTTCTTACTGACATCTAAACCCACAGAA
Organism: Sarocladium brachiariae; assembly: GCA_008271525.1. Taxonomy (NCBI): domain Eukaryota; kingdom Fungi; phylum Ascomycota; class Sordariomycetes; order Hypocreales; family Sarocladiaceae; genus Sarocladium; species Sarocladium brachiariae. The sequence continues at coordinate 1,294,605 of RQPE01000002.1, forward strand.
CACCATTGATTCCGACAAAGGCAGCATTCTCTTTGGTGGCATTGACCAAAAGAAGTTCATTGGCACTCTAGCAAAAATGGACCTCCACCCGGATGAACTCAGTCAAAAAGCAGAGGCTCTTCATTTCAATGTCGAGTTGACAGGCTTCAAGGCCAACACCCCTGGCGGCTCTAAAGATATCGACCTCGGGAACCTCAAGTCGCACGCCGTGCTCGACTCGGGATCTACCATTTGCCTGTTGCCCAAAGATCAAGTGAGTGCAATCTACGACACGTTCGGTGTGGTTGCAATCGACGGCGTGCTCGCTCCCTTTGCCGACTGTGCTTGGGCTGGAGAAAAGGGTGACGGGTACTCTTTCGACTTCAAATTCAAAGGCAAGGTCATCCGAGTGCCATTGAGTGATATGATTGTCAATGCGTATGAAAACTTGCAGGACGAGCTCATGCGTGATCCTCAAGCTCGCCGGCTCTTCGGCAGCTGGGACAGTGTGTGCATGTTTGGCATCGCCTCAACAGATGACTTTGGCTTCGAAGGCGACGGCTTCACCCTGCTTGGCGACACGTTCCTCCGCTCCGCATACGTTGTCTACGATCTTGCCAACGAGCAAATCGGCCTCGCTCAGGCCAAGCACAATGTCACCGAGTCAGATATTGTGGAGATCAAGAAAGGCGACCTTCCAGATGTGCAGGGCGTACAAGGTCAGTTTGACCCCTTCTCATGACGATCGAACAACAGCAATCAGCAAGGATCTGATTCACCAGTGACACGTCCTATTACTGTGCTTTCTAACCAAGCTATAGGTGACGACTTTGGTGACAACGGGACTGAGGATAGCGCCCTTCGGATCAGTAACCCCTTCCGTGACGGGGCCCCAACTGCGGTTGCCTTCTTGGGCTTCATGGCCGCACTCATGAGCATATTGTAAAAGAGACTTCGACTTTCGGAGCATCAGTGAAAACGCTCATCAACACAAGCGATTGGTTTTTTTTTTTTTGGATTATTGGAATGGATAGGCAAGGAAGGAAGGCAGACAAGCCTTAGATCTAACGCTCCGTAATGTAGATACCCCGTGAGAGGGCCGGACCACATTGTATATAATCTCACAAAGACGGCATCTTGCTTAGATATGGCAAGGGAAATGCTTTGGGCATTTTATTTTCTTTACACCCTTCATAATTCTCTAAATTAAGAGGCATGGCAATCATTCAAAATAGTGCAGATTTAACAGAGTGTTCTATGGTGCAGGATCTCACGCTGCTGACGACTTGAGCAAATCTAAATGGTCGAATCCCTTTCCAACGCCATGAATAACGGTTCTGCCACGTGTCAACCCATCCTGTTGTACCGTTCCCGGGCCTTATCCTGGACAGTGTTGACATAGTCTTTATAGCTTCCCGTCGTCTTCCTCTCTGCCACCACTGCCGCATCTCCAAGCTTCGCGCCCTCGGCACCCAGGCCAGCTCCTTCTTGGTAAGCCGTCGTTTCTATAGCCTCGGTGCGCCCACCGCCATCGACTCCAAGACCGGCGCCGGCGGTCCAACCCATCTTGGCGAGCATGCCTGCACCCTTGGATACAGGCGCGGCCTTCGCGTCGTCTTCTTTGGCGGGCTTGGTTTCTGACTTCGAGGGCTTGCTGGAGTTGGCATTGGCGCTTTGTTCAACGGGCTTTGTGGGTTGGTTGAAGGCCTGGCGACGTTCCTTGGCTCTATCACGATATAGTTGTTCCTGCTGTTCAGTTGCCTCGTCAGTCGCTTGTTTGGCACGCCTCTTATCCCTAATAGCAAGTCGGGGTAGCGCAGCTTTAACAAGCTCCTCATTTTCAATGGCGTTCTTGTGGTTGCGGGAACGTTCGTGAATGTTGACTTCGTCGACAGACTTATACTTGCGCATGCAAATAAGACACATGAGTCGGTCTCTGTCGACATAAGAGACTGGAACATCATTGGATTCGCTCTTGCTGGGTGACCTTGACCGATCTGCAGCAAGCGACCCTTTGAGTGCTCCGATGGTGGATCCTGATAGAGATATCTTGATAGGGCCGGTCTGATCACTCTTCTGGGGGCTCGCTCCCGGTGGTGCCTGAACTTGACTCGAACCGTCGTCTGAAGTGGCGCCCTCGTGCAGCTCGTCGTGTTTCTTCTGCCATAAAGCCATCTGCCCACCCATTGGTGCTGTGGTCTTCTTGGTAGCCATGCTACTTAAAGAGGCCTCAGCTTTCCGCTTCTTGACCTTCTTGGATTCTGCTGAATCATCCGCGGTATTCCGCTTCTGATCGTCTTGCGGCGGTTCTGCCGTCACAACCATCTGACTTGGGTAGATATGAGGGTCACGGTACCGAACGCGGAGGGAGGGGTTGAAGAGGGGGAGGAAGGACTGCCGCTCCACGTATTCGTCCAGTTCCCTTTCTTCCGGGAGGAATACACCCATGTGGATAGTCGCAATTGACACAGCGCAACCTGCAACGTTGAACGACCTAGCCAGGTGAAACTTTGCGAGCGCAGCAGCCGCATCTTCCATGGTCCAAAACTCGGCGAAGCCATACTTGAAGGATTCATCCGTATTCACGTCCCTCATGATGAAAACTCTGTGGAGTGATCCCTCTCTGGCGCCGAGACTAGAGTTATCCGCACCTGGGGCCGTCGACTTTAACTTTGGCGCACCGCTATCTGCCGATATCTTGGAACGATCGGGCTTCTCACGCTCAAGTCGCTTCAAGTCTGCTGCAAGCATACTCTCGTCAACGAAAGAAGCAAGAGGATAGATAACCAGGATCTGCGAAGGCGTGTTTGATGCATCAGCTGCACCAGTGAGGCTTTGCTGCCAATTCGAGTCTATCATGCGATCAGCAACGGACTATGCGCCATGGACGAAGAAGCACTCACCCATCGGAGGTGCATCGCACACCTTGCACTTTGTTCGAGTTGGGTAATTCGAGTAATTGCACTGCAAAGCATCAGCACGGAGGGTAGGGGATCTGACTAGAAAGGTTGCCGTACCGATGGACAAGTCCAATTCTCAGTGTTCTGGTTTCGCGGTTCCCTCTCTTCTCGGCGTCGTGCATAGTGAAGATATGCTTCAAAGCTGCCATCTGGCGCCGCATCAGTGGAATCTTGCAAGGAGATGAAGAGCTTCGGATAATGCTCGTTCACAAAAGCCACTGCGTTTTCTATGTTTGCGAACTGAACAAAGGCTCGACGTTGCCCTGGAAGGGTCAGTTGCCTGAACCTCACGGAACAATTCCAAGAGTATATACCTCTAGATGACTGGACGCGAACGTCTATATTCGGGAATTCCATGGCGATGGAGTGATTGAGTAGACTCTCACGCAGCTGTTGGAACTTGATATTAGTCCGTGAGGCTTCAAAGAGAGCAAAAGAAATCGGCATGCGCTGGACTGGTCGGCGGACGTATCACAACAAAGGTGTTCCAGTATCGGTACGTGCTTGGTGCGACCATTTGGGAACGAGCCACTATAAGATCGAGTCGACTTCACGTCCAAGGGAGACCAACCTCGGCTGCCAAGATGCTGTGCGGAAGGCCTTCAAGAATAACCGTATCGTTGGGCTGACCTGTATCCCTGGTCGGACTTCGTGATCGACTTCTTCTGCGATGTCGTGAGTGCGACCGTGATCTGTTGTAGTCTCGAGCCTGGTCGTCAAAGTCTTCTTGCTGCGACCGTCCGTCACCTCGGCGGGGCTCGTCGTACATTTCGTCGTAGTTCCCGGATTCAAATTCTCTTCGTCTTTCATCGCGGCGAGATGCGCCTCTGAGATGGGGGTAGTCGTCCTCTCCATCTTCGTAACGGCCACTTCCTTGCCGTCTCCAAGAATGGCTACGGTAGTGTGCACCAGGTGATCTGGAATAGTCTTCAAGCCCGAATCATGCAAGTTAGCCTTCTTGCCCAATAATCATGGTCGCAAACAGCATGGCTCCTCCTGTCTTGCGCTGCGGGCACTCGTCGCGGATCATGTGTGTTTTACCCTGCCGTCTGTAGGAATCTTCCCGTTGACCATCATAATCAGTTCTCGCATCGCGTCGCCGACCGCGGTCGGGCATATGGTGACGATCATCAAGTTCATGCATGGCGAATGGTAGTCATGGAAAACGAGATCGTCTGAACCATGGCACCGGCGGTGCTGGTAAACTGAAGTTGCGAAGGGGGTTGTTGACGTGTTTGGTTGACGGAGGAGGATTGGTTTTGGCAGAACCCACCTCTACTTAGCTTAGCTTCACGAAGCTGCCTAGCGATCCAGATTGACGTATTTCCCTCCGCTAACACAATCTCTAATATCCGCTCACCACTTGCGTCTCGAAACACCTGATGAAAGGTCTCTTATTTGACTGACCATCGCAGCGCATCTATTCGCTCGTCGCCCTGTTCAGCTATGGAACGTCAGAATGAAGAACTTTGGGAAATGGATGAAGATGGTTGCTTCGTCGGCTTGACTCATGAGCATCTTGATATTCCACGGACGATAGACAAAATTCGCAGCCCAGCCGCAGGAGCGATCGTCCTCTTCGCAGGTATTCACTTCATACGCCTTTTTTTTCTCCTCCTCCTCCAATGCTAAACGCAATTGTACAGGTACCACGAGGGACAATTTCGCTGGTAAACCAGTAAAGGAGCTACAGTACACAGCTTACAACAAGCTCGCTCTGAGAACAATGCTAGCAATCTGTCAAGACATGAAGGCAAAACACGGGTTGAAGGGCATCGCCATGGTACATCGCTTGGGAAATGTGCCAATCGGCGAAGAGAGCATTCTTATCGCATTATCCTCGCCACATCGTCAGGCAGCGTGGAGAGCGGGGGAGGAGGCTTTGGAGGAGTGCAAGGCCAAGGTTGAAGTCTGGAAGAGAGAAGAATTCGAGGGAGAAGAGGGTGTTTGGAGGGCGAATCGGGATGGAGCTATTGGCACAAAGGTCACGGAATGATACCAGTGGTCACGAATGCTCCCTTTTGTGTTGGGTATAGCGTTACGTTTGCACGGCCTGCTTCTATTTCATTACTCATTACCAAGATTCTCGTCTATTTCTGCATTTCATGAAGGATCTTTCTGGTAAAGCGGCGGCGGCTCCTGGAGGTATTCAAATGGGCAAGGAGGCGGGTGTACAGTCCCATTATTCCTGCCGAACATGACTATGAAGACGGCCATCAGTTTCGGTCCAACGCCCGCGAGAAGATCATGCATCACTCACCAATGTGTCCGGCATATGCGTCTGTGAAGGTTTTGTCGACGCCAAGTCCTGCTGGCTCGATGTCCTCGGTCATTGCCGAGGGATACACCACGATGCCGTACTCAGCGTGGAGAATTCTCCAAAAGTCAAGAGGCAGGCTAGATAGACAGTGAATGGTCAGTAACTTTCCATGATGCTTTCGAGAGTCACTCTCAACTTACACATACTGCCCACGCTTTATGCATGCGTGGATAAACAAGCAGGTGGTCTCCAAAATCAGTCTTCCTTCGCGCACCGCCTCGTCCAGTTCCGTGTCTTCCAATTTGTCGATCCTCCGCAGTCTTTCTTTAGAATAATGCATGGCTATAGACCAGCCTTTAGAAATCTTCTCTACATCTCTTTCTGGGCAGTAGGACATGATTGCTGATGTTGCTGGGGGCTTGCGGAGGCACCTGCTTTCTGTAGAAGTATCGACACACGAAATAAGATCTTTGGGACGGTATTGAGGTTTTCGAGGTCAAAGGCAGTCACACGCATTTGAGAATTTCCTGGAGGATGTGGTTTTGTTTTGCTCATAAATGGTCATCAAGGGACCGATCGCGGCAACGACCATAAGCCATAACCATCAGGGTGTGGCCAAAGAGGTTCGCTCCTCGCGTCAACACACCCACCTCGCATATCTACCGCGACTACCATGGCAATGACACAATTTTCCTCGACATGTTGCGTCTTTGTAACAGGCCTGCAAAAGGAATCTGCGGGGTCACGCAGGATCATCCGATTGAGTTACTCCGATCTGCTCTAACCCGTCGCTGGTTTACAGTTGCAGGCCGAGCGATATGCAACGCCTTGTGAAGATTAAACAAACCCCAGCATACGTGCCATGCTTTCATTTGAGCTGGCCGTTACAACCACACCTCATCGTCTTCACGTTACAGCTCTTTGCACCCAGCGTGACGCGTAAGGATTAGGAGGACTTGTCGATGATGAACTGCTTGTATGTGGCATTGCATTGACCTGGCCTTGCAATTACAAGACCTGAATTTACTAATAAGATTGATAAAGGAGTGCTCGCTGATGGTATCGTTCGCCCGTACTATCCCTGTCTCCAAGCTTGATTATAGTTACAACCAGAACTGCCCAGCTAAGGAATGTCTGTTTTCTCACAGAGCGTAATTCTCTGTATGCAAGAAGATTTCTTCCAGCTCCGGATCGCCCCAAATCTCGGCCTGGAGCTTTGCTACAGTGTTCGCGACACCGACCCTCATGGCTGCAGGCCCGCATACAAATACAGCCGTTCTCCGTCCGAGGATACCACGACCATCTGCCCCTCCGGTTGCCCACTCCTTAAGCATGTAACCCAAGTCAGGCCGACCATACTCAACGCTCCATCCACCGTCGATCTGATGCGGTACTGGGAAGGCGAATCGCATCAAATTCTTCTGAAACTCTGTCGGAGTCTCGGGAAACCCGAAGTCGAATCCGGAAGGTGGACCAAAGGTTGATGTCGGTCGTTGACGATCAGCCGCGGAAAGATTACTGGACTGACGAAGGTGGGCGAATTCAGGGGCCCGGACCGGGAAGTCGTCCTGGTTTGGAGTGTTCCCAGGAAGCTTGTTTGGTGAAGGTGGCGCATAGTTGAAATGAGGAGAATTCTCCTTCTTGATCGAAGGGAAGTGGTAGCCGTCACCATCTGTCGGGATAGTGAGATGCGGCTTCTTGTCCTCCGGATAATCGAGCCCTTCCAGTCTCCTCAAGGACTCCTCAGCAGGTGTGTACTGACTGTACGTGTTGGTTTCATAATGTTGTGGTGGCATGTGGTGCGGCTGGAGGTATTTCTGTCGCGGGAGAGCTGTAATCCGGTCCTCATCTTCCGCACGTAGCTCTTGCTCGCGCTCAACGTCGCCCCCCGCCTCTGCTTGGATCAAAGCTGAGTTCCGCTTCGACGCGATGCCCGCAACGAAGCCATCAAGCTTGTCGTGGAAAACGTGACTTAATGCGCGCGCGGCCGCGGGGTTGTGCAGCGGACCTGTCATCTGCTGGCCGCGATGGCGTACAGCTGAGGTGACAAAGAATTTGCAAGTCACACTCTCCGGTGGAGCAGCCTCACGGCATATTCGAAGTTCTTCTCTGAACCAATCCATAGCCTCTAGCCTCTTCAACGCCCACACGACGACAACCTTTCGAGTGATAGCCTTGCCGTCACGCATCCTCTTGATCAGGTTGAGCAGCTGCGACATAAGGGCAGTCACACCACTTCCCCCAGCAATCAGAATGCAGGTGTCGAAAGCCGCAAGGTCGCGCCTCATTCCGCCATATGGACCATCTAGGAAAGCCCGATACGTATGAAAAGGGCCCTTTTCGATCGCCGTCTCCAAAACCTTGCGTGTGAAGCCCCCGTATGGTTTGAAGACAACCTGCAGGTCTCTGTACTTCTCTCCGTATTCAGAAGGGAAATCCTCGCTACATAGTGACGCAATCGTGAAAGGGTGGTTTTCAAACAGGGAGATACCCGGCATGCGCAGATAAACGTATTGTCCCGGCTTCCAACGCATTTGAGTCGGCACAGTAATCTTGATCGCATTCTCTGCCATCAAGGTGATGGCAGCCTCATCGCCAACCAAGAAGGAGAGACGGCCTGGTCGCGTCCAGTTGAGCTTGAAGAACCTTACCAAATAGCAAAATGCCCAGATGACGATCGTAGCGTACAGATATCCCCACGACATGAGGTAATTCTTGGAGTGCCAAAACAGAAGTCCCACGTAGGCCATGGCGACGGGAACGTGAAGCACGACAAACATTTCGTACGCAATTCTTCGAATGAAAGGAAGGGACGCGACACAGAGCCACACCAAGGGCACGAGGCACGCAATGCCGGTTCCGTAGATATAACCGCTGCCCCCAGCAAAGAGACGCTGGAATACCTCCATGCCGTTATCATCCCAAACAGGCTGGATGTAAAATGGGACAGTGTGGACCAAGGACAGGAAAAGGCAAAGGTAGCCCATCCAGCGATGGAATACATTAAGCCTCTCTGGTCCAATGCCGATAAGCCATGTCAACACATTGGCTTTCATGCTTGTTGCGATGATCCAGGGGGTCAGAGCAACAGCCATCATTCCTGCTCTGATCGCAACGGGCGGTGATCCGTATTGAATACTTTGCCAGAACAGTGGCTGCTGTAGAAAGCAATAGAGTGTGACGAACGCCGTGGCGATGAACACCGATGTGAGCACCGCAAGGGATGAAAAGGTGATACGATGCTTTCCGATGACAAGATCGGGAATCGGTCGGTAGAAAACCCATCGAAACAGGGCAAGAGTATCATTGACAATCGTGACAGAGGAAAAGTGAGCTTTGGGATTGAATTGCTTTTCCCCCATGCCCTCTCCTTCTGGGAAGAAATGCTGCGCAGTGCCCGTCCTCATAGCTGCCAGGTAAAGATTTGCATCAACATTGTACACTTCTCTGTAGTGTTCTTCGAGTTTTTGCTTGTATATGGCTTGTCGGATCTTATCTTGCCAGAAGTGCCAAACTCGCATGATCATCACGAGAGACATGAGACCTAATGCAAAGTACGTCCATCCCAGTCCATACTTGAAGGATTTCAAGAAAGGGTCGACAGTATTAGCCTGGATGAGGCCGGGGGGGCTGTTTGGTGTCAAAGGAATATATATGCGCTTGGCAAGCTCGGAGAATCTTCTCGAGACGCCAACGGCGAATTCGCTGGATGGAGCCATATCGACCAGCGATGAACTCCTGATGTGATGTCCGCAGAAGAGGCTGCTGAGCGCAGAGTCCAACCTGGTCGTGTTAAAATGTCATATGTCCGGATGATTCTGCGGCAAGTATGATTATTTGCGTTTGTCGGTGCTTGCTCGTTCGGCCTCCAGTTTCTTTTCACGCGCCGCTGATGGACGAGGAATGCCAGATTCCTCGAGGTTAGTCGTGTCAAGAGAGAGTATCCCAGAAGCGGCGGTTGATGTGAGAATAGTGGAGGAGAACAGGATGTGGAGTTCGCTGTCACCCGAGGCTGGATATGAGAGAGATCCAAACAGGGCTGCCCAGACTTCTTTGTAGGACAGGAATGGCCGATTGTGGACGTTCAAATCCCTGTCACGGAAACTAGGCTAAGAGTTGGTGATAGAGACATTAGCAAACGCAAGTGGTCGAGGCGCTTGAGGTGGTGATGAAGTGGATAGGATGAGATTGGCACACGGGTCTGGGAAACATTGCTTAGCCATATCGAGACGAAGAGTGTGCAATCAGCACGGGAGCGGGGAGCAGTCGATGGATAGGGTGAGTGAGCGGCTCGGGGGAGCTCGATATTGGCCAGGCTAGATCTGCAGCATGGGGCGAGGCGCTGGCTGTCACACATATCATCAACGAACCCCTGGTCAAATGCGAAAGGTTGCAAGGCGCCAACAAGCGTAAGACCAAAGGTGACATGCAGGCAGGCCGAAGAATATGGGTCTTCTTACAGGAAACAAGCTGTGGTGGTGGGGAGAAGGTCATCCGGGAGCTATCCGGAGGGTTCAGAGATCACGCTTGGTGACCGTCCGAACATTCTGACGGCGGAAGTTCAGTCGAAGACGATGACGGGCACGAAACACTTATACCAGGCCTTCAACTAACAGAGGCAGGTCATTATCGAATGCGTGGACAATGTTCATACGCGACAGCTAATCTCGACAAATGACAAGAGCCCGCTGTGAACGTGGGCTGCACAAGATGGCATGATCCACGTCTTGAACATTCACTTGACTGGGCTGAGGAGTGCACGTAGGTACCCTGGCCACCGAATTCCCTAGACCATTATCATGGCTGGATGTTGACCATCGCCCACTGTCCAGGGATGCAGGGAATCAAGTAGCCGGTGGCCACACAGAGTGGCGGGAACGAGAAGTCCTCGAATGCTAGTTGCAGAATCGGGAGTATGAGTGGCGGGGTCAGCAACGAATGGATGGACACATCGAGTCTGACAAGCACAGTGACGGTGTTGGTTGCCACGAAGGGGGAGCTGTGAGTGGTTGTTGGGAGAGGAGTAAGGCATCACGGGTGGTGGAGATGGACGGGATGTGGCTGCAGGAAACCCCTGGTGCGGGCGGTAAGAGACCCTGGTTGATTGGCTAAAACGAAGCTTACCATACCTAGTACATATATGTACCATCGCTTCCAGCACACACTGTTAATGGGTCAGCACACCACCCATAGTGGTCTTAACAGACTGTGCAGGGAAGCGAATGGCATGGTTTGAAAGGGCACCCTGCACCTTCAAACTCAAACAAAGTTGGCATAATGATCTAGCTGTAAAAAAGCGAATGAAGCTATTGTTCCCAGCTTGATGTGAACCAACATTTCTCAACCGTCGAAATATTGAACGTGTTGGTCTCAAAGTCATGCAGTTGGCTCTCTGTCGCCACCTACTACTACATACGGCAGATCGTTCCATGCGCTGTAAGCCTTGGGTAGTGGTCGAACCCAAAAGTCCCCCTCCAGGAGACCGCAACGCATCACACTTCTTGCCTCCCAGAGGCCGAATCTCATTTGGGACGTAGACATTAATAATGTTCCGCAGGTTGAGTTCCTGGTATGCGGCCGGGTTTCCAGTCGCCTAGCTAGGTAGGGTATTCAATTCAAAGTACCCTGGACTTACGGCCTGAACTGTGATCATTCAAACTATTCGTGGGATGTTTCGAAACATAAAGCCATGTCACAACGTGTGCAAGAACACGATGAAAACCAAGCATTTTATCGGCATGCATCAAATGGCATTAATGAAATGTATTGACGTGGTGATATTGCCTAGGTAGCTAAAGGTTTCAACTTGACCTGAAATCACGACCCGCAGCCTTGTGCCCCGCGTGGCGACCGTGATTCACAAGGCTGAACGACACCCAACTTTTTCTTCTCTGAGCATACATTCTCAACCACGCAACTACCCTCCTCCCTACACACATCAGAGCTACCAATCGCTCTCAAGACCCGTCGGAGGTCTTTCGAGATCGCATTTAATCGCCATGTCTTCTGAAATCGGCCTTCCTCGTGCGACCTTTGCAAAGCTCTCTCCTCATCCCTACCTACTTGCCAACCTCGACCCTTCTGACGGCAAACCCTCACGCTCCAATGGTCGCAGCCAGAACGAAGTTCGCATTCCAACCGTCAATATCTCGAGTCTATCACACGCCCACGGCAGCGCAGTGGTTCGCACAGGTGACACCACCGTGATCTGTGGTGTACGAGCCGAAACTCTCCTCTCCTCCAATATCCCCAACTTTCGCAATACGAACCGTGAGACGGAGCTCCGCGATTACGATCTCCTTGTGCCTAATATCGAGCTCGCCACAGGGTCCTCGCCACAGTTCTTACCCGGTGGACCACCAACCAGCCTAGCTCAGACTTTGAGCACACGAATCTTCTCACTCCTCCACAGCTCCAAGATCATCGACCCAGCGGAACTGAGGATATGTGACAGAAGGATGGCAGATGAGGTCACACATTCACAAGATGAGCAGATGGAGGATGCTGCCGATGATGAACAACTAGATGCTGAAGGCTCATCAGAAGATGTCATTGCGGCATACTGGGTACTCTATATTGACATATTTTTCATCTCCTTCGATGGCAACCCCTTCGATGCCGCTTGGGCTGCCACTGTTGCTGCTCTACGCGACACAAAGATACCCGTCGCCAGGCTTGACAACGATCGAGAGATTGTGGTATGCGCAAGGAAAACGCCACCAAGACCGCTTAATATCAAAACCATGCCTATCGCATGCACTGCCGTAATTTTCACTGGCAAGGATACAGACCGTCCGACAGACGGCAAATTTTGGCTCCTTGCTGATCCAGATATGCTGGAAGAGTCACTGTGTGATGAGACTATCACGGTGGTTGTCGATTGCAGTCAAGAAGGGGACACAAAGCTGCTATCCGTGTCGAGGCACGGCGGCACTGCCATAACACCAGAACTGTTGACGTCTCATGAGTTTATGGGCTGGGCGAGGACGAGATGGGCGCAGTTTGCGCATGCTATCAAGGGCTAGATACGAAATTGATGAAGACAACAAATGTATAGAAACATGCACAGATTTGAGCTGCTGTCGAGGCGACATATGCGAAGTGAGCTGATTCGGGGAATGACAGAAGCCAGGACAGGCGCAGGAGATGTGTCAACCATTCGAACCACCCTTACAAGTTGGGATTCTAGGGCAGTAGATACCGGCCGACGAAAGAAATTTGATCTCCCGCTCCCCCAGTTTCTCGCCTAACTGAATAGTCGAGACATCACTTGCTATCTGTCGCATAATCTTGGAGGTGATCATTGCGACGCGCGAAAAGCGAAAGAGGAGCGGTTGATCAAGAGAGGGAAAAGAGAGAAACTCGTGTCACCTAATTTTCTCTGTGAGGAAAAAGCTCCCGCTGCTGTCGGAAGCGGGTGCACGAGACACCGAAGGGGAAGCTGCCGCCCCACTGGAAGGCAACAGAACTTCAAGTGACCCTAGTTCGTGTCTCCTCTCTGCTCGCAATTTTTCTCTCTCTGTTCAACTTTACTCTCTGCCACTCTGCCCCTACCACTTCCTGTGGTGCAGAGGAGGGCGCAAGTTATGGAGTCTCTCCGCGAAACAAAGTGGGACGCAGTCATCAGCGGCACTGGGCTTCAACAATCCCTTCTTGCCCTGTAAGCACTCTCCCTCCTCCGGGCGGCTTTCGTGGAAGCCTGGATATCAAGTTGTCTTGTATATGAAGTCGTCGGAAGTCTGACTGACAATGAAGAGCCTTATCCCGATCCGGCAAGGAGATTCTGCACGTCGACCCGAACGGATACTATGGGGGAACCGAAGCTGCGCTGACCCTCGATGAAGCGGACGAATGGGCACGTAAGTATGCGTCGAGTGCTGGATCCACAGGATCAGATGGTATCTTTACAGATGCGCGAGCTGTTCGCGAGAAAGACGGGAACCTGCTCTCCTCAAGATCCTACAACATCGCCCTCGCTCCTCAATTCATCCACGCCAGATCTGAGCTTATCTCTCAGCTTGTGTCGTCCAAAGCCTTTCGCCAGATCGAATTCCTCGCTGTCGGCTCCTTTTTCGTTCTCCAGCAGCGCCCTTCTGGCACTTCACCGCCATCCATTAATCGGATTCCATCTACTCGCGAAGATGTCTTCTCCAACACTGCGATCCCAGCTCGCGCGAAACGATCCCTGATGAAGTTTCTGAAATTCGTCCTTGACTTTGATGAAGAAACAAATACGGAGATATGGAAGCATCGTTCACAATCTCCATTGCGCGAGTTCCTGGCATCTGAGTTCAAGCTTGACGAGGTCTTGCAGTCTTATGTCGTTACTTTGACATTGAGCTCTGACGGGCGCATCTCCGTTGAGGACGGCCTGAAAGCTATTCACCGACACATGACCTCGATGGGTGTCTTTGGTGCTGGCTTTGCTGCTGTGTATCCAAAGTGGGGAGGGCTATGTGAGATCGCTCAGGTGGGATGCCGTGCGTTGGCAGTTGGAGGTGCGGTGTATATGCTGGGAACTGGCATCAAGGCTGTACTGGAATCGCCATCCAAGATCGAAGCCGATCCGGCGAACCTCAAGATTGATCTGGACAACGGCATCACTGTAACGTGTCAGAAGCTGGTCCGATCTCTGGATAAGAGGGCAACCGATTCTCGCCCAAAACGACGTCTCACTGCCGTTGTGGACTCAAAGCTGCCAAGGCTCTTTGAGACCTTTATCGAAGGCGCTCCTCCTGCTGCTGTTGCCGTGGTGGCTTTCCCACAAGGTTCGTTTCCATCACAGGACGACCTTTTTCAATACCCAGTCTACGCCACTATACACTCAAGTATCACTGGGGAGTGTCCGAGCAATCAGAGTAAGTCGCCAGCCACTTGCACACAGCTGCCTCAATGCCCCAATCTGCGCTTCATGATGATCTTCTTCAAAATAATCTTATCTACATTGTCTGATATACTTGACGAAAACTCATACTCTGATACTGCGCAATCTTCCCATGTAAACGACATCGCATATACTGGAGAAGCGAGCCTGTGCTGACCGCTGAATCTGACAGGTCTCATTTATCTCAGTACTATTGCAAATCCCGAAGCAGAATCTGTCCTCGAGTTGGCGCTCGGCGCCCTCCTCAAAGCGACTGACTCGATTGGCGATGGCGAGACGCTGACCAAGATATTGTACAGACTGTCCTATGAACAAGCTCAAGGTACAGAATCTACAACCGTAGACGGTAACTTCATTAGCATGCCTTGTTCGTCTACCTCACTGTCCTTTGATGACTCGACGTTGCAATCTGTGCGGCAAGCCTACGAAGGTTTGTGTGGGCTGGACATCGAGAACGCTGAGTATATGAAGTTTGATGACCGAGAAGGTCAGGACGACGTTGATGAAGCTTATGATTAGTTACATGTACCCATAGACGTATGAGGTGTAAAATTATCATTCATCAAGCTAAGGAAGCATTCTTCTTGGTATGTGCGCCTCATATCTCTTGAGAGGCGTCCATTTGATCCCATGTTGTCTGCAGATTCTCGTTGAAAGTTTTGGTCCTCTGGCTTCCCCCATTTTCGAGTTCCCACATAGCCACACTTATTTCCTCCCGTTGTACTTGAAACACACTTAGCTGCTTGAACTTTCGCCAATTGCAAAGTATCCGTAAGCCCGTGTAGCCTGCTGCTGACCCTAAACCATGGATCTCAAAATGGGAGCGATCTGTCGCCTTTCCGGATCAAAAGGCTAAATCAATCATCTCCAGTAATGTTCTTCTCCCCAGCACCCGCGAGCGTAAGAGTGATGCCCACGCGAATCGTACCAAAAGGAATGCAATCAGCTACGCCGTCTTGCTCGATAGCTATGACATTCTTGGTCGCCAAAGAAAGAATATGCATAAAGGCCTGAGCAGCAACCGCTTTGCTATGAGTACTGGGGTCAGCCAGCTGATCAAAATCGACCCAGTGTTTATTCCATGCCCCCGTATCAGCTCTATGAATGCTGCGCGAGGATCCCTCCTGTATATGATCTGTTACATAACCCAAGAACTCTTGGCTTGCGTGATCAAGCGTTGCCACGCCACCGAAGTCTGTGTTGATCTTCAAGTCATCAAGAAGATCTGCAGACTGCTCAGGTGTCGATGATTGGTGCACAATACGACATTGAATGAGGTCGTCGGAGGCCTGTACGACTGAATCGCTGTGACGGTTGATATCTGGAGCTACTTTGCCACGGCCGAGGAGTGGACTTGATAGGAGTGCCAGTTTCTGCGCACTCCCGTGGCCCCGGACTGAAGAGCCAGGGACGACGGATCCCGAAAAGTTCCAGGGCATCATGGCTGATGAGTGACGCTCCGTCATGGCTGACATAGGCCCCATGCCAACCTCCATGGCCGCATCATCATCCAGTATCAGCATGGCTCCGTCGTCTTCATTCAAGCCACGACCAGCTTCACTCTCGTCAGCAACTTTCTGTTTCACGCGTCTTTCATCTTCTACAGAGTCCTCAAAGGCTTCCTCGGAGGTCCTCCGGCGACCACGATGCTTCTTGTCCGCCACGTAGGTGGGATCAAGACCCTCCAGTAATGATTCAAGAGCAAATCCAGCGAAGTGGGAAGCGAGCGGATGAATGACGCCACCAAATTCTCTGGCGTTTCCGATGTTGGCAACTCCATTTCCAGAGAGAAAAGCTGCTGCATTCTTCCGAGCTTGAGTGAGGGTACCCGTCATTTTAAGTCGTCGAGCGGCTTTCATGTGCTCGACGTAATCTCGCGACCAGCTTTTGAACTCATTACGAGAGATTTTGTCGATGTTGTCCAGCTTTATCACATTGCTTGCCTTGGGAAGAGTTCTGCGTTTGACTTTCTCTGTTCTTTGTCCAGTTTCAATAGACTCTGTCGTGACCACATCGCTGCCCATCCTCGGGTTTTGCACTGCGAATGCTTCGGCATCTGCCAATGGCGTCTCCTCCAACAGAAGGATGCCACCATCCCCGGCAAAGGGCATATCTCTGTCTCTCAGGCTGGGAGGGCTCGGCTGACTGCCCGTCATCAACGACGAATTCGGCACCAAGGCATGAGGAAGTGTGGGAAGCTCGGGCTCGATTTCATCCATGCCAACCAGATTGCCGAACTCATCGAACTCCAAGGAGACAGGGACCGTCTCATCACGAATATCTTGAAACATGTTGAACGCCTCCATCGAGTCAATTCCGAGGCCTTGGCTGTACGGCGAATCCTTCCGATTCAGGTCGGATGGAAGACGCCATGTATCGACGGAATGGGAAGACGAACGCAGATCAAGGCCGGCAGCCAACTGAGACTTTGATGGCGTGGTAAGCATCTGACTGTGGCTCACAGGAGAGAACTTGGAGTACTTGTTGGCAGATCCCTGGCTGTAGTTCCAGAGAATCTCAGTTGTGTTGTTGAGGAGATCCAAAGATGGAATGCTCGCAACCGGGTCGAAGTTTGGATCGTCCGGGAGCACAATATCGTGGCGTCTGTAAGATAGGTGTGAGCAAAATATGTAATCAGCCCCCAATAGGTCATCTTACTGAGCTTTTCCAGCCGCTGGATCAAGTTCGCTCGTGTACGCAATTCGAAAGAACGTCATCATATCGGACTGAGTCTTTTCTGCGTCGGCTAGGACGTAGCCACACTGCTGAGCAAATACCCTGACAGTGCCATAGAGGAGGTTACTCTGGAGGCGCAAGGCGAGCGGTGCACCAGGTTCGATTATGGTCTCACAAGCCTTGGGTACGTTGACCTCCTGTATTGCTTTTCGGGTGACCTTGCGGCTGGTCCCCTTCCCGACAGTCGCCACAAGCCTTACCAGCCAGTATGTTAGTGGACACAGGTGTGAGGAACGGACAGATAGCAATGAAAGCATCATCGGATTAGCGTACCAAATTGTAGCCACTCCATGCTGGCTGTTGCTCAAGACTGTGATGGTGGTTAGCGAGGGAATCAGTGATCTCGAAGTAGATAGCCTCACTCTCGTGGCTGTAGAACATGACCACGATTTGCCACGTCAGGCAACCTTCAACTCAAGTTTTCAGATAATGGATTGCGCACTATTTATACTCTTCACAGAGCCTCAATTCAGAGAACGACACAACCCGCCGAGAGTGAGGTTGATAAGGATGAGTATGGATAGATAGATCGAGCACTCCGCTAGAACACTGGCATGTAATAGACCTAAGAGCTCCGAGCATGAAGGTCAATGGGCAGCGAATGGCCGCATCTAGAGTTTCTACATGCTCAATACGAGAGCGGAGTGCGTCCTTCTTCACGAGTGGGGATCAAAGTGCAACAGCAATGCCTGACACTTGCCATTACGGAGCATGGATCTTTCGGCAGCTGTTCACGCAGCGAGCAGGTGATACCTGCTGCTGACAAGTGATAAGCGGAACCTCTTTTGACCCAGAATATCCATATGAGTAGAATAGGGTTTCACAGAATTCCAACCTTCTCGGTTGCCCCTACGAGACCTATGCATGACGGATCATCAACATTGGGCAACATTGGGTGTGGCCATGGCGGCATTCGTTGTCGTCAATTGGTACGGAGTAGTGTACAAGGAGTTGGCCGTTTTGCCAATCAGTAGCCGTCGCAATTGGTTTCAATCTTTCCTTGATTCTAGACGCAACAGGTTCAAAAGCAGCTAAATTGAATATGCCACAAAGTTTTGGCACAACGTGAAGACAATGCAGCAGGCCCCAATGCGACCCTCGATGCAACCCTTCGTCGGTTCCTCCCGACCCCCACCCCCACGCTGCCTGTTGACGTCGTCTTGCTTCACAGCGCAGCCTTGAGAGTCAGACCAGCTGCGTAACCACTGGCAGCTATGAACCATATATTCTGATAGGAGGGTCTTAAGGGCTAGATCACTCTACGGCCTCCACCGAAGCGAGGGATCCACGGAAAGGTGCAAACTCCTGAGAGTGTCTATATTGAATGCCACTGAGGCGTCTATCGTATCCTGTCCTCCATTCCAGAGGCAACATCCTCTGGCTTCTCATGTGAATGATCGAGTCTAGTAGAAGTAGAAATCCGGGAAGAAAAACATCATTCTCGTGGCGTGTCCGTCGCTCACGGAATCCTCGACCTTTTGGGCGCCAGGTGCTGCAGCCAAGACAGACTGCAATTGCGAAATCGAAGAACAAACTCCCTCCTAACCGTCTAGAGAAATTCAAAGATTATGAAAAGTGGATAAGACCGCCCGGTGTCCAAGTTCCTAGACTTCTCTGTATTCTGGAAGTCCTGCCGCGTGCTCGTGGTGGCGCTGATTTGGACCTGAGAAACCCAACCAGTCCGGAGCTGAGAGCTCCAGACGCCGGAGAAGAGAAGTGAAAGCACGAACGTAGTCGTGATCATTAAGTCGAATGGAGAATGGATCTAATCGGGCCGTATCATGAGTATAAAACTGTGGGATCACCGTGGTAAGTCAAAGGCTAGGAAGGTTGAGGGGACTGGATGAACCGACAAAGCGCTCTTCTGAAGAGTCCCATATTGCGAGATGTTGTGGAGATACTTCTCACTTTTTCGGCGGCGGAGGTTTTGGCTGGTTTGGTTTGGCAATACCTGTCACGTCGTATGGGCCTCGGGACATGTTGCTGGTTCTTGTCTTGCACTGTAAGATGGTGTGCTTGGGTCTGAAGATGCGAAGACGTAGGGTGGTGCGTTGTACTATGTTGTGAGCGGAAAGCCCAATAGGAAGCGATTGAGATGTGTTAGTCGCAGAGCAGGCGTGGTAATGATCAGGTCTGAAGAGAGTCAGGATTTCAAGGAGGTGAAGAGTTGCTGGAGTTGGTGGGAAGTAGGAGTTGAAAGAGGAAGATGGAAGAAGGCCACTGTCGATCAGATGAGAGTGAAGGACGAAGGACAAAAAGATCTGAAGTCAACGACGGCTTTCTATGAATGCGAGAGGGAGGCTCTTTTCTGTTACCACGGCTTTACTTTTCTCTGGAACAATTTTTTTTATGTTTGCAGCACACCAGCACACACATGGGTTCGCGTGTTTCTACTTCCCGCCCGCACGCACATGCGACACCACACCAACAATCAAGCGACCCTTGCCCTGTGCCGCCCTATTCAACCATCTTGTTGAAAAGGAACCAGCCCCTGATCTTCATCCCAGGCCAGACTACTGGGCTCGGAATACCGTCTATGAAAGCCAACCCCTGTCCGTTACTGTCCTGTGTCCTGAATGTCGGATCTGGACCAGGGCTGGAGGCGCAGGGGGGGTTAGCAGGGCTTGGATCCGGCCTTGGGGGCGTGTGAGGTAGCAATCGGTGAACGGGCCTTGCTTGGAAATGACGGTGAGGAACTATATGTACAACTACGGATACACGGTGTGCACTACTCTCGTAGCCTTGACATTGCTCATGCAACTAATAGGTTGTAGTTTTGAGTATTGTTGGACAAATGCGGCAGATGGTGTGCAACAGCAAGACTGCGGCCTTCCACTTATTCTCACCACGTTGCGGACGGCAATGTGCTTCGTCGTCCTCAGACATCGTACAAAAGCAATCGACCTCTCACGCGCAAGAAGCTGAGTTTAAAGCTCGAGGCACGAACATCGCAGGTAATCGATCGATTGGCGGGGGAAACGGCATGGAATTGGATGCACAAATGCTGCAGAGGCCAGTTACACAATGCAAGATGGCGTTGCTGACGGCATTCTAGAAGTTTTCCACGCTCTTCCACCAGCATGTCTAGCGATAAACACCAACCATGTTGGCAAATTGCGATGGTCTTTGCTCTGGGAGGCTGCTTCGTGTTATCCAGAGGAGGGAACGTTGTTGTTGCCCGATCGAATCAAGCCGCCTAACGAATCCTGGGAAATGTGAGGACGCACGAACAGAGAAGTGAGCAGAGAAAAGAGACAACATGGTGGGGAAAGAGTGATGATTGGTGACGAAGAGACTGTCCCGACAAGCTTTGCCATGCATAGGAAGAAGCAATGAACATTCTTGTCTAGAATGTAGCCAGCGGGGATAAACCAGCTACGTAAGCCATAGGTATCTTATGACGGGTAAAGCAGGCTGGACCGCAATGAGCTGACATTTCACAGTGATAACTGATAGGATAGGTATGTGTATCAATCGGAACCTGAATCGTATTACGCCTGTCTGTGCACAGAGTATGAGGCCAACTCTTGCTTCTGTGCAAAGAACAGAGCGATGGTGCCAGCTAACCATTCATGCAACACATTCAGAGGCCTCTCTATCTCTATTCTCTCTACCATGTTTGTGTCACATAACCGATGTGTCATTTACGAAAAAAAGTCACTAGAAATTCACCCAGCTATCAACCCAAGGATGCCCCAGTATACCACCTTTCACGCCCCCTCCTCCAATCCACCAGTTCTCCATACGGGACCGCATTCCGAGTGGCCCAACAGAGCAATACCGTGAGCCGGCGCAGACCCTAACTTTGGGCCCGCAACTTCCGTCAGCTAACCCATGTCCAGACGAACAGACGCGAACGCGGCATTGGTCCGGGGGCGCGGGCGCACTGCATCAGGGGGGAGGAGGGGGCTCAAACGTTGCGTTCTACCCAGTGTGTGTCTTGTTTAGTCCGCGAAATTCGGCCCCCTAATTTCTGCTATTTCGTCCCAGGAAGCGGTGAAGCAAACGAAAGAGGGAAAAGGGAGACTAGGCCAGTTCGCCTGGGCGATTTCTACTTTCTGTATCCGTCCTGCTGGTGACTGAGACATGTGGATGCAGGGATCAAGGACCTGGCCACTGCCCAACAAACAGAAAAGCCTCTTTGGCTGAGAAGGGAGAAGCTTTGAAGTTTTTTGGAAGCACGATTCAGGCATGAGACGATCCTGGATGGCTTAGACGTTACCGCCAGTCTGGCAAGACTGACCCTGGCGTCAGGGATGCGCAAGCAGTTTACCGATCATGACTGCTCACCGATCTACTCATAGCAACGATGGAACAGCCGGTTTGATCTTTGAAAGATGCCCTTCACAAATTTACTGTTGCAAGGCTCGATAGGCTGATACGATAAGCGGCGAGAGTGAGTTTGTGACACCAGCGGATCGAGAAGCCTATGCCGGCTTTTGCCATTCACCAACCTGTTGACGTTAGTATTGCCTGGCCCTTACCCCCCGATATGGCTGAAGCTTGGACCTGCTCTGGTAGGCAACAACTGCCGCCCTCAAGGTAGTGATGCGTGGCCCATGGATCGAAAGGCTGTCTGATACCGGCCCACATAGTTTCTTGGGGATGGACGGTGCTGGAGAGACCGCTGATTTGATGTTGAAAATGGCGCTGCTAAATGTGTTAAGGGGTTTGCCTCAGAGGACAAGATTTGAGTCATACCAGCGAGCCAGGCTAAAACAGTGAAGCCGAGGTTCGACTTGCATTCTCATAGGATTCGTCGCCTGATACTGAGTGATGTGTGACGGGCGGGTGACTGGTGGTGCCGAAAGTAACTTTTGCAACGAGCCAATGCAGTCCAAGCACGAGCCTCTGGTCGCTGGTATTGGCACAGTGAATGTGTTGCAGAGCGAGACGCATGTTTTTGAAGTGATCATAAGTCGAACGGCATCTGTGAAGGACTCCGGCTAGCAGGGCTAACTGTAGAAGACATCGCGAGGTTCCGGCTTTACACTATAGAGTTTCTCTTTCGCTATCCTGTACGGTGTAGAACCGATGCCTACCCAACAATACCACCTATCTGCTACTCTGCTCAGCAGCCGCCTTTGCGTCAAGCTCGTCCTGATAGGATGTTCGCGTAGAGGCAAACCTCCAAGCCGGTACACCTCTGTGGAATAATTCATCGAGCTCAGCGTAAGTACGCCCCTTTGTTTCTGGATACCAAAGCCAGCAAGGGATCAGGTAGAGGAGCGTAACACCACCAAAGAACAGGCCAGTCTTTTGACCCCATCCCGCGTACTGGTTTGAGAGCATCAGGGGAACGGTGTAGCATTTCGTTGGCTCACACATCGGAGGCTACACGCCATTCGAGCTAGGCATTGATCATCTCGTGTTGCCTGGACAGCAGTTCCGTCTTACCGTGGCTGTCGGCAATGAGTTGACTTGGGATACCATACCGCCTGGCCGCATCGAGGTCATGGCCGATGGGAAACGGAAACAGCATTACCAGCACGACTTCTTCAACTATAGTGGACTCGCCCGGTCAGCTTCTCTCTGCAGCACCCCAAAAATGTCCATCAAGGACGTCACTGTGGTCACGGACGTGGCAGACGATGGCGCTACGGCCTCCATCAGGTACACTCTGGCAACGAGCGAGCCCCTCGCTGGCAAGACCCTGAGGCTCACGCTTAGTGACGAGGATGGAACGCTGGTCTCGCAAGTATCCAGTCCAGAGACTGAAGGAGTAATCTCAGTGGCGAATCCAAGCCTGTGGCAGCCTGGCGCAGCGTATCTCTACCAGCTTCGCTCGGAAATCATGGACGGCGATACAATCATTGATATGTATGAACTGCCAGTAGGTATCCGGTCAGTCAAGGTCTCGGGCAACAGGTTCCTCATCAATAATGAACCCTTCTACTTCACTGGCTTCGGTAAGCACGAAGATACGCCTATTCGGGGCAAAGGCCATGATCCCGCCTACATGGTCCACGATTTCCAGCTCATGAAGTGGATGAGCGCAAACTCCTTCCGCACATCTCACTACCCCTATGCGGAGGAGGTCCTTGAGTATGCCGACCGACATGGAATCGTTGTTATCGACGAGACGGCAGCCGTTGGTCTGAACCTTGCCATCATCGCCGGCATCACCGGCCAAAAGGCGCCGCCAACCTTCTCGCCCGACACCATCAGCGACAAGACCCGGCAGACACATGCGCAGGCCCTGAGGGAGCTGATTGCCCGCGACAAGAACCACCCATCTGTTGTAATGTGGTGCATCGCCAACGAGCCCGCGTCTGCCCAGGCTGGTGCCAGGGAGTATTTCGAGCCTCTGGTTACCCTGACGCGGGAGCTCGACCCTACACGCCCAGTCGGCTTCGCCAACGAGAAACAGGCGGGCCCAGATGAGGACCTCATCACGGACCTCTTTGACGTGATCTGCCTGAACCGCTACTACGGATGGTATCTCAACACAGGCGACCTGGCAGCCGCAGAGGTCGCCGTGGAAGAGGAACTCCGCGCGTGGGAAGCGAAGTACGGCAAGCCCATGATTCTATCCGAGTACGGTGCCGATACGCTCGCGGGGTTGCACACGGTCTTGGACGTTCCCTGGAGCGAGGAGTACCAGTCGAGAGTCATGGAGCTGTCCGGCCGAGTGTTTGACAAGATCGATAGTGTGGTTGGTGAGCATGTCTGGAACTTTGCCGACTTCCAGACGCCGTCCACCTTCATTTTCCGTGTCGATGGGAACAAGAAGGGTGTGTTCACCAGAGATAGGAGACCCAAGGCGGCAGTACAAGTGCTCAAGCAACGGTGGCATGTTATCGCAGGGAGACGGTTATGAAATCTCGTCGATTGCCAGAACTGTGGACAAAGCCCAAGAACGAAGTCAGTTACAAGGAGGCACCACGGGTCCACAGGAGATGTCAGCACTATGTACGGCGCCGCCAGTCAAAAGGACATACAAGTCTAGCTATATAAATACAAGCACAGGGGTTCAGCCCACCCAGTACCTCAAACGAAACTCTTTTTGTGCCGTTGTACTACGCCCTTTTCCTCCCAAGAAATGGGTCTGACGTCTTCGTATAACATCACTCCAGAGACGTCTTATGCTGCGCGGTAGGCTGGACGAGGCGCCTCGCAATGGACAACATCCTTCAACCCGCCAACAACAGAGCATATCGAGCATTGTGTCAAAGAGGAGCTGATTCACTGCCCTAAGCCTTCTCTCTGAAATCTTGAGGCTGGATTCCCGGAGGTTTCGCGCATGTTGGGCTCGCCGTGGCTGATCGTGCTGTTGCCTGCCTTTCCATCTCGACCTGAACAATAAACGCTTTAGGGGGCGGTGGACGAGGTCCCACCGGTTTCGGAGCATCGTAGCCTGATGAACGACCCATTCTTGATTGCGAGGTTCTCTTGATGTTTTAGGGAAACTCCTGCTTGTGGAGTTTTACACGATGGGAGCGTTCCTGGAAGGGGGTGATCCAGGCGATGCAAGTAAATGACTGAGCTTAAACTTTTTTCTCTGCTACGCAACAAAATCGGTGGCGACCAGAGAATGGGTGTATTCAAAGGATAAGTCACGTTGAGTAACGGAGAAGATGGGGGAATAAATAGCTGGAGGTCCCAGACCACTGTGTAAACCAAAGAACAGAATGGGTTCAAACTGTCACAACATAGGTTCAAGCCAAAGAGAATCAATAGTCCGTATGTTTGCTGATGAGCTGCTGAATCATAGCGCATTGTCTCCGTGTCGGCTCAGGTGATGGCTTCGATATAGGGACACGTGAGCATGGAGAACGGGCAGTGTAAGCGGGAAGGCAGCAAACCAAACCAAAGCCAGCCAGTGTTGATGAAGATGAACTGGGAAAAAAGGATACGGTAAAAATATCCATTTACCGTGCGTGACGCTCAGCGATGCCATTTGCTTTCATGATCAACACGGTAAACAACAACTGGGTGAGTTTCATGGCATGTCTTTGCGACCTTTTCGACGTTTACACCCGGCGTTTGAGGTTCGCATATGTCTGCATTCAAATACCGCCTTCTGGTCTATCTGGTCAATAGCGATACCCTACACTGTACAGTCAGCCATCTTTATCTTGCTATATTTATTTTGCCTTAATGTCTTAGCCTGGATGTCATGTCAAGTTCAGTGTGTTGAACCACAACGCGGTAGGACTTCCCATAAGATGACGCACTCTTACAACGGTCATTCTAGTCCAGTTTGCCGGATGACCTATTGTGTTGAGCAAGTCTTGATAGCGAATCGGGATCAAACCAAAATGAGTATGTGAAGTGTGAAAAGGTCCAAATGTGAGTGAAGACGAGTACAGACGGGGTGGTACATTGATTGCACTGAGTCATTGTAATGCCCCACGCTTTGTTGCGATTTTTGTTCTTCGCTGGGCTTCGTGCAGCTCAACCCCTCCCTGCCCACAACTACTTACCTACCTGTCATTTCGCAACCACGTCTAGCAATCGCTTCAGAAAGTAAACACCTGCTCCTGGAAAGGAGGAGGGGCTTTTCGGTTGCAAATAGAAAGAGACAAAGGGTAGAAGATAATGCATTTCCAACCCACCGAGACTGGCTCATCAGTGACGCACCTCGAGGAAGGTCATTATCATTGCCGTTGAGATGGATCCGCCAACGGCACATCACGATCCCTTGGATGATGTATTTGGAGCAGATCCAACGGGTGAGAATGAGCAATCCCAGGATCTGTCGAGATCCGACCATCCATCAGACATGAGACGTCTCGAGACCGAGCACACGACCGCCGGCTATCGGGAAGGGTTGACAGCTGCCAAAATGTCCAGCGTTCAAGCCGGATTCGATGAAGGCTTCAGCCTCGGTGCCTCCCTGGGCCAGACAGCTGGCCAGGTTCTCGGTATCCTGGAAGGGATCCATGAAGCTCTCCGGGGAGCAACAACACCTCCCGACGCCGCCGCATCCACCGAGGCACTCCTCAGCGAGGCGCGAGACGACCTCAGCGTGGAGCGGCTCTTCTCTGCCGAGTACTGGGCGCCGGATGGGAATTGGAAGTACGAAGTCAAGGCGGGGAATGGCAGCAGCGATGGCGAAGTCTTGTTTGATGATGTGGCGGCGCAACACCCTTTGATCAAGCGGTGGATCGCCGTGGTGGATGGACTGGTCGAGACATGGAAGATTGACCGCGCAGTCCTGGAGGACGAGGATGAGCCACGCGTGGATGGTGCCGCTGGTACCGAGACCAATGTCGGTCCCGTTGCTGCGTCGACAGCTGCTGCTGCTACTACGAAACAGGCACTGGACTGGTGAAAACAAGACGACCGGTTCCCATTATTTCACTTCAGACACTGGACGAAGGGAGGTCAAGTCCACCAGGCAGCGCCGAGATATCTGCCGGCCTTGGCTGCTCGGCACAATCTACCGCGATAGTCGTTGTCAGTCTGTCCAGAGCGGAGCTCGCGCGAGTACTCCTATACATCCGAGCTCCTGGTTCACCAAACGCGGGCACGTCATTGCCCCGTGGGCAACAACAGGGCGCTATGCTTCGGCAACGACTACTTTTTGGAGATGCACGATGCCCCCTTGCCGACCTGTCTTCGTCCTCGGCGACTGACAAGTTGCCAAAGGAAACGAACGTGACAGGCAAACTTTGCACCACAAGCCACCAAAGCGATGGCGTCGACAACAACATCGCATCTCGTCCCGCAGTGCACACACACCATATTGTCGATCCCACCTGAACCAGCTTCCAACGCTCATATTGCTTTGAGCACAAGAAAACAATCCCGCAACACCGTGTAGCTCATCTCAAGGGCAAGATCAGAAGAGACACACCTTTTGAACCCAGCAACCACAAAAATAGGAGAGAGAGAGAGATGTCACCACACATGGCGTCACCTAACAGGGCGCCAAACCCACGCCTTGCATAGCGGCTTTCTCCACACAAAATAGCATAAGGTCTAAGACAAAGTTTTGGAGGGCCTCGGATCCGCGGTTATGTTCGTTGAAAGGTTAGACCATATTCGGATATTCACAGGCATAAGAAAGAGGCTTAAAACGGATCCCGTACTTTGACCCAAGATTTTCAAGCCCTAGTCCAAGTCCAAAGTGCAAGGCGTGAACCATAGTTGTCTCACATCGGGATGAGGGAGACAAAGAGAGGAGGGGGGATTGCGAAGGGGGCCCAAGACATACCAAGGACTAAAAAAAGCAACGTTCAAACTTGTCAGCTACCACATCAAGCTTGAAGTCCTCTCCCAAAATGATGTACGAATCCCGTCCATCTCCAACACTAGCGATATGCAGGACGGACAATTTGTGAGACCCGCGAGATGACTATCCCAAATTACTACTAGACAAGGTACCAAGCCAACAGCCAACGAGAGTATACGCTTCTCCCTTGATGTGTTTCGCCTTGGACAACCTGGGTTGCACTGCCTGCCTGTCTGCCTGTCTGTATGCTGCTCTGCCAGTCCAAGACTCAAATCGTACAGTTAGATTATCTTCAGAGACACATGCAAAACGAAAGACGCTCTCCTCATCCTTTGCCATCCCAAAAGTGTTATCTTCCGAAACAAAGATCCCTTCGCTTGTCCACCCCCTTCACAACCTTGTCAAATCTTTGGGGGAAGCCAGCTGGGAAGCAGGCCTACGCAAAGGCTTGTTTTCTTTTCTTTTGTGCGCTGAACCGGTAGGTAATCAGCATCGTGGCTCTCAGTCGTATCTCGAGATGTATCAGAGACATCCACGCGGTTCTTCCTCTCACCATCTGAGCCCATTCAGAGCGACACATAAAGGGAACATCAATCGCCCTCATGCCATGCTTTCTGTTCTCTCACTCTCCCTCCTCACACACAAACAACCCCAGTTCCCTCCTTCTTGTCACTCGTTTATACACTCATTTTGCAAACATCAAACAATACGCACAAAGCATTTGAGCATCTTGTTCTTCTTTGCCGACCTTCACTTCCCAGGCCAATATACCAAAGACAGTTCATCAAACAGACAAGCCAACGTAATCCCTCCCCAATCACAATGAAGGCTCAGACCCTCGCCCCATTCGCCTTCGTGGCTGCCGCTGAGGGCCTCTCCCTCCTCGCTGGTGTTGACATCAATCTGCCCCTCGGCATCGACATTGATCTTCTCGCCAACCTTGGTAACAAGCCCACCACTGGTCCTTGCGATGAATGCACCAACATGTACCACCCCCCTCACCGTGGTGTGGACATGGACGACTGCGATAATGATGAGGATGATGGCTGGCACTGGGTGCACCCTGGAACACCCCACTACCCTGAGCAGCCTCAGTATACCTGGGGCACCAGCACCTTGACTTGTACCGAGACCAGCACCATCGTCGGCTGCCCTCCTGAGGTCGAGCACTGCCCGGGCTCGAGCACCGTGTATACCACCGTTACTGAGGTTCATTCCACCACGGTCTGCCCCGTCGCTGTTACCACTCCCAGCGAGTATCAGCCTCCGGCCACAGAGACCTACGTCCCTGCTCAGCCCACCACTTCTGTTGGCTACCCTTCCATTAGGACCACCACCATCTACCCCGAGGTTGGCCACCCTGAGACCACTCTGGTTCCTCAGCCCTCCCCGCCATGTCCCACCTCTGCATCTGCATACGTTCCGCCCGCTCACGAGACTGTTGCCTACCCTCCGCCAGCCAAGGAGACCACCATCTGGGTTGCTCCCCCGGCTGGTCCTCAGAAACCCGCACCTCCAGCTGAGGAGTACCATGCCCCTCCCATGGCTGAGAGCCATCCCCCAGTCGAGTACCCTGACTACGTCGCTCCCCCAGCCAGCACTCCGATGATGCCTGGTGGCAACGGAACAATCCCCCATCCTCCCGTTACTGCTGGTGCTGCCCGGACCGTCCAGCGTTTCACTGTCGCCGCATTCGCCATGGTCGCTGTTGGCCTCCTGTAAAGTGGAGAAGGTCAGATGGTATGAAAGAACTGGACGACATGTGAGACGGGTGACGATCAATGCACGGCGCAACTTTCTTGGTGTATCTGACACCTGTCGATGGCGAAGATAGTCGACGGTATGCCCCGGGGTATTCCTTGACAGGATTGCGGACGAATCCGTTCCTGAAGATAATTACTTTCTCTTGTACTTAGCTTAACATTCCGTTTGTATAGTCTTTGGGTCGCTTAAAAATATAAGAAGGTTTTCGCAATAAACGATCCATTAACATGATGTGACCATCGTCGTGTTACGCGGTAACAAGTTGTGGGTGTCCCGGAAGCTCCAGATCGAGAGAGAGAGAGAGAGAGAGAGAGAGATGTCATCTCAGATGTCAAGAACGTTTTGCGTCCCCAGATCGCTCCAAGGTCCCAGTGATACCGTATGTTGAGCGAAGACTGTGTTGAACAGATTCGGTTTATTCGATGGCATCTCCACAGCGCAGGTGCTCAGTCGGCCGCATAATCTTGTATCTTCCTCACCACATCTTCTATGCGATCATTCTGTTCGAACATCTGGCCCGCCGTTTTCCAATCCCGGCCATGTTTGCCGTGGATGGCGAATTTGACGACCTTGCCATCATCATCCATAACCAATCGGCCACTCCTTTCATCGGCCCAGGTGAGTTCGATTTGTTTTGCTTCGATATCTGCAAGGCCTATATTCACAATGGAATTCTCGCCATCCGGGGGAGATGACTGATCCTGCAAGCCCAGAGCTCGGCGCAGGTCAGCCGATACACCGAGTCGGTTGTGGTAGCGCAAAATTTCACGCCGAAGAGAGCGCGCGAATCGATCGAGGTCTTGAGGTCGGGGTTCTTCTTCATCTTCTCTAGGTTCAGGAAGACATCGGGCGGCGAGACCAGCGAGCGGCACGGCTGGTGGAACTGTATGACGATGAACGCGTAGTTGTGTCGAGTTGGGATACGGTCGATTCAGCATGACGTAGTACGGCTTCAGGAACTGGCCGCGCGACATGACCTCAAATCGCAACCCTAAAACATGACCGCCGTCGACGGCATTTGGATCGGGATCCTGGACCTTGAAGGCGGTGACGCAGCTCGTGATGCGGTACAGACACTGTTGGATATGGGTGCGTTGCTTGGCAGAGTGGTCGAGCAGGGCGGTTCTTGACGAATTCCTGGTACTCGAGGCCGCTCTAATCGCAGACCGCGCGGCGTCTGAGGCGAGAACTGTCGATGCTTGCACCTTTATTTGCCGCTTGAGCGAGGAGACTGGCCACCATTGCGTCAGCCTTGGAAGATCAAGGAGTGAGAGCGATCAGGGTGCGCTTGGTTACCTTGTGCTTTAAGGGAGGCGATCTCGTCATCAAGGGCATCTGCCTCGACATCTTGGCTCGGAGACGCCATAAGGAAAATATCTTGTTGCTCACAGCGTCAAATGAACGAGCTCTGTGGTGGGTAGCTTGGGAGAGGGCATGGGGATTCATGGGCAATAAGTCGCGTCTGTTGACGTTCTGATAAGACGGGCGGGCGATAAGCGGAAAGGGTGTGGCTGCAGCCTCCCCACCTGCGACGTGCCAGGTAGCCTCAGCCACAGCGACCGCTGTAGGATGTCTTCTGAAAGGTCACCACTGGCACTGATACTACTTACTAATACGTACCGTTATGTATGTTATGTACATATAATTGAGATCGTGGCTGCAGGTCTAGTAATAAGCCTTACTGTGCGTGCTACAAGTAGAAACCCTGTGGAAAATTGCATTGGAACTGGCATTGATGATGACTTCAGCAGTCGCGTGCTCGAGAAGGTTCTGGGCAAGAAGGCATGAGAGGCAGTCTGTTATTAAAGCTTCAAGTCATTTGAAACAACTTACATTAAGTTATCAGCACCACATTCTCTGACTCATCCCGTTCGTCTGTCCTCTCTGTCACAAAGTTACCTACTTCTTGGGCAGCCCGTAAATGTAGTTGTACAAGTACATACTGCGTACTCTGGTACAACAGATGTGCTATAATCTTGCCACCACTAGCAGCTCAAACCAAAGACCCCCAGCCCACCTTTTGACACCTGAAGGTGGATGATCCACCTCCACCAACACCGTAACCTTCGGACCCTTGCGGCCAGTCACCAGTCTCCTCCGCCGCCATCCATACCTGTGTTAGCCTGCAGCCTATTCACGAGAGGCCACGGTAGCTTCGTCCAGACTTTTTGGTCCCTTTGCAACCTCGCCTGCCTGAACCAGACCAGAGAGGTCCGGGGTCTCCAGCTGCCGCTGTCCATTCTTTCGCCTTCTTCTTAGCCGATAGCTGTCTTGTTTCTGTTCCACTTCTGATCTTTCTATTCTTTCTGAATCCCGATATTGGCTCGCCCTCTGCACCCACGATTCGATTCGATCTATCCCATAACTGTACCTTGCGACAAGCATCCACGCCACGCTTGCAAAGCCCACTCTGCCTAGGATTTCATTCGTCTATTCCGGACCCATTCTTGCGATTCTCTCTCTCTAGACAGCCATCTCACAACCAAAATACTTTCCGGAATCAACTTCCCCTCGGCCAAAGCAGCACGGGCTCGCGAATCGGTTGATCTTGCGAGTACTTCTCCAGCCCATCCAGCGCACCCATGAGTGTCCGATCGCGACGAACAAAGAGCCCCGCGAACGCGAAGCCCCTCGCCGACCTTCATCTGTCTACGAATCACAAGAACAAGAAGAGCACGGAGAAGGAGAATGCCCACGCGAACGGCAACAATAAGATGAGCAACGGCGTTGAGCTGCGCCGCAAAGGCGCCGCCGCTTCCCAAGATTCCAGTGCCGTGACCGCGGACCTCATGAGCCGTGATGCTTTCACCCTCGACGACCCGGTCCCCAAGACGCCGACCGCCAATGACCATGGCTTCTTCGAGCTGCCAGTCCAAGACCAGCGAAACTTCCTGCTGCTAGTGCTGCTCTACTTCCTTCAGGGCATCCCCATGGGTCTCGCCGGTGGCTCGGTATCCTTCCTCCTGAAGAACCATATGTCGTACGGCGAGATCGGCACCTTCAGTCTCGCCTCGTACCCGTATTCCTTGAAACTATTCTGGAGTCCTTTCGTCGACGCTGTTTGGAGCTCCAAGATTGGTCGACGGAAGACATGGATCGTTCCTATTCAGTTCCTCTCTGGTTTCGGCATGCTGTTCTTGGGGTCTCATGTGGAAGGCATGATGGAGAGTGCGGGAAAGCCCGGCGGGATCACCGTCTGGAACTTCATGCTCTGGTGGTTCTTCCTTGTTCTCATGTGCGCTACCCAGGATATCGCTGTGGATGGATGGGCTCTCACGCTTCTCACTCCCGGCAACGTCTCGTACGCGTCGACGGCCCAAACTGTCGGCCTGACTGCTGGACACTTCATGTCCTACACCGTCTTCCTCGCTCTCAATGCCTCCGACTTTGCCAACAAATACTTCCGCACCGTTCCTTCGGACGAAGGTCTCGTGACCCTTGGCGGATACCTCACTTTCTGGGGCTGGGCCTACATCGTGGTGACAATCGGGCTCGGACTTATGAAGCGCGAGGAGAAGAGTCAGAACGAAGATGGCGTCTGGGATGTCTACCGGATCATGTGGGGTATCCTCAAGCTGCGCAATGTCCAAACGATCCTCATCGTCCACCTGATCGCGAAGATCGGCTTTCAAGCGAACGACGGCGTGACCAACCTCAAGCTCCTTGAGAAGGGTTTCGGCAAGGAGAACATGGCCCTTACTGTTCTCATCGACTTCCCGTTCGAAATTGGCGTAGGTTACTATGCAGGAATGTGGTCACAAAAATACACACCTATGCGGTTATGGTGCTGGGGCTTCATGGGCAGGCTGGTCGCCGCCTTACTGGCACAGTTTACCGTGGCGATCTTCCCCAGCGACGGTGTCACAGGATGGTATCTGATTGTGGTCATCCTGGAGCATGTCTTCTCAACGTTTACCAATACGATCATGTTCGTTGCCATCTCTGCCTTCCACGCCAAAGTATCGGATCCGGTCATTGGAGGCACCTACATGACACTCCTAGCGACGTAAGTTTCTTCGTTCCTCCAAAAGAACCATCGTGTTGAAGATTGGGTCACTAACTCTCTACCTTGCCAGTGTGTGCAACCTTGGCGGCACATTCCCACGGTACTTTGTCCTCCGTCTCGTAGACGTCTTCACGTCCGCCACCTGCCACCCGCCGGCCAACAATGACCCAGCACTTCTCAAGGGGCCCCTGATCAGCGAGGCGTTCTCGTGCGCAGTGCAGGCCGAGAAGGAACGATGCGAAGCCGGAGGCGGTACCTGTGAGACTCTGCGTGATGGATACTACGCAGTCAACATCCTCTGCGTCCTATTCGGCGCGGCGACTTTCATATGGTACATCAGACCCAAGGTGATGTATCTGCAGAGCCTTCCTTTGAGAGCATGGAGGCTTGCCGGGCCAGCAGACAAGGTGGCTGCACGACTGTAAGAGGAGGCAAAATTAACTTCCAGGAAGGGGGAACGAAAGTATTAGTAGCGTTCAGTTTGGGAGTGATTGTGGCTAAGCACTCAGATATGGCGGCAATCCAGATCTTCAATGTACATAACAATTTAGAAGGGAAATGAACAAACAAATGCATGTCAAAAGAGATGACTGACTGTACTGAGATCTCTGTCCAAAGCGTGCATATCCGTAAAGCCGTGGCAGTGTCGAGTGACTTGCAACATCGTACGAGCCAGCCAGCCAGCCACAGCCTCAACTTGGCAACGACTTTATTAGACTCAGTGCGATCTTGTGCCCTCACCCCACACGGACGCCTCGGAAAGGATGCTGGACTGACTACTAAACAGAAAGTGAGAATAATAGCGCAGGGGGAAAAAAACGAGGTGTCATGACAAAAGAGGGTAAAGGCTGAACGGGCAATCCGCAATCCGCCTCCAAACCCCATGACTTTGATGTGGAGCAACGAGGAGAATGGAGAGAAAGCCGCCTAGGCTACGGAGTACTAAGGTAATTAATTAAGGTACCTGCAACTGTGTGAATGATGACAGACGGTGCCGAAAACTGCATCGTAGGAATGAGTACGGCACCACGGCTGGTAAAAGAGGAACCTCCGTCCTCAATTGAGACTTCCCAGACTTTTGAGCATCTTTTTTTTTCTTCTTCCCTGAACCTCAAACGTCCTGTTTTTCACAAGGACCAGCATTCACAAATATCAGACACTATTTTTTAAATAAAAAAAGAGAGAGAGAGACCAAGCACCAGCCAGAGACCTACAGACTGTCAACCTAATGGCTGCAAGCAACTAACACCAACCAACCATCCATTCATATACTCATCTCACCTCATCTCACCTCATCACCCTCGCCTCACCTTTCCGTTCTACACCAACATTCAATTCTCTTTCCAGGGAAAAAACCCTTTGATACAATCATGTCAGCCGCCGAAGAAGACGCCTACTTCTCCTCGAACCCTCCGCCCAAGAACCTCCAAGCCCACATCTCCCTGGCCGAGTCCTTCATCGCCCACCACGCATCGCTCAACCGGCGCGTCGTGCTCGTCACCTCGGGCGGCACGACTGTGCCTCTCGAGCGCCAGACGGTGCGCTTCATCGACAACTTCAGCGCGGGCACCCGCGGCGCCACCTCGGCCGAGCACTTCATCGCCGCCGGCTACGCCGTCATCTTCCTGCACCGCGAGTTCAGCCTGGCGCCGTTCTCGCGGCACTACTCGCACGCCAAGGACGGCGTCATGCTGGATTTCCTGGAGTTCGACGACGCTGGCGGCGGCGGCGGCGGCGGCGGCGGCGGCGGCGGCATCAGGGTCAAGGTCGCCGGCCACGAGGGTGAGAAGATGAAGGAGGTTCTGCGCAGCTACAAGGCCGCGAGGGAAGGGAACCTGCTGCTGTCTCTGCCGTTCGTCACGATCGGCGATTATCTGCATGAGCTGAGGGCCATTTCTCGCCTCATGGCTCCGCTCGGCCCCAGAAGCCTGCTGTATCTGGCCGCTGCCGTGTCCGACTTCTTCGTGCCTCCGGAGCGCATGGCCGAGCACAAGATCCAGTCGACCGACGCCGTCAAGAACTTCCACAGTGCCCAAGCGGCCGCCCCTCAGCGACCACCGGAGGAGGAGGAGGAGAGCTTCGACAACTTCGACTCGTCTCCTAGCGTGCCCCGCTCCAAACGCCTCATCATTGATCTTGACCCCGTTCCCAAATTCCTCAAGTCTCTCGTCGACGGCTGGGCTCCCGAGGGCATGATCGTGTCCTACAAGCTCGAGACGGATCCCACTATTCTCGTGCACAAGGCCCGGTACAGCTTGGACAGATACCAGCATCACCTCGTCATTGGTAACTTGCTGTCGACAAGGAAGTGGGAAGTGGTGTTTGTGAGCCCGGGGAGGGATGATCATTGGATCAGGGTTCAGAGAGAGGGCGGATGGGGAGAGGCTGAGGGACGACCGTTAAGGGCCGATGAACTGCCCAAGGAGGATCCAGGAAGTGAAGTCGAGGGCCTGATCATCCCTGCTGTAAGGGAGCTGCATGACGAGCACATTAAGAGGACGCAGCAGGCCTCATCAGCATAGCATACATATTTTGGGGTTTACAAATCGACACATATTCAATCTTATGCTTGTAGCGAAACGTCACCTCGCTAGACGAGGCATGGATGCGCCTCGAAAGGAAGCGATCATACCCATATCATAGAAGCTTAAAGTTTGCCATGGTATTCGTGCCAGCCACTCCTACTCGCCGCAACTACCTACATGGTATAGTATCTTCCCTCTTGAAATCCTACCCAAGAACACTTCCACGCCATCGTTCCCCAGACCTGGGCTCTGAGCTGTTGCCAGGATCTTGGATATGTGAACTTATCAAGAAAAGGAAGAAAAAAGAAGTAAAGAAAATTGCAATAAAACAGGAGATCAGTGTAGGCGGCCGCATGCAATACTACTACATATCCCAGCTGAAGAATCAACACAGAGATAGGAGTACGAAACGGACAAAAAGGAATCTGGGTATGAACACAGAGATTGTCTAAAGCAAACAGAATGTTCTGCGGGGAAAGTTCCTTCGCACAGCCCAAGCGGTTTCTATCAATCTTCATCGAAAATCTGATAAGTGTTCTGCAGGATCGTGTCGATAACTTTGATCTGCCACCCAGCATCCGCAATCGCCGTGCTTGGATCAGAACCCATGAGCGTAGGGCCGAAAATGACCGCCAAATTGTGAGAATTCATGCGGTTGACGTGAGAGTTCTCAATGACACGATAGAGATGAAGTGAAATCGCACGGAGTGTTGCATAGTTAGGGTCGGGGAGGCTATTGATGATAGCATGAAGTGAATCGCGACGAACAATATCATCATCATGTTCTGGACAGAAATGGGTCAGGAAAGGGTTTTCTTTTTTTAGCAAGAGACGAAAGACTTACTGGCTGCGCTTATGAAAGCATCGTGCTGCTCGGCCGTGAGCAGAGGATCCGGTAGGTCTCGGAAGAATTGCTTCAACAGGCCCGTAACACTGTTGACGTCGTGGTAGAAATTCTCGGGGTTCCTGAAGTCCAAGGCCTTGTTTTGAGAATCTGCAATAAAGCGTCAGTTTCTTCCAAGTCCTCTTCACCCGTGCCTGAGACTATCTTACCGTGATCAAACATTGCCTTTAACTTCTGGATATGTGCCAATGAGCCGGACTGACGATAGATGCCCTCAACACCCAGACCGAACAAGTCCACTGCCTGCATGCACTGATAGACAACCATGGGCACCGCCAGACCGTCACGCTCGTACAGATGGTTCAGGGCGACACCAAATACAGGTTTCGCTGGCGGTGCATTATTCGCCTGTGGAGAGGGCAAACGACCCTGCTGCGCGGCCAGATGAGGCGGTGGCGAGCTTCGCAAAGGTCCTTGTCCGAGCGGTGCACCACCGGCATTATGGGGAGGGTGCTGCTGTTGCTGGGGTGAGCTGCTGCTCTGGAAAGGAAGAGCCCCCAATTGCGGCGGTCCGCTTGGTTGGCCACCGAACTGTCCCGGCTGTGTTGAATGACGTGGGTTTGCGAATTGCTGTGGTGACATCTGCTGCGGCGGCATCTGTTGTGGCTGGTGCTGCTGTTGGCCGTATGGAGCTCGGCTCTGCGAGCCCTGTGGTCCTCCCATCATATTCCCTTGGCTGAAGCTTCGATTATGAGGTTGAGAGTAGGGTGCTCCTTGTGGTCCCCCTGGTGGCGGGTAACTTCCAGGCATCTGACCCGACTGTTGTATTGGTTGAGGCTGCGGTTCCTGACCCAAATTTCCTCCACTGGTCCGCGAACCCATCGAGAAGCTCTGCTGTGGCTGGTGACCTTGCGAAGGCGGTGCCTGCGGAGCAGAAAACTGGTTTGTCGATTGCTGTGGAAGCTGAGGGGGGCCTTGGTTGAATTGTGATCCTTGGGGGTTCAAAACCTAATGTTGGTGTCAGCAGCTCGCTCGAATCAATGATGGGCAAGGCATTGCCTGCCAGTCCGTGGGAAACCGACCGGATGACGCTCATATTTGACTTCCCCATTGTCTCTCCTGATCATACTATGCTGAGATGCAATGTATTCGTTGATATCCTTCTCGTTGTTGATCGACAATACTGTCTGACGCAAGCTTCGAGAACTGGTCTCGCCATTGGCATTCTTAACGGGACTGATGATCAACCCATTGCTTAGCAAGAGCTTCTCGTTGAAGGCCGCTGATCACACAAGTCAGTTTAGTGAAATTCAGGGCTCGATCACGCGAATACATACCAAATTTCTGCATTTGAAGGAGAAGCCCAGCATCCGTCTCCTGAGCAAGGTCCTGTAGGGCCTTGACGGCCTCTGGACGAGTGCTGGACTCCAGCGCGGACTTGTCTCCCTGCAGAGCGAGAACGTGGCCGTGATAGGTCTGATCTGCCATCTGAACTTTCTTCAGCAGGTCCTCCTCATGCTGCGCGGCAGACTTGGGCTTGAAGGCTCCCAGCACCCTTCCACCCTGCCTCGGCTCGCCTGTGCGTGCTCGTTCATATTCCTCCGCCAGCGAGTCGTACTTGACTTTACTCTTACGCATGGCAGCTTCGAGGTCTGCAACTTTCTGTTCGGCAGCGAGTGCGTTGTTCTTCCATCCCTTGCGGTTGCGTTCAGCGTACGTTGCCAGCTCGATTAGGTCATCATGCATCTGGTGAAGAGATTGCGCAAATTGGGCCGCATTCTCGGCCATGCGATCATGGATAATCATCATCTCATCGTAAGCCTGCATGAAAGTACCCTCGCGATGATCAGGGCGGCGCATGTTCTCCTGGGTCGTGCGGCAAAGCTTCTTGAGCCCGCGCGCATGGTCTTCCTCGAGTATCGATCGCTTCTGCAGAAAGAGTGCGAATTCCTGTGCACCATATTGTCAGTCGCACGAATCGGGGCGCTGTCTTGCCAAAGGCGGTGCCAGGCACACTGCCCGAACTGACCTTGGCTGAGGCAATACTCTGCTTTAAACGATTGAGGAGCGTGGGTACGCCATGCTAAGACCGTCAGTATCCGGACAAAACCTTAGCTTAATTGGTTCCATACCTCTGATGCCAGAACCTCGCTGACGTTTTTCTGGAGCTCGGGGTTTATGGTTGTCGCTGCTGGTGCATCTCTGGAAGGGCGGACAGCCAGATTCTCGGTCTCCGCTGTGGCATTACCGTTCGAGCTCGTCGCCGGTCTGTTCTCTGTAGCAGCTTCGCCGGCGACAGGCGCTGAGCCTGGAGGGTTACCGACAGACATGTCGCCCTGTTGGCTCTGCGAGTGTGCGTGTTGTGAGGTGGGTTGCTGGTTTGGGGTATTGGAGGATGTTGGTCGAAAGTCGGCCATGGCGATGAATCGATGTCGAGGATCGGAAAGAACGGTGCCAGGCTCGATATGCCAGAGAGGGTGGTAGGGAGGACGGAGACGCTCGTGCGTTCGAGCAGTGCAAAGCAAAGGGAGCTGATTTATCCAACACAAGAGGAGGCGTCAAGCCTTGTCCCGTCAGTGATTATCAGTCGAGAAAGGCCAACCCGTCCGACAGCTTGCGGCACAGCGTGGGGGGGCCGGAATGGTCGCTAGTGAGTATGGAGGAATATGGGTGTGTTCGCGCTCTAGGAAGTCCCCTCGACGTCACACGCGCGTCGATGTTCCCAAGACAGATCTGCCGTCTGATGTTTTCCAGGGTGTCAGAATTCTGTGCAACGATGAAGAGGACAGAGCGTGCGTCAGGGTGACTCCAAAGTCTTGAGATAGACCAAGTGGACTCCTAGCGGACAAATGGACAACGGAAGCACGGACTCGGGGGGCGGATGTGAGGCGAGCCAGGGTACGAAACCAAGGATTATCTAGACCTGGGGAACAAGTCGAGGGGTAGACAGCGAGGAGAAAGGGTACGAATGTATGATGTCGCAGGTGCCTATCGTGCTGACGACTAATTTGACACGAGCGATTGGCGATCTGGGAGACAACGGCAGTGATGTAGAGGTCGAGCTGTGCCCACACTGTCGTGATGTCTGGGATTAGGAAGCGTTGAAGAATTGGGTAGCTAGCTGGCTGTGGCTGGGTACCTAGGTAGGTAGAGGCTGGAGGTGAGAGATGACGAAGCCAACCAGCTGCGCCTTGTTCCTGAAGGCCGGTGCGTGTTTGGCTGGCACCCCTCGACATTTACTTTACCCTGTACTGGTCATCTTCCAGATGTTCAAGTAATCCATGCATGGTGTAAATAGGACACGTTGGGTCAACGAGTAGGATTTCAAAAGGCCAGAGATTTAGAATGGTCAAATACGAAAATTGGATCCAAACTAGTATCAGAGATAACCTCTAAATTATACGCAACATGGTCATGGTCTTCACATCTCAAGTCCACACAAAGACCTTGCTTGTGACACAAGGAAAGAAGAATTCCGAGCTTTCGACACACGCGCTAAGTCTGTATGTATTAGAATAAGCCGACGAATAGCAGCAACTAAAGCCCGATTAGCTCAGCGGTAGAGCGCGTCACTAGTAATGACGAGGTCGTTGGTTCGATCCCAGCATCGGGCATAATGAATTAACTTTTTGACTCCTTTTTGCCACTATCTATTTCTCGTTTCTGGATTCAGCACCACGAAAATCTTCTCAAGCTCAAACACCTAGGCCCAGATCTCACTCGCCCGATTAGCTCAGTGCTAGAGCGCGTCACTCGTAAGAACGAGGCCGTTGGACCGATTCCACATCGGGCATTGTGTTACCTTTTGCTACGTGGAAACTCTCAAAAATAGGGTTGCCTTATAAGCCGAAATATTCGCTACCTTGTCCACAGCCCGATTAGCTCAGCGGTAGAGCGCGTCACTAGTAATGACGAGGTCGTTGGTTCGATCCCAGCATCGGGCAACTCATTTCCTTTTTGCTATCCGTACTTTGTCATTAACCACCGACCCGACGAATGACCTGGTCACATTCAGATAGGTTTCGGTTTAGTTTATTCAAGCGCAGATAAAGTCGGGTGTGGGTGTGCAGCACCCCCATTCTGCTATGCAGCACCCCCAGGTACTTCAAAATAGGTGCATCTAACATACAAAGAGAAGTACCTTTATATAATATATCTAAAAGCTAACTCGAACACTACCCTTAACCCTAAGCCCTTTTCTAAGCCCTATCTAACCCTACCTAACCCTACCTAACCCTACCTAACCGCTAACCAGCTACTTATAAAAAAGTGACTTATTATTACTAAGAAAACACTAACAAACTGAAGTACCTGGGGGTGCTGCATAGCAGAATGGGGGTGCTGCACACCCACTCCCATAAAGTCATCATCTGGACCAGAAATGCAACCTTGATCGCCTTGGCCTGCATTGCAGAACTAGTCGCCGATCAAACACGACACAAAACAACAGCCCTGTTCCGACCTCGTCATCATCAAATAACACAATGTGCTCTCCTTGTTCTGCTTTGCTGTTCCCTTTTCTATGCATGGCCTTGCTAGATCTGGTCGGCTATCCAAGACGTGGTTTTGTCGCATGTGAAGCCGTTAGCATCTACTCGCATAAGTAGTTTCAACCTGAAGCCTTGGAGGTTCTTGTCGCCTGAAGAACATGCCTTCCGGAGTCAACCGAGGTTGAGCACGTACATACGAGGACATGGCACCGCGTGGTGTCTTAGCTGAGGTGACCTCTTGTGCTACAGCTCGTCACAATGATTGGGCCATTAACAGAGCAAGAGATATTGATTCTCCTTGCTTAGACTACCAGGTCTCCTCAGGGTATGTGCTTCATGTCTGTTCTCGCACGCAGTCTCTCTGTGATCCTAGAATCCATGATGAAGCCAAGGGTGCCAGTCCAAAGCCCGACACACCTTGACCAATCCACACCGCTCTATTAAGATGATGGATATTGTCCGACTCCACAGTCCCTCCTTATCCCCATTCCCCCGTGTCGAGGAATGGGTAGCAGGCGCAGTACAGTTCTGCGTTGCTGCCCTACTCACGCAGCAGCTGGATTGTTTCTGCCACATCTGCAACCCACAAGACGTAGTGTCGATGCTCAACGCTACCAAACAGAAGAAAAGAAAATGCGTGTGGCGCGTCAGGAGAAAGAACGCTATGTATATGCTGTCGAACAAAATAAGACTTGAGGCGTGTAATTGCAACTGAAGAAGCTGCAGTCTCGTTGACAAGGGCCGACTTGATGCAATGCGACGTATCCAAATCATGCCTGACCTTTGACTTCCGATGTTGACTCTGGTAAAGGCTCCCATGCCTCGTCTGACCACTTAGGTATTGGCAAGACGGCATAATGAAATCCGTCTTGTTGCTCAAGCTCCTTGCAAAGCACGTCCATGGATATTCCCCATCTTTTCGTGAGCTTGGCTTGCCGCTCCTTAAGGGTGCTGCTGATCACGTCGTGCTCGTGAGCGAAGCGGGCTGCGAGATCTTCCAAGTCCTCTCGCTTCTGCTCTTCCAATTTGCTGATTTCGGCCTCATGTCTATCCAGAAGTTCCTCCATTCGCTTTGCTTGCCGATCTCGCATGACGTTGATCTTGGATTGGTG
Source organism: Sarocladium brachiariae (assembly GCA_008271525.1). Classification (NCBI taxonomy): domain Eukaryota; kingdom Fungi; phylum Ascomycota; class Sordariomycetes; order Hypocreales; family Sarocladiaceae; genus Sarocladium; species Sarocladium brachiariae. The sequence continues at coordinate 1,336,345 of RQPE01000002.1, forward strand.
TAGCCTCTCCATGCCGTCTCGCAGGTTGTACTGTTGTCCGAGCTCCCGCAGGTCACGCTCGGTAACTGTACGGGCCGGCATCTCAGAGGTGCCATCGGTTCGTCCGAGGCCGTCGCAATAGGCCTCCATGTGCTTTAACCTTATCCTAACGCTGCGCTCGCTTGCCTCGAGTGTGTTCCGAAGTTCCATCTCCGCCGCAATCTGCCTATCCTCGAGGTGATTGGCTGTCTTCATGTGTCTCTCCTTCATCTTCTCCTCTTGTTCCATGTGCTTGTTTTCCAACGTCTTCTTCATATCTGAATGTCGTTGGAGTGTCCTCTCCTTCACACGAGCCGAGAACCTTTCGAAGCGGTCATGTTCTTCAGCCTGCGCCTTCTGCAGAGTAGACACGGAACTGTGTGTTCTAGACCGTTCCTCTGCCTCTAGCTTCCCAGCAGCAGCCATAGCCTCAGCGGCTTCCTGTGCGGCGGTTTCTGCCTCCACCTCGGCACGATGTCGTTGTTCCTCTACCCGTCGCCTTTCCATCTCTTCCTCTCCACTGCAGACATTGGGACAACCAAGCGTGGCATCCCATATACCACCGCAAACGTAGCAGAATTGCGCCTTACACCTGCATGTGACGTGCGTGCAGCCTTGAGCCAGCTCAACAAGCGTCCGACACTTATAGCAACGCCTCCAACCGGACTTCTCTCCAATCTTCAAGACCTGCTCCAGCTCCCAATCTTCTGGACAATCTTTCCCCACACCGTGAGCTTCTCTTTTGCACATGGTACAGACCTGAGTCTGACATTTATGGCACGAGATACTGAAGGGGTGTTTTGGATCAACCTTTGCCCTGGGCGGAATGAATTCGCCACAAGCGGCGTTGGGGCAGAAGATGCGGGATTCCCAAGGGGTATTGAACTGCACAACAGCCTTGAGGAACGATTGCTGGTTCTCTTTACTGAGAAGTTCTTTCAGGACGCTGCTGGGCACAGGCTGTGTGCAGCATCGCGGTGGCATCTTGGACTCATCTGTCATGGCTTGCTGCACAACGACTTTGAGACAAGCGCTACAGAACGAGTGACTGCAAGGCAGAGCGTGCAGCGCCTTTGGCTTTTCGAAAGTCTCTCGACAGCAGATGCATGAACTACCAAGAGCGTCAGCAAAGCGTACCAGCGGTATCCAGAACCAACATTGAGACGCGACTTACAAAGCCAGCTCGAACGGCTGTATGGACTGCCGCCGCCATCTCATCTTCGTCCTGAGACCCGAAGGCTTAAGGCCAAAGAAGCTTTTGCCTGTCCTCACGCTAAAAAGACTCTTGGATGATGCATCTACATGCTTAGAAAGCCTTTTGAGCTTGGGCTGGTCGAGATTAGGGCCGAGGCTGGAGAGATATCGGTCGTATTGCGAGAAGCCGAGAGCTCTGGTCCGTTTTCCAGAGGCGCCGTCTGCAGGTCTGGATTCGGGGCTTGATGGAGCGAGAGCAGCGGACAGATCAGTCAACGCCGTACGTGCCGAATCATCTGAGCCAGTGGAGAAAGTTCGCCCCTGAAAAGTGACTGCAGTAGAGGCTGATTGTGCGCTGGAGGTGTATCTCTTGTCGGATGGCGCAGGCGAATGAGGGACGATGATACCGAGAGCCCTGGCCTTGGAAAACAGCTCATCATCGATTGCGGTCTCGCTTTGATCCGGCGTTAGGCAAAGGACATCTCTCCAATACGAGGCAATATCAAGCTCTGGGACCGCAGGACCGTTTCCCACAACGGTTGCTGTTCCTATCGCCACTGACATAACCGCGACTGGCATGGGACCAACAATGGCTGTTGTCGTGCGGGAATGACAAGGGAAAGCGGAAAGAGATAAAACAATTAGATCAACATTTCGGCAAACACCAACAAAGCCATTCGATGTTGGCCAGAAGACGGTGCGAAATGTCTTGTCTGGGAGATCGGGAGGATGTGGGGGCAGGGTCGCGGACAGTTGGTGGCAGATCAAGTGAGACAGGCGACTCGGATGACGGTGAGAATTGTAGTAGCGGTCGCGAAGTCGGTCTCACAGACGGCAGACGATGGGCAAATTGCGTGAAAGTGATGGGAACAAGAGTCGAGGGCAGAGATGCAAGGGCGAGCCTTATGCAATGCTGCGTTGGACGACGCAGATTATCGCCTGGGTCTGTTGTGGAGGCCCAGCGTGTGATTGCCCCCCAGCTTACGGTGAGGGAGACCAAGACCAGCTGGATGTGTCGTGGATGCGATACGTAGCAGTGAGGGCACCAGCGAGGTTAGAAATATGCGAGATCAGAAATCAGGAAAGAGGAAGAAACAGAGACAAGAGGATAAGGAGAACAGGCTAGGAGCAAAGGAAGCGAAAAGGATGGGATGAGGATGCAGTGTAGGGGCAAAAGCAATGGAGCAAGATCAGGATGGATGGAGTCGATTGGAAGTCATTTGACCACTTGACGGATATGCAGCACGCACTGATTGCTCAGTTCAGTGTCTGAGAAGTACAGCACCAAATTTACAGCACAGCACTTAGATATACTACGGAGTGAGGTACTAATAGTAGTTACTTCTACCTTCAATATTACCAGCCAGGTCAGGGCTGGACGGAATCTTGCGCCCAAGCCGTCGTCCACAGTGGCGGCCGTATTGGATCTAAGGTTACTTAGTACTAGTAGTAAGCAAGTAGTAACTTGGAAGTGAGTGATGCCATGCCCGCTGATCTGATCGAGCCCCTCCTCCTGGAGCACTTGGAGCCCAGCTATCCGTCCGTGCGAGCCTGTGCCGGCCCGCAGCGTCGCCCCCTGCCAACAACTTCGTGCGCCTTTCAGGAAGTAAAGCCGTTGGCGGCGAGAGATAGAACGGGAAGGTAGTCTAACAGAGTAAATGCTTTCTCCAGATACAAGCATCAAGCATCCATTCACGGGTTTACCCAGCTACATGTAGTATCATGTGAGTTCTTATCACTTTCCTCTTCACCACCGCCAGATCGAGACCATCGCAAACTCGTTGTCACCACTCGTTCGCTGTCACCACTCGCTGTCACCACCGTCCTCATCTCTCTTCCCGCTTTCTATCCCCACTCGCTGCTGGCTTCATGCAGCCCAGGTGTCATTGTGTTAGCTGGGAATGCATCCTGCATCCCTCGCATCGGCTACCTGCTTTCCCACACCTACAAACCACATAAGCAAAAGCACCATGCGCATAAGTCTGTTGGCAAAACCCCCTCAACGCCACTCCATGACCACCACTCCTCACTCCAAACACACATCACACTCGCTGAACGCTCGCAGCGTCGATTCGCTTGGCCCCCATGATCGACGACGCTACCCTGCCGGCTCCGCCAATCTCAAAGTTGAAGCCTTCCGTCTCCGTTGCCAATCTGGAAACGCGGCCATGGGTGGTTCGCTGCTGCGTTGCACGACCTGCGAGACAATTGGGTCATGTCCTGTGTGCCCTTTTGCACTTCCTCTGCATGGTTGGTCGTACCAGATGCATAGTTTACAAGTGATCTTGTAACCAGGGATACGCATCGATAGCAGAGGTGCAGAGACTTTTTTTCTCTAGCAGCTACCAATAATTAAGGCCGTTCTTCTTCGAGTCTTATGGTGGTACACTACAGATTCTCAGCATCATAAATCTAGTGGCGCAGCCGCCACCCATTGCCTGAGTCACGATGCCCACCTTAGTGGAAGAGACCGACATTAGGGCCAAGCGATCCTTTTGCTACAAGACGGACACGACCATCTACGCCTCTGGAGTTTTTACTTCTTCAGGCTCTCTTTGGTGCCACATAGCGAACCTCAGAAAGAACTTCCGATTGTGTCAATCATCGCGTCCACCGGTGCACAGCTCAAAACTTCGGCATCATTCATTGGAGCACCCAGAAGGCAGTCCAAGCCTACGACATTCCCCCTATCTGTACGGGCATTTCCATGTATAACACGGCAAAGCTCCAAGTCGGCAAAAGAGTCATTGACGGTATTGCCCTAAACAGAGCAGAGATTGCTCCGGTAAGTCAAATCTTCTTTGCGGTGACTAGTTTTATCCCACGAACAGTTTAACGTCTGTGCGAGGTCGAGATTATCGCTCGCTATCCTCTTCCTCCAGCCTGAACAATAAAAAGAACAAGGTCTTCGTAGAGTCCTCAACTAGTCGGATTGGACTCGAGCAGCGTCAACCTGCCTAAAGCATGGCACTTGTGTGAACTTTGATTCCTGTCTATCGTGTGCTGTTCTTGCTGTTCGTGCTGGGGAGGTTGGTGTATTGCATTATGTTCTCATTCTCAGCGACGGCACAGCGGTGCATTTTCGTGTGGCTTTGCGAATACGCTTATTTCTCCTCTCGACTTTGATCCTCATTCCCCTACCAGCCACTGGGTCACAACAGCTCTTGCAGGGTTCGGAGCGGATGGCATCCGAGCGGTGCCTGTCTCAGCCCTTCCCACCAATAGTCCCCTTGCCTCGTACCATGACGACTGTTGGCTGAAGGTGATCTGATTGCCCTATTAAAGAGAAACTCAAAACAAAGTCAGGATCAACGCGGTCATCGGGATTGATCCCCAGTCAACCTCTGTGCCGCGTTTGCGTAATTGAGATCAGCTAAGTATTCACCTACGGAGACCGGATCAAAGGAGTGGCTCTTGTCTTCTGCAGCTGATGTGACACCCGAATGTTAGATCACAGCCGACCTCTCGAAGGAGATGAGCTCATCTTCAGACATCCCTCATCTAGGTTGCAGAAGACTTCTCGACTTTGCAGTTGTCATTGCCATTCCCGTGGACTTGCGTTGTGATAAGGACTTGATCTGGAAATGAGGTGCCCATGGCTCACAACGGCACACCAGGACTTGCTTGCACAATGTTCGCCTCCGGGCGCTGCGAATGAAGTACCGCGACTTTTCGACCACGGACAGATGAACTTTATATTTCGAAGAAGTCATCCATGCAATAAAAAATAATCCACAACTTTAACTAGGTAGCCACAGACTCATAGAGGCCATCCTGTGGACATTTTGTTTCAGCTAGAAGGCAAGCGCACCGACAAGGATTATGTAATACTCAGCGCCTTGGCGCAACAACAGCCAAAGTTGCGTGCCATCCACTTCTTCTAAGAATCAAGACTTGAACCACAAGGCGTCAGTCGACGACAGACAGACGGCCGTTGCGAACAGAAAGCATATATCGGTCACATTCCTGGGACAATTCGGAATTCCAGCATCGCCGCGAAACACGAAATAGACAACAGGCTCCCGTGAGCTGGGGCTCTCTCAAGATGCCCAAAGAGCGAAACTATAATCCTGTGCAGGCACAGCGCAAAGCCGACAAGGCGAAAGCTCTGAAAAAGGGTACGTTAATTCTCACAGCTACCAGACAACATGCGGCCAGGGGCTCGTCTTCACTAACAGAGTGCTAACTTTGGCTTTTGGTGTTTCGCAGGCAAGGCAGAGGTGCAAAGTCGACGCAACGAACAGCTCGCGCGAAAGAACCCAGACCGCATTCAAAAACAGATTGACGACTACAAAGCCTTGACACAGAATGGCGGCAAGCTCACGACACATCAGGAACAGGTTTTGGAAGGCCTGGAAAAGGAACTACGGGCTGTGAAGAAGGCGAGAGAAGCCCTCGGTGATCGGGCGCCGGCGTTGAGCAAAGGAGGATGGGGACCGAGGCGTGACGACGGCGACAGGGTATTGGGGAAGAGGAGGAGAGGAGACGGGGATGCAACGAGCAGTGACGAAGAGGAGGTGCCGGAGGAGGTGAGGAGGATACCGATGCCAAGGGACACACCACCACCGATACCAAAGGCAGTGCTGGATGAGTGGTATGCGAAGCGCAGAGCTCGCAGAGCAGCTGCCTCGGGAGGCCAGGACGGGAATGGCACGGCAGAGAAACCGTCAGCAGCAGCACCACCCGTTGAGGCCAAGACGGTATACGAGGCCAAGCCGGTACTCAGGGATCTGAAGAAAGAGGCGGTCACGGCGTTTGTGCCTACGGCCGTGAGGATGAAGATGAGCAAAGGGAAAGGCGAAGGAGGATTGATCGAGCCGGAGGAGGCAGACAGGCTGGAGAAGGAAGGCTACTTGAAGATGACGAAAGGACGGGAAGATTCAGAGAAGCAGGCGTCAGATAGAAGGGTGACGGTTGAAGATGCAGAGGATCAGGACGAGGACTGAGATGGCACACGCAAGATACCCAGACCACGCGACAGATGGAAGGACCAGCATGCATGCGGATGGAGGTTTTGCCGATTCGCGCAATGATGTTGAAACAGAGAATGACACTGCATGGATGACTCGTTTTGAGCGTCTCTTGGAAACTTGACAATGTCTGTGAATGACGCGATGCATATCGAAAGGTCTTCTTGGCATGGCCGAGGTAGAGGTTCTGAATCGGTGCTCGGAGAGGCTACAAGTAATGGTACTAACTTCCGTTCTTGAGTACAAAGCGATGCGAGTTTGTGTTTAGTGGGGGTTTCAGCGGGTGCAAGGCCAGGAGCAGCACCGAGCGCCGACCCTCCTCGGTGTTGGCGTGGTGGTTGAGCGTAGCTACGTATTGTCACGGAAGCGACCAATCGTACTTGTCTGATTGATGGAGCTGTTGGATTTGCTTGTTGATTTGATAATTGTAGGCAGCCAGCCAGACAGATGCCTATTAGTTTCCTTGTATTCCCGTATCTTCTTTTGGAAAATACACACCACATGGCATGGCGTTGGGCCGAATCCCCGAGTGAAGTGGAAAAGATAGAAAAAGAAAAAGAACAGGCAAGCGGCGTTCGCCCGACTCCGGAGCAGCAGTGAGCCACAAAGCTTCGACCGAGAAGGTTGGGTAAACACAAATATGGGGAATCGGCATTAGGTCGTCTGAGGAAGAAAATGAGGAAGAAAATGGACCTTTTCTTCCTCTTCTTCTTCTCCCTCCTTGTCCGTCCTCGTCTTCCTCACGTGGCTTAATGGATCTGACTGAGCCCTGGTGGATCATCACATTGGGCAGCCATGGGCGAGACTAACGTAAAGAGGCAGTTTCTGTTACTCATGGTTTTTTTAAATCGTCTTTTTCGTGGGGCCAGCATCGCGCAAAACAACGTTGCAAATCAGCATGTACATAGGGCGTGCCGTTGCGTACCCATGACATGGAAACAAGAGGAGAGAGAACAGTGGCCTCGGGTGTCGCTCGAGGGGGGTAATGGGTTTTCAGTTTCATTTCTCGCGGCTCGGCTTTCAAACGGAGTATACTGGAAACTCCCTCTCATACAAACAGACGATGATTAATGCTTGAGGCACCCGATTCGTAGGTACTTGTCATTAGTTGCTTGTAGGTGAAGTTTTGTCCATACCCACGTTACATATAAACTCTCTCCGGACCAAGAACGCCTCCCGCTTTTCCATCTCTCCTCGCTTTCTCCAGATTCCACTCATTAGTAGACACTTTGTGTTTTTTTCTAGGGTCCTTTCGGCAGTTTTTTATTACATCACTCGCTGTTTTTTTCCCGTCCACTTTCCCCCTCTAAATTCCCCTGCTTTTCTGGAACTCTCTGCCACCAGCGAGACCTTACTCCGGTCCAACGTCAAAACCTCTTCCCCCCCCCCCCCCCCCCATCATATTCTCTCTCTCTCGAGAAAGAGACTTCCAAAAAAGGAGAAATGGGATACATAGAGTCGACAACATAACTCATCACAGACACACATATACATATATATATGTGACAATCTCACACAGTCGATCATCATCATCATCATCATCATCATCAAACCTTGCATCAATGGATCCCGGCCTCACCTCCCGGGCCCTGCACGATGACCCGCCGCAGTCTACCATCCAAGACATGCACTCCCTCACCAGCAGCAGCGACCAGGAGGACAATCACCATCACCACAGCCACGATGATCCCATAAGCAGGGTTCCCACCACCACCAACAACAACACCACCACCGCCGCCGACCTCGAAAAGCGCACCACAGCACTCTCCACAACCTCCCTGCCGGAAACCTACCCAGAGGGCGGCCTGCAAGCCTGGCTCGTCGTTCTCGGCGCCTGGTTCTCGCTGTTCGCCGCCTTCGGCCTCCTCAACACCATCGCCGTCTTCCAGACCTACACGCTCGAGCACCAGCTGTCCGCCTACTCCGAGGGCACCGTCGGCTGGGTCTTCTCCATCTACACCTTCCTGACCTTCTTCTGCGGCGTCTACATCGGCCCCGTCTTCGACAAGTACGGCCCCCGCTGGCTGGTCGTCGCCGGCACCGTCTGCACCGTAGGCGGCCTCGTCCTGCTCAGCTTCTGCACAGAGCTCTGGCAGTTCGTCCTGGTCTTCGGCGTCCTGCTCGGCGTCGGCTCGTCGCTCATCTTCACCCCCTGCATCGCCGCCGTCGGCCACTGGTTCAAGCGGAGGAGGGGTCTGGCCACCGGTCTCGCCTCCACGGCCGGCGGCATCGGCGGCGTCGTCTACCCGCTCATGCTGTCTCGTCTGTTCGACTCTCTCGGCTACGCTTGGGCCGTCCGCATCCTCGCCTTGATCTGTCTGTTCTGCTGCGCCCTGGGCATCGTCCTCGTCCGGAGCCGGCTTCCTCCCGCCCAGAACGCCAGTCCTCACCCGGACTTCAAGATCTTCAAGCAGATGCCTTTTCTCTACATCAGCCTCGGCATCTTCCTCGTCGAGTTTTCGCTCTTCATCCCGCTTGCCTACATCTCCTCCTACGCCATCCAGCAAGGCTTCAGCAGCGACTTCGCCTTCAACCTCATCCCCATCCTCAACGCCGGATCCGTCTTCGGCCGCGCCCTGCCAGGCTGGTACGCCGATGTCGTCGGCCCCATCAACGTGTGCATCGGATCCGTCGCCCTCTCCTTCGTCGCCTGCTTCTGTGTCTGGCTGCCCTCCGGTCATACCACCGCCGGTGTCATCATCTTCAGCCTGCTCTTCGGCTTCAGCAGCGGCACCAGCATCGGCGTCGCGCCCGTGTGCGTCGGTCAATTCTGCAAGACCCAGGAGTACGGTCGCTACTACGCCACAACCTATACGCTCGTGTCGTTCGCTTGCCTTCTCGGCATTCCCGTCGCTGGAAACATTGTCGAGGCCCAGAACGGCCGCTACCAGGGACTGATCATTCTCACAGGCGGCATTTATGTTTTCAGCACCATCTTCCTAATCCTGGCAAAGACCGCCCGCATGGGTTGGAAAACAGGCTGGAAGGCTCGATTTTAGCCATTGAAACTTTCAAAAAAGGAGTCCTAGACCCTTTACAGTCATGAAGGGTTGAATAACCACATGAACGCAGCAACGAAGGACGGGGAAGGGGATGGACCAGCGCCTTATTCATCATGATTTGCATAATGTACGGAGTTCAAAAAGGGAATACCCAATCTGCATCGGGAGCTGACAAGCACTCTTGTCGGCCGGCCACTTATACATACACACACATATATACATGCCTGAAGAAGAGTCATGATACTGTTTTATTTCGGAATAAAGCTAGCTGTATCTTCGTTTTGACTAGTCAAAAAGATCATCAGTTCGAGATTACCGGGCCACTGCAGCGACAAGAAAGCATTTTGTGACTTTGCCCTGAAAGTAACCTAAACATGAGCAGCTTCAGCAAACTGCTTCCTCACGAATCACCATAAAGGAGTTTTATTTTTGTTTCAACTGAACCGACCTCCTCCTTATTGGTTCACCAAGGGTAGAGACATGCTTGATTAGGAAAAGACAGGGGGGATGAGGGGATCAGACGGGGAGGAAACCTTGTAAAGCTTATTTATATTCAGCAAATCTAGGGAAACAAACCCACGGAGGGATGGATGATTGATCCCATATTTCTCGCTTCACGCCAATCCGACATGTCGGCCAACTATACAAAACCTAGAAAAGGAAACATGTGATGATAAAGTCGTACCCCGCCAGAACTCCATTGATGCTTCATGAACCTTTTGATACTAAGGGTATCGTATCCTGAGGATGGAAGAAGAAAGCAACAGCAGTCATGCAAAGAACAAAAAGAGAAAAAGAAACAAAAAAGAAACACAACAGGATGCTCCCTTGGTATCGTCCGACTCCCGACCCATGGAAAACGTCCCCAGTCAAATATAAACGCCGCCAAAAAGGAAAAAAAAAAAGGTATGAGCCAAGATCTACTGTATTTTGATGGCTTCGAACAATCCCAGGCTGAGGCTCGTGTCGTTCTCGCCAACGTTGGGCGTCGGCTCGCTGAGCAATTCCCAACGCTTCAACACAAACGGGCTGAAACGGTCAAGCATAGCAGGTCCACATCCGTATAAATTGCCGAAGAGCCTTGCGGTGGTGCTGTGCGGCTGCGCTGGCATTTCCCGGCGACGGCCCAGAAGCAGACCATCAGCAGGTGATAGGACAGGGTTACTGAGGAGATAATAGAGGCGAGGGTCAGAGGAGAGGCTGCTCGACGGCGTCGCCCCCGGAGTGAGCAAGATTGATTTGATACATTGGTGACGCAGGTCGTCTGGAAGAGAGTCGACGAGAGACGTAGCCGTATCGAAAATATGCTGGGTGGTGGGCAGGTTCGAAGAATTGGGTCGAGTCTCAAGATCAAGGAGAAGTCCGCAAAGAACAAGAATGATCCGAGATCGAGCTTCCTGTGCTGGTGGAGGGGGTGCTTTCCCCGCTGACGCCGTTGCTGATGGCGCAGGCATAGCTTCTGCGGCCGACACACTATGAAGCGTTATGAACTTCAACAGAATGGGAAGCCAGGATGCGATCACCACGGACTGTGCGCTGGCAAACGACTCGTCTCGCGCTGCGACAAACTCCCAGAGATCAGAGAGCTTTTCCACCATGGTCTGGTTCAGCTGGGCTGTATTTGGTGGTGGCTGACCCGATACAATGACTCCGAGCACGCCGAGAAGATTTTCTGCCATTCGAATGCGCTCGGATGATGTTGCGTCTGCACAAGCTGTCGGCGACTTGGTGGATGGGAGCATCGCCAAGAACCTCTCGTAGGCCTGGCTCTTGAGGTGCAAAGTAATATCGTTGCTTAGGCAGGGCAGCATTCGTGTCCAGCTGATGTTGTCCGCTTCAATGGCACGATCCATAGCCCTGGCAAATAGATCAAAGCGACTCGAGCCGTCGGACTCGTCGACTGCGACCGTGGCTGGGGACGGCTGTTCCAAAGAAAGATCCATGTTCAATTTAAGCTGACAGAAGGGCATGGTAAGCTCGTTGGCGAGACCGAGCACTTCATCAAAGGACGTGTTAGAGCCACTTTCATCGCTTGGAACGAGCAGTCGGTTCGCGAAATTGCGGATCAAGTCACCAGCCTCGGCAGGCAAGGATTTGATGTTCAGTGCATTAGAGACGGCGTCAGCGTCACCCACAACGAGGAACTGCAAAGACTCGAGAACTTCGCGTCGCAAAGACTCCTCGTCCAATGGTAACTCTGTGTGTGCGGAGGGAGTTCGTGCGGAGGAGTACTCGGCTATGGCATTGCGGATCAACGTGAGAAGCCCTTTTGAGTGCTCCTGGCGCGCTGATTGCTGATAAACGCGAAAACGGTATGCCTCCTCCCCCGTCAGAACACTTGGTGGATCAAAATGCGACAGAATGAGCTTCAAAAGATCCTGAAGGTAAGTGGCGCTTGCTGGTCTGTCCTCTTCAAGACCGGGCGTTGCCAAATCGCCCGGGCCGGAGTGGGCTGCGGCAGCAGTATGCAACAACGTCGTGATAGGGAGACAGCCAAGACTGACAAGTAGTGGATAGAGTTCTGACAAGGGTGGCCGGCTTTTGAGCGTCCTGATGTGACTGATCCAATCTGCCATGAGCTTATCAAAATGCTTCGTGTCGTACACACGCAATCTCTGCAGCAGAGAAGCAAAGACGCGCCGTGCGTCATTCAGCTTCCGCCAACCTGCATCGAGCTTCGGTATCATGGTGCGGAAGAGTCTGTTCATAGTGGGCTGGTCGATGACATTGCCGCTACCAAGGAGCTTCTCAATCTCCTCGGAAATTTCGCTCTCAGCGCTGTGCATCTGGGTTACCATGTTGTCGGAGACCGGAGAACAAGCGTCAATCGGATGAGTGCGATCGCTCTGGAGGAGCTGTTGTTGGAGTTCAGCAGCAAGGGCTTGCCGCTTCGGGACACGGCCGGCGAGGTGGGACAAGGCCGAAAGCAACGGCCGGGCAGGAAGTGGATGCTCGGCACTAAACATCTTGAGGCGTTCCGTATATGCATCGAGAAGGTGGTCAGTCATGTCCGTTGCCAGTAGCATCGGCAAGTTGAAGTTGATAGTGTCGACGCACGAAGCCAGGAGATCCACATCCGATGCATGTCGGCAGGCAATGAGAACTTCGGATAACATTGGGTAGTCTTCCAGGTTCTCTAATATTGTGCGAATGCTGCAGAACATGGCCATTGGCAAGAGGAACGGCTCCTTCGACCCAGACTGATTGACGACAACATCCCGAAGGTATGCTCCGACCGCATGGCGAAGGCCGCGGCTACTTTTTCCAAGGCGCACCAGGAGTTTCTGTATAGACATTGGCTTCCTCTGGAAGATAGGATCTTCGGGAGAACCAGGCAGTCCCAATATGTGCGCGACGCATTTCAACGCATTGCTGATGTCAAGCTGCTCATCCGCTGTGGAAAACCCACCAGCTCGGCACAGGAGGTTCGCTCGCTCTCGTTTCCACTTGTCTGCAATTGAATCAAGAGGAAGCTCAAGCAGCAGCCGCATGCCGCAAGGCCCTTGGATGCGATCGATCTCACCCGGATCATGGTATCCGCCACGAGCAATCAGCCACTGTAGATAGCGAGGCATAGAAAAGTGACCGGTTCGCACGAGTTCTCCGACCAGGTGATACATCAAATCTTTACGAATCATGTCGTCCCGAGGGATGCAATCGATCTCGAGCAAGATCTGTGTCGTTGGAGCAGCGCCGAGAGAAGAGGCCCAAGATCGGAGCAGATTTGCAGCAACAAGTACCTTCGCGGCGCCTGGGCGATGTCGAGACGTTCCCCACTGGATCGTGGTCCGGACAATCTCGTTCTTATCGTCCAGTGTTTCCCAGCACCTTGTGGCAATTGTGTTGTCCACAGGATTCCGAAGTGTAGCATCAAGTGCAGCGACGAGCTGCTGTCGACCGACTGGAGTTGTTGTAGCGGTGCTCGTTGCAAGCCGAGCGTTGCGCGCATCTATCTCCTGGTACAAGGCGTGAAGACTGCGATCGCTGGGAGCGAGGAATGTTTTGAGCATATGCTTGTACTTCAGCCAATTCAGAGGGTTCACGAAACTCTCAGGATATAGCCTAAGGAGCGAGGAAAGCAGGTCGACGATCTTGTCCGACAGTTGCATCAAAATGTCACGATCGGGGTCGTTGGAAATCTACAGGGATTGTTAGTAGTTGCCAATCAAAGACCTTCACACAACCTACAGTATTAAGGTGCGTGCAGAGGACGAAAGCGAGGCGCCTGCCGAGCCTACGCAAGCGCATGATATCATGCTGATAGATCTGTACTACCAAGAGCCATAAAGGCATCCTGGCTTGGGAACTGCTTTCCAGATTTGTGACAACCCAATCAAGATAGTGTTCTCTCTCTAGAAGTTGGTCATTGTAGAGATGGGTGGCCAGACGAATGCTGTGAAATAGTGTCAGTACACAATAACGAGGATGTAAAATGGGTGAGACCAACGCATATACAACTTTCGCCTTCCAATCAGCGTCACCAAAGGATGATACAACTGATTCGACGAATGTTTCCACGAGCGCCGTCCATTCCCTGATCCACTTGAGCTCGCCACCCATGATGAAAGCTCCGTTGACGCCCTTCCTCTTGACCGCTCTGATTTCGTTCGCACCAACGCACTTGACAAGCCAGACAGCTCGTTCAGTGGGCACATTCTTGTTTAAACATTGGTCGAGAAGTGTCCTGCCACGTATCCCATGCGGTATCGTCCTACTAAGACGACGTAGCGACATGGTAGGGTTTGCGAGTTCCTTCATCCACACTTCCCTCTTGGTGTCCGTCAACGTGACTCGGGGCGGAGGCTTGAATGTCGAGGCGGCAGTGATTTGCCCCTTTGCCCGTCGTTGATTCATGACTGTCATGAATAACTGTGAAAGAGCAGTAAGACCACTCTTCTGCTGCCTCAGCGGCGTGTAGATAGCCACCCTAGCTGATGAGGTCTCGCTCTGGCTCCCACGATCCCATATGCCTTTCTGTATACCCTCACTGTTCCATTCGTCCTCATGATGCTTGCCGGTCCAAGGATGAAAGTCGGCAAACCCGGAGTTGAGGCCCTTGCTGAAGGGATCGCGCGGAGGTTTGTCCTGTCTGTGTGGTGGAGGATATCGTGGGGCAGCAGATGGGGTTTCGACGACATAAGGCTTCGGCCGAGAGTCCTTCTTGATGGTCTGAGGGACGGGGTCGTTCTTCTGCGTGCGATGAAGTGGCGGTTGTGTTCTCGGGCGGCGTCGGGGCATCGGCATGGGAGGATTGTCGGGGTCAAATTGTGAAGTTCGGGAGAGCGCCGGACTATGACGACCTGCCTCGACCGATTCTGGCGGGTTCTGAAGACGAGAAGGCGTACCGGCATTATTCATAGGCGAAGGAACTTCGGACAACCAGCCGTTTGGGCCGGCAGTCTCGATGGACAACTCTTGTCGCAACTTGGAGCCTTTGGCCAGTCTCGGTGTGTTGGGGTTTGCCATGTCGGAGCCTCCCATAGCCACATCGTGGGCCGAAGAATCAGACGCTGCATCTTTTCGAATGGGTGAGGATGGGATGAACTGTTGTTGGGACAGCGCACGCTGCTGCTGCTGCTGCTGCTGCTGCTGCTGTTGTTGTTGGGAGAGCCGCTGGATGGATGATAAGGACGTGGCACTCAGTGTGCGCTGAGGCGGCCGAGGCTGGCCGCCTATCGGGGTCCTACTTGTCATGACGGGAGTCGATCATTGGAAAGCCATGGCCAGGTAGATGAGGATGCTGCTTGGGAAGTTGATTCAGAAGATGAGGTGACCATTCGAGTCGTGCGACACCAAGCGCGCAGACGAGTGGCCAAACTGACTCGTCGTTGCGCGCACACACAGTTTAGAAGTCGGGTCGGGTTGGGAAAATACGTCGAGGTTCAAGGTTGAGCAGGAAGGGCGCAGCAGGAAACAGGATCGTAAGCGTACAGGGCAGCAGAGTTACCTGGTTCGTAGGTAGTCGAAGAGGTTTGGCCGGCTGAGGTTGTTGACCAGGGGTTGTTGGAGGACAGTGTCTAGTCGGAACGAGGAATCGGGATCGGGCGCGGGAGGAGGGTGGAGTGCAACGGATGGGAGCGTCTTTTCGTTGAGCCAAACTACGGAGTAGTAGTAGTGTGCAACGAGGCAGGACAGTCAGTAGTGGTTAAGAGAGGCTCGAACGGGGACGGTTGGGCGCTGGGCATCCACACTGCAATTGCGGTGCCTATCTTGTGTGTGTGTCGCTGTTGGCTTCGTTTGGTTCCGTGGAGGTGCTGGCTGCCTTTGGGTTGGAGGGGGACAGGACAGAACAGAACCCGAAGTGCGTGATTGTGTGAGAGAGGCCACAAACCAGGAGGAGCGAGACCTGGAGTGGGTTTGCGGGTAGCCCGGTTAGGTTGGGTTGGGGTCCTTGGGAGGGGGGGGGGGGGGGGGGGGTGGATGCTTGAGGCGATACAGTGTGGACGGAAGACCGGGGGGGGGAGGGAAGAGGGGGGGTTTTTCCAGCAGCCGGAAGACCCGATAGCATACGGAGTACTGGCCAGTAATACGGTGATACTTTGCCCCAGCAGCAAAATTACAGCTCGCGCGCGCGCACGGAGGGCATGCAGCACAGCACCGCACAGGCAGGGTAGGGCACGGGACGCAGATATGCATCTGAGAGGGGATGGGCTGGAGTCAATTGCAGCCAATAAGCCTGAGACGAAGCCCGAGACGCTACGATCCAGTGGAGGTGTGGCTGGACAATAGCGACCTTGTGCTGATACCATTACTGTACTGAGTGTCCTATCATTTGCTGGGGTAAAGTGAGCCGTCGGGCATAGCCTTTTAGTGAGTAAAGGCTTGGGCAGGCGGTGAGGGAGGCGATAAGGCCTACAGTACCTACTACGAGCAGGCACTCCTCTAGGTACTACTTACCGGTAGTCTTCCCCGTTAGAGGCTCCTTCATTGGTGAGTCTGGTTCCCTACCCAGCTGTAGGCTGGCCATCGTAATTGTTGCCCTTTTTCCGTGACACGATAAACCTCTTTCTTTTTTGCAGTTGTACGTATTTGACTGGTAGTAGATACCTACCTGGCTGGAAGAACATGTCCACCTCAGCCTCAGCCCTCAGGGGCGGCTTGACCTGGTTTGCCTTCATGTATATGTACATATAGTTGTACGTAAGAGTAGGTACCGCCTGGTGTTCTTCGAAAGGCCCGTTTCTCCTTTCGCCTTCGCTGCCTTCGTCGGTCGAGCTGATCTGCGGATTTTGATTGCAGCCACTCGGTCCCGTCTCTCCCGTGCGTATTCTCCCTGAAACATTCGGAGCTACGGCCCCCAGGATGCTGCTGCTACCAATCCGATACATTGTGTCTTCCACGCTTGGATCGTCCTTCCCATGATCCATCTCCCGTGCCGCCAGACGCATGCCCCCCAACGCCCGATCTTCACTCTTCCAGATGGGGGTTAATACAGTCCACGCCACATCGCTAACCTGAGGTCATCTGGCCACACATCAGTGGACGGACGAATAATAATTAGTTGTAGTAATGTAGGGAAGTCGTACTACACACTCTGCCACAGTCCCATACGGCACGATATAAGACTGGAATGCTTACCATAGATCTAGACGCTACCTTTGGCCATCCACCACTTAGCCTGCTCTCTAAATTCAAGCCTAGGCTGACGTCGCTCTTCGCCAAGGGCAGCGGAGTTGTTCTTGAACTACCGCCATTCCAGCCGTCACCAGACGGCCTAGGGTATAGGCAGTGGCCATGATGCTGGGATCACCATCGGTCGACGGAAATCAAGTGTTCTGGGCGTGGTGTGGCACCATTCTCTGCATGCAGCACCATTACGATGTGGAAATCATACATGTACCTACAACTGATCCATCAGCTAGCCTGTGACCTGCCAGCAATGCAAATCGGAGCCATGTCTGTCCGCCACTCACCCGGCGTTGGCTCGGTGGCAGTGCCTGGCTCGACAAAGTGAAACCCCGCGCAGGATGCGTTAGCCGCCAGTGACGATCAAGGGTCGTTGTGAAGGGGATGGCTGATTCGAAGCCTCATTCGACTCGTCACCAAACCACAACTCACCGTTCAAATTGTACAACACGCGTGATGGCTGGAGCGTGAGCGATCATGCATATTGTTGCCCGCTGCCCTCAATACGAATATGGCTCTGGTGAGTTGAGTGAGCGAGTGAGGTCAAATAGTCGGCGTCAGCATATTGTCCCGACAATGCTCTTGTCTTAGACCTGTTATTCACGACCCGGATTGGAACAGTGATTTCGGTGTTTCATATGCACCATGAAGAAAGAAATGGGGCTGCTCCGCATTCAAGAAAAAAAAAAGAGGAAACTGTACAGAATCACTTCGGAAAAGCAAGATTGGCCCTGAATATGGTCGAAGGTGTTGGCCGCGTCGGCAGCATAGTGTCCTTTCCGTCACAGCTCTGCTCCATCCACAGCCCATTCATTCCATCCAGGCTTCTCCCCAGGCAGTTTGATGCTCTTCCACTCTTTCTCCGTGACCTTCTTCCACTCTTCAATCGGGATCCATCCGATGTAAGCCCTGTCGCCGAAGCCTCCAATCCAATAGACCTTGGTTACGACCAACCTCGCCCACTCAGCTTCGTGAACCCTGTTGCCGGGGAGCCAGTACTTCGCATCGTGATGCTTGCTCACGAAGCAGCTGCCAAGGCGCACAGACTCGAGAGGTCCTGGGTTGATAGGCTCGAGGTAGCCCATGAGTGAGAAGCGAGGAAGGTTGGCGGCCGAGTAGGGGACCGGGTCTGGAGCATTTTCTGTGCCCATCAGGGCGTCGTAGGGAGACTCATGTCCGTGTGTGGGTAGGAATGGAATAAGTGAGGTCAGGCGCGAGAAGTAAGAGATGCGGCGAGAAGGTGGGTAGGGGGGAGTCCAACGCATAGACAGGGAGATGTTGGAACCTGCTTCAACATTCTTAAAGCTGGTCGCGATCTTGATGGCCAGAATGGTCGGGTTGCCTTCATCCTCGCAATCAGCAACGTAGTCCATCAGTCCAATAGGAACACCAGCAAGACCAGCAGGGCTACGGCCGGAGGCGCCAGCCTCGGCCTTATCGTTAGGGTCTGGGAAGACGGTTGAGAGATCAGCCAGCTTGGACAGCGCGAGGATGCGGCGGCCCATGATGGCCGACTCATAACTGGTCGGGATTCTGGAGGAACCATGAGGATTCTCTAGAATTGCGTGAGGCTCGCGAGCAGCGCTGGCGAAAGCCACAAGGTTGGAAACGGCAGCAGATAGCTTCATCGTTGGATGGGTGGGTTTCGTTTCACGGTCGATGCTGTGGCTATGGTGGATGGATTGCTTCTCGGGCAGAAGAACAGCCAGCACAAAAAAGATGCAGAGCTCAAATCTGGCCTTTAAGTAACGCAAGATGGATAACTATTATTAATTCCTCGCGGCGATGCCGGAGCAAGTTGACCAGTGGCAGAGGGCGAAGAAAGGGAGACGGGCTTGGCAGGGAGGTGGGCAGGTGACATGATGTGCTGATGAGGTTAGATTGATAAGATTAGATCGGCTGGTGACGGAAAAGTCACCTACCCGGGAGGTCGGGAGATGGAGCCATGGTGCGAGAATTACGAGCGATATAACAGCGACATCGGATGAAAGGTTGGTGGCTACAAGACTATTCAATAGTGAGACTTGGCACCTGTTCAGCCGGGTCCAGCAAGATTTTGTCTTCCAAGAGAGGTAGCTAGGTACATATAGTTGTGCATATCGACATTGTGTAGAACACACACCCGCAATTCCCCTCGGTAAGGTAAGGTACCTAAGGTAGTAGTACTGTACGTAACGTTAGTATGTAGGATTTACTACCTATAGGTAGGCCAGTGGTCACCAACCCCCCTGAAGCCGCCTGTTGAAAAGCAGTTAGCACAGACCAGACCAGACATGTTGCAGCAGCTCAACCAACCCAGCACAGTACAGTCGTATTATTGGGAGCCTTGTCTTCGCATTCCGTACTGTACACCACCACATTCTGTATTCCAACACAATAACGTCGCTTTGTGTCCCAATATTGACTTAGCATGCCCCGTCACTGGCACCTCTCAGGGCCATCCATTCCGGTGCTGTTCCGTGGTTGCTGGTTCAACCACGCTGTGTTGACTTATGCCAGGGCGCTACCCCACCTCCCTTAAGTCCCGCCTCATTCCAGCCTGAATCCCATCAATGCAGCGCATCAGCCAAAACCAGCCAGATTACCCCTTCCTTCATTGGGCTGAGCCCTTCCATTGTTCCTGCAGCCAGAATATTTCGGTGAAGGCTCCTGTCGCAGTCGTTGCCAGACTTTGATCCTTCTTGTGGTGGCCATCAGTCCAGTTGTCGAGAGAACAGAGCTCAAACCCCTCCTCAACGCGTCACGGTCGTTGCAGCTTTCCAACGCCATCGTCAAGCCTCGAAGTATTCGCTACGAGGCGTCCGCCTGACGGACCCTCACCAAACAACATGTCGAGCTTCATGTCAAACTTCTTCCCTACTGGGAAGGACAAGTCTGCTGGTGACACATCTCCTGGCCGACCTGGCACCCCCAACAAGACCAACAGCTTCATCAACCCACCAACTCCTCACGGCAGCCCCAGCAAGAAGACCGTGCCGCCAGGTGCGCACGATCTTACCGCTGCGTTCGAAAATGCGATGAGCCTCAATGACTGCCCTGCCGTCAAGCTCACTCGCCCCCAGAGTGTCATCACTCCTCTCTCACCCGGCAAGAGCAATGTCCAGCCGTACGACGAATCAAACACGATCGCAGACGAGAGTGTCCTTCACAAGGCCAATTCTGCCACAACACCGCTGAAGAGGCAGGGCCAGGAGAACACGCCACCAGTCTCACGCTTGGCGGCGGCCGCTGATAGTCCACTCCAGCACGGCCATGCTGCTGTGACTCGTCAACAACTTTACGAGCAGAGCCATCGCCCTTTGACACCAGCCAAGAAGTTCAATACAGCACGGGGCCTCACTGCCGAGGAGCGTGAGATCCTTCAGAAGCCCAACGTGAAAAGACTGGTCAACGTCACACAGCTTTGTATGTGGTGGAACTAGAAACAGTTGAACCATTACTAAACCATGGATAGATTTTCTCGATTACTACTTTGATCAGATCACCTATGTCGGTGCGCGACAGAGCCGACTGGCTGCCTTCAAAGCCGAGTATCCACCACCTCCAGCGACAGATGAGCAAACACACAACCAGATGTGGTCCAAGTACACCGGACGAGAGCGTGCCAACCTTCGAAAAAGACGTGTCCGTCTGCGACATGGGGACTTCCAGATTCTTACACAAGTCGGCCAAGGTGGATACGGCCAGGTCTTCCTGGCACAAAAGAAGGACACTCGGGAAGTGTGTGCTCTCAAGGTGATGAGCAAGAAGCTGCTTTTCAAACTCGATGAGGTGCGCCACGTCTTGACAGAACGCGACATCCTTACCACTGCCCAAAGCGAATGGTTAGTCCGCCTCCTGTACTCGTTCCAAGACGACAAGAGTATCTATCTTGCCATGGAGTACGTTCCTGGTGGCGATTTCCGAACCCTCCTTAATAACACGGGTGTTTTGTCAAACCGTCACGCGCGGTTCTATATCGCCGAGATGTTCTGTGCTGTTGATGCGCTGCACCGACTTGGTTACATCCACCGTGACCTGAAGCCCGAGAACTTCCTGGTGGACTCAACAGGTCACGTCAAGCTTACAGACTTTGGCCTTGCCGCCGGAGTTCTTGCGCCTGCTCGAATGGAATCCATGCGCCTGAAGCTGGAGAAGGCGTCAGAGACCGCCGTACCATTTGGCAAACCAATGGACCAGCGGACTGTGGCAGAGCGTCGCGAAAACTACCGAACTATGCGCCAGCAGGACGTTAATTATGCCAAGTCAATTGTTGGCTCGCCCGACTACATGGCTCCTGAGGTCCTTAGAGGGGAGGAATACGACTTTACGGTCGACTACTGGAGCCTGGGATGCATGCTGTTCGAGGCTCTCACAGGCTTTCCGCCATTTGCTGGTTCCACTCCAGACGAGACGTGGCGGAACCTGAAGCACTGGAAAGA
Organism: Sarocladium brachiariae; assembly: GCA_008271525.1. Taxonomy (NCBI): domain Eukaryota; kingdom Fungi; phylum Ascomycota; class Sordariomycetes; order Hypocreales; family Sarocladiaceae; genus Sarocladium; species Sarocladium brachiariae. Next base: position 1,357,576 of record RQPE01000002.1, read on the forward strand.
GGTTCTCAAGCGCCCCGTCTGGGAGGATCCCAATTACTTCCTCAGCAACCGAACATGGAACTTCATCACCACGTAAGTCATATGGTCTCTCATCACCAGAAGGGTGAACTAACCCACCCCACCAGATGCATCAACTCGCGTACAAAGCGCTTCTCCAATATCAAGGATATCTACAATCACCACTACTTCGCCGAAGTCGACTGGGAGACCCTTCGCACCACCCGTGCGCCTTTTGTCCCTGAGCTGGACTCGGAGACCGATGCTGGCTACTTTGATGACTTCAGCAACGAGGCAGATATGGCCAAATACAAAGAGGTCCATGACAAGCAGCAGGCCCTTGAAACCATGGCTGATCGTGAAGAGGAGATGAGCAAGAGCCTCTTTGTCGGATTTACCTTCCGCCACAGGAAGCCTGCATCGGAAGAGAATGGTGGCGGTAGTCCAAGGAAGAGAATCCCCATGACGATTGAGGAGGAGAACTTTGGGACCATGCTGTGAACCATATTGTGGCATTGCAACTTTCTGCGACTCGCTACTTTTCTGTTCTTGCCCAACGCCCCAGAACATTACCCTTGTATTTTTACTCATCTGTCTGCACCCATTCTTTCGATTTGCTTCACTTTGTCTCGCCCTTTCCTAGAATTTCTCTTACTACTTTCTGCTGCACCGGCTAGCCCCGTCACCAAGCCGCAAGAGAAACTTGATGAGGGGGAGAAGAAACATAGGGTTGTGGCGCCCCTGAGTTTGCCTCCCCCTTTTTGCCCCCTTGAGATTCTTTTTTCCTCCTCCCTCTTTCAATGGCAAACATGAGGTGGACTGAGATGGAAAATACTGTTTTTAAGGTGTTGGAGTTCGGGAGAGAGGTAATGGAGAGCGATGAATGAGAACAACACGATTTTGCTGCTCGGTTCTTATATTGCTCAGATTATGTAGTCGTTTTGAAACATTCATATGATGGATTTTGAAATCAAGTTCGAGTAAAGTCTTACCTACATAAGTGACCCCTGAGCGTGCCAGTGGATGGCGATTTTTTTTTTCATATCACATTGCGGAAGAACGATGTTGTTACCGAGTATGGAAGGTGTGCGTTTCTCATTCATTAATAGAGCTTTCGTTCTAACCATGTCCATCCTGGACGCAACAGCTCTGTAAGAGAGAGAGAGAGAGAGGGAGGGGGAGGGGGAGGCTCCGAATGTGTACGTGGTATAGGTAGGTATGTACCGTACCAATCGTTTCGCTCCCATCCCTGAACCATGATAAATTCTATATATCGATCGGCCTGGAAACGAGCAAATGAGTTGGGAGAGAAAGGAGGATGAGATAAGAGAGAGAGAGAGAAACTGAAACTCCTTCTCTTCCAGATGTGTAACCCGCAAGACCATTTCCATGCCTGTTGAGATCCCTCTTCCCGAGAGGGGGTGGGGGATGAAGTTGTTGTTCAAGACAGGCAAAAAAAAAAAACGACAAAGCATGCATGGCAAGGGCGAATAAAAGTCACGACAACTCCCGCGGGGAAGAGATTCAGAACAAGAAGAATAGGAGAAAAAAAAGACAAAGGACAACAAAGGTGCAAACGAGGGCGCATGCGCACATAACGTCCTCTTCCCAAGGTATCAAGATTCATCAAAGCGAGATCGAGTTCCGCTCGTCCCATCGCAAAATCGACAACTGCCACCCATCCAAACTCCGACCCTGTATCATACGTCTCTGCCCTGAACGCAAAAAACCTTCAAAAAAAAAAAAAAGCAAATTGCCCTTAAAGACTCATTGTAAGCCACTCCCACTCCTGAGGACCGGTTGAACCGCCCGGCCCGTTCATCATCTGGCCAGACTGGCCACTGCCGCCAATATGTACCATGCTCTGTGAGCCCATGCCTGGACGGTGTCCCATGCCGAAGCTGGGAGTGTGCACCATACCCCCGGGTAGTGATCCAATAGTTGGGTTGGAACTAACCGATCTGGCTGCCTCATTGGAACCAGTCGAGTTGGGACTATCAATGTCCATTCCCATTGCTGCATCGATGGTGCCTTTGCTATGGCGCCTTTGGCGCTTCGATGACGTCGAGGCAGATGACCGTGCCATGGCCGAAGCACCCGGTCCGGGTGTCGTCTTCGGAGGTGCGGCAGCAATAGGGACCACACCTTTCCCGCCAATGGCACCAGTGGAAGAGGTGGCACTGCCGAAATGACTGTTCGGCGTACTTCCAGCTGTGTTAGCTCCTGACTGAGCGCCGCTTGCAGGACTCTCAATCTCGGTTGTTCCAGCCCTGTTGGCTGACGGAGGCGTTGTGACTGGTAATTGTTGCTGTGAAGCAGACACTGCTGGACTCGGCATGTTTTTAGCAGTGCTGTTGGCAACCGAGTTTGCCATGGAAAGCGTCGAGTTCTTTCTCGAAGCCGCGGTTGAGCCGGTTGCGGTTTTCTTCGAACGAGTGCTTGTTCCTCCCACCGGCAGATTCGCACCAGAGCCACGGTTACGCTTCTTGATGACATCGGTTTTCAAGCTCAGTGGGCGAACAACACCATGCAACTTCAAGAAAAGGCCACATGCATTACATAGGGGCTGGCCTTCTGGATTGCGCCGCCACAGTGGTGTAGTCTGAGTGAAGCAGTTGGTGCAGGTAGTCGGAGCCCCGCCATCACCCTGACCGTTGCTGTTGTTGGCTGCGCCTTGTAAATTGGTCGTGGAACCATGCTTCGATCCCGGAGGCGATGATGGCCGACTTGGAGCCACGGAGGAGAAGCCAGACATAGTGCCGGGGCCATTGTCGCCCGGCGAATTGGGCATAGATTGAGCGAGATGATCGAAGCCATTCTGCTTGCTCGTCATGTGCGCTGGGGTTGACGCATTACGAGGCAGCTTCGGTCCTCGTCTGTCGTTGTTTCGCAGAGATTGCGAGTGAGACCTCGCTAGACCACTCGTATCCCAGTCACTGTTGGCGTCAACATAATCCGTTGTTGTGCCTCCTATCATGACCTGTTTCCGTGGTGGTCCTCCGGGGAATCGTGCGGCCTGGGTGCTGAACTGCCCGGGTAGTGATGCATCCCATCCGAGGGAACTGCTATCGTCCATCGCGGAGGAATAGTCTCCATGCATGCCAAGATTACGGTCGGCAAATGCATTGTTATCTTCGTCATCCGAATCAGCACCAAATGTGAACATGTTTTCGTTTGGCATTGTAACATTGGGAGATGTCAAGGATGAATCGGTCTGAAAGACCTGACTGGGATCAATGTGTCCAAATGAGCTCGGAGCAGTACTAAACTCTGATGCTGTCCCAGCGGATGAGAAAACAGCCTGGTTTTGTGCGTTGCCGTTGTACATGAATTGCTGGCTGGTTTGGGTTTGAGTATTCGACTGTTGATTCTGATGAGAAGTTCGGAACCCTTGTGGTCGTTGTTGGCGGATGTCTTGACCTCCAAAGTAGAAACCATCGTTATCAGGTGCTGGGTGCGGTGTGGTGGCCGTGGACTGATAAGCGGATGCTGGAGGCGAATAGAAATCATTCTGGCTCAATGAGCCTGATGGCATGGAGTTGTTGTTATACATTTGCGAAAATGTGCCGTTGGGTATCATAGGTGAGGTGGAAGGAGAGAAAGAGTAGTTCTGCTGGAAGGGACCCGTGGAGGTCATGATAGGCTCACCATCCATGAAAGTGTCGAGGCCAAAGGGGAGGCCGGGGTGGTTCTGGTTAGGATTTGCCATGTTGAGCTGGGTGGGGTTGTCGAGAGAATAATCGTGCAACTCAGCGTCGTTCTCCAAATCGTATTTGAGGCCAGCGTCAGCGCTGTTGACAGCAGGAACATGAGGAGAGAAGTCGGCTGGGCGCTTTCGAGTCTACGATGAAGGTTAGCCATGTGGACTCGCAAAAAAGGTGGCAACGGTGGCATGTGCAAGGTCAGGGAGCTAGCGTAAGGTGGCTGCGCCCGTCGCTGGGTGGTGGCAGCTGGGCCTTGTGAGATCGGGATTGGTGGCCTGCAGCGTTGAATGCAACGCTGGGCCACCATTATTGGGAGGGCAAATGAGCCAGCATCAGGTTCGTGGGGGTGCAACAAACGGGACGAGAAAGGTGGGCGGACGAGTGAGAAGCTCACAACAGTAAAAAGGTGACGCATGAGAGTGGAAGCAGTGCAGTAGACATGGAAAAACGTGAGACTTACCTGGCGCTCATCAATACTCGTTTTACGCAGGTGACGTTGGACATAGTGAAACTCATTGCCTTGGTTTTGCTGGTGAGTCTGGACTGGCACAGACTGCGGGATGAATGGTTGATGTTGCTGCGCATCAAGCTGCTGTGGCTGGTGAGCCAGATCCTTGCGGGATTTGATCGGAATGGCAGAGGCGAGGGTATGCGATGAGCGCTGCTGGTCCTGGGATCGGTTGGTTATGTGTGGTGCAGACGGGGCAAGTGGTGATGAGATCCCAGCAGGTGTTGCGGCGTTTTCGGAGAAAATGAAGTCATCGATGTTCATTGTGTCTGTGGTGTTAACTGTGTTTTCTGATGACTTGCGTAGTTGGGCGATGCCGCTTGGGGCATTCTGCATTTGCGGTCGCATATGCCTGTTGTACGGTAACGCAGAGGTGGGCTGTCAGCGAAGGGCTCCGCGAACATGTGAGGGAGTGAGTGGGAGTGCTTCCGAATGCCTCCCCAAGAGGGCCCGAGTCTGTCAACCCCTCCATGATGCCGTCATACGGGCAAAGATGGAGAAAGATGGCATCATGCAGAGCATTATGGGGGAGCGGCACTCGGTTGAGGTGTAGAGAGCATACCTGGTCTGCTGGAGTCTTGCAGCGCGCTGCTTGCGAATCTCGAGGCTCATCATGCGCCAGGTCAGATTCTCCATTCGATCTTGGTTCGGCAGCTGCTGCTTTGTCCTGCTGAAAAATCTCCAGACCTGCATGGCCAGGGGATCTTCCTGCTGCATCTGCGAGATGCTCTTCTGCTGAGCGACATTGGCATTGCCAAAGGGTGGAAACAGCGGCGTGCTCAGTAAACGATGGCCGGCGGCTGCGATGGTCTTGTCCAGCATGCTAATGTCGAGGGTTCGACGATCGTAGTCGCCCAGCTGACGACCATCGGGTCTCCTCGGAAAACGATAGTCGTGCTCCATGGCCGTTCTATTCATGAATCGGGGGTCTTGAGTCCCAGAAAGTCGAAGAAGACCGACAAGTGAGGCTCAAGCCAGCGTATTGACGATCGATGGAAGGAAGGTTAAGAATGAATCGACCAGAAGCAGAAGCAGCGACAGCGGAGGAAGCCTGAGAGTAGGAGAAAAAAGACACAGGTAGCGCGCTGAACCGTCCTGGCTCGATGGGCCGGGAGGGGTGGCTAAGTTGCTCCAGTGAAGGGTTTCCCCCCACGTTCTCGGCCACGGAGGGTGGCTACGAGCATGCGACTCAAAGACCGGAATTCACTCATGGGGCCCGGGAGTTGGGGCCTTCGCCGGGTCCAGCATGCAGCCAAGGAGGAGAAGCAGGATACATCACATTGAGAGCACAATACATTCACAGCGAAACATACATATAACTGCAGCAACTCCCGCTGTTAACCAGCTGTGACGACTTGCAATTGCTCCCGCAGGGGATTGATTGACTCGGTCTACGCTTGCCTCCTCTTCCATGCCTGCATTTCCACGATGTACTTGTACATATACATAGCACTTTGTTGCCTTACTTTAGAGAAAGGAAGAAACAAATAAACATATTTCACGTGACGCATTTGTTCAGAGCCGACGGGAGGAGCAGGTGAGTAAATGAACTATTTGCGACACAAGTGTCCGTATCCATACCGTGCGTGCCCTGCTCCCTCCGGCCGACCAGCCGCAACCTCAACGAGAAATGGCGTCGTTCTTGCCTTTGCCCGTCCAGTAGTACTGAAGCTTACTCGAGACGGTGCTCGAGCGGCATCACCGTCGAACCAACCAGGAATGCTGTAACCCTGCTGAGAAGCCCACGTATTACACCCCACTAACATGTGAGTGGCAGCACTCTGTTCACTTAATTTATGACTAGCGTCCTTCCTAGCAATGGGGTTCATCCAAGGCTGCCTGGCAGTGGCATCTCCAACCCAAGCGACGTCACTATTTCTTGTGCCGCCCACTGGGCCAGTCGTCTGTCAGTGAGCACATGCCGCTGTGAACAAGGTTATGCAGCCACTAAGGTCACGACTGTATATGTAAATAGTAGCTTGGTGCTTGACGTGGACTTGCGCAGCATGATCAGGTTGCAGTCAGCTTGACGTGTCTCACTCCCCTTTGTACCATCAAGCCCATGTGCGTCTTTTCTTACCTATTCTTCTCCCTCATCCAGCAGCCCAGCCATTCCATCGTCGGGACCGACTCTCGCACTTACTCGGCCCTTTAGGGACTTGCTCCATTTATTACAATGATAACGTGTGCCGAACGGTGAATACAGTGGAGTAAGCACCAACCTCGACAACGTTAAATACCCCCGCTTCGGTCACTGCGAGACGACGGAAACGACAAACGGGAGTCCTCAGACCCTTGCCATGTCAAATTATCCAGTAATGCTTCGAGCGCTTCCGCAACAAGATCAAGTGGGGACTTACAGCCGCCATCTTCGACAGTAATACGGACTACTACATATACATAGTACTATACATACATGTACGATACCCTTCCAGTGGGGACCGCCCGCGTTGTCTTGGATTGACTACAACTAGTAATGTACTGCAGCAATTCTGGGATCAGAGGTCAACAATCAATAGACAACACACAACAAGCCGAGTGCCCTGCTTTATCAGTGGATGCGATGATGTCGTGAGGGAAGCGATGGACCAGCGACCGACGAGCTCACCTCGCATAAATTTGAGCCTCATATATATCCTGAAAGATGCGTATTTCATCACGGACGACGTCTAGACCTCAGGTAAGAACGAAAAGTAAATCTCAAGTTAAAAACGCCCCTTGAAGCCAAGCAAGTCTCGGAATCGCTAGACTTGAGACTTCTTTGCATATGGACTAATACGCCTCCTCTCACACCAGAGGGAGCACGAGGTGGGGGCAGACCACCCCCTGGCCTCGGACAACGTCTTCCTCCAAAACCTACTACCTAAACCCAACTTCCAGGTTGAGTGAGCTGTCACTGTTCTGGACTGTGATGGACGTGCCAGGTACTCGAAACCGCCGCAAAGCCACGCGGGCTGGCGTCTGACGGGCGAGCCAAGAGATGGTCTAGTCCGGTCGGTGAGAAGAGCAGGTCGAAAGCCACCCGCTTCTTGGTATCGAATTCGGCGACGACCATCGACGTTCATTAGCAGCAATGGATTGACTCTTTGTCTAGGGTGAGAATGCTTGCTTGCTTCCACGCAAAGTTCGTAAACGCGACTGATGCGTTGTGACAGACGAGTCCTTTGTGTAGCGTCTGCGAAGGATGCTCGCTCAACTGTCAACCAATTTTAACCTACCTGTCATAGACGGACAAGCCAGCATCCAGGCATCCAGCTGGATCTCAAACCATATGTGAATCGATCAAGTATGCACACCATCTGGAACAGGGTCCTGCTAGGTTCAACATGGGCCTCCGCACCTGCAGCCAACAAGCTCCACCATAACAGGGATGGGAAATGCAGCTATGGCTTGGGGCGTCATGCATAGCGGGCGAGGGGCCAGGGTCTACAGTGACCGACCGATCAATTGTGTTCTACGGGCCGACATCCAGCGCTGAGTCGAAAGCCCACCGTCAGTCATGGTGTACCAGTCGAACCGGCCGTGTGGACCCCCACTCTGTCGTTCCGTGTTTAGTACTTGTACAACTAGTTACTCGTAGTAGGAGGACTAGTAGTACGAGTAGTATGTTGCCATGGGCTTACGGGCAATGCGCCACCAAACCATCCCGGAGTCGCTCCTTATGGTAGTGAGACTATGGTGTCGCTGGCGCCGATGATGGCCATTCCGTTTTGTTCCGCACCATTTTGATGGTGAATTAGCTCAGGATGCATACCATTCCTTACGATCCCAGCTGTTAGGTTTTCACATTACTATCGGGGCTGGACTGGCTTCTGGAACATGAGCCAGCAACCTGCTTGCTGTTTTTGACTCGCGACTGATTCTTGCATACAACTGCGAGTCGCAACAACAAAGTCATGTCCAGTCGGAACGGTCTCAGATGATATCGACACCATGGCCACCAGCTCTGGAGTCGGACACGCACCCTATCTGATTGGTCTGAGGAGCAACAGTGCTTGCTGGTCGCTGCCTCTAGGATCCTTAGAAGCCCTCGGTTCAGCTCGGCAGTTGCATGTCTATGCCTTGGTCAGGATAGCATCCTCACGGCTGAGCGCGCAATGGCACGATTGAAACGACCAAGGCAACCTGGATTAGAGTGTCAGTCAGCTCTCATAATAACACTACCATTAGCCTCACAATACACAGTCAGTTTGCGCCCGCAGAGCCACCGCTTGGTTGACGCTACGGGAGCCGGGTGGATGCCTACGACTCCACAGGCGACTAATACTGCACAGTCAAACATCTGGATCAGGTCCGCCGATGTCGTATCTATGCCGAGACGGTTTAGACAAGGATCAGCAACCACGCGATTGGATTTAGCCTGAGAGATCCAAATCCGTGACTGGCACAGAGGCGGTCTCTATGGATGGACGAGGCTCTGCAGCATCATCGTTATGGAGTCGTACTTGTAGTAATTAGCGGCATCCATTTTCGAGACCTGCGAAAGGGCAGACCAGGACGTGAAAGGATCTGATCGAATTCGATGCATCATGATCAAATGATGCAAGAAGTGCTTCCTGGCATTGTGGACAGACAGTGTGGACAGTGAAAATCGCCAGTGAGTTCAACCACAATATGCCAGCCACCTTATTTATGAGAGTGCCAACCCTCTCCCCTGACATCAGACCGAAGCGACGACCCGGAGACTTACTCTTCTGGGTACTTCTCCTGAGACGAGGAGTTCTGAGTATTCCAAGCTGAATAGAACATAATCTGGACTGCCTGCCATCGGCCACAATTATGCCGTCTCTGATTGTGTACTACTACGTAGTGCACGCGCACAGCTCAACGGGCTGCAATGCCTATGTCATTCTAGTGACGCGCAATAATAGAACACTTGAAATGAGCTGCTAAGGCATGATAATGCTTAATGAGAGAGATGTTCGTTAGCCGTCACATACTTTTGGGCGCACACAGAATAGGCGCCGGCTTGGGTGGCTGCTTAGAATAGAAGCAAGCCTCATGGCCTGACTGTTCTTTGTGAGGTGATTTGGGTGGTGCATGATCTGCAGCGCCTTGGAGCGGCAGCAAGCGGCACACATTGAGGTTGCATCTCATGGCATGGCTTCCTTGCCTCACAATGTCTCGACATGGCCAGCATCTCGTGGAGCGTGGGGGCAGCCTGCCTCTGATGAACAGCCCCCACACGGCCGGCATACCATCAACTCACACATACCCAGCTCAACCAACAGCCTCTCCTGCGGTTCCGTGTAGACGATCTCGCAGCCTGGGAATCCTGACACAGGATGCTTCCACAAGCTGAGACACCAAAGAGTCGAGAGAGACGATCTGATCTTGTGGCTCACGAGGGTTTCGGCCGGTTCACGTGGAAGGTTGGTTGGATAGAGATAGGGGGGTTGGATGTCAAAGAAACCCCCGCCCCCATACCCCAGAGCCACCTAAGCCTGGCTATCGGGGAGGTCACAACATCGCCCGGAGATGCAGATTTCACGCCAAGCTATCATTCAATGGGAACGCTATCTTTGTTCCTGTATCTCTGCAAGGCTTATCGTTTTGCTAGACGGGGCGCGTGCTCACTGTATCTGGAGTCACGTACAGCCAAAGCGATGGACATAAAAGGACCCAGGTCGCCCAGGAGGGCGCACACACACGGCCGTCTTGAAAGATGTTGGCGCACGTGCACATGCTCAGCTCACGACTCCAATTCCACGTTCGACATCGGATCAAACCCAGACATGACTCTAATAATGGGATGTGCGTCTGTGCAGAGGCTGCATTGCCCATATGACAAAGCCAGATGCCAATTGTCTTTGACTTACAAGACTCGAGACGAGGCAGCCATCAACTCGATCCTTTGACGAAGACCGAACGTACCGATACACACTACATATCATGAAAGAAAAGTAATACGTAGGGCTCGCTCATCCAGTGATGTGCTGAGCCTGTCTTTGATGGTCGTTCCCGGTAACACCGTCATGGACAAACCCAACCATATATCAGGAGCCATGAGCCAGCATTGAGAGTGCATGTTCGTGAGTTTGGAGCATGGACAACATTGACACTATAAACCGTGACAGACAAACATCATGATAACTCCTTGCGACTTTGGATCCTTCACAGCGTCGTCGTTAGCTGGCCATTCAAACCACGTGAGGCCTCGAGTCTCCCTTCATGCACAGACTGATGGAAGACTTGCGCAGAGAGATGCTCAGAACTCAACCATGGTGGACTCTGGTAGAGCAGCAGGCATCATTATAGGAAGCAGCATTGGCATTGGAGTGGTCCTTGGGTTGTTGCTCTTCCTTGGGTTGCACTATTACAATCAACGACGCCGGCGCCGGGGCTACAGCCAAACGACAGTCACCGATCCCGTTCCAGCTGCCGGGAGCGGTGATTTCAGTTCACCGGCACCTGTAGCCCGAGGCTGGATGCCGCTATGGTCGCCCCCCAAAGACTGTTCGGCATCACAGACATCAAGGAGCGTTGCGAATTCTCGCCCGAGCACCTTGGAAAATCATTTCACCCCAGACACTCCTAGAAGGCCCGTCCCAAACAAAGCAGCAGCAGTGCTCGGCCTCACCGACGACGCGCACCAGGAGCGATTCACTCCGTATAGCCAACGACTGTCACAACTTGACGACAAATCGTCCGACACTGCGTCGATTCGAGCCGTACATGCTTTGACTCCTCGACAGGAACAGACGTTGGACGAGGCATTCAATGATGTGGCTGTGGAGTTGATTCGGGGCACGGCGTCGAAGACTGTAAATCAGTGGACAATGCCGCGAATCCCAACTGTCTTCCCCCAACAGAGCGAGATGACCCGGATGTCTGAATGGGAAAGGCTTAGAGCGCACCCCAGCCCAGTATCGGGTGCTGGTAGTCACAATGAGTCGCTGGCTGGTGCACCGCCTAGGACAGGTGAGTACCGCAATCTGGCTGGTAGGAGGCCGTATCAGCCTCATCATAGTATGCGTGCAGAGGGAGCTTTCTTTTGAACAACTGCTAGGGTTACCATTAAAACACATTCAATAGACGCAACTTATGGAAGACGATCACTGAAGAGAGAGGATGTATGCCGACAACTGCAGTCCGACGAAGATGTTTTAGCCACTCAAGTGATCATAAATATGGTACCTCCTGTTCTTCAGCGTAACCTGAACTTACCACACTAGTCCCAGAGATGAACGGCTCGCTAGGGATTGCCGCTGTGAGCATATGCAGCTGTTGTTACAGGACGCTGCATGTAAGTGAGTTGGGGATGCCAGTTGACGCTATGGATGTGTGAAGAGGAGACTTCATCAACCTTGATTCAACCGGCACAGCAAGTATATATGTAACATCCTGTACGGTGGCCGCATAGTACAAGAGTGCGCAGAGAACATCTGATATTCTTTCTCGGAAAGAGATCATTCTGCTTCCTAAGAACCGTTCGAGATCTTGATCAGAACACCTTGGACAGGAGTAAAACAAACAACACCTCAGTATTTGTATATCATAAGCCGTCTTCTGAATCAGCAAGAGCAAGCCATGTCCGTTGAAGTGGGCAACATAACAATATCCCTGGAACCCCTGCGCAAGAAGCATCGAAGTGCCTTTCACGCGCTCTGGTCCAACCAACAGTGTGCAGGACAGAGGTAAGTTTCCGTTTCCTGTTATCCAGCCATGAAGCGGCCGTGAGGACGCTCATGTCACTTACATCATCCGTCTCAGCGGCCGCACGGTAAGTCATAGCGAGGAGCAGTCCAAGCATGTGTTCCGCACCCTCACTTCCGACGCCAAACCCCGAAATCTTTGGGTTGATCAGCAAGCGATCATGGTACGCGTGACCAACGCAGCACGCCACGTCCCGGCCGAGTTCGTGGGCATCATCTACACAGACTGCCCGTCAACATCTGGACTCACCCTGAAGTTCGAGGTTCTGCCTCACTGGCACAATCAGGGCATCGCAAGCCATGCTGTGCAGCTGTTCCTCTACGGATACTGGCAGTACATTCGCTCAGCCCCCTTCAGGAAGGTGTTTGTACGCGATCGACGTGTGGCTAACACTATCCCTGGTCCGGGCTACAACACAGCCGTGAGATTGAACAGCCTCTGTGCTTTGGTCCCGAGAGGAAACGCGGCTGCGAAGAAGGTTGTCGAGCGAATCCCGAACGCGTACTTCTCTCACAATGGGACGTCCACTCAGACGTACATCATCTCGGCTCCGTTTTGGGATAACCCGGATGATCAGTTTGTGTATAGAGCCTGGCCATATCAGAGGCATGTTGTGACCATACATGAACCCAACTCGACAGGAGAGGCTTCGCCTCCGGAGGGAAACGACCGAGCTTTGGACTGGGGTGAGTACATCGACTTGCTGGCACAGACTGCGACGTAATCTACAGCTGGAGTCTGCAGCCATGGCAGTTGATCTGTTGATGTGATGACACTACATGTTCACTGCCTTGACTGCATCGAAGTAAGTGGCTGTGAAACCTTAACCAGACGGCGCGACGAGTATCTGTCGAGAATAGAAGTTGGTGGATTTGCAGGACATGTATCGTCACAAGCTTCCTGTTGAAGATCATTTGTTCCAGATTTACGCATCGTGCTTGTTGAATTGAGCCAGCAGCATCATTGGCTGTGGCACTTCGCGAAAGCTACATAAACACCGACGACCAAGTAATAGAGGAACGACGGACTTGCCCAGTGGATGGCAAAATGCTAATCATGGAAAAGTTTGATCCAGTAAGATGAAGTGTTTGGGTTTACGTCGGTCGATTTGGCTGGAGTCTGGATGTTGCCTCGACTTACCTTAGTCATCACTCTTCTGGCCTGTCTCTGGTCTCTGGCGACATGAGTTTCCCTCCCCATGAGATGAGTCCTTTCTCCTCTCACCTTCTCGGCCATCCAATTGTAGACGCCTGCCCGTAATCTTCCTTCTTCGTGATTCAACCTCGCATTGCCGTTTCTCAATCATTTCAATGACCCCGATTGCAAGCAATTCTGCGCACCACAGCTTTTCCTTCCTGAGACCACATCTTGCCTCGAATCAGACTTGACAGTGCCCATCATTCCGATCAACAAGACACAGATCAGCCCTGTTTGGCGAGGCTCAGCTATTCCCGTTCCCCATCGGAACCAACACGCCGGACCCTCATCTCATTGGGATCACTGGAGACCCAGATCGTCCTCACGGCTTGAACCTGGAAAGTCTCAATTAGTGTGGAAACTCTCTTCGCTTCAGTGGGTAACACAGGGCCTTCGCCTCCCCCACTGGCTGATTCAGGCGGCACACCCACCCACCGCTCTGCTCATCGCACGTAGCCGCAACCCACTCACTCCCTCGTCTCCACGATCTTTCGACCTCGTCCGCCATCGGCCCGCAACAGTTGCCATTCGTGGGCCCTACCTTGCTTCTAGGGAATAACCATCACTTTCGGTTTGTTGGAGGGGAAGCAGTCTCCCTGTCAGAGCTTGGGCTCAATTCCAGCTTCATCTTGACGGCCTGCAGCATACCATTGCGCGCTCCCGAGGGTTGAGGACGGCACCATGGCTGGTCTCGTCGACCCGACCGTGATGGGTAACTATCCGGTTATCCTTGGAGACGGTTTGCTTGGAAAGCCTTCAAATGACATCTTCACCGGCATCCGATGTAAGCCCTCCTGGTACCGAGATCGTGTACAAGGTTAACATGGACGGACGTATGACAGACAATCACAAACCTGAGCACTCATCGAGCAGCGCTCCCGAGCAGGCCCGACTGAAGCCCGCTGTCGCAGGCAAGACCACTTCCTACGACCTCTCATATAACGACAATGGCACGTATGCCTTTTCTGGCACTAGAAATACCGACAGCAATCAATATGTCCTTCACTTCGACCCGAAACGTCAGGCCTTCATTCTCGATCGCATCGATTCCACGTTCAACATGAACATCACCCGCACCCCGACCAATAGCGACCCGGACAACCTTCGTCAGAAACATCCACACCTCGAAGAGGAGCTGAGAGCGAAGCCTAAACCTGCACCAGCGCCAGCGCCTGCATCGAAAGCAAAACCCACCAAGGCTAAGGCTAAGACCAAGGCTGCGAGCAACGTGTTCAACAAACCAGCCCCGAAGCCAGCCCGAAAGACTGAGAAGAAGCAGGCCAAGGATGTCCCAATCTCGCTTCCAAAGCCTGAAGCGACACCGCCCCCCATGCCTAAGAAGAAATCTAAGAAGGAAGAGGATGACGAAGATGACGAGGAGGATGAAGGGCCGGATCCCTTGGAAGTTGACTGGGGATCACCTAAGGCCCACAAGGCTGACTTTTCTCCCGCCTTCAATGCCGTGGCACCTAGACGGTTTGCCGAATACATGGATCAAAGGGACTCGGAGGTTGACGAAGCGGATGAAGAGAGTGAGGGGCCAGCAGACCAGGACTTCCAGCTTCCTAGCGCTGGAAAGGGCCGGGGCGAGGCACAGTCGGACAACCGCGGCGATGCCATGGCCATCGATCATGGAGGCCACGATGAGGATGAAGACATGGGCGCCAGTCTGGAAGATGACCTGGAAGCTGAGCTCAACGATGCATTTGATGACCTGGAAAGCCAGAACGGGGCGGGGTTAGCACCCGACCCTGGAGACGAAAGCGAGATCAGCGAGGAGGACTGAGGCCTATCGATGAGGCGAAAATGGTGCTCGGACTGGAGAAATACCCAGCGAGAAATTCTGATCGCTTTTATTACAGTACTGACTTCTGCTTCTATTGGAGCTGCCTGGACATGGGGACCAGTTAATGGACGAAACCTTGGGCGTTTTGAACAGCATGGATTTGATGAGTAACGAACGACAACCCTTCTCTCTGGGAGGCTAGATATAGCGCACAGCATTTCTTGATATCAAATGAATCTCAGTGGCAACATTGAACTCCTAAAGCCGACCCGTGTTCGACATCAACTCCGCTCCCTCCCCTGACATCAACTTATACCTCACCCCCTCCAAATGGTCCGTCACGCCCTTGATCTCCCTCGCGCAGTACAAATGCTTTCGCGCCGTCGTCAGAACCTCGCCATACTTCTCGAGGTCCTCCTGGTCGAAGCACCCAACCAGCAGGTCGATCCTGTCGCTGCTTTCGCGGCGCCAGAAGAGGAAGCTCCCGCAGTCACCACAGAAGGCACGCGCGATCCCGGGCGTGGTGTAGTACTTCCTCAAGGAGGAGGAGGCTGCCTGCGCCTCGAGAGGGGGCGTGAACTTCACGGACGAGAGGGGAAGGTCTTGGACGCGGAAGATGAGGGAGCCTGTGTTCTTGCGACACTGTGTACACTGACAGGTTGCACACTTGGGCCGGGCAGGTTAGGTCAGGTCAATTGGTTCCCTATTTCTGTTATTCGGGAGGGGGTAGGATGCCATACTGATTTAAGGAAGTCGTGGTCTGCTGGGAACGTGACTTTGTACCGGATCGCTTCACAAAGGCATCCGCCGTGAATGACATCGGGTTTCGCAGACATTTCGTTTTTTCCCCCCAGAATGAAAGGAGCGTTTGCAAGAGCTGAATCGGAAGATGGCTGATTGAGTGAAGAATGTATTTCGAATTTTCAGATTTTGTTTGGGATGCGGAGGCAGAAAGGATATACCTTATGCTTAATCTAGGTGGAAGGGTGACGTGAGTTTTATAACCGGGCGATCGGTGTCATCGACGCCCTTCGTTGTGACACGACGTTGTGGTGTCGCTTCTCGCGGCCCTCGGAGACGTAAGAGAGGAAGAGTTCACCGGGAAGAGCCGCCGCTCCCGTTCGTGTCACGTTGGATCGTGTTAAATCAATTGTGCAAGGTTCATTTTGGTAGGTCGAAAGGAGTAGAAGGGCGAGACATCTCTTCTCTCTCTTTCTCTTTCTTATTGATCCTTCATGATGATACGGCTGTTCTACACCATCTCCCACCTCCCGAGCCATCCAACACTCTCACCAGCGTTCCTCACAATGCAATAGTGACCCTCCTTTGCGTTCTGCCTCAATCCAGGCAAGACCTTGTGGGCTGCGAGACTGGCTATCGCCATGCCGTGGCCCTCGCTGAGAGAGAAAGAACCTGAGGTTACAAACCCAATGAGATCTCCTGCGTCAGGCACAAGCAAGTGATGTCCCTCCGCGTCCAAGGTATATGATTGTGCACCATCGCTTTGCTCTGGGGGTGCGACCAGCTCCTTCGCGAGAAGCTGTTTGCGAGTCTCAAGGTCCATGGTTTTCGACGGCTTTATTGTGCGTTGAGAGGAGTGGGCGTTTCTTTTGCTCGCGAGGGCAAGCCATCTCGCACGAAGGTCCGCGGGTAGTGAAGAAGCTGCATCCGCTGGTGGCATTGTGGATGGTACTTCTGCGTTCGAAGAGATGGGAGTCGGCGCGGGTGCTGACGGGAGGCGATACACCCTTGCCCGAGACGTCACCACACCACTGCTGCACATCCTGATGCGTGTGGTAATTATGGCGTTTTGGGGAGCCTCACCAGACGCATCCTTGGAGGAGAGCCGGATCAAATCCGCCTTTGACATGGCACACAGTCCCCGAAGAGATTCTCTCGGCGGGAGCGCCATCTCTTCACTGCCATCCTCGTCGGCATCAATGTCCATGGTATCTTCGGCTCTTCTGGCGGTTTCTGCCGTCGATTTCTCTCGAGATTTGGGCAGCCCGAAGAGAGTCTCGAAATCGCAGGCCATGCCGTCTCCGATTTCGCCTTTTCTTCCACCGCCGAGATCCAGCGATTCCCATGCTGTTCTCTTGCTCTTAGGCCGCCTCTCCCAGTCCCGTCTTCTCTTCTCTCTCTCCGCAAGTTCCCACTCCAGGCCGGAGTTTGTTGCGATATAATCCGCGGGAAACCACGGTTGACCACGTTCGAATGCCACTTGTCTCAACTGATTGACTCCGCCGAACCTCGGGTTTCCACCACTCTTGAGAGGGCAGCGGACGATGCTGTGCCATATGTGCTGTATGCATGACCACGGCGCCATCAGAGCCCAGGTTCCCTGGGTCTGTGTGTCGCAGCCGTCACGACTAGCTAGAAGCATAATAGGAATTTTCGGATCAGCGGCTTCTGCTTTGAGTCGGGATCCTGGGGAGGCGGCTCCCCTTCTCCTATCTATCTGTTTCTGTGAAGGGAGACCGGCGGCTGCACGGCGAGCGTTCCGATCAAATAGAGCATAAGGCCCCAATCCTTCATGTGCAGGCCAGTTGGATAGAATCTGGAGCAGCTCATCTTGCGAAGGCTTCACGGGGCCTGTTGTCTCTTCCTTTCGAGGTGGATGGCGCAGTCTGGGGTCTTGGATATGGAAGCCCAAGATGGCATTCGCTGGTAGGGATGCCGGGTTTGTGAGGCCGCGGATGCCTCTGAAGAGTCTAATATGATTGGTATCTGCTCCGTCGACAGAAGCAAACGGCGTCAACACGGCATGCAGTACCTCTGTTGAAGCGGGGCCAGTAAGCTCGATACTGCCAATCTCGAACCGCAGATCTTCGACGTGAAGACGGGGAGTTTCCATCTTCGTAAGGCGTACGAGTTCTGAGAAGAGTTCCAAGAATGCCGAAGGATGAACCCTAACAAAAATTTGACGTTCAACCTTTCCGAGATCCTTTGTGTGGGTGTCGCTTTGGTTGATGTCGACGGGATTCCATAGCACTACAGCATTTGCAACGTCGCGGGTGCCCGTTCTAAGTTCTCTTCTCAAACAACCAGTCCAGGATTTAATCCCACTTCTCCATTTCTGACCCTTGTCATTCCAACAAGCCTCTTTGCTTATGCCGACCTTCCTGAGGACCCTCTCAATCCCAGAGTAGTGGCCAAATAGTCGAATCGTGCTGAAGTAACTTGTATCCCAAGCAATGGCTCCCCGATTGCCTTGCGCACGATGTGTTGGTCGGTAGATCTTCTCGTTTGGCGTCATTGGAATTGCGAAGCCCCATAACGGAGATCTAGGCTCAGTCATGCGAGCTCTCTTTGCGTGCCATGTGTGTGTAGGAAGCCAAGTCTTGTTGATCTGTCGTCGCCTGAACTTTGACGCGGCTTTGGGTGGCTCGTTCAGCGTGTCCCTCCGAATCTTTGGCCGTGGCGTGCGACCTACAACGCCGACGGATGCTGGTGCTGGTGCTGCCTTTTCAGAAGCTCCCTTCATTTCCGAATCTTCCGACTGTTTTCCTTTTGGATCTGCTTTGCGCAGCCTCTTCTTCTCTTTGCGAGTTGCCAGGATCCTCAGACGCTTAGCAGTCTCTGCCCGGATCCGAGCCCTCGTAGTTCTGGGCTTCCGTCGTCGACTCTCGACCAACGGTGTGTTATCCTCAGCCATCTCCTTCCGTGCACGCGCTCTCAGCCGCCGGGGGACGCGCTTGGGGTTGTGGCTCGCGGTGCGCCGACGAAGACCGCGCGGCACCTGCTGAAAGGCGCGCGTTGCGCTGACAGCCTTTGACGTGGCCATACTCTGCTCGAGAGATCGGATCTCGAATTCATGAGCGGCCACGAAGGCCTGGAGATCAAGCTCGCCATCTTTGAGTGCAACATGGGCAGGCTGTGTAGGAATGGACCGGGCTGAGTTGATCTTATTGCGTTTGTGCTGAGGGCCTTCGCTCCGCGGCGCACCATCCGCCGGCCGTTTTCTTGGGCCACTACTAGCACCGTCACCCATATCAAGGATTGATTGAGACTAGTACTCTGTCATTTTGTGAAAATGCTCGCAGGTGGATGTCATTGTTCTGAAAAAGAAGCTGTTTCTGAGTGGATGTTGTCGAGGACGAAGAACTGAGCATTATCGATAAGGCGCAGGGGATGACAACCCTAACCCGAACCAACACTGGTTGATGCAAGGCCGTCTGCAAAGGTTTAGTCTAGAGGAAGATGAATGTTACTACAAGGCGGGATGGAACGGTTCTAGAAAAGAAATGTGAGAGGGGATAGCCGCGTGAGAGTTCGGTATGCTACAGTGGTAGTTGTGACCCAGCATCATGTGCGCTCGCATCCATCATGCGCCACGAAGACGACATGTTTTATGTAAGACGGACATATTCACAATATCAATTGCATTATCATAATATATAAATGGTACGACTACGTCTCTGCGGATATACATGTCTCATTAGACCTTGATCAACTCCAAGTGAGATTGCGCCAGGTTGGTGAAGAAGCTTGCACCAGCGACCTTGGTTGGCGTAGCAGGGTCGGTTGCGTTGCAGATTTTGGCAAAGCTTCCCTGCTTCTCGAGCTTCTTCGCTACGTAATCAGAGTACTTGCGGACGCTGCATGACTTTCCAGGACCGTCCTGGCAGGATGGCAGCGGGTAGACGGCGTCGTTGAGGCGGATGCGGACGAAAGCCGAGTCCTTCACCTGAGGAGGCCTGGGAGAGGGCTTGCCTGGAGCAGAAGACACGAGAGACCCGCCACAGGTGAGGCGTTCAAAGGCGATTGTGCCACGCATGGGGGAGATGCGTGAGCTGCGCCAAAGACGATCCTTGGCAATCTTGTCGGTAGGCAATGGCTTCTGGTCGTCGAAGATGCCGCTAGCAACAGCAAGCTGGTTGAGTTGACCGTCATTGAGGAACGTCATCAGAAGCTTGGGGACCTTGAACTTGCCACCATCCACAGTGGTGCCTTCGGCATCGGGACCGGCAACGAAACGCTGCATCAGAGCATCGAGGTACGGGACCATCATCTTGGAAGCGACGTTGACTACAGGACCAACGCCGTAGTAGTAACGCAGGTCCTGCTGATACTCATACTGCTCAAGTTCCTTCTCGTTGAAAGTATCACAGAACGGCGACATGCGGCCCCTGATCTGCGACTCGAAGCCGCAGATGTAAGGGAAGATGACCCACTGGCTGTCAGTCAGGTTCAGGTCTCCTTTGACATACTTGGACAGGCGAGCCTTGAAGTCAGGGAGCCACTTGGACTGCCAGGCAGTGGTCTGCTTGCTGCTGTCGTCCACGAAAGTTGGGCACATGTCGGAGGGGGCAAGGGTGTCTCCGAGATACTCCGGAAAACCCTTGCCAGCAACCGAGACGACGGTGCCCAGGGAGGAGTTGGCTCCTAGGAAGCCTTGGACAAACAGCTCTGCGGTCTGAAGGACTCGCGGATACTTGTTGGCCCAGACGTAGAAATCTTCACCCTCCCTGTAAAGGTCAGGGTATCTGATCCTGAGCGTGTACCCCATGTCGAACAGCTCTTTGTACCCTGTCTTGCTGACCTGGGCAATCTGAATGCCGGGGTCGCTCAGCGGGGTATTCCAGTCATGAATGAAGGACAGAGGACCTGTTGCCTTGTACTTGCTGCTGTTGAACTATGGGGACGAGTCAGCATTGGTAATAAGATCCAATGTGGTCTTATGCCTTACAGCCTGCACCAAACCCAACCACTCTGCATGAGCGCCGGGATCCGGGTAGCGTGATCCATGGCGAGAGATGTAGGCAGCCTGGTCGACAACACAACCTTCCGGCACATCAGAAGAAATGCCGTAGACATCCGGACCTTGGACGTTGTTAGTTTCTCGGGACCATTGGAAGCAAAGACGTTCACCGTACCTGGCTGCCACGGCCCATTGGCACCAAGGTGGCCGAGTGGGTTCTTGGCCATTGCGCTGTCTGGCGTCAGAAGCGGCTTGATAGGATCAAGCAGCGTCTGGGCACCAGCAGCTTGAACAGCGCCAGCATTTGCGAGGACACTGAGAGCGATGGACTTGAGACTCATGATGAAGGTACGGACTGAGTATGTTAAAATCAACAAGGCGGCGGCTACAGCATGAACCCAGACATTGAGGTTACTGCTGATCTCGCACTCTATATACATGTTCAGCCCATGACAAGCACGTGCCATGCTTCTCTCCCACGATCCAACATCTGGCAGGGATGTTGTCCGGAGTTCAGTCGGGAGATTGGAGCGGACCCATGGATTACATATGTAGGACCCTGTTGATAGCTATAGGCCTGGCTGGTTGAGTCCACAGCTACCAAATCTGGATTAGGTGCATGGAGCTCAGCAAAGTGAGGTTAATGCGGAGCGCAACCAGTCGTGTGTCATCCAAATACCCACGTGGCATAGGAAGGACAAAATTCACGTAGACGAGCTTAGATGCTCATCTTGGCAATGAATAACCGGTGTTGACGGGCCGGTGGCAGAGCCGAACGTGGCACCGATAGCATATTGTGGTCTGATCCGTCTGACTTTGGACCTGACGTCGCGGGACCAGTGAGTGGTCCATAAGCTTAAGAAACTAGCTCCAAGCCTCGCATCGAAACCCTTACTTCCTCAGAGGGTAATGTGTGACCTTTACTGGGTTGAATTCCGTTGCTGACAGATCGACGGGTCGCCGTTGCTCCTTCGTTTGGCTCAGGGCTCCCTATCTAGTAATTCCTGTACTTCTTTGATGCTGTGCATTGCTTGGATGAGATTGGATAAGAGTACTTGACGACTGGTACTGATCCTACGGAAACAAACCTAGGATGGAAGGGCCCAGGGTCGTCCACAATTACGTGGCAGTCATGATCGAGGTCCAAGAGAATAGTCCTTGCCCACGAAGCATGTTTAGCGACTTGGCAAATGAGTCTTGCAACTTCACGTTCCAACTCATCTTCCCCTCAATCTTGATGATCACATAGTTGTGGGGTAATCTCGGATACTTCTCTGGTCCTCGACCGGGCTTGGCAAGCGTAGAGCGCCGGTTTTCCCGAACCTGCGACTCATGAATTCGGTGCCGAGAAGAGATGTATGTACATGACTTATTGTGATATTCGGAACTGAGGTGCAACCGTACGACCGTAAGGAGCCATCTATGCCTCGGGCGGACGTAGTTAAGGATGGCATACCGAATGTAGAGCTTCCATTCGGCATGCTTGTTCTGCTCCCAGGAACGACTTCACCATATGATGAGTATGCTTAAGTGGCTGGTAGCAAGCCGAAAAAAGAAGCCGTTCACCCAGTGATAGTCGTTTAAACTGCTCTCAGAGCGAGTTAAGGGCAATGCAGAGTCCACCGCGATCTATGAGGCAAATATAACTAGGAAGGAGATCACGATCATCTCATTTGTAGTATGAGTGGATGACAGTTGCCGACGGGAGGCGCGGGAGGCTTGCACTGAAGAAAAGTCGCCCCGTGTTAAATGTGTGGCGCAGTCATTCAATGTCGAAATGCGGTCTTCCAAGTGTGGCTTGGTCTGTGGCGCTCGCTTTGATCCGTCTTGGCTACGTCGCCCCCGCTCATTGAGTGATTACTGACGAGACGCTCACTCACCATTCCAAACGCAGCGATATCAATTTCATCCAACCCATCACTGCTCCTCACCAATGCGGTGTAAAGTCATCCATCTCTGGTCTGTAAAGAAGCTGCTGCGCTCTCGCCTTTTCGCTGCCATACCCACACATTGGTCTTTCGTCCGCAAGCGATACGAACGGGACTGCCCTGCCACTGGTCCAAAACTCTCACAAGGTTACGCGACGACACGATAGCGTCGAAGCCTCAGGGCGGACGAACAAACCGCCACCCACGCGGGTCTCTCTTGACCCCCGCCCTCTGTGCCGCCTATTCCGTCGTTGGAAAGTATCTGGAATCATAAGGCCGCATTCGTAAGTGAATGGCTTAGATGGACTCACTGAGTAAGCATCCCACCACGTCTCTTTGTTCTTCTCCTAGTGTAGGTAGCGGGAGCCTCCATGTGCGCGCTTTGTGGACAAATAGCGATTCGCCCTCCTCCTTACTCTGGCTATGTGATGCCCCCCCCTGCAGCCTATGCGCCAATGATGGTGGTATACCTCACATCTTGACTTTGAGTTTCTTTGGAGAACGCGACACCGAACTTTGCGGAATTTATCGTTTCGCAGCTCTCTCGTGCGTATAGGCTCAGTGGCCTGGCTGCGCAAAGTCTCAGTGTGGCCGACGTGATGGGCCAGTTGCCGACTCGCCAGTCGCACCTAGCACAGCCACCATATGCACTTTCACTCTGCAGTCTTTCTTTGAGCTTGAGGATATACAGCTGACATGCCTCTCTTCTCATCAGTCGGCAAGGCGCGTAAGGTATGGACTTATACGTGTTATGCCTCCTGGGCTTCGGTTGTCTTGCTAACCATGCTACGATCAGCCCAAGTTCGACCTTCACCTTAAAGTATGTTTGTGCCTATTATTTCTATGTCCAAGTCCTGGACTGCAAACTGTGAGCTTGATTTGATTGACAATAGTGACCAGATTTACGACCTTAATAATGTTCCACTTGTATCTGGTAGTTCTTTCGTCAAGTGGCATCTGGCTCACTCCATGCACGCGGAACACCGCGGCCGCACAAGCAAGTGTCCCATAGCCAACCATAAAGTTGACTATTCTTTCTCAAAGCTCGTCACCTCTATTCGAATCGCTATAGACAAGAACAATGTTCTCAATGACTGTCCTCTCGAGCTCGAAATTGTCCAGGAGTTCGGGCATACCGAGAAGATCACCCTTGGCTACATCAAGCTGAACCTGAGTGAATATGTCGAGGAGAGCGAGAATATCATCAAAGAGATCGCATCCCCGGGAAGGGGTCGCAGCGGGAGCTTTGGTACCAGCCCCGCTGCTGCAGCAGCAGCAGGAGCGAAGACTATCGAAGGTGACGTGGAAGATGGTATAATCAGGAGATATCTCATGCAGGACAGCAAGGTGAACAGTACTCTTAAGATTGGCATCCTTATGGTTCAGAAGGATGGTGACCGCAACTTTTCTGCTCCAATGCTGCGTACTGCTTCCGTCTTTGGGGGGATAGCCGGGTTCACAGCTGGCGAGCAGGTTGAGGACGAAGCAATCGGCCGTAAGTTCTTTTCAGAGTTTCCATCGCCTCCAGTGGTTGAGGGTCTGCTGACGACGCCATAATAGCTGCCGTGCCGAGCATATCAAAGCCTCGTGACACAGCAGAGATTCAGGATCTTTACCGCCGAACTCTCGCTGCTTCATGGTATCGTCAACCCAGCGAGCTCCCCGCCGATGAATGCATCGAGGACATCTTTTCAGGTGGCAACGGCTGGAGAACGAAGACGGACTCCTCGGCCACTCCAGACACTGATGAGGAGGATGAAGAGACCGACTCCCCCAGCAGTGCCAACACTGGAACCCTCCGCCCTAATGACCTCAAGCGATTCAACCTGCACGGCTTCTCCCACCACTTTCATAGCCATCACAATAATAACAGCAACTCACACATTCCATGGCGTCACCAGCGAACACACAGTGGCGGGAGCGATAAGAGCGTCTCGACTGTAACGGGGCGAACAGGCGGCGGGAGAACGAACGCAACCAGCCGGGGACCAGGCGGCGGCCACCACAACCGGAGAACTCCCTGGCTAGCGAGAGACAGCAGCGGTGACCTCAGAGAAAGTGGGAATAGTGGAAGGAGTAGAGGCAGCAGCCTCGTCAGCATGACTCCAACCTTGGGCAGTGACAGTAGTGGTGGTTCTGGCACGGGCACCTCGGGGTCCAAGAGGGTCCGGGAGATCACCGAGTACGAGGCGAGGGATAATCTCGTCGCGTGGAAGCTACCTGGCGGCCTGACGGCAACCTGATTTGTAGACTACGGTCGCACATTTGTGTATCTGATTCCTTTGTTAGGAAAATGTGTGGTGTGGAATACAACAGCGAGGAAAACAGAGGGGTTTCGCAATTTTGAGAAAGTATTTACCCTGTTTAGGATGGATAGACAATGTCGCAAGATATACATGGCCAGTGTTTGCAAAAAGAGTCTGCTCACGCAGCGGTTCTTATTCCATCCATCCATCTATCGTCTAACTGCGAGAGAGAGAAAAAAACTCCCATCGAACATCGCCATTTTCTTTTCTCTATTTTCGCCCCCCTCCCATCCCTTTGCGTGTTGTTGTTCAAATCCTCCTTCAGGAGAAAAACGATCCCTCATCTTTCAATGACTGTATGAAAGAAAGATGCGAGTCTCCACGCTCGCTGTTCTACTTCAAAAAATCAAGAATCTCTATTGCCTTTTACTTTACTGACCCTGGATGTTACCCCTGACACCACCCTTGCCACCGACTTCCCTTGCGGTGACGGTGACGCCAAGGTCAGCCTGGACGTTGATGGTGACCTCGACCTTTCCGCCCTTCTTCACGTCCCTGACGGCAGCCTCAGCGAGCTGACCGCCGATTTTCCATACCTTCTCGCGCTTCTCCTCCTCCTCCTCGTCTTCGCTGTCGAAGTCGGAGTCGTCCTCATCGGCGTCCTCCACAGTGGCTTTGTTAGATTTCGGCTCCTTGGGCTCGGGCTTGGTGACCTTGATATGAGTACCACCCTCGACGATACGGAGGAGAACATCACCGCCGTCGGCAGGGGCGGGGATCTGGACGGTGCGGCGAGCTGGGACGGCAGTCTCGGCAGGCATGATGGGGGTGAAGACGTCATTGCCATCCGCGCCAACGGTGACGACGCCGATGGCGTTGGAGATGTGCTTGACGGTGGTAACAGCGGGGTGGGTGGACTGCTCGATATCGCTGGCTTCGTACTCCTGGATGAGCGAGGCCTGGAGGGCAGCGCCGCGGACCTGGAGCTCAGAGGGGTTGATGGCGGAGGTGCTGGTGGCGGGGGCCTGGATAACGGTGGACTCGGGGAAAATGCCACGGAGGTTATTGGCTATCCGGGGAGTGTGAGAGGTACCACCGCACATAATCACCTCGTCGATGTCAAGGACGTCGAGCTCGGCCTTCTTGATGACACCCTCAACCAGACGGTTGAAGCCTTCGAAGACCTTTCGGCCGACCATCTCGTAGCGTATCCTGTTGATGGTGGCGGAGAAGTCAAGACCATCGGCAAGGGACTCAACAGAGAACTGAGCGTTGGTACCGAGGGAAAGGGCCTTCTTGGTAGCCTCAGCCTCGGCGCGGAGCTTCGCGAGGCTCTTGGGGTTCGAGCGGGGGTCAACGTTGGGGTGCTTCTTCATGAACTCCTTGGCAAAGTGGTCCATGAGGACGTTGTCGAGGTGAACACCGGCATACTCGTAATCATGGGCAGTGGCGAGGACAGTGTACATGCCGCCTCTTGAAGCCACGACGGCAACGTCAGAGCGGGTGCCACCAAGATCAGCGACCACGATGATCTTATCTGTAATCTCGGCCTCGGCGCGAGCATCATATGCGAGCACAGCAGCGACGGGATCAGCCACGAGCTGAAGGATCTCGAGGTCGGCATCACGGGCAGCCTTGACAAGAGCATCACGCTGCTTCTCGGTGAAGTTGGTGGGAACAGTGACGACAGCGGAGGTGACCTTCTTGCCAAGGTACTCGGTGGCAGCGGCGGTTAGGCGACGGAGATAGCGGGTTGCAGCCTCAGAGGCGGTAACGGTAGAAGGCTCCTCAGCATCTTCCTTATCCTTGACGGTGAAAGCAACAGCTCCGTCAACGTTTTGAGGGTGGGCAGCAGCGTGGCAGTGAGTGGGATCGATGGACTTGAAGCTGAAGATGACAGTTAGTACGCATGTCTACCCCAAGGAGCCAAGTAGGCCATGATGTTCTCAACATACTCCTGGCCAAGAAAGTCGCGGAAGTTGGCAATGGTGTTGGAGGGGTTGCGGACCAAGAAAGCCTTGGCCTGTGTGCCGTAGTACTCGTCGCCATCGACATATGAGAGGACGCTGGGAATCTGTCGGTCTATGGAGGGAAGTATGGTGGTTAGCGGATCAGCGCACAAATTATGACAGGGCTACCCCAAAATCATTGCTTCCAAAAGAAGTGTTCGAGCACATACCACCGTCCTCGTTGGCGATAACTTCTGCCTTGTCGTCGACAGTGTAGGCAATTGAGCCGTTGGAGTTGCCAAAGGTGATACCAATGACCACGCGCTCGCTTGGTTCAACCCCGGCCCCGTTCTCAGCCATCTCGTTGAATGTGTCGAAAGAGCTCTGTGTGTGAAGGGGAAGAATTGTGGCGGACCGGAAATTCAAAAGCTGTGATTCGAAAAGACCTGGAAGTGGTGTTTCTATGCAAAGTCGCAAGCAAAGTGCCTGGGCCTGTTCCTGCGAGAGAAAAAGATGGACGGGCTGGTGGATGGTGGGGTTCGCTTTGGCCACTCACACTTGGTGTTCTACCTCTGCTGAGGATGCTAACTGAACAAAAACCCAGAAAATTGTATGAGAGTCTTATCGTTATCGGTAAATGCCCCACTGCTTTGGCATCGCCTGTTCGTCCGTCTGAAAGCTTGCCATCAAGACCAAGCAAGTAAAGCAAACCTGTTGGGAATCTGACAAGACGCGAATAAACAATTTCCTGCTCTTAGCAACCATGGCAGCTTCGGATGCTGTCTACGTCCTTCCCGGCGACGCTATAGACCCCAATCTGATCCCCTCACATCCCAAGAAGGCCTTGCGACTAGGGCCTGGCCTCAGACATGTTGCGCCAAACGACATCCTGCCCACGCTCGCGGGGCAGCTCATCACCGACAGACAAAAGAATATGATTCGAGTCGAGACTTCAGGGGGCCGAGTACGTGGTCGAAACATCTTCTCTCAGTTTACCAGTCTCCTGTCGCCGTCGAAAGCGTGTGCTGATGATCCCATTTTTAGTACGTTCCTCGCGCTGGTGAACTCGTCATCGGCACTGTTCAGCGAAGCACGGCCGACGCCTATTTTGTTACCCTTTCAGACTACACTGCTCCCGCTCTCCTTCCGCACCTCTCCTTCGAATCTGCAACCAAAAAGACGCGCCCGATACTTGCTGCTGGGGCTCTGGTCTATGCGCGCGTCTCCCTTGCGAACCGCCACATGGATGCTGAGATTGAATGCGTTTCGTCCTCAACGGGAAAAGCCGATGGCCTGGGCCCCCTGACAGGAGGCATGGTCTTCAACATCTCCCTTGGTATGGCGCGGCGGCTCATGATGCCCAAGGGCTCTGGTTTGGTGGTTTTGGAAGAGCTGGGAAATGCAGGGTTACAATTTGAGACTGCGACGGGGAGAAACGGCAAGTTCTGGGTGGATAGTGCAAACGTGAAGTCCATCATCGCGGTTGGAAAGGCCATCCAGGAAGCGGACGAGAAGAGGTTAGGCGTGGACGATCAAAAGAAGATGGTCAAGAAGGTGATCAAAGAGCTCAGCTGAGGCGCATGAACATGGCGATGCTTACGGTTTGCTGGATTGCGATGCTGGTTCATCGTCCAGCCCTTGCCTGAGACATGCTCGGCTTGTAAAGTACATAATTCCAAAGATGTTGAAACTCCTGCTCAAAAGTCGATACAACCCATCCTTGACCCCTTTAACCTCAATAACGACAGTGGTATCGTTCCTTAAACGCCTAAACCTAAACAATGTGTACCAAGTGGCAATTGCAATGCACACATGGTCTTCGCATCCCTTTTTACCCAGGACATCAATTCAGATGTGTGCTTACTACCTTGACGCCCTGACAACTCTTTCGACTTATGATTCTGCCCTCCGACTTTCTCGGTGTGGCTTCGGGCGGCAATGTCGCGGCTGGAACTGCTTCTTGTCAAAAGCGCATACCATGAAGCTGCCATTGGTCTTGATCTGCTGACGGTATCACAGATGGTGGATAACTGCTTCTGGCGCATGAATGATTTCGTCCCTGCCTCAGCGTAATCACGACCAGTGATAGGACAACAGAATCCAACAATTTCAGGCAGCAGCCTGGTAACAACCCTCTTCCTCAGAGCCAAGATCGGGTCTGGATGAAGCTTTGTGCAGGCTGTGAGCTTGGCACATGGGTTCGTAACATCTCTTATTCTGTGCAAAGGATTTCCCCTCCACTTTCGAGTGTTTACAATGGTCGATAGGGTATCCATCTCCAGCGTCTTTTCTCAACACGGCACTGGCCACCCTATGAGCCCGCCATCTCGTCGTATTCCACAGGCTCCGGAAGATCCCTTGATTCAACATGATGGATGCGAGTCATGTGCCGCTTCCAATTGTCCTTCCTCAAAAAGCTCTTGCCGCCACCTCTTGAGTATTCACAATTGGGCACAGCACAATGGAACTTTTTGGTGTGCAAATGCCGGTCATTTATATGTCGTTGGAGATGCGTTTTCGTGCCGAAACCCTTCCCACAGTTTGGGTAGTCACAGCGATGTTGTTTCGCGTGATATCGTGCATGATGGTTTAGTTTGTGATGCTGATCGAATACCTGACCGCAATCAGGGACGGTACAAGCGTAGTGGCCAGGTACGTGACGAGGTGAGGGATTGCTCGCCGCTGGTGATACGCTGTGATGGAAATCCGACTGGATCCCCGACGACTCTGGCGACGGAGTGTCTGTGTGGGAAGTTGATGGCGTATTTTGCGACGAGTTATTCGTGGAAACGAGGCCTGGAAAGGGCGTTGACTGGTCAGATGGATAACTAGGATGTCTGCCTGGGTCCGGTTCTGAGTGTAGATAGTCTTGAGGTGGCGCATTGGTCATCACCACATCTTGTAGGCCCGCCTGGGGATGTTCTTGTTTGATAGTTTGATCCGTATCGTGGCGAGCTGGCTCCTGGAAGTGCAGTGGCATTGCAGGAGGAGAGGCCGACGAAGAGGCTGCATTTACTACTGGACTGAACTGTGCGTGGGACTGGGTGGTAGGGGAGACTGACGAAGACGGCAATCGGTGAGTGGCAAGGTACAGATCATGATCGGTACGATGCCATCGTTCTGGTTCGGATGATGGAGGCATGATATCCATGGGATTCACGGTTCCAGGGCCAGGGTTGACCCGGGGTGAATATCTGAAAGTGCGCTCGGGAGGAGGCGGAAGTTGAGCATGATCATCCTCAGTTAGGCTTCCGAGAGCACGCATGGATGGCGGCGGGCTAGATGCTACAGGAGACATCTCTGTAGGAGAATCGGTTGGGTCTTTATTTGCAAATACAGTCTGCAAAGGCGTGGCCCCTGCAGTGCCTGTAGCATCAGCATCGCCCGAGGTTGTGGAGCTCATTGTACGCTCCCGGCCACTGGCTCTATGAAGGAGCCCTTTGACGCTATTCCGGAGAGAGCTACCTCGCAGACGCATCTTTGGACTCTCTGGTTGCTCAGTCGGTGAAGGCATAGAGTACGTCCCGAATGCCTCTGTTGGTATTGAAGGGCTGTAGTAGTCGGCATTTGCTCCCCTGGGTTCTGACGGATCTGCCCCTGGGTAGTATACACCGCCATCATAGGCGGGAAACTGTGTCATCTGACCATCGCCGACGTGCTGAGCCAAATCTTGAGCAGAGCTATGCATCACAGGGCTGTATTCGGTGCTCTGGATTGTCTGAGAGCCCCATGTTGGTTGAACAACGGGATCGACGGCAAGGTTGCGCAGGCGATAGTCTTTTCCGTCCGCAAGGGCCAATTCACCACGGGAACTGGTGTCATTCGGCTTCACAGAGTCAGTTGATGATAGACGGCGCTCGTACTCTTCGGCATGGGTCGTTAAGATTCCATTAGTCCCGGCCACGCCGCCTTCCAGGTCACCATGTGGCTGCTTCTCTCGAGCTTTTCTGCGCTGGCGACGCCTCAGCGAGCTGACGATGACAGGATAGAGGCAGAAACAGAGTAAAGCACAGAAGACAATGGTGCCAACTGAAACACCAGCGATAGCGCCATCGCTCAAGTGTCTTTTCGCCAAGCTGTCTCGCTTGGTGATGTCAGGTTTGGGAAAAACATATTTGCTGGTCATGAAGCGCCGAATAACTGCGGCGTCATGAGAGAACGCTTTGTCCATCGATTTGAGAATTTATCGGCGCCGAGGCAATAAGAATGGTCAATGTCTTCGGGTCCAGGCGAATTTGGCCTTGGGGTGGCGGCGTCGTATGCGAGGTAGTCAAGAGTGGTGGGAGGCCGCCGACGGATCGTGGGTGGAAGAGGGCGCAGATGGTAGTTTCGCTCAGCGAGATATTGAATCTGCTATGTCCGGGCGAGCTCCCAGCAGTTGTCAAAACTTCTGTCTCGCCATGACGGCAAACAGGGTAGAAGATGTACAATGGGAGCTGTGGTAAGATCGATGGGGTAGGATGGAAAGATGGGAACGGGGGATGTGTCGTACCGAAGAGAGGATGCGCCGCGCCACAGTCCAGTCGAGGAGGGGGTCCCGGATGAGGGTTGGTGCAATAGTCAGGAAGTAGTAGTAGTACGTTAGTAGACACGCTTAGGCGACTCTACAGTACATCCTGGCTCAGCGCTAACTAGAGCCATCTCAAACCAGATGGCAATGGTAATTGAGCCCTGGAGGGAAATGGATAATACGTTGGACAATACGGATAGCAGATGCCTGTATCCCTGGCAGACCAATTCATCGTGGTACAATGGCACTATTCTTCAGTAGTGCCGACCATACTTCTGTGCCAGCTTGAGTGGTGAAGACGCCTCCTTCGATGAGCCTTACTCCAGAGTCCAGCTAGTGCAGAGTCTCCAGCGTAGCACTCGCTAATAACGATTCCCCAGCCTCACCATCTCAGCCTCTTCTTGAGCTCCCAGCTTCTCAGCCCACCAAGAAATGTCTCTGACCTTTGCCTCTCCTTACCAGGCAGACACTAGATGTAGACGAAAGATGAACGCCGTAAGAGTAGATGCGCGCCTATCTCAATAGTAGGAAAAATTGCAGATGACGTCGCCCATGCTTCGATTGCAATACACGCAAACCAACAAACACAGCCCCCTTCCCATTTCACAAGATACATCGGCACATGGGTTCTCTCTGTCGACGCTTGAGCATTAAAAAGCGCGCAACTGTTCCAGACGTTCAAACGGAAAGATGAATGGATGCAACTAAGCTAGGGGGACACGGATTGTCTCACTAACGTGACCAGATGGTCAGTTTGCAAGGTTTCAAATTGTGCAAGAAACTGTTTGGAGGGGATGGACGACTGCCATCACAGTTGTCCCCTCTCCAAATATAGGGCTGTGCCAAGCTTTCGACCCAGGCTTGGTCAAATACGTCCCTTCGATGTCCATCCATTCACCATCACATTAACATGAACAATTGGAACGTCAAAGTCAGAGGGTATGTACAACTACCATTTTCCAACACCCTGACTCTATACATAGTGGTAAGATTCTCGGCATAATCCAGCAACGTCGCGAATGCTCATCCTTCAATCTGCCACCAGAAACAACTGCATCATTACATTCTCAGGTAAGGTCGATAACCATCAAAGACCCTTGGGATACCTCCATGTTGTCCGCCTCGAGGGTAGTCAAACTTGGCACACGAAATGACGACGCGGAAGCATGGTCCCTGCCATGATACACCGAGGACCTTTCGACAATATCCAGCTCCACAATCTCTGGAGGTCGTGGTTGGTAGGCTTTCAGCCCATCCTGCTTCAAAAGCCATTTTTCAATGTGCTCATATAGATGTCGAACGGTGTTTGGAGGGAAAGCGTTGCCAATCTGGCGATTGATGCTGGTTTTGGAACCAATGAAGGTGTGATGCTTCGGAAATCCTTGCAATGAAGCAATCTCTCTCAAAGTCAGGTCTCGGGTGCCGTCAGGATGGCATATAGCCCCAGGGCTGGTTGTGATAGTCCGCAAGAGCCTATCCCCCGGGGATGGTGGCCTTGGGGGGCTGTGATGGGCGACTTTTTCCAGGTCATGGAGGTCATCGCCAATCGTGACTCTGTTCAGAGCTTTCGTGATCGTGTTGAAAGGTTTCAAGCCGTTCATGCCATCCTCCGAGTGTGACGGTCGTGGCAACGGTGGCAGACGCTCTCCCGGTGCTGCAGCAATCATAATTAGTCGCTTTCGATCCTGGTAGGAGCCCCATGTTGCCAGCCGAACGATTTGCCATCGAACTGAGAAACCCTGAGAAGTGAAGTCGTTGATCAGGACTTTCAGGTACTCTCCGTGTTTGTCGTGGGTGATCCCGAAGGTTTGTTCGAGTGTGACGACTCGGGGTCGTGTGGCATCGATGAGGGAGAAGCATCCCATTAACGCGAACATATTTTCGTCATCATGAGGTGCAGCACGAGTGTGTGCTGGAGAAAATGGCTGGCACGGAGGAGATAGGTGCAGAACATCCACTTTCGTCTCAACATTGGTGTTGTGTTTGATGAAGTCATCAACTGATCCCTTATGGAGAGAGGCACGAGGGAAGTTCCTTCTATACGTTTCCCAGACCTCTGGGCTTTTGTCGACAGCATATCGGACGTAGAATCCAGCAAGTTCGGCACCTCTAGACACACCTCCAGCACCACA
The DNA here is from genome assembly GCA_008271525.1 of Sarocladium brachiariae. Lineage (NCBI taxonomy): Eukaryota > Fungi > Ascomycota > Sordariomycetes > Hypocreales > Sarocladiaceae > Sarocladium > Sarocladium brachiariae. Next base: position 1,390,890 of record RQPE01000002.1, read on the forward strand.
AAACGAATCAAAAACAGTGTACTTTTGACCCTGACGACGCTGGGTCACGGCCCCCTCCCTTTCAGCAACCTCAGCAGAGTGGGCTTCTGAATTCCACGAACCCCCTCTGAATGTCGAGCCACGCCATACTTGACCAATCCTGCGTTCATTTGCCTTGTGTCTACGTTCTGGGACTTCTTCAGGAAGGATTCGAGCAAAGACTTCTTCGTGTTGTTTGTCGTGGCCGCGTCCCCTAAGCTGGTATAGCTCAAACTTCCATCGGCATACCAAGGTACCGAGCTCTTCGATAGCGAGTCTTCGAGTCTCCCAGTCCTCAAAGTCTGTAAATGCCATCTCTTTGGGGTTATGATGGGGATAAAGCGCATTCGTTATGATCAGAGACCGCTTACCCTCAATCAAGGCAAGCGGAACATCGGTGAGCTTAGGGCTTTGTTGATGCAAATCATCGAAAACTTGAAGCATGCAAAGCTCGTTCAGCTTTTTGGGTAACTTCCCAAGCATACAGCGAGTGCGAGCAAAAGGAATCCCTCTAACCACTGTACGCTGAAAGTCTTCGGTTCGTCGCACAGCTTTGACCAGAATGAATTCTACCTTGTAGCAGCCGACTGTGGTATCGGCGACTTGGACGAAGTCGCCCACTTGGATGAGAACATCCCCATCTTCAGTTCTTTTGCCTGTAAGCTCTCCCGCAAGTTTCTCTCCTTCTTGCCAGACTGATACGTCAAGCGTAAGATCGATCACTTCCTTTTCGACGATGTCGATATCTGCATCTCCGATCAAGGTACTGCTCGAAGCCACACTTGAGGCTCTCAATAATCGTGATGTTGGACGCTGTGCCATAGTTTTTGGCGATCCCTTTGAGGCAGAACAGTATGCGTCAAGGTATGCAAGGCGGCTCGAAAAAGGTGTTGTTGACGTGAGCTGCTTCGCGTATGATGAGCATCTCATCAGCTTCTCTCTACAGCAACGTGAGCCTCCTCGGCGTCTCTGCAATGTGACGAAGTGTCACGTCAGTTGATGGAATTTGCTCATGAGGAAACCAACAATGGAAGCGACCTGGGAGAGACATTCTCGCGAGGGCTTGAAAGATTGGGCGGCTAAAAGAGTTGTGTGTCCGGACTTCACTGCATGCTGTTGTGCATCTGGTAACAACTGTTTCACACCTGGCAGAGGGATTGAGCTGCCAACAACTTTGGTCCCTAATCTTCTTGACACTCGGCACACTTGTTGGCAGTCTCTCTATTATTAGGCTGGGCTTATAATGGCCGACTGCATCGTCCAGGCCGATGAGATACACACGCCTACCTACGTACGGTACGTAGCTACACGGGCCCCAACGCCCCTGTAAGCGCCAATGAGCATCTAGTTCTACCAAGATAGTAGCTATTCTATCTTTTGAATTCGAAATAGCGTAACAAGTCCAATGACTCCCCCATTTTGTCACAATGGTCATTCAGATTCTCTACAGCGGTTACAGGGTGAGCTCAGAATGAACCCTAACCCTTCACGCATACACCGGGCGTGGTGACGTTCAGTCCCGAGTCGAAATCCGATTTTCTTCGACGCGTTTGTGCCATCCTTTTCAACTGCCTACACGCTTCACTTCTTGTTGATCGTCGACGGTCTGCAGTCCATCTCGCGAAGGCTATTAATTGTGACCTTGGAATTTCTTCTCCCGACGATCACATTTGGCATAATTCGGCAGCTCCAATCTGCACCCTTCATTGATAACCAGCTTGGAGCTGCATGAACCAAACACCTACCTTCCAGAACCGCTCGCCCTAAACGCCCAAAGAGCCGAAGCACTTTCACGACCGAATGAACACGAGCTGTGTCGACGATTGGATAGTGTAAGAATTCTCATCGCATACTATCCCCCAAGCAGCAGCGATCTACGACACCCCCGATCTACGATTCGAGCGATGCTTAAAGACGAGCCTGAACTACATCATGGATGAACTTCAGGCAGAGCTTCTGAAGTGGTATGAGAATTTCAAAGCTTTGCCTCAGGATGCCCACCTGCTCTGTCCCAAGATTAGTCACGATGATGATGAGGATTACAAGGACCCAGACGACCCCGAGTCCCAGATTACCGTCGAGGAGAAGAAAAAGCGGATTAGTGAAGGAAATGAGAGGCTTGAAGTCACGTACTGGAACACCTTGGTGTTTGGCTTTGACAAACAAGACTCGGGCCAATGGCTGGAGGATTTCACAGAGAGACTCAATGAGTGCCTGCGTGAATGTGCCGACTGTGTATTGAATTGGCACATGCACCGCAAGCCACATCTCCGCAAGTTTGCCGAGTAGGTGCTCAGGCAGAAGTCTGTAATTCATCTTGCTAACATGAATAGGAAATGGGGCGAGGAAGCGGAACAAGGGATAGGGAGGTTCCTCGACGATCTCGATATCAAGCGGATCACACAAAGCGTCCGATGGGCTAAGAACGAGATCGAGACAGCCAGAGCAAATGGCCAAACCTTCAAGAGGTCGAACTTTGGCGATAAGCTCGGTGAAGTTCATATTGCCATTTACGAAGCATTGTGCTGTATGGCCTATCTATCCGATCCCAAGAATCGAGAGGAGTTCCAGGTAGTCTTTCTCAGCCTGCAGGGCAAATCGTACCTCAAGCTTGGGTCAAGCGTACCATTACCTGGTATGACCTTCTTTCTTTTTGACCCCGTAAATGAGCAGCGTCGTGGCTGGGCGAAACATAATTGGCAGTCCGTCATTGATAGCGGCTCTGGACCGCAAGAAAGCCCTATGACGGAGGAGCAGTTCGACTGGGCTGTCAGTGGTGCTCTCATCAAGTACATCACGGATTTGGCCCCCAAGGACCCCTTTCACGCTACAACAGAAGAGGGTTTGCAATTTGAGCAGTTCTGGCAGGCAGTCGACCTGATCCTCCAAGCTATGAGCGATAGCCTGATTCTCAACCGCTTCCGAAATCTTGAGGTCAGCCCAAATATTTTCGACCTATTGTTCTCCCATATTTCGAGGTGCCGTTCTGAAGGTGTTCTCGTCACCACGATACGAGTGTTGACGACCTTGTTCCGGAGATCTCCCAAGGCTATTTGGGATTTTGTCGGCGATGCGAAGCCCAATGTTGTGGCTGATATGGTGTTTGGCAGTCCCCTTTACAAATCCCTATTGAGGCAGTCATTAGAGGACTGTTGGACAGATCATGACTCGAGCCTTGACCAGAATCCCTTTCCGACAGCGTGGATCGCCCCTTGGCTACATTCTCTTCCGCGCGACCGACGATACGATGCCTGCGATACCCTTATGCATACCCTATTTGCCAACTTAGCAAAGGATGCAGAGATAGGCGAACCTGGCAGAGCCGCCTGTGCAAAAGCAGGCTTCGATGCGCTGCGGTTTACGATGCAGTCATTTGTCGATTCCGGGTCAAGTATCGGTGCTGGGACAACGCACTTTTTCGCTAACACGACCTTTGATCTGGTATCGAACCACCGGAATCTGATAATGGAAAACTTGAACCGTCCACTAGGCCCTCATAATGGTTGGTCGTCCTTTCGAGTTGCCGAGGCCGCCGTGGGGGCCATGGAAGCAGGCATGAAGCTTGACATGAAACTTTTCGCTGAGGAGTACATGGCTCTTAACAACAAGGATTTGGCACCCAAGATCAACAGTGCCCGTAGATCCAAGGACTTTTGGGAGAGCGTGGTCGACATGTACGAGCGTTTCAGCGACTCAGTCGATCTAGCAAGCCGGTTCTTGCTAGCATTAGAACCTATTGTTGCAGTGGAGCAAGTTCGTCCTCTCAAGAACAACGGGCAACTGAGTGAGCATGCTCATGGTTTCAATAAGGCCCTTGCTGAGACTATCGACGTACTTACTCGGATGATGACCAGAATCTCGGAACTTGATGATGCGGACTTGAACATCCTTCTTACAGAACGCAAGGGCATCAAAACCGTGGTTGGCCTATCCCTGCAGGGCGAGTCTGATTTTGCAGAAGCTTCGTGTGAGATATTGAAGACCTGGACCGGGGAGCTGTCACGCAGCTCTGCCTTCGAGCATATGTCTCGCCTACACCCCTATGAGTCTTTGTCAGCGTTGATATGGTCATCCGGTCGTATTCTATTGCCGCCAGATCCATGGGGTCCTATCCGGCCGTTACACAAAATGAGCCTGGATATCCTCCACGGCCTCACTGATGCATCGGATGGCGTTCTAAGAAAAGAGACACCGATGGACAGTCTTCTAACCTCGACGTTGATGAGATGGTGGAAGGAGCAGTGGCGGTTTGTGTCGACAGCTTGCAGACACATCGAAGGGTGGTCCCAATACATTTCCAATCATATTATGACAGAGTTTTGCCGCGAGATCATGGAACTTGCAGAGGCTCTCATAGCCGAAGACGGGCTCATCACATCAGCAATTGCAAGATCAGTAGGAAAGCCTGAACAAAGGGTGATGCTCGGCATATTGGGACCCGCAAAAGATCATTTCCGAGGCATGGAGAACATGATCCGCCTGAAAGATCAATACCTCGTGGATCTGACTGTGAGAGTACTCTGCAAGATCTTGACACGACTACGAGAGAATGATCTGGAAATTAATGAGAAATCTCGCAAGCTCATCGTTGATGCTTGCGTGCGTGTGGGCAAGAGTTACCCGCGCAACACCAATCTCAAGGATAGTCAGCGTGCGGAACTACTTCGAGCAATCGGCTATGAAGAAGATGTAGAGGTTGTCGAGATCGACAAGTCCGACTTCAAAGATCAAAAGTTGGCGAAGGACAAGGCGCGGAAGCAGACCAGTCTTGAAGCCTGGTCCAAGAGTGGCTTCTCGACAACAGGATCCTCTCAGATTTCCAAACCAAGGACATTCCGAGACGATCTGAAAGAAATGTCGAAATCGCTGGAGAACCCTCTGCTGCGCCAACTGAAGGCAAAGACAGCGTCGTCGGCACCAGATCAGAAGTCAATTTCGGCTCTGAAGGCTACCCGTGAAAGGGAAATGGCGGAGAAGAAAAGACGAGATATGGAGGAGATTGCAAAGAGGAAAGGCCTTCGTTCTGAACTTGTGCCAGGCGAGGGATCTGGTCTACACGGGTTGGGCGTTCTTGGAAAAGACCATGCTCGAAGTGAGATCATGATTAACAGCTCAGACGAGGATTCTGACTCGGACTCGGACTCAGACGAGGATGGGCAGCTCGCCGCTCTTGTCACTGATGGCTCTAAGTCCATAGATGAAGCGAAAAGGCTCCGACATCAAGCCCTCCTGGATAAGACTCGTCAACCCGTCAAGAAAACGCGCAGAATGCACAGCGCAAAGGAGATGCGGGCCCGCCTTGTGCCTCCTATGGACCGCCTGCACAACATCATTCTCGCCTGGGACATCTTCCACCAAGGGGCCGATCCGCCAAGCGGCCCGAAGAGTAATCAAGTTGAGACTAAGTATGCCAACCACAAAGCTTACCAAGATACCTTCCTTCCCCTTCTGGCATCCGAAGCATGGCGTGCCTTCGTCACGGCGAAAAGCGAGACAACTTCCAAACCTCTTGAAATATCCGTAGCGAGCCGAGCCAGTGTGGACACATTCTTGGAAGTGACTTTCAACATACCTATTGCGCAATACCGGGACAGTGGCTTGCGTGAGGGCGACATCATGCTTGTGTCACTAGCTGCCCAGCCTCTGTCAAGCCCTGAGTCCAAAAGTTGCCTTGCCAGAGTCGAAAGGACGAGATTCAAGGGACCCACGGTTGAAATTTGCTTCAAAATCTTGCCGCGCAACAACGGTCTTGCCAGCGACTTGACACCCAGAAGCACCATCTACGGGCTGAAGCTCACCAATATGAACACCATTGAGAGAGAGTACGCTGCGCTGGAGAGCCTGCAATATTATGATCTAATGGATGAGATTCTGAAGGCGGAGCCATCTCCCATTCTGAAGTATGGCCCAGAGAGAATCAGTAATTACAGCAGCAACTGGGAACTGAACCGGGCCCAAGCCATGGCAGTGCTGGGTGCACAGGATAACGATGGTTTCACATTGATCCAGGGCCCGCCTGGAACCGGTAAGACAAAAACCATCACCGCCATGGTTGGAGCTCTTCTATCCGAACAGTTGAACAGCGCTGCCAATAATGGGACACTTGTCGGCGCTCCAGTCCGGCCTGCTGCGGCTAACGCTCAAATGCAAGGTCAAAGTCGGACAAAGAAACTACTTGTTTGTGCACCGAGTAATGCAGCCGTTGATGAATTGGTACTGCGTTTGAAGGGAGGAGTCAAGACAGTTGGCGGCAAGGCAAAGAAGATCAACGTGCTTCGTCTCGGGCGGGTTGAAGCAATCAATGCTGCTGTTAAAGATGTGTCTTTAGACGAGCTCGTCAGGGTCCGCCTCGAAGGTGATACCACGAAGGAGAAGGCCAAGGAGGCGCAAGACAAGCTCCATGAGGAAGCTGGCCAACTCAAATACCAACTGGCAGAACTGCGAGCTCTGATGGATGAGAAGAAAGGCGACGATGATCGAACGGAATATCTCAAGCTTTCTGGCCAATTTGACACCATGAAGAAGAGGCAAATCGAGATTGGGCGACAAATCGATGCGAATAAAGAGAATGCTAGCTCAATGGGCCGCGAGGCAGAGATTCGACGGAAGAGAATCCAACAGGAGATTCTGAACTCTGCCCATGTAATCTGTTCCACCCTTAGCGGAAGCGGCCATGAAATGTTCCGCAGCCTTGACGTGGAGTTCGAAACCGTCATCATTGATGAGGCAGCCCAGTCTGTTGAGCTCACGGCACTGATTCCCTTGAAGTACGGCTGCTACAAGTGCATCCTCGTGGGTGACCCCAAACAGCTTCCTCCGACCGTTCTCTCGCAGTCCGCGGCCAGGTTTGGCTACGACCAGAGTCTTTTTGTTCGCATGCAGCAGAATCACCCTGACAGCGTCCATCTACTCGATACTCAGTATCGTATGCATCCTGAGATCAGCTTGCTACCCAGCAAGGAATTCTACAAAGGTCAGCTCAAAGATGGTCCGTCCATGGTTCGCGATCGGATTCGTCCTTGGCATCGGAGCGAGTTGTTGGGGCCTTATAGATTCTTTGATGTCCAGGGTGTACAGGAGAAAGGATCCAAAGGAATGTCTCTGATCAACAACAAGGAAATCGATGTGGCTGTCCAGATCTACGAGAGGTTCAGGAGGGATTTCCGCGACTCTGATACTGAACGAAAGATCGGAATTATCACACCCTACAAAGCGCAGCTGGAAGCACTCCGCCGACGATTCGAGGCATCATTTGGCGAGGACATCACATCGCACATCGACTTCAACACGACTGATGCGTTCCAGGGCAGAGAATGCGAGATCATCATCTTCTCCTGCGTCCGTGCTAGTGCTACGGGTGGCATCGGCTTCGTGAAAGATATTCGTCGAATGAACGTTGGACTTACTCGTGCAAAATCATCCTTGTGGATTCTGGGTGATGCCCGAGCTTTAAGTCAGGGAGAATACTGGAACAAGCTTATTGCGGATGCGCAAGCTCGAGACCGCTTCACAAGCGGTGATGTATTGGGGATGTTCCGCAAACCGCTCAAGCTCATCCAAGGTCATTTGCTCCCATCCACAATCGAAGCCAATGTTCCTGAGGATGACTCAATGGGTAAATCGACTATTGCCGAGCTGCCAATTACTCCTAAGTCAGCAAATCTGCCAGCAGCTTCAGGCACTTCGACAGCACCGCCGAAGTCTAATGCCCCACCACTTCAAGCGGCGCAGGTCAAGGAAGCCTTGGGAGACATCGCCCCCCGAGCCAGCGGCTCGCGCCCCGTCATCCACACGAAAGACGATATTGGGGATTCTGACAGAAAGAAGAGAGCGCCCGACGGGGAGGCCGCCGGTCAACCGACCGTTAAAAGAGTATGCACACCACGGACGGACCTCCCTCACCAGGCGCCAGTGAAATCGAATTCTAACCCAGTGTACAGGTAGCGACGGATCGACCGCGAGCAAGCCTGATGAACAAGTTTGGAGGGAAGAAGGCCATGAAGCCACCAAAAGCCCCGAAGGACCCGGCCGCCATGTCTTCTCTAGGTCTTGAACCTCCAGAGCGACCCCCTTCAATTGCCAATGGGAGTTCCACAGCGTCGCATGCGTCATCAGCCAAGTCAGCGAAGGGTGCAGTTACAAATGATGCGAACGCTTCTCGAGCTGTCAGCAATGGCTTTGGAGATAAGGTAGGATACACTGAAGCGATGAATCGGCATGAGTAAAGAGTTGCTGACAAACATTCAGCCTTCTACGAAACCTCCCGGACAGTCAGGGCCACCTCCCATGCCGAGGAAGAAAGCGAAGCCTAGCCTATTCATCAACAAACGGAGATGATGACGCACGGTACCGAAAGCAAAGACTAGAAAACATTTGCGTTTCCCATCATTGCATGAACGGAGTTACAGGTACAGGGCCATCATTCAGGAGTTTACGCATGCATGCTCCGAGAGCGGGTTATTTTGAGTACCAATAGACATACTGGAACGGAGCACGGCGAGGGATTGTAAAAACTGTAACGCATATATAGAAGCCCATCGGCACCGAAGAATTGGTGTCTTGAAGCTACCAATATGGGGAGACTCTGGACATCAGGATCGGCAGGATCACGGACACGCACAGGAGGCTGCCGCCGTGGTGGTTTTAAGCATACAGGTGGTGTTGCGATGCCCGTAGATGTGAATGAAGGTGACAGATAGTTGGACTTAAATCACCAAGCCGATCAGAAGCGCACGCCGATAAGATGTACCACATAGGCAGGGCAGCCTCTAGGTCTTGGCCTTCTGTCGGCGAAATGACGAGCCAAGCGCCGAGTCTGATCATGTCATCGTCCCTAAAACCTCGACCAAGCGGAGCAGGAATTGCACAACTAGGATACCCGCGCTATTCCAAGCTGGAGAGCAAGTTCAGAGTTAGGTCCCCCGACTTCGCATCCTGGATCGGAGCACACTGCATGAAGCTGAAGTGGTCGTTGCTTTTTCTGATCCTCCTTGCATACGCATCCCACCCATAGGTGCTGAGTCCAACCTTGATTCTTGCATTTGGCACTACGCGTGGGAAAGTGGGAGGGCGAACTTGGGGAGGGGCTAGACGAGTCGGGTTGGGCTGGCCGCCTGCACTCCATACGTTCGTTCACCACTTCGTTTAGACTCCAAAATAATTGAGGGGCTTGAAGCGAAGAGCAGACCGCATTCGCACCTCAAGTCCGGTTCCCCATCTCGCGGGGCGCCAGGTTCACCCGCGAGAAATCATAATAACAGGGAGTCGATATTATCGCTGAGCGAGTGAAGTTTGGTAGGGGAGGGTTGCAGCGGCTAATTGAGGCTGAGGATGAAGGATGAAGAGGAAAATGAATTTACTGCCAGTGTGGAAAGAGCCAGAACCAGCAACCAACTAGTTAGTTGTCCAACAACCCTGGCGCGCCTTGCCGTTCGCCACTGCACCCTCCTGACTGTATGAGTAGCCGCTGTACTCTGAGCCTACGAGGACGTCACATCACTGAAAGAAGACGACTTGAACCTAAGGAAGGAGCGATCACAGCCTCGCTCGACGCACTTACCCTCCAGGCACACAACCCGCTAGCCCAGCTTGCCCCCTGTTGCCCCTGGTTGCCTTTGCCCATTGGGACCTTGCTGTGCTCGGTACCAAAGTCGACTGACGAACCCTGAGTTGTTCTCTTTCGCTACCATCTTACACATGAAATACATTTATGAACCTTTATCAAACCAAGAAATGAGCCAACGCGACTCAACGTCCCTGATGACTTGAGATTTAGCCATGAGCCCTGATCCATGCTGGCTGTCATTCTCATCTCCCCATCACACCAGGGCCTTGTCTCCAGTTCTACAGAAGTCCAAGCTCGAGTGGCAACCCCGGTTGAGGCGTCTGTGCTGAAAAGAAAGGGAAAAAAATCTGGGTCTGTTCCTGTGCCGAGCGGCATGCCAGCCACCAAATCGTTGCACCCAAAGTCTCGATCTTGATGAGATGAGGCGGCCATGCAAGTCGAGACCCAGATTCGCGACCTCGCAGCAAAACACAATGGATCTTTACGACACGACACCATGGGAAGCCACAGTGCGGTATTGATCGGCAGACATCTTGACATCGAGCACAGTGCAGGAACGTACGAGTCCGCTGGATTGGATTGTCATCTCGCTTTGAAGGTTCATGGGTGGAGCTACGATTGGGGCCGTGGTTCCTCAGACCCCGGTTGACCAAACCCCTGGCCTTTGGAACCCTGTCTACGAAGTGGTCCTCCTCGGCTTTCCATTATTAAGTACCGGATATGAATTGGACAATTGCAAGGTGCGTTAGTCGCTGTGGCAGAGTGCAAACAGGAACAACGCGCCATCACATCTGTATCAGACAACGCGCCCAAACGAGACCACCCTAACTTCCAATTGCTTTGTGGTGGTTATGGTTGTCTTTGACATCATTGAGCAGGACTGCACCAAAGATTCACTGGCTTTATCTTCTCTGACTTTGGCCGCCTAGGCCCCCTTGCTTCCGTGGTGGCACGCGTTGCTGGACGCGGCAAAATTCCTCGTCCAGATCCTAGCCCGAGCTGTTCCTGTTCTCAACTAGCAGGGGCATATCGCAGCCTCTCTCTCTCTCTCTAGTGGAGCAGCACAAATTCGTCACAGACTCCTCAGGAGAGAGATATCAAGATGAAAGTACTCCCTAAGAGTACTCGTAGTGGTAGAAAGTCGACGTCTTTCCAAGCTCAGATACTACACCTAGCCAGGGTTCCTCGAATCTGCCAATCAGAATAGAAAGCGCAACCTCCACATCGCAAAGGAGTCTCCAAAGGTGAGGAGAGTGTTTATGTGGCATGGATCATTGACCAGCCTTCTCGCCAGACAAGTTTGTTTTCATTCCCCGCGGCCTAGGCACACATGACACGCAGCCTCTGGTACTGAACCATCCTCTTCTAGACTGAAGTCGCAGGGCCCCGTTTCTTGGCCCGCTGACGGTGCCTAACAGAACTCGACCATCTCGTTTTTACTTGTGCTGATCCGCCCCGTTATGGAGAGTCCTCTATGTACAAGTGCATGCTGATCATCACCTGCTCGGTTCCTCTCCACCATTTGTTGTCACAGGCTTTTCTTTTCTTTCTTTTCCAGCTTTCCTTCTTCCTCTTGAATGAACTCTGGCCAGTCCTTATCCAGAACTTCCCAAAATTGCCTGAGACAGGAGCTGGACATGGCGGTGTGGCGCTCACGGTGCTCTAGCTATAATCCAGTGACGTTGCGAGTTCTTTGTGAGACATTGCCAGCACGGAACCAGCCCAGTGAGACACAGCCGGGTGGTACTCAGCTCCTCAAAAAACGTGGGTTTGACTTGCTCCCAGCATCTATGAGGTCACTTGCTCACATCTTACATCAGATCTCCGGTCCCGTGATGATCGTCTAGCCGTGTCCCTTCCGTGAATGTCTCTATCTTTCTCAGATCAGGGCACGCTCTCACCTTACAATGGCTCAGGGTCTCGGTGTAAGGCATCATGGGCCAGCCTCGGCCTACCCTGCGAGAGACTGGTTTGGCACTGTCGACAACCTCTGGCCCTCAGCATCAAGACCTGCTTCATCAGCTCGTACCCGTCGTCGCACGGATTCAGATGGAGCCCACACTCCGATGTTGCACAGGAAATCGGCTTCGAATCTTCTGGACCGCAGTCATGAGCCGTTCGTGTCGCATACAGCCCATAACCGGTCCGCTTCGAATCTGCTAGATGGTGGGAAGCTACAGCAGCGCTCTGCGGCCCAGAGTCAGACCCGGAGTCAAGAGATTGCCGAATTAGTTGACTTCTTGAACAACTACAAACCTCCGGTGGAGAGTTGGACCTCTCAGCCTTTTGACAATGAAGGAAGGGGGAGATGGTCACGACTGAAGAATATGGGCGGTTTGGTCAAGCGCAGCAAGTCCGTTCCTAAAATGAAGCGACAGATTCGACTTCCTGACTCGGCGGTGTGTGGTACCACAACTGGCGGCCACCGACACATCGCCATATCCATACCAATGGAGGCGTCTCCTTTCGGGTTGATGCCTAGATCCCAGTACCCCGTGTATCAGCACTCTGCGGCCAATCACCTCCTGGAGCCTGCAGGCCCTGTACGATATGTCAACGAGAAAGGGGTAATCACTGTCGTCCGTCCCTCGACTGAGAACAGCTATTCCCATAACTCAAAGGGATCCTTCCCTGGGTTCAGGCTGTCCATCCCTCCATCTCCAGGGCCACCTCCAGTCAAAGCTCTGCCTCCGACTGGTTTCGGGCTGTCGAGGTCAAAAAGCAACGCCACAAGTCGGGATTCCGTCAGGCTATCGCCGCCTGAGGTAGAAAAGGTTCCCAGACAAATCGAATCCCGGCCTGACCTCCAAAACATCAATTCAGTGGCTTCGTCCCTGCCACGAAGAACGTCGTCTGCACAAGGCAGCTATCCACTGAAAGCTTCAAAAGCGTTGCATCGAGCCTCCATAGCACGACCTTCCATTGATGGAATTATCGCGAATAATTCAACAAAACTTGGCGACTCAACCCCTACGAAGAAGCAAAGGCCGACGTCAGAGAGTAGCGCTGTCGACTGCGAAGAGTCAACCTTGGGCGGTGGAGAGCGGTGGTCGCACTCTAGGCAAACGTCAACCCACGTTGTTCAGATTCCGGCCGGGAGAGAGGAGTCGCAGACGAAGAGCAACGGACCGGTACTGATTTCAGAAAATCCATTGGCAACCATGGATGAACACGAAACGCCACCCGCAACGCCAGGCACTGCCGGGCACAGACGTGACAAGGTCCGCTATCTGAAGCAAAGGGACATGGCTTCTGTGCGAACTTCTGTGCGACAGCAAGATTCTGGGCGCAGCACTCAACAGGATCCTCCAACCGTTCAAACCAAAGGGCCAGCTCAATCCAATAGATATATGATCAACAACACTTTCAGCCCCATTATGGTGGTAACCAGCATCGAGCCTACAGTCGACGCTCTACCAGCTAGGCCCATGTGGGACAACAGAAAGCGAAGAGACCTGGAGATTACCCCCCCGGAACGCGGCTTTGTTTCCAAGGTGGACAGGAAAACATCGACCGGAGACCGGCAACTCGGCGACAAAGGAGAAGCTGAACGAATGAAATCGCTTACCATACCCCAAGCCCGGAGAGCACGCGCACGAGCATCGCTATCTCCGCTCACCGCGAGAAAGCCTTGCAATCCAACACCGCCGATGTCCCCCTCTCGTACACCGCGGAGAGCTAACAGCGCTCTTGACCGCACCTCCTTATCACGGCGACGCGAATGGAACACAACTAAATGCAAGGCTCGTCGTGTCCAGGAGGTTGTGGACGCTGCGAAGAGTAGAATGCAAGATGACACCAAATTAATCGAGGCGCTCAAGGAGGTGCAAGCTGCCGATAGGGACCAAGAGTTCCTCAAGCTGTATGAAGCCTACCGGGAACATCGGCTCCGCGATATGGAGAGACGCGTCCGCAGGTTGGAACGCCACGGCGATGTGTGGATGCGTGCGTTGGTGCCTGTACTCGACAATCTGAATCGAACAATGATTTCAGGGCAACACGGCTTACGGGACGACAGAATGTACGAACAAAAATCGGATGACGAGGCCGCCGAAAGCCCTAGCCGAGGTCGAACGAAGCATCGCTCCCTACCCGTATACACCAATACGGTACGACGCACTGCATCAGCTGAACGATGTGGAGGTCTTGCTCCTAAGGACGGTGACGAGGAGCAAGATGATAGCCCCCGAGACAGTGATGAGAGCGGGTTGGAGAACCTAGAACCACTCATGCGGGAGCTTGCCGGGGCGGCACAAGAAAGATTGAAGAGAAGCGAGAAGCTGACAGGAATCGCACTGTGATGCGCCATTGACTGGTTTTCATTTGTTCAGCGAGCGGGTTAGAGGTCCGTTAGGCACTTGCAGGAATTTTTATGTTGCAGCGAGCGCAGTTGCGTGTATTTAACCTTTCTCTTTTAGAATCGTTAGATACCCCTGTCTTTCTTTTAGAATCTCTTGTGAATTCTTTAGTGGCATCTGGAGCTTGGTTGCGGTAGCTGCGTGAGTTTGGTTGACGGTGGAATGGATGACGTCCACTATTTGGACCCTTTGACGTCTTAACTGCAAGATTTCTGGCATCGCTGCATTATAAATGCAAACCAACTCCCATTAAAAGCATCCACATCATTCGGGTACATATGAGAGAGTATCGAGAATTATTGCAGACATATTAACCTAAATCAATACTGCAACAACGAAAGTATCAAACGTGAACGCACGTTTCAAGCTGCTGCAAGCTTGGGCCACATAGGATCGAGGCGGGCTTAATGCAGCTTTTGCGATCAGCACAACATCTAAAGCCATCGTATGAATAGATCACGACAAGCTCATGCAGCATGTCTGCCCCTTGGATATTCATATCGCCTTCAAGCCGCGGCATTGGCCACGCGCTCACTCGGCACCTGCTGCGCAAAACCACACTCCCGGTGCTAGCCTCCACGCGCAGCTCCGATCCAGCCTCCACCAAGACGTCCATCCTCCAGGATCTCCCCGGGGCCGAAGACATTGCTCCTCGCCTCTCCATTGTTCAACTTGACGTCACCAACGAGTCCTCCGTCGCGGCGGCTGCAGCGCACGCCCGAGAGCTGTTCCCCAGCAAGACGCACCATCTCCGCCTCGCCTGTGCAATTCCTGGCATGTTGCACCCGGAGAAGAATCCAAGGCAGATCGATGCCGAGAAAGCGCTCGAGACGTTCAAGGTGAATACCTTGGGACCCTTGCTGTTGATGAAGCACTTTGCGGAAATGCTGCCGAAGCAAGCCACGGAGCTCGAGCCTTCGCCCAAGGATGACGAACTTCGTCTGGCGGATGGCCACGCCGTCTGGCTCAGCATGGCCGCCCGTGTCGGCTCCACGACAGATAACCGCGCCGGAGGATGGTATTCATACCGAGCCTCGAAGGCGGGTGTCATCTCCCTCAGCAAATCTCTAGATCGATACCTTGCCGCGCGCAGTGGAGACAAGGCTCTGGCGATGGCGTATCATCCGGGCACGGTGAAGACCGGGCTGAGCGAAGGGTTCTGGGAGAGTGTGGAAGAGGGCAAGCTGTTCAGGCCTGAGTTTGCGGCGGAGAGGATGGCTAATGTGATTGCCGGTCTGGACATTGGGCAGAGAGGCAAGTGTTGGGATTGGAAGAATGAGGAGATTCCTCCTTAAGTTGGGAAAGACAAGACAAGAAGTTTAGAGTAAACATGAAGGTCATGGGACAAGAGCGAGTAGACAGATTGGGATATTCACATATCAGTATAAGAAGTGGAAAATCTAAAGGCTCTTACAACTCTCCAGGAGTCCTTTTGTGATCAGTGCAAAACTGCCTAAAGAAACACATCACTTCTGCTCACTCAAGTTCCTAAACTGAATTATAGCAGAACATAGCTTCCTGCAGCTGTGCTCGCAAGTATTCTCGCGCAGTCGGCTATAGTTGGACGTCTGTAAAGGATGCGCCATCAGGTGTCTGCGCTGCGCTCTTCTTGTCATCAGCCTCGTCATCCTCCACGTCTGACTTCTCGTGCCCTGTGGCATCTCCATTCGAACGAGAGCCTTCGGCATTTGAGGGCCGCATCGCCAGCTTCTGTTCCTGTATATCTTCTGCACGAACCTTCTGCTCCTCCTCTGGCGGCGCATTTCGTGACTTCTGCTCTGGTGAATGGACGCTCCCGTCGTCATCGTCTGAAGAGCTGTGATCTGCTGCCTCGCCATCTTGGTGTGCGCCAACTGGAGCGTAATCCTTCGCAGCCTTTGAGTTCTCGTCGTCCTTGGCGTCATCGTTGCCCGGCGGTGGCGCTTGTGGAAGCTCTTTCTGCGCTGAAGAGCCAGCTGACGACGCCTGTGTTTGAGAAGGTGCTGGTTCTTCGGCGGGAGGGCCTGGGCGCATGGCATCCAGGTAGAATTTGGTGACGCCGAGAATGCGGCCGCTCTTCTCGCAAGCTTCAACCCATTCCGGACGAACAACAGGGATGTTGTTTTCGACAGCCTTCTCCCAGGCTTGCCCTCGGCCTTCTGTGGTGACAAAATGTGTCGTGTCAATGCGGACAGAGTCGGCGAGCTTGGCACCGATACGGTTGACAGTCTCGGTCAGCTTTTCCTTCGTGGCGGCTGGGAGGATACCAGTAGTGATGGTGATGCCGCTCAAGTCCGTCATTTTGTGTGTCGCGACCTCGACCTTTTCGCTCGTATAAGTTCCAGCAGTTGTTTTCAGAACCAGGTGGAAAGAGTAGGTGGTATCGACGGCGAGGCCACTCATCTTTGTGCTGTGCATCTGCAAAGGGGCAGGGATGTTTCCCGCCTTGCCTCCGTTGCGGTACAGGCTGAGGGAGATGAGGTCTGCAGTGGCAAGCTGAATAGGATCCCATTCGAGAACGACAGAGGTCTGTGTGGCATTACGGCAGCGCAACACTGGGATTGATGGTTCTGAGGCGCCGAAGGAGCTGTATATGCGTTCCTGGAGATCACGGAACGCCTGCTCCGCCTGCTCCTCCTTCTCGCTGTTCTGAGAGACGGTGATGTCGACGATGCTGCCGGATGAAATATTCGGTGGCAGAAGGATGGAAGGAAACTCAATCTAGAATAGCCGGTTAGCTGGAATACTTCCATAGTGGGAGGGGGGTTCTGGAATCATACCAGGCGCTTGTCTGGCGTCAACAGAACAGTGACGCCAGCGTCGACCTTGCCGACGGTAAGAGACACGAGCATTTTCTCTAGAGGTAATGCCGCGTCTCGAGAGCGAAGCGGGATGCGCAGAGAATGTTCTGACGGCCGAGTTGGATCGGTCTGGTTTGAGTCTCAAGGAGCAGTGAGTCGATGCTTAGAGGTGGTTCGGGTATGGGCGTTGAGAGAAGTGCAAAACAGGCGATGCAAGAGAGAGTGCTGTATATATGCGCCGAGCTCTTTGTTCTCGCCAATGCCCGCTGGTTTGGTGTGTCGCTGGCGTTTTGTTGTTCTCCCTTTGAGGCTGCGTCCGATACTGAGCCACGTTTTGGGTCGCGCGCCGGAGAGCTGCGTGTGCTTAGCACCCCTGGTTGTATTATCGATAAGCAACTCAAAGATGGAAAAGGTGACGTCCACACATGTAGCATCCTTTATCTGAGGATCACAAAGGGAGGCAGACGCTGCGAGGAGCTCTTCTTTCAAATATTTTGCTTATTGACAATTGAACCGAAACTGGAGGCGCCTTCAACGTTGATCCATACAGTTACAGTCACAGTATCATATGCTGGTGGTACCGACATCATGACATCCTATGTGATGTTAGGACCAGAAAAGTCCTTTCTGCTTGAAAAGTGAAACTCGCTATGTCTGTGTGGCTTTACTTCAACTAAGTGTACATAAATCGCTACAAAATACTAAGACCCAATCTGCTGTTATCGTGTAGGGTGCGATGAATGTGACCGGGCTTTGAGCTTCGCGAATGAATGACTATCCTCAAGGTCTTTCATCTCCTTCCGGAGAGCCTCAACCATCATGTCCTGAAACCCTTGCGAAGGCATGTTGACGGCTTTGATGGCGTCCCGCACGAAGATCAGCACCGTGCCTCGCACCCGGACAGAAGGCTGCTCCTCAGCTAGCAACTCGGCGGCTCGGCGGGTGCAGTACGCCAACCGTCTCGTGCAAGTCTGACGAACCGCTGCAGGCTTCGACGAGAAAGGGACGAGCGAGTGCACCCACAAAGGCTGTTGCGCGAGCATCGCTTTGTACTGACTGCGCCGATGAGCGGCCCAGGGATCGCCGCGCGGCGCGAAAGACCGTAAATGATAAGGGTTGATCACATAGCGGTCGGAGAAGCTGACTTCTATGCCCAGCTTCCTGAATTTGTTCGCGTTGGGGTGGGTGATGTTCCAGAGCTGGCCGTGGTCGCTCTCGATACCAGTTTCGCGGAAAAACTGAGCATTTTCAGGAGTTGTAGTGAGAACGCCGTTTTGGGTGTAGAAGCCGGCGACGTCAGGAATGATGATCCTCGATGCCATCTTCCTGACGGGGTTTCGGGGCCTTCGTTCGGGAGGTTGCTTGGCTGAAGAAGCCTGGTCACGATTCACTCGATTGTTGGCATCATTTCGTCTGCTGCGTCCTTCCAACCGAGCATGTGGGGTTCTCGAGGGGCCGTCTGTCGACCAGCCCTTTGTACCTTGTTCCAGGTCAGCCTTGCCAATGCCACGGCGAGGATTGTCGCGTGGTGCTGGAGGCCATGGGGAGGCGCTGGCAAAGGAACGGATAGCTATGGAGCTCACGAGTTTGTGGCGCCGCAGAGGGAGGACTCGAGACAAGCTGGCCATGAATTAATCACAAAAGAGGTTGCCTCCAGTGCCATCCCTTGAACGGGAAACGGGGAGGTCAGACCATGAATCAAGATGAACGAAGGCTCAAGTTCACGAAGACTGAAGCTTAGTGAGCTTCGACAGGGAAAAAGCTTACATAATGTTAGTCTGGTGAGGTTTGCACGTAGTAAGGAGGTACCTGCATTGAAGGCTGATCCATACAGGCTAGTGGAGTACTTGCATAACAGGCTATGTACTGTCAAATTTTCGATGGAGCCCGGGGCTTGGGTTTGCAAGACAAAGGCACTGGAGCAGCTCAAGTGAGTCAGGAGGTCAGTAAGTACATGAAAGCTGTATATTGTCACTGTATGGACAGTACAGTATTGCTGATGTTGGATGCATCTATGGTAAGGAGTGAAAATGCACACATACACACACAAACAAACAGCAGTCAGTGTGTGCGCACAAGTTCGAGGCTAGACCCCAGCGGCAAAACCGAAGCCCAAAAAAATGAGCGTCAGAGTCACACCCGTTAGTGCTAGCAGCACCACCACCACATCATCCTTTTGTCACCCTTTAAAAGCCCACTCCCCACCTTCTAGCCGCCCATGGTCCAGAAACATCAACACCGCCCAACCCAACTCTTCCTTTCTTCGCCAACTGCACTTCACGCCACGACAGGCCTCCCAGTCAGAAGCCACTCAGAAACGAGAAGAACCGTCTTCCAACCGTCGATATGCCGAAGAACAAGGGAAAGGTAGGCTGAAATCCTGACACCCGCATGGCCTGCGACAGACAAAACAACCCCGCCCCCACCATCGTGACTGTTCTGCCCTCACTGCATTCTCTCTGGCTTGCGACGTCGCTGTGTTACCGCGCTTTGCGCCTGGAGCATGTGGTGCAGGCATCAGTCTTGGTCTTGAGAGGTGTTAGCCGACCCTTAAAAAGGCTGGGGGAATACATGATATGGTAACTAACGCCTTCTTTTGCTGAATAGGGTGGCAAGAACCGCAGAAGGGGTACCAAGGAGAACGACGACCAGCGCCGTGAGTTGACCTTCAAGGAGGACGGCCAGGAGTACGCCCAGGTCATCAAGATGCTTGGAAACGGCCGTCTCGAGGCTCTCT
This sequence comes from Sarocladium brachiariae, assembly GCA_008271525.1. NCBI lineage: Eukaryota > Fungi > Ascomycota > Sordariomycetes > Hypocreales > Sarocladiaceae > Sarocladium > Sarocladium brachiariae. The sequence continues at coordinate 1,410,348 of RQPE01000002.1, forward strand.
GCTTTGACGGTAGCAAGCGTCTCGCCAACGTATGTTCCCCAGTTCCTGTCCTTCCCTTCGCATACTTTACTAGGATATTCTGAGCGAAAAGACTCTGACATACGTTTTCTTGCACAGATTCGTGGCAAGATGCGCAAAAAGGTCTGGATCAACCAGGGTGATATTATCCTCCTCTCCCTCCGAGACTTCCAAGACAACAAGGGCGACGTCATCCTCAAGTACACCGCCGACGAGGCACGTACCCTCAAGTCCTACGGCGAGCTCCCCGAGCACGCCAAGATCAACGAGACCGACAGCTTCGGCCAGGGTGAGGATGGAGAGGCTTATTTCGAGTTCGGCGAAGCCGATTCCGAGGAGGAGTCCTCCGACGACGAGAAGAAGAAGGAGGTCGATATTGACGACATTTGAGCGGTTTTGCCAACACCTTTTTCTCCACCTGGGGAGGGATCCGTCAGGTCTTTTCTTCATTCTGACCTGCTCTTATGAGAGGGACTTAACAGAAAGCGACATTCTTCCCAATATCAGGGGATACAAAAGGTCTTCCCAGGCCGCGGTTCCGAACCACCGATATCTAGAATCGAGCGGCCTGGGGGGAATTTAGGGGATTACTGTCTTCTCTCTCAAACCTTACGATGGGTCTCAAAACCGTAGGAGTACCTTTCTGCGGTTCCTTTTGCAGCCATTTCAAGGTCCCACGACAGTACGTTTGGGCGCAGAACGATGGCCGTGGTGGGAGAGACGTCACGGCCATCAACTTTTCTCTTCAGAAATCATTTCGCTTTATTATCAATTATCAAATTCAGTTTTTTCCTCCTGGATATCAACTTCGCCTTCCTTGATGATGTGTTCCCTGTGAACGGCGTCCGCGTGCTTGAACCCGTTATTCTCCTGCTTCGCTTTGATGTATGACCCAATATTCGCCCCAGCATCTCGCCATCCCTATGATGCTTCTTCTGCCTCAAAAAACTCCTGCTCCTCAAGAAAGTACTCCAACTGTTGGTCCACATCCAATAAGGCCTCCTTCTCTGTTTCATAGTACCCAGACATGGTCTTTGGTGCCCCCTTGGCAGCTCCCAGCTCGACTAGTACCGCTGATAAGGAGAGGCCTTCGGTGCGGCGAATGAAGCGGACCTCAAAGGTCCTTCCGTGACCTGGCCAGATGGCGAAGGCCTTGCCCTTGATACGTTCAGTGAGCTCAGCATCGCTGAGATCTGTGCTGGGTTTCGGCGTTCTTGTTATGCTCATGTCGGCGAGGGTTCGTGTCACCTCGCAAGCGTCTGAGTGTGCGGTCGGATAAGTCATCCTCATGGACATGTTGGAAAATGATTTGCCTCTCCTACAACCAACAGGGTGAGAACTGCTCCAGAAGAAGTCTTCTTGGTGGAATATGAGAGCACCTTATATCGGCTTTTGAACGGGAGGCAAGTTGAAGTAGTAAGTAGTGTGCAGCAGGCTGCTGCCCGTTTCAAACCCTCCCTCCCCTTGGCCCGGGGGATTGATGTACAAGTACAAAAAGCTTCCCTGGATATTACTCCGTAGACTCTGCGATTGTTTTAGATCGATTTACTGAGCAAGCTGAACAGAGCCAGGGCCATCTGCCGCTTCAATTTTACACACCTCTCTCAGTCCTTTCCGAGTCAGGAATCGTCACAGGAGGGCCGGCCGCCACGTTGGCAGTGCAACGGCGGGTGATTAAGCTTTCGCACCCATACCTTACGTGTGTGCCTGAAAAGACACAGATAGCCCTGTCAACTCCAAAGCAATGAGTAGGAGGAGTCTGTATTAATTCTTCACTTCATTTAGTGAGACATGGGGGACTGTGGCAGTGATCACCCCAAAACAACCCTCCGTAGAAGGGGCTTTTAGGGGGAGCTATGGCCATCCTGATCTTTGCGAATGAACATCGACTTTGGTCATATAAAAGACCCCCAGTCTCCATGTTAGTCGTCGTCATGTTTTACCGCACGCGTCCGCCTCGTAGGGCAATCCCTGTAACGCATCACCCGCTTTAACTCCTCCGAGCGTCGATCCAGCAGCCCCCCCTAAACATCCATGCACACGTTAAACGCTGGCATGCGTTGTGTGTGTGTGTACGTGCTTCCGGCCCGGGTCTCGCGGCCCAACCAATCCGTCCATTCAACCCCTTGGCTCTCTTCCTATCTGTGATTGTATGGATTCGTTAGCCTCGCAACCTGGGTACTAGAAGGGCTTTCGGACAATGTTCCTGGAGCTTGCGTTGCGCAGGTAGACAGATTAACTTCGACCGGAGGGTTGATCTGACTCCCACTCTCTCGAGGCTCACAACAGACATGCAACTAGGAACGTAACGGGATAACACCCCCCTCCCGCTTCCCATTCTTTCTCACCCATCCTCGGCTCTCCTTTTTCTTCTTTCTGGACAGGATTCAGCTTTAGTCACCATGACTTTGTCATTCGTTTCCTCAGTTCACATAGAGAGAGATGGCTCAATCAGTGGACAAAGCTTTTGTTCTCCCACGTTATGTCTTCGGCCATGTCTGTGAACCTGCCCAAGGCGCAAAACGAAAAAAGTAAAAAGACACGCACCAACATCTACAATCGTCCGAGACACACGTCGTGAGACTTGCCAAGCCGAACTTGCCAGCTGCTCTTTGTTTTCTTTATTTCTATGGTATTTGTGTGACAGCTGTGAAAGAAGGAAGGGTTGTGTGGCTGTTTCGAAACAACAACATCCTCATCACTATGCACAGAGGGGATGGAGGCCTCCTCTTCTCTACCTAACACCGCCTTCATCATCATAAGCATCATCATGACTTTGAAGGAAGCCCGTTACGTCGTAAAAAGGCGTGGCTCATGACACGACGCTTTGAGATGGGGAAGTATTCAGCTTTTTAACAAGGAGACATATGGCATGTCCACGAATCCCATGATAAACGCATGAGGACATGATTATGGAAGCCCTAGTCCTGTGCGTTGTGAAAAGGTAAGATGAGACCGCGTCACAGCAGGGCGCTTGCACACCGGGCCTGCTGGGAAAAAAGTGCTTTTTGATTTCAAGTAATAAAGAATGCCCGCTTGCGCCGGCAAGAAATACAATGCAAAATCCCGGCTATTGTCACGCCATGCAAGGGGAAACCTCGACCCTTGATCCATGAAGCACAGGGCAACTCTCCATACCTCCATAGACCTGTCACGTCCGATGGCCCGATGGCCTCTAACTACACCTGTCTTACCAATCATCATTGTCCGATTCATCGTCTGCAGATTTGTCAGTTATGGTGCACAAGGCCGACATCGGAAGTTTGACTTACCACTCCTGCTAACCTTCTCCTTTCTCTTCTGTAATGCTGCAGCCAGAGCATCGGCCATGCCACCTCCGCCGCCGCCTGCAGCAGGCGTCGCTCCAGCCGGAGGGGCACCGCCTCCTGCCGAGTCACCCACTTGAGCAGCGCTTCTGTCACGGATCTGGCTCCTGTCGACCTTCTTAAGTGATGCAATACCACCAGCCTTCTGGATATCGCCAAGCATCGCAGACCTCGTACCATCTGTCTTTGGCAGCGCGGCGGCAGGGACACCAGAGGAATAGCCCGAGTCTCTGTTTGGCGGAGGCGGCGGGGGTGGTGGCGGCGGAGGTCCTCCAGCTGCGGTCGGAGGAAGTGGGGGAGGAGGAGGAGGAGGAGGGCCACCAGCTGAAGTCGGGGGCAAGGGAGGAGGAATAGGGGCATTCGTTGGCGGTAGAGGCGGCGGTGCAGGAGCACTTGTTGGTGGTAACGGCGGAGGGGCTGGTGGTGCACCTGAGCTTCCTGGAGGGGGCGGGACTGGTCGTGAACTGGTCGGCGGCAATGGGGGCGGTGCGTTACCGGCTGGAACCTTTGGTGGCAACGGTGGAGGAATAGCATTGACTGGTGGTGCGGCATGAACCTGACGAGGCGGCGGTGGTGGCCCTGAGCTCCTGCTTGGAGGAGGAGGGGGCCCAGCGTTACGGCTCGGAGGCGGCGGCGGGCCGGCATTTCTGCTTGGGGGAGGCGGCGGCACAGCTCGGCTACCGCTGAAAGGCGGAGGAACACCAAACCTATGATGGTCGTCCTCGATGGGTGTTTTCGCAGGTCGCGGTGGCGGTGGTGGACCAGGTCCTGGCGCAGCAGGCATAGGTCTCGAGGCAGGCGGAGGGACTTCCTTGTGGGCAAATTTCCCTGCATCGGCCAACGGGGGAGGTGCTCTGAACTTGGGACCCGTTGGTGCTGGCGGTTCTGGAGGTGAAGCAGCAGTCTCATCGGCCTTGGTCGATCTCCGTGGTGCTGGCGGGGGCGGGGGCGCAGCATTTCTGCTGCCCAAATCATCGTTCCCTCTGCCACCTGTTGGAGGAGGAGGTGGTGGCGGTCTCGAACGTCCAGCATCATGTCCGTTCGCCGCGAGAGGCGGTGGCGGTGGTGGTGCGTGCGAAGCTCCAGGTGCCGTCGATTGAGCATTCTGTTGCTCTTCGCGGAGGAAATCGACGATAAAATCTTGGTTCTCCTTGATGAAATCATCCGTCAAGCCCTTGTCCCGCAAGTCTTGTCCAAAGTGTTCGCGCCAGAGCGGGTCGAAAGCGTCGAGGATCGCGAACTCGGAATTGTGAGAGCCATTGAGACTCATGGACGAGAGAGAGGCGTTATGAGAAACGTGCGGCGGAGGTAGGTTTGTTCGAGGGGATTCGGGAGGGGTCGGAGCGGAAGAGTGTCTGTGGCCGAACAGACTGCCAAGACGGCTGGACTTGTGTACAGGCTGGGAGCCGCCGAATGGGTTTGATTTTGTTGCTCTGCTCGCGTTCTTCTCGCGGTCGTCCATCTTCTTCTTGAACTGCTTGGCTTCCTTCTCGTCCACAAAGCTCAGGCCAGCCAAGCATTCTTCAAGCTCGAAGGTGTGAAAGAAAGTTCGATCCTGATTATAATTCCACGTGTCGAAGATCTCCTGATCCCAGATAACTCCCCGAGAAGAAGGCTGCAAAGGAGGCGAGGTTAGCGAATAAAGAGAGCGTTTATAGTGGTCAGCATGCTAAGTGGACGTACAGAGATATCAACCATCTTCAACCAGTAGGTGTTCCCTACCAGGTCATTAGCAAGGACGATGGCACCCTGCAGCCCAGTGTATGTCCATCTTGATCGGTCTGGGTAGGCAACAAAGAGCCTGGCGACTGCGACGGCCTGGATTTTGTTGGTCTGCTTGGGCACGAAACGCTTGACAGTGTCCTTGTCGTCGTCGTTCAGAATGGAAGGCATCACGGCGTCGGGAAGCAAGACCGTGTCCGCCTATCTCGCGACCTGTGCGGGTTGAGATTGAGGTAGAATATGGAAGGGTTTGCGAATCAAGCTTCGCTGGACAATCGATGTTGGTGAGAATCGAGGAGGGCGGCTGAAGGCGAAAAGAGCTGTAACTGTGAGTAGTCGGCCTAGCTCAGGCAGAGGCAACCGACGCCGGGACTCCGGAGACGTAACCGGGGGCCTCCTGTGGTGCTCGTCTCGTCAGGCTTGTCCAACGGCGCAAGGCACGCAGGGCAGGCAGATAGATAGGCGGCCCGCTCGGACAAGATGCTCGGCGACGTCTTGGTGTGCGCAGATTAGGTGAAGTTTGAGGCGCGGCCGGCTGATTGAGAGACACCTAGGCCGACAAAGAGTGGTCTTGCGGGTGTTGGTGAGGAGATGGTTGAAGCAGGAGAAATGAGGAGAGGCTGACGTCGAAGAGAGAATGCTGGTGACGCTGGTCCTACACCTAAACGCTCCACGCAATATGCAGGCCTGGCCCGCTGCAGTCGAATGGATCCAGTGCCTGACCTGGGAGAGTGGACTCGCTCAAGGCTCTCTCTCTCAGCTCGCGGTAATGAGTGCTGCCGACGGCGGGCGGTTGTGAATACTAGTTGTATGTGGAGGGGGGCAGGCAGCGGCAGGCCAAGCGAGAGGAGACCAGGGTTGTCGCGGGTTGCAGGTTGCAGGTTGCGGGTTGCAGGTCCTGGGTCAGCCACACTTGGCTTGCCCTGAGGCGTGGAAGAAACGTCAAAGCGGCGGGTGATGCGGCAGAGTGGGCTGCTGACGACTACAACGACTCGGACTGGTTTAGCAGCTCGCCGTGGGAGCTCACCAAAGCAATTTGAGAGTCGATGATGAGTCAATTCCACCAGGTAGGCGTTTCTAGAATCATTTGGCCCATCGAATTACCGCTATGGGCTTTATCGTTTCACCGAAGTCAGCAAGGAGCAGGATCCAACCCTTCTTACCACTGTTGGCCTTCAGAGGCAGCCAATGAGAGGCGCCTCCTGCCTTTGAGGAGTCTGATCAATCAGACACATACACCCACAAAGTGGCGCATGATACTATGGCCTCGCCGTGACTTAATACTTTTTAACGATCACTCAAACATGGCCATCGATATGGAGAATGAGCGAGATCCTATCATTGACTGCGTGGTTAAGCTTTGGCTAGAATACGACAGGACGCGTGTAAAGGTTGGGCTAGGCCAAATTGCCGCAAATATCCGCAAACCCCGCACCACCCTGCCTACATGCCTCCTCGTCAGTCAACCGTCAACCGTCAGTCGTCAATTACCTGCAGCCGCACACGTATTTCAGCATATCAACCAGCATCAATCTATCTTTGAAACTCGTGCCATTGATTATTGATTGCATGACCAGCACAAGAATTCAAGTAAGCCGAGGTCGGATCTCGTGCTTTGCATGCCGCAGCAGTAAGCGGCGCTGCGATAAGGTTTTGCCGGCATGCACGCTCTGCCAAAGAAAGGAAATAGACTGCAATTACCCACGTCGTCGTGGTCAAAAGCTGCCATCAGCTAGTTCGTATGCAAGTGACGAATCCATCTCTTTTTCAAACAACCACTCTCCCACTGCTGAGCATACTGTGGCCATCGAATCTGTACCCGTTCAAGTGGGATCATGCCCAGGTGAACACACTCCTGTGTCGCTGTCTTCAGCAACGATCAGGTTTCTTGCACCTGATCTGTTCCAAGACTTTCGCCTTCAAAATCAGGGACAGCCGTCGGATATTCCCAGCTACATTTGTTCACAACTTGGTACTCGACAAGACATGAAAGAAGTGGCCAATACCTTCTTCCATTTGACCCGTTCCTGGATGCCCATAGTCAACCACAAGCGTCATTTGGGTGCAATTTTGAATCCATTGCTCACACTCATGGATCGTCCAACAGCACTCCTGGCCGCGTCCATGAAACTGCACTGCTCTGCAGCAAGTGATCAGCTTGAGAGAGAAAAGAAACACTCCCTTTACCTTCAGACTAAACGATTTCATGCAGATGTCGAAATGACAGATGACTTGAACATAAAGACAATGCAGGCTGGTATCTGTATCAGTATATTTGAGATTGGCGAAGCAATCTACCCGGCCGCGTATTTGACTGTCGGGAACCTCGCGAGGTACGGTGTCGCTATGGGTTTAGACAAAATCAACCAAGACAGAACTGGCAGCTGCTGCCTCAAGGCCACGGTCGTAGGCATGCCGTGGATAGATATCGAAGAGATGCGAAGAGTATGGTGGGGTGTCTTGGTCCTGGATCGGTAAGTCACATCCTGAATCGATACATCTTGCATCTCAGTGATTACTTCTAGCATTTATTCCTACTACATTCGCTCAAACTGTTCTGTGCTTACGGATTTTCTGTCTATTAGTATGCTGAATATAGCACATCCGACTCGGAGTCTAGCCACAAAGGACCCGGAATTTGAGGACTTTCTCCCCGTAGATGACGAGAAGTTTTATGATGCCGTGAGATCTCCATTACCATTTCTTTCTCAAAAGCAACTTCTAACCATGAGGTCCTCAGTCAGCCATACCCGAAGATGCGGCACCGATCTCACATGCCTTTCACCACCGACTAGGAGCATTTGCCAGGCTTGGACAGGCTGTTTATCTGATAAGCAAGGTTCTTGGATTGGCCAGGGCATCTATCAGGCACAGTAGCGACGCCTTGCTGGACCATCAACCCAACGACTTGCTCCAACTGTGCCGTACCCTGGAAGCACTAGTACGTGCGAACGAAGTCGAAGTATCTGTTCGTAGACTACCATTTTGTAGTCAAAGCCTTGTTTCTTACATGTACGGTCAAGTTATCCCTCTTTCACGTCTTCGCGCCGAGACCAGATGCTCACCAAGGGATCAATAGTGGTGTCCTAATATTGCAGCAACATCACTTGCAACACCACGACAATCACAGTCTTCAAACACCACCGGTAGATCCCAGAGATATAATATTTCAGGAGACGTATTCCGCAATAGACACGCTGGACCGCATCTCGAAGAACATCCGACAAGGTGATCCGGGAGACAGTGACAGTCCATGCCCTACGAAGGGTCAGAGCACCCTGTTTCTGGTCGAGCTGGTCTATCAAGCCATTTCCACACTAAATCTGATCAAGCATACATTCCCACCAGAAGATTATGAGGGGAAAATGGAGTCTCTAAAATGGCTCTTGAGATGCATGGTGAAACGGTGGCCATTAGCAGGTCCGTGTCCGAATCATTTTATTGATCAATGAGCTAACTTAGCATACAGGAATGTATGAGAACATCTTAGAAGCGAAAGCAGCCTTGCTGGAGGCAGAGGCGATCTAGGCCACCATTTTCAATACAATTCTACCGACTGATTCCCTGGTATAGTTGAGCTCCGTGTATTACCATGGTAACTCCTAAAGGTCAGAGCTCACAAGGAGGTGAGCGCGGTGGGTGAACATCCTCCCAAGCTGTGTGCTTCTATTGAGATAGAGCCATGCGGCGCATGGCGTCTTGCTGCAGCTTGAGGAGAGGCTTTCCATTTCTCACCTTGTCAAGCAGACTCGACCCTTCAGCTTTGGCCTTCTCGTCCTCGAGCCGGAAGAACTGCTCCACGCTGCGGATCCTTTGAGGATGGATCTTGTCAAGCAGGGCATAGTCTCGCTTGACAACTCCCCTGTTTCTCCCTGAGTCGCGCCACAAATTCCAAAAGCCGGTGAAATTATCCCTGACGCTCATGGTGCCCGACTCATTGATGTCTGCATTCAATCCGGCAGACTTGTCCGCCCTGGTGCTCATCGGGCCATTCGCCCAGTACTCCTCAAAGCTGATATCAACAAATTTAGCTTTGGTGCCTGTGACCTTTTGAAATGAGGCAGCGAGGTCTGCGTAGTGAACATGCTCGATAGCGACCTCAAGATCGATTCCATCCTGGTCCGGGTGGTCGAACAGCCAGCGGGCATAGTATGCGCAATCCTCTAAGGAGACGTGTACCACAGCGCCATGCTCGGTCAGGGGTAGTCTCCAAGTCACGAGGTCATCTCCGACCTCGTCCTTTCCAACAATAGGGGCCATTGGCGAGCCTGGTGAGATTGCCATCTCTATGTATGGTCCGGTAGTGAAGACGGCACACTTCATGTCGTAAAATGGCTGTCCTTGGTTCAGACGATGCTGTGCCAGCAACCAATCCGCCATCCTTCCTTTGCCATCATAATGCCCAGTTCGGTATTTCTTCTGATAGCCTCCCTTTCTCAGACCGTAATCGAGATTGGCAAACACGAAATGTTTGATCTCGTACTCCACTGCCAGCTCGTAGGTTCTCATGGTCCAGAAAGTCTCAACCTTCTCGCCGACGGTGAAGCCGTCAATGTTGAGAAACACCCCGTCGCAGCCTTCAAGGCCCTTTCGAAGGTCAGCCTCGGATGTAAGTGTTCCTTGCATCAATTCCACCTTCGAACTCAGTGCCTGTAGCTCTTTGGCACGGGCTGAAGCCACGGAGCGCGTCAACACCCGAACCGCATACTTGTCATCGGAGACGAGGCCACGAACGACAGGCATGCCCTGAGCTCCCGTTCCACCGATGACGAAGATCTTCGTGGCTGACATTGTGTGACCAAACGACTTGCTTGATATATAAAGGATTGCTTTTTGGGCAGAAAGTAATCGTGATGAGATTAATTGGTGCTTGGTAAATGAAGTGTTGTGGTAGAGTGTAGACATAATCTCAGGTTCAAGGACAGCGAAACTTGGTGATATAAGTACTCGAAGCGTGAACGGCAACAACTGACAATGCTGATCAATCAGTCTCCGCTGACGACTAATCATAAATTCTTCATGATGAGTTTCTATCCAAGATGAACCTCGGCCGGACGAATTTCGCAGAGGAGAGTATGCAGTCTAATTAGTCAAAGGCTGCGGTCGATGCAAGGACATTGCGGCACTAATAATCCAAAGCCCGCAGTTTACCGCAATCCTCCGCAAGTCGAATGACAGCACTTCTGATGGGATTCCAAGGACATAATCAATACCCGCGGCACATGATGAGCACTGGAATGGGAAACGATAGCATGGCAGTCGAGAGATTTCATTCACACCTGCTCTAAAGTAGGCCATCCCTAACATGACTGTTCTCGACCTGTCAATATCGGTTGTGCTGGAAGCCAAAGAATATCCTCCCTCCAATGGCTGGCTACATCTACACAGCAAACCCTAACTTTCACATAAGCTGTCCCCCAAAATCTTCAGCGATGTCCCGCGATATTGCTCGCCTATCCCCACTGCCGTCCTCTCTCGGCCAATCGGGGGTTTACAGGGCACCAAAGAGTGATCATCTTGAAGACGTCGACCGAGTACAAGTGCGCAGGCGTTGGGCCCCGTGCCACTACCTTGAAATTCAGGTCCAGATCTCTTTCAACAAAGTCCTCTCCTCGCCGCTCAGCGCGGACATGGCGCTCCGGGGTCTGGAGGCCGTTGGATCTCATCACCCAGCTGAAGCGATGGTCCGTGACCAGCTGACCAGTTTCATCAATGTTGTTCATCGGTGCGGCGTGTCTGACGCCCCAGGCCGTATTAACTTCCAACTCATTCGGGTTTGACCCATAGTATGTCCGGCCTGGGTAGGCGACAGGCCAGGGAACCCTTTGGTAAGTCCTTCGGTCGCGCGCCCTGACGAAGCGACACCCAGACCAGGTGTCAGGGGGAGCATCGGTTGGGGAGACGTTGCCATTGTCGTTGGGCATATACCAATTCTCGATACGAACCAGGAGCTCCAGTTTCCGGCCGACCTGGACACGGATAGGACCTTCGGGAAGGACGATAGCCATCCTTGGGGCCATTGATGGGGGGACTCCCCAAATATTGACGAGATAGTTGGCCAAAGTGTCCTCCAGGGAGGTACTGTTTGGATGGAATACTGCTGATCCTTCAATAGCTCCCTTCACGTCTTCTTTCTCGTCTTTTTTCACGTCTTCTTTCACGTCTTCTTTCTCGTCTTCAGACACCTCATAGCCGGCATCTTCCTGTTTCAGCCCAACGTTGGCGACGCCATCATGATTTTGCTCGACACTTACAAGTGTTTTATCCTCGTTCTCTGTAGCCTCAGGGGACTCTGCAGCGGCGGAGGCGACGGCCTCCTCCAAAGCATTGTCTGTCGGCTCGCGTTTGACGAGGGTTGGGCTGTCCATTTGGACGCTTTCTCCTTGCTATCTCCTGCGAGTAGTTGGTAAAGCCTGAAGAATGGCAGCGCTTTGCAAATCCAGAATTCGAGGCTCAGAAACTCCTCAATTCTGCGGCGAGTACAGCTGTGATCTTCAGAATCGCTCAAGTCGTGAGACTCGGGAGAAGCCTGCCTTTTACAGGTATCGCGACTCTCATTCCCCAGGCAGCAAACATTAGGATGTCTTTCCATCTTTCATAGCGTCTTGGTCGCAGATTCGGGGTCTTTTCGGATCCGTAAGGATAGGTCAAGTTCAATTGGGAAGAATATTGGCCGTTTCCTTGGCTGCGTGGTAGATGGAATAGAAAGGAGAATGAGCAGGTTGACAGACTTTGATGCCAGATCTGGCCTCAAAGATACTGTACGTACAGTGGGTAATCACCGCAGTATCCTCATAAAGCTAAGGGCAAGCTGCAGCTCAAAGACCTTGAATGAATGTTCAGGCTCAGCGCCACTAATGAACAAGGCGGTTCAAAGAGTAGTTTGCCGCAAGGTCGAGGCCAAGTTATGACAAAGGTTTGGATCAATGAAGCATGCTTCATTTCAGCCTATCAGAGTGCAGTAACCCAGAATTCCTCTTCACCTGGAGCAGCATCTGCTGCTTGTTTTGCGTGAATCCAACTTCGGTACTAGCTGAGCCTTGCCTACTGGTGAATGGCGAAGACATCAATTCTTCGGGATATTTGCGTCATTCTTCTTGTCGGCTGTCATGGTGATTAAGACCGTCTGCCTCAGATACGGCTCTGTTCATTCGGCAAAACTGGTTGAAGTTGGTTGTTGGGAAGTTACACCAGAGCTCACTACACAGGAAACGCATACATCCTCAGTTAGAGAGGGAGGCACTCGAGCGCAAAGGTCTTTGAATCACTTCAATTTATTACCGAGGGGTCTATCTTGATGCCCATATCCATGCCAGCATGTTTACCTAGAATGATGTTCCGGCATCAACTCGGTTTTATTTGTTCAGCGCCTCCTTCTTCGCTGCGCGATCCTCACGGCTGCCCTCTTGAGCGGGCAGGTCGGTAGTGCGGGCGGGGCCGGGGTTGGCGTTGAAGGCATCGAACTTGGAGTCCTTCGTCTTGTTGGCGTTCTCGTCGATGGGCTGGATGCTGAACTGCTTCTCGCCCTGGATCAGGTTCGTCAGTCATGCGAAACGGACTCCTTTCTTCGGTTTCGTCACCGTGGGAACCCTGGTTGACTTACCTCCTTCTGCTGGTTCTTGTCGCTATCCATGATGAGTGAGCTGTGTTTGTGTTGTTGAGCAAGAAAAGGTTGGTCTTCTTTTGTTTTAGGTGAAGATAGACGATGTGACTTATTTGATGAAGGTAGATGGCAGAAGACTGATTTGTGGGAAGGCGAGCTTATTTGTAGCTTTCGGAGGATGAGTCGACAGACACAAGCTGGAACCTTTGGGTGCCTTAAGTTACCTTAGTTAGTGGTGGTGTAAACGCGGCCGAGAAGGTGAGGTGGCTGATGACGTCTTCATGCCAGTCTTGCTTAATGGTCACGTTGCTTGCCCCCAGTTCATGATTTCCTCCTCCACGCTGTCAGTGGCTGCACGTCTAGCTCGGGCACAGTCCGGAGAAGAGCCAAATATGTGAGAAGAATGTCATCAAGATTTAGAAACTTGGAAGAACGCATGCTGTGCATGGCCGATCTCTGGCACAGTTGGCAGCACTTGCGGAAGGATTGAGTGAGCTGTACTTGATCCGCACCAACAACGCTGCCAGGAGACCAGGCAATACTGACAGCAATATCATTTCCATTCACTCACTTCCAATCTACACAGATATTTCACTAGTCTGAATCTTTTCCAAGCGAATTTAGGTACCTGGATATCCATCTATTCAAAGTGCCTACCTCAGCACTTACTGCAGGGTAGCTTAGAATGGAGTTTGCCTTCTCGGGTGGCGCTGGTCTAAGACCCATCAATCACGCATTCCCGCTCACTCATTGCTATTACAGCATGACCGTGAACCAGTCGTGAGAGAGGACAAATCCCGCCAAATCTTCCCCCCATCCTTAGCCTCATGTCGGCAAACAATGCTGCTCAATCAGTGAAGCTATCGCTGCCATTGGTAGGATGTCCTCTCAGTCCTGTAGTCTTCAGTGCTGACAACCTTCCAGCAGTATCAACAGGACCTCTTTCAAGAGCTCCGTGCCAATGATGTCCTCGTTGTCCTTGCCCGGGGCCTTGGCCTGATGAGGCTGGTAACGAATCTTCTACACTCATATGATGCTGCAGGTAACAATCTCATTGTGATCGTCGGTGCTGAGGAGCGTGAGAACGCCTGGATTGGCGAATCACTTGCTGAGCATGCTGCCATCAGTATGTCTCCAAAGGCGCGCGGTCTGACCGTCGTCAACACGGACTTCCAGAATGTTGGTACCCGCGAGAAGATGTACGCGACTGGAGGCATCTTTAGTGTGACCTCACAGATCCTCGTTGTTGACCTTCTCACGGGCTTACTCCAACCGGAAATGGTCACAGGTCTCATCGTTCTTCACGCTGACCGCGTTGTGACAACATCTCTCGAGGCCTTCATTCTTCGAGTATACCGGCAGAAGAACAAGACCGGGTTCCTGAAAGCTTTCTCTGATGACCCAGACCCTTTCACCACGGGATTCTCTCCGCTTGCCACGATGTTGAGGAACCTCTTCCTGAAAAAGGCCTCGCTATGGCCTCGGTTCCATGTCACGGTAGCACAATCCCTCGAGGGCAAGAAGAAAGCCGAGGTCATTGAGCTTGAAGTACCGATGACAGATGCGATGAAAGACATCCAGGCTGCTATAATGGAGTGTGTCGAGGTCAGCATCCACGAACTGAAGAAGTCCAATCCTGGCCTCGAGATGGATGACTGGAACTTGGACAGTGCCCTGCTCAAGAACTTCGACGTCATCGTGCGCAGGCAGCTGGACCCAAACTGGCATCGCGTAAGCTGGAAGACACGACAGATTGTTAGCGACCTCACAATTCTACGTGCCATGCTCAGCCTCGTTCTCAGCCTCGACGCCGTCTCTTTCCTTCAACACCTTGATACTATTCATGCTGCGCACTCGCCGGCGCCTGGATCAACGAGACAGACGCAATCTCCGTGGCTGTTTTTGGATGCTGCGCAAACAATCTTCGACACAGCGAGGCGAAGAGTCTATTCCGCAAGCGTCAAGGCGGCTGCGAAGGATGATAATATCGACTCGCTCCGACCTGTTCTTGAAGAATTGCCCAAATGGGCACTCCTAGCTGAAGTCTTGGAAGAGATTGATAGGGATTTATATTTTGAACCACCAGCGCGGGATGATTCCAACGGCACCATCCTCATCATGTGTTCTAACACGGACACTTGCCGTCAACTGAGGGACTATTTGCAAACGATGCACGTGAAGCCTAAGGTCGACAGGAAGCCGGAAGAGGAGGAAGAGGACGCCGACAAACCCTCGGCTGCTTTCATGTTGAGACGTCGGCTGCGGAATTATTTGAAGTGGAAAAGACAATTTGCCCAGGTCAACGCAACCCTCTTCACGGAGAACCAGAGAGCTTTAAATGGTGCAACAGACACCCGGCCAGGCCATGGTGGCTTCCGAGGTGGTCGAGCTCCGTCCAACAAGCGGCGCAGAATCCGCGGTGGAGGAAACATGCGTGTTATGGCAGGACGCGCAGATAACGGCAGCATCGCTCAGTTTTTCGAAAAGCCAAGTGAGGTAGCTGATTTGATGGCCGAGGTACAAATAACAGAAGAGGAGGCAAAGCAGAAGGAAGAAATCATTGCAGACCCACTCGATGATATGGAAGACTACTTCCATATGTATGAGATGCAGGACTTGGTTGTCGTACATGCGTATGAGGGCGACGAGGACGAGCATATACTTGAAGAGCTCAAGCCGCGGTACATCATCATGTACGAACCCGACGCAGCCTTCATCCGTCGTGTTGAAGTCTACCGGTCCTCGCACAACGACAGGAACGTAAGGGTTTACTTCCTCTACTATGGCGGATCTGTCGAAGAGCAGCGATATCTTTCCTCCGTCAGGAGAGAGAAAGATACCTTCACCAAACTCATCAAGGAGCGTGGCAGTATGTCCCTAGTCATGACTGTTGACCCGCATGGAATCGAAGATCCACAAGAAGCCTTCCTTCGTACTGTCAACACCAGAATCGCAGGTGGAGGTCGCCTCGCCGCAACGGCTGAACCTCCCCGAGTCGTTGTCGATGTTCGCGAGTTCAGATCGTCATTACCATCACTTCTTCATGGACGGTCTATGATTATTGTTCCCTGCATGCTCACAGTCGGTGACTACATTCTTTCCCCGAACATCTGCATTGAACGGAAATCCGTCTCGGATCTCATCTCCTCCTTCAAAGATGGCCGCCTTTACAACCAAGCCGAAACCATGTTTCAGCATTACAAGAGCCCAATGCTACTCATAGAATTTGATCAGAACAAGTCTTTCACTCTCGAACCCTTTGCCGATCTTTCTGCCGGCATGAACCCAGGGGCCAACAATCCTGCGCCAACAGATTTACAATCGAAACTCGTTCTCCTCACGTTAGCCTTTCCACGGTTACGCATCATCTGGTCTTCATCTCCGTATCAGACAGCTGAGATCTTCGAGTCGCTCAAGGCCCAAGAAGAAGAACCAGACCCAATCGCTGCAGTAAGAGCCGGGCTGGAAGGGGACGCCCGGGCCGAAGATCAAGCCTTCAACCAAGGTCCGCAGGACATGCTCGCAACGGTGCCCGGCGTTACGCCACAGAACATCAAGAATATTGCACTGGAGGCGGAGAATGTTCGCGAGGTGGCTAATATGTCTGTGGAGGAGCTGGAGCCAATGGTTGGAAGAGCAGCTGGAACCAAGATCCACGCTTTCTTCAATCGCAATGTTATGGAAGAGGAAGACTAAAAACCGATTGATTCAGCGTGGATTCCTAAAGGACTTTCCATGGGATGTCCGACTTTTGAAGACTAGAGGCATCCGTCTCGTGTTATCATTGGGGATTATCACAAGAATCTTGGGTGTTTAGGCAATGGTATGTCATTAACAATCATTGAGCTTCTGGGTATCCCAATGCATTATCGCAGAACAGGCGAAAAGTGAAGAACAATCCAATGCGACGAGTGAAAAGAGAAAAATGTCAAAAAGGCAAAAAAAGCAAAGAGAAGCAAGGCGCTCAATAGCCAGCATCTCCCTTGGTATCCCACGTAACCCATCCCTCTGCTTTCTTATCACGCTCAACTTTCTTGTAACCCATCCCTCTTCTTTCATATGAAACTCAACTTTCTTCCAAAGTTTCTGTCCTTTTCTCCCGCCCATCATCTATCTCTAATGGGCGGGTTCTTTCATACTCTGCTCGTTGTTGTTCTACGACGACCGCCGCCCTTGCCGCCGCAGTATCCGCATGTGAGGAAGCGTACGATGATTCCGCAGAAGCTGACGATGCCGGAGATAATGGCCTGTAGAATGCCACCAATACCTGATATGACGGCCATGATGCAGTTACCGATCGTTCGGAACATGCTGGTGATCTATCGGGGGACCTCAAGTCAGCAAACTCTTTCTTGATGGAGGCTGATGCGGCAAACAAGAGAAGAAGACTTACACAAGAGACAACGCCACCCATTGTTGCGGTGTTGTTGTTTCACTTCTCTTAGAGATATGTATATGTGTGTGTATATGTGTGTGTGATGCAGGTGTGATGCAGGTGTGGTTGTTGACGATGATGTAGTTTGGGAGAGGGTGAGAGAATCTCGAACCAAACGGAACAAAGTGAGGAACGGCGCTTTATTATACAAACGACGGGCCACCATGCGTCAGTCAGAGCCAGCTGCTGATCAGGCCCCTCCCGAACCCGTAACGACCTTACCTACTACTCAGGCTGCTGCTGCGTCATACACTTCCACAAACGCCCGCCGAAACCCGCCCAAACAAGTTATCATGCAGACACGAGATGGCTTGGCCCCTCCCCGGAACGACCAGGTCCTCAAAAACGGAACAAGCCACTAACCAATTTACGGTGCTCCTAAGACAGACAAGACGGTTCCAGAATGGACATTTACAGCACTCAGAGGCCGAGACGACGACGATGACGAGAAACAGGGAACTTCCTCGGAACCGGGAACCTCCTCGGAACCGGGAACCTCCTGCACGAGCCTGACACATACGACTACATTATGATGGCGACGTTGGAACAAGGCTGGGAGGCGAAGGGTACTTGGCACTTCGCCTTGCTGATGGAGGTGCGTTCAAGTACCGAAAGGCCCTAATGTCGGTACCTTAGTATCATTCTGTATCTTTTTCCCACCGTAGTAGTAGCCCCCAGCACTGCAAATGAGCCTCAATAACATGGGTTGCTAGCTCCCCGTCTTTGGTCCGACATGCACGTTAAACTACGAGGACAACTAGAAACAGCACAAGCGGGTTACTGCTCATCAACCCACAGACATCGTCATCCGTCCTCCTGACGTCACGGCCCCCCTTTCTGTAGACCTCCTGTCATTTCCGCCTCAGTTTCGATCTCGATCTAGGGACTGGCGGCCGGAGCGATTGCACCGGAGCAAGTGCATGGGTGGGCAACCTTGCAGAGATTGACTTAAAATACAGAGTAGGTGCCTAAGTAGTACTGTAAGGGGAAGATCATTCGTAAACCTTGCAGCCCTCTTTGTCATTTCCGATTGAAAGGCGAGAGAGAGGGTGTGTGGCTGGTGATGCCACGCGCTCTTGTGACCTTTTACCTACTACTCTTAGCCTCGACCCCATTCCCCATAGTCCATTCATTCCAGGGATTTAACAGCCTGCTGGGGGTGGCCTTAATTACTGTCTCCCTCGGATTGGTTTCCCGCTTCTTAAGTGCCAGGCCATCGCCCAACGATGGGGGGGCGCTCTCCACGAGACCAACCCTGAGGAACCTATGACGTATGGGGCTCCAGCCTGGTCTGATCTCGTAGCGCCCGTCTCTTTGTCGTCGGCTGACGCAATTGATCTTACCATTGGGCAAATCAAAGAGAGCCTTCCTTTGGCTTCGGTAAGCTGTCAGACACCTGCAGCCAAAGTATTAACCCCCCCGTCAAACCTTGATTCCCTTGACACATGGAGAATGTGGACCATCCAACAACGTTTCTTCTGAAGTTTGAGCCAAATCTCGGTCCGCTGTGGCTTGTTACGCCCCCACCAACCGTCACCAGCCACGCCATAGCTCATCACGGTTTCTTGGCATTTCCCGTTGTCTCTTTTTATCAGGACGCGATTATACCAGAATTGCTTCGAAAACTTGTTACCAAGTACCCATGCAGCTTTTGAAATGGCCGATTCATGCCCGCAAGTTCCAAGGGCAGTGCCCGCCTCATCTCCTCTTACGCCACAGGGTCGAGGTGCAAGCAAGCTGTGACGTCAGGCCGTTGTTAGCCATAGAGATTCCTACAGACTTGTGCCACAACTTCCATCGTCAACGCCGTCGGTGTTACAAGTGAACGAACGCCGCCAGCTTCTTCCAGTGTCTTTGACTACCTAGGTACCTTCAAACATGACACGTCTTCACCCTCCATTTCGAGCAGGCAGAGAATCTCCCTGACTCGTCTGTTCCATCCATAAAGCGAACTGTGGCTGGTGCACACCTCCTTCCATATTTGTTGACCCTCCGTTCCCCAAGGTTCCTGGCAGATCGTGTGGCTGATGGCCTGGACATCAAGCTCGAGGCAGCCATCTTTTAGAGCTTAAAACAACTTCATCGTAACCCTTGCTTTTGCCAATATCGCAACCTGAAGGCTTTTTCTTGTGATAAACTACATTATTTGTACATGCTTGCTGTCCAGATGGAGTTGAGATGAGTTGTAACTCAGCCCAAAAAACAAGAATCAACAGAAGTTGAGTGAAGGGCTCGCGAGGACAGGACCGCAGTATCCATCGCGACTTGCCGTCCCTTGTGCTCAAAAGCCCACTCCCCTTGCAAAATCGTACAGTGCCGCCAGAATCATCTCCAGAACCTCCACTTCTTCGCTTCGGCTGCCTTGTGCGCCCCCAGCCTCCGCATGATCTCCCTCGACCGCAGATCCATCAGGCCGAGCGCTCCGTCATGATAGCTGTGCATTGCCCTTCGCGGGAGCAGAGGCCTGTCCGCCGATTCCATCTTAATGCGCTGAACTCGACGCAACCTGCCCAGTCCGTACCAGCAAACGATCAAAGAGCAAATAGTCGACACGACCGTCACACCGCCGAATCCCCAGTTCGTCTCTTCGATAAAGTTCTCCAAGTTCATTCCGTACAACCCGGCGAGGAAGGTGCCCATGGCAAGACCGAGGGTGCCGACGCTGAATTTCAGATCTAGAAGCATGAGTGCGTTGCGGTTGGCATCGAGAATAGCTCGTACGCTTGAAGCAATATTAGTCAAGATCACCAAGGGTGCACGGAAGTGAACATGGGTAGCTTACATCTCCTCGGTGTTGCGGATCCCCGACACCAAGCTTCCTGCCTCTTGCACTATTTCGTCTGTGAGTTTGTGGTAAGACTCTAGGAGCATCTCCACCTCGGTGTGATCGTCTAGATCACGGTGCAGGTCGTGCGTCTTCTCTGTCAGGTACATATCCGAGAGATCATCGTCTGCCTCGAGAAGCTCTTCAATGGCATCTCGCACAAGCTTAGCCTTCTGCTCGAATGTGCTCACGCGTTTCGACAGAATGAGAAGCAGTCTCAGTTTCTGTCGATCGATATCATCCTCCAGCTCGCTGAGGATATGCATGACGGGCTCACGCACGGCCTCGAAATCAGCCTCCATTTCAGATGTGACCGAGGTCAACACAGCTTCCAGCGCTCGGAACTCATACGGCAGACCAACCGAGGATTGCGAGTTCTTCTGCTGCAGCTTGCCCTGCAGGTCGTACATGAATGCAGACTGCGGGTAAGAGGTCTTGGAACCGTAAACGTCGAAGAGAAGGACGCGATCATGCTTGATCAAGACCTTCAGGTGGAGCAGGTTGAGTAAAATTGCGGACGGTCGGACGAGAATGTGCGGTAAGTTGGAGGAGTCGATCTTTCGCAGATCACGGGGTAGTAAACCGTACTGAACAGAGGTTGTTAGCCTGAAATGCGCTCTCCCCCAATTATCAGACTTAGGTATACCTTTGCGATCAACTCGGTTTTCTTGAATTCACCATCCACTAGGATCACCTTGCCGTTCTCATCCACTTCTGTACATCGCAAGCGTGGATCCAGAGACATCTTGGCCGATAAGGACCTTGGATAGTTGAATATTGCTCCATGTTCGTAGTCATCTCGGCCAGGAAGATCGTCAGGCTTCAGAGGTTTGCCTCCTTTCCTCGCCGATACACCCCACAACCTCTCCTGCCATGTCAACGGTGATGCTGTTTCTCTTGCTTTCTTTTTCGCGGAAGCGTCCCCTTCGAACAGCTGAGCAGCCGAACGGCTTGTGCTGAAACAGGTGCCCTTATTCGACTGCCGTGAACCCCCTCGAGACAATCGTCTGAGCAGAGGTTCGAGGTCGAAGAGGGAGGCCTCAAGTGTTGCAGCCCGTTGCTGTACACAACCTGTCGACAACCTGCGTGTTCTGTTCGACGGGCCCGAAATTATTCGTAGTTTCGAGCCTAGGCTTGATCGTGAGGGCGTAAAGCTGCTGGGGCTGAAGAATGCGACTTCGGATTGCAAGCGCAAGAAGCGGAGGAGGCAGTGAGATGGTGCTCGCATGGCAACAGGGGCGGCAGCTTGTCGAAGCCAGAAAGGCTACAGTGCGCCAAACGGGCCTCCTGTGATGCAAGTCGCAGGCCAAGGGAAATTTGATGCTCGATGTCCCTGACTTCCTTTGTTTCAGGAGAAATGGGTATTGATCATGACTCGGAAAGAGCATGAAAACGCTGGTAAAGTTTGGAAAGACTGACGGGTCCACGACGCGATGGAAAAATTGTGGTGCCGTCACCATGCGGTTTAAGGTGTTGAGGCCAACTTTGGCGTGCTAGGTGGATTCTTGCGCCTCTTCAGCTCAGTTTTCATGACTAGCTGCAGGGAACGTCAGATAAGGTCCTCGGTGAATATCAACAGGCATTAAAGCGTCCATCGAGTGCATGGGACCATTCATATTTTTATGAAGGTCTGACTAGAATATCTTGACTTGAGTTATGTGCATAAGGACTGTTGATAGTCATCATGAAGGCCCCCAATATATCACGATCCTAACCCTAACCCCACGCGCATGGTCTAATTTGTTGCCTTATTGTACAGCATGTATGTCCTCCACATCCGAACAATAGGGACTGGAGGGAACGACACATCGCGAACCGCGTCAGCTCGGCCATGAGGGCTCAGGCGCAACCCGTTACTCTTTTGTAAATCTCAGCGAAACTCGAGATGTGCTCGGAATGATGACCGGGCTCACGCCAATCCATGTCCGTGGCAAACGCAAACGCAGCCCCAAGCCACCAATAGCACCATCCTCTCATGCATGGGAAGACAGCGAACAACAGTATCGTGAAAGCGGTTCATTTGCTCGTGTGAGCCAAAGGAAAAAGCGCTCGTTGAACGCTGCTCTAGTGCGCCGAAAGATGTTGCACCCTCATTCTCTGATCGAAAGCTTGCCTGTTGAAGTTCTCGAGACGATCCTGCTTTTCTCGGGCAGCTTTTCCCTGCCTCGGGCTAGCCTGCTTATCGGCGCGAAGCTCTCTGGCAAAGCTACTCTACTAAAATTGTTCCTCGCGGCGTTTCATGATACATGGGATCAGGGCTTTGGGAGAGTGACTGAGCTACCTTGTCTGAATGATAAGAATGTACCTCTACCTCAAGCTTCATCGCTCTTCGAAGACCGTCGAGGAGACCCCGAGTTACAGTCTGACTTGTTGGCATTGCCATGGACAACTTTGGACTTCCTTCTGGAAGCACAACAGATTTGGGCGAATAAGCATGGTCAGAACAGGCTGTATCAACACTGGATGAGCGAACGCAGCTTTTCTCGAGACAGGCCTCATGAGGCGCAACATTCTCCCACATCTTCCTCGACAGGAACCTCAAGGGCTCATGAGTTTGACGCTAGAGGCTGCTTCGAAGCTGATTACGCTGGAGCCAAAGCTTTCCCGGTTGCTATGCTCGAGATACCGACACGCATGATGGACGTCCATCCCCTCACTCGCATTCCTTCGCGCCTGATATCTGGCCCATGGACGGAACAAGACCGACGGCGACTCTTCTGGATCGTGCGTGCCGGTTCAACAGGTCACACCATGACGTATAAGCATGCCGCCTGGGAAACCCGTGCGGTTTGCATTCGCAACATGGTGACACAAGCGTCCAGACCTGACGTGTTTGTAGAGATGTGCCTCATGGGCACGGAGAACAGGTTCGAATCCTGGCTATACCATGGACTGCCCAAGGACGTCGCTGGCGATTTGCTCGATGAAGTTCGGAAGAGGTTGGATTGGGGGGACGATGACCAAGAAGGCAAGCTTGTGTTACGCAGAACGAGAGCCCATCTTGAGGACTCTATCCAAGTAGCGGAGTGGTTACCAAAACCATTTTAGATGGAGCCATCGTCTAGACCATGAACCCAGCAGCATGAGATGAATAAAAAGCTTAAACTATAACGTCACTGGTCAATGGTATGTCTGTTCATACATGCACCTAGGCGTGAGTTCGGTGAGTCGATGTGGTGTGGGGCTCCAAGTCAAGTCTGGTCATAAAATCGAATTCCAACCACTGGAAAGAGGGTTTTGTCACGTCCATTGACCACGGCACAAAGTCCTGAGGCGCCTAAACAAGGACACGCGCGAAAGGAACGATGCCATCAAGAGTCGAGCTCCCGGAAAACGTATCTATCTACACGGGACCAAATGGCGTCGGGTTGCTCGAAGCAAAGGTCCTCACGAGGCTCGTCACCACCGCCCCGGACTTAGCCCAGCTCTCAGCGGCCCTTGCTCGCAACAGTGGCTTTGACGAATTCTGCCATCAGCATGGGAAATCCATCCTCATCTTCGATGACGGGGACGAGGATCTCCACCACGAGCACTTCAGACAGGTCTGCCTATGCTTGAAGGATAACGGCGACATCGGACTCGAGTTTGGCCAGTGTGTGTTCGACGCTGGGACGGCGCTCGAGGCGGGCTTCCAGACCGACAAGCTTGAAAGCGGCGCAGTGAGTAAGTTACTACAGACTGAAGTCTTAGGAGTTTTGCCTCTGGTTATGGTACGCTGATCTGGAAATGCAGTGCTGGTCGACCTACGACACGGCGAGGGGGATGATACCTCCGAGCCAGATAGTCCACGGTGAACAATGAGCCCGGCACAGGAGCTACAAACTTGAATGATCCGAGGTGGAACCAACCGTTAGGATAATTAGCACGATAATTAAACTTATTAATAATGGGCCTTGGCCACGCGAGATCATGACTTAGGCCGGACTGCGTGACTCTGTAGCTAGCTGTATGTATCTGTTTGTAGCTGCCCCGCCACCATCAATGATTCAGTTGGAGTTTCGCGGGGAAATCTGACCACTGTCTCCAATTCATGGAACCTCGGCTCAAGCCCCAGGTCCACCTCCAAGATCCAACCACAGTCTTGCATAGGTACTGACCGGCATCCTACTTTACTTCTTCATCACTTCTTCCGAACTCTACTTGAACTTCTACTCCGGAAGCAGCTCGGCTCGCAAGATCTACCTTGTCTCATACGTCAAACGAAACCCAATTCAAGAGTAATTCCCTTCTTCCGGGCAAGGCATACTTGGCACCTCAGACACGATGGCCGACAAAGCCCAGCAGCGAGTTCAGGCACTCGCCAGCCAGCTCTCCTCCTCTTCCTCTTCTCTCCCTGAGATAAGGCGCGTAGCCGGACCGTCGAACGCTCCTCGCCTCGCTGGCAAGGTTGCCATCATCACCGGCACTAATTCACCAATGGGAATCGGCCGTGCCACCGCCCACCAGTATGCGGAAAGCGGTGCCCGTGCAATTTACATATGCGATTACAATGATGAACATCTTGCTGAGCACAAGCGTGAGATCGAGAGCAAGTATCCTGGTGTCGAGGTTCACACTCGTCAGTTCGATGCTTCGGATGAATCATCAGTCAAGGCTGTGGTGGATGATGCTATGGCCAAGTATGGACGGCTCGACGTCTTCTTCGCCAATGCTGGCATTGTTGGACCTCACGTCACCTTTGAGGACTGCTCGGACGAAGACTTCATGGAGGTTCTCAAAGTTAACACGCTTAGGTATGTGCACTTAAGTATGGCTACTGCTTCATTTGACGTGGCTTTGCTTTTTTGGGGGGGTTTTGCCAGAGAACTGACGATCCTTTTAGTGTCTTTCTTGCGGCCAAGCACGCAGCTCCTGCGATGAAAAAGACCTCATCTTCCAAGCCTGAGTCTTCAGGTAGTATCATCGCCACCGCATCAACGGCTGGCATCCGCTCCAATGCTGGCTCAACTCCTTACTCCGCATCAAAGGCCGGTGTTGTGTCTATTGCACAGACTGTCGCCTATCAGCTCGCCGGTACGGGGATTCGCATTAACGCCATCTGTCCCGGCCTGATCGAAACAGGCATGACGGCTGCTGTTTATGATTATGCAAGATCGAGAGGGACCGAGAAGAGGATTGGCCACATCAACCCCTTGAAGCGTGGTGGCAACGCGGATGAGATTGCGAGGGTAGCGTTATTCCTCGGAAGCGACGAGTCAAGTTATGTCAACGGACAGGCTTGGCTGGTTGATGGTGGGTTGAGTGCCGGCCATCCATACGTGCCAGGAAAGATGGCGTAAGGACAGCTCGTGCCGTGACGCCAGATACATGAAAAAGTTCATATCCAACGACGAGTAGCCGATTCTGGTCATGCTTGAGACTTTAGGCCGGGTCAACCTCCATTGCACTGGTTGCATCCAATGCTTGTGAAATGCGTGTCAGGGTTGCCTCTTTCCATGCCTTGTATTCCGTGCGCCGACTTTCGCTGAGATAATCGAACCGATCCTGGAACATTGTGTCGGCGCGCCTGACCTGACCTGTCTGTGCTAAACCAGAGTCCTCATCATCGGCCATTTGCACATCTCCGACACCACCAGAACCGACAATATCCGCAATGCCTCGGTACCAGTCACTGTCTAGCCACCCTTTTTCCTTAACCTCAGCCAGCGCGTCGTCGAATGTTTTTGGATTGATTGCGGACCAGCCTGACCAAGCCACGTCATCATCCTCAACTGATTTGATCTCGGCTTCCTCTTTTGATCGGTCCAGCAGGTTGAGGATGTCCTTCCGTAGATGCACGTAGGTCTCACCGCTGACTTCGGTTCCTGCAGTCAGAGCCTTCGCTCTCATTGTGGCATAGAAGTAAATGGCGGCAAAGAGTGCCGTCGTGTTTTCATGGACCCATTCGTCTGATGCTCTTCTGCCAGCTGGAAGCATGACAGCCTCCATTCCAGCGATGATCGTAGATGCCACCCGCATGTTTTTCGTTTCCGTACAGAAGAACTTGGTGACCGGCCTCACCCAAGGCGGCAGTTCGCGGTCGGTATTTCGAGCGGATCGTCGTGCGCTTGACCTTGTCGCTGTGTCGCTGCCTACCTTCTGCGAAGCGCTTTGGAACTGGGCGAGGGTGGACTCTTTAGACGGCGTGGCTCGAGACGGGAGAGGGCGATCGTCATTGGTAGCAGAATCGAATCCATCAACTACTTTGGATCCGGGAGTGCGCCTTCGAGGCGTGCCACGTTTCGGAGTCGATGATGTGCTGGGCAGGATCTTTTCGAGGTAATCGTACAAGCGTTTATAGTTTCGTGGAGGAATCGGTGGCCTGGGTGTGATGGGAGGCAAGTCCAGAACAATCTTCAACCTTGACCAACAGCATTAGCAACACAGGTAGCAGTCCCAAATTCCAAGTGGCAATACCTATCGCAGGCGAGGTGTGCACATGCATACAGACGAGCAACATCTTCCTCGGCCTTGAGCGTGGAGGCCTTTTGTCTGGATTGAGCTAACAAGGATTCTGCCAGTTGAACAAGCTGCGGCGGGAGGACATCAGCTTGAGCTGGCATCAACGAGAGCAGTGCCTGTTCGATTTGGCGACTCATTCTGGCAAATCCAGTGGCGGTGTAGTCGATTACACCTTCGGGGCTTGGTGCTTCGAGAAAGTCGCGTCTCGTCGCGATGGCTGCCAGTGGCACTAAGGCTGGCTTAGCGTTAACTGGGGAGCAGAGCTGGGTTGGAATCTGAGGGAGAACATACACGTGCTTCTGAGACAGTTTGTCCTAGGCTGCCAAAGATTCCCCGATGAACTGAACTAGGAGCAATTTGGATGTTTGCTATATTCGGCAGTCGCATTCATTTGTGCGATGCACGATGCACGATGCACGATGCGGTCGTCTACAGAGACGGATGTCATCACCGATTGGTGCAATACCTCTGACACTCAACCCCTAGGAAGCTCCGAGCCACCCCCCACCTAAAGGAGACAGGGGACGGGGGCTGTCCGACCGCGACTGAACCTGGCAACCAAACTCCGTTGCGCAAGGACAGCTTACGATGCACCTAGACTTTGACAGCCTTCGATAAGCCTCAATTGCAACCGAATCGATAGACAACGTCTTTCTTTGTGCACAGAAATCACACATTTCCTCTTGTGAAATGGCGTTGAGATCATTGCTGGCCCTCAGCTTCGTGAGCCTGGTACTCGCCCACGGCGGCCACCAGAACTCCAAAGCTCCCCAAGTCGACCCGAATGCCAGTTGGATGGCGAAGCACATGGCAGGTAGGTGACATGACCCGCCACATGTTTCTATCAGGCGGCAATCTTGCTGACTCGGTTGACCGTAGAGGAACATCACCTCGATAACTGGGACGAGGGCTCCTTCTTCGCTCTCCACGACTATAACAGTGATCAGCAGTGGTCCCGCGACGAGATTCTCAGAACGTACGGCCTCATGGACGAGTCAAACAAGGATGTTACTCAGTCGAGACGAGACGAGATTGCACAACAGATCCTGGACCTGATGGATAGCGACGAAGACGGCTTCGTCAATCGCCAAGAATGGAGAGGCTTCATGATTACTGGCCAGACCCTGCCCGACGTCGGGACGGGCCCAGGCCACCATGGCGACGATGAATATGAGTACGAGATTCACCATTGGGAGAAATACCATGACGAGAACACCAAGCTGGAAGATCTGACGCATCCGGAGGATATCGAGCACTTCAAGAAGCACGAGGAGATGGAGAGAAATCAGGAGAGACTGGAGCAGATGGACAAGATGGATATCATCGTGGACAATATTCCTTTGAAGTTCCGCAAGATCAAGCCTCAATGATGTAAATAATATAGATGCTGCTCAAGCGCAGGGAGGTTTTGTACATTGTTGTGATCTATCCTGCAGGATTTGCCCGAGTCGCTGTGACATGGACATCAAATACGCAATGCCACACATCTGGCGCATATGTCTTGACGTACTCGACGTGCTCGACCACGGCAGTTCGATTGTGAGTTTCTGTCAAGCTGGACCAATTCTCGTAAAGGTCCTGGATCTCCTTCTTCCGTTGCTCAACGTCTTTGGTGCCGACATTATCGTGTAGATGAAGCCAGGACCCAGAACTCCAAGCCGTCATTCTCCACGCTGGTTCCCACACGGGTCTGCTTGTTGGCAAGAAACCGCAGTTGACATGCTC
Source organism: Sarocladium brachiariae (assembly GCA_008271525.1). NCBI lineage: Eukaryota > Fungi > Ascomycota > Sordariomycetes > Hypocreales > Sarocladiaceae > Sarocladium > Sarocladium brachiariae. The sequence continues at coordinate 1,438,442 of RQPE01000002.1, forward strand.
GATTGCCAACCTCGGATCCATGGCCTCCAATCGCCCCAATGCCTTCTCATTCGTCTCGGAGAGGACAATGATCTGCTCACCGCTGGCAGTCAGATGTTGTAACGACAGATTGAGATGAGTCCCGCTGACGACTTTGACACTCCATCCATTCGCAATGGCTCCCCTTCGCAAGCCCTCGATGCTCCAAGGGTTGATTTCCCAGCAAAGAACACGATAACAAAGCTTTGCATAGGAGAACACAAAGTACCCAATTCCAGCGTAGAGGTCGACTGCCCAACGATCAGATGTTCGATCTACTGCAGCAGGGAAAGTCATGAGCCTGGCTTTCTCCTTGACGTTGCCACGGCTGAACATAGTCCATCTCGGCGCCCACATCTGCATGATACCATTTTGCTTCGTGGACACCCAGAACGCTCGGTTGAATTCCTCTTTCCAGTCGGGTTCATTTAGGAGAGTGGTAGGGCCGAAGTCACCATACAACAGTTTGAGAGCGCATGGACTTCGTAGCAGGTTTTCTTCGCCGTCTTGGTCTGTATCAATGAGAGGGATTCCTTCGTTGGTGGCGAGATGAGTCAGGGTGGCCTTCGCCTTGCTGGAGATGTGCGTCAGGATGCTGCTCCAGAGGATATTGACGGTGCTGCTGTCCAAGCTGCTCAGCAGTCTGACCCATACGAGGGCAGTAAAGCTTCCAGCGGGGAGCAATACCATCGGTTCGTACGTCGTAAATCGTTTCGGAGCATTAGACAACAGTTCGAGGACATATTCGGCATCCTCTGACAATGGAAGCGAGGAGACCCATGCCTCTACTGAAGCCAGGATCGGGTTCTGAGGAAGGCGCCGTTGTTTAGCCATTTTCTTGACCCCAGTCTCGAGCCACAGAGCCGTTTCTAGATTTCATGACATTGCACGCCCAAGTCTCCCCGAAGTCTAGTATGTTTTGTGGTGCCTTGGTCAGTGAGATTGAGGTGAAAAGAAGTTGAGGTGTGGCCATGAAGCACTTGCCCCACTATGAACGAAGGCGGTGGTTCTTTACTTTGCGTGTAATAAAACATCCAATTATCCCATTGCTAGCCGTTACAAAATATGAGGTCACGGGTATCTCGACCTTCAAGGTATTCTACATGCGTAACTGAGTTCCTCTCACCACCCACCCAGCCTGTTTGCATAAAAGTCATCAACGTCAATCACAAGAAATAGTCGCTTGGGCCTCTCCTGCTCGCTGGCACGTGCCGCTGATCGTCCGGAACCGCTGAGAAAATGCTGAACTTGGGGTTGAGATCGTTGTCCACTGACATGATTGAAGCAACATTACCGCATCGGTAACAGTAGTTGGGTGCTGACCACACCGTCACCACGGAGTTTTCCGCGAAATGATACTGTAAACTTATCAATAAAACCTCCTGGATGTTGAAAAGACGTGGAAAAACACGTACCTTGTATCCCTCATTTACGAGCTGATGGGCTCTCGCAATGAGCTTCAGTCCATTGACGTGGTTGAACTCTGTTGCCACCTTGTCACCGAACAGCCAGCCAGCTCCTCTTGGACTGACAGCCCAGGTTTCCACATCCTCTGGGTCTGACCATACCAGATCGCAGAAGGCTCCCTCGTGAGGGATCTCCTGCGCACGTGCGACTACCCGAATTTGATCAATGGTCCGGATCTCGGGGCTCAAACCTCCGTGCACACAAAGGAGCTCGCCGTCAACGATCGCGGCAAGGACGAGGAAGTCAAAGACATGGCAACAAGCCTTCCAGACCGATGCATTGCCATATTTCTGTTGGCACTCCTCATAGAAGCCGTAGACCTGTGTGATTTGTCGTGATTCGTGGTTACCTCGAACGAGAACTATTCGATCGGGGTATCTGCAAGCTTGATCAGACGCAGTTCCAGAATAACTAGCGGAACGAGGTTCTTACTTTGCTTTCAGGCACATCAAGAGTGTAAATGTTTCCAAACTGAAGTATCCTCGGTCGACAAAATCGCCTAGGAAAATGAATCTGGTCTCAGCACTCTGAGATGACGTCTGCGCCGGCGCCGACGTCACCTCTACACCCGAATCGCCCGATTGTGATGCCGCGTCCATATCGGCATCGTCGTCGCCCCCGTCCCCTCCGTCAAGGCTATCGCCATCTATCGAGGGTTTGATCCTCTTCTTGAGTTTTGGATTCGTTATCTCGGTTGGAGGTTCAATATCGTCTGAGGAGATCACTGTCGTAGCAGTTTTGGGTGCCTGCACATGCGTCTCGCCTGGCATACCGCCGGCGACGCGGAAGAGCTCGAGCAAGTCGTAGAACTGGCCGTGAATGTCACCGCAGACTGTGACAGGAGTACAAACGGGCTGGATGTTCGATTCTTTCAAAATGTCAGGAACCGTGTTCGCTCAATACGCCTAAGTTCTGAACAAGGACACGCTTACCCTCCATCAAGATCTCCTTGACCTTCTCGCAAAGCTCCTTCATAGCTCGCTCTGGAAGGTAGTGGCACTGCTTCGCCTCCTCGAGCCATTCATCGAGGCCGGCATTGGGACCCAAGTTCGCAGGCCCTGGTCGTGGAATCGTTGAGGACATTGTTTTGTTTATGTCGCATGCTCCGTCGAGAACGGAAGACGGAAGCTGAAGGGGAGCGTGATGCCGCGATCAGTCGCAGTCAGAGTGAGGGCGGGAGGATTACTTCAGCAGTCACAGCCTAACACGTCGACGGGTGGGAGGCGCTGTGTGGAGCGCCAACCAACAGGGGTGCCCAACCTTGGCTCAAATCAAAGCAAGAAACGCCGATGTTGTACATATGGGTACATTCAGCAACATGTTTTCATCATCAACTTTTAATTTTTGTCAGCTATTCTATACTAATATGAGATGGACATAAAATGGATGATCAGTGAAATTTGGGCTTCTTTACACAGCCCCGAGCTCTGGGCATTTAAATCCAATCCAGATACCTGACCCCCAGACTCAGTTGCTGGCCACGTGATCGCGGAAGCTCAGGGTGGCACCTGGATTGCGATCCGGTGGACCATAACACTAAGCGTTTAGTGGGCCACCATGAAGCTTGAAGACTCATCTCATCTCTCCGGTGAGTCTCGCCCTACGGCATCAATCTGAGGTTGACCGTAACTTTCTCCTCGCTCGCTTTCCCGTGGGACCCACCGTCAGTTGTTTATGCGTTGCGTCAAACATATGCACGCGATGCGATATGTCGAACACAGGCCCGCAGGTTCTGTCTCGTAAGGCAAATGGCTCTTCCACTGGCCAGTCGACAGGCTCAGGCAAGGTTAGTTACGCATCGCGAAAGAGATCAACAGTTCTGGGGACACAAACTGACCGATTGAAAGGGCAAGGACAACCAAAAGAAGCCCTCATCCAGAGGTGGAAGGGACAGGGTAGGAAACAATCCTGGCCAGTCGAGGGGCTCAAGGAGGGCCCCCAGCTCTGGTGAGAAGGTTGTTGTTCGACGACTGCCACCCGGCATGACGGAGGCAGAGTTCTTAGCAATTCTCGGTCCCGACTGGGCAGTTGGGAACGGTCAGGTGGACTGGTTTTCCTATGCACCTGGGAAGATCTCCTCAGAGTATGCTTCTTGACCAATGCATCGAATATTCGTATACTGACTTTCGGTACTGAAGCGCTGCGAAGCCATCCACACCAGCTCGTGCTTATTTGCATCTTCTCAAGAAGGAGAGTACGATGACTCTGCACGAAGTTGTTCGTACCGCCACATGGGAGGACGCAAAAACCACTTTCACAAACCCTTCACTCATTGCTCCGCCAGCCTTAGAATTTGCCATTTATAAGAAGGTCCCAAACACCAAGAAGCGCACAGATGCACGTCAAGGCACTATTGATCAGGATCCAGAATTCATGGCATTCCTTGAAGGGCTGGCAAATCCAGCACCGGCTCCAGAGGCTGAGGACCTTGAAGATGCCGCGAAATCTGATGCCAAGGTTACTACCACCCCACTCGTTGAGTACCTGAAGGAGAAGAAGGCCAATAAGGGCAGAGATTCTGGAAAGGGCTCAAAGCATTCGAGACAGGAATCCGGAGTAGGCAAGGGCAAGAGCAATGCAAAGGACGACGAAGGGCCATCCCGCAAGAAAGGACGAGAGGCCAAGGCCGATAAAGCAAAGCAGCCTTCGAAAGACAACGTCAAGATCCTCATGAAGAAGCCTGCCGTCGAGAAGAACGCCGAGGCAAATGAGAAGACCGAATCGTCTGCCGCCCCAACATCGTCAAACGGCGGCGATGCACCAAAAAGTCGAAGGGCTGGTATTGCAGCTGCAGCACGTCTTCTTCAGCGGGACCTTGGCCTTAGCCCTGGAAGCGCTCACAGAAGGGCTCGCCAAGATGCTGCTAAGGCTGATAGCGACGTGAAATCGCCTCCCTCATCAGCAGAGAAGGGCGAAAAAGCCTCAACAAGTGCTGAAACTACTGACGCGGCTACAGCGCCTACGGACTCTTCCCCGAAAGCTTCAACAGCCGCTGCATCAAATTCAACAACAAGTTCACAGAGTCAGAAGAACTCATCAGGACGCAAAAGTCGTGGTGGAAGAAATGCAGAGAAGGGAAAAGCTGTCGATGCAGCACCAACAACTCCAGTTAACCCACCAATCATTCTGAAGAAGAAGCCCGAGGGCGACGCTGCGTCAGCAGCACCTACCAAAGAATCAGCGCCGTCCGAACCCACGACTGTTTCTCCATCCAAGGCTTCGGGCAAGAATACAGTGGCTAAAGGTGCTGGCTCCAAGAAGTCTGCCATGATCACGCCAGGGGTAACACGCGGTTTCGTCAAGCACGCAAACTCATCTCAGGGTGTCACCGAGCCTCTTTTGAGAGAAGCACTCCAGGTCTTCGGCGTCCTTTCAAGCCTAGAGCTGGATAAAAGGAAAGGGTTCGCTTATGTGGAATTCACTGAACACGACAGCCTTGCCAAGGCTGCTGCCGCAAGTCCTATCACGGTAGCCCAGGGTGCAGTGCAAGTCATGGAAAGAAAGGATAAGAAGCCTGCTGCTGCTACTTCCGGAAGCGGCTCGGCGATAGCATCCAGCTCGTCACCATCAGAGAAACCATCCGGAGGCCGGGGAAGACGTGGGCGTGGTGGAGGCGGGAACAGTGCTGGGAAGAATAACACTGCCATTGCTGCGAACGGTGGCTCAAAAGAAGGCGGACAGCAACAGCCAGCTGCAAGTGCAACAGTAAACGGGGGGTAGGCTCCCTCGGCGGCTGAAGCCAAGATTCTGCGACTACTTTGTAAAATGCCGTAAAGGGCCCACGTTGGCTTTTCAAGGGATAGCTTGACGTTAAACCCTAGCCTAGGCATCGAAGGATCTTCATCCCCCCCCGAACGTCCCATAGGAAACAGCCCAGAGGGTCCGTGAAGACTTGCAATAAGCCAAGGGTCCGGGATGCTCGATCGCTTCACAGCTCATATGAAGCTGCTGAGGCACACGATCCAGCATGGAAGTGTTCGTATTGCACCTTAAGGTAAACTGCGAGCCTTATCTCGAGTTATATTCGAGCCGACGCAGCAAAATAGCTGAAGAGGGCATGGCTGGATGGGGTGCTGATGACGCTCCGAGCTTGCGAAGGCGTTATTTGTTTCAAAGTGCCTATGTTCAGTTGCGGACTAGGGAATGCTTCATGGTGGACAACTCAGGCGATGGAAGTCAAAGCTAGTATGAGGTTCATACGAAAAGACGAGATGATCTATTTTCCCAAAAATGAAGATGTCACTGTGCCAAACCCCGTTACCAAACAACTATCCTTGCCCTTCTCGCCGACCTGCATTCCATGTTCTGTAACTTGTTGAGATACGGAAAACTCTGGATGTTGCAAGGCCATGGAGGGACAAGAGTGTAAATCCAAACAAAAAACAATAGGAGGGATATCTCACAACAAAAAAGCCTCCCAAAAAGTGCTACAGCCGTGTATAAAACCAAGACAGTGAAAGGAGAGGGGTGATACAACATGGAAACAAAGGGAGGAAAAGAAGGGGGGACTTTGCTCCCTCCCTCCATTCAAGAGATGATACCTGCCTTCTTCAACACAACGCCGAGCAAGACGGCGATACAAAACCCAAGCACAGCACCGTCCTTCTCCGCGACGGCCTTTCCACAGCGCGCCTTCAGATCGCCCCACCAAAGTCTCCCTTTCTCACCCGCGTCCCTCCTCGCAGCTCTCAAGCCCGGCAGGCCATCGATACTGCGGGCGTTGTTGTCACGCTGGTAGAGGATCATGGAGTTGTTGCTCGCTTTGAGAGAGGCCCACTGATTCATGGAGGGACGCTCCTCAAAGACGGAAAGCTCGCTAAACTTGGAAGGATTTGCAGGGTCTTCCGGAATGAAACCTTCGCTCAGGATGGCGGCAAGTTCTGGGTGGACGGGGAGGGGGTCACCATCAGGAGTGGTGGGTGCGTAGAGGGCCTTCTTGACGCGAGGCACACCATACCCGCAGCTGGTCTGACACTCCCACACTTCGGCCACGATCACGGCTCTGGTGCCGTCGAAGCCGCTCTTCTCACCGCTGTACTTTTCCCCCAGGATCCTCTCCATCCAGCCAGCGAATTCAGGCTGGTCCCACTCCACGATTTTGCTCTTGCAGAACAGCCGGACGATGCCTGGCGTGGGGCCAAAACTGTTGAACATGAGGCAGAGGCGGCCGTTCTCGTAGGCATGGGCGATAGTCTCGCATCCAGAACCCGTGCGGTCAATGTAGGCGCAGAGGTTCGGTGTGAGGATGCTGAAGTGCGTTGAGGATAGACCCTTGGGGGAGACGTTGATATGAGGCAGGTGAGTGGGTGCTGAGCCGGTGAAGAAGACGGGCTGGCGGCGAATCCAAGCCGCGACCTCATCGGGAATGGACGAGTAGAGCTTCATTATCTCTAAGGAGTCTGTCTGTGTGCTTCTGTGTGAGTCCTGGTGTTGATAATGGGGCCTTTCGCGATCGTGACTCAGATACGGGTTGAGGTGCAAGAGGTGGATTAAAGGTTGTGTGTGGGTTTCTCTCCATCCCCGCGATTGATAAGAGAAACTCCAGCTGTGGGACCTAGTACCTCTAGCCAAGTTCCTGCGTACCCAGCACTTGTACCAATTCAATAGAACAAGTTCTTTGGGCCGACAAACTGCTACCGCAAGCCGAAGATTTAAGTATTGCGATGCCCTCTGGCATTGGCATGCTAAAATGAACATCGTTGTACCCCCACACAGATGTCCGGACCTCATGGCTAAGGCTGCAGCTAATAGATTTCTCCAGACCCGATCCACCAACTATCGACGTAGTGACCATGGACCTACAAAAAGAGAACCAACCAACGGCAGACAAGGCAGAGAAAATTGTCATTCAGAGCAAGCCAGAATCAACCTATCCTAGACATGGTCTAATCACACCAATTATAGATTTCGGGGCCCTACTTATGTATCTATACTTGAACAAGAAGAAGAGGGTTCAATGCTGAATGAGTATAATCTAGAGCCCTCCTACACAAAGGGATTTCAAAGACAACAGAATACCATCGCATTTCTCACGGAGTCGTACATCAATTCCATCGATCGTGTTAGTAGCTCTCCGTTCCCGAGTTAGGCTGCTTCATGGTCAATCACCTGCCAGCTCCATTCCGCGGACTACTCCGCGGCGCAACACACTCTCTCGAACGACTCATTCCAGACCCAGTCCTCGGTCAGCAACATTGCGATATCTACCAGGCGCGCGCGGAGTAATAAATTCTCTTACGTGCCTGTCTGATACATGTTTTCCGTGACTTCCGCATCCGCTTACATGGTTGTGGATAATAATTCTGACGACCCAGCGGCTCCCTTATATCCGCGTCCGCGTCGGCTGCATAGACTATATAAGGAGAGGTCAATGAAGCCGTATCGAACGAGTATCACCATTGTAGACATACAAGTGCTCTCAATCCGCCGCCAATAAAATTTCCAGTCTATCTCTAGACTTACATCATGTTCCGTCGCAGCACTTTCTGGCCTCATAAGCCAACTCTCACGGAAACCAACCTTCCAGACCAGACAGGCAAGGTAAGTTTCCCAACCTATTCTTCCTTCATTCTGACCTCCACCTGCGTGTCTATTCTATTCAAGGAGCTGACACAGACACCCCAGGTCTTCATCATTACAGGAGGCAACAGCGGCGTAGGCAAGGCCCTTGCTGCGATCCTCTATCAGCACAATGCCCGTGTCTACATCGCCACTCGGTCCCAGCAGCGCACGTCTGAGGCGATCGCAGAAATCGAAGCCGCGCATCCAAACTCCAAGGGTTCGCTCCTCTTTCTTGAGCTGATCCTGGATGACCTAGACACTATCAAGTCAGCAGCCGATAGATTCCTTAATCGCGAAAGTAGATTGGACGTTATCTGGAACAATGCCGGCGTTATGCATCCGCCTCAGGGATCCAAGACAAAGCAAGGATACGAGTTACAAATGGGTGTTAATACACTCGCCCATTTCCTGCTAATCAAGTTCTTAACCCCAGTCTTGTTCAAAACAGCTAAAGAGCCATCAACGCCAAAGAATTCGGTCCGGGTAGTATGGGTGTCTTCCATGTCGGTCGATTTCACGGCGAAGCCGTACATGGACTTTCATAACATGAACTATGAGAAGGATGAGAGCACAGAGGTCAAGTATAATCGTTCGAAGTGCGGGAACCTGTTCCATGCGATTGAGTTCGATAAGAGATATCCTGAATCAGGGATCTGCAGTGTGGTGAGCATCCTTATCGCTTTTCTTGCTCGTTGCAGTATGTTGACTGTTCATCCAAGTCCATGACGCCGGGGTTGTTGAAGACGAACTTGCAGCGAAACTTCACAACATCACAGAATCTCATCGTGGTAAGTATTCCCTTTACTAATGGTTCAATGCCTCTGTAAAAGCCCCGTGGCGAAAAGAGGCTTCATGTTTTTGAGGCCAGTACGGCTAACATGCGCGTCCGTAGAAACTCATGGGCAAGCCAGCGGTCATGGGTGCATACACCGAGCTATTCGCAGGACTTGATCTCTCCATCACGCCTCAAGATAAATGGGGTAAGCATCCGTTCAAGGATCAAAACTTTTGCAGAATGACAATTGGCTAAAAGTAGTGTGTTTTGATAGTGTGCCCTTTCGGAGCGCGGGAAGCACCTCCGGCTGGCATGATGAACCCAAAGCTCACTTCTGACTTCTGGGACTGGAGCGAGGAGCAGGTGAAGCCTTACCTATGAGGCTGACCCAATACCAAAAAAGACTTTGATATACAAGTAGAGAAGTAAGCTAGTTCCTAGGGTCGGGGAAGGTGTTGTGCCTTTCAGTTGATATGGCGGAGTTCTCATTATGGACATCATACAGCATGCCAAACGAGTTCAAGTTCTATAGAAGTAATGCAAACATAACTTTTAATAGATTGTCGCATATCTGCAACCGATTCAGAAGACGATCCCATACTCAGAGTGCTCTATTCGACCCGACCCCTACGAGCTCTCATCTTAGCAACATACACTAGTCTTCCAATCCGTCGTCTAAACGAGCGGTGCCTTCGCAAACATTGACTAAGCCTGTATATACCGGTACCTGTGAGACCGTCACGCGAGGTGGCTAGGGAATCCGAGAGTGTAGTACTTATTTCAGTTTTATTTAGGTAAAATACCGCTGAGAAGAGCCAAAGGGCTACCTAGGCAAAGAAGACCTTAACCCCTCGCTTGAGAAGGTTTACGGTAGCCATATAAAAACAAAACACGCAGTGCCTGGCCTGGAACAGGTAGTAATCAAAAGTTCTTTAGCGAGGGTCCGCGACACCGGCAATAATTCCGAGTTGAGCCTACTGTTTGAGCGAGCTGAATTATAGTTCGGTCGAACTGTAGGAACGAGCCAACATACGGTTGCATCAGCCGGCAATATTGTGCCGCCCAAGTGCAGATTGTTGATTCCTCCCCGCTACCTACCTAGATGCTAGCAAGAACCAACGATCAATTGATGGGATTTTGTGTTGCATCGGAGCCCACTACACTGTGTCTCTAAGCCTTACGTAGCGGTGCGGTCTTTGACTGGAAGGTCGGATGCCCGTGTTCTGTCGTGCCGTTATCCGCAACACGCTTGTCATTGTGATCTTGTTAGCCGGGGCTTGCTTGCCGGGACAATCGGATGCCAGGCACGACAGTGTTAATTATCTTGCAGCACGCATGCGCCGTGAGAATGCAAGGTTGATAGCGATCCATTGCGACACCCGGCAGCCATCACTATTACTTGTACTGGATATCACTTTCTCTACGACTCCGTGAAGCACAAACCTCCGCAAAGCATAAACCTTGCCAAGCACGAACTTTACGTACTACTACGACGCAGCCATGGACGGAGAGGCCACCGAGGAGAGTCGCCTACTGCCGCAGCATCGCCAGGCATCTTCGTCTGACCTGCCTGGGAATCCGAACCCCATGATGGAATCGCGGCTCTACGCAGCGGCTCGATGCGTGGCTGTGCTGTCACTTGTTCAATTCGCGACCGCAATATCAGCAACCCCATCGCTGGAGATCATGGAGGGCATCATCTGTCGTTCCATGCACCCGGAAATAGTTGACCCACGAGACAATGCCGCTTGCAAAGACGCCGACGTTCAGTCGCAATTATCCACACTGCAAGGATGGATCATGCCCTTTGCGCTGGTCCCAGGCCTTGTGACTGCCATGCCATACGGGGCCATGGCTGATAAACATGGTCGTAGGCTCGTCCTTCGTCTAGCAATCTCAGGCATCCTCCTTTCACAAGCGGTTGGGATATCAATATGTGAGTGCTCCCTCGTGCTGCCGTTTCTTGATTGCGCTAAGTTTAATGGTCAGTCTGGTTTTCCGACGTGATACCACTTGGGTTGATATGCTTGGCAGGGCTCGCGACTCTTCTTGGTGGTGGGCCAATGGTTGTCAATGCGATGATTTTCAGTATGATCGGCGATATATGTACTCCTGAGCAAAGGTGCATCAATATCCCGTGTCTCTTATCTTGCTTTCGCTGACCAGGTGCAGGACTGTTGCTTTCTTCTATCTAGGGTCCTCTATAACAGTTGTTGAACTGATATCGGGCCCGCTAACATACCTGCTCATGAACAGAGGCGCTTGGTTTTGTATTTTTATTGGCTTTGCTGGACTATGCCTCAGTCTTGTTTCGTCGTTGCTACTTCCAGAGAGTCGTGGTGACAATACAGGGACAAACTGTAGCCTACTCAACCATCAGCCAGACTCGCAACGGCAAGCCGACAACTCACCTCGGAGTTACCTGGCCAATTTACTAAAGGTTATTGCGAGTTACGCCATCACTGCAAAGGACTTTATCTCGAAAAGTCCATATTCAGTGCTGCTTCTCGCGGGCATTGTCTTTAGCACACTTGGTCAAGATGTCATTATCTTGCTTCTGCAGTATATGACGAAGCGTTTTAGCATGTCATGGGCCGACGCTGCTCTGCTTTTGACCATCAAAAGCGTAGACGGTCAAAAGCGTAGTGGCTCTTGGAATGACAACTATAGTGCTGCCTTCGACAAGTCAGCTGCTTCTAACGAAGCTGTCCTTCAGTGCTCCTCGCAAAGATCTATGGATGGCCAAGGCTAGCGCAGGCCTGTTGGTTTCGGGGGCCCTGTGCCTGGCATTGGCCTTCACGATCAAGACGTTCATGTTGAGTCTCATTATTTTCACCTTTGGAGCAGGCTGCAACTTGATTCTTCGAAGCCTTATCATCGGCTATGCTGCAGAGGACCGGGCAGGTTTGGTATTCACCGCGATATCTGTATCAGAGGGACTCGGGGCACTTGTCGCAGGGCCAGTCATGGCATCACTGTTCCGCCTGGGTCTGAGCTGGGGTGGTATATGGTTAGGGCTCCCGTTCCTATTCGCCGCGCTGCTCTCTAGTATTACCTTATTGATAGTTTGTCTGATGCCGGTCAAAGTGGATGGGATATGAGATGTAAGCGGATGTAGTCCTGCCCCGGCGCAAGGACTCATTCATTGCGACCTCGGTGTCGAATGTGTGTGTGCGGCGTATTACTACGGCAGGTTGAGCCTATGAGTAAAGTACTGCAAGCCAAAATGCTATTCGAACGGGGCACTTAGCAGGCATCGATGTACAATAATCCCTATTCTCTTTTCAAATATGACAGAACTCTAGTTTCTACAATTGGAGCAGCTAGCAACATATCTTTGGTCCTAGATCATGGCCTGGCATCTTTCGAAGTATACACTTTTCTACAGCTATAAAATGCGGCCTCAAGACCTCCTAAGGATGAATATGATCCTTTGTCAGTTTCCGACTATAACGTATCGACAGCATCTCACGTACCTCCGACAGACTATAACTGGGGCTTCAGCTGTAAATTCGCTGCTGGCTGTGGTGTCATTATTGCTATAGGGTTCGGTGCAGTATTCGTGTTCTTGTGGCAGCAGCTGAGGAGCCCAAGTCAATTAGAATGTGCCAAGCTCAACTCTGCGTATTGTTAGTAAAACAGGTTCTTTCGTTCTTAACCACGGCATGATCTTGCAACTAACTCGCAGGTAGCACCCGCGGGGAATGGAGTTAGCTTTTGGGAAGGGGACTTCGATAACGAATTTCCACATAAAACCCTCTACCAGGGTCTGCCGACCCCGGAGAGGGAGCAGGCTTGGACCGATCCTTGGCTCCGTAAGTAGCAGAACCTCATCTTTTCAGATCACAACATGAAGCTGATTCGTACTAGATACACCCTTCACGGTTCCTGAGGAAGGCATTAGGGCTCTCAATAAAACCGGCCGCGATTGGTTAAAAAGCGACGATGGGGGAGGATACCTCGCGTTACTCCAAATGTTCCATCAATTACACTGTTTAGTAAGTTTTCAATGCAGATGAGCTATGCCCCTTTCCTGACTTGTCTCTCAGAACCTCATCCGCCAATTCACATGGTTACACCTCTACTTTCCCGCTGATCTTAATGACCCTGTTGCTAGTCGTATGCATGTGGATCATTGCATCGAAACACTACGACTCTCCCTTGTGTGCTACGCCGATGTTACACTTTTGCTGGTTTCCATATCGAGACCCAGTCGCCCCCATAGGCCAGCGTGCGGATTTTAACGTTCACCATAAGTGCAGCGATGTCGACCTTAAAATTGGCCTTCAAATTAAAGCATCCAGACTTTGATTCATGCATATTGGCTTTCTCTCGGTATAACTTAGCTGACTCACTGAGGTCTGAATGGCAAATCCTGCATACTGCATTGTGCAAATGACCCTGGCTCACTTGTTTGCTCTTCCCAGCGTTGAGTAGCCCCAGGAACTCCACACTTTTCACCAAGTACTCAGCACATCATTTGTTCATCGGCACTTTGAGAGAAACTAAACATCTCTCATACAGATATGACCTCCAGGGATGTCAGAACGCCATTGGCAGAAAGCCGCTGGCAAAGTCCCGGACTCCACACATGGCAGACTTCTGAGTGCGAGCTGAACAACAACCTAAAGACAGCAATACCACTCCTCGCCGACGCTTCTCGAAGACAGCTTCTGCGCAACTCTCAAGCGATAGGGAAGTGCAGTGGTGACTGCAGCGAAGCATGACGATGCAGGGCTTGAATCGATACTCAGGGGCTTTTCGCAGCAGGGAATTAGTTCCAGCTTGAGGAATTTTGGACTGCGGCGAGCATCAGCTGTTTCTCCATGAGCGGATCGGGTGTGATGGCGTCAAGTTACCCATCAACGACCATGGTCCAGTACTCTCAGTGCGACAATGAGCAAATCAGACGCAAGGAGAATAATGTGGAGAGTGGGACTGGGCCCTGAAGCAGCGACTTCGTCAGGGATTGATCTTCCTACCACTGACAGTCCTTCAATTGTTCAGGCTTTCTTCCAGCGGGGTCAATCTGCACTGCCTGAACCCTTAGTTTACAGTGGACGGGAGCTACCGAATGCATAAAAAATGCCTGTCGTCTACTGTTGTGCTGTGATGTTTGAGAGGCTCTCAAGCAATCCTATAAATCAGGTCATCATCTCTTAGACCAGGTCATCTCTTTGGAGGAGACCATCAATTCCATATTCAATTCCAAAGACAGCGCAGTGCATCACTCCACATGGAGACAAGGTCAAAATAATCATCGCGGGGCTCGGATGCTGCTCCACCAACTTGCGCTTCTTCACATGCGTCATTTGCAGGCAAATTTTTGCCCCAAAGCAGGTAGGGGTTAGCGATTGGCTGGAGAAACCCAAAGCATGTGGCCATGTACCCCGCCGCCCAGAAGACAGCCACCGAGACCGGCGAGCGAGCGAGCCTAATTTGGCTTGACTCACATCCCACCTTCGCTGTAAAGACACACTGCTCGTGTGAAGCTTTAAAATTTTCAATCATCTCGCATCATCGCTTCGCCTTGAACCCGAATTTACCGATCGACACTTTCCAGAGTCGCAACGCAAGATTCGAGATTAAGAACAAGTTCGACATACTCTAGCATTCGCGTCAAATCAGCACAAAACCCCGGATTCGATTCGCCAAACGACGACTACCCACCATGTGCGGTACCGACAGCAACGAGACCAATGGCCAGGCGCCTCACCCGGCCCAGAATCACAATCCTGCCTCAAGTCCCTATGCCCAGATGCAAGACTACATTTCAAATGTCAACCGCTACAAAATTATCGAGAGTAAGAGGTTCCGGCCGTACAGAGCGCTCCAGGCTTTTGACGCCGGCTGACGCGCATCATAGGCACATTGAGAGAAGGCGAACAATTCGCCAATGCCTTCTTCACCACGGAGCAGAAGTATGTCTGCCTTGTATTACGATTGGCTCAGCACTGACGGGATACAGGGTCACAATTGCGAAGATGCTTGACAAGTGAATAACACCCGACCGTGACCACCATTTGCGCACCCTTCTGATAATTTTGCAGGTTTGGCGTCGACTACATCGAGTTGACAAATGTCTGCTCAAGTATGTCCCTCTTTTCACTTTCACGCGGGGCAGTTGCTAACTTTCGACCAAGGTCCCCAATCGTTCGAGGACTGCAAGATCATCTGCGGACTTGGACTCAAGTCTAAGATCCTCACACACGTTCGCTGCCACATGGACGACGCCAAGAGAGCTATTGAAGCTGGAGTGGACGGTGTTGATCTCGTGAGTGTTTCTTTCACCTCTAATGGCTCCTTGGTCAGTTCTGCTCCTCCTAACCACTCGCCAGGTCATCGGTACATCATCCTATCTCCAGAAGTATTCGCATGGCAAGAGCATTGAAATGATCACGAAGAGTATGTTTTCCTCTGGAGCCGGATATCCGTATGTCGGGAGAATTCTTGGCGGATTCCTGGCGTCTCGTTGGACGTATACACTGACTTCCTTCAAGCTGCCATCGAAGTCATCCAATATGTCAAGAGGTAGGCCCGGAATACGGTCCAACTGCGTGGGCAGCGCTGACACCTAAAATAGCCAAGGAGTTGAAGTCAGGTTCTCGTCCGAGGATTCCTTCCGTTCCGACCTTGTCGACCTCCTCACGCTCTACAAGGCTGTTGATAAGGCCGGAGTCGACCGAGTGTACGTTCAGACCCAGGCAAAGCGCAATTGCAGAACCCGTTATGCTAACCGTAACAGGGGTGTTGCGGACACAGTCGGAGGAGCTACTCCTCGTATGGTCTACCAGCTCATCTCAACATTGCGCGGTGTGGTCTCATGCGATATCGGTAATCTTTCCCTTCCGTCCCGGCACCATCTTCCGTACTCCACCATCTTCCGCACTCCCTCCTGCGTCGTCTTTATTTGCTAGTCGTAATGGTCGGCATGGTCTATAATTGTCTTTCTAGAATGCTTTCGCACTCCAAAACCATTCGCGATCCCACTCAGGTTTGTGCCATGGCTATACGGAGCAAAGAGCTGACAACTGCCTTCAAAAGAAACTCATTTTCACGATGACACTGGCTGCGCCGTTGGGAATGCGATCAGCGCATTGGAGGGTAAGACTTTTGGTTATCAATAGTTCTGACTCAACCTCGAACTCTTGCTGACAGCAATAGGTGGCGCAACACACGTCGACACCTCGGTACTTGGCATCGGCGAGAGAAATGGCATCGTCGGGCTTGGAGCCCTGATGGCTCGCATGGTCGTCTCTGCTGGAGAATATACTAAGGGAAAATATAATCTCAAGCTCCTCCGTGAGATCGAAGAATGGGCGTTTACATTCCCACTCCGAAGACATTGGACGTTGCTAACCTTTGTGAAGACGTCGCATCATGCGTCCAAGTGAACATCCCCTTCAACAACCCCATCACTGGAGCCACAGCTTGTAAGTCGTTTTTGTCAATGCTCGTAAAGGGAACGATACTAACACTCGACAGTCACTCACAAGGCAGGAATCCACGCCAAGGGTAACATAATTTCATGTCATTCCACATCACGATTCGTGCTAATCTATGGCAGCTATTCTGGCAAACCCGTCGACGTACGAGATTATCGACCCTGCGCTGTTCGGCAGTATGTCCCGCTGGTTCTCATCCTCCTCTAAGTTGCGGCAACTAACGATGGCAGTATCCCGTTACATCTCGATTACCTCTCGTATTACGGGTTGGAACGCGGTCAAGTCCCGCGTGGTGAGTGCAGTCATGCAAACGGAACATGTGGAGACGAACATACTGACAGCCCAAAAGATCCAACTCGGATATGACATTTCGGACGACCACATCAAGACGATGTAAGCCCCCTTGACACTTGACTTCTCTGCGGGAGTCGTCATGTAAGAGACACAGCGCTGACACGAACACAAGTACTGCTAAGATAAAAGCCATGGGCGACGTGAGTACATCAGAAGACCTGTGCATCGCGCATTCACTAATGAAATCAGATTCGTCCCTTGGCTATCGACGACACAGACTCAATTATCCACGCCTACAATGTTCAGCTTCGAGAGGAGGCCCAAGCGGCCGCTGCCCAAGCAGCCTCGGCCCAAGCGGCCTAGACGCGTGCTCGCCCTTTGGATAAGGGAAAGTGTAGAAGATCGACTGGATCTAGGCGTAAAAAAACATGAATTGAAATTTTTGGCATTATGAATTCGCGAGTCACCAGCAGTAAGATGTGATGCAACAGAGGTTTTGGCGAATTCGCTACGTTCAGAAATCCGTTGCTATCAGGTCAATTTAGGCGTTGTAGGCAGGCAGCCGAGCTTA